>CM071142.1:5310000-7710000 GCA_036417725.1 Clanis bilineata
TGTCACCCCGGCTGTCACCCCGTCAGTCACCACATCAGTCACACCCTCTGTCACACCGTCTGTCACCCCGTCTGTCACCCCGCCTGTCATCCCGCCTGTCACCGGTCTGTCACCCAGTCGGTCACCCCGTCTGTCACCCCGTCTGTCACCCGTCTATCACCTCGTCTGTCACCACGTCCATCACCCCGTCTGTCACCCGTCTGTCACCCAGTCGGTCACCCCGTCTGTCACCTAGTCGGTCACCTCGTCGGTCACCCCGCCTATCACCTCGTCTGTCACCCCGTCTGTCACCCCGTCTGTCACCGTGTCCGTCACCCGTCTGTCACCACTTAGGTCACCCGTCTGCCACACTGTCTATCACCCCGCCTGTCACCCCGTCTGTCACCTCGTCTGTCACCCATCTGTCTCCCAGTCGGTCACCCCGTCTGTCACCGAGTCTGTCACCCGTCTGTCACCCCGTCTGTCATCTCGTTTGTCACCACGTCCGTCACCCCGTTTGTCACCACGTCCGTCACCCCGTCTGTCACCCAGTCGGTCACCCCGTCTGTCACTCAGTCGGTCACCCGTCCGTCACCCCGTCTGTCACACCGTTTGTCACCCAGTCCGTCACCCCATCTGTCACCCCGTCTATCACCCAGTCGGTCACCTTATCTGTCACCCGGTCGGTCACCCCGTCTGTCACCCAGTCGGTCACCCGTCCGTCACCCCGTCTGTCGCACCGTTTGTCACCCCATCTGTCACCCCGTCTATCACCCAGTCGGTCACCTCATCTGTCACTCCGTCAGTCACCTCGTCAGTCACCCCATCCACCACCCCATCAGTCAGCCTGTCAGTCACCCTACCATTCATCCCGTCGGTCAACATTAAAATATTTTTTCAAATCGAACCAGTAGTTTCTGAGATATCAACTTCCCCGCTTTTCAACATTCTTCATTTCTACTTCGCTCCTATTGGTCAAAGCGTGATGTTTTATAGCCTATAGCCATTCTCGATAATTGGGTTATCCAACACAAAAATATTTTTTCATATCGAACCAGTAGTTTCTGAGATATCAACTTCCCCGCTTTTTCACATTTTTCATTTCTGCTCCGCTCCTATTGGTCATAGCGTGATTTTATATAGCCTATAGCCACCCTCGATAATTGGGCTATACAACACAAAAAGATTTTTTCAATTCGAACCAGTAGTTTCTGTGTGAGATATAAATTCTCCCGATTTTGCAACATATTTCATTTCTGCTCCGCTCTTATTGGCCAAAGCGTGATGTTATATAGCCTATAGCCAACCTCGATAAATAGGCTATCCAACACAAAAATAATTTTTCAATTCGAACCAGTAGTTTCTGTGTGAGATATAAATTTTCCCGTTTTTCAACATTTTTCATTTCTGTTCCGCTCCTATTGGTCATAGCGTGATGTTATATAGCCTATAGCCACCGTCGATAGTTGGGCTATCCAACACAAAAATAATTTTTCAAATCGAACCACTAGTTCCTGAGATTAGCGCGTTCAATCAAACAAACAAACAAACTCTTCAGCTTTATAATACTAATATAGATTACGCGCGCCAGGTCGATCAGCGAAATAATATTGAGAGAATAAGCTTATCTTACGTGATTCTTCACCATTCACAAAATATTCTAGGGTGTAAATTGTAATAATCGCCCTCGCATTGTAATAAATAGTTGATGACGGTACTGAAATTTGAGATCATTTTTTTTGTATGGAATCTTGCTTGACAGCCCCTCTAGTTGTTGATAATTTTAATAATGATAATATTAATAATTTTAGTTAAAGAAAACATGTCCATATGAATAAAGTCTATGTTTCAAAACACATAAACCTTTGTAATCATGTATGCTGGCGCTAACGGCCGACAGCTGGTCGTAAAAAGTAAAACGAAGCCTTTCGGCAATATGCTTATTTTCGTTACATTAGGTGGCTCCTGAAAACCAGTGCTGTGTTGCAGCTCACGTCACAACACAGCTTCGTGCTGAGATGGCCCCTATTTGTTACGGTTTGGACATGCAACATTCTTCTCTGTATTTAGTTTTAGTTTACTTTAATGTGTAATGTTAGTTGATATTGCATGTTAAACTAATGACAATGAAATATTTCTTTCTATCTTTCTTTCTTAAAAGTTTATTTTAGATCTCACTTTGGAATCTATAATAAGGCTAGATGGAAAAGGCGCCTGTTCAATAATATCTGTAAGGATAGGAAAATAGGATTTGATTGATTTATTTCTTTCTTTCACAGGAGTAGTGTCATGAGGAATTGGAATTGAATCACTGACTCCTAAGTTATATAAAATACAGTATCAGGGGAAGGTTGGTTTTGTAATTTATTATGGCATTCTTAAATATACTAATAAGAATTTTATGGTATAATCTGACATGTTTATTATTTAAACATACGTAGAATGCGTATGTATGTAAATTATATCATAACAATAACTTATTATAATGTTCGAGTTGGCTAGAACGGAAAGGGAACAGTAAAACCAGGTTTCATCATGAAAACCATTATATTAACAAAAAAATCTTTACAAAATAAAAGAAGAAATCTTTCATTGTACCTACTTACTTGACTTATAAAAAAGTAAACAGTACCCGTTATCTTACTCTTGCATGATAACGTTTCGACAACAGATGGGTTTAATAATAGATTTACCATGATGGTCCCAGTGCTGTCACCGCATTCTTCAACTCATCACTCAGTAAGTAATGACTGCCGTCGCCGGCGCGGACGATTCTGTTCTTCACCTAAAAATGTATTGGGGTTATTCCTAGAGATATAATAATATTTCTTACTTTAAAGGAGCTATCAAACAAGTTTCCATACAAAAAAAAATGATTTCAACCGTCAGTAATACAATGCGAATACATTACATACATACATTTATTACAATGCCAAGGCGTTTATAATAATTTACACATTAGAATTTTCTGTGAATGTTCAAGAATCACGTACGACAATTTTATTTTTTAAACATTATTATGCTGGCACGACCTTGCGCAAGTATGAATCAAATACGACTAAGCAACTTATGACCACGGGTCACAACTTTTGGATTACAAGTTTCATGCTACTTTCCCGTCTAGGGGATATTAAAAGTTATAGTGTTTTTAATTTACGTTGAAATGCTTATAGATAAGATTCTACCCGATATTCTGAGTTGCCCATTGCCCAATACAACATCTATCTAGTAACAACATTCAATTGTGCCGCTATTATTCTCATTTAGGCAATAAGTGTAGTACAAAACTTTTTATTTTGCATTGTTTCAATAGATTTAGTTCCAGGTACAGTAGTTCATAAGATGCAGTATGTTTCAAAAAGTTTGGATCAATAATAACTACACTTAAAGGAAGGATAGATTTAGGAGTACAGTTTAAAACGTATCATAGTTTTAGAATAAGATAACCTTGAATTTGTGTCGAACAAATTGTTCCTGGTCTATTGGGTCAGGTTATGTACATTTGCGAACCATCGATGGGGTCATTAATTATTATTAGCATACACACGCAGTGAACGTCCTATGGCTGATGATGACAATTTACGATTTTAAAATGCCCATGCTTAATAATTGATTCAAAAAGAAGAAAGAAAGAAAGAAATTTATTATTACTGGACTACATAAATATACATAAAAAATACAATAAAAATTAGGCAGTCCAATAACAATGATCCCCAATTCAGCTATAATATTGAAATCCAGCCAAGACCGTGCTGCAGCGTTGATTTTCAATGGGGGGTCAATTCAATTTTTATCTTTAACTTTACCATCACGCTTTAAATCGTTACACCCTGTATGTGGAATTGTTATTGGTACTAACTTTCTGAAACACCGGTATACTTACGCCCGAATGGCCAAATGCTTCTCAAATTTAACGGCTTCTGATATTGATTTTTACTATACAATGTTGACATATAAGGCGACCTTAAGTGTATGAATATTCGGCGGTTAATCAATACATATAATAAGAATGTAAATATCGCGCGTCTGTACATTACATAGATTTCCAAAAAAACGAATTGGGGGGGTTTAGAATTAGTAATAGAATACATTTTTATCATTTTTAGAATTTTTGTCTGTCTGTCTGTCTGTATGTTTGACCGCGTATCAAATGAAAACCGCCAAAGTAATTTTACGGAACTGGATAGAAAATCGCAGACTACATCTTGGAAGAACATTTAGGCTTTGTTTTATTGAAATCGGTTAACTCTATCAAAAGATATGGATATTTTTGTATCATATGTGCGATTGTTGGGAGTTAGATGGCGCTACCATATTTTCTGAGTCATATTGAATATTTTACGAATTATGAACCATTTTAAAGTCGTTAAATGATCCGGGGTCAAAATCTAAAAGTTAACGCCATTTTGTTTTTCTTTGTTTTTGGGCCAATTGACTTCAAAATCGATATCTGGGTCACCCCGTGGTTCCAAACGACGGAACCGGTGTAAAAACTGTCAAAATTGGCTGCCATTTTGTTTTTTCTTTGTTTCTGGGCCGATTGACTTCAAAATCGATATCTGGGTCACCCCGTGGTTCCAAACGACGGAACCGATGTAAAAACTGTCAAAACTGGCCGCCATTTTGTTTTTCTTTGTTTCTGGGTCGATTGACTTCAAAATCAATATCTGAGTCACCCCGTGGTTCCAATCGACGGAACCGATGTAAAAACTGTCAAAATTGGCCGCCATTTTGTTTTTGGGCCGATTGACTTCAAAATCGATATCTGGGTCACTCCGTGGTTCCAAACGACGGAACCAATGTCAAAACTGTCAAAATTGGCCGCCATTTTGTTTTTCTTTGTTTTTGGGCCGATTGCCTTCAAAATCGATATCTGAGTCACCCCGTGGTTCCAAACGACGGAACCGATGTAAAAACTGTCAAAATTGGCCGCAATTTGGTTTTTGGGCCGATTGCCTTCAAAATCGATATCTGAGTCACCCCGTGGTTCGAAACGACGCAACCAATGTCAAAACTGTCAAAATTGGCCGCCATTTTGTTTTTCTTTGTTTCTGGGCCGATTGACTTCGAAATCGATATCTGGGTAACCCTGTGGTTCCAAACGACGGAACCGATGTAAAAACTGTCAAAATTGGCCGCCATTTTGTTTTTCTTTGTTTCTGGGCCGATTGACTTCAAAATCGATATCTGGGTCACTCCGTGGTTCCAAACGACGGAACCGATGTGAAAACTGTCAAAATTGGCCGCCATTTTGTTTTTCTTTGTTTCTGGGCCGATTGACTTCAAAATCAATATCTGAGTCACCCCGTGGTTCCAATCGACGGAACCGATGTAAAAACTGTCAAAATTGGCCGCCATTTTGTTTTTGGGCCGATTGACTTCAAAATCGATATCTGGGTCACTCCGTGGTTCCAAACGACGGAACCAATGTCAAAACTGTCAAAATTGGCCGCCATTTTGTTTTTCTTTGTTTTTGGGCCGATTGCCTTCAAAATCGATATCTGAGTCACCCCGTGGTTCCAAACGACGGAACCGATGTAAAAACTGTCAAAATTGGCCGCAATTTTGTTTTTGGGCCGATTGCCTTCAAAATTGATATCTGAGTCACCCCGTGGTTCGAAACGACGCAACCAATGTCAAAACTGTCAAAATTGGCCGCCATTTTGTTTTTCTTTGTTTCTGGGCCGATTGACTTCGAAATCGATATCTGGGTAACCCTGTGGTTCCAAACGACGGAACCGATGTAAAAACTGTCAAAATTGGCTGCCATTTTGTTTTTCTTTGTTTCTGGGCCGATTGACTTCAAAATCGATATCTGGGTCACTCCGTGGTTCCAAACGACGGAACCGATGTAAAAACTGTCAAAATTGGCCGCCATTTTGTTTTTCTTTGTTTCTGGGCCGATTGACTTCAAAATCAATATCTGAGGCACCCCGTGGTTCCAATCGACGGAACCGATGTAAAAACTGTCAAAACTGGCCGCCATTTTGTTTTTGGGCCGATTGACTTCAAAATCGATATCTGGGTCACTCCGTGGTTCCAAACGACTGAACAGATGTAAAAACTGTCAAAATTGGCCGCCATTTGTTTTTTTTTGTTTTTGGGCCGATTAACTTTAAAATCGATATCTGGGTCGCCCCGTTGTAGAATATTTAGATTAAAACGACATGGCGGATCGATAAATCAAAACCTTTACCGTTGGCTCAACAAAATACGCGTGCGAAGCCTCGGGCAAAAGCTAGTATATAACATGTATAGTATTTGAACTCACAGTTGTCGGTGTTTACCAAAAATATCACTGCAACTTCGCCCCACTATTTCTGTTACTGATTTATACGATTTATATAACGGTACGGTTATAGTTATACCGAGATTATTTTCTGACATATGTAAGTATTAAACCAACGTAGTGGTAATGCTACACATACCATATCTGGTGACGCAGCCTTTAAATCATACACTAAGCCGACTCTTTCGAGAAATCGTATAACTCTTGCTGTGAAATTGAAATGCCTGAAATGTTCAGCAGCTTTGTAGTCCCATGGAAATGCGTGGTGATAGTTATGCCAACCTTCGCCTAAAGTCACCATCGATACAAACCATGACTCCGTAGCCTTCAGATTCCTGCGTAAAAAAGTGCAAGATTTTTTTACAGCAGACTCGCAAGCAAGCGGGTGGGTCACCTTATGACATTGGGACCACAACAAAACATAAAGGAGGGAAATACGGATTAGGGCAGGGGCGGGAGATTTGGGTCACTTCAAATTTCACTCACCGAACGAAACCCAAGAGCAGTGGCGAATCTACTGGGTGGCATGTCGGCAAAATGCCACGGGCCTCGACCATGGGGGCCCAGCGGTGAACGGAAGAAGGCCTCAAACCGAAAAAGTCGTGAATGGATAGGGAGCCCAGGGCTGAAAATACTCCCATCTAATGATGGGATTCTTCTCGGATAAATACCCAGCGCGAGTAAATATCCATAAACACGCGTTTCTACTGAGTGTTTACTACGCATTTCTTTATGGTAATTTTTAAATGTTGTGATTGTTTGAAGTTTAATACTAAATCAAACAATAAATTAAGCTTATAACGTAACAACAAAGAAGTTAGTTTTCGCGTGTTTCTACATATATTGTATATACAAAGTTTATCTATAGTATAAAATTTCAAACAACTACAAAATTGCAAAAAAAACTATAAAGAAATGCGTAGTGAATACTCAGTAGAAACGGGTGTTTATCGTTATTTACTCGCGCTTGGGTATTTATCCGAGAATAATCCCATCATTACCCCCATCCAATGAATTTGCCACGGGTCCCCAACACTATAGTTACGCCACTGCCCAATAGTGAGCTGCCACTTTACTTCGGTTTTCCGTGGGATAGTGGTATTAAACTTATCGAGTCGGCCTATTAGTACTGTAGACATTACTGTACTCTTCCATACAAAAAAATACACGTAATCAATAATAGTTCAGTGGAGCGAAAATATTTTAATAAGTAATTTCTGCCTCGGTGGCGTAGTGATATTGCGTACGCGGTACGACTATCGTCCTGAGGTCTCGGGTTCGATCCCCAGATCGGGTAGTGATATTGAATTTTCGACCGACTTTAAAAAAGAAAAAGGTCATCAATTATTTTGTATTTTTTATGTATATTACATGATATCTCCGCCAAATGTAGACCAATTTTCAAAATTATTTTTGTGTTTGATAGAGCTTATCACAAGGATGGTCCCATATGGTCTCAATCGAATCAATTTTAAAGTCGGTCCGTTAAGTTTTAAAACTTGTGATTATTCAGTATCAGCCCGGAGTCCCGAATTCGTGCCCGATATGGCGATAGACTCGCCCCCTATAACATCTGGGACCAGCTCGACAAAATGTGAGTGTTCTAGGTCATTAGTGCGCCTTTGGGGATTCGGGGATACACGCGTGAGCTTATGTGTTGTAAAAAATATATATAAAATGAGCTCGTACTTGTCATAAGGCCTGAATCCATAGATATGAGCAACGCTGTTCACGAGAGACGTAAAGTTCAGAGAAGTAGCTTGGCGAGTAAAGTAAGCCACGAGAAGAGAGTTCCACCAAGATTCGTCAAAGTAATAAATGGGAACCATGACGGGGAATAGAATACCGAAGATCACGTAGAGCAGAACGTAATACCTGAAGAAAATAAATTAAATGATATACAAATACGACTCCTTTTTAAACATACATTAATCTGTGACCTTAAGGCTGCGTTTCCACCAGATATGTGCGAGGTAGCGAAGCTGTGTGCGAGGAAAAAATCTACTAATAATATCACTTTAATTTGCGAGCTCCTCTTACTGGTAGTACCGCGCACATCTCTGTTGAAAACGCAGCCTAAAAGCAAAGTACAGTGTTCCTATCGGCATAAGAAAAACAAAAGTGAATCATACTTCTTTTGGAGCATGATCATCCAATCGGCTTCCAAGTCACTCATGTCTATTTTTCTGCCCAGTTCAATGACATACGGATGTTTCTTCATCATGAGCCAACCAACATGGCTGAAGAAGAAGCCTCGCTTCGAGTTGTGAGGGTCGCCATCAGTTTCGGAGTATTGGTGATGGAGCCGATGGATGCGAACCCAAGTAAACATAGAATACTAAAAAAATCAATTTTGGCATTAATTAAATATGTAACGCCCGAATGGTCACACCTTAAGTGTGTGAGCATTCGGCGGTATATTCTATAGTTTGTTTGGTGACTGCGGCCCGAGCATAAATATTTTTGACAATCGATTGCTCACTGGGCACAGTAGCTCAACCATGAGTTTTTTTACATATCTCGCTAGCGACTACGTAAAATACTTTGAATGAGAAACATCAATCCCCCACCACTAGGCGTTCGAGTGTTGTATTCGCTAAAGTGAAATGTCAAAAAGTCGACCTACTGCTCTCGCTTCAAGAGTTTGAACAGCGTACGTTTCAATGCGCAGAACCTAATATAGAAATCAGAAGGACCGGACGCCCGGATACAACGAGGCCGTGCGCGCGCACAGGGCATAATAATTATACCAGTGCGCCATCTCTTCAGGCACGGTTGCCGATCTTGTTGAAGTACAGTAGAGTTCAGATGTTTTTCATTGTTTTGATATTGTTCAATTATTTGTCGAGTGCCTCGGTGATGTAGTGGTCTTACGGTACGACTACCGTTCCGAGGCCTCGGGTTCGATCCACGGGTCGGGCAAAGTGATATTGAATTTTCGACCGACTTCCAAAAATAAGAAAGTCCTCAATTCGTCTGTATTTTTGCCATTTGTCAAATGTAAATTGATTTTCAAAATTATTTTTGTTTCGATAGAGTTTATTTCAAGGTTGGTCCCATATAAATTTGGTCACGATCGGATCAAGTTGAAAGTCAGTCAGTTAAGTTTTTCAGAATCAGCTCGGAATCTGGAATTTGTGCCCGAAATGGCGATAGGCTCGCTCCCTATCACATCTGGGACGTAAATAAGTGCGGCGAAATGTGGGTGAGCTAGTCCTCTAGTTGGCCTCTGCCTACCCCTTCATGAATACAGCCGTGAGCGAATGCATGTGTTATGTTATGTGAATTCTACGACAAAATGTTGAACCTGAGGGATGTATTTTAAAAATAAAATAATTAACATATATTTTCTAAAGTTCAAACTACACACAGATTGATTTACATACTTGGCCGGCGACTGTTTGCATCAATATAAGAACAAATCTGAGAACAGATTTCGCTTTAAACGACTTGTGAGTGAAGAGTCGGTGCGCACCAATTCCAATACCTTGACCTCCAATGTAACCGATGAATAAACCTAAAATAATCGTATATTAGTACAACAATAATGATATATAAATACGGGACGAAAGTTGTTCAATAGTGTATAACATATTTGACCGACCTTATAAGAAAGAAAGAAAGAAACTTTATTTAGCCAACACTTGAGACCAGCCGTAAACAACGAAAATGGGTACAGGTACACTTAAATCATCATCATCATCATCATCAATCAATACATATAATAAGAATGTAAATATCGCGCGTCTGTACATTACATGGATTTCCAAAAAAACTAATTGGGGGGGCTTAGAATTAGTAATAGAATACATTTTTATAATTTTTAGAATTTTTGTCTGTCTGTCTGTCTGTATGTTTGACGGCGTATCAAATGAAAACCGCCAAAGTAATTTTACGGAACTGGATAGAAAATCGCAGACCACATCTTGGAAGAACATTTAGGCTTTGTTTTATTGAAATCGGTCAACTCTATCAAAAGATTGTTTTTTTTTGTTTTTGGGCAGATTTACTTCAAAATCGATATCTGGGTCGCCCCGTTGTAGAATATTTAGACTAAAACGACGTGGCGGATCGATAAATCAAAACCTTTACAACAACTTTACAACAACAACAACTTTAGCCCAACAAAATACGCGTGCGAAGCCGCGGGCAAAAGCTAGTAGTAAAATATAACTAATGTTATTATTTGGCAACAAGCCAAGAAGTAATAACCATACACTTAAAACTCCTTCTACCTGCCCTTATCCCACCTTAATGTGGGGTCGGCGCAACACACTTTTTCAAGCATGTTGCAGCGAGGATTTGGCTTAGTTTTTACGACTGGCCGCCTGCCTGACGTCAACCCTCTATGAGGGATCCAGTTCCGGGTAAATTAAATTAGAAAAAAATTCTTTGCCCGACCTGGGAATCGAACCCAGGACCTCTCGGTCCACAGCCCATACATGCTGCCACTAGACCAAGAGGTGACTACCAACCATAAACTTACAACTATACAATCTAATCTTATTCCTGCATCCCCAACCGTCTGTGTCTCAAGCTTGACCAGATCGGCCACAAGCTCAGCATTTACCAAGTAGATTAATCTAATTGGCACTAGTATTCTGCCGCTTCCAACAGGTCGATCTGAAAATCTTTGGGGGAGGCCTGTGTTCAGCAGTGGACGTCCTATAGCTGATGATGATGATGATTCTGCGAGGGCCTTTACGATGACAAATGAATGTCAACAAGCAGTTAAAATATTGATTTAGGTATATTCTAAGAGAGGTAACATTTTGAAAAAATAAAATACATAAAAAAGAGGTACTCAATTCATCTGTATAACATAACATAACATAAGCTCACGCCTGTATCCCCGAAGGGGTAGGCAGAGGTGCACTAACGAACTAATACACCCACATTTCGCCGAGCTTAGTTCCGTCCCAGATGTGATAGGGGGCAAGCCTATCGCCATATCGGGCACAAATTCCAGACTCCGGGCTGATATGGAAAAATCCAATATCACTTTGCCCGACCCGGGGATCGAACCCGAGACCTCAGAACCGTAGTCGTACCGAAATACCACCACGCCACGGAGGCAGTCATTCATCTGTATGTTTTTTTGTATACATGTTACTGTATCTCCGCCAAATGTGAACCGATTTTCTAGATCATTTTAGTGTGCAATGGAGCTTATTCCTGGGGTACCACCCCATATAAATATAAATATGTGGATACATTTTAGAGACAGTAACTAAAATTGAATTACTATTTATCATTTAGGTACTTACTCCATAAAAACGTTTTGATGCTAGCGGCTCCAGTGACAATTAGAAACCATCCATAGATTCCAAAAACGTGTAATATAAAAATTACGATAACATTTTGCCACACCCACGCATGTGTGTATGAACAATCAGTTCCTATATTTTTTGACACATCAGTATCATTTGCGAATTTCTGCTTAATTCCCGAATATTTTATATTCTGATTTTCTGTCGTTTGAGGTTGATCTGCACGAGTGTACATTTCAAAGGTTTTGGACAATTTAATATGCAGATATTGGGAACTGCTAAAACGGAACACTAAATTTCAAGTGTATCAACTATTACAAAAAGAAATATATTATGTAGCGTCTAATAAACTAATCTGAATATACAATTAAGAGGGCACAATACCTTATTGACCTTGCTCGTTTAGAATTAGCGATGAAAGGCCTCACGCGCCCTTTGCAATACTTCACGTAGTGCGGAAACGCCGCGACGCGGGCTATTTGATAGTCGTACGGTTTAGATAGCGCGTGAGGTTAAAGGTATATTTTGTACTAGCTTTTGCCTGTGGCTTCGCACGTGTATTTTGTAGGAAAAGTTTTTGATTTATCGATCCGATCGGTGGTTTTGTTCCAAATATTGTGTAAGACATATTTTAATGATTAATTATAAATTGGTAAAGAAAACCAAAAGGGCGGTCACTTTTTCAATTTTGACTTTGAAGTCAATATCTGGGCTAAGATATTGACTTCAAAGTCAATCGGGTCAAAAACAGGCCGGGCCATTTTTTTTTATCTCGGATTCATTGTTCTTAACTACGGGGTGATCCAGATATTAGTACGCACGCACGCAAGTACGCACGCACGCACGCACGCACGCACGCACGCACGCACGCACGCACGCACGCACGCACACACACAATTCTGCATGTGGTTTTCTCACATATAACAATAATAAATTAATGTGGTGCTTTGATGGCATAATGGTACTGCGTGCACGGTACGACTATCGTGCTAAGGCCTTGGGTTCGATCCCAGGGTTGGGCAAAGTGATATTGAGTTTTTCAGTATCAGGCCGAAATCTGGAATATTTGCCCGATATAGCAATAGGCTCGCCATCTAGGCTCTATCACATCTGGGACGGAACAAGGCTCAGCGAAATGTGAGTGTTCTAGTTGGTTAGGGCGCCTACCTCTTCGGGGATACGGGCGTGAGCTTATGATAAAAATATACCTATATATAATCGTAAACATGCCATAGCTTGGGGTAGAGTGAAGGTGATGATGTTTTGGTGTTTGGTGGTCGGAGAGTGGCGGTCGGTTTTATGAGCCGGCAACCGGGACAACTGGCTTACTGACCGGGACACAAGGCCCCAAAACGGGACACGTCTTGATGTACCGTATGGCAGCCCTAACGTAAGTATAAGTGTTGAATTAGGTAAAATATTTCCGATTTAATGAGGCATTGTATTCGTACTAAATCATACACATTAATTCCTGCTCCATTAATTATTTATTAAATTTAAAATGTCCGCGAATTAAACGATTACATATTTAGACCTATTTAGTTAACGACTTCCTACAGCATACTTAATGGTCGAAGTATTTAGTTATTTACATCTTTAGAAAAATAGGCTGATTCAACTTTTTGCTCTATCAAATAAACATTTTCCATTAAAATGCGTCGGTGGCGTGGTTGTATAACGTGCGCGATACGACTACCGTCCCTGCGTGGTTAGCCAAGTGGCTCATGCGCTAGTCGCATAGAATAATCGAATAGAATAAATGTATATAGAGGTATGTATAGCGTACTCTTATGTCATTCTTTACTGTTCTACTAGCGCATAAGCCACTTGGCTAAGCCCACTAAGATCTCGGGTTGAATCCCCGGTGCGGAGGTATCGGATGATATTTTTACGTCGTGACATATTGTATTATGGTTACCATGGTTTTGACGAATGTTTGACAAGTATAAAGCCCGGTTTCCACCGCGAGCGATTATTTTACCTCGCAAGAGAAAACTGCTTATATGTGTTTCCACTAACAAAGAATCTTCGTGTATGCAGTTTTCTCTTGCGATGTAAAATAAATCATTAACCATTAATGGTCAGCTCTAGTCGCGGTGGAAAACGGGCTTTAAAAAGGGATGAACAGTCTCTAGGCTAATATCTAAATTAAATCCTATATCCCAGACATAATTATCATTCTAGGATGACACAATTTTGAGATAACTCGGTCTAATTTCAATTTTTGCATTGTACTAAAACATTTCTGCCAGCCGGTTAGTCTGTAGACACGTTTTATTTATTTTTTTCTCTACTCCAACTACTTGACAAAATATATTTGAGACCATAATGCAGATAGCCTCTAACGAACATCTTTTTTTATTTGGTCCCCCAGACACCGGTGTAATTCAGGTACATACAAAAAACCTACACTAGTTGAGAACCTTGTTCGTTTTGAACACGGTTAAAAAAATTCACCGTTAGCACCTTAGTGCTTAACTCTAAATATTCCAATTTAATGCAAGCGAAGTTCTAGCTCTAACGTCGCAATTACACTTCATTAAAAGCAGTAATTGAAACGTGTAAATTGTACGAAAATCCTCAAGTCGGCAATGAGCTCTCAGGTATTCAAATGCGCGACTAAGATATGTGAAGACAGGTAAAGGAATAACTTTATATGTATGCGAAGTGTCTATTATGTCGGAGACGTTCGCTTTAAGTTGGTAATTCACTTCGTCTTGACGTTTTATTTACATTCAAACGTATAAAGTAAAGTATTAAAAGGCTTTTTCCATATTACAATCGGATGGGAGGCTTTGGAATTGTGGAAGTGCTTTTTCTCGAGGACATGACAGGAGCTTGTTACATAGATGGCGAAGCGAAACCATGCCGAAACGATCAAAAAGTATATAAATATCAACAAAGTTGTTTTGCGCATTAGTGTGTCTAAATTCTAGCGACTCCATAAATTATTATTATTCCTCGACATTGGCGAAGGGTTCACATCTTTAAAAGGGAAGAATTTATTATTCGACCAAATCAAAAGATAGCCGATAGCCTATACAAACCGAGTTTTATTGCCCCTTCACCACTGGTCCTCGCCAGTTCGTCATTCATTCGATCGCTGTCTATTTGATAAGCCATTCATTTTGTTTTCAAAGAGCCATAACCACTACACTGAAAGATACAGGAAAGTGAAATAATAAAAAGGCTATCTGAGAAAAATGTATGGGATAGCCATTAATAGGCTAATATATCAAAATAAAACGCCACGCCTCACTTGCGCTTAGCTAATTGTCATACAAAGCCCTTACCTAACGCAGGGTTATGTTTTTTTTTTTTTTTTTTTTCATTTTCATTTTTTTGTATTTATTCACGAGTGTTCACTTCATAATCTATAGCTATAAATTACTCTTAAATAAATCCAAATATAATTAGATTACTATTAATAGAAGTGAATTACACTACTAAACACTTATTACTCCTTATACCCTTACAAAGTCAGAAGATTCATATTTCATCAAAAACGCATTATTACTAAACCGCACATTACAAAGCATCTCATAATTTAGTCCACAATTTCAGAGACCAGTATAAATGACCCATATTGGCTATTTCATAAGTCATACACTATATCATCCAATGTGTACTCCAAACATTGGTCATCAATCGTTCTCGTATCGTATCGAAAATTAATTTATATTGGCGTCCAGTGACAAATATTATCGGAAAGTGATCCGTTTTCGTTTTGTTGATGTGTTTTCATTAATTCTATTTGTAGGGTGATAAATGTGAGTGTGGTTTGATAAAGGGCCGATTTTTCAATAACTTTTCTGTAAAGAATAACTTTGTTGCTTTGATATTGTTTCATACAATAACTTTCAAAATTACTCCTTAAATAAAAATTGAGTGGCCATTGAAAATCAGCAATAAAAGATTTTGTTAATGTCATATTATCAGCCACCCTAGCATGCGCACCACGAGAATATTTTGTCTACGCTTTTAGTCCTGTTATAACCGGTTTTCCCTATTTGTCTACGGACACTAACATGCGCCCTCGTTTATTTTAATACAATATTGTAGACGAGATGTAGACAATATCTCGACAGTCGATTATCGAGATATCTCGTGGCGCGTATGCTAGGCGGGCTGGTGTCTGCTTAGGCCTTACAGATGCCGTACTTGAAATAAAACTTATTTAACACTTAATTTACTATAGAATCCATAAAAACTATTTTTATAAATGTGTAACATTCGCGTAAACTTCCTTATATAAAAAAGTGAGCTGAAGGTAAAGTAATTAAAGTAAAGATGTTTTTTTTAAATAAACATCTTTTTTTTTATTGACGCCATCTTAAAAAGTCGTAAAGTTGTTATATTTAAGACGAAAGATAAAAAGTTTATTGTCAGTCCCCACACGTTCATTCGCATAACTTGAATTGGGCTCAACTTGCATTTACGTTTTTACTGATGGGATGAAGAGTTACCTCGATTTATATTTATTAGGGATATTATTCTATTATAGTGTAAATACCTTACCGTCGCCTCCTTGGTCTAGCAGCAGCATATGTGGACCGGAAGGTCGTGGGTTCGATTCCCAGGTGGGGCAAAGCGAATTTTAGCCAATGTCAAGGTAAATAGAACAATTATGTTTTCATAATGACCATGAGACCCAGATGTGGATGATCTCAAGGTCCTGCTGGGATTATGGCGGTAATTCCTGCCAGTGCGATGCCCTTCAGATGACCTTTACTGGGCGAATCGACCGAACAAAGCCAGCTAACGCACTAAGCAAAACCCATCAAAGATCACCGTTTAAATAGATTCCGCATTATAGGTACTGTCCATCTTCACTGAAATTTGATGCATTAAACCACACCACTTAAAGACAACAAACACCGCTCTAGAGAATAATATGAAATAATTTTAACAAACGACGCCCACCTTGTCAGACTTCCCGTCAAAATCCTAAATAATTTCTGTAACACGCTTAAAAGAGTGCGTCGCGCCAACCCCACATTAAAGTGGGATGAGGGTAGGTAGAAAGAAAGAAAAATAGTGTAAAACCCGTAATATATGGGTGTATATCGAGAGGGTATAAACATAAATAAAAATTCAAATAGGATGTTAACCATTTACGTCATAATTATTATTATTATTTTTTTTATTTATGGCAATTGAAATACATTTTGCCAATGTCAAGTTAGGGAAATTGTTTTCCTACATATAAGTTTTCGCAAGTGCAATGATGTCGGATGTGTTCGATTTCAAGGCCCTGCTGGAGTTTTAGCGTCAATTCCTTCCAGTTTGATGTTTTTAGAGGATTTTCTCGCAGCGGAGGAATCATGGTCAACCCATCCACCCGACAAAAAGCATCCAAAATCACTTATTTCAAAGCTTCCACATACTGTCCATCTTCGTTGATGTTTATTGCTTAGATACACATCACATTTAATCCACAAACACAACTTTAGACGAAAATGTGAAATCATTAAAACAAGCGACCACCCGCACCGTCAGAATTCCCGCCAAAACTCCTAATTATTTCTTAATCATTCATCATCATGACACAGGGTGACCTGGATTAGAACGTGGACTTTTTAAAAAGTTGTTTTATCGAAGAAGTCGCGAGCAAAAGCTAGTAAAGAATAAGAATAAGTAAACAAGTGAAATAAACCACAATGAAGGCACATCTCATCTAGCCAAATTCGGGCAACGAGTTCGCAGACATACGCCGCGGCTGCGTTGCGGCGGGCAGTTAAGTAATCGTATCGGTACAAATTTCCCCAGGGTTTCGCTCAGTGTAACTGCAGTCTAAATTTGTTTACTCACATCTTTGTCGAAGAGACACACCCGAAAGGTTCCCATTGCTTCATATTGATTACAAAGGATTATTGTACGTAAGTCCAATGAAAACCTTTACGTACCTACGCGTAAATAGGATGTGGTCAGTGGTAGACAGTAAACAAAAACGTGTATACAAGGTAATTTATTAGTTTATCCTGAACCTTTAAAAAAAAATTCGTAATTTATTTTCATATGGTTATTTAAAGAAAGCAAAAATTATGATGTATAATTTAGTTTGCCGCCAAAACGCTATCTGTTAACTATAGATACGAGTTTTGGCAGGAATTCTGACGGTGCGGGTGGTCGCTTGTTTTAATGATTTCATATTTTAGTCTAAAGTTGTGTTTGTGGTTTAAATGTGATGTGTATCTAAGCAATAAACATCAACGAAGATGGACAGTATGTGGAAGCTTTGAAATAAGTGATTTTGGATGATTTTTGTCGGATGGATGGGTCGACCATGTTCGATTCCTCCGCTGCGAGAAAGTCGTCTAAAAAACATCAAACTGGAAGGAATTGACGCCAAAACTCCAGCAGGGCCTTGAAATCGAACACATCCGACTTCATTGCACTTGCGAAAACTTAGATGTAGTAAAACAATTTCCCTAACTTGACATTGGCATAATGTATTTCAATTGCCATAAAAAAAACTATAGATACGGGTGACATCATTGTCCCTTACCATAGATACAAAATCGCTATAGTCCGATTGCTAATTAAACGGAGTAAACTGACAGGAGTTTTGGCGGGAATTCTGACGGTGCGGGTGGTCGCTCGTTTTAATGATTTCATATTCTAGTCTAAAGTTGTGCTTGTGGTTTAAATGTGATGTGAATCTAAGCAATAAACATCAACGAAGATGGACAGTATGTGGAAGCTTTGAAATGAGTGATTTTGGACGCTTTTTGTCGGGTGGATGGGTCGACCATGTTCGACTCCTCTGCTGCGAGAAAATCGACTGAAAAGCATCAAACTGGACGGAATTAACGCCAAAACTCCAGCAGGGCCTTGAATTCGAATACATCCGATTTCATGGCACTTGTGAAAAATTAGATATAAGGAAATGAAGAAAAAAAAGCACTTAAGACGAGGCTGTATGGGCTAGATCCCTTTGCCTTCCCGAAAGGGAAAATTAAAAAAAAAAAAAAAAAAAGTAAACTGACAGATCGAAATGTCACTTTCCAAAATAATGTTGCTTACTTTCAAAACATAGTGATTGATCTAGTTCAATTTTTGTCATTCAAAGATACATTAACTCGGCACTACTTTGCAAAATTAGAATTTTATTGCGTATTTTTAGAAATTTCAGCTTACCCATCGATTAAAAGACCGTGTCAATAAGTTTACGTAAATAATCACAACATATACGCGAAATGATAACAATGAAAATTACAAATATTACTTTTAATTTTTGAGAAAAATTACGTTCAGGACATTCATAGCTTTTGTAAATTTTATTTATAATGAATCATGACTATAATTGCAGTAGACATGCCATAACTTAGCATGAAGTAATTTACTATGACTATAATTCAGTAGAAATGCAGTACTAATAACACATTAGGAAGGAATTACGACTTTAAGTTGAACTTTAGAAAATGAAAGAATGAAATGGTTCACTGAATTGAAACGTTTAAATAATCTTGATCTTTTTACCGCAGCACTATTTAAATTTCATAAAAAAGTGGCAACATCTGAAAAGTCAGATTACTCCGTTTAATTAGCAATCCTACTATAATTAAAAAAACATTGAGAAAATAACATTATGAATTCAAACTAAAAAAACGGGTCAGATATTTCGCCGATCAGATATCGATTGTCGATCACATATACGCGTTGAAATTACGTTGAGGTTTAAACAAAAATACGTAAAAAATATACCAAACAACCTGGCAGTTTAAATTTGGATCTTAGGCTGAGATCTATAGAGCAAACTTCGACTAAGTCTAAGTCAAAGTAACGAACACAGTGAGGATTTGGAATTGTTAAATCTAACTTTGACTTAGTCTGAGTCATTTTTTACAAGAAAAACAGACTCACAGACATACTGAGCCAAGAATTTCTTGTAAAAAATGACTCCGACTAAGTCAAAGTTCAATTTAACAATTCCAAATCCTTACTGAGTTCTTTACTTTGACTCGGTCTTAGTCGAAGTTCGCTCTATAGATCTCAGCCTTAGGTCTTAGGCCCTAGCCCCTCGTGGAAGAAATATAATATAATAGGCTTGGAGTATTTTTAATAAATTCCTATTGCACACGTCATTTCGATGATAAATCTATGTTCCTACAGAAATTCATTGAAGTTGGTTACTATTGCCAAGTACTCAATTTTTAAAAATACTGGCACGTTATTAAAAAAGCAATAGAGCATAGAAGTAAAGTTTTTTATTTTTCTACATAATTTTGAATCTACACTGCCATTGCTAATTCAGTTTAAATTTAGAACCTTTGATTATATGCCAGCATTAAAACCGGTAATATTGTTAAAGATAGATGAATCACAAAAAAAATGGACCTTCCACGGATGCAATATAGACTACTATGTATCCAGCTCAAAGAACTGCGGCTCAAAGCACATCTACATAGAACCCAGCCACGCAGACTAACGAATGGGATTGGCGAAACACCAATTTCCACGGACTTGCAAAAGGCAATTCAGGTTCTGCACTATGTACATTTTAAATGGACAGATTAGGCCAAACTCTGACACGGGGGACATGCAAATGTTAAACAACCAGGAATCAGACATAGATGGAGGGTATCGTTGCATGGCTTAAAGTCTGCGGGATTGATGATGTTGCATGCTTATTATTTTAAACAATTTTGTGTTAATAGCTTTTAATGAGTTTCATGTTATGTTTAATACTTCAGTGCGGTTTATTAGACAACGAAGGCCGCTAATCTATTGTTTGAGATAACAAAATAATCCCATGTTCGAATAAAAGCAACGTATTATAAATAAAATAATAATAAATAAATACACCCAACAGTCACACACCTAGTCCTGACCCCACACTAGGTACCTGTATCGTGGATATCAGAAACTATGAGAGACTTACGATCTCTTTACACCCAGACTTGAAACAAAATATCTGTGGGCCACACAAACATTTGTCTCAATGCCGGAATCGAACCCGCGGCCTCTCGCTTCACATCCGGCTACTCGCCCGCTGCGCCACGGAGGCTGTCGTATTATGTATAAAAATAACAAATGAAATTAATGGGATAGAATGTAACCTAACATCAACCAATTAAAGTCAGACTTCCATCCCAATTTAATTTCAACGTGATACTAAAACTGCAACTTAAAGCCGCTGTTTTTAATTAATTCACGAAAATGGCCGCCCTCAGACCTCATTAAAATACGAACGTTGATTTTGCCTCTATTCAAACAAAGCTCGCTCTTTGTACGCCACCACTAAGGGAAATTCATACTAACATTGACTGCAAGTTTAGGACTTCAGCACTCATCTCGACTAATTAAAAATGTCAACGATAATGTCAATATAGGTACGCAAATTGAACTTAAAATATCATTGATGATGCATGATGAATTGATGTATTTGTTCCGAATCTGCCCAATCCCTTCGGTGAATAACAAACGTGAAGTAAACACAAATTATACGAATCATGTGTGCCTTGCAAAAGAATCATAGGGAATTGGGAGAAGAATCTTACACACCTGCAACTGAACTATGAGATGCCAATTTTAGACAAGACATTTCTATAGCATAACTCTATCATCGACATGTCATTTCGTTATTTTCTTACGTCTAAATATTGATTTTGCTTTCATCTATCTCGTACATCTTAAAAACTCTCCTTCTGAAGTTATGGATAAAACGATATTAGAAAGAAAGGAAAGAAGCATTTATTGACAACTAGTCGGGTGGAGCCATCAATATATTATACCCTAGATGCACAGTTCTTTGCAAATATCGTCCTAAAAGTGGTCTCAGGAATAAAACAAAGAAAAAGATCACAAGTTCTAATTAAATCAAATACAAATATAACCCTATGCATGTGTTATAAAGTAGCTTTTTAAACGAAATGATCAAGCGTTCTTAAATTTGAATTTTCAAATTTAGAATTCTATCGGCTTCCAACTGTAGGGAAAACGAGTGCTTAAGCACTTCTTTGCTGTCGATGGGTGGAGCACATTACATTGAACAAGTACAAGATGTAAGTACAAAGTAAAAGTTAAAAAAATAAGAATTAGAAAATAAATAAGAAACTATATTTATACCACGGATGTAAAAAAATCATTGAAAGTGAAGCATGGTTTTCGGCTCATTCGATCAGTCGCCGCCATTATGTGTTGATAGGTCGAATGAGCCGAAAACCCTGCTTCACTTTCAATGTTTCTAGAGATCCGTCCATCTTTTTTTTACGTCCGTGATTTTTACATATTTTCTTATAACGCTGTTCCAGAAACGGTGCATTTAAACACGTATGGACAGAATGCTCAACATACAGATTCCGCAACATACAGATTCCTATGATACATTGGTACAGAGCCAAGTCTAAATAAGCATGTTCTTCTGAGCACTGCTCAATGGCGTGTCTCCAACATCCTTTATATCTTCTACAGATTAGATATCTGTAACAGATATCGCTACTCTGCAGATAGCTTTGTCTACTACTATAGTAATAATAGGTCGCTCGATCGTGGTAGTACCAAGGTCCAAAATAAATAAAAGGCAACTACATCCAGTTATTCCTAATCTTTTCGTCTATGTATTTTTGGCGAATATGAGAGAATCTATCCATCATACTCCATCAAACTAAAGGCTGATCTGGAATTAGGAACCTGCATTTAATTCCATAACCTTAGGGATCTTAGCTTGCGCTGTCAGTAGAACATTGTTGTTGATCAAGTAAAGAAATTAAAACCTATAATAATATAATTTTACAGTGTACTCAGGGCGGAATAACGCCAGGCAGAAGGAAATACATTGTACAGTAACAAATAAATCCTATACATACAACCCTAAATTCCTGACCCGATGTCACACAAAAACAGTTTTACAGCTTTGTGCATACTAAATTTGTTCGTTATGGACGCCCAGCGATACGAGAGTAGTATTTACAAAGGTAACTCCCAATCCAATATAACCATAGACATAACATACATAGAGTATATACCGAGCTTCTCATACAAGCACAGAAGTTCTAATAATAATAACATTCTGAGAGAGATAGGATGAACTTATGAACAATAATTATGGTTTTTTAACCATACTCAAAAAGTAGGTTGTATTTTACGCCATATCTTCGACAAAAATACTGTTTTTTTTTGTGTTCAATACAGCTTAATTGTGTTCAATAGTTGTATCGATATTTATATACATAATATAACTTAAGCTCACGCCTCTATCCCCGAAGTGGCGCACTAACAATCGAAATTAAATTTCGTCGAGCTTAGTTCCGTCCCAGATGTGATAGGGGGCGAGCCTATCGCCATATCGGGCACAAATTCCGGACTCTTGACTGATACGGAAAAAACCAATATCACTTTTCCCGACCCGGGGATCGAACCCGAAACCTCAGGACGAAAGCCGTACCGCGCACGAATACCACTACTCCACCGAGGTACTCATTTATATTCATTAGCCGTGTAACACTAAGAGCTACAAAATTTGTTTTACAGAAACTTATAAATCGGCTTCAAAAAGTCAATAATAGCTACAATTATCAATTCTCTCTTTCAGTTGGTTATTGTTGCATTGTTTTGAATAAAGAAACGCAATGCTTGCAGGAACTCTATCACACCACGATCTATTGAAAGGAGACAGATGTTTCGTCTCTTTCTACTGGTAAATTGCGTAAAGATATTGCTCGCTACACTCTATATCTGTGAATTAAACGTATAGATACAGGCTACAGCACAAATGTAATTTGGGAATCGTTAACAAAAACCGATCGCTTCGTAAATTCAGATACACCGAAATGAAAGTTAACAGAACGTAACGAATGTCGCAATATTGTCCAGTATCAAAATTACTCGGATTGAAAAATCCAAAACAGCAACAATAATTTGTACTCCCCACATTGCCGGTTGACTGCCACCGCCCACCACCAAAATGTCTGTATCATAAATAAAAAAGAATATTATATTCGTCATGTCGCTTTTTACGCGCCTATGACATAAGCAAAAAAGGGTTAAGTTACTCAAACTGTTCAATGTAAGAAAATTCTTTATTTTATTAAACTAGCTTTTGCTCTTTCTTCGCGACTTCATCTACATAAAAGTACATTCATTAGTATCATTTGTCAGCTGATATGCTGATGTAGCAGGGAAAGAAAGACTAAATAGAATGAAAATAGAAAAATACTAAAATGCATTAGTGCAGACTGCAGTGTATAAAATGCAGTGCCATATACCTTAGACACAACATTCCGTTTTTATCCATCGTCGTCCCAAACACGTTTTGGCCGACCCCAATAATTCCATCACTGTTGCTGTCGAAGCAGCCCTTCCTCTTCTCAATTCTAATCGCATTATCAACACCAAATACCGACACCCGACCCGCCAGAGAGTCTGCGCCATCCCTAAAGCGCCGAACAGGCCCACCGCGGGGTTTTTAGTCGGTATTGACGGTGTAGGGTGTACATACTGTTAGGGACTCGGCCCAGTGTCGCCCGGATGTGTCCATCTCTCCTGGGCATTATGGCGCTGGGCCGTAAGACCGGCGACTCCGACATAACCGTTACATCTCCCCCCAGGTGTAACGCCAGTGATAAAACACTTTTCCCCGCGACAACAAAAAAAAAAAAAAGATCTCCCACAGCAGACCATCGGCATTCGGTGCGCAGAGACGATTTCTAATTCTATTCCCTAGCGATAGTTCAATATGAGGTGAGCGTTCGAAGAGGCGCCTCTGTGCTCAATCGCAGTTAATTTTATGTATATATTTCTGGCAATAGCGCTATATACGCCAGCTATAATTTCAGATGAAGCTATATAATTATTTTTGCTAACAGCACTAGTCGAAAATAGACACAACATATATAAGTTCGGCGAGGTTTTGGTGTTTTAGTTCTCTAGTTTACCTTTGCTCGGGGATATATGTACATAGATTGCCAGGTCCGACAAAACGGTTGAAAATTATATTATAAACTCATCAACATAAACATTAAAACATAAGTAAAAAAACTTGTATTTACTAAAAAGACATGACCATTAAGTTACGCGAGTTTATAAACTAAGATGCAATCAATTTCTTATAATCATGCTGTCGCAATAAAATGTAAGACAATACACACTTTAACACAAATTCTTGTTCTATATGAAGAGACGATTAATCACATCCTATATACTGGATTTCTGGAGCGCTTTCTCGTCCCATTAAGCAAAACGCCAGTACTGTATTGTTAAGATAAATTAATGCGAATTATGTCAGAAAATTATATTAATTGCGCGATGGAGGAGCTTTTGACCACATTTATGAGCCACGTGCAGCGCCACCTAACGGTAATTACTACGTTTAATATTCAAAACTTCTACACCGGATGTGACTGTCGGTTACTTAATTTAAAGTTAATACCTGTTCAAAGCTTCAAACAAACAGTAGAGTGAAATCGTGGCGATTTGAGACGGCTGCTCTTTGAGGAGCTCATATTATAAACACTTCAATTAGAAAAACAATCAGTTAAGTACATCTCTGCCATATTGCAATTTTATAGAATCTTTATTTATCATAAATAATACAATATATTTTTCTACCTACCCTTATTCCACCTTAATGTGGGTCAGCTTAAAAGACTCAAGCATGTTGGAAAAATAATTTGGGTTAGTTTACTACCGTCTGCCTGCTTGACGTCAAACCCCTCTGAGGGATCCATTCCCGGGCAAATTAAATTAGAAATTCGCTTTGCCCGACCTGGGAATCGAACCTAGGGCTTCCCGGTCCACAGCCCATATATGCTGCCACTAGACCAAGGAGGCGTCTGTCTTAAATAATATGTCATAATAATCACAAGTTTAAAAACTTAACAGACCGACTTCAAATCCGATCGTGACCAAATTTATATAGGACCACCCTTGAAATAAGCTCTATCGAACACAAAAATAATTTTGAAAATCGGTCCGCATTTGGCGGAGATATCGCGTAACATACATAAAAAAAATACAAATGTTTTACATACTGATTTCTTAAATTTACGCGAATATTATACATTGAAATAAAACTATTCTTACGGATTCTATCACGATTAGGTTTTAATTATTATTCCCGACGTTTCGAAGGCTTTGCAGTCTTCGTTGTCACGGGTCAGACTGACTGACTTGTCTGATACCTAATCGTGATAGAATCCGTAAGAATAGTTTTATTTCAATACAAATGTTTTGTGGACCTTCTCCTTTTTGGAAGTCGGTCGAAATCATAATACATACACCGCTCACGGAATACAATTACGCCACCGAGGCGGTCTTTATTAACAAAAACTATAAACTATTAAGACACAAGGCAGCAATGGATATATTTTTAAGACCGCATGATACCTCAGCTCAAATTCAAATTTTGCACCCGCTACCTGTCCCTGCTAGAGTGCGCTATCGTACGCTGTCTCGCTCATACACTAATGGCGTCATAGGATGTCAAGCGGTGTTGATAAGACAAACAAGTGACGTAGCGTGGCGGGCCCGCATTTACGACGCATTAGGACAATTTATTTACACAAAACATAAGCTCACGCCTGTACCGCCGAAAGAGTAGGCAGAGGTGCACTAGCAACTAGAACACCCACATTTCGCCGAGCTTAGTTCCGTCCGAGATGCGATAAGGGCCGAACCTATTTCCATATAGCGCTCAAATTATAGACTCTGGGCTGATATTGAAAACATGCAATATCACTTTGCCCGAACCAGGGGTCGAACCCAAGACCTCAGGATGGTAGTCGTACTTAAATACAACTAAACCCCGGAGGTAGAGTTTACACACATAGTAACACACAATCGAGGCACAATTTATTTTAGTACAATTAAAAAACTTTTCAATGGCGTGTCAGCGCTGACGCTGTCTGTCGGACTTAGAAAGTTATGTTTGAGCCATGAATCATCGAACCATCAGGTAACTTTTCTTACAAGATAACTTTGGTTTAGGTGTCCTCTTAACCAGTCACACAGCCCACCTGTGCTATAAGTTCTCCTTGCTGGAACTTCCGTTGACAAACCTGTAGAGAAACGGATGTCAATGTTCCTCCACTGGATGGGGACAGTTTCTTGTCAGATAGGTTTAAGCGGCTCCTCCAGTGTTTGATGTTTAGCGGTGGTATATAGAGTTAGTCCCAATGTATGTAGAAAACTGAAAGGAGACTACAGGATTCGTAATAATAAACAACTTTTATATTTGCAAAATTGTCAATATACCTGATGTTTCATAGATATTGCCATTCAAAGATTTTATAAATAATCCGTGTACTTAACCAAAATAATTTAGGTGTATTCGTCAGTTCTTTGCGTTCTTTCTATGGAGAAAACTCTTATTTCTTACCCGATGATCCTCACACCTCTACGGACTAAGTCAAGGATGTGGATATTGGGAATTAAATGATGCACTGCCAATACCAGAATTCCAGGGTATATCACAGCTAGTATAACAATGTCGGCGCCGTCACTGCACGTCTTAAACAGCCCGCATAATTGGCGTGAAATGTCACCTTTAAGGCTTGGAGCCCTATATCTAAGGAAGGGAAAGAAAAGTTACGTACAGCTTTCGAATCCAACAGGAGGGCCAAGGGAAAATACCTATGCAAAATTGAAGGGCGACAGAAAAGCTATCTCGGAAATCGAGCTTTTGGTGACTTGTCATCGCAATGTAAAGCAGTTTCTACTAGCTTTATCTGCAGTCACTGCGTAAACTTGATAACCACAGTAAAATAACACTCATCTTTGAGTTGAACCCTTTGCCTCAAATTTTGTACAATGGTGGAGCCACGCTACTGGACGTTGCACCGGCGCAGCGTGTGTGGAGTACTACATGAATCCATATCAACCTGTATGCGGTCAGGCGAAGCCTGAATCTTGGACATTCGAAAGTCGAGCATGGCTGATCGTATTCCCGTGGTGGTTATTAAGACGTCCGCGGCTGAGTTAACCCTCGTTCTCAGGAGTTTCCTCAATTTTTCATGTAAGAGTTCCGACTCTGAAGAATTTTTGACATCCATCTATGTTGAAGACTGCGCACACCAATCGGAAATCCTAATAGAGTGACCGGTCGGACCTTTCCAATTATAGTCTCCATCACGTCCTTTTTTTCCAAAACTCATAGCAATTAATTAATACATGGCTCCTGAAGTATTTATAACTCGCCTCATTGATCTATTCACTATTGGTAGCGTATATCGGGTGTGAACTATGAGGTCCTGGAATCTATTTCCAGATCGGGCTGGCGTTTTTGACTTTATGGGTGGGTCATTACACAGGTAGCCCATTGTAAAAACTAAGGCCAAACACCTCTGCAACATGTTTTAACAATGTGTTGCGTCGACTCCATACTGAGGTGGAATAAACGTACGCCTACATAATATCACGCCTGTATCCCATAGGGGTAGGTAGAGACTATAGATTAGCACTTCGCCCGATTCTGACATACTACTTTCGCTTCATCTACTATCATGATCTCATTAGAGTCGGTTCAGCTTTTTATCTGTTCTTTAGTCAATATATCATCAATTTTCTCAATATAAGTGCGATGCGGTCGCCCTATACCGACTTTTCCATGCACACTCGTCACTGTTTCAACAATCTCCTATCATCTATCCTCTCAATATGTCTGAACTATCTCAACATCCCTTTCTATTTCTTATCACTACATCTTATTTTACTCGACAGAGATCCAACACCACTTTATTCCACACTCTATCACGCGACACATGCTCCTTCATGCTCTCATTTCCATCACCCTGCGGGCTTAGCCAAGTAGCTTATGCGCTAGTCGAATAGAATAGTAAATATATGGGAATGAGATAAGAGTACGCTATATATAGCGTACTAATAGAATAAATGTATAGGAATGACATAAGAGTCCACCAGTAAGCCCACTGATCTTACTTTCATGCCTGTTCTGTCACACCCAACTTTCACTCTCATTTATAAGTGTGGGCACTAACACTTCTTTATGAACGGCCAATCGTATCTTTTTAGAGACCTTTCAGCTACTCATAAAGGTGTTTAGCGCTCCATTAACTCGATTACCTGCACATACTTGTCTTTTAATGTCGCTATCATGCTTCCCATCACTTATAAATATACAACCCAGATATACAACGTCTTTCACTTGTTCTACTCTCTCGTTATCTATCATAAGTTTGCATTCTGTTATACTTTCATTTCTTTTAAAAAACATACTTTTCGTCTTACTTACATTAATTTTCTCCTTTCCTTGAAATAAAATTACTTTTACGGATTTTATCACGATTTGGTTTTAATTTTTATTCCCGACGTTTCGAAGGCTTTGCAGTCTTCGTGGTCACGGGTTGGACTGAGAT
This sequence comes from Clanis bilineata, assembly GCA_036417725.1. NCBI lineage: Eukaryota > Metazoa > Arthropoda > Insecta > Lepidoptera > Sphingidae > Clanis > Clanis bilineata. The sequence goes on from CM071142.1 coordinate 5,338,854, forward strand.
GTCATTTGTCCAAAAATGTTAGTATTACAAAATCTACCTTCATTTTAGAATTATACAGATTTTTTAAAAAGTTAACCGTTTATGTTCCGATCTACGCAGTACGAGCTCACAGTGTCTTGAGGTCTGGCAGCTGGTCTTTTGGGTTCCGATTTGATTAAATGTATAATTGGATCCCAGGCTTGTGCAAGCTTCCAACCATCTTCTCTATTGAAATTAGGATGTTTTTTAATTTCAATAGCCTCGCGTATCATCCTAGGTAGGAATCGTTGTTCTTTGGCAAGGATTTGTGGCTTGTCAAATCTTAGGTAATGTTTGGAGCCTTCCTCTGAATGTTCGGCAACTGCAGACTTCGTAGAGCGTCGGTGTTTCACGTCAGCTATATGTTCTTTTACGCGGGTCCCTATATTACGCTTTGTTTGTCCAATATAAGAGAGACCACAGTCACAATCAATTTTGTACACGCCTGGTTCTTGCAGAGGTATGTTACACTTGACGGGTGGTAGGAATTGACTAATCTTCTTAGGCGGCTTGAAATAAGTTTTTATAGAAGCACGCTTCAGGATATAGCCAATCTTTTCGGTGACTCCTCTAACATATGGTAATACAACCGGGACGCGTTCAACAGTGGCTGGTTTCACTCGGTTTCTGTGACGGCGCCGTGGAATTTGGAGCTTGTTGTCGCGCAGGACTTGCTTGACATGATGCAGCTCAGCGGCAAGATGTTCCTCGTCACAGATTCCTTGTGCTCTCTGAAACAAAGATTTACCCACGGTAGCTAGCTTGTAAACAGCGACTGAACATCAAAACTGACCATAGTTTCATTGTCAGCTAATTTTAGGTGTTTAATATCACTGACAAATTGGTATGAATCCTTCACAGAAGCCCTAGTGTTTCCTCTGAGTGGTGAAAGGACTTTTGCTACGTGCTGAGCCAATCTGTAGGTTGGTGTGTCGATTTGACTCACAATGGGACGTAGCGGGGCACTTGGTTTATGTATTTTTGGTAACCCATACATTTTTGGTGGTTTTGCTGACGATGGGATGAGTAAGTTTACGTCTAAGTTCAATGAGTCGGAGTAATTGCGTATTAAAGAGCTGGTGTCCTTTAAAATTTTGCTAGTCGGGTCTGTTTTGACTATTTTGTAAGTACTTTCATCCGACAAAAGTTGTTCCATTTTATTGTTGTAGTCAGACGTATCCATAACTACTGTCGCATTCCCTTTATCTGCACGGAGAATAGTTAGGTCCTTCATAGATCGCAAGTTATTTAACGCGATATATTGTGGTTTTGGAAGATTTGGTTTGGGCAGCCTCGTTTGACGTAATATGGAAGAGATGTCTTGCCGAATTGCCTCCGAATCCTCCTTTTTAATGTTATTTTTGAAGAGACTGTTCTCGACGTTGCAAATAATGTCTTCATACGGTACCCTTCGTGGTGTTACAGCAAAATTTAATCCTTTTGATAAAACCTGAACTGTGTTATCGTCCAATGTTTGTTTTGACAGATTGATTACTGCGCGCTGTTTATTGGCTGCGCGAGAGTGGACGTCTATGGTAGTTTGCGTTCCGTTAGTGCTATCATTATTATTTATGGCATTCGATTTAGATTTCTCCTTTCCTTTTAAATGCATCATCCATAATTATTACCAATGTCTGTAATTCGTCCTAGGCGTTCTCCAAGTCTACAAAGGCGCAAAAGACTTTTCGTTCTTAAGCTGAGAATTTTTCCGGAAAGCTTCGTAGGGAGAAGATCTAATCCGCACATCCCATACTCTTTCGAAATCCCGCTTGTACATTCTATAACTTATTATTCGTCTCATACATTATCCATTTCAATCAGAACTTTCGCATATAATTTGCCGACAACACTAAGAACGTACTCTGATAGTCTTACCGTGACTCCTTATCCTTATACAACGGAACAATAAATTTAAAGATAGAATAAAGGCAGGTGAAAAAAAAATATACAGGGTTAGTCGGAAAGTGTGTAGAGAGCCTTGGCCAACATAATGCATCATTATTAAATATTTCTACCGTAGATAGCGTACGTCATTTTAATCTTTCTTTCTACCTGCCCATAACCCACTTTCATGAGTGGTCGGTGCAACACCCTATTTCAAGCATATTGCAGAAAGGATTTGGCTAAGATTTTAGTTTAACCAGCTACCTGCCTGACGTCAACCCCCTCCGGAGGATCCAGTCCCGAGCAAATTAAATTAGAAAATTCGCTTTACCCGACCTGGGAATCGAACCCACGACCTCCCGGTCCACAGCCCATATATGCTGCCACTAGACCAAGGAGGCCACGAGCGTACCTCATCTTAATAGTAGGACATTTTTTATTTCATATAAAAAGTAAACTACCTATTCCACGATTACATATCGGCAAAATACGTTCCGCTTACGCAATGCGCGCGCCCCCACACTGTAATTTTAACTAAGATATAGTTACTATGCGTCTTTTAATTATTATTATCTAGGACTTATACAGCACATTGTCACTAGATAATCATCGATTTAGTAACAAAATCATGAAGTTACCACATTAATAGCCACTTAAATAATGATTACAGATTAAAGTAATTATTGAAATAAAACAATCTTGGTAGCTTAGATGTTGGTAGCACGCCCCGCGAAACATTTTTCTGTCTGGCTTTATCCCGGCCTTCTGCCAAGGGCCGTCTTCCTACTTAAACGCTTCCACTTCACACGGTGCTGAACGTCCTCCATAGTGAGGCTTGGCTCTCATATCTAGGAAGATATCTCCAGAACGCTTTTTGGGCCGTTCACGACCGTCCACCTACCGGAACAAATGCAACACTTATTTAAAATATAGCCTACAATACAAGTATTTGAATATTATATTTATTATTACAATTTTAATTTTGTTTTATATTTTCATATTTTATTTGTTTTTATTCATTATAAATATAATAATAATAAAAAATAAATATATAAATATATATGGCCTCATGTATATCTCCATATGCTGGGCAAATGATGTATTGCACTGGACCTGTTGCGTTCTAAAGACGCGTCGTTTTAAAAGTAAGGGGTAAGCGAGCGAGTTAATTACTTCTTTGTGCTGTTTTAGTATTATGTCACATATTATTAAAGATTTTTGTTTCTTAAGATTTCGTACTTATAAAAATTATGTTGAGTTTAATGGTTGTAACACTAATGACGACGAACACTATGCCTCTGCATTATCTGAATCTGGCAATATCAGTGATGAGAGTTGCCATAGTGTTTCTTCGCTTCGTGATAACCTTGAGAGTCAGTTTTCGGACGTATCTAAGAATTTTAATATCGTTCATATTAATGCGAAAACTGCCCCGACTGCCTTGGTGGCATGGTGGTGTTTGGGTACGACTGCCGTCCTGAGGTCTCGGGTTCGACCCCCGGGTCGAACAAAGTGATATTGGATTTTTCCATATCAGCCCGGAGTCTGGAATTTGTGCCCGATATGGCGAAAGGCTCGCCCCCTATCATATCTGGGACGTAACTAAGCTCGACGAAATGCGGGCGTATTAGTTTACTAGTGCGCCTCTATCTACCCCTTCGGGGATACACGCGTGAGCTTATGTTATGTTTATATTATTATGTTTATATTATTATTATTATGTTATGTTTATGTAATGCAAAAAGTATTCCGGCCCATTTATCCGATATGTCGGCATGCCTAGACCATAAAAACCTTTACTTTACACCTCCGCTTATCTGCTGATCCTTTAACCCCTTCAGAAGGTTATCTGGAAGAGATCGCTTCAAGCGATAAGACAGCCTATTGTAACATTTTATAATTTAAAGTTCTGTCTGTACTGTTTACTTAATCCTTACTATGGTGTTAAAGAGTTATCTATCTATCTAATCGTTCACTTATGACAATATCTATGAAAGTATTAGGTATATTGTAATTTTTACTGATATACAAGAATATCTTGTTCATAATTATGAGTTCTGTAGTATCCTTTCAGTTTCTTACAAATATTACGACAAACTTTGTATATTATACGAAATCAAAGTTAACAGGAATACACCGTGTGGCACCAACATAACTTAAATTTCGTCGCAAAAATATAATTATGCGGTAATATGCACGGGCCAACCTAGATGTATATAAACTTCAGTAAGTATACGGCGTGACGTCAAATCGCGCGTTTGTCGACAAAAGTATTAAACCGCTAATATCAACTATTTAAGGTTGCTCCGAACGTACATTATATGCAAAAATTTAGAAAACTAAAAAATCAATCCTATGGTTATTCTATTTATTCGTCTTATTTTTTGTACAAGCCCCTGCAACATTAAAAGGTACATATATATATATATATATATATATATATATATATATATATATATATATATAGGGTACATATATATATATATATATATATATATATATATATATATATATATATATAGGGGACGATTCAGTGTCGGTAGGTCAGCGTCAATCATTATGTAAAAAGCTTAAATTACACTATATTTTTTTAATGGAAGACCCAAGCTGTTGACAGTTACGTCTACAACATGAATGGGCCGGCTCGACCTGTTGGTTACCACTGTCTCACAGAAAACCGATGTGAAATGGCAGCACGCTGTTGCATATCGTACCTACGGTGAGTTATATTTCCGGTGGTCCAATTCCAATCTCTTTATAAATCCCTTTTCCCCTCCTTTTAGGTTAGCAATATATCCATGATATTTTTTGTCATGGGTGTCTCTATCTATGGGCGGTGGAGATGACTTACCCTGACCCACGAGCAATCGTGTTACTGCTATATAAATACTTTATATTTAAATTTTTAATATACATATACGTAATAATTTTAGGTAGGATTTAAAAATAAAACTTTGTTTGGCAATATCTGTGAAAGTATTAAGTATATTGAAAAAGTTGCAAAAATAAAAGTTGTTTATTATTACGAATACAGTATCCTTTCAGCTTCGTACATAATAATTTATGTTCTAACTCACTGTGTGTAATAGTAGAGGGCCCGTGACATTTGCTATACTTACGCCGCTGACACGCGACTGGATTTCTAATCTACTAAATATTCAGGTAAATGGAAACCTAGAAAATACTGACTTATTTATTAGAATATTCTCGTTATCATCATTATAATCACCTACAATACGTTATTTAATTGATGAAGTATCCCAGATAAATAAATTATATTTATTTATATTGCTGACAGCAAGCGACACAACCTCCCCGTCTGACAGCCGAAGCGGGAATGTGTGCGGGCCGGGCGGCAGGGCGGTCTTGACTAAAACGGTGCGCAAAACGCGGAAATTTAGATAATTGGATCTTACAATAAAAAGACAAATTATTTTCAAAATCCAAAACACATAACCTATGCGTATTATTTAACTAAGTTACTATACAAAATTTCACGATCTTATTTGAAGTATGTAATGAGTAATCCGGGATATTCATTCGGTTTAGAGGTAACTTTGCATTTTTTTTCTATCGAGAAAATTTTAAGGAATCGTGTTTTCGCCACACATGTTCACTCACATAAGCCCTCAACTTTATCATATATTTATTACAAAGTAAAAGCTGCAGTATTGTTGATTTTATCCGGGTTCAAAATAAGCCATTTGAGGTAGTATAGGCCCTTAACGCACACATCGCTTATATGGCGGTATGTAACTTCCACACCAATGGATTGGTGAACTCGTAAACGAAAACAGTATAAATTAAAATTCAAACCGTAATACAAAATGTAATCCGGTATCAGCCCTTCAAAACAATTAATCTCCAGCCTACCTGGGAACAACTCGAGACGTTAACGATCGCTAGGTTCCTGTTCAGGACGCCTTTGAGTTCCGTCTGAATCATACCCTTTAAACTTTATATCAGGCTAACTTTCTTATCTGCAGAGAAGATTTGAAGTCGTTCCAGGTTCGAGTGCTCAAGATTATTTTGATCAAGGACACGCACCTCAACTCCGGTCTGTTGTAAATTTCGCTTTGTTCAATGTTCCATAAAGTTTATGAATAAATTCCACGGGTACGCTCTAACGGCCAGCTTTTAAATATCTTGCTGAGTGGGAAAACCATTGTGCTGTGAACTACAAATAACGATATCTTGAAGTTACGTTCTTGTTTATGTGTGCACGCAATACATTTAGGTTTAGTTACGTTGTGGTTTAGATATTAAGATTATTGTTCCTATAAATATGATTTTACACAGCTGTGACCTAGTCGACGTAAAGCTTTGTTTATTAAGATGCGAACTTTTTATCATAGTCTAAGGGCAACTTGGAGATCTTTTACTGATCTAGAGTTAAACCATATCTCGATTTATTTTATTTATTTATTTATACACTTCATATACAATGTATATAGGCGGACTTAATGCCGAAGGCATTCTTTTACAGTCAACCTTAGGGTGATGCAGAGTAGAACAAGGTAGGTGCATAAGATACGAAAGGATGATATTATCTTATAGTATACATCAAATATAATGAAAAATACTACAAACAACTTACTACATATATACTTTAAATAATAAATAATATACATAATTATATTACATACATATATAAAACTATATGAATATAATATAGTAAATATAATAAATATAATATTTAATGGAACTAGTTACGAGATTCTGCAACTTCATTCAACAGCAATTGTCGAACGCGCATTTTAAAAGCTACCCGTGTGGTAGAAGACCTGATTTCGAGGGGGAGTGAGTTCCAGAGAAGTATGGACTGGATAGCAAAGGAAGAGTGAATGAAGTCGGAGCTATGAGAAGGATATTTCAGAAGAAGATTATTAGATGAGCGAAGATTCCTATCATGAGTGTTACAACGATAAAGAAAGTGAGAAGATAAATAAGAAGGAGGGGTGGGCGACGTAAGTAACGAGAAGAGAGTAGTGAGTGCACGTAAAGAGCGACGTTGGCGAATAGGTAACCATTTTAATTGAGAGCGATAGGAAGAAACATGATCATATTTGCGAAGATTAAAAATGAATCGAATGCAGTTATTGAGAAGACGGTCGAGTTTATTGAGTTGATCTGCATTCAGATCAAAATAGCACACATCACCATAGTCGATAATCGGAAGGATTAGAGCTTGCACAAGCATTATCTTGGTTTTAGAAGGGAGAAAGTTCTTTAGACGGTACAAAGCACGAAGGGTACCGGTAACTCTCTGACTAACAGAGTTCAGCTGAGGCCGCCAGCTCAGGCTGGAGTATATGTGTAGCCCAAGGTCCTTGACACTAGAGCTCCAGGGAATGATGGTACCATCAAACACTATAGCTGGAATAGTCAAAGTGTCAATCCTACTGAGCATTTATCCTATCTTTAAATCAAGATTTGGGATAAATAGAGATTTATCGCGGAGCTGCAAGTGGCCCTAATAATTTAATTGTTGTCGGATGTAGACAATGAGCCCTAATCAATATACCTAGTGTGAGTTTTAGCAGAGACTGGCAAACGATCAGGTGAGTCACCTGATGGTAAATTATTACCACCCATAGTAACCCATGATACCAAAAGATTTATGGGTGAGTTACCAGCCCCATAGTAAGGGATTGGGAAATGGGGACGATGGTAAATGGGCCACCGGAAAATTCATCCACCGAACGAAACGCACCAGCTAGGTGCTACTTTATGTCAGATTTAATGATAGATGTCGATTATTATTTCATGCAAATTGCCGGTAAAAATGGTAGAAACACACACACTAAAGCCGCGTCTCCTGCACGTTACAGAAAACACCTACACAAAACATGGTATTTCTAAAATTGTTGTCTATGGTCCATTATTATATCAGCGGAAGATAATGAAAATCTTTGTTTTGTGAGGGTATTTTTAGTGTTTTGTTTCGAAAACACGTGTGCAGGAGAATACCCGACATTCATGCTAGGCCCGTTGAGGAACTCTACTCTCGCCGTTCACACAACGCTCCCTGACTCACAATGGAACGTAACATAACATATTTATGACATCAACCTTACAAGTGACATCGAAAAATAAAAAAGTAATTTAAAAAAAAAGAAATAAACATGGCTACAGCTCACATCGCATCACCCCACGGGAGCGGATTTGACCCAACAAAACGTGATCCCGAATGCAATTACCGCGTTGTGTGAAACATGTTTGGATTCAATATGCATGACTAAGCGCTACTCAGCTACAGATTGCGGCGTGTGCTGCACAAACGAAACCTCACGTTAATGCGAATAAAACTCGTGGATTGTGCACAGAGCAAATTGTTGGCGAAGTGTTATTATTTTCAACGCCTTTAACGTGTTCGCTAAGAAGTTATTTCTCGTGAATTCTAAAAGAAGGCGTAGAAAGAAGCTCAAGAAAGTCGGTGCTGGTGTAGAAAACACTTTCATGGCTACAGAGTTGATTTAGGAAAGCACAAGGAGTCTGAACGCTGACATCATTAAGCGAACGGTACAAAATTAAATTCTTCAACATTTATAAAGAGTTTTTTGAAGTTATATAATAGACGAAAAATATATTAAATTTAAATTTTCTAAAGGGCTTACGTGTTAGCTTCGGCCCATGCACGCCTCCCAAAACTCGAGAACTCTATAGAGCCGTGATATGATACAAAACACAATAATAACTTGTTTTGTGGATACCAAGAGACAGACTAAGAAAGGCTTAACAATCTCACAACAACCAAATCCAAAAAAGTACCTGTCGACACAAACAATATCTTGATGTGGGAATCGAACCCACAACCTCTGAGAACATTCTAGCCCACTTTACCACAAAGGTTGTCAAACAATACATCATTAGTTTTAATTAAGAGGCCATCATCAGAAAGAAGGCGGCCTAATTTCGTGTACACTAAATCATTGCCACGTCGGGCACGTTCCGACAAATTGATACACTGTACGTGAGCCACTCAATTCGATGACGCTCATTTCGGTTCCCTACACCAAATCGGCCAAGAGGGTCGTGTGAAGAAAAGTGATAAAGAATGTGTCGCTTTACCCTGTCCTCTGACCTTGCTACGCTTGATGGCAGTTTATGGTGCTTAATTTACTGTGAAAGAACATTTGTAAGCGATGTTATGTCTCTTGCGATGATGATTTCGCAATTTGAATTTGGAATGGTATTTATGGCTTTTGTATATTCTTCATATCGTTTATTAGGTCGTATTAAAGGCGGTTTTACTCGTACCTAGTCATAATTTTAATGATTCTTAAATTGTTAATACAAAGTAAATAAGTATAATACAAAGGTATAATAGAAAGAAATGTGAGTGTACTAGTTCGCTAGTGCGCCTCTGCCTACCCCTGCGGGGATACAGGCGTGAGCTTGTGTATGTATGTATGTATGTATAATAGACATTTATTTATTAATAAATTACGCTATGTTTGCTTTTATGTAAATATAATATTTTTACACAAAATTTTACACTGTACGTAGCTAAAATAAATAATCCAACCATTTGATCAAAGTATCTTAACAAAATCAATCGCTAAATGTACTAAAAATAACCAAACAGTCGTTTAAAAAATAATCGATTATAATATTTTCATCGCCAAAATAGATAAATAACATAAGGTAGGTACTAAAAATACTTATTTCTACTTTTTATAAACTTGATTTAAAATCTTATCCCTCAAATTTTAAAATAACCAGCTGAAGCAAATTCGTATTAAAATCAATAACTCTCCCCTAGTTGATTGGCGTGCATTATCCAAAGATTATGGCCATGCAATTTGACTGTAATGGAGCTAATCAACCGTAAGATTGCTTTTTTACATCATTTTGTAAGTTGTCTGGAAAAGAAATATATTAAGAAAGCTTATATTGAAGTTTGCTGCTATAATGTAGAATGTAGCCAATCAGTCAAGAAATCTCAGCTGTTTTTCTACTTGTTTTTATATAAACTACTTTGCGTCAGGTAATAATATTCGACTTACGTATAGTAAATGAAGAATGGAACATAATTGTGAATAAATTTTAATCAAAGTTTTAAAATATTTTAACAATATACATACATGTAATATATAATGATTTCTTAGGTTTACGCGAATGTTATTCATTGAAATAAAACTATTTTTATGGATTCTATCACGAATTGGTATTAGTTTTTTGCTCGAAGTTTCGAAAGCTTGTCGGACGGAATGCTGCAAAGCTTTCGAAACGTCGGGCATAAAAATTAAAACCAAATCGTGATAGAATCCGTAAAAATAGTTTCATTTCAATACATGTAATATATTTATTTCTTCAATAGTTTTTTTTTTGTTTTTTGATATAATTGATAGCTTTATAGTTCGTAATAAAATAATAACACTAATCAACTTAATTCTTTTTTTCCGTAGATCAAATTACACAGTGTAGTCTTATAATATCATTTCCATTGCCTCCTTCTTTACTCTAATGGCAGCGTATTTTACATTATAGTCTTGAACCAGGAGGCCCTGAGTTCAAATCCCAGTTTTATTCAATTGATTTCTGGCACGATTGATACGGTACTGGATCCCACATAGGCAGTGACGTGCATAGATATTCCGAGCAGAGTAGACAAAAATCTTACACAATTATTTTCTGCAACTCTTGCGACACCATCATAGTGATTATCATCTCTATGTCGATTTAAAATATAATCCGAGCATTGCTATTTTGAAAATCTGTATTTAGTCATAATTTTATTCTTTATTTATGGAAATGGCAAATTGTTGGGGTAGACAGTGTTTCTTTGTCTATATGGACTGCACGCTACTACACATAGGGGTTACATCAAGCAGGCAGCTGGTCGTAAAAACTAAATTCAAATAATTTCTGCGCTATGCGTTATGTTGCGCCGACTCCAATTTGAATTTTAAAAGCAGCTGAAAAGAAAGCCAATATCACTCCAATACCTTTATGATTTATCATTTCATTAGACTAGAATATTGGCCACTTAGCGAGGCTCTTTCTTTCTATAACTTTCAAGCCCAAAAACCTTTAATAACACTACACTCATGTCGATTCGAAAGAAGAAAAAGCCAACAAAACTAAATAATATACTTTCGCATTTAAGAACAAGCCAGATACATTTTCACATTTATATGAGACACGACAATGGCAGTAATGCTTTTAATCATCTTAATCTTTAACACTCGCTGTTAATCATCTTCCATAAACATAAATACTCAGTCATTTATATAAATAAATCCTGAGTATTTATCACGGCTTCATAACACCGTTTACATAATCCCCTGGCAATTTTGTTAATTAATATGAAGGCAGTTCGAAAGTTCAACCCTCTTGAACGTCGAATGACAAGCAAATATCGTTAAATTAGCATTATAAATATTTGGAATATTCAGTCACAATGCGCAGTATTTTGGTCCCTACTCCCTAATTACCTTACTTTTCTCGTGGTTTATTTACGTGAAACTCGCCTGTGAATATGTACGCAATTATCCTGCATTTTGGTTTCCTACAAAACATCGTAAGCTTAGGTATAAATTATTTTTAAATTTGGAATAAATTTCGTTTATGGTTTTATTTTTTATAATAATTATTTAGTAAAGAGCCATACAGAATTCATAAACAGAAATAGTATATTTATATAGTATATATTATATTTATGTATGTATCATCTATGTATTATTGTATTTATATATTTAAACTATTATGTAAGAATTAAAATTTATTTATGTATATTATTGGGTTTAGTCCTTGTTCTAAATTTTTTTTCCAATCTGTTACACGCCTACCTATAATTTATCTCTGCACCACCCTGGGTTGAATGATAGAGAATGCCTTTGGCATTAAGTCCCCCTTTACATCATAATGTGTAAAAAGTTAAATAAATAAATAAATACAGAATTGTTCTTAAAGCATGATTTAATCCGGCCAGCTTGATATCGACGTCTGAGTAAAGTTTTAAGTTTCATGTGGCGAGTGAGATTTCCTTTTCTGATCCCCCTTTCCTTTACGGTCCACAACTGTAGCAGTGTGACGTGACGGTGACCACGCATGGTGACGGGCCTTGTACTTTTTTGCTTTCTTATGAAAAAAAGAAAAGAAAATATTACGAATATTCGAAAACATTTACCCTGGCAAGTCTGTCGCTAACAAAATCATAAGTCTGTTCGATAGCTCGACCTATTTCCCTGTAGTGGTATGAAATACAAACATAAACTAAAGTCAATGGGGCCGGGAAATGGCCGCTGAAGGGGCCTCTTCCTCTGGCCCACATTCTTTAAGACAGTAATAAGAATTGATGCCTGCCCTCAGGCCAAGGGTGTTTGGGTAAAGTTATTTATACTCTTTACTTTATTATTACTCTTTACTTGATAATTTAATTGATAATAGGTTAAATGTAAAAGGACTGTCTCGATGACGTAGTTGTATTGCGTGCGCGGTACGATTATCGTCCTGAGGTCTCGCGTTCGATCCCCGGGCCGGGCAAAGTGATACGGTTTTTTCTATATCAGCTCGGAGTCTGGAATTGTGCCCGATATGGTGATAGGCTCGCCCCCCTATCAATCACATGTGGGACAGATCTAAGCTCGACGAGATGTGGGTGGCCTAATTCACTAGTGGGCCGCTGCTTACTCCTTCGGGAATCCAAGCGTGAGTTTATGTAGGTTAAATGTGATGTCAATCGACATAAAAAATAGGAGGTAAAGGAAAAAACAGAACCCTTATAAGATCACTTTATTGTCCGTCTGTCTGTCTGCCAAGATCCTTTTTCTTTCTTTTAGAAACGCGTGAAGGTATCAAGGTGAAATTCATATCAAATACTACCAGGTCAGGTCTACCGTCCCATGGACCTGTGAAAAAATCAATCTTCTAAGCCAACGCAATGAAAAGATATACACGTTTATGCCTCAAATTTTCGACACTCGCAACGGAATCAAAACCTAAAGGGTAGAGCTGAACATCCTACAAAATAACGAATTAAATATAAAGCCCACATACGATTACAATCTAGTAAACTATGAAAAGTAAAAAAAAATATTCCATGATTCATAAGCATATTTCTATGGTCATAATCACCTTTTAGAATCGCATTTTTGAAACAGCTTCTGACATTCTCCTTTGTTCAAGATCGAATACGTTATGAAGACAATTTTTAAGCATGTGATTACTATTTACATCAACAAAATATCTCATACAGAAAGTTAATAATGATAGCAGGAACTTAACAAAAAGGCACATGGCTGTAACTTGTAGCACACCTTTTATCGGTAATAACTAACCCTATTTACTTGAGTGGACGCAATTTTGCGGATCCGCCGTCAAGAGTAGTGTGTACAGATTCCTTATGTGAGTCACGTATTATTCAATAAACCCAAAATTAATACTAAGAACGTGAGCGGCGTTCTCGAATGCCACTTTTCTGTTATTCTCCACTAATAAAGACACTGGACGGGGGCCCTATTTACTTAAGTCTTCCGAAACTCTCACCGTACCATTTGTAAGTTATTGAAGTATAATTATTTCATTGGAGTTGAAAAGAAAGTGTAGTAATTAGGAACAAGTTTCGACGTTCCATCTGCGTTATATTTAACCGCAATAATTAATTAGATATAATAAATTTGAGAGCAGCCGGCCCCGGCCAGTTTAGGGAAGTCGTCATGCCGGCGAAATTTCCATGCCACTCATGTACTTAATTAATTTTCGCAGAAAAGATTTTAATATGCGAAATTAAATGTGACGCGCAAATTAAGGGATATATCTGTTCCTTATTTGTTCGCACTTTTTCATTGTGTTTGTATAATTAACACCAATTTAACACCGGAATAAAACGCTATGTCACGATATAAAAAATTAAATTAGATAGCATTTAAAGTTACAAATACTTTAATCTTATTTTACCTGGTACAACAAAAATCGAATATGCATATTCATACAAAAGTTTAACGTCGCGATACGAAAATATTTTCACAAGGTGTTTATGCAAGCTCGTCTGATCAAGAAACGACCTAGCACTCTTCAACCTTTTCACTAAAGACTGTACAATAGCATAACATAACATAACATAACATAAGCTCACGCCTGTATCCCCGAAGGGGTAGGCAGAGGCGCACTAGCGAACTAGAACACCCACATTTCGCCGAGCTTAGTTCCGTCCCAGATGTGATAGGGGGCGAGCCTATCGCCATATCGGGCACAAATTCCAGACTCCGGGCTGATATGGAAAAATCCAATATCACTTGCCCGACCCGGGGATCGAACCCGAGACCTCAGAACCGTAGTCGTACCGAAATACCACCACGCCACCGAGGCAGTCAGCACAAAAATAGCAATAATATTAAATAATTCACAATACATTTAACAATTACTAAATGAAATTATTTCAGCAGAAAGCAATAAGCGGTTATATTTGTTTTCTTTAGCGGCCAATAAACGATTATTGGTTACACTAAATACACATTTCTGTGCCATTAATTCGTGTTAGTTACGCAGAGCTAGTCGAGTAAAATTCGAAAGAAACCACGCGCCAAACACTTTGAATTGTCTTAGTTATAACGTTTTATTTCGTTCAAAATATGCTGAATCAGCATTCTTAGATGTGGTTCTGTAGATTTTTTTGTTACATGAATACTATAATAATAGATCAATAGATAAGTTTTTCTTAACGCCTTCTTAGTCTAATGTCAGCTTAAATGGGCTGTAAACCGGGAGGTCTTGGATTCGGATGGAGATCGATTCTCAGGTCGGGCGTGATGTTTCTAACACCATTTATCCGGGACTGGATCCCCGAGATGGGGGTTGACGTCAGGCAGCGAGCCGGTCGTAAAAACTAAGCCAAATCCTTTCTGAAACATGCTTGGAAAAGTGTGTTGCGCCGACCCAACGTTCAGGTGGGATAAGGGCAGGTAGAAAAAAGAATCATCATCATCAGCCATAGGACGTCCACTGCTGAACATAGGCCTCCTCCAAAGATCGACCTGTTGGAAGCGCGCTGCATCCAGCGAAAGAAAGAATTAACATATTTTATGCCTCCATATTCACACTGCGTATACATACATAAGCTCACGCTTGTATACCCGAAGGGCTAGGCAGATGCGCACTAGCGAACTAGAACATCCATATTTCACCGAGCGTTTTCCGTCCCAGATGTGATAGCGGGCGAGCCCATCACCATATCGGGCACAAATTCCAAACTCCGGGCTGATATGGAAAAATCCAATATCACTGCCCGGCCCGGGGATCAAACCCAAGACCTTAAGACAGTAGTCGTACCGAAATACAACCACGCCACCTAGGCAGTCACACTGCGTAATAATAACAATAAGAAAGAATTCAATATAAACGTACATTTGGTACCAAAATACTTTCAAGTCACATTAATCCTCCAAGCAATTCCAATTTCCAATTCATGAAATCTTTAATAATGAGGATTGGACCCTAAACCCGAACTAATAAGTAAATAAGAAAATAAATGGATCCTAACAGGGCCTGGAAAAGATCTCTCGGGATGAAATTACGGATATCTGATAACGCAGCACTCACAATATTGCGCCATCGAATCTGATTAGGTACACGCCGCCTTACACCTTGGTTAGTACAGTTTTTATTTTTCTCCAATGTACAGTCTGTAATATGTTACTATAGGTACTTACTACCGAATATTAAGTTAGGCTGAGATCTATAGAACAAACTTCGACTGAATCTACTAAGTCAAAGAAACGAACTCAATGAGGATTTGGAATTTTTAAATCAAACTTTGACTAACCGAGTCATATTTTACAAGAAAATCTTTCCTTAGTCTGTCTGTCTGTTTTTCTTGTAAAAAATGTTTCGGCCTAAGTCAAGGTTTGATTTAAAAATTCCAAATCCTCATTGAGTTCGTTTCTTTGACTCAGAATTAGTCGAAGTTCGCTCTATAGATCTCAGCCTGACTATAGGCGAGATGATGTCCTTGTTATTTTATACATCCGTGATTATTAACAATGTATTTATTTAAGTATCAAAGTACATATAGTACCACAATAGTTTGGAGAATGTAAAGCATTATTATTCCATGCTGATATATTCCATAGTTGGCATGCAAACCAGCATTCAAGGTACATCGGAGGAAATTTTCAATGCAACTGAAATCAAATATAGTTCACGTTCATTCCGCTTAACTCCAAGAAACTATTCAACGAGCTCTCTAAACTTTACAACACTGTCTTAGAGTCTGAATGCATAAGCGAACAGTTCCGAATGAAGACTAAACATAACTTTCTTTTATTTTAATGTAAGAGTACCTTTGTACGTAGTAGACGCTTGTTTGTCTTTGTTGTGACTTAATGTGTTGATAAATATTTTTATTACACATTTCATACTAACTAATCTTCTTGTGCAAAGTTAAGTGTATAGGCTTTGGACTGGGATGTCTTGGGTTGGAATTGGAGGTTTGGGCAAAGGTCGAGCAACGCGATTTTCCTAATGCAATTATCCGGAAAGGTTATGATCCGAACGAAGAAACGATGTATTTCATGTCACATTTGTTTTCATAATAGAGTCAAGTAAGGCAGACTTAAGTAATAATGTCAACAGTGTCAAAATCTAAACAGCGGATGCGTCGTCAGATCCATCAGCGGATCCATAACACTTCATAGTAACAAAACGTGCGATCCGTCATTTGAAACTACAGATTTCACTGAATCGACGAATTGACGTAAGACAGCCGTTCTTGAACACTAAGCCGAATCCTTTCTGCAACATGCTTGAAAAAAAGTGTTTTGCGCCGACCCCATACTGAAGTGGAATAAGGGCAAGTGGAAAGACAATTACTTGCTGACATGTTATTGTAAAACAATACATACTCTTAGCTAATAGAATGTATGGAATCGTGAAACTCATGTGTATTCGGATTAGTGTTTAATAATAAAACGTATTCAACAATCATCGTATAGTCATATCTGCCCATGGGCCATACCAATGAGCCTTCACAACACATTAGAGACTCTCGGTTGGTGCTTGGATCAAGAGCCCAATGCAGAAGGCAGTGTTACTGGACAAGGCACGAACTGTCAGGAGGTTCGTCGCTCTGGGGTTCTAACCGCCGGTGGTTTGAGTCCCGAGCCTCGCCATCATCGGAGAGGAATAATTTAATATTTTTAAATTTATTTTAGCTTTTATATTTATATATTTAGTAATATAAAAAACCTTTTAAAATAAAGAGTGGAGAACAAACATAAGTATAATATTTTATTTTAATATTTTACATAATACATTCCAACATTGCCAGTCGATTAACAACAACACTATAATTCCATTTGCACTTAATTTATATGAGGTGGGAGCTTATAATAAAACAATAATAAGCTGTTAATATTCATAGTAATACAATATATTATTAAGACGTTAAATATAAATGCGTTATTTACTCTAAAGGTACTTCTACACTTCCCAAAGGCCTTTCAACGCTGTAACAAAAAATACATTTGTAATTAAATAAGACACAAAATTAAATTAAAAATTAAATGCAGGAATAGCAAACCTTTGGCACCACAGGGTAATATTTTTTGTAACGAAAGTTTCATGTACCTATGATATATTTTTTGGAAGAACTTCACCAGATAGTAAGCAATCTCCATCGCTTATAGATTGCCATGTTACCAAAATAATGAAGTATGTGTTACCAAGCTAGAAAAATGTATAGGAATTGGGAAAGAGAGATGGCTCTGGGTTACAAGAATTCTCAATCATCAAAAGAAACGCAACAGCCACTTGGGGGGTTACCACCACCTCTTATAACAATATTATCATAGTTTTTCTTGTACTGATTCCCGTACAAAAAAGTAGTATGACTATAATAATATTGCTATAAGAGATTGTGGTAACCCTCCTGCATTTTACGACTTTTTTGTGAGACAATGATATCAAACCGGTCGAGCCAGCTCATTCATACTATATTCAAAAACAGCGTGGCTCCACCAACCACCACTCAAAAAGTTCATTTCTTTTGTCTCAAATAAGTCGTGATCATGCGAAATGTTTTTGATATACGCGGGTAATGGTCCGAAATAAATAAATTACAAGTATGGGAAAGACAAAAGGTTCGCCATTCCTGCCCTAATGGATCTGAATATTACCTAAAGCAGGGTCCCCTATTTGCCGAACAGGCAATAATGATTTACGTCCCTGAAACGAATGAATATTCGACTGATTGTTAATCTAATAAGGGAGACATCTATGAATTTTGAGTAGGCAAAAATCAGATTTAGCATTTATCTACACTTATTATACAAGGTGTTTCATAAAGTTGGTATCAATAATAACTACACTTAAAGGGAGAATGGCTAGCAAATTAAAGGTTGAGTTTAAAATTTCGTAGGGCTCATAGTTTTTGAATAATGGAAACTTGAGTTTATGACGACTCGTTTCTGGCCCATTGGATCAGTACACATTTGCAAACATTACATTTGCAAATCACCTGTGGGATAACTCATTATTTTTAGCATTCACAAAGCCATTCCTATGATAGTTGCAACAATTGACAGGTCGCATTCCAGTTTTAAAACCACCGTGCTTAATAATTGTCAAAAAAAACGAAGTGCAATTTTTATTTTTCAACTTTACCATTATGCTTTGAATCTTTATCCTGTTTGTGGAATTATTATTGTACCAACTTTTTGAAACACCCGATATATATATACTAATATTATAACGAGGTAAAGTTTGTAGGTTTGTTTGTAGGAAGTAATCTCTTGAAATACAGAATCGATTATGAAAATTCTTTTACCAGTAAAAATCTACAAATATGTACGGCTTCCGAAGGATATTCACACGAACGAAGTCACGAACAATAGTTAGTTGAATATAAATAGGAGCGTAGGGAGCTGATAATATGATCTGCGGCCTGAGCAGGAAAATTTCTGACAACTGTAAATGTATTCGAACTCGATGCGCGTCTATGAAATTTGTATGAAATATTAACCAAACGTCATCAGTGCGCAGCGAACTCGAATACATTTACATTTACATTAGTTTTTCGTGCTCGGGCTACTGATTTCTACTAAATTGTTTCTATATCCTTATTGCATATAATTCAATTTTGCTTAGTACTACGAATTACTACAGAACGAAACACCAAATTCCTACTAATTTACAGCAGTATTCATAGGTGTTCGTAAACTCTTAGAAATAAGTTTAGACATGTTTTATTCAAAGTCAAACTATTTTTTATAGTATATCAAAAACCCATTGAATTACCCATAGTATGGTTGTTTGCTCTGCATCAGAAGCGCCAGGCCAGTTTTAGAACTTCTTTTACCGGGTATCTCTCCGTCGGTCCATAGCTCTTTGTTTAACATGTGATCTGCGAAGGAAATTAATAGCTAGAATTAGACCGTACTGTGGAATGAACCAACCCTCAAAAGAATAAAAAATAAATTATTGATGCCAACATATTCTAAACCATTAATAGACCATATTGGTGGCAATGTTTTTTGTCTTTTTGTGGGTTGGATCATTTCTGCACAACACGGTCCAATTATTATAAATATTCTTTAGAGCAGGCAGGGCTCTATAGGGCAGGTAGAAACCTGCCCTTATTCCACCTTAATATGACTATATTTGCAGAAAAGATTTGACATAGTACTTAGGATCCATTGTACGCTCGCCCATGTACGCTCCGACAAGAGCAAGAAGACGACCGCTAACGATATATCCTTAATACTGATACTTATAAGATAACCTATAAAGGCATTAAATCTGCCACTACCCCACGTATTCTATCTTTTCCATTCACTTTCTTTATTGGATATAATAATAATTCTTCCATAACCGTATTAAGCGGACCAATGATGCATGAAGTGTAGCTCATACGTATTTTCGATTTTACGAAGCACCGTGTACGGTGGATGGTTCATTGAAAATATGTGCAATACGAATTTTAAAGAGGACTAGAATCGAGGAATAAACTAACGATACGATAGCGCAGTTTTTGAATTATAGAGGTGTATATGAAAAATTCGATGTAATAGTTATTTTAAAAGGTAAAATCGGCATATCTATAAATAAGTGCAATATGTACTTACTTTTAAATGCGTTGACAGTTCTCTTCCTATATTCTTGCTCGAGAGCTGGCAGTAAACCAGGGTACAGCTGGAGGGGCGTCCGGTAGAAGTCTGAAGACAACACAACACACGTGAAATAACCAGAAAGAAATTTGCATTTTTTCCCACACGCTAGTGTTTTTGGTCTCTACCTAATAATCACTCGTTTTTTAGCACTCCCTAGTGTTTATGATCTCTTTATAACCACCAATCGCTTTATTTACTTATTTATTTGAACAACCAGTTTTTGTTACATTAATACATCTAACATAATAAATCCTTAATTAATTTAAATGCACAGTATTTTAAAGTGTCACAGCATGTATAGAAGAGTAACATCGGTATTAATAGCTTAAACAAAATATTTAAATTAATTAAGACAGTTAATGCTTTTTAGCACTCTCTAGCATTTTTGGTCCCTATATAACTGCCATTCGCTTTTTCTCTCTAGAATTTTTGATATCTATATAACAATCAGTCCAAAGGAAATAATTGGGTCCAAAGGAAAGATTCCATTTACAACATTCCATTTATAAATTACTTCTCCGTTCCTGTCTTCAAATAGTTTCTTTGCTCGCTTCCTCGGTCTAGTGGCATCATATAAAGGCTGAGGACTGGGAAGTCCTGTGGTCGAAATTCGTAAGTATTTAATGAATTCCATTGGTAAGTAGAATAATGCGGTAACACAATTTTCCTTAGACTGGATTCTGGGGTTGACATCAGGAACGCAGAGCTTATAAAAATTAATACGAATCTTTAATGCATGCTTTAAAAAGTGTGTTGTGCCAACATTGTATTGAGGTAATGGCAAGTGGAAATATTGCCACGCCCGGATAAATAAATGCTATTTTCGTATAGGTTCATCTTTATAAAGCATGTTTAGAACCCTATAAATTCTTTCTAATACATAAACAGGCCTCTAGAAGTAATACATTTCTGAACTGCCCAAAGGTATAATAATAAAGTAGCCGAAGTAATAAACTTATGTTATCCCAGGAACCCTTTACAGCGAGCACCGTCTATACTAAAAACTAATTGAAAAACGAGTTTAAGGGTCGTTTTATGTGTTTACCTAATTAGACGTTTATGGAGAAACGTAGTAATTGACGGAGTAGGCACTTATTTCATAATTACTTCAAGGCAAATGTAGGTAGGTATCCAGCATTTAATCAAGGTAGGGTTCCTTCCATACTAAGATAATCAATTTAATTAGAATAAAAGATAGCTACTGTCATGATTTTGCTTATTATTTTATGTCAAAAAGATTATGTGCTTAAGATATAAAAATAAAGTATGGGCTTGTGGCCGCCATTTATGTAAAAAGGACCTTTGT
Source organism: Clanis bilineata (assembly GCA_036417725.1). Classification (NCBI taxonomy): domain Eukaryota; kingdom Metazoa; phylum Arthropoda; class Insecta; order Lepidoptera; family Sphingidae; genus Clanis; species Clanis bilineata. The sequence goes on from CM071142.1 coordinate 5,360,172, forward strand.
CAATTTAACGTTCGATGTAAACGTGCATTATTGAGTGACGAGATTAAAAATTAATGTTATTTTTAAAAGAATTTTAACGCCGTTATATTGTTTAACTGTTAGGTTGAGGATCACTATGGGGAACTTGCACGAAAATTATAACGAGAAATTGTGGTGATAAATCAATAAACAAAACCTTGAAATGTGCTATGATGAAATTTGTAGTATAAAATAATTGATATTTTACAAAATATCTTAATTAGAAATTACGTGTAATGGAACGTTATTACAAAACCCAAGTGACGTCGTTGCATTAGGCAGTGTTTCCACGTTGGGGTATTTTTCCCAATTTTGCGGAAAACTGTTGTTATGTTTAGTATGGTACTTGATGAATGAGATTTCGGAGGTCCTCCTCTTTCCAAATTATTTTCTTCATGTAACTTCCCCACCTCTCCGCTCAGGATTCAAGGGTGCAACTTATTTTTACTTCGTTATTTAATGAAATAGCTTCAACATTTTTGGGGAAATTTTTGTTCGGCATGGGGAAATTTTAAACGATAGGCAATTATAGCGGTTCAAATGTCATTCCAGACTATGTCACTAGCCGTCAGTGTCAACTAAGATGTCAACAAAAAGGCATTTTTAAGCTGTGACGTCACGTCCTTTTTTAGCGCGGGGTTTTGTAAGTCATATTTAGACTTGCGATAATTAAATGATTTGTGCATATTTTTATGTTTTTGTTTCTGGTGTGTTTATTTGAGACGTAGTTCTTTGCAATGAACCAATAAAAAAATTACACGCAAGTTCCCTATTGTACCTCTAATACCTAACTCATAATTACTATCAAGTTATTAAATAAGGTACCATGGTACGAGTATTTTATTTTACTACAAAGAAATTAAATACATACAACCAACATTATCTATGACAATTTCCAAATAAAATGCACACTCTTTAATATCACTGAGGACTGATTTTTTCAATAACCTAATAACTTCTAACATAACATAACATAAGCTCACGCCTGTATCCCCGAAGGGGTAGGCAGAGGCGCACTAGCGAACTAGAACACCCACATTTCGCCGAGCTTAGTTCCGTCCCAGATGTGATAGGGGGCGAGCCTATCGCCATATCGGGCACAAATTCCAGACTCCGGGCTGATATGGAAAAATTCAATATCACTTTGCCCGACCCGGGGATCGAACCCGAGACCTCAGAACCGTAGTTGTACCGAAATACCACCACGCCGCCGAGGCAGTCTTAGTCGAGTCAGTAACTTCTATTTGGAGAATAATTTTACATTTTGACAGTTAAAGTATGAAGAGTCTGTCAAAACTACAAAATTAACCCTCTAACAAAAATGGGTACTGCCACGCCACCAACTACCTCGGTGGCGTGGTGGTATTTCGGCACGACTAAGGTTCTGAGACCTCGGGTTCGATCCCCGGGTCGGGCAAAGTGATATTGGATTTTTCCATATCAGCCCGGAATCTGGAATTTGTGCCCGATATGGCGATAGACTCGCCACCTATCACATCTGGGACGGAACTAAGCTCGGCGAAATGTGGGTGTTCTAGTTCGCTAGTCCGCCTCTGCCTAGCCCTTCAGGGATACAGGCGTGAGCTTATGTTATGTTATGTTAAAATGGGCTATTAACATTCAAATGACAAGACATAAATAAATAGTAAGTAAATTAAGAATTAAGTTACTCGCTGTCAGAAATAAAACCGACAACCTATACTTTGCCCGCACAGTAATGTGCATAGATTATTGTATACTACCAAACCCACCTGAAATGACTCGCTGAAGTTCGATGAGCTAGATTTCCGGTGGACCAAGCTTATTTCCGTCCCATACAGTGGCGTGTAGCCAATATAGACAAAGAGACACTGTCTACCCTGACAATTTGCTATTTACGTAAATCATAACCAAAAATTCGTGACAGTAAACAAATTACCAAAATATCAGTGCTCGGATTGTATTTTAATCGACATGAGAATGATAATAGTAATGGTTATGTAAGAGTTGAAGAAAAACATTTTACAAGATTTTTGTCTACACTGATTAGAATGTCTGTGCACGTCACTGGGCCCATAATATTATAAGATATACACCGAGCCTCTCAACATAGCGAATGTAAATTCCCGACTTCTGAATTATCTTCTGGATGGACTACATTATCATTTGCCCCCTCTTCTATAAAAATAAGAAGAAACAAAAACACGAATTATGATTCGAGGATCGAACCCGTGACTTCAAGACCGTAATCGTACCACGTACAAATACAACTATGCCACGGGCCACCGAGCCTGTCAATACACAAAACATTTACTCTCAATATTACTAGTTAAATCACGCATAAACAAATAGCGTATTTATTTACGGAGACACGCGGGATTTCATTACCGACCCTCGTAATTATGTTTGATGTGTTAATAAATCATATAGGCGACCCTCCACGTGAGTACTCGAATTGTCCCAACTCCCAAGTCCCAACTCCCAACTCCCAACTCCCAACTCCCAACTGCCAACTCCCAACTGCCAACTCCCAACTCTCAACCGTTTATTTTCCGTTTGAGTTGATGTTAAATGTTCGGTTAATCAATGATTTAAGTATTTACTGCCTGCCTTGGTGGTGTGTTTGTATTTCGGTATTACTAGCGTCCTGAGGTCTCGGTTTCGATCTACGAGTCGGGCAAAGTGATATTGGATTTTTCCATATCAGCCCGGAGTCTGGAATTTGTGCCCGATATGGCGATAGGCTCGCCCCCTATCCCATCTGGGACGGAACTAAGCTCGGCGAAATGTGGGTGTCCTAATTCGCTAGTGCACCTCTGCCTACCCCTTCGGGGATACAGGCGTGAGCTTATGTTTAAGTATTTAATTTACTTTAAGGACACAACACACAGCTACTCATTAAATATTATCCACTAAATTATTATACACTCTTTTCTTTCTACCTGCTCTTCTCCCACTGTATGTGGGGTCGGCGCAACATACTTTTTCAAGCATGTTACAGAAAGGATTTGGCTTAGTTTTTACGAACGGTCGTCTGCCTGACATCGACCCCCTCTGATTGACCCTATCTTATAACCTTATATTTGAAAATCGACTTAAAGTGGCAGCCGAACCAGTGGCCCAATTCCCCCCTCTCTTTCCCAATCCCTTTTCCCTCCCCTTCGATTCCTTCCTTTTAGGTTGCCAACGCACCCATGATTCATTTTGTGTCGGGGGTGTCTATGGGCCGTGAAGTTCACTTACCGTCATGTGACCCATCTGCTCGTTTGCCAGTCTTTGCTAAAAAAAAATGTTTGTCCCTGTAAAAAAAAATATACTTACAAAGCATTCGCTCTCCTGATCCTGGGTCCTCCGGTAAATCAGAACGCGCCCGTAAATAATCTGGAATAAATAAAATTACATTATGGTTTGATTTCGCTTCTTTCTACCTGCCCCTATCCCACCTTAATGTGGGGTCAGCTCAACACACTTTTCAAGCACATTGCAGAAAGGATTCGGCTTAATTTTTTTACGATTATTTTTTTACTTATTTATCAGAATTATATAAATTGTATTTAATGTATTTTAGTCCACCTAGGTATGGTAAGATATAAATAATATTCGAAGCTGATTATTTCAAAGATTCTATTTATTGATGCAGATACCTGCATGATGATGATAGATTTAGGGTATTTATCCTAAATAAGCATTACATAATTAATATCTACGAAGAATTTAATTTCATCTTGCCATTAATACTTATATCTCGTTGGGCGGACGCCAGAAATTGAGATATTAAAATTCATAAATAAAATATTTTTATTTCAGAATCCCTTTCTCTTTGCGCGCTGAAAGGCTGTCTTTGAAAACGTAATAAGGCAGTCCTTTTATTTTGTCGGCAAAGCCAGAGGGATCGGAAGCTGGATATTTTAATTAAAATTAATCTATATTGGAAACAAGCTCTGAAAGTAGGTACTATGTACACTGTTAGTTTATTAGAATGAACATGGCATGTTAATAAACATTTCTGTTTTATATATATCAGTTTTATATTTTGCATTAATCAAAACAATTGAAAGAAAGAAAGAAATAAACTTTATTGGCCAATGTCTCAGGCAACAATGGGTGGGAAAAAAAGAATAAACCCAAAATTTGTAGTATTAAGTGGTGACAATGAATTACTAGCCTTGGTACTAAGCCCGAAGCGAACAAAGAATTACATACATACATAAGCTCACGCCTGTATCGCCGAAGGGGTAGGCAGAGGCGCACTAGCTAACTAGAACACCCACATTTCGCCGAGTTTAGTTCCGTCCCAGATGTGATAGGGGGCGAGCCTATCGCCATATCGGGCACAAATTCCAGACTCCAGGCTGATATGAAAAAATCCAATATCACTTTGCCCGACCCGGGGATCGAACCCGAGACCTCAGAACCGTAGTCGTACCAAAATACCACCACGCCACCGAGGCAGTCAACAAAGAATTAATTATTGTTATTAATACGTTAAGCAGTGGACGTTTTAAGGCTGTTTGTGATGAATACATAACCACGCTATTAGATATAATGGCTAAAAACAAATGCCTTTTATGTTTTTAAACATACCGAGTTTGTTTTTAAACATTTTAACTCACATTACTGCCACAAACAATCTACGGTGATCGTAGATCTCATTAATTAATCTCAGCAATCTACTATCAATTTTGGGCACGAATTATTTTTGTGATAATAGCGATTCACTTATCGCCTCTGGTCTGGCGGCAGTGTATATAGGCTATGAATTGCAAGACACTGAGTTCGATTCCCAGGTCGGGCAAAGCAATTTTTCTAATTTGATTTGCCCGGGACTGGATCCACCAGTTGATGGTTGACGACAGGCAGGCATCGTAAAAACGAAGCCAGATTAGTTCTGCAACATGCTTGTAATAGTGTGTTGCGCCGACCTCACATTAAGGCGGGAAAAGGGCAAGTAGAAAGAAAAAAGAATCATATTGACAATAATGATGATTATTCCATAACAGTGTAAGGATTCGACAGTACATAATATTATAGATATTCTTTTATGCATAAAAGAGTATTGAGTGCCATTGATCGAGGTATTTGGCGGAGATAGCATATTTGCCGCCCCAAATCACCAAACCGATGGGCCATCATGAACCGTCGTTTTATTTTATTCCTCTCCTTGAATCTCGCTCCGACCGCTCGGCCCCGCACGATCGTTTGCGAAAATAGTGATATTATGTTTGGACTTTTGAATGTAAATATTAAAATGGTACTTGGGGGTAATATAATTTCAAATGCTTAATGTTTGGATATCAACAGCTTGTTTTAAGTAAAAAGTTTAAACTTAACTGACTTTCAACTTGATCCAATCGTGACCAAATAATACCAAACTCTTGAAAAAAATACAGACGAATTGAGGACCTTCTCCTTTTTGGAAGTCGGTCAATAACAGTTCCACCCTTTTGAGTGGTAAAGCCATCTTACAAACTAATGGCTCGACCGGTTTGATACCACTGCCTCTCAAAAAATAATTGTAAAGAAGCAAACTCGCTGTTACGTTTCGTTCGGGGACCCATTTTTCCGATTCTGATTCTTCCTTTTCCAATACCTATTCTCTTCCTTTAATGTTAGCAATGCCTCCCCGATTGTTTTGGTATCATCATGAGCAATGAGATTACGTCCATCAGGTCACCCACGTGCTGGTTTGCAAGTCTATGCCATAAAAAAGTCTTGTCATAAAAATAAAAGGCGTTAGGCTCGCCCCCTATCACATCTGGGACGGAACTAAGCTCGGCGAAATGTGGGTGTTCTAGTTCGCTAGTGCGCCTTTGCCTACCCCTTTAAGGATACAGACTTGAGCTTATGTTATGTGTTATTTCATAAAAATAATGCCTCCATGACTCTCTTGGTATCCTGGGTAACTCTGAGCAACGGAGATCACGTTACAGCAGGTGACGTACCTGCTCGTTTACCAGTCAATGCCAAAAAAAAGTCTTCTTCTAAAAATAATAACCCCAAAGTATTTTTGGGCCAAGCTATGCATAGACACCATGACAACAAAGCAAGTTGTATAAACAAATCAAATGTAAAAAATCTTACCTTTATAAAAGTTGAAACCGTCCTTGCCGATATCTGAACATTTCGCCTGCGTGAAGAGAGCCAGTACGGTGAGAATTGAAATAAATGCCTCACGCATTTTTGCTTCTTTATTAAGAGTAATGAGCTAAACGTACATGGCACGGGGATTGGTCGGGATTTATTACCGGTGAGACGATGAGAGCAACACTGAACGCCTGCCCACAGCTTTCCCTTTTATAATGTCAAATGAATGGGGTTGAAGGCTCAGTGGCTAAGGGATGCGATGGTTATACATTCGATTATTTGCAAACATTTATCATGTAGTTTTGATCTATTAACATTTATAAAATATTTTTGACGAATTTCGTGTTAGGCGAAAAACGAAATGAAAACTTTATTCGCAAATCGAAAAAAATAAAATAACCACCGTCAGAAATCATAATTCAAAGTTTTCACAGTAGCGTAGTGGTATTGGGAGCGTGGTACGACTATCGTTCTGAGGTCTCGGGTTGGATCCCTGGGCCGCGCAAAGTGATATTGGGTTTTTAATTCAGTATCAGCCCGGATTCTGGAATTAATTAATTGCATATGGGACGAAACTAAGCTTGGCAAAATATGGTTGAAATAAAATATGACACCTCAGTCTGACCCGTGACAACGAAGACTGCAAAGCCTTCGAAACGTCGGGAATAATAATTAAAAACCTAATCGTGATAGAACCCGTAATAATAGTTTTATTTCAATGTATATCATTCGCGTAAACTTAAGAAATCAAAATATGGGTGATCTAGTTCACTAATACGCCTCTGCCTACCCCTTCGGGGATACAGGCGTAAGCTTATGTAATATTAGAGAGGCTTCAGGGCTTCAGCATTCAGTATACAGTATTGATGGAATCAAAACATTTTATTCTAAAATGCAAGAATAATCAAGATCAGGTGCGATCTCCTAGATGACATTAATATACAAACACAGCTTCACGCTTTAACCGATAAAAACAACTTTCCCAAATATATTCATAGATATCGTTAAATCGCTGATAGCAATAAACTTAGGAGTGAAGCTACCAGCTCATAAAGAAGCAGATAAGTATAAAAGTGGCGTTGGAGTGCCGTAAAAAGGTCCACTAGCCCCCGGCCATGCATCCGACAGCGACGGAGCGCAGCGGGAGGCACCAACGCAATCTTATGGAAATAAAGAAAGGCAAACCTTATTTTTACATTCGAGATTGTAGTTGCAATTCTAAATGGGTATCGTCTGCGAATGACAGAAAACTGAAATGCTATCTGTTGTGCGTGCTTCAGTTGTTCTGTTATGAAGCATGACCTATTTATCCGGCTATTGTGTTTAAGTGTATTGGAGTTTAAATTGACCTAATTTTGATCAGTAAAAACGATAGCGACTTATCGATTCAAGTCCGAAACCTTAAGTTAATTAATCTCCCAATAAAATCTCCAATAAACAATTTTGAAAGTGAGGTGGTTATGGAGACCTTTTGCTTTATTGGTTACTATACCACCAGGCTTTGGCTGAAGTTGTTGAAATTGTGTCTGAAATGGAGGTAAAATGACCCTTAACATAATTATGAATGGACAAAAATTAGCAAGCCGTAGATTTACCAACGTAGGTACCTAATTAAAGACTGTATACCGCTTGCTACTTAGTTTGACAAACTAATAATAGAAGTTGAAGAAATAGTAACCATAAATATTATAGTAGCAAAAAACTATCTCTCATAAAGTATAAAATCAATTCCAAAAGAGACCGAACATAACAGCATAATAGTGCGATGATAACGTACGAAAAATAGTTTCAAAGCAACTCGTTTTTGAATGCAGAAATGAAACGAAAATGGCCGGATTTTTGACGACACTTGAAGCGGGGGCTTTCAGCAAATGAGCGACGGCCTCCGCAGTGCTACGCGACGCGGACAAAGAGGCCCTTCTAGCGTCCTCAGGTCTTGTACATGACCAGGTAAGTTGGAGCTCCCAAGCTTCACCAAGACCCGAACCTACAACAAAGCAATAACTAAGTCCGCGGGTCTATTTAAATTTGACGGTTGCCGGTAAAATCCTCGCCGCTCCGCTGCACATTTCTGCAGAAGGCAGTTGTTTCGTAAGCTTACGTCCCTATTTATGATTCGTGTTGTACCTACTACCTACCAAAGTTTTTAACTTCACTGAGATTTTGCTTTAACTTTGTTATTACTGCAATAAATAAAGCTTTTGAAAGAAATCTCTAAAACACAAATCAATTTTCTTTAGCTTCAAAACGAATACTTGTATTAAATTATAATAATAATGCACGACAACAATAATTGTCTAAATTAAAAATTGCTTGCATTTTAAAATACGCTAAGTTCACGTTTCAGAGAACTCAATCATAGACCTCACAAGAAAATTCTTGAAAAATAGCTAGTTGTAATTAGATAACTACAGCAAACACTACGTCTCACCCACCTCACCGTTTCAACTTTCTATAGAGGTATGATCGTGTACTTTGAATGAACGGAATCTTTAACGGGAACTTTATCCCTCAAAAGAAGGTTAATGTCAGACAGGCAGCCAGTCGTAAAACTAAGCCAAATCCTTTCTACACTTTTTTAAAAGTATGTTGCGCTGACCACAATCATGTGGGATCAACGCCACATACTTTGGGGTGTGATGTGGTGATATGGGGTCAGGGCGAGTAGTAAGAATGAAAGAATGAACGGGACATAGAATTCTTGGGATCAAGTAGTAAAAATGAAAGAATGAACAGGACATAGAATTCTTGGGATCAAGTAGTAAGAATAAAAGAATGAACGGGACATAGAATTCTTTAGGTCTCTACATATTCAGGTAGGTTTCATTAAAAGCGACAAAAGCCAACCAAGTGGGTTTAAAAATGCCTATGTACTTATTTTGAAATCCACCACACACAAAACTTAACTGCGATAAAGCAAAGTAACAATAAATATACACTGGAGACATAAGTTGTTGTGAACATCCCCTAACCGAACAGCTTTTAAACTGCACTTAAAAAGAAAAATTAGCTTTTTGGTTTAAATACTTTCCTTTTAAGTACCTACTTTTCTCTCGAACTTTTGTACGTGTGAGATAAAAAATAAATAAAATTTTACCTCTAAAAGTTCTGGCGAGTCAAATGGATGGTATTCTTTAACCTTATACCTATCAGAAATTGGATGATGGGATGTATCTATAGAGTAGGTACCATACCTAATCACAATTCGAAAAATCCTAATAAATACTACATAATATAAGAAAGTAGTAGCGTATAATTATATGCGTAAAGCATACCTAAATAACGTTTCAAATAAAAGAAAATTCAATTCGAAATAAATACCAACCCATAGATCTTAGTCGTAAGCTCGGATCACTGAAGCCTCGTATATAACAAATATATTGCAATGAGTATGTATGTAACATACCTGTATTCGGATAACATGGGAATCCCATTAGCAGTTAATACGATCTAAATCAGGTTACTTACAGCTTTAAAGGCCACACTACACCTACGAATAAATTTACATGTAGTTCAGTCTAATGCGTTACAAATAAAAATAGGAATTACATTGCTGGTTCTAAGATTAATTATCGTACAAATGCTATTTATGACAAGGCAGGGTTGTTTATTACCATAATGATACAAAAATAATAAATACACCCAACAGTCACACACCTAGTCCTGACCCCACACTAGGTATAACCTGTAACGTGGGTATCGGAGACTATGAGAGACTTTCGGTCTCACAACACCCAGACTTGAAACAAATATCTGTGGGCCACACAAACATTTGTCTCAATGCGCGAATCGAACCCGCGGCCTCTCGCTTAACGGCCGGCTACTCGCCCGCTGCGCCACGGAGGCTGTCATAAATATGTAGCTTAAATAAAATATAAATATGTAGCTTATTGCACATAGCCATGTGGCGGATGGGCAACTGTTTAAAATTATGTGTTTCACTAGTGGAGATACAACCTTGAGATTTATGGTGTTGGTGAAATAGTAGGTGTAATTTATGTACTCGAAAATTAATTCGCGATATAATCCGTAAAAAAATAGTTTTATTTGAACATTCGCGTCCATCATCCTATCGAGAATCAATACTTATAGGTATGTTACCTACTGCCCACCCTAGATTTCTTATTTTTAAAACCTAAAATCCAATCTAAAACTGATCCACCACCATCATTCGGCCACTTCGCTGAGTTAATTTTTGTTTTTATTTTCTTTTTCGGGCACTACAAAGATACTACATTGCACATGAAGGTAAACGTAGTGCAGTCCAAAAAAACTACAATGGGTTTGTCAGTGGTTGGCAGAATCATCCCGGCCTATTTGCGCTTCTTCCCACTCCGAATCCGAAGCGCGAAAAAACAAATCGAGAGGTTTGCAACAAGACAGGCGGATGACCGATATAGATACAGGGATACCCCCATACCCGCCCCAACCAACCATCAAGTCATGCCGCAAGCCCCTTGAGGGAACCGCAAGTACAAAGGCTGATCCTGGAACGCGAACCACACGCGGAGTGTGGATCACTATGGTAGGTTTTAGCACCATGTGTACGGTGGTCGCCATTCGGTGGGATACAAATATCCTACCACCAGCCGATTCACCGAATTAGGTAGATATTATATACTCGTATAATACTAATTACCATTCCACAGCATTAATTAAATGACGTCATAGTTAAGCCGTGGGTTAACTAATGACGTACATGTGACGTCAGACGTCACGCCGCGCTGCCTAGTAATGCCTGGTGATATTTGCATCACGTGCTGCCAATGCGATTGGACAAGCCACCAGCCAAATCCAGAGTGACAGGGGGCTTTTATTGAATATTTATTATACGCGGTTTATTGTAAACTGCATACAATTTTGTATTGTTTGCTTTTACTTTTTTTATAGCAGAGACTGGCAAACGAGCAGATGGGTCACCTGGATGGTAAGTCATCAATGTAATCAAATCTTGACCACAATGGTGCGATGAAAAAGAAATTCATTCGCTTAGTGACACACAATTTCTTTTTCCTAATTTGATGCTTCACTCCACCTCTGAGTCACGGTTCATAGAATATCTACACCTACAACCATTTAATTAATGCATACTTAAGCTCACGCCTGAATCCCCGAGGAGGTAGGTGGAGGCGCACTAGCGAACTAGAACATCCCAAGTGAACCATCCCAGATGTTATAGGGGGAGAGCCTAACGCCATTTCGGGCTCAAATTCCAGACTCCGGGCTATTAACGAAAAATGCAATATCACTTTACCCGACCCGGGATCGAACCCGAGACCTCAGGACGATAGTCGCAACGCGCACGCAATATCACCACGCCACCGAGAGCAGTATGCAGTGGCAGGTAGTATTTAATTAATGTGGTGGCGATAGTTTCCTTCTAATCGCCTTTTTGGTTTAGATGCAGCATATACGGGCTGTGGGCCGTGAGTTCCTGGGTCTGATTCCCAGGTCGGGCAAAGCAATTTTTCTAATTTAATTTGTCCGCGACTGGAACCTCTAGAGGGGGTTGACATCAGGCAAACAGCCGGTCGTAAAAACTAAGCCGAATCCTTTCTGCAAAAGCCTTGTAAAAGTGTGTTGCGCCGAACCCATATTGTGGGATAAGGGCAGGTTGAAAGGATAAAAGGTGGCGATTATTTCTGACTATAACGGCTGTGACATTCGGACGGACAAACGGACGGACTTGACGAAATTATAAGGCTTCCCTTTTTGTCCTTCGGGTACGGAAGCCTAAAAAGATGCACGTCCATATCGCTAACCTCCGAACACTTCTTGCTTTAAAATGCCACTAAGGTGGGATTTGTACAATCGTTAGTTTTTACAGTAGTTTACTGTTGAGGTATAGATCCAATGCCCATGTTACAATAGTTAAGTCCTTATCTTATGTTGTCATTGGTTTATAAGTTTATGGTAAGAAATGTCAAAGAGGTTATTGAGCTTCTTCCGCTAACCAAAATGTAGCCGCCATGTATGTGTAAAGTAATTAAATAAAAGTGAAGTAATATGTTATAAATATTTTATTAAAACTACATAAGTCTCCCAGCACACACGATCCAAACCTCGACAGTGGTAGCAGAGCGTGGTTCCCGTGGTTCTCGTGGTTCCCGTGCTTACCGTGTTCATCGTGGTTCGCCGTGTTTGTTCGTCCACGCGGTATTTGAAGATGGCTGTCGCATCGTAAGAAATCAAAGTAAGAAACTCATAATTAATCTGAATCAGTATGATGAAGGAAAAATATTCTGTTGAGCCCTTCAAAGGCACTAATTTTAATACTTGGGCGTTTAGAGTACGCAGTATATTAAGAGAAAATTTGGTATTGGACGCCATTGAGAATGAGAGTTATGGCGCGAAGGAAGAAAATAAGGCATCTGAGGCGAAAGCACAGGCTATTATTATTGCTTGTGTGGCGGATAGCCATATAGAGTATGTAAAGAAAAGTAGTGCCCATCAAATGTTTCACAATTTAGAAGAAAATTTTAAGAAAAAAGGTGTGAGGTCAAAGTTATATTTGAGAAGACAGTTGTCGGATATGAAGTTCAAGGAGCACGAGTCTCTGATGAAACATTTAGTAGAAATGGAGCAAATCTTTACTGATCTTAAGGAATCTGATTCAGAATTAAGCGAGGAAGAAAAAGTAAATTATGTCTTGTTGTCAATGCCAAGGTCATATGAAGGAATTATTACAGCATTAGAGACACAAGAGGATTTGAAACTAGATTTTGTGAAAAATAGGCTGCTGGGAGAAGAAGAAAAGAAAAAGAAATTTAACGGAAAAGAAAATGATAGAGAAATTAATCGTGGGAACGCATTTAATTGTTATACATGTGGAAAACCTGGTCATAAGAAGTATCAATGTACAAGAAATGTGAATTATATGCAAAGGAGGAATAACTATAATCAAGGAAGAGAAAATTATAATCAAGGAATGGAAAATAATCAAGAAAGAAAAGAAAATTATACCAAGAGAAAGAGGATATTTTAATAACCCGAAGGGACGTGGTAATAACACCCGAGGACAAGGATATAGAGGAGCCAGGAATTCAGGGAGAGGACACCAGTTATATACAGCGGAGAATAGTAGAGCAAAGCATGGAGCGGCTATTAATTGTGAAGTGAATAAGTGTGATATGGACATTAAGGATAAATTAGTGTGGTATATAGATTCTGGCTGTTCAGATCATTTAATAAATACTAAAGATATGTTTTCTGATTATAAAGAGTTGAATAAACCTAAAAATATAGCATCGGCAAAAAATGGTGTAATGTTAAAAGCGGTAGGAATAGGTAATATACAGGCAAAAACATATGTTGGGAAAAAGCCTTCTAATTGTACTATTAAAAATGTTTACTATGTGCCAGACTTAAGAAAAAACTTGTTATCAGTTCATAAATTAGAAATTAATGGTTTAAAAGTTTGTTTTCAAGGAGGTAAAGTTAGAGTTTATAAAAATAATGGATTATTAATGATTGGGGACAGTGATGGTTCATTGTATACTATAGAAATGCAAGTGGATTTTTCAAAATGTAATTATACAGAGTCAAACAGTAATATGACAGAATTATGGCACAGACGTTTTGCACATTTGGGTATTAATAACATTAATACATTATTGCATAAAAATATGGTAAGTGGTTTAAATGATTTGAAAGGTAATAAAATTGAACATACGTTGTGTGAACCATGTTTACTCGCAAAAATGACGAGACAACCATTTAATAAGCAGGGTTACCGAGCAAAGAAACCTTTAGAGTTAGTACATACAGATGTTTGTGGACCTATAACCCCTACAGATAGAGAAGGTCATAAGTATTTTGTTACATTTATAGATGATAACACACATTTTTGTATGGTATATTTAATGCGTCACAAATCGGAAGTTTTTGATAATTTTAAGAAATATTTTTATTATGCAACTAAACATTTTAATGCAGATTTATTAAAGTTACGATGTGATAATGGTAGAGAATATATATCTGGGGAGTTTCAAAGATTTTGTTCAAATAATGGTATAACATTACAGTATACAGTACCGTATAATCCTGAGATGAATGGGGTAGCAGAAAGAATGAATAGGACACTTGTAGAAAAGACTAGGACAATTTTATTGGAATCTAAATTAGCAAAAGAATTCTGGGGAGATGCAATTTTGTATTCAGCTTATGTAACTAATAGAAGTCCAACCGTAGGAAAAGATAAAACTCCAAGTGAATTATGGGAAGGTAGGAAGCCGGATGTTTCAAATTTTCGTGTATTCGGATGTATAGCATATAATCATGTACCTAAAGAACATAGACAGAAATTAGATAACACAGGGAAACGAATGATAATGGTAGGTTATAGTAGAACAGGGTATCTATTGTATGATGAGGAAACCGATAAGTTAGTTCATGCTAGGAATGTAATATTTGATGAACGTCAAAAAGAAGAACCCTTAGTTCACTTACCAGCTGCATCCACAGATATGTATACACAGGAACAACAGAGAGAAAAAGTTACATTTGAGGATGAAAAGGAGTCAGAGAGAGAAAATTATGAAACAGAAAATGAAGAGCAGGAAGTAATAGATATATCAAATACAAAAGAAAAAGAGCAGAAGAATACTACAGAAGATGAAAATAATAAAGGATTTAAACATAATAGTAGAATGAAAAGGCAAACAAGAAAACCAAAATGGCAAGAAGATTATGAAGTAAATATGGATGATGATAGTGATGATGCGTTATTTGCTCTACTAAGTATGAATCAAGAGGTACCATTATGTTATGATGAGATAAATGAAAGACTGGACAAGCTAAAATGGGTAAAAGCAGTACAAGAAGAATTAAAAGTATTAAAAGAAAGTGAAACTTGGAAAATAGTACCAACACCGAAGAAAGAAAAATTATTAGACAGTAAATGGGTATTTACAAAGAAAAATATAGGAAATGAAGAAATATATAAAGCAAGATTAGTAGTGCGTGGATTTCAGCAAAAAGATAATTTAGAAGATATTTACTCACCTGTTTTAAAATTACAAACGTTAAGAATATTATTGTCAGTTGCAATGTATAGAGATTATGATGTACACCAAATGGATGTAAAAGGGGCTTTTTTATATGGTAACATTAATGAAAACGTTTATTTAAATTCGCCACAAGGCTTAAATGTACCTGAGGGATATGTTCTGAAATTAACAAAATCACTATATGGGTTAAAGAAATCACCAAAGTATTGGTATGAAAAATTTCATGAAACTATAACTAAATATGGGTTTAAACGTTCTGTAAATGACTATTGTTTGTATACTAAAGGGGAATTGTACTTATTATTATATGTTGATGATTTGTTAATACTAGGAAAAGATAATTTGCAAATTGAGAATGTTAAAAAGTTTTTATCATCACAGTTTAGAATGAAAGACTTGGGAAATGAGAATTTAACATACTTGGGAATTTCAATAATTAAGAAACAAGGGGAAATTCATATTAATCAAATAAATTATTTGCAAAGCATTTTACAGAAATATGGTATGGAGAATTGTAAAGGTAGTGACACGCCTATGGAACTTAATTTTAAATTTGATGAAAATTGTAATATTGATATGAGTTATGAACACAAATGTAGATCATTGATAGGATCTCTTATGTATGCAACAGTGGGGTCACGACCTGATTTAACAACTGCTATATGTTATTTAAGTAGATTTCAGTCTAAACCATGTGAAAATTTATGGATAGCTTTAAAAAGAGTGTTGAGATATGTCAAGAAAACTGTTAATTATATGTTAGTTTATTCAAAAGATAATAACTGTAGAGTAATGTCACCAATTGTAGGATATGCAGATGCTGATTATGCTAGAGATTCAGATAGGAAATCCACATCAGGATATATATTTCAAGTTTATGGAAATACTGTAATTTGGAGATCTAAGAAACAAACTACAGTAGCATTGAGTACAACTGAGGCAGAATTAATTTCTTTATGTGAGGCTTCTATGGAGGCATGTTGGATTGTAAAATTATTATCAGATTTAAATGTAAAAGTAGACTGTGTAACTATTTTTGAAGATAATCAGAGTACTATGAAAACGGTAAAGAATCCAGATCAAAAGAGATTGAAGCATTTAGATATAAAATATAATTTTGTTAAACAAAAGGTAGAGGAAGGACTTATTAAGGTAGAATATGTAAACACTAGATATCAGCTCGCAGATGTATTCACAAAACCTGTTAGTAGAGATAAGTTTATTCAATGTATGTATGAATTAGGTTTGAAACATGGACATTGAGGGAGAGTGTTGAGGTATAGATCCAATGCCCATGTTACAATAGTTAAGTCCTTATCTTATGTTGTCATTGGTTTATAAGTTTATGGTAAGAAATGTCAAAGAGGTTATTGAGCTTCTTCCGCTAACCAAAATGTAGCCGCCATGTATGTGTAAAGTAATTAAATAAAAGTGAAGTAATATGTTATAAATATTTTATTAAAACTACATAAGTCTCCCAGCACACACGATCCAAACCTCAACATTTACCAAAAACGCAGCTACCTTTAGTATCTACCTATTGAGTCCATTATAAAGACACCAAGAAGTAGTAGTAAGTAGTAGTAAGTAGTAATAAGCTAACATTAATTTACGTCATACAATTATGACAGATAAGGCGACCTTAAAGTATATGAGCATTCGGCGGTAACTCTTATACCAACCTTACCTTACCCAATACCGCTCTCGATGTCTGGCTCTCGGCTCAAACCATCAATCCGAATTAAGGCTCCGAAGCCTCAACCAATGTAATTTATTATTCACTAGTTTTTGGTCGCAGCACCGTCCGTGGGAATGTCGTATCGTAATAATTCGTATCACACAGAAGCGTACCAACTACAAATTAGGGTAAAAAGAATTATTTTCATGAAAAACAGACAATAACAAACATTTAGACCTTTTCAACTAAAATGAGATAACCAGGAAATACGTCTGAAGACAATTCTCCAAACTATGTTATTAACCACAATATACCAACCCAAAGAAATTGAAATAAAAACGAGTCCAAGGACCAATGTTTTTATAAGCGCGTGGGACATTGCCCGCATAGCAAGGGCTATGTCACACGAGCTGTTTTCTCGCTGCGAAAATCCGCTTCGTAATCGTCGTGCAACAAATACAATATGATATAGGTACTATATGATATATAATGCACAACCACAGTGTATACCTATAACACTATAGGCCTATTGATTGCATTTTAAGCCGGGTCTCCTGCACTAAAACATTACACAAAACACCTGTCACCTACACAAAACATGCATTTTTTATCTATGGTCCGTTGTTCTACGAGCAGGTGACAGGTAAAATCGTTGTTTTGCGTAGGTATGTGTTTTTTGTGTT
Source organism: Clanis bilineata (assembly GCA_036417725.1). NCBI lineage: Eukaryota > Metazoa > Arthropoda > Insecta > Lepidoptera > Sphingidae > Clanis > Clanis bilineata. The sequence goes on from CM071142.1 coordinate 5,377,622, forward strand.
TTGTTTCTAAAAAGCTAGTGCAAGAAAACCGGCTATAATAGTCACGGGCGGCTCGGCCTTCGGTGGCCCATAAGCTTACATATGTAATATAATATATGTGCCGTCTTCGACGGGAGGCGAGAGAATTGACCAGGCTTATCATGCAATTTGCTAGTGAGATCCTTATTTACTGTTGTGGAATCGGCTTGAGCCATTCGGAAAAAGGATGGTTTCTGTATCTGTGTCGATCAGCGCTAGTATCTTTTTCATTAATAAAAAAAAGCAGGGGTGGGATTTCCAGAATGAACAAGACAGCAGAAAACCGCTTGATTTGTGTATGCATTTGTCGGTCTGCGACAGCTTTGTCGAAGATTCCCGCTGTGGGAAAACCGCCCGTATGTATGCCCTAAGTCACAATTCGGTGCGTCCGAGTCCATTTGGTCTAACTAAAAGGAATGCACCATTTCTGTCTTCGCTGATTACTGTTTACGCGTGCTACGTGCCCCACGTGTCGAACAAACTAACTACATTGTGTATTGCAGTTTACTGCGTCCATATATTACGGGCACCTTATTGCCTTCGCAGTTCAGTCTAGGTTTAAGGTTATCCCACTAACGTTATTAATGATCTTCTGTAGTATAAGATTTGTGACGATAGTAAACGTTAGTGTAGGTAGGTATTCCAATGCTTTCAGACACATTTTTCACATTAAGTTTTCGACCCACTTCAAAAGAAAGACGTCATCAATCCGTGCGTATTTTTTGTGTTTACGCTATATCTCCGCCATATGTGGACAGAGCTTTCAATTTTTTTTTGAGTTGGTTATTTTTGTCAAAGGTCACGATTTGAATTTTGAATTTTAACTAACATAAATAAAATTATCAACCGGTCGTATAAATCATCTATTGAGTAGTAGAGCCACGCTGTAGAGTTACGTATACAGCATGAATGGGCTGGCTCGACCGGGTTTATACCTCTGTTACATGCTCTTTGGATTGGCTGTTCCTGTCTTCTATGGTGTAAAATACACGTCAATGTTAGTATGAAATGTATGAAATTCTGTCTCTTACTTACATGCTCTTTGATACCTCTGTCTCACAGAAAACCGACGTAAAGTGGCAGCTCAGTGTTGCATTTCGTTCGGTGACATTGCGGTTACGTGTGAGTGACATTGCCAGCGAACCGATTCTCTCCTCCCTTCCCAATCCTTACTCCTCTTTTAACATAACAAGCACACCATTTTATATGGTTGAAAAATCCAACCAATTCGCTTTATCTACATGCGTGTTATTCCATTTGACAGCAACATTTTAACGGTGAATAAACGTGATTTCTTCTTTCTACTTAGCCTCATCCCACTCCAATGTGGGGTCGGCTCAACACACTTTTGCGGAGAGGTTTCGGCTTAAACGGGGTTAATGGTTAATAGGTATATTGATATTACGTACAAGTGGTAGAGCCACGCTTTAGACAGTAACGTCTATAGCACGAATGGGCCGGCTCGACCGGTTAGATACCACTGTCTCACAGAAAACCGACGTAAAGTGGCAGCTTGCTGTCGCGTTTCGTTCGGTGAGATTTCCGGTGGCCCATTTCCCCACTCCCTTTCCCAATCCCCTTCCCTCCCCTTCCATTTCCTCCTTTTACGTTGGCAACGCATCCATGATTCTTTGTGTCTTGGGTGTCTATGGGCGGTGGCGATCACTTACCATCAGGTGACCCATCTGCTCGTTTGCCAATCTCAGCTATAAAAAAAAAAAACTTTATTCTAGGACAAAACTATGCCTAATTCTTATATCTGACTGCCGGTATGATCGAAAAAATTTGTATCTGTTTTCTGAAATATAATAAAACCTAAAATGAAAGGTAGATTTAAAGTAAATAATACATTCGTATGCGTTGCTATTTTTTATTGTATATAAAATATTATGTCATTTATAAAGAAATAATATAAACGTCTACACTATAGTTTAAATATAAATCAGTTTATTAGTATACCATATTATCTAATATCTAGTAAAAGCGAAACTAACATTATAAAATTACAAAATATTTGTTTTATCAGAAAAATAATAATTTTATTGCTTCATAATTTAAAAATATGTATATTTTACAACAGCAAATAAAGGCACAGTCGGTAGCAAAATCTGCTGATTGTAATTATTATACATAAATTGTTCACTACCAAGAATAATAAATGTATACGCACAATTTTAAAAACGTTATCATATTGCAAAAGATTCCCATTATTCTTTAAAAAATATCCCAAAAAAATGAAATGTAATAAAATAAAAAAGGACAGTTTTCATTATTTTTTTACAATCAGCAAACTTCACATAACTAACAATTTGTTGCATATTACATTGAAGCCAACATTTTTACACATGGAAATACTGTTTTTGAATTATATCACACAATATGCGTAAGAATAAAATTAATATAGATTAACACTATTTTTAGGGCACAATAAAATCTGAACATTTATCCAGAATAAGCAGCCATAACTAGGGCACCCACATTTTGTAATTTTTGAGAGATATTTTATGCATTCGCAAATTAACATTTATAAAGGTTTTTTTTAAGCCGAGGACGCTAATCTCAATAGCTGCATCAGTTTAAAAATGGGTTAACTGGCACAACAGTTATACATCCTAAAAATAAATTCGAGTACCTAATAGCATAATTAAACTTAAAGTGCAAAAATATTTATTTATTTTAATACATAAAGCCTACATAGAGGTGAATAATCTTATATTCAATCGATTTATTCACTCTTAATATTTTATTTTGTATCAGACACGAAGTTATTTACGACTCGTCAAAAAGTAATATTGTAATTAGTAAAAGAAAACGAACACATAATAGACGAATGTTAATATTAAAGATCCAATCAGAGATTAAAGGTTAGAATTTAAAAAAATTACCTTAAAGCTATGGAAATACAAAAATAATGCTGACTTAATCTAATTTGTGCAGTTAAACGATTTTTTTTTCGCAATTAACTTCAATGCAGTCTATAAATTATTTGTTTATCGACATTTTAAGTAAAATCTGGCAATGCATCGATTGTATGGGTCAGTAAATTCCACGGCAATTGCTCGAAAAAAAGGTTGCTTAAAAACCCATAGCTTATCCCAAATTAATCATTCTTATTCTAAATCCACGAACGAGTTATCATTTCGCCAAAGTTTATTTTCCTCAATATAAATAATATGAAATAATAAACAAGTTATGGCATTTTATATACGTAAATACATAGTTTTAAAGTTTTTTGTTGTTGTATCAATTGATGAGATTCAACTTTACCTGTAGTCATAATTTAATATCATCTGATAACTCGTTATTCGAAATTATGGCTTATATCTTACATAAGAACCGATGAGTATTACTTATAATAATAAAAATATACTTTTTTTAACTATAAAATGTAACTTAAATATTGTCAACCATTATTCTCCTGCTGCTCAACACACGACCCCAATATGCGCTATACTTAATTAAACAGGTGTTAAATTCTACATTAAGTAATACTACGTATAATATTCTACGGACACTAGGATTGTCACTATTCAATTAATAACCATAATAGATACTTTCAAAGTTACTAACAAATTAGATGACGTCCTTTTGAAATTAAAATTATTCACTCAAGTTAATAATAAACAAGCTTATATATCAGTTGTTAATAATTTCGACAATAGTAAAATATATAATAAATTACTATCGATTATACATTTAATCGATTTCTGTTGAAATTCATAAACTACTGCAATATGTGAAGACTCAATATATGTATGTCCAAAAACTAGTAAATATGTAATTAAATGCTTATTTTAAACTCTCGGTTATGAAAGTTGCAGTTTCACTATATTTAATTAACTTTGCATATAAAACTGCGTAACAACCCTATATACTACGTAGCAGTATTAATACTTATATTATTACTAAGACCAACTCTAAATTCATCTCACAGCTCCCGTTAAGGCTAATATTGGCGAATTTTTTTGAACACGTCACTTTAGAATGCAGTCAGTTTGGAAATATCCTGAATTACGTGTAAATTCCATTGTCACCCGAGTAAAATAAAACCAAATAGTCTTCACTCTTCAGGCTACCGCAAACAAGTAAATTGAGGAAACTAATTTTAGTGGCCTCATACATAAAGACTAAATTCATTGTGTCCTGAGATTTTACTTTGTTAACTCTTATTTCATAGAAGCGCTCTATTTTGGTTTAGTTTGTGACAACACACATTAATAGTAATAAATTCAGTCTTTTACATTTTGCTAGATATTTATACTTTTAACTTCTTATTATAAAAATTACTAAACTCCGAGTTTAGACATAGATTCAAATAGACATCGCATAATTGATGTCGCATACAAAATCAAAACCGGACGACCGCGCGGTCTTATTTACGCCTCTTTCAAACAGACGGCGAATAAAAAAAAATACAAAACGCTTAGATTTCTGTGTTGTAAAATATTGCGAAATCTATAAAATTACCGTGATCATCTATATTTTTTTATTTCTATGATATCTTGCGATGTCTATTTAGGTCTATATCTGTGACCTCGCTTTGATCATATAGGTACAAACGAAATATGTTTTTTTTAACGACATACTTTAAAACTGACTGCTTCTATATAGATATAGACACTGGACTATCTTAACAATTTAATAACATTTTATAAACTTGTCTGAAAGATGTAAGGGGAGGAAAGTCGAAGAGATTCAAGAGGAATTGAAAGTCAATTATAGCCGTGGGGATAGTAAGAGATGAGTGAAGCGAACTTTTTTAACACGCGTTAAAATTTTTAAACACAATAATTCTAAGCATGTACTTAAGTGATGGATGGACACGATGAATCATGTACAAAAACCCCAATTTTTAAAACAATTTAAAAAACGATTTAATAAATAAAACTGAACTAGTTTTTCCTGCACATTACTATATTATAAACATGCAAATTGATTTACATTTTTAATTTATTTTCTTATTTGGTTTTATTTCTAGTAAACAATGATATTCATTGATCCAACTTTCTTCCAGATCTTCGGTATTGGAGTTTTTGTACATAGAAGCCACAAAGTTTGTTTTGTATATAACTATACTATAAATGGCTTTCTAAGCACCTAATACTAACAACTACTTACACGCCTGAATAACCGGTAAAGTCCCTATGATTTATGGAATAGACAAACATGGTGGTTCAACTACAATATTGCATGTGTTTATGTGCTATAGCACAGATGGGTGATCAGCTCGTCTCATTGGAACCATTTCACCCTTAATTCCAGAACACAATATCATATAATATGTAATTGGATACTTGACTTTTTTTTAAATTAACTTTATATGACATTTACGTCATCTAAAACTTATCAAAGAAAGAAATATTGAAATATTAAATACGTCACGGCCATAACGGTGCGTGCGTTGGAAAGGGATAGCGAGATATATCAACTACGCCCCCACTCTTGCTCATTGCAGAATTTAATTGAATTACTGCCTCATTTTTCAACCAATTTCGATGCAGTTTTACAGAAGGGTTTCTTTTTTGTTTTATTTGCTATTACATATAAAAATGTTTATAAATAAAACATAGTCAAGTACCCAGTTATGTCTACTAGTATATAGATCGGTTCATTCCTGCACATCTGAGTATGTGTCTTGGAAATTGTGATTGATTTTGGTGGCATGACACATATCAATAAAGATAGCCATTGTTAACATCCAATGAAGAAATTACCTACATTTACAAATAAATGATTTGATTTGATTTGATTCAAAACACACAAACAAAATGTGCAAGAAAGAGTTGAATTAGTGTTCCACTTTGAAATTATATCTTACCAGCAGACACTATGTCCGGGCCTGCAGTATGTGACCTACCAGTAGGTCTTATAGTCTGTAACTTACCAATAGTCTCTGCGGAGTCGCTTCAACCATGGCTTTAGTTTATTACCTGCTTGATAGACTCCTACGTTTTTGAGGGCTGAATCCTGTTGAATCTGATTTAATTGTTGAAGTGCCACTCGAAATAACAGGATTTCTTGTCTTATCCTTATACCGAGTGTTTCATAAAGATGGTACTAATAACAATTCGACATACAGAGAGAACGATTTCTAGCGTAATGGTAAAGTTATTATTAATTTATTTTTTTAAATCATTAAGCATTGGAATTTCAAAATCGGATTTCGACCTGTAATGTAATGTAAATCGTTAAATCATAATAAGAACGGCTTTGTATAAGCTAAAAATAATTAACTACCCCATATATGGTTTGAAAATGCATTGCAGCTGACCTAAAGCACGAAATTTTAAACTTTACTGCTATGTTGCTAGCCATCTTCTCTTGAAGTGTAATTATTATTGATACCAACTTTTGCAACACCCTGTATAGCTGTCTAGTTGAAGATACGGTAGTTCTCAAGTTCGTTGTACTAGGGAGTTAGGGACTATCCCGGTATGGCGTACTAGTGTAGTAGGGGAGCTAATTGTAGAGCGCAGTGTAGGGGTCGCGGGTACGACGCCGGTGACGTCACACGGCAGCAGGAGACGATGATTGTCAGTGCCACTTCGCTTTTTGGGCGAAAATGTCCGCGCGCAGGTTCTGAGCGAAGCATATTCCCAGGATCTGGTTTGAAGTGAACGGAATATAACGTTATTATTTGGATGAATCCGGGCTGATTGTATGTTGCATATTAAAATGTAAACAAACCTTTGGTCACACTTAAATTATTATTTATAATTGATATTCAACTTTCTCAATTCAATACACATACCCCCGAATACTAAACGCAACTCAAACACTTGAGGTCGTGTTATGCCATTTGTGGCCGCCTTATATCTCAATATTGCATGACGCAAAACAACGTAAGTAGCTGTTAAAGTTGAGTAATGTTTTATTATTTGATGGATATTCTACTTTGATGATAATCATTAAAATATGTAAATTTTTTATTAGTTTTGTTTACATTTTATGCAAAGATTTATGACCCAGTCTATACACAATAAACTAGTGAGACAGTAGCGTGAGAAATCAGCCAGTGAACAACTATTATTTACAAATTAATACTAATTATATTCAAACAGTAAAAAAAAACATTTTTATTCACCTAGCATTGTGCGCATGTGTTGAATTATATACACAGTACTGCAAAAATAAATGAAATATCTATCATGTGCCACAGAACTAAAACTTACTTGTGCAAAAGCGGTACAAACAGCGGATGTAGCTACTGTCAACAGGTTTCGGTCGAGCCACTCCTCGGCCGCCTCTATACAGCCCCTGTCATATATTATCTTAGGAACATCATACGTCTAGAACAAAAAGAAAACGAAAACTATGAGTAGGATGCAATTGAAAGATGCTCAGCGGTAACTACTAGTGCTGTATTGTGTAATCACAATCATTATACAATGTGAGATTTAGGGAATATGAGCCTTACTTAAAAAAATATTTTAGCTGAGCAAATGGTTATGAATAGTCTGTTACTTTTGCCTTATGTTACATTGTTTGAAAATAAAAGGGACAGACTATTGCTCAGCTTACCGCATACCTTTTGCTCAGCTAAAATGTTTTTATAACCATGGCCCTATATATGTTGTGTGTAACTGTGTGAGTTTTCTCTATTATTATTATTTTATGGTGGACTGCCTCGGTGGCGTAGTTGTATTTCGGTACGACTACCGTCTTGAGGTTTCGGGTTCAATCCCTCTCCGGGGTCGGGCAAATTGACATTAGATTTTTCCATATCAGCTCGGAGTCTGAAATTTGCGCTCGATAGGGCGACAGGCTCGCCCCCTATCGCATCTGGGACGGAACTAAGCTCGGCGAAATGCGGGTGTGCTAGTTGGCTAGTGCGCCTCTGCCTACCCCTTTGGGGATACAAGCGTGAGCTTATGAAAAAATTATACCTATATGTAATCGAAACATGCCATAGCTCGGGGTGGAGTGAAGGTGATGGTGTTTTGGTGTTTGGTGGTCGGGGGGTGGCAGCTGGTTTATGACCCAGCAACTGGAACAACTGGCTTACTGACCGGGACACAAGGCAATAGCGGTGATTGTGTTTTGGTGTTTGGTGGTCGGGGAGTGACGGCCGGTTTATGACCCAGCAACCAGACAACTGGCTCACTGACCGGGACACAAGGCAATGGCGGTGATTGTGTTTTGGTGTTTGGTGGTCGGGGAGTGGCGGCCAGTTTCATGAGCTAGCAACTGTGACAACTGGCTTACTGACTGGGACACAAGGCAATGGCAATGGCAGAATTACATGTCTGCACAGCACACGCTGAGCCGTGACCTTTTGCCATTTTAGCATCATAATAATTGTGATTATCTTTTGTATGATGTTTAAATTCCAGGTTCCTTTTTCCCTTGGTCTACCTGTTATCAGTATGTGCTTGTTATCGTACAGCACATAAATGTATGATGATAATTTTTGTAGTTGTGTATTTTTTGCTCGGTGCCCAACCAACTTGCTGGTTGTTGGATCCAGGGAGGAAGATGAGAGGGGAATGTAAATGTATGTATTTAATGTGTGTATATGTATATATGCACATGTGTACACATGTGGGTATGTGCACTTACACATGATAGTGTATTTTTTCTTTTTTTCCCTCTGTGTATTTTAATAGACCTAAGTACCTAATTGTGTAATAGCTAAAACGCAATAAATGTCATTTTCATTATTTTTTCATTTCATGTGTTATGTGCATCAATATAATATACCCTAGATGCACAATTCTTTGCAAATATCGTCGTAAAAAGTGGTCTCAGGAATAAAACAAAGAAAAAAATCAAAGTTCTAATAAAATCAAACACAAATATAACCCTATGCACGTGTTATAAAGTAGCTTTTTAAACGAAATGATCAAGCGTTCTTATTTTCGAATTTTCAAATTTAGAATTCTATCGGCGTCCAACTGTAGGGAAAAGGAGTGCTTAAGCACTCCTTTGCTGTCCCATTTTCCGAGCGTCAACTGTGCATCTAGGTAAATAATATATCGATGGTTATGTGTAATGTTTCAGTTGAACAATGTACTCACGAAGTTGGGTTTCCTGACGTCGTACCCGCACTGCTTGTTCCGTATGAGGTCGTGCGGCTTGCTCCGGCAGCAGCTGAAGGGCACGCCGCACGCCTCCCGCGACCCGACGGCGCCGCTCGAGCAGTTGAAGTACGCGTTCCGGTCCCAGTCGCGGGGACCCTCCACGCCGCAGCACTGCAGCTGGACCGGCATACCGACACAATTGAGTACTACGCCATAACGGTACGTGCGTTGGAAAGGGATAGCAAGATATCTCCAATATGCGTACACTCCAGAATTTAGAATATGAATTACTGCTTCATTTTTCAACCAATTACGAAGCGGTTTTTACAAAAGGGTTTCTTTTTCGTTTTATTAGCAGTTGAGTACTTGGCTATTTTTTTTAAAAGTATACAGGACTTTTTATTAGGTTATCCTAAACATGTAAAAAAAACTGACTGCCTCGGTGGCGTGGTGGTATTTCAGTACGACTACGGTTCTGAGGTCTCGGGTCCGATCCCCGGGTCGGGCAAAGTGATATTGGATTTTTCCATATTAGCCCGGAGTCTGGAATTTGTGCCCGATATGGTGATAGGCTCGCCCCCTATCACATCTGGGACGGAACTAAGCTCGGCGAAATGTGAGTGTTTTTGTTCGCTGGTGCGCCTCTGGCTACCCCATCGCGGATACAGGTGTGAGCTTATGTTATGTTATGTTATGTTATGTGATTATCCATATCTCAAAAAATATTCCACTTCTCGCTAAAATTTAATAGTCTAAGATAGTAAAGGTAGTCGTACGGAAATACAACTACGTCACCGAGGCAGTCAAGGAATATAATATGTCTTTAAAAAAACATCGCATATGAAAATAATCGATTATCCACATCACTAGTACATACAGACTCCATGGCTAGGGATTGCAGTTAGATAATTTTAGTTTAGATAGATAACCTTTTCAAAAAATTTACGTACCCAATCTTCTTGAATCCAATCAATGAGATTTTGCTGGTCAGGATCCTCTCTGTAGTGTGTGATGAAAGTTTGGAATCCAGTTGTCACTTGCAGTTTAATCTGAAATTATATTTTTTTTTATTAAATAACGCACAAGCAGGCGGGTCACTTGATGGTAATTGGGTTCTTGACTATGTTTGATTTTGTACACATCTTTACATGTACTAGCAAATAAAACAAAAAAAAAATCAGTAAAATCTGCATCGAAATTGGTTGAAAAATGAGTCAGCAATTCATATTTTAAATTCTGCAATGAGCAAGAGTGGGGATGTAGTAGGGATGTCTTGCTATCCCTTTCTAACGCACGTGCCGTTATAGCCCTGACGTGATTTTACTGATACTTCTCTTTTCCGCAGTTTGAAGGTTACACAAAACTTTAAATGCTTATAACTTTTTTATTTTTGAGAATATTTCAATAATTATTTCAGTACTATATTTTAGATGACGTAAATTTCATATAAAATTAATTTAAAAAATGTAGTCCAGTACCCAATTGATCTCCACCACCCACAAGTAACCACAATATAAGAAAATCATGGGTATGGCTAATCTTAAAGAAAGGGATACAGATTGGAATTAGTAATTGTGAAATTGTTGTTAGTGTATGTGTATAAAATAAATGGTTTAAATGATTTAATGAGAACTGTGATGGGCTTCCAGATATCTAATGAAGTGCTACTGTTGTGATCATATACCTTAATTTTAATACATTGGGCATGCATACTTTAATGCTGACTTATTTAATATATGACTTTAATTACTCACCCAGTCTTTAAAGACGAAGAACAAAATGCCCGTCGTCATTTCGGCTAACAACAGCAACGCCAAGAAAACCGCATACTGTAACAGAACATTACATTAAGTACATTTCTTTCGGCCTACACTTATCCCACCTTATTGTAGGGTCGTAACATTCATGCATGTTGCAGAATTGCTTCTTTTTGCGAACAGTTGTCCGTCAAACCCCCTTTGGGGGATCCAGTCTCGGACAAAACATGTAGGAAAAATACCCCGCCCAACCTGGGAGTCAAACCCAGGACCTCTCGGTTCACAGCACATTTACGGTGTCACAAGACTTTGGTCGACGATTACATTAAGTCTGTGCATTGAATACAAGTACATTACAGTAACAGGGCAAATCATGTTAGAAAATCACCTCGCCCAACCTGGGAGTCAAACCCAGGACCTCTCGGTTCACAGCCAAAGGCAGAGCATTAAGTACAGCAAAGTAAATGTAACCAAAGTAGGCAAAGTACAATCAGAATACATTAGTCCAATCATTGGTTAAGGCCCTTTGAATAGTAGCAGAGGTGTGTCTCCATTGATTCAGTATAATTGGTTACTTGACTATAGTAACCAAAATCAATGAATTTCTGCAGGAACATATATTTATCATCGAAATAATGTGTGCAATAATATATTTAAAATACTTTAAGGATAATTTTATTTTAGTAATTTAAATATTTATTTATTTATCTGTGAGTCACGTGACTGTAAACACTAATCACGTTGCATGATGTCACATTACTCATTTTTCTTTTAAATTTGTTAAGACCTAAGATCCAAAATCATACTGCCAGTTTTTTTGTATACTTTTTCGTATTTTAGTTTCTCAACCTAATTTCAACGAGGATATGATCGACGATCGATATGTGATCGACGAAATGTCTGACCCGTTCTTTTAGGTTGAAATAATAAATGTTATTTCCTCAATGTTTTTTTTAATAAGCGATTTTGTATCTATGGTAAGGAACAATGACGTCACCCATATCTACAGTTAACATTATATAGCGTTTTGGCGGCTAATTAAACTGTACAAAATATTTTTTGCTTTTTTTAACTAAATATATGAAAATAAATTACGAAATATTTTTTTACATGTTTAGGATAAACTAATGAATAGTCCTGTATACTTTTAAAAAAATAGGCAAGTACCCAATTAGTTATATTATTTCTATTTCATTCTAGTCGCCATTCGAAAGTGACCTTTTTGCAAAGGCCTTGATCATCTGTCACGGATTACAATGCTATTGTGCGTTTTAAAAACGTTTAGTAAGTAAAGTTTCTTTTTATTTATTATATAGTTTTCTAATCTCCAGATCTGGAACATCTACTTACAACTCATAGATGTAGGCTACTGTAGTTAGATAGCAATTTTGTAAATATTACGTAAGATAATTGACAATAAGCATAAAATAGCGACCATAATTCTGGTGACCACAAATAAACCCATTGTTTATTTGGTCATTGGTCGCTTGTTTTTTTAGACTGCCCAGCGTTTACCATCAGATGTAGTTAAATAACTTTACCATAATAAAAAATATGACAAATAAATTCCATCTCAACCCTCGAAACCCCTCTAATTAGTAGATGAGGCCTGTGCCCAGCAGTGGGACAGTAATATTCATCATCATCATCACAAAGATTTTCAGATCAACCTGTTGGAAAAGGCCTGCATCCAGCGACTTCCTACGGCCTTTATCAGGTTGTCTGTTCTTATCTTTGTCTTTATCAGTAATATTACAGGGCTAATATTATTATTATGTAAATTCTGCCATCTGAATGCAAAATTAAAAAATCCTATTTTAATTGGTGGAAATCAATATTGCTACTTAACGTACAATCATAAATCTTGTCCTAGTATGAGGTATTATGTATAATTATTCAACTTGCATTACATGCGAACGTACATGTATGAGCCTTGAAGCACTTACTTTGCCCTGAAACTGAACAATACTCACGCAAGCCAATAAGCAGGTGTTCTCACGCAGTGCGCCCACGCAGCCCGTGAATCCAATTATAAACGTTATTGTGCCTGCAAATAATAAAATTTTACATCAAGTCAGTTATATTACTTATATACTTCTAGTCTTTGAGTGCTAGAGCCACGCTGTAGACAGTAACCTCTACAGCACGAATGGGCCGGCTCGACCGGTTAAACACCACTGCCTCACATAAAACCGACGTAAAGTGGCAGCTTGCTGTCGAGTTTCGTTCGGTGAGTGAGATTTCCGGTGGCCCATTTCCCCACTCCCTTTCCCAATCCCCTTCCCTCCCCTTTCATTCCCATCTTTTAGGTTGGTAACGCACCCATGATTCTTTTTGTGTCTTGTGTTTGCCAACCTCTGCTATAAAAAAAAAATAAAACCGAAGTAAAGTGGCAGTTTGCTATCGCGTTTCGTTCGGTGAGTGAAATTTCCGGTGAACTATTTCCCCCCGCCATTTCCCAATCCCTCTTCCGTCCCCTTCCATTCCCTTCTTTTAGGTTGGCAACGCACCCATGATTCTTTTTGTGTCTTGTGTGATTATGGGCGGTGGAGATCACTTACCATCAGGTGACCCATCTGCTTGTTTGCCAATCTCTGCTATAAAAAAAAAGTCATATAACACACGGCACACACAAGCAGCGGTATCTTAGTTGGGAGTGGTACTGACTGCTGAGATGAATATTGGAGGTTCGACATTATCTCCAAAAAGAACATGCATCCGACTTTTCTTTTTTAAATGTGTATTCTTTGTAGAATGGTTGTCCCTGCTTGGTTTTGTCAACCATCCACCTGCCTCAAGTCAATGCATTCTGGGAGGTCTAGTGAACGTATTACTGGTTAAAGTTTAAATGTATTTGAATTTCAATATATATCTTTACACACTTTATAATCTTTTATTTATAAAATACAAGTGATTACTTATATCTTATAGTCATTAGTAACATTTTGTATACCTACAAAAAAAACATAAAGTATGATTTTTAAGTAGGTAAACTTACCAACACATATTAGTATGAATGCTGGATCCAGAGCTATGTTGGTTAATCTGGATAGATTGTTGAAGGTGTCTTTCTCTGTCCATGCCCACACTCCCACAGCCAACAAAATTAAACCGAGGAACTGTGAACAAAATAAAATGCAAAGTGACTAAGTGTAACCTTGAAAATTATTCCTTTCACCAGTGATGCATCTTCATAGTCATATGACAGTATAAAATATTGATTACTAGCTTACGTCCTATGCATAACAACATTATTACCCCTTTTCTGAAGTTGCATAACAACCAAAGACATTCAATAGTATATACACAGGACAACAGCACGAAACTTGTAATCCAAAAGTTGTGACCTCATGGTCATAAGTCATGCCAGAGTAATAATATTTAAACATTAAAATTGTCATACGTGATTGAACACTCACAGAACATTCTAGAGTGTAAATTGTAATACGCACATTGTAATAAGCGGTAGATAGTGTACTGAAGTTTGAGATCCATTTTTTTGTATGGAAGCTTGCTTAATAGCCTCTCTATAGTTAGATATTAAATATCTTTGATAACAACTTTTCTACTGATTTTCAACCTTTTAACTAAAGTTGCATAATAACTTTACCTTCTTGACTTCAAGGAACTAATTATTAGTATTTTTTTATGTATGTTGTGCAATATTTCTGCTAAATGTGAGCCAATTTTTTAAGATACTTTTGGTGTTCGATGGGGCTTATTAAGTAAATTTAACCACACACTTTACAACCCTGCCTCGATAGCATGGTTTTATTTCGTTACGACTACCATCCTGAGTTCTCGGGTTCGATCCCCGGGTCAAGTAAAGTGATATTGGATTTTTCCATATCAGCTCGGAGTCTGGAATTTATGCCTGATATGGCGATAGGCTCACCCCCACCACATCTGGAACGGAACTAAGCTTGGCGAAATGTGGGTGTACTTGTTTGCTAGTGCACCTCTGCCTACCTCTTCGGGGATACAGGCGTGAGCTTATGTTATGTTATGTACTTTACAACCCATTTTCACCCTTTTAGGTGTGGAATACCAAAAAAAACATTTTCTTAGTGATTATAATTAAGCAATTTCAGCTTATATTGTTCTATGTGGTGATCCATCTATCAAGCAGTAAAGTGTTCTACATATTCATTTAAAAAAAATTCCATGCTTCCACACATTTGTGATGATTTAGCCAATGTCAAGGTAAATGAGATAAACCATCAAATTTTACCATGAGGCTCAGATGTGGTCTCAGGGACTTCCTGGAATTATGTACCTTCCAGTATGAAACCCGTCAGATGACCTTCACTCAACGAAACAATCAAAAAAAGCCAGCCAATGCAAAACTCATCAAAGATCACCGGTTAAAAGAATAAAAACTTATACTATAATGTCCACACTAGGCACAGCCTGTATCATGGCAATCGTTAGATTTCATGATCCATTTGAGAGGACACTAGTGTCAACAAAAATGCTTCCACATTTTTTATACTTCCATCTTTGTTGAAGTTTGGTGGTAAAACCACATAACTTTAAATTTTTAAGTTTAAAATAATTTATTAGACGCCCACCAAAAACAACACTTGCTTTGAAAGCAATCCCATATTAAATAGTCACGGGCGGCTCGGCCTCCGGTGGCCCATATGCTTATGTAACATATTTATGTGATGCCTCCGATGGGTTAAAAGTGTTCTGAAATATGCCTATACCTGCATTCAGCAAGATAGAGATCTTATTGACAATTATTCCCAATTATACATTTTATTCTATTTGTACAAAAAATATCTTGTTGTAGGTACTCTACTGAAAATTCTATTGAAATTTGTAAGTGTATGGATGTAATATGGACCGTATTTGCAATCTGGGACAATAACACAAATACCTACATACATAAAAGATTGCAGATTAAACAATATTCTACACTGAGTGAGGAACATGTGATTTTAAATGTTATTACTTACCTACTCTAAGTTTAAACAATATTTCACTTTACCATTAAAATATAAAAGGATATATTATGTAATTTGTTATTTTATTCCTCTCTTATATTTTCCTTTCTTCCTTTTTCTAATTTAGAATAAATTTTCAATTTGTACCTTTTTACGAAATTGAAAGCCGTAAAACATTCGTAATTAAAGATAACTAAGATGACAAGTTCTCGATCTTAATGGTTCGAGAATTGAAAGTACTGTTAGGACAGATATGAGTAGGTAATTATAGATCCAATGACCCAAATTGATAGAAAGTAGATTATTAACAATAAGCCTAAGCATCTGAGATTAAAACAATGTTAATAGAGTGGAAATACCTATTTTTATTTCAGATGTGGAGGCATCTTGTATAAAAATAGGATAATGCAGGATAACAGCAAGGGACGTAGTAGTCAACCGTGGTAGGTTTTTAAAAGCCTACATTTTAATTGCATCTTCTACACAAATATCTGACATCAAACGCAATAAATGTAATTAAATAATAATCGCCCTTACCCAGAACAAAACATTAACTCCGAATATAACATATTTTAAACAACAGCTGACTTCACTGGTATCACGCCGATATTTTCTTATTCCAGGCATTTTGTATGTATCATTTAACCATGTCACCAAATTATAAATAACATTTAAATAAAAGCACTACATTGGAGATAATTTGGGAACTAAACTCAGCAAAACGGGGCCAGAATCAGCCAAATCAACGAAAAACAGACGAGTGAACGACCGTCAAACAAAAGAAAGGAAAAAGCAATGTTGCCGAATTGAGAATACGCTGGGATTAGTATCAGAATATTGCTCTTTCGCCAAGTTCCCGCGACATAGATGTAGTTAGATAGAGATAATACCATATATAAACCGTTATTTTAATTTAGTCGCATTATCATTTACAACCAATACAATTAGGCTGCGTTCCACTGAGCGTTCACAACGATCAAAATGTTCCTTTAGCCGTGCCACATAACGACCGCGGTCGTTGTGGTCGCGGCGAAAACGTCACTTATGACGTCATGACTGACGCTCACGCGAAGCTCACGACGACCCATCTAAAAAGGTGGGTCGTCGTGATCGTTGAGGAAATTAGCGGCGTTTTCAAAACTCAATGCATCAAAAATGGCGACCGTTAAGCTTACGTTATTTCATGCGGAAAGATATATTGTAGTAGAAGTGAATGTTTCTGCAGTGGATATAAAAAATAAATTATTATTTTTTTTCAATATAAATCGATTAAAACAATAATTAATTAAGTTTATTTTCAAGGCTTAGAGATTATAACCAAACCTGTTAAATATTTTGCATTCTTTTTATTAACTCGCCGTTTGTATTATTTACCTCCACGCTCAAAACGCTCTATAATCCATACCACTTGAGTTTACGACAGTAACGCTCACAAGCAAGTGGAACGGGAAAAACTGCGGTCGTGAGCGTGATCGTTGTGAACGCTTAGTGGAACGCAGCCCAAATATATCATTCAGAAACTTGTCGTTCAGAAACGTATCATCTTAACATGGATGTACCATACATAACAATTTTAACATATTTAGAATTTAAAACAATAGAAACTCAAGCATTCTGATGAAAAATGACCGTCATAAATACCTATTAAGACGCAATTACGTTAAATTATTAAATTTTTAAAGATTGAATTTAAAACAAAAAATACAGTGCAGGAGACCCGGCTTTATTTAAATATTCTGGTGGGTACACACCGGGCTGAACGAAGGCCAACGAATCATGCCTGTTTCATTCACAGAACAGCGAAAGTTTGTTTGTGTGAACGCAATAGATATAGATTATTTCGCCTTCGTTCTGCTGGTGTGTACGCCTACGCGCCATTCGACCTAATTTTAATTCTATGGTCAACTTAGATGGTGAATAAACTCCTACTCAACTTGGTAGGTACCTGTTTTAAATAACTCACAACTATAAGTAAGTGATATTATTTTTAAGTGATTTTACTTTGGGCATCTATTACTCGTTAACTTGTAAAGTCTGCTTAACTGTGAGTTTTCCCTTTAAATTGATCATATTATATGTTACTACTGTGATTTTTCCACGTATCCAAATTAGCAGACTTATCCAACGATACGTCTCTATGTAGTTTGTGATCCAACGATACCCCACACCATGGGATCGTAAAGTCGAGAGATAAAAAAACTCATTCCCACCTGTAGGGCGTAGAGGATTCCTGCATTTATTTCTCTCCACCTTTGGTTAGACAGATATGAGGAAATTATTTGAGTGATAGAGTCACGCTATAGACAGTTACATCTACAGCACGAATGGGCCGGCTCGACCGGTTTCATACCACTGTCTCACAGAAAACCGACGTAAAGTGGCAGCTTGCAGTCGCGTTTCGTTCGATGAGTGAGAGAGTCCGGTGGCCCACTTCCCCCCCCCCCTTCCTTTCCCAATCCTTTTTTCCCTCCCCTTCCATTTCCTCCTTTTAGGTTGGCAACGCACCCATGATTCCTTTTGTGTCTTGGGTGTCTATGGGCGGTGGAGATCACTTACCATCAGGTGACCCATCTGCTCGTGTGCCAGTCTCTGCTAAAAAAAAAAATTTATCGGAACCCTTCAATTTTTTTGCTCTGGAACCCTAAAAATATAGTGCTCGCCGAGCGTCGTCGTTGATGCGATCGCATCGGTCGGTGTGGACCTGTGGACGCAACAGCACACGTAGTATCTCGATGTAGTTTGTGGCAACAGCGAACCCTTTACCTATTTTCGTTCGTTCGCCTTTGTTCGGTTAGTGTGTACACTTGTGTGTGGCTTATGACAGTTTTATAAGCTCACGCCTGTATCTCCGAATAGGTATGCCGAGGCGTAATAAAACAACCACATTTCCACGAACATATTTCTGTCCCATATGTGATAAGTCTGGTTCACATTATTTTCACTTGATACGTTATCTTAAAAACGCCTAAAAAACATACATACTTAAAGCCGGGTCTCCTGCACTAAAACATTACACAAAATACCTACAAAACATACATTTTTTATCTATGGTCCATTGTTCTACGAGCAGGTGACAGCTAAAATCATGGTTTTGCGTATGTGTTTTTCGTGTTTCGAAAAAGCTAGGAGACAGCAGGAGACCCGACTTGACATAAGCTCACGTCTGTATCCCCGAAGGGGTAGGCAGAGGTGCAGTAGCGAACTAGAACACCCACATTCCGCCGAGCTTAGTTCTGTCCCAAATGTGATATGGGGCGAGCCTATCGCCATATCCGGCACATATTCCAGACTCCGGGCTGATATGGAAAAATCCAGTATCACTTTGCCCGACCCGGGGATCGCACCCGAGACCTCAGGACGGTAGTCGTACCGAAATACAACCACGCCACAGAGGCATTTTCTTAAAATGAGAATATTCTGCGAAACGTATACATGAAATTTAATCGTTGTAGATACCTACCTACTAAATGACATACGTTGGGTATATTAAAATCATTTTGTATTTGAAATATAATTTATTTAATAATTACAAATCTATGTCACCTTTTATAAAGTCTTCTTTTATACTTAAATCAATTAGGTACACATCTCTTCGCTCTTCACGTGTAGCATAATCCAATCGATGTAGTTGCTTACTTTCGTGTACACTCCTGAAAATAATATTTCGATAGTTACATACCACCAGTTGGTAAATGGTGCCAATGGACCGATGTCCATTGGCACCACTTACCATCAGCTTGGCTGTCGTGAAAAGGAAAGGAATAGGGATTGAGAAAGAGATCGTCCATCTAAATTCTCAATCCATACGGGTCCGGAATAACGATGCTCTCCCATGGCTTTCCCTCTATTAGAAATATTACCTCAGGTACATTAGTTACACCTCTAGCTATACCTTCAGACGTACAGGTGTGTATGATGTGTTTCTTTCTGGGGTCAGCGCTACACACTTTTAAAGCATTTGGTTTAGTTTTTACAACTGACTGCCTGCCTGATGTCAACGCAATAAGAGGGGTCCAGTCCCGGGCAAATTAGCAAATTCGCTTTGCCGTACCTGGGATTCGAACCCAGGATTTCCCGAATTATTATGATATATGAATTTATATGATGTAATGATGTATGGTATAACATTGATAGGGTCTAACATTTCTGACATTCAGTAGGTAATTTAAAGAAAAATACTCAAATCGGAATAAGATTGAATGGTGACCGTATGTTTAAATTAATCTAAGGGTTTAGAACAAAGACATTCAACAGTATTAAATCTCTTTGGGTTAGAATTATCTTGATGCACTACAATATTTGAATACCTGGATATCTCGGGTCCGCGCATCCAATGCCCCAAGATACAATTCCTGTAAAGAAAAACAAGGACATCGTTTTGAAAATATAGATACACCAAATAATAATAGAAAAATAATAAAATTAAAGGGTTTTACCTGCTTGAACATATTTCCCAGCTGGTTGGAAGACTATTAAAGGACCACCACTATCTCCCTGTAAGAATAATAATAAAATATACTTGCTTGGTAGTCTCCGAGGCAAGAGCGACTAGGAAAACTTTTGGATCACGCATAGGCGTAGAAATAATAATGTTAATAGAAGCTCGAACCGGGCGCATAAAAAAGCTAGTTAGAACTTAAAACTAGGGCTGATATCTATAGAGCGAACTTACTATGTCTAAGTCAAAGAAACGAAATCTTTGCTTTGTCTGTCTGTCAGTCTGCCTATCAGTCTGTTTTCCTTGTAAAAAAGACTCGAACAAGTCGAAGTTCTATTTAAAAATTCCAAATACTCACTGAGTTCGTTTCTTTGACTCGCACTTAGTGTAAGCTCGTTCTATAGATTTGTCTAGGAGTTCGGACACTGTATGGATAATATGGCTATCGACGACAGAGTACCATTTTGTGTGATCTAACAACCAAAATAATTTAATTTTTCTTTATTTTTCATTAAACATTCAACTTTGTTTTTCTCGTCAGTATCCGTGATATAAGAAATAGCAAAGTTGCCAATTCGCGTCAGATTTCACTTTTTAGTTCAATTATTTTTTTATGTATAGAATAGGGGGCAAAGAAAGTCAAAGTGAAGTGGTAAAGTATAAAGATTTAGAAGAATCCAATGTAAGAAAACGAATTTTATAAAAATAGAAGATATTGTTGCTAATAAAATCACAATTCACAAGGCATTAATAACATTTATGTAGGTATCCCTCAAAAAGGCGTCGAGCAGTCCTTTGCTATGCAAATGCAATTCAAAGTTCTAAATGGTGTTGATGTGCTGTGTAAGCACTATATCAAACGGTCCTACATGTCTTGTCATACAGGCAAATCAAAAATAAACTACTCATTTACAGTCACTGCCTCATTGGCGTAGGTATGTACCTACTACCGTCTTGAGGCCTCGTCGTTGCGTCTCTGCCTACCCCTCTGTGAGATAACAGGTGTGAGTGTGTGTGTATTAACAGTATACGAGTTTATGGCTGGGTATCTCAAATTCCCCGATTCTTACCTAATTTTGACTAAGATGACTGGATTAAATAAGCCTTATTTACAATTGTTAATTGTTATAAAAAACATGTAATTAAAATGCTAAGCAAACCATACGACAGGATGTGCACTGTGCAGTCAAGTGTAACGTAATTGCCTATTAGAAATTCTTAGCGGGTTACCTGGCAACCGTCCTTTCCTTTAGAGAAAGCGCACATCATCGTAGGCTTAAGATGTTGTGCCAGCTGAGATTGCATACACTTTTCATCTGAGAGAATTCGTAACGAGGCTTTTAAGAGGACCCTTGAGAACGATTTCTCTACGCCCATTCGGCCCCAGCCGGCTATAGTGCCTATTCTTTCCGCAAAATCTTCACCTAAAACATAATAGTTATTAATTAAATATTAAATCTAATTTATAAAAAATGCCCACTCTGAAGCATACCTTGGTAACTAAGACATTGTTTAAAAATTGCTTAATTTATTTTTAATACAATAGTCTTAGCTCTCTTACGTGCACCGACAGTTCAACGGTAGTATAGAACATCAAGACGAAAACCATAGGTTCATAACCAAGTTACAATTGTCGATATTACCGCTTGGTACGAGAGTGAATAAAAATATCATATTATTGAAATAAAACTATTTTTACGGATTTTATCACGATTTGGTTTTAATTTTTATTCCCGTTTATTCAGTCAATTAGGTTTATTCAGTCCAACCCCTGACCACGAAGACTGCAAAGCCTTCGAAACGTCGGGAATAAAAATTAAAACTAAATCGTGATAAAATCCGTAAAAATAGTTTTATTTCAATGAATAGCATTCGCGTAAACTTAAGAAATCAGTATATCATATTATTGCATAAATCATACTTTAACACTGTTAGGGCGACTTGCAGCGTTATTATTAATCTAGACTCTAGATTCTAGAGTTAAAACTATACTCCATTTATCCTACAGCTTAGTCCTATCTTGAAATCGAGATTTGAGATAAATAGAGATTTATAGCGGCAAGTGGCCCTTAAAATCACAGAATTAGAATTTTAAAATTACAGGCAGACTAGATGATCCAACCAATACACCCAAGTCTAATATACATGGTAATTACTATGTAGTAAAGAAAGACAAATACCTCCTAAAAAAAAAACCTCTATAATTAAAATCCTCCTAAAATCCTCCTAAAATCCTCCTAAAATCCTCCTAAAACCTCTGAGGTAATTATAGAGGTAATATTATGTTGTACCGTGTACAAATACTTGCCTGGTAGCGGTAAACATATCGGAACGATGGTATCACTAAAAGTAACCGGGTGATTTAGCGTGGCGATTGCGATATCGTTCTCGTCTCGAACCGCTGTTGATGTAAACTCCTCGTGAATAGCCACATTGGATATAGAACGTTTTTCCACGTTCGACAAATCATCAAGATTGTCTAGACCTATTAGCACTTTCATCGCTTTGAAGTCATCCCTGCAATATGATAAATCACATCACTGCAGATATCGACATTCGAAACACAATAGGTCTTTCTTATAAAAACAGTTTAGCTGATCAAATGGCTAAGAATAGTCTGTCACTTTTTTCCTTGTGTCTATGTCACATTGTTTGAAAATAAAAGAGACAGACTATTAAAGAATGGGCAAATTCCCATTGTACCTACTTTGTACCCACAATACACAATCATTAATCAATTAAGTGACTAGCTTATCGTTAATGATGTACTATAATACCTACCTAGTGATATGTAATGTAATAATAATAGTCGTATTTGTGATTTCGGTGAAATGTGGGTGTTCTAGTTCGCTAGTGTGCATCTGCCTACCCCTTCGGGGATACAGGCGTGAACTTATGTTATGTTATAATTCGTAGAAAAGTGGAAACACAACAACAATCGCAATTCACAGGGCAAGTTCTGTTGTAAAATCTTTTATTCACAAAATATAGCAACATGTAAAGTCGGTAAGTATCTACTACCATGTTTATTATAACATAACATAACATAAGCTCACGCCTGTATCCCCGAAGAGGTAGGCAGAGGCGTCGAGAGAAATTCCAGACTCCGGACTGATATAGAAAAATCCAATATCACTTTGCCCGACCCGGGGATCGAACCCGAGACCTCAGAACCGTAGTCGTACCGAAATACCACCACGCCACGGAGGCAGTCAATGTTTATTATAAGTATTGGTATAAAGCAACAATACTCTTCTGCATTAAAACATTACACAAAACACCTACGCAAAACATGTATTTTTTATCTATGGTCTATTGTTCTACATTTTGTGTTTTGTTTCGAGAAAAACAGGTGCAGGAGATGCGGCTTTATAAGTACTTGATCGCCTTCTCGGTCTGGTGGGAGCATAATAGATATAAGTATGTATATATATGGCTCGGGTACCGGGAGATCCTGAGTTCGAATAGCAGGTCGGTTAAAACAGATTTTCGACCACTATTTTTTTAAGAATCTTTCTTTAAGGCAGGTGAAAGAAGAATGTTTAAATTACGTACCATTTAAAACAATGTCCAGCACTTAGAATATGTTTGGTTGTAATGACGGCGCCTCCGCAGTGCATTCTCTCATTTTTCAAAATTGCTACTGTCCAAGGAAACGAATGAGGTTCTGCCCTTCGTCCGCCCACTATCCTCATTGATACCACAGCGTCTGAAGGCTTTCCGCATTCTGTTAAATTATATTACTCCTGAACAATCTAAATCCATAGAAATATAACAGTATTATTATTATTACGTTATTACTCTAACGGCCGGTTTCAATAATTAATCTCAGTTTGAATGTGCAGATAGATTACAAAAATTTGCCTATAAGAACACAGTTTGAACATGACTCCGTCAGATGACTTGAATTGATTGGTTCATAATCGCGATCTATCTGCACTCTAAACTGAGATCGTTTATTGAAACCGGCCGTAAGTCTAAATCCTGTTTATTACAAAATGACAAGTACTAACCCAAAACCACCAAACGCGCTTTCGAATTCTAATATGATAAAAATCAAATAAGTACCCAATGGCAATAATTAATTTTGGGATTATTTTTAAAAAATATGGCGGTGCCACCGTTTCATCGGTGGTTTTGCCAATTACAAAACCGGATTAAGACCTAGAGCTGATAAAGACTAAAATGAAGACTGTAACCAAATATGTTCCAGACCGACGCGCCTAATTTTGGGATGAAAGTTACAGGTTGTCAGTAATTACTATGTTATTATTGTATGCTCTGACTAAAACTACCTACTTTATAGATTTCTAGGATACCTAGTTTGACTCGACAATTGGTCCTTCAGGTTCTTATAAATAATAAAAAGCATGCTATAAAAATATTATTTAAGCAGAGTTGTGTAGGTACTTTTTCCTCATTGTAAATCTAACCTCGATTAAAACGAAAACATTTGATACCTACATAATTAACATAAGTATGTAAGTTAGAATATTCATTAGGATTTACTTACCACAGTGCGAAGTCCATTTCGGAAAAACCTGGAAAATAATCATACTTTAATGCAGTGTGTGCGTTCGGAAATTGAATAAATTAACAAATCAAATCAAAACAAAATATTTATTGAATCCATGAAATGTTACTACATTATTTAGATTCCGTCAAAGTTCCTCTACCGCCAGTTCGGAAGGCCGTTTCGCCAGAGAAGAACGGGTAAGAAACTCTGGCGTTGCTCTTTTAAATGCCAGTTGACAATAATTGCTTATAAAGTACCATATACAAAAAAGATATATAAATTAGAGCAGCTAAACCACCAAGAAAATACATACAAATGAATTTTTGCAGTAATAATTGTGTATCAATGATTGCAACCTGTTTTGTATGAAATATATAAATAAAATAAAAAAATACAAATAAAATCATACAAAAAATACAATGGCTCACTGAGTGACCCCACGATGTAACAATGTATCAAACCTGGTCAACTGCGATAATCAAGTAGAAAATTATTGCGTAAAACATTTTAATAAATACAATAACACTGGATACACTAATGGCCACATCCACAACACTGTTTACATCTGCGAAGCACGGTTATTTACGTGCCAAACGGATTTAAAACGGAGAAATTATTCACGCTATAATGTCCTTGTAAATTCACCACACCGGTGCTTATAGGTTTTATTACGAACATTAGAACAATAATTCTTATCTGTCACTTTAAGGTGCCATGAAAACAATTAATACTAATTGAATAGTAGTTGAGATGGTATTACCGACTACCATCGAATATATCGAGGTCGCCGTATCGAAATGTATCAAAATTGAAAAGCGTGCTAAAACTTCGATAAGCATTTTCCGATAATAACATGGAAGTTATAATTAACCAACGTACTCGTAAGTACCTATTTTCTTATCGGACTTTCTTACGTAAAATACAAGATTTTTAGTACATACGTAATGGAATTTTGTTATTGAATTAAAACATCACTATCAAATTAGCAATAAAACAATGCAATTTAAAACCTTCACGGAACATTTTTATTTATTTATTTACAAAAATAATACGATGTGCAGTATTTTCTAAATGCAGTAAACTCCATCTCTAGCCTGTTGCTTTATCCAATTCGTATATTTAGACACCGAGGTGTATACGCCTGTAATATAAAAACTGAGTTATTATTTTTTTTATCCTGGCACGGCTAAGTGACTACACTATACCTGATGGTAAGCGTAGTGCAGTCTAAAAAAAACTAGCGACCGCTGACAAACAATGGGTATATCAGTGGTCGCCATAATCATGCCGGCCTATTTAATGCTTCTTCACACTCCGAATCCAAAGAGGGAGGAAGCAAATCGAGGGGCTTGCCACAAGACAGGCGGATGACTGATGCAGACACAAGGATACCACTATACCCTCCCAACCAACCATCAAGTCATGCCGCAAGCCCCTCGAGAGAACAGGAAGTACACTGACTGATCCTGGAACGCGAACCACACACGGTGTTCGCCACCCGGTCGGATACGAATATCCTACCACCAGCAAAGCCGCAACTATTTATACGTACTAGAAATAAAGTAAAATTTAAGGATTTACCTGGATAATCAGGCTTAGCGCAGTCTATTCCCCATGATACAATTCCTGTCAAACAGAAAAATATTTTTTCAAGTTACCACTACGTATCATATTAATTTGCTTTTGTACATATTAGTATCTCGGTGGCGTAGTTGTAATTCGGTACGACTACCGTCCTGCACAGGTCGATTCTCCAAGGTTTCATTTGTGGAAACAACGTTGCGGCATCGTTGCGGCAACGATGTTTTCATTTTTTTTATTCAGCAAGGTAAAGGTTAAGCGCACGCACAAGCGCTATGCATGGTGACGGTCCTTATGCGGAGTGCGAAGTAGCTTTCTCGAGCGAGGCGTTTGACATAAATGTATGGATAATGGTATTCTCTAAGACTCAACAACGTTGAACGCTCCGTCGATCTCAACGATGTGCGCTGCGGGAGCGAGGCGTCGATCGCAACGTTGTGGCGTTTCTTAAAGAATCGACCTGCTGAGGTCTCTGGTTCGATCCCCGGGTCGGGCTTAATGATAGATAAATAAGTGGATTTTGGTGATTTGAGTTTTAGTCTGGAATTTGTGCCCGGCATGGCGATAGGCTCCCCCCTATCACATCTGTGATGGAACAAAGGTCGGCAAAATCTGGGTGTTCGTTCGCTAGAGCGCTTTTGCCTACCCCTTCGGGGATAACACACGCCATTATGTTATGTTATACATATTTTGTGATAACCACACTTACCAACTTGATACCATTTCCTATTCCGTGTTATCGGATGTGTAGAAAATAATGGCCCTCCACTATCACCCTGTGAAAAAATAACGCAAATTATTCCAGTGTTCTAGTTGATTTCGCCAAAAATAAGAACGTACATATTATTTCGCGTAAAGATGATAATGTTATACATAGGTAAGAAGTGATAAGTACTTGACAAAATTGAGTTTGCATGGCACCCCACTGGATCAACCGAACAAAATATGAAATTTGCATTTTCGTAACGTTGAAGTATTGTTAAAGCAGCACAGAGTTTCAATTATGCTTATCATAACTAGTTTTCTCTGGTAAAGACTAACATAACAAATAGTGCTTAAAAACGTTATATGCTCATCTTCATACTTCTTGTATAACTTGATTCATACTCATAATAATAAATACATAACACATAACATAACATAAGCTCACGCCTGTATCCCCGAAGGGGTAGGCAGAGGCGCACTAGCGAACTAGAACACCCACATTTCGCCGAGCTTAGTTCCGTCCCAGATGTGATAGGGGGCGAGCCTATCGCCATATCGGGCACAAATTCCAGACTCCGGGCTGATATGGAAAAATCCAATATCACTTTGCCCGACCCGGGGATCGAACCCGAGACCCCAGAACCGTAGTCGTACCGAAATACCACCACGCCACGGAGGCAGTCAATAATAAATATGCGTGAAATAATTCTCCCAACTTGCAGTTAGTTATGTATGACGTCACTGCTATTGTTTACAGAAACTAAAGTCTTGATGGTAGTGGTAGATAAACTTCAACCCGACGGAGTATTTAATTTCGTATTATAGAAAATCACTTGGGTCGAGATCTATAGAGCGAAGTTCGATTAAGTCTAAGTCAAAGAAACGAACTCGGTGAGGATTTGGAACTTCTAAATCGAAATTGATTTAGTCGAGTCATTTTTTACAAGAAAATCCTTGCTAAATCTGTCTGTCAGTCTGTTTTTATTGTAAGAAATGGCTGGGAATAAGTTGAAGTTTGATTTAAAAATTCCAAATCCTCACTGACTTCGTTTTCTTGACTCAGACTTAGTCGAAGTACGCTCTATAGATCTCAGCCTTAATGTCTAGCTAGGATAAAAGCTGTACACACCTGACACGCGTCTTTTCCTCTATTATAAGCGCACATCATAGTATCACTAACGAGATTGTCTCTATAGATTGATGACTTCTGACATTTGTCAGATTCCACAATTTGGACTTTCGTTTCCAATAAATATCTTGATGATGTTAGAGCGCCTTGCCTCGTTTTACCCCAACCAGCAACAGTTAAGGGTAAGTCGGTGAAGTACATATCTGCAATTTTGTCGTATTGTTCAAAATATGATTAAATAATTATAAATATAGTTAATGTGTGTGTAATTTTCTTAATACGCTCCTTTATGTTATGGGTTTCGAATCGAATCAAAATTTTGATATATGGATGCGAATTTGCATTTTTACAAACTCTTCATCCTGCTCTACATTTAGTACTGTACTTCAGTACGAAACATTTATTTACATATTTCTCTTATCTCAGTCATCTAGATTATCTCTTCATTTACTCCTAATAAAATGAAAAATAATTGCTTAATGATAATAAGTTGACGTACCCTCCCGTGGCAAGCATATCGGTCCAACTTTATCCGAGAATTTCAGTCTTTGGTCTAGAGTGAGAATTGCAATATCATTAATGTCCCTCACAGCATTCGACGTGAACTTGGGATGTTTGATCCCATATTTAACTCGCAGCACATTGTACGATGCATCTAGACGGTCGTGCATCCCGATGTAGACAGAGAGGTCACGGTAATGGACCCTGGAATATTTCGTAAGTAAGAACGCGTTTTAAGAAACGGAGTACGTTGGTTGCAAGTGTCTGAACCAGATCGTACCAGGAGTGCGTCCCCACGGATGACCCAAAAAGCGCTGGCTGGACGTTTTAGAGAATGATATGAGAGTCAATGGTCTTACTGTAAAAAATGCTCAAGACCGAGCGAAGTGGAAGCGTTTAAATTGGAAGGGGGACCCTGGCACTAGACCGAGATAATGCCAGGCAGAAAGAAAGAAGAACACGAAATATTATGGTTCCCAACAACCTGTCAGTTTAAAAAAAACTCCCGACTTTACTTCTTCTATTGTTTATTTAGAGGTAGAGATAGATATGTATATCTTTAATGACTGCGACTGCGACTACTATTACGAATATTAGACTTAAATTCACCATCAATATGGTGTCTTTGTTTAGTTTGCTATACTTACCCGAATGTAATGCAATGGCCAGCCGTTAGTATATGCAGGTCTGTGATGATAGCACCACCACAGTGCAGCTTGGGGCCAAGCATCAGCGCCACCAACCACGGGTACTGATGGGGCTGGACTGTCGTTCCACCTACAATACGTCGATTCTTCCCAGCAATTCCACATTCTAGAACGATACAGAAGCTATATATCCTTTCACGTAAGAGCTATTCACCTACATAAGATTGTAGCATTACTCCAATAATCACAGAAACGCCGTGATATATTTTTCACTACAATTATATTTTAACTACTGATTTGAACAAAACAAAAGAAAATAGGTTAAGGTGAATGTATTACTTACCACATGAGCCGTTAATTCTCTGCCCTTGTACCTGTTGGAATAATACAAAAGGATTGACAACATTCTGTATGTATGTATATGTAAAAAGTTAGATCAATACTCACGTTCATTAAACAGATAATAAAACAAACTACGAAACATGTCTGCCCCATATTATGGGCGTACTTAGGGACTCGTAAATGGAAGAGAGAGTTTCCATCATCAACGCCATTCTTAGTGCTTTCTTTAGCAATCAAAATGTAAATACTAGAAGGTTTTAATTAAAATTCCGAGTTTGTATCAAAGTTAGATTGTGCGTGGATTGTTTCTCGAATTTAATTACTGTTTTGCATTTCGTTTGTATGTCACTTCGCTTGTTTTCATGAATTACTCAGGTACTGTATTATGTGGTTAATGTGAAATAGGTACATCAAAGGGAATCTAATTACTGTTCATCAAAATACAATTTGTATCGTTTAGAGCTCTACCTTGTTCATCCCGACGCACCATGTAACGTCTCTTAAATCTTTTAGGTGAATAACTTGTAGAGGTCTATGTGAAGTCTAAACTCTAGGCTGATACTGAGTAGAAAAGCCTAATATCACTACCTTTATTTTTTATAGCAGGGACTGGTAAACGAGCAGATGGGTCACCTGATGGTAAATGATCTCCACCACCCATAGACACCCAAGACCTAAGAAGAATCATGGGTGCGTTGCCAATCTAAAAGGAGAGAATAGAGGGAGAGGGAAAAGGGATTAGGAAAGGGAGGGGGGAATTGGGCCACCGGAAATTTCACTCACCGAACGAAACGCGACAGTAAGCTGCCACTTTACGTCGGCTTACTGTGAGACAGTGGTATCAAACCGGTCGAGCCGGCCAAGGGACCTAGGGATCACAACCGAGACCTCAGGAAGTTAGTCACACCATGTACGCAATATAACTACGCCACCGAAGGAGTCAGAAAATAATAGCGCAATATTGAGAATTAAGACATCAATTAGTGAAATTAGCCGTGGCCCGATTTCCTTGCACAAACTCGATCGCATACATTACTACGTCACATCGTTTCAAACAATAGACACATTTTTAGAGTTCCATAGCTCAAAAGTAAAAAGACGGAACCTTTATAGGATCACTTTGTTGTCTGTCTGTCCGTCTGTCAACGTTTAAAATAGTAGACAAATTTTTAGGGTTACATGGCTCAAAAG
Organism: Clanis bilineata; assembly: GCA_036417725.1. Classification (NCBI taxonomy): domain Eukaryota; kingdom Metazoa; phylum Arthropoda; class Insecta; order Lepidoptera; family Sphingidae; genus Clanis; species Clanis bilineata. Next base: position 5,408,416 of record CM071142.1, read on the forward strand.
TAAAAATGACGGAACCCTTATAAGATCACTTTGTTGTCCATCTGTCAACACCATTCCATTAATTCTAATTCCATTTCTCGATCGCGTGAAGTTATCGAGTTGAAATTAAAACTATTATACGCAGATTTGTAGTCTTTTGCATCTGTGAAAAAATCAAACTGCTTAGTTATCGCAAAAAGTTACAGTCGTTTTTACCGCAAATTTCGACACTCACAAGGGAATCATAACCTAACTACATATAAGGTACTTCCCACTGACCTAGGAAGGAATGAGAGTCCAAATTTTAAATTGAGTTAACCCTTTCATTTAGGGTATCATTTGAAAGAGCTTCATTCATTCATCACAAGCTAAAACAGGTTTTTAATTATTTTTACGATGTGCGATTTTTGGTGAATGACGAAAAAAAAATCCTCTTTTTTCAATGCTCTCACACTCGATTCCGAACTTTTATCATACCTACTAGTTTGTTTGGAAACCTCGGTGGGCGAGTCCGAATCTTACTTGTACGGTTTTTTAGGTTTCCGAAGCCAAATGACTGGGAACTGAAAAATGAGAACCTTATAAGGGACCGACGCAACTATAGTTTTGTCATGTCCGCGTCTGTCTGATTAGTGATTAGCTCAGATACTACTAATATAAGAAATTTGTAATTTGGCATGGGCATACATATTCCAATGCATATTTAAGAAAGAAAGAAATAAACTTTATTTAGCCAATGTCTCAGGCGACAATGAGTAGGAAAAAACAAAAAGAATGTAAACAATGTAGTACTAACTGCTAAGAGGTAACAATCATCAATATCAATCACACGGACAAAATGGTAAACAGAATTTTGAACAACAAACTTTTTTAGGTTACCCACCCCTACACGTTAAAGAAGAGGATGAAATTATTTATTCGATTATCCGGTGGTGTGGGGTATCATTGGATACGTTGATCAAAAATTTGAGGGTTTGCTAAAAACATTTTGAATGAATTATTTGCCGAAATATTATCTAAGATTTAAAGTACTATAATGATTTCTTAGGTTTACGTGAATGTTATTAATTGAAATTAAACTATTTTTACGGATTATATCACGATTTGGTTTTAATTTTTATGCCCGACGTTTCGAAAGCTTTGCAGGCTTCGTGGTCACGGGTCAGTCTGACCAAATCGTGATATAATCCGTAAAAATAGTTTAATTTCAATTTAAAGTACTAATTTTTGTTAGAGTCGAATGTCCGCACCCCTTGCCAGATAGGTAAGCGTTTGGTTCTGGTAATGTGAAAAAATTACCAAAAAAACAATTTAAAAGGAAAACTTCCACGGCTAAGCAGGCTTTAAAAATTAACGAGTTTTGTAGACCAAAGTATAAAGCAAAATTTCGTGCATATTCTTCTGAATCTTTGTTAGATGGATTGTTTTATTACTTACTAGCTTTTGCCCGCGGCTCGGCATGCGTATTTTGTAGGGCCAACGGAAAAAACTTTTGATTTGTCGATCCGCCCTGTCGTTTTAGTTTAAATATGGGCGACCCAGCTATCGATTTTGAAGTCAATCGGCCCAAAAACAAAGAAAAACAAAATGGCGACCACTTTTGACAGGTTTGAGAGCGATTCTGTCGTTCGAAACCACAGCGCGAATCAGATATCGATTTTGAAGTCAATCGGCCCAAAAACATAGAAAAATAAAATGGCGGCCACTTTTGACAGCTTTGACAGCGGCTCTGTCGTTCGGATCCACGGGGCAACTCAGATATCGATTTTGAAGTCAATCGGCCCAGAAACAAAGAAACAAATTTTCAACTCCTATTTCATCTCATTAGGGTTTGATTTAAAAAAGTAGCCCATTTGTGTCTTTAAACTCAAAGATATGCACTATCCCATACCAAATTTCATAAAAATCCATTAAGTGGGCCTAAAATTCCTATACAAACGTTCATCCCCTATTTCATCCCATTAGGGGTTGATTTAAAAAAGTGGCCCATTTGTATCCTTAAACTCAAAGGTATCCACTGTCCCATACCAAATTTCATCAAAATCCATTAAGCGGTTCCAAAATTCCCATACAAACTTTCATCCCCTATTTCATCCCTTTAGGGGTTGATTTAAAAAAAATAAAGTACCCTATGTCCGTCCTTGGGGTTAAAAGTACCCATATACCAAATTTCATCAAAATCGGTTCAGCGGTTTAGACGTGAAAACGCCACAGACAGACAGACAGACAGAGTTACTTTCGCTTTTATTATTTAAGTAAGGATGTATATAAAACAGGTAGTAAGTATAGGTAATATGTTTATGGACGAGGTGCTTAAAATTATCTAATAAAATTATACTTATATCAATAACATTTGATCCTACTTCGGAACCCTGTCCTGTGCGTGGACAGATACAATATGCATTTGACCGCTTTAATTTTAGTATCCATAACGTAAGTAGTCAGTACCTCCCAAACATCAAACACAAAACTCGTGGGCCAAAAATGGCTGGTCTAACCTCATTACAATCTCAAACTGTGGAAACGCAAAGCTCGAAACTTAGAAATGAAATTGAAGAGACATTCCCTAAAATAACAGAGAATTTGAATAAACCAAGAATAATAGGAACAGATTATACATACAAGCATGTATGGGTGTGGAAAAATGCAATCGGTTTTCTAATATTACACATTTTGGGAGTCATTGGATTGTTGGTTGCCATCACGGGACAATGTAGCTTCAAGACTTTTGTTTGGAGTAAGTGATCAATAATTTTCTATCGTTTTCCTTGCGTAGTTAACAGTTCCAATACTCATAGCTCTTTGTAATAAAATTATTTGGCAAAATAAATCGACAATAAGTACACACTTCATGTAGGAACTCAATTTTAGAGAAATTTTTAGTACGTAGTTACTCACATTATTCGACAGCCTCCGTGGCGCGCCACGCTAATAGTCGGCTGTGAAACGTGAGGACTAGGGTTCGATTCCCAACCAAGACAAATATTTGTGGTATACACAGATAACATAAGCTCACGTCTGTATGCACTAGAACACCTACAATTTGCCGAGATTAGATTCATCCCAGATGTGATAGGAGGCAAGCCTATCGCCATATCGGGCACAATTCCAAACTCCGAGCTGATGTGAAAAAATCCAATATCACTTTGCCCGCTCCGGGAATCGAACCCGAGACCTCAGGACGGTAGTCGTACCGAAATACAACCACGCCACCGAGGCAGTCCACCGATATTGGTTTCGGATTTGGGTGTTACAGACCGTAAGTCTCTCGTAGTTCCTGAAACCCATTTTATAGGTTTTTTTTAATCAAGTAAGGGGTCAGTGCTATGTGTGTCACTATTGGATGTATTTATTTATTTTATATTTATTTTTTATATTTATATAGGGTGTCTCATAAAGTTGGTCTCAATAATAACTACACTTAAAACGAGGATGGCTAGCAATCTAGCAGTAAAGTTTAAAATTCTATAAGCTGTAGGATCATTGAGTCAGCTCAGTACATTTACAAACCACCCCTAAGGGGTAATTAATTATTTTTAGCATACGAAAAGCCATTCCTCTGCTAATTGCAACGATTTCCATGTTGAATTCCGATTTAAAAACGGCGATGCTTAAATTTTATTTTTTTAACTTAACCTAAATTGCTTTAAATTGTTCTCGTTGTAGAATTATTATTGTTACTTTATGAAACACCCGGTATATACATCTTATGCCTATAGCCGCAGAGAGGAAGCAGAGATGAAATAAAAAGATCCCGTCGCCGCGACAGTCGAACAGTGTTCTTTACATTTCGTATAAATTAAATAGATATTTTAATTTGTATAAATTTTAGGTGCGTTCCTGGTATATATGTCTGGTCTGGGTGTAACAATTGGAGCTCACAGACTTTACACACACAAGTCGTTCAAAGCGAAACCTATTGTCAAATTCATTTTAATCCTGATGCAAACCTTGGCGGGTCAAGTAAGTATGAATGTTAGCTTACTTAAAACTAACTAGTATAGTGGCGCAGCACTATTTAAATTTCATAAAAAAGTGGCAACATTCGAAATGTCACTTTACTCCGTTTAATTAGCAATCCTACTATACGAGAGACTTTCGGTCTCACAACAAGGAAATTTATCGATAGTTGGTGTTATCCTATTTTCTGAGTCACATATTTTTTTAAGAATTACCATACCTGCCCACTTCACAAAAAAAGGATGTGCTCAATTCGACGCGTATCCATTAATAAATGTGAAAGTAAATCTGTCTGTTCGAAGTTTTCACAGCTAAAGCTATGAACTGATTTTAATGAAATTTCGTTGGATACCTTTGACCCCAAGGAGGGTACTTTATTTTTTTTTATCAATCCCTAAAGGGACTAAATAAGGGATGATTTGTAAGGGTAATGGGAGTTCAGAATCCACTTAATGGACTTTGATGATAGTTGGTATGAGGATACCTTTAGCCCTAAGGACAGACATACGGTGTGTTATATTTGTAACCCAAATGATATGAAATAGGGGTTGAGATTTTGTTTTTTGGCTTTTATCAGATACTTCAAAATCGTCATCTGGGTCGCCCTGTAGTTAGAAACCACGCATCCAGAAACGAAATTGAAAAAAGTCTTCGCCGTTTTGTTTTTATTTGTTTTTTACCCGACTGACTTCAAAATTGACATCTGTATCACCCCGTAGTTCCAAACCACGAATCCGGTGTCTAAATTGCAAAAAGTGGCCGCCATTTTGTTTTTCTTTGTTTTTGACCCAATACATTTCAAAATCGATATTTGGGTCGCCCCGTAGTTACAATTGTTACAAACCTCAAATCCGGAAACAAAATTGAAAAAAGTGGCTGCCATTTTGTTTTTCTTTGTTCTTGACCCGATTGACTTCAAAATCGATATCTGGGTCGCCACGAAGTTATTCTGTCTACAGAAGCAACTACCAACAATGTGGTTTTAAAAATTGAAAATAAGCTGCTTGGACCTCAGGCATTGTTCTGTAATGCAACGTATGTCAATTTCCTTACAACTCATTAACAATTCCATCTAAAGTTCTTCGCCTAATATACACTGCATATTCTGATGAACAAGGTTTAAAATATCATTACTGAAGTGATAATGTTCTTTGTGCAATTATTTACGATTTCATTGTGAATAGAGGAAGGTGTCTATGTCTTCTCAACTAATTTAAATGATGTGAATTAATTGGAATAAATAATTCTATCCCCCAAATGGTCAAACGCTGCCTAAATATTTAGGATGGCCTTACCGATTTAAGCACTCGTTATTCTTCAATTTGGCATGGTCAAACAGAACCTATCTCTTCACATTAAATGTAAGCAGGACCCAGTTTAAGGCCCGCTTATTTCATAAAACGGCATGGTCAACAAGTGCCTAAAGTTTGACAGCTATTTAAGGCCCGCTTAACTAGCATTTAATCGACATTAGTTTGAGAGTACCTGCGACCAATCTCAAATGAAACTATTGTATAGTTTGTGATGATGTATGGATGTTTTGTTACTCTTTCACACCAGAATGTCTGAAGAGATCTGAATGAAATTTGGCACAGAGATGGATTAAAGTCTGAAATAGCACACAGGCTACTTTTTTCCCCGGAAAAATGTATGGTTTCTGTAGGATAGATTTGTTTAAATAAATAAAATTTCACGCGAACGGAATGGCGGGCATAGGTTTGTATTTCATGATTTCCGTGTTCCGTGTAGTGTTTAATAATATATACCTATTACCTACCCCTTGATTTCAATAAAATGTATTTTTCCTCAATTTATCGCACTCGTAGAAGCGAAGACAAATAAAACACTTCAAAAATACAATGATTAATTTTATTAAATCCGATTCAACACTACTGCATGTTGCCGAATTCCTCAATCCTCTCCAATATAATGGTTTTTATATGGTTCTGCTGAAGCCGGCGTGAACTGGGACGTCCTGAATTCCTTTCTCAGATCGGGCCGAGTATTTTTCTTCACACGGTCAGACACAGTCCCTGGCAAGAAAACAGTCAGTTTACAGTCGTTTTTACCGCAAATTTCGACACTCACAAGGGAATCATAACCTAACTACATATAAGGTACTTCCCACTGACCTAGGAAGGAATGAGAGTCCAAATTTTAAATTGAGTTAACCCTTTCATTTAGGGTATCATTTGAAAGAGCTTCATTCATTCATCACAAGCTAAAACAGGTTTTTAATTATTTTTACGATGTGCGATTTTTGGTGAATGACGAAAAAAAAATCCTCTTTTTTCAATGCTCTCACACTCGATTCCGAACTTTTATCATACCTACTAGTTTGTTTGGAAACCTCGGTGGGCGAGTCCGAATCTTACTTGTACGGTTTTTTAGGTTTCCGAAGCCAAATGACTGGGAACTGAAAAATGAGAACCTTATAAGGGACCGACGCAACTATAGTTTTGTCATGTCCGCGTCTGTCTGATTAGTGATTAGCTCAGATACTACTAATATAAGAAATTTGTAATTTGGCATGGGCATACATATTCCAATGCATATTTAAGAAAGAAAGAAATAAACTTTATTTAGCCAATGTCTCAGGCGACAATGAGTAGGAAAAAACAAAAAGAATGTAAACAATGTAGTACTAACTGCTAAGAGGTAACAATCATCAATATCAATCACACGGACAAAATGGTAAACAGAATTTTGAACAACAAACTTTTTTAGGTTACCCACCCCTACACGTTAAAGAAGAGGATGAAATTATTTATTCGATTATCCGGTGGTGTGGGGTATCATTGGATACGTTGATCAAAAATTTGAGGGTTTGCTAAAAACATTTTGAATGAATTATTTGCCGAAATATTATCTAAGATTTAAAGTACTATAATGATTTCTTAGGTTTACGTGAATGTTATTAATTGAAATTAAACTATTTTTACGGATTATATCACGATTTGGTTTTAATTTTTATGCCCGACGTTTCGAAAGCTTTGCAGGCTTCGTGGTCACGGGTCAGTCTGACCAAATCGTGATATAATCCGTAAAAATAGTTTAATTTCAATTTAAAGTACTAATTTTTGTTAGAGTCGAATGTCCGCACCCCTTGCCAGATAGGTAAGCGTTTGGTTCTGGTAATGTGAAAAAATTACCAAAAAAACAATTTAAAAGGAAAACTTCCACGGCTAAGCAGGCTTTAAAAATTAACGAGTTTTGTAGACCAAAGTATAAAGCAAAATTTCGTGCATATTCTTCTGAATCTTTGTTAGATGGATTGTTTTATTACTTACTAGCTTTTGCCCGCGGCTCGGCATGCGTATTTTGTAGGGCCAACGGAAAAAACTTTTGATTTGTCGATCCGCCCTGTCGTTTTAGTTTAAATATGGGCGACCCAGCTATCGATTTTGAAGTCAATCGGCCCAAAAACAAAGAAAAACAAAATGGCGACCACTTTTGACAGGTTTGAGAGCGATTCTGTCGTTCGAAACCACAGCGCGAATCAGATATCGATTTTGAAGTCAATCGGCCCAAAAACATAGAAAAATAAAATGGCGGCCACTTTTGACAGCTTTGACAGCGGCTCTGTCGTTCGGATCCACGGGGCAACTCAGATATCGATTTTGAAGTCAATCGGCCCAGAAACAAAGAAACAAATTTTCAACTCCTATTTCATCTCATTAGGGTTTGATTTAAAAAAGTAGCCCATTTGTGTCTTTAAACTCAAAGATATGCACTATCCCATACCAAATTTCATAAAAATCCATTAAGTGGGCCTAAAATTCCTATACAAACGTTCATCCCCTATTTCATCCCATTAGGGGTTGATTTAAAAAAGTGGCCCATTTGTATCCTTAAACTCAAAGGTATCCACTGTCCCATACCAAATTTCATCAAAATCCATTAAGCGGTTCCAAAATTCCCATACAAACTTTCATCCCCTATTTCATCCCTTTAGGGGTTGATTTAAAAAAAATAAAGTACCCTATGTCCGTCCTTGGGGTTAAAAGTACCCATATACCAAATTTCATCAAAATCGGTTCAGCGGTTTAGACGTGAAAACGCCACAGACAGACAGACAGACAGAGTTACTTTCGCTTTTATTATTTAAGTAAGGATGTATATAAAACAGGTAGTAAGTATAGGTAATATGTTTATGGACGAGGTGCTTAAAATTATCTAATAAAATTATACTTATATCAATAACATTTGATCCTACTTCGGAACCCTGTCCTGTGCGTGGACAGATACAATATGCATTTGACCGCTTTAATTTTAGTATCCATAACGTAAGTAGTCAGTACCTCCCAAACATCAAACACAAAACTCGTGGGCCAAAAATGGCTGGTCTAACCTCATTACAATCTCAAACTGTGGAAACGCAAAGCTCGAAACTTAGAAATGAAATTGAAGAGACATTCCCTAAAATAACAGAGAATTTGAATAAACCAAGAATAATAGGAACAGATTATACATACAAGCATGTATGGGTGTGGAAAAATGCAATCGGTTTTCTAATATTACACATTTTGGGAGTCATTGGATTGTTGGTTGCCATCACGGGACAATGTAGCTTCAAGACTTTTGTTTGGAGTAAGTGATCAATAATTTTCTATCGTTTTCCTTGCGTAGTTAACAGTTCCAATACTCATAGCTCTTTGTAATAAAATTATTTGGCAAAATAAATCGACAATAAGTACACACTTCATGTAGGAACTCAATTTTAGAGAAATTTTTAGTACGTAGTTACTCACATTATTCGACAGCCTCCGTGGCGCGCCACGCTAATAGTCGGCTGTGAAACGTGAGGACTAGGGTTCGATTCCCAACCAAGACAAATATTTGTGGTATACACAGATAACATAAGCTCACGTCTGTATGCACTAGAACACCTACAATTTGCCGAAATTAGATTCATCCCAGATGTGATAGGAGGCAAGCCTATCGCCATATCGGGCACAATTCCAAACTCCGAGCTGATGTGAAAAAATCCAATATCACTTTGCCCGCTCCGGGAATCGAACCCGAGACCTCAGGACGGTAGTCGTACCGAAATACAACCACGCCACCGAGGCAGTCCACCGATATTGGTTTCGGATTTGGGTGTTACAGACCGTAAGTCTCTCGTAGTTCCTGAAACCCATTTTATAGGTTTTTTTTAATCAAGTAAGGGGTCAGTGCTATGTGTGTCACTATTGGATGTATTTATTTATTTTATATTTATTTTTTATATTTATATAGGGTGTCTCATAAAGTTGGTCTCAATAATAACTACACTTAAAACGAGGATGGCTAGCAATCTAGCAGTAAAGTTTAAAATTCTATAAGCTGTAGGATCATTGAGTCAGCTCAGTACATTTACAAACCACCCCTAAGGGGTAATTAATTATTTTTAGCATACGAAAAGCCATTCCTCTGCTAATTGCAACGATTTCCATGTTGAATTCCGATTTAAAAACGGCGATGCTTAAATTTTATTTTTTTAACTTAACCTAAATTGCTTTAAATTGTTCTCGTTGTAGAATTATTATTGTTACTTTATGAAACACCCGGTATATACATCTTATGCCTATAGCCGCAGAGAGGAAGCAGAGATGAAATAAAAAGATCCCGTCGCCGCGACAGTCGAACAGTGTTCTTTACATTTCGTATAAATTAAATAGATATTTTAATTTGTATAAATTTTAGGTGCGTTCCTGGTATATATGTCTGGTCTGGGTGTAACAATTGGAGCTCACAGACTTTACACACACAAGTCGTTCAAAGCGAAACCTATTGTCAAATTCATTTTAATCCTGATGCAAACCTTGGCGGGTCAAGTAAGTATGAATGTTAGCTTACTTAAAACTAACTAGTATAGTGGCGCAGCACTATTTAAATTTCATAAAAAAGTGGCAACATTCGAAATGTCACTTTACTCCGTTTAATTAGCAATCCTACTATACGAGAGACTTTCGGTCTCACAACAAGGAAATTTATCGATAGTTGGTGTTATCCTATTTTCTGAGTCACATATTTTTTTAAGAATTACCATACCTGCCCACTTCACAAAAAAAGGATGTGCTCAATTCGACGCGTATCCATTAATAAATGTGAAAGTAAATCTGTCTGTTCGAAGTTTTCACAGCTAAAGCTATGAACTGATTTTAATGAAATTTCGTTGGATACCTTTGACCCCAAGGAGGGTACTTTATTTTTTTTTATCAATCCCTAAAGGGACTAAATAAGGGATGATTTGTAAGGGTAATGGGAGTTCAGAATCCACTTAATGGACTTTGATGATAGTTGGTATGAGGATACCTTTAGCCCTAAGGACAGACATACGGTGTGTTATATTTGTAACCCAAATGATATGAAATAGGGGTTGAGATTTTGTTTTTTGGCTTTTATCAGATACTTCAAAATCGTCATCTGGGTCGCCCTGTAGTTAGAAACCACGCATCCAGAAACGAAATTGAAAAAAGTCTTCGCCGTTTTGTTTTTATTTGTTTTTTACCCGACTGACTTCAAAATTGACATCTGTATCACCCCGTAGTTCCAAACCACGAATCCGGTGTCTAAATTGCAAAAAGTGGCCGCCATTTTGTTTTTCTTTGTTTTTGACCCAATACATTTCAAAATCGATATTTGGGTCGCCCCGTAGTTACAATTGTTACAAACCTCAAATCCGGAAACAAAATTGAAAAAAGTGGCTGCCATTTTGTTTTTCTTTGTTCTTGACCCGATTGACTTCAAAATCGATATCTGGGTCGCCACGAAGTTATTCTGTCTACAGAAGCAACTACCAACAATGTGGTTTTAAAAATTGAAAATAAGCTGCTTGGACCTCAGGCATTGTTCTGTAATGCAACGTATGTCAATTTCCTTACAACTCATTAACAATTCCATCTAAAGTTCTTCGCCTAATATACACTGCATATTCTGATGAACAAGGTTTAAAATATCATTACTGAAGTGATAATGTTCTTTGTGCAATTATTTACGATTTCATTGTGAATAGAGGAAGGTGTCTATGTCTTCTCAACTAATTTAAATGATGTGAATTAATTGGAATAAATAATTCTATCCCCCAAATGGTCAAACGCTGCCTAAATATTTAGGATGGCCTTACCGATTTAAGCACTCGTTATTCTTCAATTTGGCATGGTCAAACAGAACCTATCTCTTCACATTAAATGTAAGCAGGACCCAGTTTAAGGCCCGCTTATTTCATAAAACGGCATGGTCAACAAGTGCCTAAAGTTTGACAGCTATTTAAGGCCCGCTTAACTAGCATTTAATCGACATTAGTTTGAGAGTACCTGCGACCAATCTCAAATGAAACTATTGTATAGTTTGTGATGATGTATGGATGTTTTGTTACTCTTTCACACCAGAATGTCTGAAGAGATCTGAATGAAATTTGGCACAGAGATGGATTAAAGTCTGAAATAGCACACAGGCTACTTTTTTCCCCGGAAAAATGTATGGTTTCTGTAGGATAGATTTGTTTAAATAAATAAAATTTCACGCGAACGGAATGGCGGGCATAGGTTTGTATTTCATGATTTCCGTGTTCCGTGTAGTGTTTAATAATATATACCTATTACCTACCCCTTGATTTCAATAAAATGTATTTTTCCTCAATTTATCGCACTCGTAGAAGCGAAGACAAATAAAACACTTCAAAAATACAATGATTAATTTTATTAAATCCGATTCAACACTACTGCATGTTGCCGAATTCCTCAATCCTCTCCAATATAATGGTTTTTATATGGTTCTGCTGAAGCCGGCGTGAACTGGGACGTCCTGAATTCCTTTCTCAGATCGGGCCGAGTATTTTTCTTCACACGGTCAGACACAGTCCCTGGCAAGAAAAATTCAAGAAGACTTCTTTCATTGAAACGCTCCACGAAATATCCTCCATATCCAAACTTCATAGTTTCCATAATCTCTCCATCTGCGTTGATGTTTATTACATAAAACAAAATCACTTCACATACAACAAACACAGTTATTTAATTAAGAAAATAAATATAAACAAACAGGTCGCCATTTGCCAAATTTATTTTTTCAATTCTTCCACACAAATCATTGACTAAGGACGAAAGATACATACTGCCAAGTGGTAAATATTTTAACAAGATACTAATAAATTATAAAAAGATTCATTTTAAGTTCCGTTTCTATTATATAAAAATGTATAATAACAAAAAATAGACAGAGATAACATAAACATTAAGAAAAATTTAGGTACTACAGATGAAATATGATCGGAGTGGCACATGGAATGCAAAAAGGTTAAATAAACATTATCGAATCATGTATTCTGCCAATTATTTATTATAATTATCTTAAAAAAATAATTAATTAAATAAAATGATTCTACGTGAAACGAAACAAAAATATAATTTTATAAAAATTTTGTAATCGAGAACAAACTTTTATTATCTGTAGCAAAATGATTGATCCTCAGCTGATTTTTCCGCCAAGTCTTCTCAAGTGCGTACGACCATGCCGCTCAAAAATTATTGTCTGCTTAACTTTGGGTAGTGCTCAAATGACTTGGATGATTGAGCACTGTTTGACCATTCGGCCCTATATCTACTATTTTTTTCTGCGAGTGGCAAACCTTAACAACTGATTCTGCCGTACTCAAGGTAAAATGCCGTTAAGTGAATAAACCTAATTTTTAGATGTCTCCAAAATATCTGAAAAATATTGTCCTTAGAAGTTTATTAGACTGTAGCTTTTATATTTCATAAACTTAGGGTGACTTGCACCACTATTACCATCCTACAGTTAGTCCTAACCTCAAGTTAAACTGAAAACAATATTTATATGAATGACATGTAATTAATTTCATGTAATGAATAAAAAATGTGATCTATATATTTTCTCTAATTACATGTATTACATTACATGTAGATAATTAATTACATGTCATTTATATAAATATTTTTTAATTAAACTTAAAGTGAGGACTAATAGTGGTGCAAGTCACCCTTAATAACTTGTTTACTGTAAGATTAAAATAACCATAAGTGATAAGTCTATGAAATCTCTAGAGAGATATCAAAATTAGGTTTATTCACTAAACGGCATTTTAGTTTGAGGACGGCAGAATTGATAACCTCCTTTTTTTAATTCGACATCTTATTCCACTTGAATGTGGAATTGGCGCAACACACTTTTGCAAGCATGTAGTGCAGGAAGGATTTGGCTTAGTTTTTACAAACAATTGCCTGACTGGTGTCAACCCTCCTCTGGAGGATCCAGTCTCAAGAAATTATGATGTACCCACCCGACTTGAGGATCGAACCGCATGGCCAAGGAGAAAGCTTAAATATGTAGCATAGCACTTGGGTAATACTTTTTATTAACATGTTTTCACATTTTAGAATTCTTTGTTTATCTGGGCGCGTGATCATCGGCTCCACCACCGATACTCTGATACTGATGGTGACCCTCACAACTCGAACCGAGGCTTCTTCTTCTGCCACATCGGTTGGCTCATGATTAAGAAACATCCATACGTCATTGAACTGGGGAGAAAAATCGACATGAGCGACTTGCAAACCGACTGGATGATCACGTTTCAAAAAAAGTACGTATTAATTTTATTTTGAATGTACGACACTCCTTAGTTTAGGGAATCGGAATTTCTAATTAAAACACTCAAAAGTCAGACATGAAGGACCTGACTTATAAAAATATTTACGCGCTTCTTATCTTAAGCCATCCTGAACACTAGGTTGAACCTTTATCGTGGGTATTAGGAACTACGAGATACTTACGGCGCCACAACGCCCAAATTAAAACAAATAGGTATCTGTGTATCAAAACACATTTGAGTCGAATCAAACCCTTTCTTTGTCGGAATTTATCTATTACAATATTTTATAGGAACTACTATGTGCTGTACTTCATTATCGCAATTCTGATCCCTGTGATGGTTCCAGTGTATTACTTCGACGAGATATGGTGGAAATCTCTTTTCGTTGCTTACTTCTTCCGCTACACATACGTACTGAACGGGACGTGGCTTGTAAACAGCGCTGCTCACCTCTATGGAACCAGACCTTATAATAAGTAAGTACTGGTACCATTGCCATCATTCAAAACACAATCTATAGCTACATTCTAGAACCTTCGAAGAATGTGGTGTACTCGGTGGTCACTAAATAAACAGACCGTGATATTTATTGAGCATTTTCTTGGCGTTGGCAAATGCTGCATACCAATATTGCATGTATTGCGACCCTATCCATAGTTTAAAACCCTTCATAGTGGATCGTTCACAGCTTTAGACAAAAGAAGATAGAGGACAGGGCATAACTACATAAACATGAAGCATTCCTATTGTATGGAACGGAACAAAAATGGCGACTTTGCGAAAGAAAGATCCCATTTAAATAACAGTTGGGCATCGTCTTCATATTCCTTAATTAGTATTTATGTAAATAAAACACCGTATATAACAATAAAATCAATACGTATTTATACGTTATTTAATTCTGATGACACGGCGACAACTTACATGTAAATAGATCGCGAAACTAAAATGTCGAAATCGACTTCATAGTAAACACGTATTTTCTGTAGTTATGCCGGGTCCTCTTATTTTTTTTCTTTAGTATTGTTCACAGCAATTACGTTTCATGGTTAGTGTATATCTAGGAGTTTAGTCTAAGTCTAGGAGTAACTACAAGCTGACTTATTCAAACTGAGGCCTCTACGGAAACAACTACAAGAACTGTACAAGAACTAGCAATTAGCTTTTTAGCCATTATAAAAATATTACAAAGTCATCTCTTAAAAAGGGTGGACGTCATGATGGCGACCGGTCGTAAAATCCTTGTTGCGACATACTTGTAAAAGTGTGGTGCGCTGGAGATGCGCTGATCCGACATAATCGTAAGAGTATAGTAGTATAAAGGAAACTTTCATAAAAAATATGGACAGTATGGAATTTAATAAATCCCTTTTCTTCAAGGAACTTACAGCCAGTAGAATCGTGGTTTGTCTCATTAATAAGTTTTGGTGAAGGATGGCACAATTATCACCACACTTTCCCTTGGGATTACAAAGCTGCCGAACACTCTATGCATTTCAACTCTTCAGCATCAATAATACGATTTCTCGAGAAGGTCGGACTGGCATATGATTTGAAGAGCGCCTCCCCAGAAATGGTGTGTATTTCTTTATTATTCTATACCGTTTCTTGACGCAAAAAGAAAAGTGTTATAAGTTTATTCATCTAGTTTATACCTGTATATCTGTCTGTGGCATTGTAGCTCCTAAACGGATGAACCGATTTTAAATTCGTTGTTTTATGTTTAAAACGAAACTGTTTTTTTTATAAAAAAGTCTGGCAAAAGAGAAAATGGGTCACCTAGGGGTCACCTGATGGTAAGTGATCTCCACCGCCCCTAGACACTCAAGACACAAAAATAATCATGGGTGCGTTGCCAACCTAAAAGGAGGAAATGGAAGGGGAGGGAAAAAGGTATTGGGAAAGGAAGGGAGAAATGGGCCACCGGAAATTTCACTCACCGAACGAAACGCGACAGCAAGCTGCCACTTTACGTCAGTTTTCTGTGAGACAGTGGTATCAAACCGGTCGTGCCGGCCCATTCGTGCTGTAGTCGTTACTGTCTACAGCGTGGCTCTTCCACTCAAATCGGATCGGATCGGGAGTGTTCATATGCCACTCTTAAAATCTGTTCAGCCGTTTGAAGATTATCAAGTTTTTTTATGGCAGAGATTGCAAGTGAACAAGTGGGTCATCAAATGCTATATGATCTCCTCGCCTATAAATACCCAAAGCAAAAAAGTAGAGATTAGCGAAGGATATAAAGTGATTTGGGGCAACTGAAATCTCACTCCCAGAATCGCAACGGCGCGGTGCCACTTTACGTTGGTACACTTATATGAAGTTGTTAGCTATGACCATATACTTCAAAATAATATCTATAAAAATTATATTTAAGTAATAATTACCCTTACTACGGAGCCCTGTACTGTGCGTGATCAGATATGCAGCATACACTTGCCCGGATTTTTTTTATGTGTGAAATAGGTGTAAGTCTGTTAATAATGTTATTGACCAGTGACTACATTCTAATCCTACTTACTTTTTATTTGTAGGTGAATAATAGAATCATCCGTACTGGTGATGGCAGTCACTACCTACTGGGTGATGACGAGTCCAGGAGTGCAGTGACAGCACTGGGACCAGTACATCCACTGAACCCATTCTACACAAGCACGCTGAAGTCGCCCGACGCTGTACTCAAACCAGAAGGCCTTCCATTGTTCCACGAGAAAGACTACTTCAGTCACGACAACATTATCATAAGAAAAGTCCCCACTGCTTAGTTCTTGTTAAAGTTTTGTTGTAAATGCTATATTTTGTTAACTATAGGCTATTGGATAATATATTATGATATTTTAATAAAATAATATAAATAAATGTTTCATTTACTAGTACATGTTATTAATGACTAGCTGACCCGCGCAACTTCGTCTGCGTATGAGAGAGGGTTCAAAGAATGAGTCGTAGGCACCCATAATCCAATAATTCTAAAGGAGGTAATGGGAAGATCTACTTCGGTCCGGTTTCGTCAGTCATCCCGTCGGTTACCCCGTCAGTCACCCCGTCGGTCATCCCGTCGGTCACCCAGTCTGTCACCTCGTCAGTCACCCAGTCGGTCACTCCGTCGATCACCCAGTCTGTCACCCCGTCTGTCACACCGTTTGTCACCCATCTGACACGCCGTCTTTCATCTGTCTGTCACCCCGTCTGTCACCCCGTCTGCAACCCATCTGTCACCCGTCTGACACCTGTCTGTCACCTGTCTGTCACCCGTCTGTCACCCTATCTGTCACCCCGTCTGTCACCCGTATCTCACCCGTCGGTTACCCCGTCTGTCACCCATCTGTCACCCGTCTGTCATCCAGTCTGTCACCCCGTCTGTCACACCGTTCATCACCCCGTCTGTCACCCGGCTGTCACCCATTTGTCACCCCATCTGTCACCCGTCTGTCACCCCGTCTGTCACACCGTGAGTCACCTCGTCAGTCACCCCGTCCGCCACCCATCAGTCAGCCTGTCAGTCACCCCGTCATTCCTCACGTCAGTCACCCCGTCAGTCACCCCATCAATCACCCCGTCAGTCACCCCATCAATCACCCCTTAGTCACCTCACCATTCATCCCGTCGGTCAACACTAAAAGAATTTTTCACATCGAACCAGTAGTTTCTGAGATATACATTGGTCATAGCGTGATGTTATATAGCCTATAGCCATCCTTCATAAATGGGCTATCCAACACAATTTTTTTTTTTCAATTCGAAGCAATAGTTTCTGTCTGAGATATAAATTTTCCCGCTTTTGCAACATTTTTCATTTCTGCTCCGCTCCTATTGGTCATGGCGAGATTATATAGCCTATAGCCAACCTCGATAAATGGGCTATCCAACACAAAAATAATTTTTCAATTCGAAGCAGTAGTTTCTGAGATATCAACTTCCCCGCTTTTAACATTTTTCATTTCTGCTCTGCTCCTATTGGTCATAGCGTGATGTTATGTAGCCTATAGCCACCCTCGATAACTGGGCTATCCAACACAAAAAAAAATTTTCAAATCGAACTAGTAGTTCCTGAGATTAGCGCGTTCAATCAAACAAACAAACAAACTCTTCAGCTTTATAATATTAGTATAGATAATAAAATTATACCTGTACCTACCTGTGTACCTATGCACCATCACTACTGTTAAAATATATCCATTATAATCAAGAATTTCAATGCACAGCCAAAACTACTAGATATATCTTCAACATTGTTTGGAACATAGGTGGTGGAGCCACTTCGTGTATCCAGAGGGTGAGTCACCGACTTGGGTGAGCTCTGGGCGGATCATGCTCTCCAACTTACGCGGCGCGATCTAGGAGGTAGATCTCCTTGGTCGCGGACTCTTTGGTGTATGCCTTAATGGTTATTACTGGCATGCGCCAAGTCTCATTCATATTCGAATTTAGTTACGCTTTTCTATGACATTCCATTCTAAACTTCATTACTTACTACATACATTTTTCACACGACATGTCAAAATAATTAATTTCTTTAATAATACACTTAATTCACGTTATTCTCTGCAAATCGCTATTGACGCTTCGTTGGAGCCCCTTGGCCGTGTACGTCTCAAGTTCCTGTACTCAAAACCTCATCGCTTTATGGAGCGCTAACCGGCGCATCGCCCGTGTGTCATTTTGAGGCTGTAATTGAGGAGCTTCGAGAGGATCAGGGAGGTGTATGCCTGGATCTGTGCTGCGAGGTTGGTGAGTCTTTTATTTATCCCGCCCAGACCGATACCTTCGTCGGTTCTCACCTTTGGGAGTACGGGGTGGTTTGGGTGATCGGGCCCCTTGGCCCATATTAAATACTGGTAGGGCTATTTACACGCTCTACCATAATTTTGGTCCTTCAAAAAGCCGGATAGTTTTTCAGAACTTTATCCATTAATTTATTTATTTTATTTGTCAAATATAATTTTTTCATTTTGTTTTTTCCCCTGACATTCTTTTAATATGGCGTCCGGGAATTTACAATCTTTAATAGTGAAAAAGGAATTAATTTTTCAAAGACTAAATCGGGTTTATGCCCTCTCTACGAAAGTGACTGGTTTCGATTTAAGATCCAGTGAAAATGTTATGGCGGAATCCGAAACCGTAGATAGCTTGCGGGAACGTTTTGAAGAAATTTTAGATCGTATTTTTGAATTTCAATTAAAGCAGAACCCCGATGCAGAGCCAAACTTTCAAGAGTTATCGGCCTTTGAAGATTTGTATACGAGGGTAAAGCGTGTACGTAATAATATTACTGAGGTAACAGGATCTCAATCTGCTTCCGGAGCTAGTTTACAATTAAAATCGCCAGTAAAGTTGCCATCCATTAATATACCATCATTTGATGGACGAGCGGAGAATTGGTCATTGTTTTATGAATCTTTTAAGGCTAATATTCATAATAATCCCACTCTGTCTGACTCGCAGCGGGTGCAGTACTTAATAGGCAAGCTTACTCATAATGCTATAAAAATTACAGCTGGTATTGTACCTACTGGTGAGGCATATCAAATGATTTGGGATAGCCTTATTAAAAAATACCAGGACGTACGTACGTTGGGTTCCTATTATTTGAATCAAATTATTGATTTGAAATCGTGCGTTAATACTGCGAACAGTTTAGAGGCATTTGGAGAAAAATATTCAGCGTCCATTGCAGCGCTGAAATTATTGGAAATTGATGATTTATTGGATTTTATTCTCCTTCATTGTGGTTTGCGGAAATTAGATCAACAAGTTGCGCAAACATTTGAATTAGTAGTTCGGGATAGAAAAATTCCATCGTACATGGACTTGGTGAATTTTGTACAGAACCAAGCGAAAATATTACAACGTTCTAGTGCAAGTTTGAATCCGCGCGTTAATATCAATAACGGTAATACCCGTAAAAATCCCGTTTCGGTTAATTCATCGCGCGCTAATAACGATATTCATCCTCGAACGTTTGTTTCGCGTCAAAATCACAAACTTGTTTCTGAATTTAATAAAATATGTCAATGTTGTAATGAGTCTGCACATCCTTTGTACATATGTGATCAATTTAGAAATTTAGAAACGCCGCAACTAAGATATGATTTTGTGAAATCGAAAAATGGTTGTGTGAACTGCTGTAGTCTCAACCATGTATTCTCAAATTGCTCTTCCGCATCCGTTTGCAGTGTGTGTAATAAACGTCATCACACGTTATTACATTTCGATAAAAATAATAATAAAAATTCTTCTTTACCTTATATATCCGTTTCGACTCCTGCAAAAGCTGTGAATATAGTAACGCAGGAATCAAGCAATCAAACCACGGTTGACGTTGTTAATAGTGTTTCGCCTACTCAATCTTCTAGTGCTATTGCGGTCTCACATAGTCCTTCTATGTCATATAATGCGAATGTTCATTCGGGTTCTACAATATTGCTTGCAACTGCACAAATATACGCTAAGCCTAGAGGTAATAATAAGAAGCAGATTGTTAGGTGTTTAATAGACAATGGGTCTCAAAATAATTTGATCACTGTTGAGTGTTGCAAGACTCTTAATATACCTATAATTCCTTTAAGTAATTCTTTTGTTAAGGGGATTGGGTTGTCTTCGCAGCCGATTTATGGGTATGCGTACGTCGACATTGAGTCACGCATTCATCCTAATTATAAATATTGCATCCATGCTCTAGTGGTGCATTGTCTAACGGATGAATTGCCTTCGCATTTCATTAGCAAAGACAATATGTCGTATTTGTCGGACCTTCCGATGGCTGATCTTTCGTGGAATGTTCCAGGAAATATTGAAATGATTTTAGGTGCTCAATTATTTCCATATATATTCTTAGGGAGAAAAATTGAAGAATCAGGTTCGCGTTCTCCTCCTGCTTTATCGACTGTGTTCGGTTATATTTTAATGGGTGATATACCTAATACTGAAACAATTAATGGTTCTTTTACTGGTTTCGCATTGAATGAACTGATGCAAAAATTCTGGGAGCTTGAGGAACTTCCTCAGGTAAAATATCTAAGTCCTGATGAGACTGATTGCGAAAATATTTTTATTTCTTCTGTGACGCGCGACCAAAAAGGTCGATTTTCTGTGGCCTTGCCTTTTCTGAAAAACTGTTCAGAGTTGGGTCATTCTAGGGCTGTTGCTCACCGTAGGTTCATGTCATTAGAAAGGAAGTTTAAACAAGATCCTTCTCTGAGAGAGAAATATAATCTAGTGATTAAAGATTATATCGACAATGGTTTCTTATCCGAAATTCCGGATACGGAAATTACAGAAGAGGGTTATTATATTCCTCATCATGCTGTTGTTAGGGCGGATAAGCCTATGCCACGAGTGGTGTTAGATGCTAGTGCGAAGACTCACACCGGGTTATCTTTAAATGATATTTTGCATGTAGGTCCTAATTTACAGGCCGATTTATTTTTATTATTATTGAATTTTAGATTATTTCCAGTGGCGATGTCGTCTGACATTAAGCAGATGTATTTACAAATTGGTGTTTCGTTAGAATATCGCAAATTTCTGAGAATCTTATTTCGTTTTAGTGGTAATGATACAGTTCGCACCTTCCAGTTCAACAGGGTTCCTTTTGGTTTAAAATCGAGTCCGTTTTTAGCTATGCGGACTATTCGTCAATTGGCAGAACAAATGAGTGCAACAACTTACCCTGAAGCTGCTGCCGTAGTGACATCAAATATGTATATGGATGATCTCGTTCATTCTGTACCTGATGAAATAATTGCTACAAATCTTGCTAGGCAATTAATAGGTATGTTTAAAGATGGCGGCTTTGATTTAGTAAAGTGGAAAAGTAACTCTGCTATTCTTTTGGAGAATTTGCCTAATTCTCACTGTTGTAATGTTGATTTTTCTGGTGACGTTGATAGTTCTTCAAAGGTTCTTGGTTTGTATTGGGATCCAGTTGGTGATGACTTCTCTTTTATAATAAATAACGAGAAAGTTAAATGTACCAAGAGGAACATACTCTCTGTTGTTGCGAGACTGTTTGATGTCTTAGGATTAGTAGCCCCAGTGATTTTATATGCCAAATTGCTTATTAAAGAGTTGTGGTTATGTAACATAGGTTGGGACGATACTCCTCCTGAGGATGTTGTTCGTCGCTTTAGTGTTTTAATTCAAGAGTTCTCGTTATTACAAGAACTGAAAATTCCACGTCATATAGGAGTTTTCAAAGATTGTTCAGTGAATATTGTTGCCTTTTGTGATGCAAGTATGGATGGTTATGGGGCCGTTGTTTACTTGCATATTACTGATTTAGCAGGTGACGTTGCTGTCAGATTGTTATGTGCAAAATCAAAAGTTTCGCCTACTAAAGTAACTACTTTGGCACGTTTAGAATTATGCGCTGCACTCTTGTTGTCTAAGTTAGTTAAAATTGTGTTTGATTATTATCAATCTCGTGTACCTATTGTAGGCATATATGCATTTTCTGATTCCACTATTGCGCTTTCGTGGATTCACTCTTCGCCACATCGATGGTCTGTATTCGTTAGTAATCGTGTTGCTCAATGTCAATCAAATTTGGCGGCGCAGAATTTTTATCATATTGCAGGTTCTGAGAATCCAAGTAATTGCCTTTCGCGAGGAGTTTTGCCTTCGAAACTCCTTTCAAATGATCTGTGGTGGAACGGTCCATCATGGATTCGCGCCCCAGTTTCTGAGTGGCCTATAAAAAGTTTTACTGATATTGATGCCGGAGTGATGCCCGAGTCAAAAGCAAGCGCTTTAATTTCGAAACTTAAGCATCAAGATGTTTCAGTTTTGTTCGATTTATCTCGCCGTATTTCATCCTGGGATAAACTTTTGCGTGTCATTGTTTATGTTTTGCGTTTCCTGAAGAAAATAGATACTTCTAATTTTGTAAGAAATCTAATCATCGCTGAAGAGACTTTAATTAGAGCGATTCAATTTGTTCATTTTCAAGAGGATATATTTCAAATAAAAAACAAGAAACATCCGTCAAAACGTTTGCAAAATTTGTCAGTTTTCCTGGATGATAACGGTGTTCTTCGAGTTGGCGGTCGACTTTCAATGTCAGACTTGCCTTATGAAGCTAAATATCCAGCATTGCTTCCCCAACATGACCATATAGTGGACCTTATCATACGACACTATCACATCATGAATTGTCATACGGGTCCTGGTCTACTTATTTCGATTTTGCGTCAAAGGTTCTGGATATTAGATGCTAGAACTACCGTTAGGGCTATAGTTAGAAAATGTAATAAATGTTTTCGTTTGAGTCCTAGTCATACTACTCCAAGAATGGCTGATTTGCCTGCCTACCGAGTAATGGAGGCAAAAGCTTTTGTCCATACTGGAGTTGATTTTGCGGGTCCTATTCGCATAACTCTCACACGTCGGAGAGGCCAGCACTCTCAAAAGGCTTATATTTGCTTATTTGTGTGTTTAGTTGTTAAAGCTGTGCATATTGAATTAGTCTCGGATTTAACTTCTGATTCTTTTTTAGCAGCGTTTAAGCGTTTTATTTCTCGACGTGGACCAGTGTCATTTCTATATTCTGATAATGAAACAAATTTCATAGGTGCACGGGCTCAGTTAAACGATTTATATAAGCTTCTTTTGGACGGAGAATTCCAGTCTACTATAAGGAATGAATTAACTAGTCGTCGTATTGAGTGGAAAATGATCCCACCGAGAGCTCCCCATTTTGGGGCGATGTGGGAAGCAAATATAAAAAGTTTGAAAACTCATTTGTACCGAGTCATAGGCAATCAACTATTGACTTATGAAGAATTTCAGACGGTTCTAGTTCAAATAGAGTGTATCATGAATTCTCGTCCTCTGAATGTAGTTTCTTCAGATCCATACCCGGAAATAGTAACTCCGGCTCATTTTCTTATGTCCACACCTTTACAATATTTGCCTGCATCGGAACTACCGGTCGGGCCAATAAATTTGTCCAACCGAAAAGCATTATTGGATAATTTAGTCCAAGCTTTTTGGCGTAAGTGGCGTATTGAGTATTTGCATACGCTTCAGGTCAGACAGAAGTGGGCTACCGATGATCATCCCGTTAAAGTTGGCACTGTTGTGTTGATCGGTGAAAATAACTCACCACCTTTGTCTTGGCCGATGGGTGTTCTAACTGAGGTTTTCCCAGGCAAGGACGGTATTGTTCGTGTCGCTCTGGTCAAAACCAGGTTTGGTGTTTTCAAACGACCGATTATAAAATTATATCCGATACCGACACAGTAATTTAATTTAATTTATTTAATCTCACTTTAGTTTTATTATAATTTTTTTCTTTTTTCTCTCTCATTCGATAACGCTTTTGTAATAAGCTGTTCGTGGTTTCGGGTACAGCCAACCATAAATTCTTATTTTAATTTGACGGTAATCGCTATTCGTATAATTTCTTTTTCTCTCTGTTGAAAGTTCTGGGAACTTCCAAGGCCGGGAGCATGGTGGAGCCACTTCGTGTATCCAGAGGGTGAGTCACCGACTTGGGTGAGCTCTGGGCGGATCATGCTCTCCAACTTACGCGGCGCGATCTAGGAGGTAGATCTCCTTGGTCGCGGACTCTTTGGTGTATGCCTTAATGGTTATTACTGGCATGCGCCAAGTCTCATTCATATTCGAATTTAGTTACGCTTTTCTATGACATTCCATTCTAAACTTCATTACTTACTACATACATTTTTCACACGACATGTCAAAATAATTAATTTCTTTAATAATACACTTAATTCACGTTATTCTCTGCAAATCGCTATTGACGCTTCGTTGGAGCCCCTTGGCCGTGGACGTCTCAAGTTCCTGTACTCAAAACCTCATCGCTTTATGGAGCGCTAACCGGCGCATCGCCCGTGTGTCATTTTGAGGCTGTAATTGAGGAGCTTCGAGAGGATCAGGGAGGTGTATGCCTGGATCTGTGCTGCGAGGTTGGTGAGTCTTTTATTTATCCCGCCCAGACCGATACCTTCGTCGGTTCTCACCTTTGGGAGTACGGGGTGGTTTGGGTGATCGGGCCCCTTGGCCCATATTAAATACTGGTAGGGCTATTTACACGCTCTACCAATAGGTTTCTTTTACAAACATAAGAAAAATTAAAAAATAACCTAAAAAGTACGCTTTATAACAAACACCGCACTAAAAAATTTAAATAACTTTTCAGTATAAACAGTTTGTTCTAGACTCATCAAGGCATATATGTAAATCACTAGCTTTTGCCCGCGGCTCCGCACGCGTATTTTGTAGGGCCAATGGAAAAAACTTTTGATTTGTCGATCCGCCCTCTCGTTTTAGTCTAAATATGGTCGACCCAGATATCTATTATGAAGTCAATCGGCCCAAAAACAAAGAAAACCAAAATGGCGGCCACTTTTGACAGGTCTGACAGCGGTTCTGTCGTTCGGAACCACGGGGCGACTCAGATATCGATTTTGAAGTCAATCGGCCCAAAAACAAAGAAAAATAAAATGGCGGCCTCTTTTGACAGGTCTGACAGCGGTTCTGTCGTTCAGAACCACGGCGCGACCCAGATATCGATTTTGAAGTCAATCGGCCCAAAAACAAAGAAAAACAAAATGGCGGCCACTTTTGACAGGTCCGACAGCGGTTCTGTCTTTGGAACCACGG
This sequence comes from Clanis bilineata, assembly GCA_036417725.1. Classification (NCBI taxonomy): domain Eukaryota; kingdom Metazoa; phylum Arthropoda; class Insecta; order Lepidoptera; family Sphingidae; genus Clanis; species Clanis bilineata. The sequence continues at coordinate 5,433,578 of CM071142.1, forward strand.
GGCGACCCAGATATCGATTTTAAAGTCAATCGGCCCAAAAACAAAGAAAAACAAAATGGCGGCCACTTTTGACAGGTCTGACAGCGGTTCTGTCATTCGGAACCACGGGGCGACTCGGATATCGATTTCGAAGTCAATCAGCCCAAAAACAAAGAAAAACAAAATTGCGGCCACTTTTGACAGTTCTGACAGCGGTTCTGTCATTCGGAATAACGGGGCGCCTAAGATATCGATTTTGAAGTCAATCGGCCCAGAAACAAAGAAAAATAAAATGGCGGCCACTTTTGACAGTTCTGACAGCGGTTCTGTCGTTTAGAACCACGGGGCTACTCAGATATCGATTTTGAAGTCAATCGGCCCAAAAACAAAGAAAAACAAAATGGCGGCCACTTTTGACAGGTCTGACAGCGGTTCTGTCGTTCGGAACCACGGGGCGACTCAGATATCGATTTTGAAGTCAATCGGCCCAAAAACAAAGAAAAATAAAATGGCGGCCTCTTTTGACAGGTCTGACAGCGGTTCTGTCGTTCGGAACCACGGCGCGAAACAGATATCGATTTTAAAGTCAATCGGCCCAAAAACAAAGAAAAACAAAATGGCGGCCACTTTTGACAGGTCTGACAGCGGTTCTGTCGTTTAGAACCACGGGGCTACTCAGATATCGATTTTGAAGTCAATCGGCCCAAAAACAAAGAAAAACAAAATGGCGGCCACTTTTGACAGTTCTGACAGCGGTTCTGTCGTTCGGAACCACGGAGTGACTCAGATATCGATTTTGAAGTCAATCGGCCCAAAAACAAAGAAAAACAAAATGGTGGCCACTTTTGATAGTTCCGACAGAGGTTCTATCGTTCGGAACCAGGGGGCGACCCAGATATCGATTTCGAAGTCAATCGGCCCAGAAACAAAGAAAAACAAAATGGCGGCCACTTTTGACAGTTCTGACAGCGGTTCTGTCGTTTGGAACCACGGGGCGACTCAGATATCGATTTTGAAGTCAATCGGCCCAAAAACAAAGAAACAAATTTTCAACCCCTATTTCATCCCTTTGTAGGATAAAAATATATCACATCCCATTTCTGTCCTTAGCGCTACTATCTATCTAACTATCCTCATACCAACTTTCTTAAAAATCCGTTCAGCGGTTTCTGGATTCCCATAAAAACTTTCATCCCCTATTTCATCCCACTAGGGGTTGATTTTAAAAAAGTAGCCCATTTGTGTCTTTGAACTCAAAGATGTCCACTATCCCATGCCAAATTTCATAAAAATCCATTAATTAGACCTAAAATCCTCATATAAAACTTTCAACCCTTATTTCATCCCTTTAGGGGTTGATAAAAAAAAATGAAGTACCCCATTTGTGTCCTTAGGGTCAAAAGTATCCTCATACCAAATTTCATCAAAATCCATTAAGCGGTTCCAAAATTCCCATACAAACTTCCATCCCCTATTTCATCCCTTTAGGGGTTGAATTAAAAAAAATAAAGTACCCTATGTCCGTCCTTGGGGTTCAAGGTACCCACATACCAAATTTCATCAAAATCGGTTCAGCCGTTTAGACGTGAAAACGCTACAGACAGACAGACAGACAGACAGACAGAGTTACTTTCGCTTTTATTATTTAGTAAGGATTGTAAAAAACGTGGGGTGCTTTCACAACGTTATTAAAATTACTTGACTTTAAGAATACATCCATCATTTTTTTATTGCGGTGTATTATAAAAGCGTTTTCTTTTCTGTTTTTTTTTTTTAACTGTTATTTATTTCTACATTTTTAATCTCTGCAAAATCGTCGGTACCTCATTGACCCATGATGCATTGAGCTAAAGACCGAGCTCAATGGTATGCATTGGGAGAGGCCTATGTCCAGCAGTGGATTAGTGTAGGCCGATGATGATGGCAACGGATCAGACCAGTTCTAGGCTTGGCAATTCCCTCCCTCTACCGCGTAAAGCTCGAGCATATGCCTACAAGCATACATGGATGTATGAATGATGAATATATGAATATAAAATATTGAATCGCTATTTTAACTGGAAACTTCATTAGAGTACCTACTCCTAATAACAATTGCGATTTTTGGAAAGCTAACTCCGGGGAAAAAATAAATTGTTTCGGCAAAAGTATTACAAGTATAGATATTTCAAGTAAAAAGCAAATGTATTTGCACATCATATATTTAATAAATGGGGGATGGTGGAATGCAAGGGGATATTTGTATGAAAATCTTGTTCTTTTACGTTAGAATTTGATTGAGCAATACGTTGATGCAGCCCATTTTTCTAAAGATTTAACAAACTAAGTACTTCAACCATTGAGTATTCTACATAAAAGTCATTAATTACGACTTGCGAAACTGCAACAATAATTTTATTCACAGACGTAACTTTACAATTTAGTATGAATACAATGCCTCATTAAATTGGAGTTTTACCTATAGTCCAATTGCTAATTAAACAGAGTAAACAGACAAACCGAAATTTCACTTTGCAAAATAATGTTGCTTACTTCCAAAATATACCTCTAGTCATTTATTTTGTTCAATAATTCAAAGAAATTTTAACTCAGCACTAGCTTGCGAAAATAGAATTTTATTGCGTATTCAGCAAAACCCTACGACTAAATACTTTTGCGTTAATAATCACAACAGATACGAGGAATAATAACAACGAAAATTACAAATATTACTTTTATTATTTGAGAACGTTCCGCACATTCATAGCTTTTGTTTTGTTTATAATGAACCATGACTATAATTCCAGTAGACGTGCAATAACTTAGCATGTCGGAATTTACTATAACTAGAATTCTTGCGCCTTGCCTCGTTTTACCCCAACCAGCAACAGTTAAAGATAACACCGCGAAGGACAGATCTGCAATTTTGTCATATTATTCAAAATATGATTAAATAATACTTAAAAATATGGGTCAAATGCATGTCAAATGTCATGGAGTTTCTAAGGACACAAAGGAACGTATCCTTTGTGTTGTAGGGCTCTAATCAAATATTTTAGTTTGATGAGAGTTTGAGTGGTAGAGCCACGCTGTAGACAATTGCGTCTACAGCACGAATGGACCGGCTCGACCGGTTTGATACCACTGTCTCACAGAAAACCGACGTAAAGTGGCAGCTTGCTGTCGCGTTTCGTTCGGCGAGTGAGATTTCCGGTGGCCCCTTTCCCCCCTCCCTTTCCCATTCCCTTTTCCCTACCTTTCCATTCCCTCCTTTCAGGTTGGGGCGCACCCATGATTTTTTTTTGTGACTTGGGTGTCTATGGGCGGTGGAGACCACTTACCATCAGGTGACCCATCTGTTCGTTTGCCAATCTCTGCTATATATATGTATATAATATGAATGTAAATTTCTATTTTTACAAACTCTTTATCCTGTAGCCCGAGCACGAAAAACGAATGTAAATGTAAATGTAAATGTATTCGAGTTCGCTGAGCACTGACGTTTGGTTAATATTTCATTTTTATTTCATAGACGCGCATCGAGTTCGAATACATTTACGGTTGTCAGAAATTTTCCTGCTCAGGCCGTAGCTCTACATTTTGTGACTTCAATAGGAATCGGTTAATCTTCTGTTACCTGCCCACTATGTTTCTCTTATCTTAGCAATCTATAGAGGTATAATCTCTTCTTTGTTCTTTTGCTCATAATAAAATGAAATTAATTGTTTAATGAATGATATATGCATATGCAGGTATATATGTATATGCAGGTCTGTGATGATAGCACCGCCACAGTGCAGCTTGGGTCCAAGTATCAGCGGGTACTAATGGGGCTGGACTATCGTTCCACCTACAATACGCCGATCCTTCCCAGCAATTCCTCATTCTAGAACGATACAGAAGCTGTAAGCTGTTTCGCGTAAGAGCTAGTCATCTGCATAAGGTTGTAGCATTACTTCAATTATCACAATTTAATCACAGAAACGCCGTGATATATTTTCACTACAATTATATTTGAACCGCTGAATTGGACAAAACAAAAGAAAATAGGTTAAGATGAATGTATTACTTACCACATGAGCCTACAATAGGATTGACATCATTCTGCATATATATGTAAAAAGTTAGATCAATACTCACATTCATTAAACTGTTAAGTAAACAAAGTACGAAACATGTTTGCCTCATATTCAGAATTATCGGCGAGAGTTGGAATAGAGAGAGAACAGAGAGTTGAGCGGCCTGTAGCCCGAGCACGAAAAACTAATGTAAATGTAAATTTCTGACAACCGTAAATGTATTCGTGCTCGATGCGCGTCTATGAAAGTTGCATGAATTATTAACCAAAAGTCAACAGTGCGCAGCGAACTCGAATACATTTACATTTCCATTAGTTTTTCGTGCTCGGGCTACAGAATTATGGGCGAGAGTTGGAATAGAGAGAGAACAGAGAGTTTCTATCAGCAACGTCATTCTTAGTGTTCTGTTTTAGCAATCAAAATGTAAACGTTAGAATATTTTAATTAAAATTCTGATTTTGTATTAGAGTTAGATTATGCGTGGTTTGTTTATCGAAGTTAATTACTGCTATGCATTTCGTTTGTATGTCACTTGACTTGTTTTCATGAATTACTCAGGTACTGCATTATGAGGTTGATATTAAATACGTACCTCAAAGGGAATCTAATTACTGTTAAGCAAAATACGATTAGCACAGATTAGAGCTTTACCTTGTTCATCCAGTCGCACCATGTAACGTCTCTTAAATCTTTTAGGTGGATAACTTGTAGAGGTCTATGTAAAGTCTAAACTCTAGGCTGATACTGAGTAGAAAAGCCTAATATCACTCTACCTGACCTAGGGATCAAAATCGAGACCTCAGGAAGTTAGTCGTACCATGTACGCAATACAACTACGCCACCGAAGGAGTCAGAAAATAATAGCGCAATATTGAGAATGAAGACATCAAATTAGTGAAATTAGCCGTTGCCCGAGTTCCTTGCACAAATTCGATCGCATAAATTACTGCGTCACATCGTTTTAAACAATAGACACATTTTTAGAGTTCCATAGCTCAAAAGTAAAAATGGAGGAACCCTTATCGATCGACTTCTAAAAAGGAGGAGGTCCTCAATTCTCTGAAATTTTTTTATGTATGTTACAAGATATCTCCGCCAAATGTGGACCGATTTTTAAAATTCTTTTTGTGTTCTTATTTCAAGGGTGGTCCCATATAAATTTGGTCACGGTCGGATTCGAAGTCCGTCTGATAAGTTTTTAAACTAGTGATTATAAGATCAATTTGTTGTCCGTCTGTCAACACCTTCCATTTCTCGAACGCGTGAAGGTATCGAGTTGAAATTATACGAAGATTTGTAGTCTTTTGCAGCCGTGAAAAAACCAAACTTCTTAGTTATCGCATAAAAGTTGCATTCGTTTTTACCCCAAAAAAACGCATATTTCGACACTCACAAGGGAATCAAAACCTATAAGGTACTTCCCATTGACCTAGGAAAGAATGAGAGTCCAAATTTTAAATTGAGTTAACCCTTTCATTTAAGGTATCATCTGAAAGAGCTTCATTCATTCATCACAAGCTAAAACAGGTTTTTAATTATTTTTACGATGTGCGATCTTTGGTGAAAGACGAAAAAAAATTCTCTTTTTTCAATTCTCTCACACTCGATTCCGAACTTTTATCATACCTACTAGTTTGTTTGTAATCCTCGATGGGCGAGTCCGAATCGTACTTGTACGGTTTATTAGGTTTCCGAAGCCAAATGACTGGGAACTGAAAAATGAGAACCTTATAAGGGACCGACGCAACTATAGTTTTGTCATGTCCGCGTCTGTCTGTCTGATCAGTGATTAGCTCAGATACTACTAATACTAGAAAGTTGTAATTTGGCATGGGCATGCATATTTATAGAAAGATAGAAAGAAATAAACTTTATTTAGTCAATGTCTCAGGCGACAATGAGTAGGAAAAAAACAAAAATAATTAAAACAATGTAGTACTAACTGCTAAGGTGAGGATTGCCTCAATATGAATCACACCGACAAAATGGTAAACAGAATCTTGAACAACAAACTTTTTTAGGTTAGGGTACCTAACTCCCCTACACGTTAAAGAAGAGGATGAAATTATTTTTTCGATTATCCGGTGGTGTGGGGTATCATTGGATACGTTGATCAAAAATTTGAGGGTTTGCTAAAAACATTTTGAATGAATTATTTGCCGAAATATTATTTAAGATTTAAAGTACTAATTTTTGTTAGAGTCGAATGTCCGCACCCCTTGCCAGATAGGTAAGCGTTTGGTTCTGGTAATGTGAAAAAAATACCATAAAATCAATTTAAAAGGAAAACTTCCACGGCTAAGCAGGCATTAAAAATTAACGAGTTTTAGTAGACCAAAGCATAATTCAAAATTTCGTGCATATTCTTCTGAATCTATGTTAGATGGATTGTTTTTTTACTTATGTATAAAGGTAAAACAGGTAGTAAGTATAGGTAATATATTTATGGACGAGGTGCTTAAAATTATCCAATAAAATTATACCTATATCAATACCATTTGATCCTACTTCGGAACCCTGTCCTGTGCGTGGACAGATACAATATGCATTTGAGCGCTTTAATTTTAGTATTTAGTATTAAAGTTAGCTTATAATCCATAACGTAAGTAGTCAGTACCTCCCAAACATCAAACACAAAAACTCGTGGGCCCAAAATGGCTGGTCTAACGTCATTACAATCTCAAACTGTGGAAACGCTAAGCTCGAAACTTATAAATGAAATTGATGAAATTGAAGAGACATCCCCTAAAATAACAGATAATTTGAATAAACCAAGAATAATAGGAACAGATTATACATACAAGCATGTATGGGTGTGGAAAAATGCAATCGGTTTTCTAATATTACACATTTTGGGAGTCATTGGATTTTTGATTGTTATCACGGGACAATGTAGCTTCAAGACTTTTGTTTGGAGTAAGTGATCAATCATTTTCCTTGCGTAGTTAACAGTTCCAATACTCAAAGCTCTTTGTAATAAAATTATTTGGCAAAATAAATCGACAATAAGTACACACTTCATGTAGGTACATACTCAATTTTAGAGATATTTTAGTACGTAGTTACTCACATTATTCGACAGCCTCCGTGGCGCGCCACGCTAGTAGTCGGCTGTGAAACGAGAGGCCTAGGGTTTGATTCCCGCACCAAGACAAATATTTGTGATATACACAGATATTTGTTTCGGATTTGGTTGTTATGGACCCGTAAGTCTCTCGTAGTTCCTGAAACCCATTTTATATGTTTTTTGTTCAATCAAGTGAAAGGTCAGTGCTATGTGTGTGACTATTGGTGTATTTATTTATTTTATATTTATACAGAGTGTCGGATAAAGTTGGTATCAATAGTAACTTCACTTAAAAAGAGGATGGCTAGCAATCTAGCGTTAAACTTTAAAATGTTGTAAGGCTCATAGTTTTTCAATAATGGAATTTGTGGCGAATTTCTTGGAATTTCTGTCAAAACGTTTTTACAAACCACCTATGGCGTAATTGATTATTTTTAGCGTGCATAAGGCCATTCCTATTCTAATTGCGATGATTTCCATGTTGTATTCCGATTTAAAATGCTTATGCTTAATAATTGATTGTAAAAATTAACTTCAATTTAATTTTTTTAACTTAACCTAAATTGCTTTAAATTGTTCTCTCAGTATGTGGAATTATTATTGGTGCCACAACAGAACAGTGTTCTTCACATTTCGTTTTAATTAAGCATTTACTCTAATTCTCAAAGTGTATATTATAATTTGAATATATTTTAGGTGTATTCATGGCATACTTGTCTGCGGAGGGTATAACAATTGGAGCTCACAGACTTTACACACACAAGTCGTTCAAAGCGAAACCTATTGTCAGATTCATTTTAATATTGATGCAAACTTTGGCGGGTCAAGTAAGTGTTAATGTTAGCTTACTTAGGGCAAGATAACTAAGTAAGAAATTAAAAATTACAAAACGACACTTAATGGAAACGGTGTCTTAATGGAAACGGTTTTTTAATGGAAACCTCCTTTTAAAATGGCGCTTAGTCGGAGGAATACGAAAGAAGTGTTAAAGTTGCAGTGAACCTGGACATTAATAACACATTGATTAAATATTCATTATAAATTAGTAGAGCGTAATAAGACCGCAATATTACGTTTCATAAAAAAAATATTCATAATGATTCACTAGCGTTAAAACGATCCAACGTTCGATAGTGAAAACATGGCCGATTCCGATCAGCTGTTTCAAGTGTGATATTCTTTCTTAATGGCATTTATTTTCACAAATACACAAAAATATATATCAATCTTAGATGGGGTTAGGACCCCGTCCTAATGGGGTCTTTACCCCATCTAAGATTGATATATATTTTTTATTGATTGTTTCCAGCCAAGACTTCCTATTTGTTTCAAAGTTTGCCAGAGATAAAAAAAAATCTGTAACCAGCAACATCGTATTCGATAAACATATTTCAGTTCTCTTTTAGCTAAATTCAGCTAAAGTAGGCAAAAGTAGGGTTATGCGTTGGATAAAACCAGAATTTCATTATGAATAAGGGGGTGTATAACAATTGTATGCCAATTATGGTGGGTCATACATCTATGACCCACCATAATTGGCATCGGCATGGAATTGGCATACATCATAAGATTATAACACCTTACCACAGTACGTAGTTACCACAACAAAATTAATTTGATTTGATTTGATTCTAGAACAAACTCTTTACATTGAAAAGTTATTTTAATTTTTTAGTGCGATGTTTTTATAACATAAATAAAAAAATAAGTTTCTTTTTAGATATTTTTAAAACTATTATTTATATATATATATATATATATATATATATATATATATATATATATATAGTCCCTACACAAGCGTTATCAGGACCTCATAACAGTCTTACCAGAGACTTGATTTTCATGGAATCGTATTTAATTTTTTTGTTATCCTAGTGATCCTGGTCAGGATACCAGCTCGCCTAGCATGTATGCCACGCGAACATTTTGTCTACGCTTCTTGCCCTGTTATAACCGGTTTTCTCTATTTGTCTACGGACACGTACGTGCGTCCTCGTTTAATTTCATACAATACTAGCAGACCAGGCGGACTTCGTACTGCCAAACAGTCAACGAATGTCGTGTTAACTTTTAGCTAAACTTACCAGCCCTTTGCCCAATATGCTCCAACCAAACATATCCTATAGTCGATTTAAAAGTCGACTTCCTGGGAAATTAGGGGCTCCACAACTCAACTGTAGGCTGCTTAATAGAAGCGGCTTGTTTAGCCAAAACGTTGATTTTATTGTCATTAAAATAATTATTTTATTTTTATTTATTTATTTATTCGATACACCATCGATTTCTCACACAATGTAATAGACCAGCGGCCTGAGCAGGAAAATTTCTGACAACCGTAAATGTATTCGAACTCGATGCGCGTCTATGAAATTTGTATGAAATATTAAACAAACGTCATCAGTGCGCAGCGAACTCGAATACATTTACATTTACATTAGTTTTTCGTGCTCGGGCTACTGGTGACAAATCTTTACAGATGTATACAACTATTAATGATATTCAAATTAACATAACATAACATAACATAAGCTCACGCCTGTATCCCCGAAGGGGTAGGCAGAGGCGTACTAGCAAACTAGTACACCCACATTTCGCCGAGCTTAGTTCCGTCCCAGATGTGATAGGGGGCGAGCCTATCGCCATATCGGGCACAAATTCCAGACTCCGGGCTGATATGGAAAAATCCAATATCACTTTTGCCCGACCCGGGAATCGAACCCGAGACCTCAGAACCGTAGTCGTACGTATACCACCACGCCACCGAGGCAGTCTATATAGGCAAATTAACAAGAAATAATACAATATGTAACTTAAATATGAATTACAGTAATTTATTATTATATACATAGTGAATTAACTATAATAATATAAGAAGTACACACAACAGTCACACCTGACCCCACATTAGGTAATATCCCGTATCGTGGGTGTCAGAGACTATGAGAGACTTTTGGTCTCATAACACCCAGACTTAAAACAACTATAAATTGGCCACACAAACATTTGTCTCAATGCGGGAATCGAACCCACGGCCTCTCACTTTACGTCCCCCTATTCGCCTACTTCGCCACGGAGGTTGTCTCTATAAGTCTTTTTGTAAATCTATCTAATCTAATAATAATTGTTTGAGTGGTGGAGCCACGCTGTCGACAGTAACGTCTACACCGGTTGGATACCACTGTCTCACAGAAAACCGACGTAAAGTGGCAGCTTGCTGTCGCGTTTCGTTCGGTGAGTGAGATTGCCGGTGGCCCATTCCCCCCGGCTTTCCCAATCCCTTTTCCCTCCCCTTCCATTTCCTCTTTTCAGGTTGGCAACACACCCATGATTCTTATTGTGTCTTGGGTGTCTATGGGCGGTGGAGATCACTTACCATCAGGTGACCCACCTGTTCGTTTGCCAGTCTCTGCTATAAAATAAAAATATATAATATTAAACTTACTAGAGAAGTATTAATGTCAAATTATACTTACCCTGTCACAATTATTGACAAGGGCGTCTATATTTAAATTTAATCCATAACTAATTATATTTTTCTGCGAGTGGCAAACCTTGATAACCTCCTTTTTTTGAAGTCGACATCTTGTTCCACTCAAATGTGGAGGTGGCCCAACACACTTTTGCAAGCATGTTGTGCAGAAAGGTTTTTGCTTAGTTTTTACGAACAACTGCCTGCCTGGCATCAATCCTCTTTTAAAGGATCCAGTTCCAAGAAATAATGATGTACCACATGACCTAAGAGGAGACCAAAAATATGTATTGGATAATATTTTTTTATTAAAATGTGTTTTTACATTTTAGAATTCTTTGTTTATCTGGGCGCGTGATCATCGGCTCCACCACCGATACTCTGACACTGATGGCGACCCTCACAACTCGAAGCGAGGCTTCTTCTTCTGCCACATCGGTTGGCTCATGATGAAGAAACATCCGTACGTCATTGAACTGGGGAGAAAAATCGACATGAGCGACTTACAAGCCGACTGGATGATCATGTTTCAAAAGAAGTATGTATAAATATTATTTTGAATGTGCGAAATCCATCGATAACCACTTAGTTCAGGGAATCGGAATTTCTGAATAATAATAAAACACCCAAAAGTCAGACTCATAATCCTGAACACTGGGTTGAACTTTTATCGTGGGTATCAGGAACTACAAAAACAACGACTTAAACAGATTTTAAAACAAATATCTGTGTATCAAAACACATTTGTGTCGAAGCAAACCTTTTCTTCTTTGGAATTAACCTATTACAATATTTTATCCTCAGGTACTTTTATCTGCTATACTTTATTATCGCTATTTTGGTCCCTGTGATGGTTCCAGTATATTACTTTGACGAAATATGGTGGAAATCTCTTTTCGTAGTTTACTTCTTTCGCTACATATGCTCACTGAACGGGACGTGGCTTGTAAACAGCGCTGCTCACCTCTGTGGAACCAGACCTTATGATAAGTAAGTACTTGTAGCATTGCCATAATTCACACACAAAACACAATCTATAGTTATAGAAAATTCTAGAACCTTCGAAGAATGTCATAATCTCGGTGGTCACTAAATAAACAGCATTTTCTTGGCGTTGACAAACTGTATTGTGACGGAATACATAGCTTAAAACCCTTCATAGAGGATCGTTCACAGCAGTTACGTTTCGTGGTTAGTGTATATCCGGTAACTACAAGTCGATTTATTCCACCTGAGGCCTCTACGGGGGCTGTACAAGAACTGGCAACTACCTTTTTAACCAATATAAAAAACATTACAAATAGCATTGCCATAAACAGTACAAAATCATCCCCAAGAAAGGCTTGACGTCATAATGGCGGCCGATCGTAAAATCTTTGCTGTAACATACTTGAAAAAGTTTGGTGCGCCGGAGATGCGCCTATCCCACATTAGAATAGGATAAAGGAAACTTTCATAAAAAATATAGACATTATGGAATTTAATAAATCCCTTTTCCTCTAGGAACTTACAGCCAGTAGAATCGTGGTTTGTGTCACTCATAAGTTTTGGTGAAGGATGGCACAATTATCACCACACGTTCCCCTGGGACTACAAAGCTGCCGAACTCTCTATGCATTTCAACTCTTCAGCATTAATAATACGATTTCTCGAGAAGGTCGGACTGGCATATGATTTGAAGAGCGCCTCTCCAGAAATGGTGTGTATTTCTTTATTATTCTACACCGTTTTATGACGCAAAAAGAAAAGTGTTATAAGTTTATACATTTACTTTACATCTGTCTGTGGCATTGTAGGTCCTAAACGGATAAACCGATTTTAAATTCGTTGTTTTATGTTTAAAACGAAACTGGATTTTTTTTATATCAGAGACTGGCAAACGAGCAGATGGGTCACCTCATGGTATATGATCTCCACCGCCCATAGACGCTCAAGACACAACAAGAATCATGGGTGCGTTGTCAACCCAAAAGGCGGAAATGGAAGGGGAGGGAACAAGGTACTGGGAAAGGAAGGGGGGAAATGGGCCACCAGAAATCTCACTCACCGAACGAACGCGACAGCAAGCTGCCACTTTACGTGGATTTTCTGTGAGACAGTGGTATCAAACCGCTCGAGCCGGCCCATTCGTGCTGTAGTCATTACTGTGTATAGCGTGGCTCTTCCACTCAAATCGAATCGGATCGGGAGTGTTAATATGCCACGATTAAAATCTGTTCAGCCGTTTGAAAATTATCAGCTTTTTTATGGCAGGGATTGCAAGCGAACAAGTGGGTCATCTAATGCTATATGATCTCCTCGCCCATAAATACCCAAAGCAAAGGAGTAGAGATTAGCGAAGGTTATAAAGTGATTTGGGGCAACTGAAATCTCACTCCCAGAAACGCAACAGCGCGGTGCCACTACATTGGTACACTTATATGAAGTTATTAGTTATGTAAAATAGGTAGTAAATATAAGTGTATGGACCATATACTTCAAAATAATGTCTATAAAAATTATATTTAAGTAATAATTACCCTTACTTCGGAGCCCTGTAGCCCGAGCACGAAAAACTAATGTAAATGTAAATGTATTCGAGTTCGCTGCGCACTGATGACGTTTGGTTAATATTTCATACAAATTGCATAGACGCGCATCGAGTTCGAATACATTTACGGTTGTCAGAAATTTTCCTGCTCAGGCCGCTGTACTGTGCGTGATCAGATATGCAGCATATACTTGCCCGGATTTTTATTTATATGTATGAAATAGGTGTAAGTCTCTTAATAATGTTATTGACCAGTGACTACACTCTAATCCTACTTACTTTATATTTGTAGGTGAATAATAGAATCATCCGCACTGGTGATGGCAGTCACTACCTACTGGGTGATGACGAATCCAGGAGTGCAGTGACAGCACTGGGACCATTACACCCACTGAACCCATTCTACACAAGCACGCTGAAGTCGCCCGACGCTGTACTCAAACCAGAAGGCCTTCCATTGTTCCACGAGAAAGACTACTCCAGTCACGACAACATTATCATAAGAAAAGTCCCCACTGCTTAGTTCTTGTTATAGTTTTGTTGTAAATGCTATGTTTTGATAAACTATAGGCTATTGGGTAATATATTATCATATTTTAATAAAATAATAGAAATAAATGTTTCATTTACTAGTAAAATTAATGATAATAAAATTATACCTGTACCTACCTGTATACCTATGCACCATCACGACTGTTAAAACATATCCATTATAATCAGAATCAGGAATTTCAATGCACAGCCAAAACTATTAGATATATCTTCAACATTGTTTGGAACATAGGTTTCTTTTACATACATAAAAAAATTACCTAAAATGTACGCTTTATAACATCGCACTAAAAAATTAAAATAACTTTTCAGTATAAAGAGTTTGTTCTAGACTCATCAAGGCATATATGTAAATCATTGTAAAAAACGTGGGGTGCTTTCACAACGTTATTAAAATTACTTGACTTTTATAAATACATCCATCATTTTTTTATTGCGGTGTATTAATTATATAAAAGCGTTTTCTTTTTTTTTTAAACTGTTATTTATTTCTACATTTTTAATCTCTGCAAAATCGTCGGTACCTCATTGACCCATGATGCATTGAGCTAAAGACCGAGCTCAATGGTATGCATTGGGAGAGGCCTATGTCCAGCAGTGGATTAGTGTAGGCCGATGATGATGGCAACGGATCAGACCAGTTCTAGGCTTAGCAATTCCCTCCCTCTACCGCGTAAAGCTCGAGCATATGCCTAAAAGCATACATGGATGTATGAATGATGAATGTATGAATATAAAACACTGAATCGCTATTTTAACTGGAAACTTCATTAAAGTACCTACTCTTAATAACAATTCCGATTTTTGGAAAGCCAACTCCGGGGAAAAAATAAATAGTTGGGGCAAAAATATTACGAGTATAGATATTTCAAGTTAAAAAGCAAATGTATTTGCACATAATATTTTTAAATACATAGTGCATGGTGGAATGCAAGGGGATATTTGTATGAAAATCTTGTTCTTTTACGTTAGAATTTGATTGAGCAATACGTCGATGCAGCCCATTATTCTAAAGATTTAACAAACTAAGTACTTCAACCATTGAGTATTCTACATAAAAGTCATTAATTACGACTTGCGAAACTGCAACAATAATTTTATTCACGGACGTAACTTTACAATTTCGTATGAATACAATGCCTCATTAAATTGGATTTTTACCTATAGTCCAATTGCTAATTAAACGGAGTAAACTGACAAACCGAAATTTCACTTTGCAAAATAATGTTGCTTACAAAAATATACCTCTAGTGATTTATTTTGTTCAATAATTCAAAGAAATAATAACTCAGCACTAGCTTGCGAAATTAGAATTTTACTGCGTATTCAGCAAAATCCTGGGACTAAATGTCTGTGTAAATATTTTTGCGTAAATAATCACAACAGATACGAGAAATAATAACAACGAAAATTACAAATATTACATTTATTATTTGAAAAAAATTACGTTCCGCACATTCATGCTTTTGTAAGTTTTGTTTATAATGAACCATGACTATACCTCTAATTCCAATAGACGTGCAATAACTTAGCATGTCGGAATTTACTATAACTATAATTATTGCGCCTTGCCTCGTTTTACCCCAACCAGCAACAGTTAAAGGTAACACCGTGAAGTACAGATTTGCAATTTTGTCATATTATTCAAAATATGACTAAATAATACTTAAAAATATGATTTAAATGTCATGGGGTTTCTTAGGACACAAAGGAACGTACCCTTTGTGTTGTAGGGCTCTAATCAAATCTTTTAGTCTGATGAGAGTTTTAGTGGTAGAGCCTAGCTGTAGACAATTACGTCTACAGCACAAATGGGCCGGCTCGACCGGTTTGATACCACTGTCTCACAGAAAACCGACGTAAAGTGGCAGCTTGCTGTCGCGTTTCGTTCGGTGAGTAAGATTTCCGGTGGCCCCTCCCCCCCCTTTTCCCTCCCCTTCCATTCCCTCCTTTTAGGTTGGCACCCATGATTATTTTTGGGTCTTGGGTGTCTATGGGCGGTAGAGATCACTTACCATCAGGTGACCCATCTGTTCGTTTGCCAGTCTCTGCTATATATATGTATATAATATGAATGTAAATTTCTATTGCTACAATCTCTTTATCCTGCTCTACATTTAGTGACTTCAATAGGAAACGGTTTATCTTCTGTTACCTGCCCACTATGTTTCTCTTATCTCAGCAATCTATAGAGGTATAATCTCTTCTTTGTTCTTCTGCTCCTAATAAAATTAAATTAATTGCTTAATGAATGATATATCAAAGTACCCTCCCGTGGCAAACAGATATGTTTAAGACTTATAGAAGTCTTTAGTCTAGTGTAAGAACTGCAATATCATTAATGTCCCTCACAGCATTCCACGTGAACTTGGGATGTTTGATCCCATATTGAACTCATGCATCTCGATGTAGACGGTAATGGACCCTGGATATTTCGAAATGAACGAAAAAAACGCAATGTTTATTGTTCCAAACAATCTGTTTAGTAAAAAAAAATCACGACTTCAATTCTTCTTTCGTGTATTTAGGTATAAGTAAGTGTAATATGTATCTATGTATCTTTAATGAGAGAGACAGTTATTTATATTTCATGAAGGAATGATGGCCAAAGTGCGGCATGGAGATGCATTCACGGACCCATTCCCGGTGACTAGTGGCGTGAAGCAAGGATGCGTCATGGCCCCCACATTGTTTGCTCTTTATTTCGCCGCCGTCATGAACGATGCCCTGAAGAAGTGTCACGGTAAAATAGAGCTGAATGTAAGAACCGACAAAAACGTCTTTAATCTGTCTCGCCTTAAATCCAAGCGCAACACCCATCAACGCACTGTACTGGAGGTTCTGTATGCTGACGACGTCTGCCTAATGGCGGATAGTGTCGAAAATCTGCAGGAGTACATTGATAAGCTGCATCAATCCTGCTGTAAGTTTGGTCTGGTAATCAGCGCGTCAAAAACTCAGATCCTTAAACAACTTTCCAGGGGATCTCCTGCATGTGACACAGCTATCTCCCTCTCAGGAAAGCGGTTGGCCGATGTGCGATCGTTTCGATATCTCGGCAGCGTCATTCGAGATGATAACCGCTTGGATGCTGAGATTACATCAAGAATAGCAAGAGCTATGGCTGCTTTTGGTAAACTTAGTTCTAGAGTCTGGGCCTCCCATGACCTACACCTGCATACAAAAATAGATGTATACAAAGCAGTAATAATACCCATACTACTCTACGCGTCTGAGACCTGGTGCCTGTACAGGGGCGACATCAAGCGACTTGACAGCTTCCACATGAGGTGCCTTCGTACGATTCTCCGCATAAAATGGCAAGATAAAGTCTCCAACACCGAAATACTACGTCGTACTCAAATGTCCGGAATGGAACATCTCCTTATGAAGGGACAACTTCGATGGTGCGGACACGTTGTACGTATGAATGACGACCGCCTGCCGAAGGCCGTCTTTTACTCGGAGATCTCCAAGGGTAAACGGAAGTCAGGTGGTCAGTACTTAAGATATAAGGATGTTCTAAAGCGACACTTGACAGCGAGCCAGATAGAAGCAAACACCTGGGAAGAACTTGCCCGCGTAAGACCTAACTGGCGAAAGGCCGTCCTAGCTGGTGCGGACGCCTTCGAAACTGCCAGATTGAAACAACTCGACACCATCCGCGAACAACGCAAGACCCGCCCCAAGACTACGTACAATTATACGTATGACTGCGCCGGAAATTTATACTGCCTCGCGTGTGACCGAATCTTTAAAACGAAACTCGGATTCTCCAGCCATATCCGATCTCATCAAAGAAGACAGTAAGAGTCGCCGTCGACGGATTACGTCGTGGAGGACATCATCATCATGAATATGAACCATAGTTTTGGCTTATTAGACTTAAAGTCAGCATCAATATGTATCATTATTTAGTTTGTTATACTTGTCCAAATGAAATGCAATGGCCAGTCGTTGGTATATTCAGGTCTGTGATGATAGCACCCCCACAGTGCGGCTTGGGTCCAAGCATCAGCGGGTACTAATACCAACTACAATACGCCGATTCTTCTCAGCAATTCCACATTCTAGAACGCTACAGAAGCTCTAAGCTGTTTCGCGTAAGAACTAGTCATCTGCATAAGATTGTTGCATTACTCCAATTATTACAATTTAATCACAGAAACGCCGTGATATATTTTCACTACAATTATATTTGAACCGCTGAATTGGACAAAACAAAAGAAAATAGGTTAAGGTGAATGGTGAACTTACCACATGAGCCGTTAATTGTCTGCCCTTGTACCTGTTGGAATAATACAATAGGATTGACAACATCCTCCATGCATGTATTATACCCCTATATGATGTATATGTAAAAGGTTAGATTAATACTCACATTCATTAAACTGATAACTAAACAAAGTACGAAATATGTATGTCTGCCCCATATTATGGGCGTGCTTAGGGACTCGTAAATGGAAGAGAGATTTTCCATCATCAACGCTAAATCGTAGTGGTTTCATTAGCAATCAATATGTAAACACTAGAATATTTTAATTAAAATTTCGAATTTGTATTAAAGTTAGATTGTGCGTGGATTGTTTATGGAATTTAATTACTGTTTTGCATTTCGTTTGTAGGTCACTTCACTTGTTTTTATGAATTAGACAGGTAATGCATTATGAGGTTTATGTTAATTAGGCACATTAAAAAATCTAATTCAGCAAAATACCATTTGCATTATTTAAAGCTCTACTTTGTTCACCCAGGGGCACTATGTAACGAGTCTTAAATCGTTTGGATAGAATAAACTTGTAGAGTTCTGTATAAAGTCTAAACTCTGGGCTGATATTGAGTACAATAGCCCAAAATCAATACCTGACCTAGGGATCGAAACTGAGATCTCATGAAGTTAGTCATACCACGTACGCAATACAACATCGCCACCGAAGTCAAAAAATAATAGCGCATTATTGAGAATGAAGACATCAATTTGTGAAATTAGCCGTGGCCTTAGTCCTTGCACAATCTCGATCGAATACAATACTGCGTTTCAGCGTTTAAAACAATAGGCGACTTTTTTAGTATAAAGAGTAGCATCTAAACCCAAACATCAGTATCTTCAAAACATCAATCACAAAAAGTCGTGGGCCAAAAATGGCTGGTCTAACCGCATTACAAACTCAAACTGTGGAAACACAAAGCTCGAAACTTATAAATAAAATTGATGAAATTGAAGAGACATGCCCTAAAATATCGGAGAATATCAACATACCAAGAATAATAGGAACAGATTACACATACAAGCATGTATGGGTGTGGAAAAATGCAATGGGTTTTTTAATATTACATATTTTGGGAGTCATTGGATTTTTAATTGTCATCACGGGACAATGTAGCTTCAAGACTTTTGTTTGGAGTAAGTGACCAATATTTTTCTATTGTTTTCTTAGTTACTATTAACTATTGGAACTATTTCCAATACTCATAACTCTTTGTAATGAAATTATCAGACAAAATAAATCCACAAGAAGTAGAACATTATTTAGTTTATTTTGGAGATATTTTAGTACATAATTACTCACATTGTACTCGTATGATAGCCGCCGTGGCTCACCACGCTAGTAGTCGGATGTAAAACGGAAGGGCGACGGATCGATTCCCGGACCAATACAAAAAAATGTGTGATCCACAAATATTTGTTTCGGGTTTGGGTGTTATGGGTGTAAGGGCCTCGTTCACCACCCTCAAGTAAAGTGTCAAGTAGGCTAATCGTCAGTTAAAGTCACCCGTAACTGCACGTGTGAATTTCACGACGTTCGAGTAGCATGCATCTTATGATTAAACTGGCCAGTAAGCTACTTGCCACGTCGTCTGCCAAGTAGCGCGTTTACTTGACGGTTAAAGTTTAAAGTAGGCTGTTAATTGTACATTTTATCGTAGTTAAATAAACTATAAAATCAAATTATAGTAGTCATACCTTAATAACGATGTTTAACGTTTTAAATGAACGTGTTAACTGTAAAATAGCCTTTCATTTAAAAAATCAAGTAGTTTCAACAAAAACAAACTGCAATTCGGGCGAAGCGAACACCGATGTCCAGACGGGGTCACGTAAAACTCGTCCTTATGGCACACGATTTAGTACCTGTGTAACTATTTATATAGCAAAAAAAGGGTCCGGTAGGTTTTTGTGTCATGTGGTGCGGACGCGGGACGAGTCACGAGTGTTTTTTTTTTGCCAAAATAAGATACTTTTGACGTAATATTGAACGAATGGGACGCAGGATTTGTGATATCATTCACTTAACCAGTAAGTTGCTACTCAGAGCTCTAATTTTGCTTGTGAAATTAACAGAAGTTACTCAGAACTCTTACTTATCAATTAACGCTAGTCAGAAAGTAACTAATCAACACTTTACTTGGAGTTGGTGAACGAGGCCCTTAGTCCCTCAAAGTTCCTGATACTCATATTACAGCTTACCTAGTGTGGTGTCAGAGCCTATGTGTGTGACTGTTGGGTATTTTTTTTTATTGATATTATTGGTATATTGATTTTTTAGTGTTATTATTGGTATTTATAATTTCAATATATTTTAGGTGCGTTTATGGCATATTTGTCTGCGGAAGGTGTGACAATTGGAGCTCACAGACTTTATACACACAAGTCGTTCAAAGCGAAACCTATTGTCAGATTCATTTTGATACTGCTGCAAACCTTGGCGGGTCAAGTAAGTATGATGTTAGCTAAGGAAATGAAAACTTACAAAATAACTAGGAAAACAAAATAACATTCTTTTAAAATGGCGATTAGTGAACTCGGACATTAATAAATTCATTTATACCATATAATAACTCAATTTAGTCAATAGATTGTTGAGGGCCATAAAATACATATCACAAAGCTTCAACCCATCTTATTCCACTGAATGTGGAGTTGGTGAGACACACTTTTGCAGGTATGTTATGAGAAGGATTTGGCTTAGTTTAAACGAAGACCTACCTGTCTGACGTCAAACACCCTCTGGAGGATCCTGTTCCAAGAAATAATGATACACCCGCCCGACCTGGGAATCGAACCCAGGAGCTCCCGGTTCACACTCATATACACGGTTCAGATACTCTACCACTTGACCAAGGAGGAGACTAAAAATATGTAGCATAGGACTTGGATAATACTTTTTATTAAAATGTGTTTTCACATTTTAGAATTCATTGTTTATCTGGGCGCGTGATCATCGGCTCCACCACCGATACTCTGACACTGATGGTGACCCTCACAACTCGAAGCGAGGCTTCTTCTTCTGCCACATCGGTTGGCTCATGATGAAGAAACATCCATACGTCATTGAGCTGGGGAGAAAAATCGACATGAGCGACTTGCAAGCCGACTGGATGATCATGTTTCAAAAGAAGTACGTATTAATATTATTTAGAATGCGTGACGCCCCTTAGTTGAGGCATTTGAGATTTTTTGGCGTCGAGGCACAGCTCAAGAATTAATAGAGCAGATTTTAGTTCATCAACATTATGTTAAATAGGTATTACTTTAAATTTTAGCACGAATGGGCCGCCTCGACCGGTTTGATACCATTGTCTGATAGAAAAACGAAGTAAAATGGCAGCTTGCTGTCGCGTTTACTCCCCTCCCTTTCCTAATCCCTTGTCCCTCCCCTTCCATTCCCTTCTTTTAGGTTGGCAACACCCATGATTCTTTTAGTGTCTTGGGTGTCTATGGGGGTGGAGATCACTTACCATCAAGTGACCCATCGGCTCGTTTGCCAGTCTGTGCGATAAAAAAAATACACCACGGGTTTCGTTACCATTTCTATGGGCTTAAATTAGCTGTTATCAAAAAAACCTTACCCTAATATCTGGACAACCACACCCTTTAAATGACATTCTGCGGCCCTAGCAGGAATATTTTGGACAATCGAATTCGTGTCAACTATCAAGGTCACTGCGCACTGATGACATTTGGTTAATATTTCATACATTCATAGACGAGCATCAAGCTCGAATATACATATTTACGATTTTCAGAAATTTTCCTGTTTAGGCCACTATTCTAGATTTTAATAAATGGAATAAGAAATACATAACATAAGCTCACGCTTGTATCCCCGAAGGGGTAAGGCAGAGATGCACTAGCGAACTAGAACACCCACATTTCCCCGAGCTTAGATTCGTCCCAGATGTGATAGGGGGCGAGCCTATCACCATATTGGGCACAAATTCCAGACTACGGGCTGATATGGAAAAATCCAATATCACTTTGTCCGACCCGGGGATCAAACCCGAGACCTCAGGACCGTAGTCATACCGAAATACAACTACGCCACCGAGGCAGTCAGTAAGAAATAAATCCTTAAAATAATACCTAAACCTAGTTGTCGTACCGTAAGTTCTACAAGTCCCGTAACTTACCCGTAACCTACTTTTCATCACTTTTCAATATGCTTGGTATGATTTTAAAAAATACTCATAATACTACCAAAAGATGGCAGCACTTATGCTGCAAAATTATACGTTTTTCCTCATATCGCACAAGAAAAGCAGTTTTTAAATAAAAATAAATCATGATTTAATTACAATAACGATGTAAGAAAGTATTACATATTCAGTAATAGTGTGCCATACTTGTGCTTTTAATTATAGCGTATTGTGAGATCGCGCGGCTACATCGCGATATGGTTGTGTTACCGTGATTAGTCGAGTTGGTTTTCTTACAGTTATCGATTGTGTTCTAGTTTAATGAACCGAATACCCGATAGTTCGGTTCTATTTTTTGTAGTGCATCAAGTTTAAATATTTTACTCTTGGTGCCTTATTTCTTAATAATAATATTGATAGCCATAGCTGAGCCAGTCAACGGCTGGCTATCTCATCTAGTTTTTAGTAGCTAGTTAGTTTAAGCGTGGCGGGATGACACTTGACACTAGTTTAACACTCAGTATCGTAGTATCGTTATAAAGTTATCGGCTTCTTGATCCCCCATAGGGGTAGGCAGCAACAAACTACCCATATTTTGCCATGCTTATTACACTCCCAGATGTGATAGGGAGCAAGCTTATCACAGCTTATTCTGTAAAACAGTGTTAATATCCCGGTCGAGCCGGCCCATTAATCCTGCGTGCAATATTTTCTACAACTTAGTTCCACACTGTGGCATACGAACAGGGTGGCATGTTGGCAAAATGCCACGGGCCCCTACCATAGGGGGTCATCGGAAGGAGGCCACGTACCGAAAAACCCGTGACTTTATAGGGAGTCATGGTCTGAAAAGACCTCCATACGATGAATTTGCTCGGGCCCCCAACACTACAGTTACGCCACTGCCCGTAACCGAGACGGGTCCTTGAGATTAACCTATTATAATATTTTGTTCACAGGTACTACTATCTGTTGTACTTCATTATCGCGATTCTGGTCCCTGTAATGGTTCCAATATATTACTTCAACGAGGTATGGTGGAAATCTCTTTTCGTTGCTTACTTCTTCCGCTACACATTCTTGCTGAACGGGACGTGGCTTGTAAACAGCGCTGCTCACCTTTGTGGAACCAGACCTTATGATAAGTAAATAATTTAACCAATATGTAATTTGGCCATTTTAGCGCTACATAAGCGCACTTTTTAATTCGATTACGGTGAAATTTTGTGTAAGTAAATCAAAAAGTATCAAAGTCTAATCGACTCGAGTGTCAAGAGTTACTCTATTAACCTGATTTACTCATGTGGATAATGCCAAACCTCTGCTTACCCCTTCGGGGATACAGGCGTGAGCTTATGTAGGTACACACCAACCGAATGAATGTTCGCGAATCTACGCCTGTTGCGTTCATTGTGTGAATACAACAGGCATAGATTCGCGATCGTTCGTTCAGTTGGCGTGTACCTACATAAGCTCACGCCTGTATCCCCGAAGGGGTAAGCAGAGGTGCACTAGCGAACTAGAACGTAAAACAACACTAGTGTGTTACCTAACACACCATATTTCATATGAATATGAAATTTAATGAATACTTTTTCCTCCAGGAACTTACAGCCAGTTGAATCGTGGTTTGTGTCATTCATAAGTTTTGGTGAAGGATGGCACAACTATCACCACACGTTCCCCTGGGACTACAAAGCTGCCGAACTCTCTATGCATTTCAACTCTTCAGCATCAATAATACGATTTCTCGAGAAGGTCGGACTGGCACATGATTTGAAGAGCGCCTCTCCAGAAATGGTGTGTATTTCTTTATTATTCTAGACCGTTTTAACCCTTGACGCAAAAAGAGTATGTTTTTAAGTTAATATCTGTATATCCTACGCTGCGTTTGCCGGTACGTGGTCTCCACTCAAGAACTTTTCTGCAAGGTGGACCTATCCACCTACAAGGTGGACCGACGACCTTATAAAGGTCGCAGGAAGTCGCTGGATGCAGACTGCTTCCAACAGGTCGATCTGGAAATCTTTAGGGGAGGCCTATGTCCAGCAGTGGACGTCCTATGGCTAATGATGATGATCTGTAGATCCGTCTGTGGCATTATAGCTCCTAAACGGATGAACCTATTTTGATATTTTATATATTTTATATATAAAACGAAACTGGATCGGGAGTATTTTTAGCCATGATTAAAATCCGTTCAGCCGTTTGAAGATCACCAGCTTTTTTCATGGCAAAGATTCGCAAAGGAAAGGTGGGTCATCTGATGCTATATGATCTCCTCGCCCATAAATCCCAAAGCAAGGGAGTATAGATTAGGGAAGGTTATGGGGTGATTTGGGGCATCTGAAATCTCACTCAAGAATTCAACAGCACGGTGTCACTTTACGTTGGTTTTCTATATATGAAATAGGTGTAAGTCGGTAAATGATGTCATGAACCAATGACTACATTCTAGTCTTACTTACTATTTATGTGTAGGTGAAGAATAGAATCATCCGCACTGGTGATGGCAGTCATTACCTACTAGGTGATGATGAATCCAGGAGTGCAGTGACAGCATTAGGACCAGTGTATCCACTGAACCCATTCTACACAAGCACGCTGAAGTCGCCCGACGCTGTTCTCAAACCAGAAGGCCTTCCATTGTTCCACGAGAAAGACTACTTCAGTAACGACAGCATTATCAAAAGAAAAGTCGCCACTGCATAGTTCCTGTCATAGTTTTGTTGTAAATGCTATGTTTTCATATACTTTAGACGATTGTGATTTATATGTTAGCCTAATAAAATGATAGAAATCAATGCTTTATTTACTAGTACATTTTATTAATGATACGTGCATATTTGTATAATTCGCCATCAGGGGCGTAGCTACCGCCGTATCAATGAACCTGCAGCCGGGGCCCCGAAAGTGTGTACATGCGAAAAATCCGAAAATGTCATCCATAATCTTTCATAGATTAATAACATTTTTGAGAATGGCTGCTGGGCAAACCTCTTTATTTAAAAATCACATTACACCGAATTAATAACATATTCAAATAAGTTAATAAAATTGAAATAAAATAAAACTATTTTTACGGATTCTATCAAGATTAGGTTTTAATTATGAAAAATAGTTTTATTTCAATGTAAAATATTCGCGTAAACTTAAGAAATCAGTAAGTTAACAAAAGTTCTGAATATAATAACTAAGCGTTTTTCTGATGAGTTATCACAAGATGAGAAAATTTCTGACCTAGAATCGTACTTCAAATCCAATGTGTACTGTTGCTATTTACTGTTTAGATATATACAATTCTCAAAGAAAACAAAGATTTTAGAGGCTCTGTGATCACGTGAGTAATACGTTCGAAGTATTAAAACCCGGAGGAACTGTTATCTTTTTTCAAATTAAATAATAAATGATAATAAAAACCGGCTACGTGCGTGCTTTAGTAAGGTGTTACTTATGCAAAATAGGTAATAAATATTACGGACGATGAGCTTAAAATTATGCCTTATAAAACTATATTTCAGTAACATTTAACCTTACTTGGGAACCCTGTCCTGTGCGTTATCCGATATGCAGCATGCACTTGCCCGGTTTTTATTCTAAAGATAATATAACAAACTACTACCAACCACCATTGAGTAGGTCACCATGCTATAAGAAGTCAGTTTTATTCACTCTTGTCTTTTTACCTGCCCTTATCCCATCTGAATGTGGGGTCGGCGCAACACACTTTTTCAAGCATGTTGCAGAAAGGATTTGGCTTAGTTTTTACGACTGGCTACCTGACTGACGTCAACCCCCATCTGGAGGATCTAGTCCCGAGAAAATAGTGTTAGAAAAACACCACTCCCGACGTGGGAATCGAACCCGGTCCACAGCCCATACATGCTGCCACTAGACCAAAGTATAATTAGTTATATTCACTGACATTACAAATTAAGTAAATAATCGAGTAGGTAGCAGGTACTAATGTTTATGATTTAGTTTGAATACAATGCCTAATTAAATTCCTAATGTTAGGTATAAGACTTCTACTTACATATATAATCAATGCGAAAGAATTTATCTCTGTCCGTTTATCACATTTCAGATATCACATTTTGATCTTTTTTTTTATAAAGACAGCTTGCCTCCGTGGCGTGGTGGTATTTAGGTACGACTACGTTTCTGAGGTCTCGGGTTCGATCCCCGGGTCGGGCAAAGTGATATTGAATTTTTCCATATCAGCCCAGAGTCTGGAATTTGTGCCCGATATGGCGATAGGCTCGCCCCCTATCACATCTGGGACGGAACTAAACTCGGCGAAATGTGGGTGTTCTAGTTCGCTAGTACGCCTCTGCCTACCCCTTCGGGGATACAGGCGTGAGCTTATGTATGTATGTAAAGACAGCTTGAACACTAGGAAAGTGCATAGAATACCTTTCCTTTCTCAAAAAAAACCTGACAGATATGATCATGGAGAATGAAATCTCTAAACAAAATGTCATCGGCAACCACCAAAGACAACAGTACATAGACAGGACAACACCGCGAAACTTGTGATCCAAAAGTTGAGACCTCGTGGTCATCTGTCACTCAGTCGTATTTGAAACATACGTGCGCAAGATCGTGATAGCGTAATAATGTTTAAATTGTCTTACGTGATTCTTGAACATTCACAGAACATTCTAGGGTGAAAATTGTAATAAGTGCCCTGCCATTATAATAAGTGGTATAATGGCTTTACTGATGTTTGTAGTATTTTATTTTGTATGAAAAGTTGCTTGATAGCCCCACCATATTTCGTAATATTAAATCTCTTTGACAACCACGTACGATATAAAAAAAGGGTTTCCAGAAAAAATATCACGCAGACGAAGCCGCGAGCAAACGTTTTTTTATAGTTGCAACAATTGAAATTCAATGTTCCGTTCCACCAGTTCCCAATATCAGCTGAACTTTGAAAATGTACACCCGTGAAGAACAACTTCAACCGACAGAAATTCAGAAATCAAAATATTCGAGAATTAAGC
This sequence comes from Clanis bilineata, assembly GCA_036417725.1. Lineage (NCBI taxonomy): Eukaryota > Metazoa > Arthropoda > Insecta > Lepidoptera > Sphingidae > Clanis > Clanis bilineata. The sequence goes on from CM071142.1 coordinate 5,460,663, forward strand.
CAAAATTCGATGACAATGACGAAGAAGGAACGAAGAATATAGGAACTGATTACTCATTCACACACCCATGGGTATGGAAAAAAGTTATTGTAATATTAATAATACACGTTTTTGGAATATATGGATGGTTCTTAATTATCACTGGACACATTGGCATCAAATTGATTTTATGGAGTAAGTACATAAATGATAAAAACTAATAATAAAATCCGGCCAAATGCATGCTGTAAGTATATCAGGGGGTTACCACCAACTCTTATAGCAGTACTATTATAATCTTACTGCGTTTTTTTGTACGGGAATCTGAACAAGCAAGATTGTAATAATACTGCTATAAGAGGTGGTGGTAACCCCCATGATCAGTGATCACGCACAAGACAGGGTTTCGAAGTAGGGTTAAATCACGGACGTAAAAAAAGACGGACGGAGCGCTGCGAACCCTGAAAGTGAAACCGGGTTTTCGGCTGATTCGACCAGTCGCCAGCCGCCGCCAATACGTGTCTATAGATCGAATGAGCAATGTTCCTAGCGCTCCGTCCATCTTTTTTTTACGTCCGTGGGTTAAATATTACTGAAATATAATTATAGTAGACATCATTTTAGGCACATCGTCCATAAACATTTATATTTACTACTTACTTGTTTTACATAAGTAATAACTTCGTCTATGTTGTATTGTATTCAATTCACGCCGCTACAGATTTTTTTTCAAAATTTTATTTTACCATTTTGTTGGTGTGATTGATATTATGTAGTATAAAATAAAATAAAATAAAAAAAACCTTTATTCTACCATAAATTAACATTCTTTTTTTTTTGAGTTATTAAATTACAATTAATAAATACTAGAATTTCATCATTGAGTTAACAGTATAGTAGTCGTTTAGTATTCACCAAAATATTATTAGGAATTATTATATATATTTTATAAGATTTCTAATTATATCAAATATTATTATTATATTTCTAATGTTGATTCTTATTATAATATTAATTCTTAATTTATTTATTTATGGAAGTCGCCTCATTGGCGTAGGCCTCCCCAACTCTCTCCAATTTTTCCTATCTCTGGCTAATCTTCTCCAAAGCGGTCCACACCTTTGTCTAAAAATGTCCTCCCAACGAGTGTGTGGTCTCCCTCTTTTCCTTTGTCCATCGCGGGGGATCCAATCTGATATTTTCCTCGTCCAACTGTCATTGTTCATTCTACATATACATATGTCCAGCCCATGTCCACTTTAAAGATCTTATTCTTTTTAAAACATCAGTCATTTTGGTATTTTCCCTTATTACGTCATTTCGCATTTTATCTGACAATTTAATGCCTAGTATGCTCCTCTCCATTTTCCGTTGTTGTATCCATAATCTACTCTCATCCTTTTTTCTTAATGACCATGTTTGGCACCCATATGTCAGACAAGGTAAGATTGCTACTTCGAAAAGCTTTACTTTCAGACTTAGTTTCATATTTTTACTTTTCATTATTTCTTTATAGGTCCAGTATTTATTCCACGCCATCGCTATTCTCCTATTTATTTCCTTTTCTGTTAGGTCTTCGAATGATATTGATTGACCCAAATAACTATATTCCCTTATATATTCTATTTGCTGGTTGCCTACTTTTATGGTGTGCATTTTCCCATTGGTAAGGATTTTAGTCTTGGACGCATTCAAGGACAGGCCAACCCTATGACTCTCCCTAGTCAGTTCGTTCAGCATGTCCTCCAATTTTAATTATGTAGTATACCCATGCCAAATTACAGCTTTCTAGTACTGATAGTCTGATCTAAACCGCGGACAGACAGACAGACATGACGAAACTATCTATAACGGTCCCGTTTTTGCCATTTGGCTTCGGATACAATCGTAGCGTCGGGGTATATAGCCTCGGGTAGCACATGAAGCAGCACACGCCGAAGGGCCGATTTTTTTGATATAAAAAGAAAATTTATGAATAATAAATACACTCAACAATCACAAACATAGTCCTGACTAGGGTTTCTGATTTCTCGACTTTTTTATTTCTCGAGGCACGAGAATTCTCGACTAGGATTTCTCGGTGCTTTATTCTCAATTAGACTGATAAATGAGTTGATTATAAATCAAATGTTAAAGTTACAATAAAATGCACTTTTAATTAACAGATCAACAACAAAATATAAGATATTAAACAAACTATACTCAGCTGGTGTATATATAAAGTAAAGTGTATTAATTAAAGTCAAATTAATTAAAAGTAAAGTCAATTTCATCATTATCGGGTCTCTATTAGTTACTAATATACAACAGTCATTAATTAAATTTTAAAAAAGAAAGTAAAATTCAATCAAAAAGAATTACTAGTACTTATGTACATATAGAGCGAACTTCGACTAAATCTTAGTCAAAGAAATGATTTGATGATTTCTGATTCTGGGATGTAAGCACCAGTAGCCTCTTACACTGCCAAAAAATAATACATGTCTTCTGTAGTTTGTTGTCTATATGCATATTTGTTCGATAGCAGTTTGTAATCCAAGATAACACCTAAGTACCTGACTTCTTTGGTAAGAGTCAGCGTTGTGCCAGATTGGGAAAGCGAAGGTTATTTATAATTCGCTATTTTGTGAACAAAACTCGTTCCGTTTTTGATGGGTTTACTGTCAGTCCTTACTGAGAACACCATCGTTCGACGATTTTGAGTGCCCCTTGCATAAGATCGCATAGAACTGTCTCGAACTTTCCCCTTATGAGGGTAGCTACATCGTCTGCATAGCCAATAGTATAGAAGCCCGACTTGTTGAGTAACCTTAGCAGGTCATTCACCACGATGTTCCAAAGGAGTGGCGAAATTACTCCTCCTCGTGGGCACACAAGGGCGCGTACGGTGCTGTTTAGTACTTGCACTGCTTTTTTCCTCAACATGCCGTCGATCCATTCGATCATGGACCAATCAGCTCCGTGTATAAGCAGTGCATAGCTTATGCTGTTGGATTACGTCTTGTCAAAACCCCCTCGACATCGATGAAGGCTACAAGCGCTAATGATTGTGTTGATAATGCACTCTCGGTTGGAGAGATAATATTGTGAAGCGCTGATTCTGTTTATTTTTCTGAAGAATAGACATGCTGTTGATGGTGTAGAAGATAAGGCGCCAAAGCCCCGTCCCTAAGATCTCTATTACAGAGTCTCTCCTTGATTTTAAGGATAAAGGACGTGATTCTGGCTGTGTGTAATCAATCACTCTTACCTGGTTTGGGTATAAATACCACTTTTACTTTTTTCATATAAAGGCTACGTACCGGTACTGGAGGCATGCTCGGTAAATCCTTACCAGATGTGGAGCAATCGTATTTTTGCTCCACTGTAAAAATGCCATCCAGGCCGTCAGCTTTGTATGCAGAGGAGCTGTTGATTGACCATAGTATCTTTTCCAATGTAACTATGCAATAGGCAGTATTGACGGCTTCAGCAACGTAAAGTGGGGGATGACTTTTTTCTGAATTATCCCATAGTTAGATAGGTCGTTCAAAAACATTGAGAGTTTGATAAACCTATTTTTTATTTAAGAAATAGTTTGAAAAATATTAAGCTTTAAAGTGTAATTTTATGTTAGTCAAGTGTCAGCAAACTGTTGGTTAAAAAATAAACTATCACGGCTTACCACCCTTTATAAATTAACGAGTTGGTAATAATCGACCAAAGTAAAAAACAAAATGTTGTACAAAATCTATTGAATACTAGATGAAGTTGTTAGTTATGCAAAATAGGTAGTAAATATAAGTTTATGGCCAATGAGTATGTAGTATGACTATTAAAATCATATTACAGTAACATTTAACCCGGCTTTGGAACCCTGTACTGTGCATGCTCATTACATTCCATGTTCATGAACAGATATGCAGCATGCACTTGGCCGATTTTTTTCAATGATTTATATCGCTCTAGAACCACTACCACTAGACCAAGGTTCTAGAACAAACTATTTTTATTAAAAAGTTATTTTAATTTTTTTGCGGTGTGTTATAAAAGCGTAATTTTTTAAAATATTACTTATTTTTACATTTTTTTGGCTCTGCAAAAGCTTTACCTAATTACAGTCTCACCAGAGACTTGATTTTCAGTGATTTGTATTTCATTTTTTTTCGTTACCCTGGTGATCCTGGTCAGAATACCAGGATAAAATTATTAAATCATTGTATTGTCATCGGTCCTTGATACGTGTGCCAATTTTCAAATTCATCACACGTCTAGAACATGGTGAAAATCTCGTTGAAAGATTCCATTACATAGATTCATAGATACATACAGCTAATATAAAGCGTGTAAAAATAAGCGCCTACATGTGCTAACTTTCATCTAAATCTGTAAACATCTTAAATTACAAATATCGTAATCCTTTTTTTATTGTTTTTATACGATCCTTCATTTTACCTCAAAAACTCTGAATGTCCGTAATTTCCCATAAAAAAATTATGCACTCGTGATTAACGATGCGTGAACAATGTCCATCCCGTATTTATAATAATTTTGTTGTTATTTTTGTACTAGTATTTTATTATTTCAGAAATATTAATCGGTTACATTGGAGGTCAAGGTATAGTTATTGGTGCGCACCGATTTTTCACCCACAAGTCGTTTAAAGCGAAACCTGTTCTCAGATTTGTTCTTATGTTAATGCAAACAATCGCCGGTCAAGTAAGTAAATCAATGCAATCAATATCAACTTAGGTCTGTCTATAGTTTGATCTACAGTACATTTACTGAATGTCCATGTTCTTTCATGGGTTAACTACCTTTTTTTCAAAACACATACCACAGATTCAAAATTTACACCACACACACAAATAATATGTCTTTAGGACTGAATACCTCGCTAATTATTGACTGAATAAAAACATGGACATGATGGACTATTAGTATCACTTCATTTAGCTAGTCTTGTTTAGCGAGCACCTTCTACTTCTTATTTCACTAACTACTTCGCTCATCTTCGGTGGTACACGTTGCCTTAGGTTTCCATTCTAGCAATTTGACTACGGAACCGTAAAGATATAACGGAACGACCCGACTGTACTTTAAGGGCCTTACTTATAAAAACAGTTTCGCTGAGCAAATGGCTAAGAATAGTCTGTCACTTTTTCCTAGTGTCACATTGTTTGAAAAAGAAAGGGACAGACTATTATTTATCATTTGCTCAGTTAAACTGTTTTTATAAGTAAGGCCCTAACAAGATAAGAAAGCGCGCGTGAAGAGAAGGCGCGCGGGTATAATAATATTATTTGTGCCCTATGACCACGCACGCCCCCAACCGGTTCGGTCCCTCTGATTTCTAATATTAGTTGTAGGGTTCAAACTTCAAATTGTAGGTTATAGTATAAAATTAATTCCAAACATTGTAATTTTAGTATTCTGTGTATACCTGGGTTCGTAACCATCGGCTCCATCATCGATACTGTGATAGTGATGGTGACCCTCACAACTCGAAGCGAGGCTTGTTCTTCAGCCACATTGGTTGGGTCGTGACGAAGAGACATCCATATGTCATTGAACAGGGCAGAAAAATAGACATGAGTGACTTGGAAGCCGACTGGATTATCATGTTTCAAAAGAAGTATGATTCACTTTTGTTTTTCTTTTAAGCTAAATGTACGTACTGGGCTTTTTAACCAAGTTAAAAACGAACCAGGTTAAAGTATAGTCAAAGATTAACGGCCTTGAGAAAACTTCATATTCGTATGATTATAATTATCTTGAATTTTATAATGATATTTTTATTTATTTTTTTCAGGTATTACACTCTGTTCTACGTCATCTTCGCTATTCTGATTCCCGTCATCGTTCCCGTTTATTACTTTGACGAATCTTGGTGGAACTCCCTTCTTGTGGGTTACTTTACTCGTCATATGATCGCTCTGCACGTTACGTTTCTCGTGAACAGCGTTGGGCATACCTATGGATCCAGGCCTTATGACAAGTACGAAGTCATTTATAGTGTTTGATGATTAAAACATTCGCTTCATAGACCTATTTTTTGCTGTCGTAGAAGTTTTGAGTGTTAGAGTGACTGGCTCGGTCGGTTTGATACCACTCTCTCACAGAAAACCGAAGTAATGTGGCAGCTCACTGCTGCGTATCGTTCGGCGACTGAAATTTCCATGGTTCCTTATCACCCCTCCCTTCCTCAATCCCCATTTTTCTTTAAGGGCGACTTGCACCACTATTACTGTAGGTTAGTAATAGTGGTGCAAGTCGCCCTAGGTGTAGCAACTCACCAATGGTCCTATTGTCATCTATGGAAAATGCAAAATTATCGCTTATGCGATTTTGTCGCCCTGAACAATATACTCAAGATGCTCTATTTCGGGACCTCCGCTTTACACTATTTTTAGAATAGCCTGTACACAAAGATACTTAAATTCTAAAATTAAGTAAAATACTTCTGTCAATTATTTTATACCATAACATCTGGGACTGAACTAAGCTCGGCGAAATGTGGGTGTTCTAGTTCGCTAGTGCGCCTCTGCCTACCCCTTCGGGGATACAGGCGTGAGTTTATGTTATGTTATGTTAGAATGTGTTTAAAAAAACACATTGTCTACTCTAGAATCGTATTTATTTCCAGGAATTTGCAGGCAACTGAGTCTCGGTTTGTATCGATGGTATCTTTAGGTGAAGGTTGGCACAACTATCACCACGCATTTCCATGGGACTACAGTGCTGCTGAACTCTGCATGGATTTTAATTTCGCAGCGACAACTATACGATTTTTCGAAAGGATCGGCCTAGCGTATGATTTGAAGACTGTGCCACCACATATTGTATGTGTTAAGTAACCACTACGTTGACTACGTTAGTTATAATCACAGACGTAAAGAAAAAGAAGGACACCATCTCGCCTGTAGTTAAACAGACGCCACAGACGACTTCACTTTCAATGTTCCTAACGCTCCGTCCATCTTTTTTTTACGGCCGTGGTTATAATATTGTTACAGTATTCCTAAATATTCGTAGTTAATGAGGGTGTCTAAGAAAATGAAATATCACCATAAATATAGTCACTGATATCGTGGTAGACAGCTTAAACATAACAGCAGAATAATATCATGTAGTCTGATTACTATAGCAGCAGCTCAGTTGGGAGTCGTAGGGACTGCTGAAACGAGGCTTGGAGGCTCGAGACCAACCCCAAATATGCGTGCATATCTGACTGACAGCCTCCGTGGCGAAGCGGGCGAGAGTAGCCGGCTGTGAAACTTGAGGTCGCGGGTTCGATTCCCGCACCGAGACAAATGTCTGTGTGGCCCATAGATATTTGTTTCGGGTCTGGGTGTTGTGAGACCGAAATTCTGTCGTAGTTTCTGATACCCACGATACAGGTTACACCTAGTCTGGGGTCAGGACTATGTATGTGACTGTTGGGTGTATTTATTATTTATTTATTATTTTCTATATTAATTATGAATTATCGCTTACTGTAACGGTAATGGAAAACATGCTAATAATTTCATCACAAAAATTTCGAAGATTTGTGAAGTCTACCAAGTGGTAGACAAAGGCCTAACCTCTATCATTAGTAGACGAGGCCTTTGCTCAGCAGTGGGGAAATAATATTACAGGGCTGATATTATAATATTATACAGAGTGGCGCCAACATAACGACAATAAATTTAATAATAGATAACATATGTATTTTTAAATTTGGCTGCAGCAATAAAAAACTGTAACGTCAATAATGAAAAAATAAATTTATAGAACAAAATAAATAGCAAAAGTTCAGTTACTAAATGTCACACCATTTATACTGTGTAAAACCGGTATAATGCACGAAAATCTACATGTGGGTAAATTTCAGTAGGTACGCGGCGAGTGAACCTCGCATCCAAGGCATAGAGTAACTTGAATATACTGATAATCTAAGGCATGCTGGACAAGTCCGTTATCTACAAAAGTCTTTGACCGCTAATATCAGCTGTCATAACTAAAAATCAATCCTGTAGCTAAACTATTTTACCTATTCGACTGATTTTTGTAGTAATGTTGTAAGGTATATCTGGTATTATTTAATGTTGCTATGTCGGCGTCACTCGGTAGATTACCTATATCGAATATTAGAACCTTATCTTTAAACATTTCAACGTAATCAATACATGTTTAGGTAAAGAACAGAATTATCCGCTCCGGTGATGGCAGTCATTACATGCTGAATGGTGAGGAATTCAGGAATCCAGTGACAGCACTAGGATCATCATCATGATAGATCTTCTAAACACATCTGTTGGCGACACGTCATCGTGCAAGCGCGGGGTAACGACTGGGTACTATGGATATAATGGACCTCACTTATAAAAACATTTTAGCTGAGCAATTAAGAATAGTCTGGCCCTTTTATTTTCAAACAATGTGACACAAGGAAAAAAGTGACAGACTATTCTTAACCATTTGCTCAGCTAAAATGTTGTTATAAGTGAGGCCCAGTATTATTACTTTAAAGGTTAACAACGTAACATTTTCTTGTTTTATTTTGTTAATAGTTATTTTTGTTAATATATTGGTTTTCACGGTTAAACCCGCTTTTACTGTTTCCTTTCTGTTCTAGCAATTTAAAACATTAAGTATACTCTAATAATATCATTTCAATACATATTATCCCATAAAATCCTCATTAGAAACAATCACTTAGACTGCCTCGGTGGCGTAGTTGTATTTCGGTACGACTACCGTCCTGAGGTCTCGGTTCGATCCCCGGGTCAGGCAAAGTGGTATTGGATTTTTCAATATCAGCCCGGAGTCTGGAATTTGTGCCCAATACGGCGATAGGCTCGCCCCCTATCACATCTGGGACGGAACTAAGCTCGGCGAAACGTGGGTGTACTAGTTCGCTAGTGCGCCTCTGCCTACCCCTTCGGTGATACAGACGTGAGCTTATGTTATGTTATGTAGAAACACGTTGTACATACACTATAATATATAACAAATTCATTATCCCCCCCCCCCCCCTATGTTGTGGTGTTACCGATATAAGTTATAAGTCAATGACAAAGCGATATATTATATAAATGTATTTTTTTATTACACAATTGAATTTAAGTTTTTCTAACAAATATCTTATATTCGTATTAAACAAGTTCAATCAGCACAAAAACAACCGCGACGAGCATTTTGTCGGATCCAAGGCAAATATTTAGTAACTCTAGTATAAACGCCAGGATACCCAGCTCTGCCGCAACCAATTCCCCAAGACACAACTCCTGTGAAAGAAATAAATAAATCAATCAAATCATACATTATTTTCCTACCTTTATAATTATTATTGAACAGGCATTTTTATAGCAGGGACTGGCAAACGACCAAGTGGGTCACCTGATGGTAAGTGATCTCCACCGCCGATAGACGCCCAAGATATTAAAAGAACCATGCGTGCGTTGCCAACCTAAAAGGAGGGAAATAGGGATTGTTACCGGGGAATTGGGCCACCGGATTTCTTATACAATCGCACTTTCTCCACCTAGCCTTATTGTAAACGCCAATGTGAGATACATGATACATTTTTAGTATATTGCAGAAAATTAATTAATTTTTAGTTTTAACGACCAGCCGCCAGCCTAGTGATTCTCCTTTTTAGAACCCAGTACCGATCAAAAAACGTGGATTCGAACCCAAAGGGTATCAATGTTTAGTCAAATGCTTTAGGGCGACTTGTAGCGCTATTACTAATCTGAAGTTAAATCTAAACTCGATTTATCCTACAGCTCACTCCTACTTTTAATTCAAGATTTGGGATAAATGGAGATTTATCGGGGAGATTTATAATAACTAGACATTTATAGATGTATACATACATACATACATACATAAGCTCACACCTGTATCCCCGAAGGGGTAGGCAGAGGTGCACTAGCGAAACTAGAACACCCACATTTCGCCGAGCTTAGTTCCGTGACAGATGTGATAGGGGGCGAGCCTATCGCCATATCGGGCACAAATTCCAGACTCCGGGCTGATATGGAAAAATCCAATATCACTTTGCCCAACCCGGGAATCGAACCCGAGACCTCAGAACCGTAGTCGTACCGAAATACCACCACGTCACCGAGGCAGTCCGTTATAGATGTATGTGTTAATTTTTGAACGAATGACGATTTGAGACCATACTCAAACCATATAGGTACCTAAATATAAATAAATATTATGATGTAACAATGTAATGTAACGTTTATAAAACCACAACGACCATAATCACACAATAGATAATGTAATGTAGTAATGAATACTATTTGTCGCCTCTTTGGTCTAGTGGCAGTATGTATGGGCTGTGGACCGGGAGATCCTCGGTTCGATTCCCTGGTCGGGCAACGCAAATTTTCTAATTTAAATTGCCCGGGACTGGACCCATCAGAAGGAGTTGATGTCAGGCAGGCGGCCAGTCGTAAAAACTAAGCTAAATCCTTTCTGCAACAAGCTTGAAAAAGTGGGTTGCACCGACCCGACATTAAGGTGGGAGAAGAGCAGGTAGAATGAAATAATGTAGTAATAAATAAAATGATTACAAACCTAATAATTCATACCGCTTGTCTTTTCTTTCTGCTGATAGAGCACCTCCACTGTCACCCTAAAATATTCATAATTTATTAAAATAAACCTATGTAGGAATATCGCGCCTTTGATCTAGTGACTAGTGTCACCGTATATGGGCTGTGGATCAATAGGTTCTGAGAAAAGAAGCAGGTTTTGAGTGGTAGAGCCACGCTATAGACAGTAACGTTTACAGCACGAATAATAAATAATATAATAATAAATACACCCAACAGTCACACACATAGTCCTGACCCCACACTAGGTGTAACCTGTATCGTGGGTATCAGAACCTACGAGAGACTTTCGGTCTCACAACACTCAGACCCGAAACAAATATCTATGGGCTACACAGACATTTGTCTCGGTGCGGGAAGCGAATCCGCGACCTCACGTTTCACAGCCGGACTCGCACGCTGCACCACGAAGGCTGTCGCTCCGCCGGCTGGGCCGTGGGCCAGGTCGATCGGTTTGACACCTTTGTATTTGTTGAAAATCCTAATTTACCTGACAGGTGTCCTTTTGTCCTTTCTCTGGATACCCAGCACACAACATGCCTTCTCCTATCATAAAAGACTCGTACTTAGTCTTTTTGCACTGCTCGTTACTAAGAATTGGCAGTTCCACATCCAATAAGTAGCAGGAATGGTTCTTTTGTTCAGCCGTTGAACCCCAACCAGCGGCGATTGCTTTTACTCCTTCGTAAGTTTTGTCTGAAATATACAACACCACGTAAATAAAGTTGTGTAAATTGGTATTAAGACCTTAATTAATCACAAATAGCTGCAAACAATTGGTTTGGTGTCATCGCTTAAAAAATACGAGTTTTTTTCTTCAAACCATATGACACAAGAAAAATCGAGAAGCAAAAGTAAGTATGAGAAGAAAACGGTACTATGTCGAAATACTGTATAATAGTTACATACATATTTTTACCTTCCAAATCCTCATCATAATTCCTTTATTTTAAAGTTGAAAACATAATTTGCTATTGCGGGTGTTTATCATATTCAGATCTTTCAATACCAGAATCTCCTTTGTCTACTCTCTGCTATAAAATCAGTATTAAACTCTTATAGAGCTTACCATCGTTTGGAGGCAAGCATACTGGTTTCACAGTATCAGTAACCTTCACACGATCATGAAGTCTAAGCACTGCTATGTCGTCTCTAAAGTTCGTGAAAGTAAAGTTGTGTGCTAGGAGTTGGACGACAAATCGTGTTTCCGGACGATGTGTCTTGTTGCACCTGTTGTGCTCGCCAAGAGTTACCTTGATCATGAACCACATAAAACTGGAAAAAGTATATAACAAAGGTATATAATGTGGTATGTACAGCCAACAGTCACATAGTCCTAACGCCACTCTAGTCATAACCTGTATCAAAAACTACGAGATACTTTCGGTCTCACAACACTCACATATTTGTGGGTCACACTATTTGTCTAGGTGCGGGAATCGAATCCGCGGCCTCTCGCTTCTCGCTACTCGCCCAAAGATTGTGACCTTATGGTTACAGGTCATGGGGATGCCGGACTTTTCTTGGCTAGTAGGAGCCACTTTGAAATACTTGAAATATATTATAACTTGTTGACCCAGAGGAAGTTGACATCAGGTACGCAGCCGGTCATAAAAACTAAGCCGAATCTTTTCTGCAACATGCTTAGCAAAGAGTTTTGCATCGACACGAAGTTGAAATAGGATAAGAGCAGGTTTAAAAAAGGACGGTATTTGCGGAAGCGGTATTTACGCTAGAACTACCAAACCTGCAATTTTCCCGTCAGTAGTTCGTCATTGCCCATTGAGCTATTACAAATGCATCGACAGAACAATAGCCGAAATAACAAAGCATACTGACCCTTTGACACAGTGTGCGGCGGTGAGCACATATCTATCGTTGAGGAGCGTGCCACCGCAGTAGAATTTGTGGAAGTACGAGAGGCGGGTGACCCACGGGAACTCGTTCACCGCCGTCTCCACACCGCCGATGATACGAGACACCTCGTTGCGCACGCCGCAACCTCCAAAAAGAAATTGAACTTAGGCTGAGATCTATAGAGCGAACTTCGACTAGAAAACAGACTGACGTACCGACTAAACAAAGATTTTCATGTTAAAAATGGCTCTGATTAAGTCGAAGTTCGATTTAAAAAATCGAAATCCACACTGAGTTCGTTTCTTTGACTCAGACTTAGTCGAAGTTCGCTCTATAGATTTCTGCCTTAATATACCTCAATTTAAGAAATACACTGAGATTTAATTGGAGTCATTACTAGGTGTGGCTGTTATGTGAGTCCATCAATATAATATACCCTAGATGCACAGTTCTTTGCAAATATTCTCCTAAAAAGTGGTCGCAGGAATAAAAGAAAGAAAAATAAATCAACACAAATATAACCCTATGCACGTGTAATAAAGTAGATTTTTAAACGAAATGAGCAAGCGTTCTTAAATTTGAATTTTGAAATTTAGAATTCCATCGGCGTCGGACTGTATGCAAAACGAGTGCTTAAAGCACTTCTTTGCTGTCCCATTTTCCGACCGTCAACTGTGCATCTAGGTAAATAATATATCAATGTGTGAGTCATATAATCGTGAAAATAGGCCTCCCCCAAAGATTTCCAGACCTTTTCGAAACTGCCCACATCCAGTCGCCCACATCCATTCAGTCATCTCCTTAGTCTTGTGGCAGCATATATGGGGTGTGGACCGGTACTGGGTTCGATTTCCAGGTCGGGCAAAGCGATTTTTTTAATTGATTTTTCCGAGACGGATCCCCAGATCCCCAGAAGGGGGTTGACGTCATACTGCCGGTACTAAAAGTTAAGCCAAATCATTTCTGCAATATGATTGAAAATTGATGTTGCGCCGACCTTATTAAGGTGGGATAAGGGCAGGTAGAAAGAAAGAAGGAAGAATATAACGGAATACCTACTGTTTTACGTTAGCATAACAAACCACGTTTTCTTCGAGGGTCATCGGCATTTTTGCCAACTGGACGCTACCTACATACGGATATAAATAAACTGGCTGACGTCAGACAAGCAGTCGCTCGTAATAACTAAACCTTTCTGTAACATGTTGTAAAGGCGCGTACACACCAGGCCGAACGAAGGCGAACGAATCATGCCAGTTTCATTCCCACAACAGCGATAGTTTGTTTGTGTGAACGCAACAGGTATAGTATATCTATACCGAAATACGAATCTTCGTTCGCCTTCGTTCGGCCAGTGTGTCCCCGCCATAACAAGTTGCGCCGAGTCGACCTCATATTGAAGTAGGATGAGCACAGATCGAAGAATACTTACGGCAATTACACTTTCGGCCATATTCTCCCTCATCCGCCGATACGGTTGCATCTTCAGCTCTCACCTTTAGAATAAATAAAATACTATTACAGTTTGTGTATTATGGCGGGTACACACACGAATCATGCCTGTTTCTTTCACACAACAACGAAAGTTTATTTGTGTGAACGCAACAGGTGTAGATTCTTTCGCCTTCGTTCGGCCGGTGTGTACGCGCCATTACGGGCGGTTTCTGAATTACGAACTCCACTTTGCCTACTTTTTACTCATAATCCTATCTACTGGCAATGCAGATGATGAAAAATATTAATGGCAAGGAAACAAAACAAATGGAGTAAAATCGTACACGTATGCGAAACTGAGAAATATCGAGACAACGACCTTATGAACCGTTTATACGAGGGCAATTATTGTGACACTAATCTAAATTCATTGATTCTTTATTTTACAATCCATTGTTCTGGGCTGTGAACCTGGAGCTCCTGGGTTCGATTCCCAGGTCAGGCAAAGCGAATTTTCTAATTTAATTTGCCCGGGACTGGTTCCCCTAGGGGGGTTGACGTCAGGCAGGCAGTCGGTCGTAAAAACTTAGCCAAATCCTCTCTGCAACATGCTTGGAAAAGTGTACTGCGCCGACCACACATTAAGGGCAGGTAGAAATAAAAAGCGTCCCACACATAATCCTGACTCCATACTAGGTTTAACCTGTATCGTAAGCATAAGAAACTACGAGAGACATTTCGGTCTTACAACATCCGGACCCGAAAAAAAATATATATGTGGATCACTAAAACATTTGTCTCGGTGCGGGAATCGAACCCCGACCTCTCGTTTCAAAGTCGGCCACTTGCCCACTGCCCACTGCCCACTGCACCACAGGGGCTGTCCGTTATTGACATAAAGTGACTTAAATTTAGCTCTAGTAAAGCCGCCTCATTGCTCACGGTAGAGTACTTAATTCCATTGTACATTGTGGGATTCAAATCCTAGAGCGGATAATTAAATAATTATGTCCGTTTCAATTTCATAAATAACGCAATGAGTTTTCCAGGTTGCTCCTATTACATGAAGAGATGGAACTAAAATCAGTGAAACATGAATAGAACTTAGGCTGAGATCTATAGAGCGAACTTCGACTAAGCCTAAGTCAAAGTAACGACCTCAGTGAGGAATTGGAATTGTTAAATCGAACTTTGACTTAGTCCGAGTCATTTTTTACAAGATAAACAGACTGACAGACAGATTAAGCAAAGATTTGCTTGTAAAAAAAGGCTCGGTCTTCATCGAAGTTTGATTTAAAAATTCCGAAATGCCACTGAGTTCGTTTTTTTAAGTCACTAAACTAAGTCAACTAAGACAAAATCCTTACTGAATTCGTTACTTTGACTTAGACTTAGTCCAAGTTCGCTCTAAAGATCTCACTCAGCCTTACTTTACTTCACCTCTGCCCGGCCTATTAGAATGTCTTAAAACTAGAATTTACTTTATAGTTACAGAAATATAATATGCAGTCGATAAATACTCACCATATAACATGTACCAAACACACCAATTAAAATAGCGAATATAATTTTCCACATAATGCACAAATTATAAGGATTTACGTGAAACTAGAATTGACTATAGTTTACAGACGACCAAATGCTCCAAGAAAACGGGAAGCTGTGGTTGGAATGAGGACGTTGCACTCACATCGCATCTCAAAGCCTGGCTATAACTATTTTACATTATAGTCATCCTATACCAGAACCTTAGATCCTGTATTCTTCAAACATTGTATTTGCTAGAAAGAGACAAGTGATATTCTTGGGAAGTGTTATATGTATCGATATGAGCTAATGCAAATATTTATAACTGTTCATAGGTAGATACTTATCGGCTAACGAAGTTCTAATTACGTACTGTTTTTATATTACTGCGTAATAAAGTGCGGTAGGGTAACTTTTGACACTCAATACGATTGCCATTCGGTTTCATTTATTGACTTAAAATTCCACCGAAATCGAGGTAATAAGCGCACTAATGTCGTGTCAAAAAAATTCCAAATTTCCAAGTTTTCGAATCTAATGCAACATTAGCGCACTTTTCAATTTCGGTGGAATTTTGACTTAAAATAAATGAAACCGAGTGTCAAAAGTCCGGGGACTGGATTTGATGATACGAATTATCTTCTTTAACCAAGATATCTTTATTCTTTTTTCCGTGAAGATGAAAACCTGTCTGTTCTGAATCACGAACTAGTTATTTAATTGAGTTCATTAATATGTTGAACCCTATATGTTTCAAACGTCAAGTCAAAAGCCCAAAAAAATTATAAGTCAGTTTGTATCCACGTTTCAATATAATTTATTAAAAATACGTTTTTGAAATCTATAAAGCTTGATTTGTCTTCCAAAGTAAATAGCTACGAGTATCTGCGAGTAAATAAAATCATTCGTGGAAAGATTACCGTATACGTATAGATTTTATCTTTATCGTTATTAGGTGTAAATTTGATTTGTAACGGCAACGGCACTTTGGCAAATGTTTTATTACTTAAATTAAAAGAGCGAGGTTTACAAATATATTTTAATGTGTGATCAGAATTTACAGTAACAGCCTTCTTGTGTGTTATCTCGGATCCAATCTAAATACTTTGTGACTCTCGCGTAGACTCCAGGATAACCTTTTCTTGCGCATCCGTAACCCCAAGAGACGACACCTATAAAATAAATTTATAGATTGCATTTAACATAATAAATGATAATCAAATACAATACCAAGTCAAACAATTCAATAAGGTGAGTAATTACAATTAGGAAGAGACCATAAATTCGTTTTGTATTTTAATTCTTAGTCGCCTCTTTGGTAAAGTGGCAGCGTATGGGCTGTGTATCGCGAGATCTTGGGTTCGATGCCCAGGTCGGGAAAAGCTATTTTTCTAATTTGATTTGCCCGGGACTGGATCCCCAAAGGGAGATTGACGTTAGACAGCTCATTGTAAAAACTAAGCCAAATCCTTCCTGCAACATGCTTAACCACAGCCTGTTACTTAACCCGGTCACAGTCCATATATGCTGCCACTAGACCAAAGAGGCGCTTATTTTCGTATCAACAATAAAACATAAAACATAACATAAGCTCACGCCTGTACCCCCGAAGGGGTAGGCAAAGGCGCACTAGCCAACTAGTACACCGACATTTCGCCGAGCTTAGTTCCGTCCCAGATGTGATAGGGGGCGAGCCTATCGCCATATCGGGTACAAATTCAACAATAAAAAAAGAAATAAAATGTAGTTTACCTATTAATTCATATGCATGATCATTATTTTCTGCTACCAGAGGTCCACCACTATCTCCCTAAAACCATACAAGTTAAAATTGTTCAATACACTTGGAATATTAATAAATAAATAACACCCAACAGTCACACACATAGACCTGACTCTACACTTAACACTAAGGTACAAGTCTTGTGTCGTGACGATATTCAAAACGAAATTAAAATTCACATAAATACATAAAGTTCATTCGACATCAACGTGCAAATTACCACCAACGATAAATAATTATTATTCAGTCAATTGGACTATGAATAATTGTTATTTTGAAAGCAGATATTACATACATATATGTTATGTACCTAGTTTTATTTAAATTCCTTACACCTGCCATTATTTAGGTTATGTACTACATGCTTGAAAAAGTGTGTTGCGCCGACCCCTCATTAAGATGGTACAAGGGCAGGTAATAATAGTATAAAATTCTCTATTACAACTCTATTAAGCATGGTAGAAGATTGCCTCGCATCGGTGAAGGCAGAATGAGTCGCTCAGTTTTCTTTAAATGAGATTATGTACGTCCACTTATTAGCATTGTTGAGTTCCTTGAGTGGTAAAGCCACGCTGTAACGTCTACAGAACGAATGGGCCGGCTCGACCGGTTGGATACCACTGTCTAACAGAAAACCGACGTAAAGTGGCAGCACGCTGTCGCATTTCGTTCGGTGGGTGAGATTTCCGGTGGCCCATTTGCCCCCTCTTTTTCCCAATCCCTTTTCCCTCCCCTTCCATTTCGTATTTTTAGGTTGGCAACGCACCAATGATTCTTATTGTGTCTTGGGTGTCTATGGGCGGTGGAGATCACTTACCATCAGGTGACCCATCTGTTCGTTTACTAGTCTCTGCTATAAAAACAAAAAAAATATGTTACTGAATCAACTCAGTCAGAAAGGATAAGCGAGGTAGATTCTGACCCGATATGGGTGCTCTGTAGGTAAGTTTGGCACACTCGATTCGATTTCGACTACGATTCCTTTTCATTTAGTGACTTTAAATTCCACCGAAATCAACTTAAAAGTGTCTTAATGTCGCTTTAAAATCGGTCGCTTTGGATTCGGGAACTTAACATACATAAGCTCACGCCTGTATCCCCGAAGGGATAGGCAGAGGCGCACTAGCGAACTAGAACACCCACATTTCGTCGAGCTTAGTTCCGCCCAGATGTGATAGGGGGCGAGACTCGCCATATCGGGCACAAATTCCAGATTCCGGGCTGATATGGAAAAATCCAATATCACTTTGCCCGACCTGGGGATCGAACCCGAGACCTCAGAACCGTAGTCGTACCGAAATACCACCACGCCATCGAGTCAGTCAGTCAATTCGGGAACTTGTCATTTGGTAATTTATAAAGCGACATTAGTGCACTCTATAACTTGATTTCGGTGGAAGTTAAAGTCACCACATGAACTCAGGAAGCTGACCATAACCTATAATTTCTCACATACCGTACAAGCATCTTTGTGAGCTGTAGCGGGATATCCAGCGCACATCATCACGTCTGTAATTTTTGTCGCATTGTATTTAGTCTTCCTGCACTCTTCATTACTTAGAACAGGCAGTTCTGCTTCAAGAACTGTACAGGACCAATTTCCTGTTTCGCTTGTGGCACCCCAACCAGCAACTGTTGCTAGTGTATCTGTGTATGCTTTTCCTGGAATAAAATAATAGCAAGTTTAAAAACCTATCGAACCGACTTCGAATCCGATCGTGACCAAAATATGGGAACCCTTGAGATAAGCTCTATCGAACACAGAAATAATTTTGAAGATTGGTCCACATTTGGCGGAGATATCGTGTATCATACATAAATACAGACGTACTGAGGGACCTTCTCCTTTTTGGAAGTCGTAAATATATTCCTACCACCACTGTCAAATATTCGAAGAATTCCAATAGGAATACCAGGCAATTATCGGCCGTATCGGGATACCTCTGCTAGCCGAATAGATCGATTGATATTAATTAATCACCGAACAATGATTAGAATAAAATAAATATTGAAAAGGACACTATTATTATTGATGTAAATTTATTATTGACGCAATAAAAGTTTTAACTATCGGAAATTACAATACAATCGCAAAATGTAACTGATGTAATCAAATGTAATCAAATAATTTCAAGCATGTTGTTCGAAATAAGTAAAAAAATCATAATATTTTCATAAAATTCTTCACCAATCATGATCAGAGAATATCGATAGTAACATTTATTTCTACCTGCCCTTATCCCACCTTAACATGGGGTCGGCTCAAAACACTTTTTCAAGCATGTTGCAGAAAGGATCTGGGTCAGCGTTTACGAACGGCTGGCTGACGTCAGCCCCCTCTCAGGGATCCGATTCCGGACAAATCAATTTAGGATATTAGTTTTTCCCGACCAGGGAACCGAACCCAGGACCTCCCGATCCACAGCCAATATATGATGCCGCTAAACCAAGAAGGCGACGGATGATAACATCTCTCAATTTTGTTACATTGCTAACATGGTTTCCAACCAAAGGCTATTCAATATTTTTACCCGACTGCCTCGGAATGAGCTTAATGATTTTCGACTGACATCCACAAAAGGAGGAGGTCCTCGATTCGTCTGTATTTTTTTTATGTATGTTACTCGATATCTCCACTAAATGTGGACCGATTTTTAAAATTCTTTTTGTGTTCGATAGAGCTTATTTTAAGGGTGGTCCCATATATATTTGGTCACGTTAGGTAAATTGGAACTCGGTCAGTTAAGTTTTTAAACTTGTGATTATATAGTACCTAACGAGAAGTAAATTGGTACACATATTACAAATACACAAACCTATATCATGATAAACCTATAAGAACACACGCCAAATTTTCGTAAGACTGCCCCGGTGGCGTGGTGGTATTTCGGTACGACCACGGTTCTGAGGTCTCGGGTTCGATCCCCGGGTCGGGCAAAGTGATATTGGATTTTTCCATATCAGCCCGGAGTCTGGAATTTGTGCCCGATGTGGTGATAGGCTCGCCCCCTATCACATCTGGGACGGAACTAAGCTCGGCGAAATGTGGGTGTTCTAGTTCGCTAGCACGCCTCTGCCTACCCCTTCGGGGATACAGGCGTGAGCTTATGAGCCAAATTTTCGTTAAAAAAGTCATAAAACCCTTGGTATAGCGATTATAACATTAAAATAATTTAGTGTTCCCAATTTTAAGATATTAGGTATAAAACGATAAACATTTTAGGGCAGGCATCGTGGCCAAAAAATATGTTTAATAAATGTCCTTACTTAAAAACCTAACTTCGGCTTAACGAGATTTATGAGGATACTAACAAAAGGTAGACAGCGATAAAGTACTGATCGGTTATCTGGATATCATAATATAGTATGAAACCAAAATGCATGATGGAGGGTACACATCGGCAGAACGAAGGCGAAAGAATCTATGCCTGTTTCATTCACACAAACAAACTTTAGCTGTTGTGTGAATGAAACAGGCATAGATTCTGTCGCCTTCGTTCGGCCGGTGTGTAGCCGCCATGATACAAGTTTTGAAGATAAGTCCAGTAGTCGATAAGGACATGAGGAAAGATACCTTTAAAATGTGGCCTTAACAGCATTTGCATACAAGTCACCATAGGATTATAAAAACATTTTAGCGAACTAAATTGAAACACATCAACCCACTCAAATATGTCTACTGATATAAATTACGATGCTCTTGATGACTTTTTTAACTTTTGTAAAATATTTGATTGTGCGGAAAAATGCAAAGGGTTAAACAAAATCCAAATTTTATTAAGTTCGTTAGAACGACTTTACTGACTATTAATTAAAATATATATGATGCAGTTTTACTTGAATTTCTGCTGTTGACTAGGTAAAAGTAATATTAATATAACTTCTACTTCACACTGTCTCACTCTGCGGGGCATGGCTTTGCTAGAAAATATTAATTATCAATATAACAACACAGGCTACAAAATGTTTTTACAAATGTATGACTTTTTTTCCTATTCTAAATAATTAACACAATCACACAATTATCAATGTTAATTTGATGAAACAATGTAACAATTTTAATTCATGTTACAATAATATGTACACATGTTACTACTTTTTACTTATTACATATTAATACCTATACTTTTATTTGGTTAATGATCTCAAACTTCTAACATTATTCATCTTGGTACTTACGACGTCTCAACTAGGGATGTGCTAGAGCTGTGTAACGGAAACTATCGAATATCCGAAAGCGTAACCGTATGTATTAAAAATCCTACGAATAATTTCCAATAAAAACGGTAACGAAAGTGACCCAACGAGAATATAATATGATTTTCTTAGATAGGTATCCTAAAACAGGATCTCATTAGGTACCTAAAATAAAATAAAAATAAAACCCTACGGTCACACACATCGTTCTGTCCCCACACTAATATGGATCCTTGTGTTGTGGGTATCGGGAACTATGAGAGACTTTCGGTCTCAACAACACCTAGTCCAGAAAGAAATTTGTGTGGGAAACACAAACACTTGTCTCGGTGCGGGGATCGAACGCGCGGCATCTAGCTTCACATCCTAGCCCGCAGCGCCATGAAAGCTGTCCTGAATCCGTTGTCCGATAAATATCGGATTTCCGAAATAATCGAATACTAGTATTTATTATGGAAATAACTGGTGAAATTTCAGATCAGTCCAGATCCGAAACATCATATTCATATCCATGACATCCCTAGTTCCAATGTACAGTTGGATCGATCTAACTAAAATATGCAAATAAAAATATGTTTTTGTTATCACAGTACATTGACGGAACGGTTTGAACAAAAAATAAATATATTTTTTCAAGAGTATGGAAATGATGACACTAGTAATTTATGTAATGTTACAGGTTATTGGACTAAGAAGATGTTTAGTCATATAAGTAAAGTTTTTACAGACAATATTCTTTATGTGCTACATTAGGTTTTTTTTTATAGCAGAGATTGGCAAACGAGCAGATGGGTCACCTGATGGTAAGTGATCTCCACCGCCCATAGACACTCAAGACCTAAAAAGAATCATGGGTGCGTTACCAACCTAAAAGGAGGGAATGGAAGGGAAGGGAAGGGAAGGGAAGGGGAATGGGACAGGGAGTGGGGAAATGGGCCACCGGAAATCTCACTCACCGAACGAAACGCGACAGCAAGCTGCCACTTTACGTCGGTTTCCTGTGAGACAGTGGTATCTAACCGGTCGAGCCGGCCCATTCGTGCTATAGACGTTACTATCTACAGCGTGGCTCTACCACTTGGACAGTGTGGCTCTACCACTTGGAAATATTAATATATCTCCATTCCACTGCTTAATAGCAGTTAGCAATTGTTGTTCTTAATTTGCAAAATGATATTCAGAATTTGTCAAGATAATAATACATTATCCTAGATCTATGATCATAGATACATGATCCTTAAAAATCTTAGAACTCATGTCTGTGTTTGTAAATATGTAATAGATTTTATGAGTCATCAAAATCTACAAAGTGTTTGAGGAGTCATTTAAAGCATGATTTAGGGAAGACCGAGTTTTTTTTACTTAGTCTTACAATAGTAGATGTCCTGTGGCTGATAATGATGATAATTAATACTTAAATAATATCAAAATTGAAGCTCTGCTACATGAGTTTTGATTTGAACAACCTCTCAGAACCCCGGATAAGACAAAACCTTTTTTATGTAGATAGATAGATAATGTAGTAAATATAATTTTCAAGATTCTATTTTAAAGTAGGTTTTTAAAATATGTTACATAAGTTGAACATCCCTAAAACGTTGAATCATATGTATCCAAGTATATGAGACATGAGTCACAACTTATTTGTTGAAAACTGCATCGCTTCGAAACGCATTCGCAGAACACATACCTGGGTTAGTTGGCAAACACACTGGCCGCACGGTGTGTGAATACGTGATAGGCTCGTTCATCTGTATCAGCGCGATATCATTGCTCAGTTCCTTCAAGCTGAAGTTGTGTGCTATCACCTTCACCACAAACCTCATCTCCCGGCTTCGTTTGCGGTCGCATCTGTTGTGTTCCCCAAACGTCACTCGAAACATAAACCACATAAACCTGGAAAATGGATAAAATTAGTAAAATGAAATATAAGAAACAAAACTTATTTGAACTTGACTCTTTATGTGGGAAATGAAACGTAGGAGAATGTGTGGGAATTTCTTATGTATGTAAATAAGAGATACAGAGTTAGGCAGGAAGAAAGAAATGTGCGGGATTACGCCATACTAAAAAATATGGAGAAAGGATGTTGAATTATACAAAAGTTATAGTTTTAATTGTACCGAAGACTGTTTTTTATTACCGGAACCTTCAAGCAACTTAAATTCCCACGAAAGTACCAGAATAGTTTTTACAATTTTATTACAGCTATTCCTAATCTCTATGATCGTACAATTCTAACAATATTACATCATAATAACAACAAATACACCAAATAAAACGAGTCAAATTTATAACTGCCTTTTTATCGATATTCTTATTATTTACGAGGTGTTGTGATACAATATTTATTTTCAAATTATATAACGTGTCTTCGTTAAAAGAGGTTTCTTTTTATTTATTTAAAATAACTATACTATGATATTCAAACACTCAATATAAATCTGGTTTATACATATTTACATATCTATTGCCATTCGGGGCAAAGAGCTCAAGATTATATTTTTTGTGTCGTCATCTCCGTTCAATCGTTGGCAAGGAATAACGGGATGACAAATATACCTCGACGGTCACTACATTAATGTATACCGTTATATACGATGCACTATAATATAAGCCAATAAATTGTTATAATGTGACATTTAGATGATTATTTATTAACGCAAAAATTGAAAAAGAAAACCGAGAAAATAGCTGTAAAAATCTTACTTCCCAATATCCTCAATACTTACTCATCATCATCAAACCCTAATCATCTGTATATGGCCTATTCATTAGGACCATTCCAATGAGCTCACACACGATACTTGTGCTGTAAATTGGTTAGGTGATTGGGTATCCTGCTGATTCCAGATGTTGCAACATCAGATTAAGTTTAATATGCTATTGTAATACCATTCCAATTATAAAATACCAAATTCCAAATCTGAGATGAGAATGATAATCCAATCGGAAAAGAGCTGATGATCTGCAAACGCCTAAACAGATTTTCTTGGATCATGCCTAAGAAAACTCGCCTTCCTGGATTGGCAGGCGCAAACTCGAAAACCAGATCACCCATATCTTTCTGAGCTTATTTCTGGCCCGAATGTGATATGAACATAATGCATATTTCCATATCGGATGCAAACAGATTAAAGCTGGTACTGAGCATTGCTAATGTACTTACATAACTAATTATTATAAATATCACTTTACCCCACACCAGGATCGAAGCTGAGACCTCAAAAACCCTTTTGAGGTTTAGGATTACCTAATCGTATCGCGTACATGATAGAACTACTTCACCGAGGAAGGCTATTACTAATCACTATCTGTTTTGAATGCGTAGCATATCTTTAGTATGGTTACGATGTGGACAGTTTTGTCTATGAACGAGCATTCTCAAAGAAACCTGAAGCAAACTGGCAGTTTGCCATTGCCTTTCGTATAGTGAGTGTTTGTGGGGATCATTTTGTTGGTGACAGCTTAAAACTCTCCATCGGGTGACAATCTTTACGTTTATTGAACTCCTTTTTTCCAGATAATCTATTTACGAATCTATCCACGCCGAAGCTTGGACTACCGACTAAACCCGACAGTATTCCTTTCTGACTATATTGCGAATGTCACGGGATACGCAATTACATACAGCCGTTACCTCCGCGGGACGCGGTCTTAGTACAGGGTCACTCGCGATCTAAGGGCCACTTCAGCTCTGAGATAAATCTCTATTCTAATCTTGATTTAAAGATAGGATGAGCTGTCGGATAAATTGCGATAAGATGTAACTCTAGCTTAGTAATGGCGCTGCAAGTCGCACTGAGGACTTAACTTCTCCTTAGACGAAGCGTAGTAAAAAAAGCGCGTTCTACGCTACAACTATAGGTCAAAACATGCAAGGTAGCGGACTGCTTCAGTCAACTGCCATTTGCAGGACTAAAAAATCGACTACAGATCCAATGATCGATACCTTTCCCAAATTCTTCATCGAAAGAAATTGTCAAAATAAGTGGTAAAGTAAAAACAACGGCCAATTTTGATACTTCAGCATATATTTTTTTCAACATAGTAACATACCCTTTCATACAATGCGCAGCGGTGACGACAAACTTGTCGTTAATGAGTGAGGCGCCACATCCAAACGACTTGTGATATATGAGTCTGGCTAGCCATGGGTAAGCGTTGACATCAGCGTCTCCACCACCCACCACACGCGGTTCTTCATTGCGTTCACCACAATCTGGGAAAATAAAGTACGACTATTAACTTCACTCTTTCGACCAACTTCATAAGGAGAAGGCCCTCAATTCGTCTGTTTTTTTTTCATTATGTATGTTACGCGATATCTTCGCCAAATTTGGACCGGTTTTCAAAATTCTTTGTGTTAGATAGAGCTTATTTTAAGGCTGGTCCCATATAAGTTTGATCACGATCAGATTTGAAGTAGGTCCGTTAAGTTTTTATTATTTGAAAAATCTTTATTAGCAGTGTTTAAAATTGTTATTCTTAATAATAAAAAAAAAATTGTACGTGAAATGAAATATTCGGATGGTAAGTTTGAGCTAAGTCAGAACAAAGACGAAATGCGCTCTATAAATTTCAGTGGCGAAATGTGGGAGTCCTAGTTCGCTAGTGCGCTTCTGCCTACCCTTTTGGGTATACAGTCTTGAGCTTATGTTGTGTTATGTTAAATTTTAGCCTTAGTGTACTCAATCCACTCACTCAAGAATCTCCGTCTTTTTGCTTTATTTACATATATGAGCTACTGTATTATGCTTAATAATCGCTGATTCATCATTCAGTGTTATGATATAAATAATCATTTCAGTTATTATCGATAATATTATCGACTAATTAATGTAGTTGTGACTCTACATTCTTCACGAATATATTTACGAAGCTACAACATATGGCCATACATCAAAAAAAGGATAATGGAATATGCAAATAGAATGTAAAACCGCAAAATTCAGAAGTCAGACACTTAATTTTTATGTTTGCTTAGATAAAGATCGCAAAGCAATTTACGCGTAAAGATCTTAGTCACGATATCCAGCTTATATCACTCTGCAAAATAAAAAAATACAACTATTTTTATATTCAACAATAAAGATACTTTAATGAATAAGGGGACAAACACCAACAGGGACTGCCTCGGTGGCGTGGTGGTATTTCGGTACGACTACGGTTCTGAGGTCTCGGATTCGATCCCCGGGTCGGGCAAAGTGATATTGGATTTTTCCATATCAGCTCGGAGTCTGGATTTTGTGCCCGATATGGCGATAGGCTCGCCCCCTATCACATCTGGGACGAAACTAAGCTCGGCGAAATGTGGGTGTCCTAGTTCGCTAGTGCGCCTCTGCCTACCCTTTCGGGGATACAGGCGTGAGCTTATGGGACAAACACCACGTTCGAAAATTAATTTAACTCCGATAGCCGAACAATTTTCTAATTAACATGCATTTTATGCTTTACTTAGAGTTTAAACTATAATATTAAATGCATTATTTAATAAATATTTGCTGCTAAAAATAATTATCTTTAAAACATAAATTTAATCTGTCTTGCACAAAAACTTTTCTATGTCAAGTGTATTTTAATTGTAAATTATCGCTTGTTATAAAGGAAATCGGCATACCTGAGGATTTCTTCACAAAAATTTCAAAGGTATGTGAAGTCTATCATCTCGCATTAGGCCAGCGTGGTAGACTAAGGCCTAACCCCTCTCATTAGTAGAGGAGATCCGTGCTCAGCATTGGGACAATAATACTACAGGGCTAATATTATTATTGTAAGGACATTACTATAGGTACAAAGATTTCTAAATACCGAAACATATATGTTTAGATACCGCAAAACGAAATAACAGACATCTATACACTCACAGCTAGATTTTTCACAAATATTGCACGCACATTTGCATTTCATTAACAGTACAGTTTGTTTATTTTGTTTATTATCGTCCATCGACCCTATTCAAAGTAAGTGCGAATAGGATTGGAAATTCCGAGAAGTAAATGATTATCCTGTTCATAATTTTTGGAACAACATGATCAGTTGTCATTTGATACAGGTGCCGACAGCCCTAATTGACCTAAAATATAAATAATTGTATTATCATCAGCCACAGGACATCCACTGCAGAACATAGGCCTCACCAAAGATTTCCAGTTCGACCTGTTGGAAGAAGTCCTATGGATGATCATTATGATAAAGAGGATGATAAATAGTTTAAAAATATAACATAAAATATTCGAATTTTATATACTTACTACAGTTTTGACATGGAAGTAAACGTTGCGCCCCATAATGACCAGGTCCCGTTTTCATCCCATAGGATCCATCATTGAAGGATAAGGAATGTCCCTAAAA
Organism: Clanis bilineata; assembly: GCA_036417725.1. Taxonomy (NCBI): domain Eukaryota; kingdom Metazoa; phylum Arthropoda; class Insecta; order Lepidoptera; family Sphingidae; genus Clanis; species Clanis bilineata. The sequence continues at coordinate 5,488,386 of CM071142.1, forward strand.
ATACATAATTTAGTTTGTTTTTTACAGACTTAATAATGTGAATTAGTTACTACTACTTACTAATTTACGACTAAAACCAATAATATAATTATGTTCATATTACTAAAATGAGAAAACGACTGTTTTTTTAATTGTTAACTTACCCTACTGTAGTCTTGTGGGGGATATCCAGTAACTGTGCCTATTAGAAAACACAACGTGTACCACAACATTATTAACCAGCTAGAAATAGGAAGTTCTATATTACACTAACACTGCACAAAGGGAAAAAATCACTTCTCCCATAGAAAGATGATGCGCTTATGTCCCAGTGTTTTTGATACACTAACTCATGGCTTCGATCACCACGCACTTTATGGTAATAGGGACTCTAAAATGTCACATTTGACTCACAATATATTGCAAGAGCGAATTTGCAAACCTTTCCATGTGAAAACAGGTGGTGGAATAACCCAAATATTTTATGTTACATGCAAATGCGAATACTGAGTGTGGCCCGCAGCTAAACCGCTCTTTGTTTTTCAATGAGATCAAACCATTACTGTGAAATTTAACAACACATTTAATGTTTGATATACAAATATTAAGACCTACAACGTTTAGTTTAATATTAAAGACTCGATTTATCCTACATCACATTCCTATATTTAAATTGAGATTTACTATAAATCGGGATTTATCTAAGTGCTGCAACTCGCCCTAAGAATGGATTATAGCTGCTGCTACCTCTATCTAAATACACTAATATATAATATATTTCTTATTAGAATTCAAGTTTTGCGACAAAGTGAATGCCTGAAGTCAACCTCATGTGGAGGAATATCATATTATTAAGATTAATGATTTTCAATTACATTAAAATTACCTATTTGGGAATAGTTGTAATTCTAAAAGCGCGATTTTAGTAGCCCGCGAAGGCTGCACGTAAGGAGGCGTGTTATTTGGCAATGACCTCTTAGAACGTTGACCCCACATCGGCTGACAGTTAACACGTCATTATTTTGAGTCTTATAGTTTAAACCATAAGAGCAAAATTGCATATAAAATGTCTTTATGAAACCATATCGCCATAAAGTTTTGTGAATTTAGGGATGCAGTCGACAGGGATATTTATAGTTTGTGATTTTTGTAGATTGCCGGATTTCAATTATATCGACCGACTCAAACGACACAATCCAATAAGTTGAAAAAATGACAACTCCGCCTGATTTTATTACATTTTATTGGATGTCCCTTTTTGATTGCGAAAATTGGAAAATCATATTGCAATAAATATGCTTTAATCTTTTTAACAACCTGCTAATGAATCATTAAAAGTTTAAATTCGAGCTCTTAAAATATACATACTGCGACTGCCTCGGTGGCGTGGTTGTATTTCGGTACGACTACTGTCCTGAGGTCTCGGGTTCGATCCCCGGGGTCGGGCAATGTGATATTGGATTTTTCCATATCAGCCCGGAGTCTGGAATTTGTGCCCGATATGGCGATAGGCTCGCCCCCTATCACACCTGGGACGGAACTAAGCTCGGCGAAATGTGGGTGTACTAGTTGGCTAGTGCGCCTCTGCGTACCCCTTAGGGGATACAGGCGTGAGCTTATGTTATGTAAAAACACCTATTATTTTATAATTTGTTGAAATATGTATAGTACTTTGTTTGTAATGTACATTTCTCCAAAATATGTATCGAAATGAAAAACCACGTTAATAACGTAACACCATATTTTTATTCAATAGTTTTTTTTTTTAACATATAAAGGAAGGAAGTTATAATCATAGATAATATTTGAGTAGATGTGTCACAGACAAGAATAGAGTTTCAACACTTCCCCTTACTCAAATATTAAATCAAACCAAACACATATATATTTAAATCTTAGCTAAAATATTATAAACAGAAGAACAACTCTAAGTTACAAAACAGTGATAACCCTTTTTTTTAACTAAGATAAACTTAAAGCTTTTACAAAGTTTGCATGTTTAACTTTAGCCAAAGATTTAGTCAGAATATCGGCAATCATATCTTCGGTACAAAGATAAAATACACTTACATCATTATTATTAACACAATCTCTAATAAAATGATAGCGTATGTCAATATGTTTTGTTCTACGATGACATTGATCATTTTCTACAATTCTATGAGCACTCAGATTATCATTATAAATAGCTATAGGACATATGTTATATTTAAATATATCTGCAAAGAAATTTTTTAAATGTTTACATTCTTTAACAGCTTCACCTAAACTATAATATTCAGCTTCAGTACTTGAATATGCAACTGAATGCTGTTTACGAGCTTCCCAGTTTATTGTACAGTTACCATATTTAACTACAAAACCAGTGTAAGATTTCCTATCATTCTGATCATTAGCCCAATCAGCATCAGTATATACATTTAGTTTATTATCTCCTCTGGAGAATTGTAGTCCATAATGTTTGGTACCTGCAAGATACCTTAGCACCCTTTTAGCTGCCAACCAGTGTGTCTCATCATAACAATTGTTATACTGCCCTAACTTGCTACATGCAAATGATATATCTGGTCTGGTACAGACTGATAAATACATTAATCCACCAATTAATTCTTGATATGGATATTTATCATTACATTTATTTGATTTAATCAAATTTACATTCACTTGCATTGGAGTAGAAACAGTTTTACATTCATTCATCCCAAAACGTGATAAAAGATTATTTGTGTATTCTTCTTGAGAAAGCTTTAAAGTCCCATTTTGTCTGTCTCTCTCGACTTTCATACCTAAGCAGTTTTTTACTTCTCCAAGATCTTTGATATCAAAATGTTCCTTTAGTGTATTTATTATATATATTTTTTCATCATTGTTTTCAGTAAACACGAAAAAATCATCCACATATAAAGCAATAATTGTAATATGACTTTCAGTCCTTTTAGTGTAGATACAAGGTTCACATTTTGATTGTCGATATCCGATGTTATTTAAAACTTCATTTACTTTTAGATTCCAACATCGACTAGCCTGTTTTAAACCATATAAACTTTTCTTAAGTAAACAAACCTTATTAACACAATCATTTTCATACCCTTGTGGTTGTTCCATGTATATTGTCTCTTCCAGTGACCCATTCAGGAAAGCAGTACATACATCTATGTGACTTATATACATATCTTTTTCTACTGCAATTGCAAAAAGAAGTCGCAGTGATGAATGTCGTATTACTGGTGAAAATGTTTTTTCATAATCGATACCCTCTTGTTGGGTAAAACCTCTTGCCACTAGTCTTGCCTTATATCTTTCAAAACTTCCATTTGTATCTCTTTTAACCTTATATACCCATTTGCATTTTATAACATTCTTGTCAGTGGGTCTATCAACTATTTCCCAAACTTTTTTATCAATCAATGATTTATATTCTTCATGCATAGCGATTTTCCAGTTATGTTTATCTTCTGAAGACATTGCTTCTATATATGATTTTGGTTCAATAGTAAACATGGCCAAATTTTGATCATCTACAATATAATCCTGATGCCATGCAGGAGGTCGACGTTGACGTGTTGGTCTTGATGGACATTCTATTCCAGTTTCAATATCATTATCTGATGAAATAAAATCATTAGAAATATTGTTACCAACATTATCCACAATGTCTTCCTCTGCTGAGATATAATCCAATCCCTCATCAGTTTTTGACACATTTTCTTGAGAAAGACCATTTTCTATATTTGTTGCATCAACCAAATCTATATCTGTCCTTTGCATTATTTCTGAATCTAGTTCCTGATCATGTAAAATATTCATTGTATTAGTTGTACAAAAATCTTCCTGAGATTTCTTGATTCCTGGAATATCTTCGAGAAATATGACATTTCTAGCTTTAATCATTTTTCCTGGTTGTAAAGAATCTGCTAGTCGATATCCCTTTGAAGCTTCACAATATCCTATCATAATATAAGATTTCGATTTTGCATCTAGTTTGCGACGTTGTATCTCTGGTGTTAAAGCATATACTTTGCACCCAAAAACTCTAAGATGACTTAAGTCAACTTTGGACCCTGACCACATCTCTTCCGGTGTGGCGTTTTTTAAAGCATTAGTAGGACTAACATTTTTTAAATAAACTGCTGTTGATACTGCTTCACCCCAATAACGTTTATCTAATCCAGAATCCTGTAACATTGTACGAGCTTTTTCTATTAACGTGCGATTTAATCGCTCTGATACACCATTTTGTTGGGGTGAATAGGGTATTGTGGTTTCATGAATAATACCATTTTTAGTGAAAAAATTTCGCATTGTCTGGTTGCAGTACTCTGTACCATTATCAGATCTAATCCTTTTTATTTTGAATCCCGATTGATTTTCTACCAATGTTTTAAAATCAACAAATATTCTGTGTACTTCAATTTGCGACTTATTTTTTAAAAAATAAATAAATGACTTTCGTGAATAATCGTCAGTAAATGTCAAAAAATAACGTGCATTTCCCCATGTGGGTACTTGCATTGGACCACAAATATCTGTGTGAATAAGTTCAAATTTTTTATTTACTTTACTTGCAACACCTTTGGGAAAAACTTTTGTAGCTTGCTTCCCCTCAATGCAAGGAATACAGGATTTTAAAGAAGAATTACAAAACTTAATACCATTTGCCAGACCATCCCTTAATAACAACATACCTTTGTAACTTAAATGCCCAAGACGTCTATGCCACAAATCAGGGTCATTTGCATTACAATACAGCAATTGATGATCAGCACACTGACAGACAGAATTACCAGTGCACTCTTTAGCTAAAAAAACTTGATGCTGATTTAGCTTGTACACACCACCTGTATTAGATGCTGAAAAAATACAATGAGCATTAATATGAATATCACTATTTTTGTAAGCTTTACATTCTTTATTATCAAATACCAAAGTGTAACCTTTTGCTGTTATTTTATTTACAGACAATAAATTAGCAGCTATATTAGGTACATAAACTACATCACTAATAGTTTTCTTCACATTATCTTGTAATATTATATCTATATTACCCAAACCAAAACCATACAATTTTTCATTGTTCGCTACCTTTATTGATGTTTTATGACAATTAGAAAAATTGTTCATCCAGTCTTTTCTCATTGACATGTGTGTTGTACAACCTGAATCTACTAACCAGTCCATAGTATTTACACCTGATGTAGATAGAGCCATATCAAGTGTACCCGCTGCCAAAACCTTATTTTCAGATGGTTCAGTGTTTGTTAATGGTGTTTTATTTTTGTACATAGGACACCTGGGTCTAATATGTCCCTCCTTTTTACAGTGATGACATATAATTTTCCTTTTTGGTTTTGACAACAATGCAGTCTCATTAGCTTCCAGCTCAATTCTTCTATTATAACTCATCAGCCTATTTTGAATTACATCTGATGTAAATTCTTTTTCTCGCAGGCCCTCAATTGTCATTATGGGAGGATCAAATTCATTTGGTAAACCAATTAACATTATTTCGGCTATTTCCTTGTCATCGATGTTACAGCCTATTTCCGATAATTCTTGAATTATATTCATTATCTCACATATATATTTTTCCATATCATTAAAATTCAAATAATTTATTTGATAAAGTTTTCTCTTTAAACTTAGTTTATGTGTGATGCTCACATTATCATAAGCTAACTTTAATGCCGTCCAAGCCTCTTTAGCTGTTTTAGTAGTTTTTACATATGGATAACAAGCACTACTTATATGTAAACAAATTTTTGCATACGCACGAAGATCCATCTCAGTCTTGATTGATGCATCCACAATACATCCCCACAATCCTGTCTCGATTAATACTAATTTCATTTGAAACTTCCACGTCTGATAGTTTCTAGTACCAATAAGTTTGTCTATATTATGATTGTGATGTATTGTCATTGTATTCGACGATGCACAATTTTGCACTTGAGAATCCATTATAATGGCGTCCGAGGTAGGTGTCGTCATTTTAGAAAAACTATAATTACCTCAAATACCTTAAAACGCAACGGCTCACTTATATTGGCGGCGTTCTGGGCCCATAACCTGTTGAAATATGTATAGTACTTTGTTTGTAATGTACATTTCTCCAAAATATGTATCGAAATGAAAAACCACGTTAATAACGTAACACCATATTTTTATTCAATAGTTTTTTTTTTTTACATATAAAGGAAGGAAGTTATAATCATAGATAATATTTGAGTAGATGTGTCACAGACAAGAATAGAGTTTCAACATAATTCCCATTTCCCACTAATATCTACCTGCTTTCCTAAATATATACTGGATAACTCAAACAAACTCTGGAACGAACATCCCCCCTCGGTGTTCCCTCAGCGCTATGACATGTCCTTCTTCAAACGAGGCTTAAAAAAGCATTTTTCACAGTAGGCAGCGACTTGGCGTGTCCCTGGCATTGCCTATGCCCATGGGCGGCGGTAACCACTTACCATCAGGTGGGCCGTCTGCTTGTCTGCCTTCTAATGCCAATAAAAAAAATATATGGCCTTATTTAGAAAAAAATTTTGCTGAGCAAATGGTTAAGAATCGTCTGTCCCTTTTATTTTCAAACAACCATTTGCCTTTTTAACCATTTGCTCAGCTAAAATGTTTTTAAAAGTAAGGCCCATAAATTATATTTGAAATAATATAAATCGTTCATTTAAAAGTTATCAATATTAAAAATATACATATGTGTGGTTAAAAACCCTGACTAAGAAACCTCCTCACAATACACGCCGTGTCCAATCTAGTAACACTGCTTTCTGTATTCAGTGGCCCTAGCAGGAATGTTTTTGACAATCGAATTCGTATCCAGCTCGCAGCGCACTCATGACGTTTGGTTAATATTTCATACTTTTCATAGATGCACATCGAATTCGAATACATTTACGATTGTCAGAAATTTTCCTGCTCGGGCCGCAGTGCTCGACCTAACTAACTACCAATTAAATAAAAACCGGCCAAGTGCATGCTGCATATCTGATCACGCACAGAATAGGGTTCCGAATGGTTTAATGTTACAGAAGTATAGTTTTAAACCCTCAATGTTTTTGAACGACCGATCCAACGATACCTCACACTATGGGATAGTAAAAAAAAATCTCATCCTCCACTTCACGTGTACGGGACGTACCCTGAAAAAATAGTTTTTTCAAGATTTTATTTTACCGTTTTGTCGGTGTGATTGATATGTATACCCATGCCAAATTACAGCTTTCTAGTACTAATAGTCTCTGCGCTAATCTCTAATCAGACAGACAGACGGACATGACAAAACTATAAGGGTTGCATTTTTGCCATTTGGCTTTGGATCCCTAAAAAGTCTAAAGATGTCGATTGAGGTTCGAGACTTTTGGTATCAATTGGCGAAAATTACTATCGGGATAATAATATATAAACGTTCAATCTACATCACACATGTCATTAACCTCGTTTACTAGATCTAAATTGTTTGATATTTTAGCACTTTCCGCTTTCAGAAAGTTCTAGTCAGGAACGCTTTACTAACTTATATAATAAAAGTCTTCTAAATAAATAAATAAATATAAAAATTACCATTTGGTAATAATAGTTTTAAGTGGTAGCAAAAAATTAAGAACACAAATGATATATTTGAGGTACTTTATTGGTCACTTTACGTATTTATTATAGAATTTCGCAATAAACTTAACTATACCTTAATTATAATTTTGTATGGCATTCATGGTACGTATATTTATTACTTAAGTTAATATTTTACTTAAATAATTTAGATAAATAGGTGCTTATGAAACCAAAATATAAATTATAAACATAAACCTAAAACTTATATTATTTTGGCACATTATAAATATCGGCCATAAAATACACTTGGAAATGCAAACATTTCTGTACAAATGAAATGTCATTTTATGCTCATTCTATTGATTCATATTACATATCTTAACTTTAACAATATAATATCATGTATATATATTTTATTTAAATACACAAAATATTCTAAATTCGTATTTTTTTTTCATTACACTCCGTATACTGTATTTTTTCCAATTCTGGGTTTATTATATAATGGCTATATTTTTTATCACGAGAAAAATTGGAGTTACAGTATGGCATGAATCATCTGTCAACACAGCAAAATAATCTCATATATAATAAACCGTGTAAAAATATCTGACCATTCCAAAATCGGCCCTTAATGGGATATTATATGATATTCATCAGAAATAATAATATTCTAACTTGTACCTATGACGTTATAAAACATGAATTACCTATTTATTTTCGAACTTTTTAAAAAATAAATACTTTCGACTTGACCAATAGAGTTGTCGTTGTAACTAAAAATTGCAAACTCCTACTACCTAAGCAACTTTTTAGATTTAAACAATTTAAGAAAAGAGGTTCTCATTTCTCAATTTCATGTGTATTTATAAACATGCAAAATGAAAATAGAATTACAAAATCGAATTATAAATCTAATTACAAAATCTAGTCAGGCCTGAAAATTAAATTAGTGATGTTCAAATTCAAATGCACATCTTCAAATTTTTTTAATTTTTTGTGTGACCATCAATATCTTGGTGTATTATTAAATTAGCAAAACGTCAGGACGTCTTTTTGTATGGACCTCACGTCATCAAAAGACATCATCATCATCTTAAATTATACTCAATCCGCTCTAAATAAAACTCTACAATCTCTATATAAAATCTTGAGAAAATCAAATCATTCGTGGTTTAATTAAACTAGGGTCTTCTGATCCCTGTGAAATTTATTTCTACTCATTGCAGTAGCAGCCATCCTGGGTGTTCGCCCGGATCCAGTCTAAGTATCTGGTGACCCTGGTGTACACGCCGGGGTAGCCCACTCGAGCGCAGCCGTTGCCCCATGACACCACGCCTAAAAGGTTCAAAAACAGTATTAAATCATTTAACACGCTTACAAATGTCGCCTCCTTGATCTAGTGTTAGCAAATATAGGCTGTGGACCGGGAGGTCGTGGGTTCGATTCCCAGGTCGGGTAAAGCAAATTTTATGATTTAATTTGCCCGGGACTGGATCCCTCATAGGGAGTTGACGTCAGGCAGGCAGCCGGTCGTAAAAACTTAGCCAAATAATTTCTGCAACATGCTTGAAAAAGTGTATTGCGCCGACCCCACATTAAGGTGGGATAAGGGCAGGAAGAAATAATCACGCTTACAATTAGGACGTAGTAATGCAAAAAAGTCCCGAAAAAATATTGATAACCTGAGAATTCATTAATAGACTATAGAAGTAATATACAGATCAATGACGAAAAAAGAATACGGACTTGGCATGACAACTAAAAAGTGTAGTATTATATAGGTATGGAGATAAATCAAAATGGCAACTTGGCGAAAGAAAGATCCCAGTAATACAGCTGTTGGCATCATCTTCACATTCCGAAATTAGTATTATTATTAATAAAACACCGTATTTATAAGAAAATCTATGTTAAAAATTATTTATACTTTATTTTTATCGCAAAATTAAAATGGCGGAATCAGCTTTAAAGTAAACACATTCTTCGTTCTTATTTTTTTATAAATCTCTTTGGCATAATTATGTATCTACATTTCATTGAAAATATGATTTTGTTTGAGACTCAATTTAGGATCAATTTTAAGTCATATATTACTAATGTATTGTAAAAATTAATTATTCTCCAATTAGGTCTAAAGAGGTATTCATGTTTATTTTTTAATTGATATATTAGAACATACTGCATTATGGTTCCAGGTTCGAATCTCCCAGAGTGCTTTAGTTATCACTTATCAGGCAGGAAGCAGATAATTAAATTTAGCTAAATATTTTCTGCAACATGCTTGAATATGTGGGTTGCGCCGATCTCACAAAAGAAAATGAGGTACTAAATGGTGGTGTACGGATTCCGGATTGTCAAGCCGAGATACGATAATAGAAACTCGTTTTGGGAACATGCAACTCTCTCTAAGTGTGTGTTTATTATGAATTATCACTTGATTTAAGTATGAATGGAAACATCATGAGTAAACTTGCATTTTTGAAAGTTTCCCATAAGAATTAAGAATAAAAATAAGAAGTCAACACTACTATCAATCCGCATTAGGCCAGCGGAGTGTGAACTAAACTAGATTCAGTCAGTAAACTAGGTTCTTAAATAACTTTTGTACTGCTATTTTTTATATAACGCGTTGAATGTGCGGGCTAGCACACCTAGTTTCTGTCGTAATAATATGCGGGCCCTTTTAGTAGAATTTAAGGAAATAATGTCATGATGAACCTTTCTTTCTATGTGGTGTTGACCGCCATCTTAATTCAACCCTTCTATTTCTCCCGAATTTGAGCACGCTTCACAATGAAATCATTGGCACTTAAACCATTCATAAGTTAGATCTGCGCAATATTTCTAAGCATGTTGCGAAAAAGGATTCAGCTTAGTTGTTATACCCGGCTGCCTGCCTAACATTCTCTGAGGGACAAATTGTGTTACAGCCACAAAAAAAAAACAAAAAAACGTCTGACCTAGGATAGGAACCTAAAATACGCTGCCACTACCCAAGAAGTTGACAACCCGAATGTTTGTGACAAACCGACAAATAAAATCCGATATTAAGTTATGACCACCCTTCAGACACACTTAGAATAATCATGGAATAGCAGAAGTTAAATAAATTAAATGAGAAATGGAAATCCATCAAAGATCCTGGTATATTTATTTTTAGTTTTGATAATTCTGAAAAACAATGATGTTTAATTTACGTTTACGTACGTTTGATGTAGTTTCCACAAGAGGCGCTGCTAGACAAATGTATAGAGGAAATGTTAACTATAATCGTTTTCTGTTAAAGCTCAGGGCTAGGGTTACTTCTACTACTAGGGCCAGTATGACGTTATTACCTATAAGTTCATATCGTCCGTCGTTCTTCTGTGCGATGAGGGGGCCGCCACTATCGCCCTGAAATTAACAAGTATTATTATTTTATTATAAATTATCCAAAGGAACATAATTATTGTGGTTAAAAACTTAATTATTGGGCAGTGTTGCGGCTTATTGTGTAGTGGCTAGATGCTGTTTTGGATTTTGTACTTCATGAAAATAAAACTTCGAAATATCGCAATAGAAATGTTTACTGTGCTACATCTGAACGATACAACGCAAGCCGAACAAGAATCAAGTAACAAGTGACAACTCTCGAAAAAAATCGTTTAAAAATTTAACATTTGGTAACGTATGAAAATTCGCGGACAAAATAGGAACAACTTTCAAAAAACACCAATCTCGACGCGTCTTGGGCAACCGTCAGCGCCTTGATTCGCTAATTGGGCGATAAATGACACCTTCAGTCTTCTAAATTGCAATCGTGAACAGGCAGATTAGGTATAAGTTACTACTACTAAAGTTTACAGAGTAGCAATAATTATATTTGAATATGGTCTAAGTTTCGAACAGTTTTCAACAACAAATGACTTCGGCCAGTAAAAATCCCGTTCTCCCAAGGGGCTTGCGACATGAATGTTGGGTGGAACGGGTATGGGCCTACACCCTTGAATCTGTTGCCTCTATGAGTCATCCGTTTGTCCTGTCGCACACCTCTCTCTTCGAAGTGTGAAGAATAATAGGATGGTATGATTCTAGTGACCATCGAAGTCGTTGTTTGTCGGTGGTTGTTTGGTAATAGTGTCCTTCGCTTCACATCTGAAGTCGCTGGCAACTACTGAGTCAAAAGTTATTTACGGTAACTCTTATTTTTTTGTAACCTAAACATATAATTTATATCCTAATATTTTCTTTTTGCCTGGCGTTATCCCGGCCTTCTGCCAAGGTCCGCCTTCCTACTTAAACGCTTCTACTTCTTATAATTGATATCCTAATAAATAACAAAAACAATAAGGGAAACTTGCACGACTGTTACTATAATTAACGCAGTGGGTAACATCAGTATCTGTAGTACGACTTTTTCTCGATTCTCGAAATGGACGATAGTTTAAAGTTCCTCCATACATTTTTTTTAGTTCGTTGTAGTTTCCGCAAGTGGCGCTGCTAGTCAAATGTATGGAGAAAACGCAAACTATCGTCGATTTCGAGAATCGAGAACTGTCAAAATAAACTCGAACTAGGGTTACAGTACGCATATCCGTCTAGCACTTAGGCTGAAATCTATAGAGAGAACTTCGACTAAGTCTGACGCAAAGAAACAAACTCAAACTCTTAAACGAATTCTTTGATTAGTCTATCTGTCAGTCTACTTTTCTTGTAAAAAAACGACTCGGACTAAGTCGAAGTTCAATGTAAAAATTCCAAATCCTCACTGAGTCCGTTTCTTTGACTTACACTTAATCGAAGTTCGCTCTAAAGATCTCAGCTTTAATTTTGATTGACTTGTTGTACACCAAAACTTTGATACAATTCATCGTATCAAACCTCACAATAATTCATCATACAATTCATCGTATCGTTGTCAATTACCTGACAAGAATCCTTTCCACCAGTTTTCGGGTAACCAGCACAAAGCATGTTGTCTGTGATCATGGCTGCCGTGTACTTCGTGTTTCGACACTCTTCATTACTCAACACAGGCACCTCCACTTCTTGTAGAGTACAAGAGATCTTTCCTTCTTCACTGAGCGTTCCCCATCCAGCAGCTACTGCCTTTACTCCAACGTACAAATTATCTGAGAGAAGAAACATACTATTGAAAATGATTTTAAGTGATGATTTTTTAGATTTACGCGAATGTTATTCATTGAAATAAAACTAGTTTTTACGGATTCTATCGCGATTTGCTTTGTATTTGTTATTTTTAATCCCGACATTTCGAAAGCTTTACAGCCTTCGTGGTCACGGGTCGGACGGGTCGAAGTCCGAAACTAGTTTTATTTCAATTATTTTGTGGGATAGAGTCACGCAGTTATAGACAGTTATATCTGCAACGCAGAATGAGTCGGCTCGACCGGTTTGATACCACTGTCTCACAAAAACCAATTTGAAAGTAGTTCACCAGTGGGTAAGATTTCCGATTTTGGTTTCCTAATCTTTAATCCCTTCTCTAACGTTGGCAACATGGCAACGCACTTATAACTATTTTGTTATAGTGGCGATCACTTCCATCAGGTGATCAGGCAACTGCTTCTATACCGGTTTTTGTATGTGGATGGAACGTTTTACACTTTTTTGGATAGAGATAATTTGTTTATCAGCTGGAGACAGAAGCACTCTCCGGTCTTTTTTTATTTTGATATTAAAAAATGAATAACTTCCACGCAGGTGGAGCTACGACTAAACACCGGTATGTTGTAAAAACTTTATGGACACAACATTCATACATAAGTTCATCACTTTATCCCCGAAAGGGTAGGCAGATGTGAACTACCGAACTAGAACCCAAATATCGCCGAGCTTATTTCAGTCGCCAATGCGATAAGAGGCGAGCTCATTCCGTCCCAGATGATAGGTGGTGAACTCATAATAAATATAAATGACTATTTCCGCCTTTATACCTCGTCTTTATAAAGTGTAAATGAATAAATATTTATAACATTCAAAGAATACTCACAGTCATTATTCGGTAAGCAGATAGGTCTGATTGCTTCAGAAAGAGGAACACGATCGTTGAGCCGCAGTAGAGCAATATCGTTGTCAAAATTCTGTAGACTGAATTTGTTGGAGATAGCTCTTATCACAAACCTCGTCTCAGGTTTTACTGTGGAGTTGCACCTATTATTCTCGCCGAACGTTATCTTTATCATGAACCACATAAAACTGTAAAAAAAGAAAACACAGAAACTAGATTCTAAAATCTGCGAAAACAAACACATAAATTTTATTCGACTTATTTTAAAGCCGATTGTATTCTTATTTACGATGTAAACTACAAAAATATCGGTCCTTTGTTAGACTCTAAATTATGTATCAAATAATAATTTATTTATCTATTGTATAGGTATAACGTTTATATATAATTATATTGTCTTCGATTATTTTGAAAAGAGATGGATTTTTTTTGTACAAAATATATTATTTCCTTGTAGTGTTTTTTGCTACATTACTAAAAACATTCGTATTTTTTGCATGTAAATAAAATATGTTTCTTGTTTTAAAAAAAGGTAAATTTTTCCTTTTGCTAGTTTATTAGTCAGATATAAGTAAAGTATCTGAATTACCTCATAATCACTATCTAAGTAGACAAGTAACAATATTATTTCACTTAGTTCCGACAATGAGAAAAAGCCGAGAAATTGTTAATCTGTTTTAAAAATGCAATTCGAAAAGAAAGATCATCAGCGATCCAAAGTCACTCACTCACTGACCATTGTCTTAACTTAGCAAGTAGTGTACAGAAACAGTAAAGAAGGGTCCATATAATTCGATTTCTACCGGCACGGATTCAGGCCGGTTCCAACAGGTCGATCTGTAAATCTTTGGGGGAGGCCTATGTTCAGCAGTGGACGTCCTATGGCTGATGATGATGATGATGATAGGAACGGATTCCCTTTTAAAAACTTACGCCTCTCACAATAGTTTTCGCAATCACAATAGGAGTAGGTATATCAAACATCATAAGTAAATGAATAATATGGTTTATTTATATTGCAGATGACAACAATTTAAGCTGTTATTGTTGGAAAGCAGAGAACGTGTACCGACAGTTACATTTCGCTCCAACTATTACGTAACAATTGTTAGTTTTGTTCTTGATTGTACAATGGTCGTAACCAAGTTAAGTTTGTATCGGCGTTAAGCGAAAGTGGCGCTATTTTGGCGGTCCAGGGTCATGAGCATTATTTATGTCTTCATATACGCTTTCACTTACTGCGCAGTTACTTTTCACAGTTGGGTAATTAGTCTCTCAATATTCTTGCCCCGAAAAAAGTTGAACATGGATTCTGCGCACATTCGGAGCATATAATAAATATATGAAGCCGTGAACGTAAACAAAAAACGGCGTATAAAGGCGCTTGAAATGGTCATTTATCGAGGATAACGAACTTTAAAGTTCGGAGCCTGCCCCTGGGCCGGTTTGAAGGTGAACGCACTTATCAATACTGATTGGAATTCACAAATTCGGACACCGATTTTATATTGGACTTGTTTGCGAATCATAGGTTATCGGACTTGTATCCTAATGATTTACTGATCCACCTGCAGTCGCCGCAACTCCGCACTAATCGTACAAGTTCCCAATCGATATTAGTTATAAAGATGGCACCCAATTAAATCGTTAATTAGGTTTCAGCATAATATTTTTTATTGATTTGAAATGTCTTAAAACAATATATGGAACGGCCATCAAATCTAATAGCTAAAGTTTCTCAAGTAGTAATCGTCACCAATTTGTCATTAACCTACTAAAACAAAGTGTTAATGACTACGGAATCATTTGATTGTATATGTATCGTCGCCTTGTTTCGATTAACCTTAATTATAAGCAGTTAGATCAATGACCAAAGAAAATGAGAGGACGAGGCATAACTACGAAAAAATGAAGCATTCCTAATGTTTGGGACGTAACCAAAATGGCGACTTTGCAAAAGAGAGTTCCCATTAATATAGCAGTTAGGCATCTTTTTCATATTCCGAAATTAGTATCTATTATTGTAAACAAAACACCGTGTTTATAATAAAACCAATAAGTATTTATAAAATATTTAAGTATTATGATACGTTGGCAACTTATATGTAAATAGGTCGCGAAACTAAATGGCGGAACCAGCTTCAAAGGAAACACGTGTTTTTCGTAGTTATGTCAGATCCTTATTTTTTCTTTAGTCATTGAGTTAGATTCACACGATTTGATTTCATATGCATGTTCAATCTAATTTATTCTTATGTTAAGTAATTATTCATGTTACATGACTACAATTCTCAATTATTTATATATGCACAATATCCAAGTTGGAACTATATTTGTTCCATCAAAAAATAATTTAATGGAGCACTTTTTTCTGTACCTACACAATATGATGCAAGATTAACATGTAACAAAAACTTTTATAACCAGTTTTTAAATGTCGACAATAAATTAAATGTAAAAATTATCCAACAATATCGAATAATGTAACAAACAAAGAATTATATGATATGTATATGTGCTGTAACGATGATTAAATAATAATACACAATAAATACACCCAACAGGCACACACATATTCCTGACCCCACACTAAGTGAAACCTGTATCATGGGTATCAGAAACTACGGGAAACTTTCGGTCTCCCAACACCCAGACCCGAAACAAATATCTGTGGGCCACACAGAAATTTGTCTCAGTGCGGGAATCGAACCCGCGACCTCACGTTTCACCCGCTGCGCCACGGAGGCTGTCGGTGATTTAAGTTCTATTGCGTGCCGGTACGAGGTCCTGAGGTCTCAGGTTTGATCCCAAGATCGAGTAAAGTGACATTGGCTATTTTACTCAGTATCAGCTCGGAGTCTGGAATTTGTGCCCGATTCGCTTGCGATTTGCTTGCCCCTTATATGGCACGAGAATAAGCTCGGCGAAATGTGGGTTCTAGTTCGCTAGTTCGCCTCTGCCTATCCCTTCAAAGATACAGGCGTGAGCCTATGTATATACAAGTATCTAATGAAGTACTTTTTAGTGAGTAATAGGCAGAGATCTAAAGAACGAACTTCGACTAAGTCAGAGTCAAAAAAACGAGCTCAGTGAGGATTTGGGAAATAAAAAAGAAAGAAGAAAAATTTACTTAGTCTGTCAGTCTGTTTTTCTTGGAAAAAATGACTCGGTCTAAGTCGAAATTCAATTTAAAAATTCCAAATCCTCACTGATTTATTTTTTTGACTCAGACTAAGTCGAAGTTCGCTCTAAGGATCTCAGCCCAAAAGTAGTTGCGTAGCTTGGTAGGCGTAATTTTTCGCGATGAGCTAAATATGTTTTGTGTATCTACAAAATGGTATTTGCAGAGTTAACATCCTTTGAAGAGCTTAGTTAAACATATGGTTTCACACTCTTGTACTAAATAAATGGACATTACCTATCTATAGCATCACTCGCATAGTAACACAATAGCCGAGAAA
This sequence comes from Clanis bilineata, assembly GCA_036417725.1. Classification (NCBI taxonomy): domain Eukaryota; kingdom Metazoa; phylum Arthropoda; class Insecta; order Lepidoptera; family Sphingidae; genus Clanis; species Clanis bilineata. Next base: position 5,505,408 of record CM071142.1, read on the forward strand.
TGGGGGACAGGTCATTAAATCTTAAGATTTCTAAACTTGGTTTTCGAATAGACTTACGATAATGAGTGTACCGTATTTTCTTTGGGAAAGTAAGTTGTCATGACAATTTGTTGACTATAATATAATTTTTACAATTACTTAGTTACAAAAAAATATTATTTAGTTCAAATAGAATTGAAAAAGTTAATAACTGACTTAATAATTTATTTATGTACGTTTGCAGTGAGCTCATCGAGCACAAAAAGAATCTTGAAACTCTGTTTAAATCTGTCAAATAAACAGCGTAACATACATAAAGCTAACATAGATAAACTCTATCGAACACAAAAAATATCTTTAAAATTGGTCCATATTTGGCGGAGATATTGCGTAACATACACGAAAAAGGACGAATTGACCTTCTCCTTTTTTAAAGTCGGTCGAAAAATACAGGCGTATTGAAAGACTCCTCGGTTTAAAGTCCGTTAAAATTACACATGAGTTGGTGCGGTTGGAACGTGCCAACTATGGTAATAGGCTCGCCGTACGTACACGAAGGGATGAAAATAAAGCTCAGAAAAACTAGTCGTACTTCTACGAAGCGCTTCTGGGGTATAGGCGTAAGGTTTTTCGTCATCTTCACCAATCACAGGACGTCTACTGCTGAGAACAGACCTCTCCATAGATTTCCAGACCGAATAATGTTCAGCAGTTTCTTAACACGAGTATTTTTTTCTTTCTTTCTACCTGCCCTTATCCCACGTTAGTGTGAGGTTGGTGCAACATACTTTTTCAAGCATGTTGCAGAAAATGATTTGGCTTTGTTTTTACGACCGGCTGCCTAACTGACGTCATTCCCCTGGTGGTTCCAATCCCTGGCGAATCAAATTAGTATAATCGCTTTGTCCGACCTGGGAATCGAACCCAGGATCTCCTGGCCTACAGCCCATATAAGTATGCTGCCACTAGACCAAGAAGGCGACAAGATTATTAGATATAATTATGACCTATAGATAATAATTACGCCACAGCAGGGTTACCACGACCTCTATAGCAGTATTATTATAATCGTTCTTCGTTTGTTTTGTATGGGAATCGGTACAAGTAAAATTATAATAATATTGCTATAAGAGGTTGTGGTAACCTCCCAGATTATCCGGCCCCTGAAATACATAGGTAATAAAGGGAAATGCAGAAACTAAATTATCTTGAGATATATCCGTTTTTTGCATTGATATACAATGGTATACCAATGCAAAAACAAGTAACAGTTATAAACTTATGATTCTTACTCTTGCTTATTGCAGTATTTTTGCTTTCTTGTATATTTCTATTTCTACGAATTTCTCTTTACAGCTCAACCGAAATGCAATTTCGAATTTACCGTAGCAGTAATAGACGTTCCGCGTATCAGGGATTGGCAAAATTACACTAATTTGAACGTTTATAACTTGCAATCAACTGCGGACTTAATTTTAGACCACAATTTATGGACGTTTTATAGCTTCAAAATAAAGTCACAAGTAAGGTCAAAGAACAAAATTATACATGAATATCTCCTATACTCATGTTTATGTTACTCTTAGACAATAAATTCACTAAAGCTAACAAAAATAAAAAATACTACTTGACATCTCTCAATATCACTTTTGCATTTATATTGTTTTCCCGAATATACACGTAATTGGATTCTTTTGTGGAAATATTTTCCTACAAAAGCGTATTTTATTTAGAGATACGATTTTGATTGTACGCTTTCTCGTAGATATGATTTTTTTTAATAGTTATAGTACAAGTAGTTTCAGGATAATCCTTATATAACAACTTTGGCCCCTATACAGGGTGTTGCATAAAGTTGGCATCAATAATAACACTTAAAGAGGGAATGGCTAGCAATCAAGCGGTAAATTTTCGTAATGCTCATAGTTTTTGAATAACGGGAACTTGAATTTGTGACGAAATCATTTTTTGGATTATTGGGCCAGTTGCAGTACCTACATTTTCATTCAGTAGTCAGACTTTGCAGCTTGAAAAATACTGAATTAATATCATGATTTTCCATATAATGTTACAAGTTGATTGCGATTACTTGTCATCTTATTTATGCCAAGTTGGTGGAACCCAGTGGTGAAAAGTCCATACATCACGATTCTTGCCGGCTTCCCTTTACCAGATTTTATGCTAATAAATAAGTATTTCATATGTATTATCTAGAAGAGAAAGTAGCATTTGCTTCTCTTTTGAAAATTATCACCCTTCGGCAGTGGTGGAACCTCATGCACATAAAATACCAACCCTTTAACGCAGTGTGCCGCGGTGAGCACATATCGGTCGTTCACTAGCATGCCGCCGCAGTAGAATCTCTTGAAGTATGTGAGCTTCACGATCCAAGGGAACTCGTCAGCAGGCATGCCCCCCACTATACGGGAAACATCATTCCGCTCACCACACCCTGGAATTCACGAAATATCAAAGTATTAGAACATTATTTTTTGTATCATTTTGATTCGAATTTTGTATTGAACCACCCACAGAACTCAACTATGACTCTTAAACTCTAGATAGATAGATAGATAGTAACTCTTTATTGTCGACACACACAGAAAATAGGTAACAATAAACAACAAACAACAAAAAAAAAAAATGTGTCACAAGTGGCGGCCTTATTGCTAAAAGCAATCTCTTCCAGGCAACCATTGGATGAAGAGGAATAGTAAGAAGATAATAGACGGGGTGTACAATAAAGGAACAAGAATAATATAATACTAAGAAATTTATAAACATCACATAATATATATGGGCATACAATACATACATAGGTATATAATAATATACTAATACATATCGATAATGCAGTGCTATAAAGGATATAAGTGATGATATCGGAAATAAGCTACAACGACGACAAATACCAGTTTTTAACATTATTTTTAAAAGCATCAATTGAGGGCGACTCCTTAATTTCCAGTGGTAAGGCGTTCCACAGCTGGACAGCCAGTACAGCAAACGAGCTACCGAAGAAAGTTTTGCTGTGCTTTGGTGTTTTGAGAGTAAAATTCTCCGACGACCGAAGAGAACGAGTGTGAGAACAGTGGACGTAGGAAAAGCGAACTTTTAAATAGCGCGGGGTAGAGGGATTGAATAAGATGTTATACACAAGGGAGAGAATATGAGCATTCCGACGAAGGCGAATTGGCAGCCACTTGAGTTTCGTGCGAAAATGGGAAACGTGATCATATTTACGTAAACCAAATATGAATCTGATACAGTAATTTTGGAGTCGCTCAAGTTTGTCTAGCTGGTCCTCCCGAAGATCAAGATAGCAAGCGTCAGCGTAATCTAAGATAGGAAGAAGAAGAGATTGTGCGAGCGCAACTTTAGTGGCAGTAGGTAAAAAATTACGGAGACGTCTTAAAGATGCACCTGACGCAAACATTTTGCAGCTGATTGACCGTAAATGTGCGTCCCAACTGAGAAAACGATCCATTATTACGCCCAGGTTCTTAACAGAATCACAATAAGGAATAACCGTTCCATCAAAAACAACAGGTGGAATCGTAGTCCAATCAATTTTGGAGATCATTCGAGAACTGCCGATAATAATGGCCTGTGTTTTTGATGGGTTTACTAACAATCCAAAGGATTTGCTCCAATCCAAGATACGGGACAGATCAGCATTAATCGTTGAAATTGCTGAATCTAACTCATTGACATGGGCTTGGGAATAGATTTGAAGGTCGTCTGCATAAAGGTGGTAGGAAGAAGTAATACTTTGAGATATAGAGTTGATGAAGACTGAGAAAAGTAGAGGAGATAATACGCCGCCCTGAGGAACACCGGCAGTTGTGTTACACCATGAAGAATACGAATCTTCAAGGCGAACCTGTTGCCGGCGCCCATGCAGGTAACTGTGAAACCAATCAACCACCGATGGAGATATGTTAATCGAGCGAAGCAACATTAGCAGAATATTAAAATTGACGGTACTAAAAGCATTACTGAAGTCTAACAATGTTAGAACAGTAAGCTTACCGCCATCCATACCCTCCCGAATGTCATCAGTGATCTTAATGAGAGCGGACACAGTACTATGCCCAGGACGGAAGCCGGATTGGAAAGGATTGAGCAGTTCGTGCCGGTTAAGGAAATTGTTAAGCTGATTGTGGATAAGCCGCTCGAGGACTTTTGAAAGAAAAGGAAGAACGGATATAGGGCGGTATTCGGAGAAGGTTTTAGGGTTCGATTTTTTTGGTAAAGGAATAATTTGTGCATCTTTCCAGGCAGCTGGAAATCTGGAAGTGGAAACTGAGTTATTCAATATGATGCATAGGACAGGGAGGATGATATCAAGGATGGGCAAAAGCATGTTCCGACTAATGAAATCAGCACCTACAGCACTGGAAGATATGGCTAATAAGCTCTTCTTAACATCACATTCGGTGAATTGATTAAAGACAAAGGGAGAAAAGTCGGGAGTTGGAATCGTAGACAAGCGATTGATAGTAAAATTTATATCCGCCTCTGGCATAGCAGGGACGGAAGAAAAGTGAGTGTTCAGAGCATTAATATTAAGATTATTAGGAGTAGAATTATGATCAGGTTTTCCAATTCCCAAGGACTTAAGAAACTTCCAGACTTTAGCTGGATTCCCATTTTCAACGGATGAATGGATGTACCGGCGCATGGCATCCCTACACACCAAATTGCAGCGATTACGGGCCTGAGAATACTTCTCTTTATTACTGTCCGTCGGGCGCAATTTATATCTTGTTTTAGAAGCCATCTTTTTATGCATCAAGACTCTTATGTCATCAGTCAGCCAAGGAGCTGGTAACTGCTTAATCTTAATAGCGCGGAAAGGAGCATGAGTGTCATATAGCTGTGTAATCAGAGAATTAAAGATGGCCACTTGTTCATCAACTGTGTTACCATTTATAACAGGGCTCCAATCAATTTTACTGGCGTCATTTATAAGTGCATCACGATCCATACCACTAAAATTGCGCTGCAGAATGATTTGAGGTTTAGGTTTCGGAGGACGTAATTTATAGGACATGTAGATCAAGTCATGATATGAAAAATCAACAGATGTGTATTGGCCATGCTTGGCAACATGCTGGGGGGAAGTGACCATAATTAAGTCAAGAAGAGAGGGAGAACAGTTTGGAAAATGATGAGTAGCATTTAGAGGAAGAATATGCATGTTAACCGAGTTCACGGCGGATTCTAACTGGGTGGTACGAAGATTACGCTTAAGAAGACATGTATTAAAATCACCCATAATAATGGAATGATTATATGAAGGACAAAGATCACCCAAGAGACTCTCAAGTGAACAAAAATATAGAACACAAAATTAAATGTCGATCATCGCTATACATTTGGTATATGTTACGACTACCTACCTACCTACCTACTGCTATGGCGCTATGTTCACCTCCTATCACATCTGGGACGGAACTAAGCTCAGCGAAATGTAGGTTCTAGTTCGATAATGCGCCTCTGCATACCCGTTTGGGGATACAGACGTGAGCTAATGCTATGTTTGTCACTTATATCTTGCAATCTTGACCAAGCAATTTTGATTAAATTTCGTATTGAACCACCCACATAAATCAACTCTGATTCTATCTTAATTCTATGGAAAACAAAAATAAATCTTGATAATTGCTCCACATTTTATGGAGATATCTACTAATAAACATGCAAAATAGCTCCAAGCATTGTGAACCTCATCCTCTTGAAATCGGTTTATTAAAAAAAATACCACGAGTAATATCTGCTTTTCTTTTAAACACTTTCACGCTTCATTAAAAACTATACAAAGCTTTGTTCCAAACAAACAGTGCTGATAGAATCGTGTTGATAATGATTGTCTATTGAAAGAAATAGCAGGTGGCTTTTGTTTAGAAATCAATAAACAAAGCTTAACTGACAGTTATTTTCGACCAAGTGCGAGTCAGACTTTCGCATCGAAGGCTGACATTTCTTTAAAACACACATCTGAAAACCCATATATAGTGAATATTTTCTACCTACAATCAGTGCGTTCCACTAAGCGTCCACAACGATCAAAATGCTCCTTTAGTCGTTCCACATAACGACCGCGGTCGTTGTGGTCGCGGCGAAAACGTCACTTATGACGTCATGACTTACGCTCACGACGACCCATCTAAAAAGTTGGGTCGTTGTGATCGTTGAGAAAAATAGCGGCGTTTTCAAAACTCAATGCATCAAAAATGGCGCCCGATAAGCTTACATTATTTCATGCGGAAAGATATATTTTAGTAGAAGTGAATGTTTCTGCAGCGGATATAAAAAAATAAATTATATTTTTTTTCAATATAAATCGATTTAAACAATAATTTATAAAGTTTATTTTCAAGGCTTAGAGATTATAACCAAACCTGTTAAATATTTTGCATTCTTTTTATTAACTCGCCGTTTGTATTATTTACCTCCACGCTCAAAACGCTCTATAATCCATTCCACTTGAGTTTACGACAGTAACGCTCACAAGCAAGTGGAACGGGAAAAACTGCGGTCGTGAGCGTGGTCGTTGTGAACGCTTAGTGGAACGCAGCCATAATATCGAATTTCAGAAGTTACTGCCCTAATTAGACGAGTTATAAGAAACTTTTTGGATATAAAACCTTAAAAACCTATAGCCTAAATTTCTATTATAATGAGTACTGCATGCACAGACTTTCACTCGAATTATTTCGATTTTTAATAATTGCCAATCAACTTTATGACTACTCTGAGCTCTACAAAAAGCTTTAAGTGTAATGTTTGCCATTTTTGTACATTCAAAACACTTGTAATTAGACATTTTGATATGGGTTAATCAATCATATTATATTAACAGTTGAACCGATTTATTACTTCGACATCGACTTTTTATTCTGTAGCCCGAGCACGAAAAACTAATGTAAATGTAAACTCGCTGCGCAATGACATTTGATTAATATTTCATAGACGCGTATCGAGCACGAATACATTAACGGTTGTCAGAAATTTTCCTGCTCGGGCTGCTGATAGAACTTTCCTGTGAGATAGTTCCAATTACAGAGACAAAAACAAAATTAAGAATTATACTTATATAATGTTGTTGTTCTTAAACAAGCTTCTAACAATGCAAGAAGGAAAACATGTCAAGCCTTTTATGGCGTTTTCATGTGCACATAATTTGTCATCAGATAAACAAAAGTCTAAACTGGATTTTGTGTTTGCAAAACCTACATTGTGTTGATTTTTAAGGGAGTGCCGCAAAGGTGTGTATTTTAATACCTTTATTTGACGTATAAATGTACCTTATTTACATTAATCAACTCATAACAGTCATATTAATAAAATGGACTGTTTACTGTACATTTGCCACATCGACATTGAACAATGATAAAATAAAGAACCCTTTAGATGATGAAAGTATTTCGCACGTTGGCGGTAATAATTTAATGGGAGATTCAATACGATGCAATTTTAAGATATTTGTTCTAGCTTAGTCTTTCTTTCGATGATGCGTTGAATCTACTTCTGTTTGATTATTTCATTTTCAGTGCTCCGTACTTTACGAGTCCTACCTTTTACTACTATTTACTACCTGTGTCTACGCCATGCCGCACCGTTTGAATGTCCTACCTATAAGGGCACTATCTTAAGAACTGTCAAAGGGAGAAAGAAATTATTAATTACAAATATTGTGTTACGGTGGATAATACAAAGTAATAATATTATAAAAATAAACCGAGCACGTGTCATCGTGTAGTGGAAACGAACCCAAAGCACCCGGGTCCAGCTAATTACTAACACATATTGTCGTTTCGCGCGCTTTTGAATAGAAAATTTTCCTTTGAGGCAAAAAATAAATATGACCAGCTCCTTATTTACCAAAGGCATAAATGTTGTTAATAATCTTTAAATCTCTTAATTATTTACACATTTTACAACGCCCTAAGGAAATTAAAAGTAACTTACTTTAAAATAGATAAACAAGTTGGTTAGAAAACAGATAAATTACTGGAAATACCTAGTCTATATAATTACGTACCTATTAAGTATACATCATCACATCAATAGCTTTTATTAGATTGGCCCCAGAATATTGAAACGCTACTTAACTTTAAAGACTTCTTAATTAACCCGATTCTTTTTTTGAGGGGTGCCTCTCTAATCAGTAATGAGCTAAATCATGAATCTACTTATTTAGCGTTTCGCATCGAAGACTGCACCAATCATAATCGAGAACGAATTACGAATCAATTCGAATATGTATTCGAAAATTATTTGTGCTACGGCCTTTGCATTGTTGAATGTTTACCTACTAGCACGAACACATTTATTTTTTTCAACATCAATCAATTCTTTCTTCTTTTTCTCATTTCAGTTGTTTCGCAAGATGTTCGTGATAACGTCGTAACGTTCGTACTCAGTCTTTTGGCATATTTTGTATAAAAGTGAACAATTACTTACTGCAGGTGCATGTAGTTCTCGGCTGATGTTGTTCCAAGAGCGGTGGTCTGTTGCCCCACACTCCACCGAAAAAGTTCTTCGTAAACACACCGCGAGATTCGCGCGCTCCATCGTCCTACGACATACATTACTATTAATGCAAACACATTGTAAGTATATCTCCAAAGGTATGCTCTGACACTGACTTCTGATTTTATAGATGAGTACGATGAGTCTAATTATCTATAAGGTACAATTATTACCATAAGCAGGGTTGGTTAAAGTGATATTGTGTTTTTCTACTTAGTATCAACTTGTAATCTGGAATTTGTGCCTGATTAACGATAGACTCGCCCTTTATCACGGGACGGAAATAAGCCAAAGAAATGCGAGTGTTCCAGTTCTCTATTTCGCCTCTGCCTACCCCTTCGGGGATACAGTGTAAAATCCATTACTGTTCGTTTCGAAAACTCAAGCTATGTTCGCTACAACTGCAAAATATTATGATGTGGAATTTAAAAAAAAATGTTTTTTCAGCTGATTCGAAGTGGTAGAAATAGCTGTTTCCGAGCTGTTTTATGGTTAACCGAATTCTAAAATCCTCAATCTCCAATACATTTATGCCGATGTAAATAAATTAGAAAGTTCTGTAGATTATGACCAAAAAAAATCAAAATTAACTTTTCGCGCTCATTTTTATCATCTATGACTAAATGCACAAATGAATACACTTTATGCGCTATTACATCACATAAAGAGAAGATGCACTTTGTACGTGTTTAGAATACAAAAGGAAAATAAAGAGATAACGACGTTTTACATTCAAATCTCGAAACAACATTAGGATGCGTTGCACTTTCCACTTCTTATTTATACGTCTTGTAGAAAACATTTAATTTCATTATAATTAATACAATTTCATTAACATACACATCAATTGAACAATATAGTGAAAGAGTTAAAGTAATTTAGGGCGACTTGCCTCAAATAAATCTCGATTTATTTTAAAATTAACTCTAAGCATAAACTCGGTTTAATGTCTTAAACGCCGTCGATTTAGATATACCTACTTATGATATATAAGTTAAATCGAGATTAGATTAGAGTTAGTCTAGATTAATAAAATCAAGATTTTAGTAATAATGCTGCAAATCGCCCTTAATTAAAGTAAATTATTTGAATAAAACAATACAAAATAAAACACAAGTACAAACCTCGGAGCATGTTAAAGTTAAACTCACAACCACCAAAACAAAGACGCACTTCCACATGCTGGCGTTTGATAAACAAATAAAATCAGATTGATGTGTTAGATTTTGGCAGATGTTTGGCGCATCGTTGTTCAACTTGTAGCGTACGGTCGCGAACACACACTGAGATGCGTCGCGTCGCGCTTACTGTCCGTTTGGACGTGTTTTGGACGTGACGTTCCACCCCACTAGTCGAAGTGGCCGAAATGGCTTGCCGCCGAAGAGCCTTCGAACAACATCTGTATTCTTGGCCGTTAGAAAATAAATCAGCTGCAAAGTTAGGGTAATTGATGGGATCGCGGTGGGCCGACGCCTACGACCATCTGGTTTACTCATAAACATGTAAATAGGCGTGGTACAGTTATTATTGGCCTTTTATAGTTGCACAATAAAGCTATAAATATGATTTTGTACCGTTTTATCCAATTTGCATCTTTATGTCATCATATTTATTTAGTGAAGACTTTACAGAATTTACTGCTCTCTTTTCTTAGTAAATTCTGGGGTTAAGATACCAAACGTATATAAGAAACAACATAACACTGTGAGGTTGGTGTGTTTTTCTAAATATCAAGTGACAAAATAAAAAACTGAGTATGTTTAATAGTACAGGTTTTATTTTGGATCGATACCTGTCAAGCAAGGATCTCAACAGATAAGCTGAATGTGTTAACATCTATGGATAAGTGTAATGACCAATATAATTATTTAATGAGATTAGTAACCAAACGCCTAATTTAGTCGGAGAGATTTTAACTCACATTCGAGGCAAGAATATCTCAGGAAAGGAAACTGTCAATAACACACTGTGTTTTGTAGATATAGGAAAAGCGATGGTACATACCTCGCATACAAAGAATCTACCGACTCTACCGCCTAGTTAGGCTGCTATTCCACCAGAAATGTGGAGACATGAGCGAAAAATGTTTGCGAGCGACTTCCCTCTGCACACGCAAACCTCAGGAGTCCGATACGAATCTTCGCACTCACCTACTCACCATAATATAATTGCTTAGCTTTACGTATCACACCGCGCAGCTTCATCGCATATCTCTGGTGCAAATAAATTACTCCGTGTCATTTCACAGCATCGTTAAGATCCCTTGCATATAGAGGTAGTTATCTGGTGGAAAAGCAGCCTGAAAGTAACTTTTTGTAAGCCAAGATCCGATACTCGCTGTACATTATTATACGAGTACAAACGTTTTGTCGAATTCCAATACAACATAAATCAGGTTGGTAGCATCGACTTTCAGCATATTGTAGAGTTACCATCCTCTAGTTTTGAAAACAAGAATTTACAACAGAAGTAGAAGGATGGGATCATTTCAGTTTAAAAGTGCCTAATGCAATGAAAAGAGGGGACTTTAAATAATCATATTTTTTTATTGCAGACTCTGACAAATGAGCAGATGGGTATTCTGATGGTAGATGATATCCACCGCCCATAGACACAAAAAGAATCATGGGTGCGTTGCCAACTTAAAAGGAAGGAATGGAAGAGGAAGAAAAAGAGGGGCGGGAATTGAGCCACCGGAAATCTCACTCACCGGACGAAACGTGACAACGAGCTGCCACATTACATCGGTTTTCTGTAAGACAGTGGTATCAAACCGGTGGAGCCGGCCCATTCGTGCTGTAGACGTTACTATGTATAGCGTGGCTCTACCACTCAATTATGAAAATATGTAAATATTATATACAATATATAATATAATATATTATATTATTATATGCAATAGTTGCCCCTCTGTCTAACCCTTCAGGGAAAACTGGCGTGGGTATGTATGTATGTAATATCTTTACCTGATGGTAGGTATCCTTATATCTATTGTTTTACATTGGACCTTACCAGTACTAAATAATACAGAATGCTATATAATAAGATCAAAAAACAGGACCTGTCCCAGGAAAACATGACAGTTGGTGACCCTGACGCAATGTAACGATGGACGGCGCCATTCCATAAGAATGGCAAAATCAAACGCTAATTAATATTCTGCACTTGATGTAAAGTAACAGTGACAAATAAGCAACGGAGCCTGAGAGGTACAACGGTACTCGTAGGTACATTAGCAATGAAAATTCTTTAACGCGTTGCTAAATGAAGACTCATTGGGTACTTGACCCTAATAAAAGGAATTTTAAATATGTGAGGTTCTACAAGTAATTGCTTAGACAGTAATGTAGAGATGTTCGAATTCTGCCATGTTATAAGTAGTAGTGTAATATACTATTTACCAATAGCAAAGGTATAACCAAGTTTAATAATAAATGACTCTGTTACTTTTAAAGGTAAAAAGTTTGATTTGTAACAATGCGTTATATAGATGAGAGGACAGTTTTTATAACTAACTGTATCAGGAGAGTAATGGTTTTCGTAATTTCTGTTACGAATGAATGTTGTTTATGTTATGGACTAGCAACTCAGGTACATAAAGGAAATAAAAAGTAGCAGCTTCGGACATGGCAGCGTACCTTGTAGTCAGAAATAGGTATAACTACTAATTATTAACAAAGTAGAAAGAAAGTTTAAAAAAGTAGAAAAAATCTAAGAAAGTTAGAAAGAGTCACGCCTTATACCCCTACAGTAATGTCTTCATTATTAGTTTGTCTTTAGTTTTATGCTTCGTTGATCTATTGGCTGCGTATATGGCTGTAGACTGGGAGATCCTGGGTTTGAACGCCAGGTGAGCAATGCGTTTTTTTTCTAGGACGATTTGACTTTAGGCCTAACAATTGATCGTGCAAAATGCTTAAAAATATTGCATCAACCACATTGAACTGGCATAAGGACAGGCGGAAGAACAAGATTATAATAATAGTAATATTAGCTCCCTCATATTATTACTCAATCTCAAACTCCCACTGCTGGGCACAGACCTCCTCTACTAATACACTATTCTAGAAAAATATTAGTAAATATAATTTTGAAAGGTCAACAGGTCGATCTGGAATTCTGAATATCCAGCAGTGGACATCCTGTGGCTGATGGTGATGATGACGATAATTTTGAAAATATTTTATAAGCGAAGACTTCATTTTTAAGTCTTTATCTAAAACTTGCTTTAAACTTGCTTTTAAACCCGCCTTGTTTTTGAAAGACCTATCCAACGATACCCCACACCATAGGATAGCGGAGAAAAAAAATTCACCCCCATTTTACATGTAGGAGAGGCATCCTCAAAAAAAATATTTTTCAAGATTTTATTCCACGACTTTCTTAGTTTCATAGATATGTATACTCGTGCTAAATTACAGCCCTCTAGTATTTATAGTCTCTGAGATAAGTGGTCAGACAGACAGACAGACGGACATGGCGAAACTATAAGGGTTCCTTTTTTGCTATTTGGCTTCGGAACCCTAAAAAGATCTACTCCAAACGTATAGCTGTAAAGTTACATGCCTTGCACATATTGCGCATTAAACATCTAAGGAGTCGCAAAACTAGAAGTGAAGCTAGTATTTTTTGTATTTCTGATTTATGTTGACTTATTTTTTATTTTCAAGCACAGGTCAATAAACAACTGAATAGATCACCTAATGTTAATCTATCGCCATGATGTTGATAGACCCACAATTAAAAAATATAGGTACGTAATATGTATCTAAGTATCGTTATCTGTTGGTGGTCCATTTTAAACAAATAGGAATTAGGAAGAGGACAATAATATAGGTACCTAAACATGACATAACATGACTGCCTCGGTGGCGTGGTGGTATTTCGATACGACTACGGTTCTGAGGTCTCGGGTTCGATCCCCGGGTCGGGCAAAGTGATATTGGATTTTTCCATATCAGCCCGGAGTCTGGAATTTGTGCCCGATATGGCGATAGGCTCGCCCCCTATCACATCTGGGACGGAACTAAGCTCGGCGAAACGTGGGTGTACTAGTTCGCTAGTGCGCCTCTGCCTACCCCTTCGGGGATACAGGCGTGAGCTTATGTATGTATGTACCTAAACATGAAATTGTTAAATATGATATCTAATATAATAAAATAATTGTACTAGTTATAGTTTAGACATAATATCAACTATTAATGGCGACTTGTAGCGCTACTACTAGTCTTATACCTTATCTTAATTTATCCTACAGCTCACTCTTATCTATAAATCAAGATTTGGGATAAATAGAGATTTATCGCGAAGCTGCAAGTGGCTAACTACACGACATAATTTTAAACATTTGCATGTCAGAAATGACAGTGTGAATCTGATAACAAATTATAACTATTTATTGTGACCACATTCCTGCAAATATTTTTTTTATTCATTTATGTTTTGGGCCTCCAATAATTCACTCATAAGAAATGCACTAATGTCGGCGGCTGTTTTTGGTGATTCGGCAACTAATTCTGTTTACTTAGGGATATTACTACCTGTGCCATGCAACTGATTCACGTAAAGAAAAAATAAAATTTAAGCTTTCCGACGGCCATATATTGTAATACATTCATCGAGTATGCTCGTAAAGGCGTGATCAAATCTGTAGGCAGTGACATAACGCCAAAATTCCTATGCATATTTAAATGCATCATGATTCATGACAATACGACATTACGAGTTGCATGTTAAAGCCTAAAGACAACTCATGCAGAGCATTCCCTGGCTACATAACCGATTGTTTATTTTATACTTTGCTGACTTAGCTCAAACTTATGTTACGGATTTTGTATCACGAATTACTTTTAATTTTTTAATTTTACAAACTTTATTAACCGAGTTCAAAAAATACGATACGCTACACTCGGTCCTTATTATATTTTATATTTATCGTTATTATTATGTATTTTTAATATTAATGATTAAAATATAAAATAAATGGGCGATGATAGATCACTTACCATCAGGTGACCCATCTGCTCGTTTTCCAGTCTCTACTATTATATATCAATAAGTAGTATAACAATACGAATGATTGCGTATCGTTTTAGTACACAAGTTTAAAGAACAAAACACAAAATCACATACGCAAAACAATGATTTTCGCTGTGTCCTACTCGTAGAACAATGAACCATAGATAAAAAATGTGTAGAGAAACCATGTTTTGAGTAGGTGTTTTATGTAATGTTTTACTGCAGGAGAGGCGGCTTTATGGAGAATCTTGTTTTTATTATTTACGGACTGCCTCCGTGGCGTGGTGGTATTTCGGCACGACTACGGTTCTGAGGTCTTGGGTTCGACCCCCGGGTCCGGCAAAGTGATATTGGATTTTTCCGTATCAGCCCGGTGTCTGGAATTTGTGCCCGATATGGCGATAGGCTCGCCCTACCCTATCACATCTGGGACGAAACTAAGCTCGGTGAAATGCGGGTGTTCTAGTTCGCTAGTACACCTCTGCCTACCCCTTCGGGGATACAGGCGTGAGCTTATGTTATGTGTTGTTTTTATTATTTTCACTTTCTGCTGTTCAATAAAATGATTATAATAATGCCGATAACCATTTATAAATGAAATAAGTGATGACTATCTATTAAAATGTTATAAGTGCAATTAAATATCCACTTATTCCTAAACTTAAATAAGTTAAAACAAAGTTTAAATGCGCTCTAAAATTACTGACCTCACAGTTTATAGAGAGCGTATTGTCATCAAACTTATGTGTCGATTATTGATGTTTTAAGAAAATTTGGTGGATAAGTGGTGCCAACCGGTTTATCGGTCAGCGAAAGTGACACTTTCCAATGCTCGTGACAAGCCACAATGAATTTCTTCTCTGTCGATTATTTGCTCATAAATCTCAATAATAAATTTGAGTGGTAGAGCCACGCTGTAGACAGTTACGTCTACAGCACGAATGGGCCGGCTCGACCGTTTTGATACCACTGTCTCTGTAGGCAGAGGCGAACTAGTGAACTAGAACGCTAAAATTTCCCTGAGCTCATTTCCGGCCCAGATGTGATATGTGAGCCTATCGCGAAAAATTCAGAAGCTGTATTGATTTATATGACTCAGCTAAGAAAGTACATAAAGCGTTCCCTAAAATTAAATAAGTTCACGTGCATTATTCCTAATGCAGTGTAAACTATTTGTGGTTTTCCTTAAAAGTAAAAATAAACATTGGAAAGATTTCTCGGAATTTTACAAGTAAACAATTATGACTCATTGATGACGTTGATAACCATCGTAAAGCACACACCCAGGCCTGTTTGAAGGGGTAAGTGGAGGCTAGCACATCGACTTTTCGGCAAGATTATTTCCATCCCATAATGTGAGAAAAGGATTAGCAAGATGAAGTGGCAGTGGGCAGGTCATATAGCTCGTAGAACTGATAGTTGATGGGACAGAAAAATTCTTGAGTGGAGACCACGTACCGGTAAGCGCAGCGTAGGACGTCCACCTGCTAGGTGGACAGATGACCTGATAAAGGTCGCAGGAAGTCGCTGGATGCAGGCCGCTTCCCTCAGGTCGATCTGGAAATCTTTGGGGGAGGCTTATGTTCAGCAGTGGACGTCCTATGGCTGATGATGATGATGATGAATGTGAGAAAAATGGTGATCCTGTTTGCCAAAACGAGCATCATTTCCAAACTCCAAGTTAATACTGGGGAGAGTATGCCTAAAGGCGCGTCTCCTGCACATGTTTTTTTCTAAATATAAAACTAAAAACACCTACACAAAACAAGGTTTTTCATTGTCTCCTGCTCATATAACAATAGAGCATAGACAAAAAAATTTAGAAATAACATGTTTTAGTGAAGGAGCCGCGCGTTTCGTCATATTTAGCTCGACTACGATTTTTTTTTAAATATTTCTATGACAAACACCCGAACGCCTCTAGCGGTTACGTTCGGAATTTATATTTTTCATACAAATTATTTCACGTAGTCGCTAGCGAGACATGTCAAACATGAAACAATCTCATGGTCGAGCTAAAGGTCCGCCTTATGCTATTTGCATTGTATAATATACATAAAATTAAAAAATTGCAGAGCGAAAAACCCCGTGAAAAACAATATAACTTCACGAGGCGGGAATCGAATCTTGTGGGAATTGGGGTGGCAAAGTTATTACATACGTATTAACTTTTAACTCCGAGACAGGCCAAAAAATCTTTTATTTTTGCCCAACTGCCTCGGAAGGAGGGTAATGTTTTACTTCAAACCTATTTAATTTGCCAATAAAACACGGTTCAGTTAAGAAATGTATTAAACTTTATTAAACATCATTTAAGTATTCAGTAATTTATATTTACAAACAACACTAAAATTTATAAATTAAATCTATTAATAAATTAGTGCCGATAAAACAAATGAATATGATTTAATAACATTTTATCGTGATTAAGATCACAGTCGTAGCCTAAGAGCGTTTACACTTAAATAAGCTTAAAATACAATGTGAGCGAGTCCTTAGTTCGATAAATTTTCTAGTCCAAAACTTTTAATTCAAGAATTAAAACTGGGCATTCTTTTGATTTTTAAATACCCAATTTAGTATAATTAATAAAAAACAACACGAAATACTTTTTAACAACATACTACGTCGTAACTTCCGCAGCAGATTTGCAATTCATCACATAACAGAAAGCTCGTAATTACACCTGATGGATATACATATAATCAATCCGTTCTAATTATTATGATAACTCCACCTTTTTCTTTCTACCGGCCCTTATCCCACCTTAATGTGGGGTGGGCGCAACACATTATTTCGACCGGCTGCCTGCCTGACGTCAACCAAGGTGAACCGATCCCGAGAAAATAGTGTTAAAAAAACACCCACCCGATATGGGAATCGAACCCAGGACCTCCCGGTTCACAACCCATATACGATGCTACTAAACCAAGGAAGCGACATTATAATAACGCACACTAAAACTTTTTTGTAGGTACTACATTGTTGGCCATATATGTTGCGTTACGCCATAGTATGACGCGGACCTAAAATAATTTATATTTTTTTATTTTCGAAGATTATTTTGTTATATATATTAAATTGTCGCGATAGCTTATGGGATATAAATATATAAACAGACAACAATGCGATAAACTAAAAAAATTGAAACGATTTGAAATAACGAATCCATAAAATATATCATGTTTCAACATAAAACTCAACGCAAAACGATATTTATTAGGTACTTTGTTGTAGCCTTTTCTGTCAAAACAACACTTAGAATATTTATATCAAAATGCAAATTATGAATTAGTTAAATAAAAATAAGATAACATTAAGTTAACAATTATTATGTACAAACACGTTGAACACTTAGGTAGTAGTTTACTCCTTAATATCTAATGGTAATCTGCACCACCGGCCTGTCCTAAGATCAGCTTAAAATACACTAACACCGAGATTATACAACATTATAGACTAAAATTATGTTAGAAATTCTCAAATACGTGTAGATTTTGACAAACTTTTAACCGCTCTGAAGTGGGATAGTATGCCACTATGACAGTTTTAAAACAAGATTTATTTATAGAGTATAGTTCTCGGGCCTTAATCCAGTTTCTTAGATAGGTATGTTTATGCATTTTGATTATCGGGTTTCTTTAATTAAATCAACACTATCTAAAGATATTGGACTTAACGACAAAAATCTCGATTTATCTTAAATGTCAAACCTTGCTCAATACTCCTGTTAAACTTTGGTCTTCCAAAATCAATTTACACTGCGTTCGTGACTAACTTCAGAGCGGTTATAAAGATAAAGAGTGTTCGTTTTAAAACCACATTATCTTAATGCTTGATGATAAATCACCTCACATTTGTCTTTTAAAATCTAATTGGTACACCTTAGTCATTGGGGCATAAAGAAGCGAAAATCTGGTTTTATGGGATCAAAAATAAAATACAAAATATACGTAATGATTTTCCTGATGACACTGCTGCTGGTTTTACGCCTTTTATTTTGAAGCATTAACTTTATGGCAATGTTTAATGAACTCATCAATATTTTTTACGCACTTACCTTTTTAGTACCTATCTGATTAAAAAAAGACGCTTACTATAAATTCTAAAGTAATATATGTATTATACTAAAGTAATGTTTACTAATGTGCAGTATTATAAATAATGAGTATTTTAGATTGTTTAAAACCTAAGGATCCTAAGAACTAATAATCGTTGTCATACCAATACTTCGACTTGTTTATGTATGTATGTGTGTATTTATAGACTCACACATAGCAAGGACGTGCATTAATGAACCGAAGTAATAGTTATAGCAACATAAGTAACGTATCCTTACAACATATGAGAATCTAAATCTTTCCAAACTAAAGAAAATAAAGCTATAGATACAAAATAATTTACAAATTGAATTTGTAAGCAACAAAACAATAAGAGAGCTAATACTTCTAAAACCTACTAAACTTGTTTGGCAATTGCTAAATGTTTACGTTCGAATATAAAACATATTAAATACACCATAAAAAAGTCAACTAGTGCATGTGTTAAATTTTGATTCTAAACTATTACTGAACACCGATATACAATTATAGAATTATACATATGTTTCGAAAGCAACGCCACAGCAATAACAGATGCATAATACAAAACGGTTTTACTATTATTACGGTATTATGTTAATTTAGAACGAATTACACATTACCGCTACATCCATACAGATAACGAAATAATGTTTCATACGCTATGATTTCTTAAAACTAGTTTTACTTCAATGCTTCATACATTTTCAATGACTATTATTATTTGAACGTGCCTATAGATATTTATAATTTAATTTTCACACAAACACGAATCTCTTAAGTTAGCCTTTAGCCAAGGAAGATAGCGAGTTATCCTTGTGTAGACCCCTGGATATCCTGGTCGACCACAGCCTACGCCCCATGACACTATGCCTGAAAAATAAAATATCCTATAGAGTACAAAAAATCTCAATATATCGTTTTTGTCAAACCAAATGGAGTAAAAACATTCTCGTGTAAAACAGCTATTGATGGCATATTTTATAGCATTTTTTTTCTAGCGCTCATAGTTAGTCACCTAACCACTTCGTCAAACCACTAAAAACACATACACAAAACAACGTATTTCGCTGTCTCCTGGTCCTGGAACAACGGACCATAGACAACAATTTGTAGAAATACCGTGTTTTGTGTAGGTGTTTTTATAATGTGCAGGAGTCGCGGCTTTAAAATCACGTAACGGTTGTTTGGGTCAAAGTTTGGATGGGAAACTAGTCATAATAGTTAAAACGTTGAAATCTCAAAAAAGTACACATAGCATATATTAGTTTGACAACGACTTAGCCCCTTACTTATAAAAATATTTGAGCGCTGCTTATCTTTATACTATAGGTTGTCCCTTTCATTTTTAAACAATGTAACGCAAGGAAAAAAGTGACAGGTTATTCTTAACCATTTGTTCAGCTAAAAATGCTGTTTTAAGTAAGGCCCAATATGTTCATTTAGGGCCTTACTTATAAAAACATTTTAGCTAAGTAAATGGTTAAGAATAATCTGTCACTTATTTCCTTGTGTCGCATTGTTTGTAAATAAAAGTGAGAGACCATTGTTAACCATTTGCTCAGCTAAAATAGTTTTTTAGGTAAAGCCCATAATGAGAGTTCTAGAGATTATAGCTAGATAATTCGGTTTGTTTCGCGTAGTTCGGTTGACCGAGCCATTATTTTATTTCGGTAGTCCAATTGACCAAATAAGCGTTAATTTGATGCAGACAAGACAACCGTATCGGACAAATGTTATTTTTCTTGCAATAGTACTATTAAACCGAACCACCCTAATTGGCCTATTAGTTAAAAAGACATATTATTTAACTTATTAGTTAGTATAATTTGACTATGTGTTTGCTTATTACCCTTTTTTCACATAGCAATGAGGCACCGAATCATTACGATGTTTTAAATTTTTAATCGGTCGCCTCCAGAGGTTAATGTTTATCTTAAGCCGGGTCTCCTGCACTAAAACATTGCACAAAACACCTACACTAAACATGCATTTTTATCTATGGTCCATTGTTCTACGAGCAGGTGACGCGGCTTTATGACACGGGATACATTATCTCGACAATGAACAGGAAATATTTCTCTTCCGGTGGAACCGCGACAAGAAGCTAGTATCTGTTAAATATTGACTTTTGAAATTGGACACCGTACGTAAACGTTTTTGTCTTCGAAAAATAACACGATTTGCAAACAAGATTTTACAAAACATTCAAATAAATGTCTACAATGGCTGTTATCATACATCAAATGTCCTTATTTACATTTTATGTACGATTGTGTATAAAGATTTATAAAGGTAGATATAAAACAACACAAAAAACACAATAAAAGCTATGTATCTAAATGTCACCACTAATAACACAGAAGTATTAATATAGATTATCCCAAAAATAATCAGCTATGTATTTAGAATTCCGTTCATTACCGTAGGACACATTTTTTTAATAGCATAGACTGACAAACAAGCACCTGATGATGAGTGATCTCCACCGCCCATAGACACCCAAGAGACAAAAACAATCATGGGTGCATTGCCAACCTAAAAGGAGGGAAACAAGGATTGGGAAAGGGAGGGAGGCGGAATTGGGCCACCGGACATCTCACTCACCAAAGGAAACGCGACAGCAAGCTGCCTCTTTACGACGGTTTTCTATGAGACAGCGGTATCAAACCAGTCGAGCCGTAGACGCAACTGACAACAGCGTGGCTCTATAACTCAAAAAATGTCTCATCCCCTTTCTTATGCTTATCGTTCAAAATTACTCTATGATCCCTATTCACTTTTATATACGGTAAGCGATATAGGTAATACGGTAAGCGGCCTGGCTATGCCCCTGACAGTGCCCATATCCATAGATGACGGTAAGCACTTACCATTTACCAACAGTGGGCTGTCTGCTCGTCTGTTTTGGTAAGGAAAATATAAAGTCTACTTCTATAATACTGGTAATTACAAATTTCATCAAAAATAATTGAAGTCTGAATAAACAAACTACATTTTTATTTATATAGTAGGTACGTAATATAATACACCAAACAATCACATAGTGCTGCTCCCACTCTAGGTTTCTGTATAGTGGGTATTAGGAACTGCGAGAGACTTACGGTCCCATAACACCCAGACCCAATACAAATATCGAAATCAAACATTCATTTCAGTGCGGGAATCGAACCTTCAGCCTCACGGCTACTCGCCCGCTGTGCCACGAAAACTTGATTTTTTGGATAAATCTGCTAAATAGTCGATGTTAATGATGCAGTAGAGACACCTAAACTAAGATGTGAATGATATAAACTTACCTATTATTTGATATTTATCCCCCTTTTGTATAAGCAGTGGTCCTCCGCTGTCGCCCTGACAAGAATCTGTGGAAGCCCGACCAGCGCATAACTGAAACACACATGCAAACATTTTGAGAAATTAAGAAAACTAGGCGGCACATTAATTTGCATGAATTGCATCTCTGCCTAACCCCTGTGAGATATATCATCATCATCATCAGCCACAGGACATCCACTGCTGGACATAGGCCTCCCCCAAAGATTTCCAGATCGACCTGTTGGAAGCGGCCTGCATCCAGCCATCCATTGTGAGATATATGCTTAACATAAATAAATAATAACAAAATAAATAACATAAGTTCACGCCTGTATCCCCGAAGGGGTAAGCAGATGCGCACTAGCGATCTATAACACCCACATTTTGCCGAGCTTATTTCCGTCCCAGATGTGCTAACGGGCGGGCCTATGGCCATATCGGGCATAAATTCCAAATTTTTAAAAAAATATATTTATGATATACCATAACGTTACATAGACGTAGATAATTAGCATATCGCCATGTACCGGTCCCAAATTCAAACGTCGGGCAATTTAGATCCAAGACTGGTTCTCAGCCACCTCGTAGAGCCACGCTGTGGAAGTAATTTCTACGATTGGGCCGGCTCGGCCGGCTTGAACACTGTCTCATAGAAAACCGCTGTAAAGTGGCAGTGGTCTATGGGCGGTGAAGGTCGCGTGCCATCAGGTGACTCACATTTTAGGGGCTGTTAAATAAAAAATAAAACAGAAAGTGTAGTTACCATGTTGCTAGTAATCCGCGTGGCTCTATACTTCATGTTCCTGCACTGCGAGAGCGAGAGGATCGGGACTCGCACCTCTTGCACGATGGCCGGCAGCTGGCCCCCCTCCGATGTCCGCCCCCACCCCACCACCACGCCCTCCTTACCAGAAGGGTCAGTACCTGGAATACCGGATGAATTTAACGACCTAAATCAGTATTGTATAATCCCTGTGGACGGCCAAACAGCGCTGGCTGGAGGTTTTGGAGGGGGATATGAGAGCCAATGGTCTCACTGTGGGGGATGCAGCTGGTGGTAGGATATTCGTATCCGACCGGATGGCGACCACCGTACACATGTTGCTAAAACCTGCCATAGTGACCCACACTCCGCGTGGGGTTCGTGATCCAGGATTAGCCAGTGTACTTGTGGTTCTCTCGAGGGGCCTAACTTGATGGTTGGTTGAGACGGATATGGGGGTACCCCTGTATCTGCATCGGTCATCCGTCTGTATTGTCGCAAGACCCTCGATTTGCTTCTTCCCTCTCTGGATTCTTAGTGTGAAGAAGCCTAAATAGGCCAGCATGATTCTGATGACCACTGATAAATACAGTATTTGTCAGGGGTCGACAGTTTTTTTGGACTGCACTACGTTTACCATCAGGTGCAGTGTAGTCACTATACCATGCCCGGATTAAACTTTTTAGAAATCGAACCCTGGCATTAGGCCGGAGTAACGCCAGACAGAAAGAAAGGAATCATGCAGTATTCTATGCTCGCTATAAGTACAAAATTATGTTTGTGTAAACAGAGGTAAATCGAGCTTCCTGTATATTCAAGTAACGGTAAGTCGAGCATTCATGATTCTATCTTTTTTTTTACGTTAAAAACGAATTATTGTTTACAAGCATCGATTGAGATAGCTCATACCGATTTATAAAAAGATTTTCTACCAGCTCTATCTAGTTCTTTGTTCGTACGTTCCTTCGACTTTTCGACTTCGAAAAGGATTTATCGAAGTGGCTGTAACCGTGCCAGAATTACAAACGAAAATCATGTTAATACATAAGAACCTGCGAGTTATTAGTTATTTCTTACAAACGAGCTCCTTTAGAAAATATTACGTTAACACACGCTACACTAATACAACTTGTAGATACTTGGCAGGCACTCTTACGGCTCGTAAGAGTTTCCAGATATAGCCCCTTACTTATAAAAAGATTTAAGCGCTGCTTATCTTTAACTATAGGTTGTTCCTATCAATTTTAAACAATGTAACGAAATAAAAAAGTGACATGCTATTGTTAGCGAAAAAAGAAGTAAAAATGTTTTTATAAGTAAGACCCTATATTTAAGTTCCTAACTACATAGTTAGTTGGGAAAATAATGTACCTGAGCCAATAACCATGTTCCTGTGGGATAAAACTATCTCGCAAGCAGAATCGCGAACAAACGCTACTTTGTTGTACCTAAAGATTTTTATGTTTTCAAACCACCAATAAAATTATATGTTGTTTGGTATCTCTATAATAGTCGCCTCCTTGATCTAGTGGCAGCATATATGGGCTGTGAACCGGGAGGTTCGATTCCCAGGTCAGGCAAAGCAAATTTTCTATTATAATTTGCCCGGAACTGGATCCCCCAGGGAGGTCGACGTCAGGCAGGCAGCCGGTTGTAAAACTAAGCCGAATTCTTTCTGCAACATGCTTGAAAAAGTGTGTTCTGCCGACCAAAGATTAAGGTGGGATAAGGGCAGGTAGAAAGAAAGAATATAGATAAGATCAATGTGCCCAAATTCTTTTTGAAAGTGGTAGCCGCGTTGCATACAATAATGCCTACAACACGAAACGACTGTCTCTGTGAGACTATGTATGTACTCACTGGGTGGTGGTAAACACACGGGTTTGATAATTCTGGAGAAGTTAACTGGTTTCCTCAGCTTGAGCAAGGCTATGTCGTTGTTATAGGAGTCGGCGTCGAAGCTTCGGTGCCTGACGATAGAAGTCACGGCTCGCATGATGGCCGCGCTCTCTGTAGTGATCGTCTGATCGTGGTCGCCTAGGATCACTCGGATCTTTGACCGTTTTAATCTGAAATTTAAATACATCCACATTATAATATAAATAGTACAGCCTCCATGGCGCAGTGGGCGAGTAGCCAGCTGTGAAGCGAGGCCGCGGGTTTGAGTCCCGCATTGAGACAAATGTTTGTGTGGCCCACAGATATTTGGTTCAAGTCTGGGTGTTGTGAGACCGAAAGTCTCTCATAGTCTCTGACACCCACGATACAGGTTATACCTAATGTGGGGTCAAGGCTAGGTGTGTGACTGTTGTATGTATTTATTATTATTACGACAAATAAGTTATAGGCAATGTTATAGGTTTTTTCAACCGACTTCAAAAAAGGAGAAGGTCCTCATTTCGTCTGTATTTTTTTATGTACCTATGTTCCCCGATATCCGCCAAACGTGGATCGATTTTCAAGATTATTTTTGGGTTCGATAGAGCTTATTCCGAAGGTGATCCCATTTAAATTTGGTCACGATCGGCTAATTTGAAGTCGGGCCGTTAAGTTTTTTATGGTCTACCGTAGACATTTATAAGAGAGAAGAGAGAACTTTATAAGAGGAGTTGGTGCATTTATATTTGATCTATCCCGGGTACCACCAAGAAAGAGAGCAAGTATTTAAGATAAGATAACATAACATAAGCTTACGCCTGTATCCCCGAAGGGGTAGGCAGAGGTGAACTAGAACACCCACATTTCGCCGAGCTTAGTTCCGTCCCAAATGTGATAGGGGCGAGCCTATCGCCATATCGGGCATAATTTCCAAAGATTCCGGGCTGATATGGAAAAATCCAATGTCACTTTGCCCGATCCGGGGATGGAACCCGAGACGTCAGCACGGTAGTCGTACCGAAATACAACCACGCCACCGAGGCAGTATTTAAGATCATATGAATTATTGTGATAGTTCCACAATGTTAATAGTGTTGCGTTTTGATTATGCGGTTTAGGAATGCACAAACGACGAATCATTTTCCGCTTTAAATGATTAGATATGTATTAGCAGCTTCCTGACCATAAATGGTAGCATTTCGACATATCAGAATAATCAATATGCAAAGAAACAACCGGAAAGGTTTGCGAATGTATTAAAGAAGCTCCGACTATTAACGCAATGCAATATTGCGTGTAATCAGCCTCATGTTTATTAACTAATAGAGACAACGAATTGTTACTCCATGGTCATTTTCCTTCTCTGTACATTATTTTACACCATTAATGTGCATTTGTCTTTTATTTACCACTACCGGGAAGTCCGGAGTTCGATTCCCAGTTCGGGCGGGTATTATTCTAATATAATGTGACCGGTATTGAATCCGGGGAGTTGACGTCATACAGGCAGCCTGACGGAAAAACTAAGCCGAAATCTTTCTGCAACATGCCTATAAAGTATGCTACGTAGAGCCCTCATTGGGATGGGATAAGGGCAGGTAGAAATTTGAGCTATTATTATAATATGAGATATTTATCTCTAGGGTCTCTATCATATTAACGTAGCTTAATTATACTGAAGGTACTCGTAGCATAGTTAGATGTCGATATTTTCACAACTTCTGAACAGTGTTTGATAACCTTTCCGGTAACAGTATTTTTATACAGAACAAAGAACGCAAAGAAGAAGTAAGTTATTTCTAACGACATAAATATAAAGTGGGTTTTAAGAATTTTAACGACTTAAATAAATGGCGCTCCAGAAATAATGAATAGGTCCGAAATTATATCCGAATTCAGAATTCCGATGTCCAAATTAGTTCAAAATATTAAATTCATATAAATTGGTACAATCTACATGAGACAGATAGAAATAGAAGCATAAAAAAAGAAAATATCTATAGTCAGAAAGGTACTGAACGTGCGAAAAATCTTGTTAATCCATATTAGCACATACAGGAAATAATGGCGCCCAACGTGGTACTGAAGTTGATCTTGGCAAACAAGTTAACATAAATTATTTCCTTATAACTTACTTCCTGACGCAATGGGCCGCGGTGAGAACGTACTCCTTGGTCAGGAGAGAGGCGCCGCAGTGGAACTGGCCGTCGTACACAATACGAGCCATCCACGGATATCTGTTGGCGCCGGCCGGCATTCCGCCCACGATGCGGTTCTCCTGGTTAGACCCACCGCACTCTGCCGATGAGAAAGCGAACGTTAGTTTATTGACCTGCGCCAACAGCTAGGTTCCGCCAAAAGGTATGGTTAGACTAAAACAGCAGTGAAGTAGGTACAAAGCAACGTGCTAACAAAGGATACTAATACTAAAAACTAACAGACAGAGTCAGACACACACCGTGCAAATTAAGGATATAATTATTTTAATAAATATCACTTTATAACCAGTATAGTAAGTGCACATATATACAATAAAAAATAAGGATATATATCAAATCTCTACATACAGGAATAAGGAAATAAATTGATGGAAAGAAAGTTCTTTAATATTATATTGGTATTTCACTTTAAATAATACGTACATCCTGATTTAATAATAATTATTTATATACACTCTCATGGCACTAGGTAATTTCGCACAATCTGCATCCTTTTTCTGACCGTACCTACTTGTGCGTGGAAAGTCGGAAATGCCCAATAATCGATTAAGATTCAGCCGTATATAATGGCTATAGGTACAGATTATCATCAAGTAGTCGTAAGCTCAGCAAAACGGTTATACTCAGTTCATTTACACTTTCACTGTCATTTGCACGGTTCAACGCTCAACGTGCCGCCAGTCAATGGCACAGTGCAAATGCACTGTAACAAACACTAATGGATGTTCTAATAGGTTTCCGGATGTTTTCTAATCTATTATATGAACTGAATTTAATATGAATTATTTGTTGATTTTCGCATGACTTGTACGCGGACACGTGTTAGTATGGTCTTAGTTCGAATATTGAAATATAAAAGATCCTAATATTGTTAACAAGAAAATATTTAAGGATTAATTAATGGAATAATCAAATATATGAGCGCTTGGTCAATTTGTCAATACATCTTTACATACATAATGTATAATATTATAAATAAACCATATTTCATTATTAATTCTACAAGTACGAGGACAAATAGCAAAAGCATGCAATATCCTTTGCATACATTTTAAAAGGATGATAACACACAGCTAAGGAACTTGTTAAAACATACATAAACTATCAGTTATAGGAGTTACTAAAATAGCAAATATCTATTTATAGAATATTGTTACACAAATAAATTATATCCCACAAATGTGCAACAAATACAGGTGTGCACAAAGTACTAAAACTTACCTATCTTTCTAGGAAGTGGGTTTGCCTTGCCGCACTCTAAAATGTGAATGTGCATGAAAACATTAGAAATTCTAGTAGTGTATGTTGGAATGATGAACTATACATGATTGAATATAGTAAGAAGAAATACTAACACAAAGATATATAAAATAATTGCTGTAATGAAAGCAAATGTGTGATAGTTACCTAAATACAACAAAGTCATGTATATATTCAAATATCTGTCTCATCAAATACTATCACTGCTGAACTACTGGTAGAGTAACTGGTTTTACTGATGAGTTTAACTAGGCACAAACTGCTATTCGTAGTGAAGTCATTCTGTCATGCTTTTGGAAGTCAAATAAACTCAGTTGATCTTATTTCTTTCATGCTCGTGAAAATGTATGTCCACTATTTTTTTTAATACAGAAGAGAATTTAACAGAAATTTAACAGAAGATTCCTTTTCCGAAACTAGACTAAATACCTATGAGTTCCAGGTCACAATTCTGGGATTATGGTTTTTATTAATTTTGGATTTGAACATATTTTTGACAAAAAAGAATTAGAAGATTGCTTAATAACGAGACTTAATATATCACAGTTGAAGAACAATTTAATGAATGTAAATAATTTTCTTACCACAAGAACATGTTTTGATAACTGTGTCATCTTCATCGTCTTCCACGCTCTGCTCTTCGAGTATCGGCACTTCTAGACCGAATATAGCGTCGAACAGGAACCGCTGAGATCTATTGCCTGTTGACACCTAAAACAATGCACCAACATTGTGTTATAGGCCACCTACGTTACTCGATAGTTCACAATGTTCTTGATGTTCAACAGTCTCTTCTACAAACACAACAAAAAGAAATCACAGCTGCTTAAACAACCCTTACGGAAAATAAATATTATCTAGATATTCAGGGAAAAGGGGAAAGTAAATAAGGCAGTACCTACTCCAACACATGTTAATCTTATACGTGAAGCGTGATATTTTTATCTTATCATTCAACAATTATCGCCCGCTCTACATCGTGAAGAAAGCTTGAGAATCGTCTTTAAGAATTTCAAAGGTGTGTAGGAACTGCTAGCCTGCTTAGACTACAAAGTGGACTACAGCGTTACACCTCTCATTAGCAGAAGCCCGATACCAGCAGCACGTTAGTTAGTTTATTGGTAATAATTATTATTGTTATTCGTTTGAAATTAAAATATTGTGTTGTTTGTTAATTATTACTACCTCGGTGGCGTAGATGTATTACGTGCGGGGTACGACTACTGTCTTGAGGTCCCGAGTTTGATCTTCGGGTCGGGCAAAGTGACATTAGGTTTATAAGAGCCTCCGTGGCGCAGCGGGCGAGTAGCCGGCTGTGAAGCGAGAGGCCGCGGGTTTGATCCCCGCACCGGCTAAATGTCTGTATGTCCTACAGATATTTGTTTCGGGTCTGATACCCACGAAACAAGACTCGATCTTAGTGTGGGGTCAGGATATGACTGTGTATGTGACTGTTGGGTGTTATTTATTTATTTATTATTTATAACATTTATCTGTTCAGTATCAGCCCAGAGTCTGAATTTGTGCGCGATGTGGCAACAAACTCGCCCCCTATCACATCTGTGACGAAAATGAGCTCGGCAAAATGTGGTTGATCTAGTTCTCTAGATTACCTCTGCCTACGCCTTCGGTGATACAGGCGTGATTCTATGTACATATGTGTATGTCATTTATTGCAATGCAGTAATAGCGCAACAATCATAACCCTCAGTCATAATATAGTCGTGACACGCACATCAAAAGGAAACGTTCATAAACCTTGCCCGGAAATCAGAAGTGGGATTACAAAGCGAATAAATGTGGCTGCAACAACGACGAGCGTTAACCGAGTTATATAGATGATATACTTTTAACGATCAATCATGATGATTGCAGTTATAATATCTAATAGTCTGATCGCATGTCTACATCGAAAGTGGGTAAACGTGCTAAAACAACTTTGATATTCACGTAACATCACGAATGTGATGGTTTGTTGCGTCACGTGCGAATAAAACTAGTAAATGGTTCCGTCGGAAATGTGTCTTACATAAGTTTTGTTTACCGTTTTGAGTTAAGAGGGATGCGAATTGCGGTTCACTTTCGAGGTGCGCACGCGCACGCCACGCTGCGACGTAGTTGCGCAACAACATTTTACAGTTAATTGGCTTGTAATGTCAATGTTGCTTTCATAATAAATATATTCCGGTACGGTATTATTTTTTCCTTTGACTAATTTGGAGTTTTTTACTTTCTCGTCTATTATCATACTCTGATTATTTAGTCGATACTCATTAAAAAAAATAGGTATTCACAAATTATAGAAGTCATATTAACATAAGCTCACGCCTGTATCCCCGAAGGGGTAGGCAGAGGCGCACTAGCGAACTAGAACACCCACATTTCGCCGAGCTTAGTTCCGTCCCAGATGTGATAGGGGGCGAGCCTATCGCCATATCGGGCACAAATTCCAGACTCCGAGCTGATATGGAAAAATCCAATATCACTTTGCCCGACCCGGGGATGGAACCCGAGACCTCAGAACCGTAGTCGTACCGAAATACCACCACGCCACCGAGGCAGTCAGTCATATTATTCGTTACAAATTATTTTTTCGACGAATTCAACTTTGCTCTAGTTTTATTTTCCTTTTAAAGGAACTTCATATTATGAATCATTTTATTTAATGTTATACAGGCTGTTGCACGCGGCGCCGGCCCGTGTTATTGAAGTCCTATCCCGAGATTAGCGCCATGGCTAGCAGCCGGAAAACAAATACGTACCTACCCCCTTTTAAATAATTATTCTTAAGCAACTTATGTGTGATACCTTTACAGAATTACATCAAAACATATTATACCTCATTGTTAAGTGGGTAGATATGTGTTTACATTACTGGCATAAGGATTGAGAAAACACTTTAATTCATAAGCCCCATAAGGAAATATTATGCATATTTCGCAATTCCCTTTCCATATAAGGTAGTCAGAGATCCTAACATAAATGTAACAAGCGCTTGATCGTGTTTGCGCTGCTACTTTCTCCAGCCATGAGCCAACACACGTAACCCTGCATTGTGATGAAACTAATACTAAACATTTTTGTCGTCTGTTAGCTAACGGTTATGGCTCTGTGACATAATCTATTGAGGCTAAGGTTGTCATATATGCACAATAGGTCAAACGTGAGTGGCAAATGAGATGCGTATGTAATTATGATGTAATAATTAGTGCAGCAAAGTTCTAACGAAAGGCATGGTTAGGCGCGCTACGAATTCGTAAAAGCTAGGACACGCGAATGACTTTTGTATCTTTTATATCTGGTGGCGTAGCTGTTTTGTCATTTTGATAAAATGATTTTGTCCGGTCTGGGGATATGTATCCAATGCATGTAATTTGTGTATATACACATGCCGCTACTTTTGTGGCAACTGGGCGTCTAAAATAGTATTTTTACGGCCAGGACGTTCACTGGAGAACATAGTTCTGCCCCAAAGATTTCCCGATAGACCTGTTGGAAACGGCCTGCGTCCAGCAACCCCCTATGACCTTTGACAGGTCGCCTGTGTCCAGGTTGCAGGTACGAGGTAGATGTCCAATGCTGCATACAATTTATACATACATACAATTTGGCATCATTTATCACAAAGCTCTTTCATTATTAAAGTTTAACAAAATCTTAGAACCGACCGTCCATATTTTCAAAACTACTGAACCGATTTTGATAAAACTCGCGCTATTCCCTAAGTTGGAATATACCCAGTCCAATAAAAAAGATCAATCGTGATCCGATTTATAGTTTCTGAGATATACATTGACAAACATACATACATATATACACATATAAATGTTGGCACATCTGTTCAGAATCCCATATAGACTGACATAATATGCGAATATCGTGCAATTCTAACAATATTACATACATACAGGTCGAATTGATATCCTCCTGTTTTGAAGTTGGTTAAAACAATCGTAACTAATGAAGATCCGTGTCAATAGGTACCAAAAACGGCTTGCTTTACATAATGTAGTTCTTTAGAAGTGAATAATATATCCTCGTATAATTTGTAATTAGAAGCCGTCCTCCTTTCGCGTAAAAGTGTGTTACATTACATAACTTCCACTTTTCATTCGGAACTTCAAGTTTATGTAAGAAGTATAAGCAAGCTATACGATTTATACAACCACGTAAACATGTGGTTATGTTTACAACGTTCTACGCAACATTATTCTGTAAAACGCCAGATTAAATTATAAATGCTTTCGTCCATAACTTGCTTGCAGAATAACATAACATGAGTTATGACAGCCTTCGTGGCGAAGCGGGCAAGTACTTCGTCAGCTGTAAAACAAGAGGCCGCCGGTTCGATTACTTCGATTCGCGCACTAAGACAATAACCTTATACGTTTTAATGCTGGTCTGTGGGGTTACCACCACCTAATAGCAATATTATTACAATCTTGCTTGTTCCGATTCCCGTACAAAAAAAATTTAGTAAGATTATAATAATACTGCTATAAGAGGTGGTGGTAACCCCCTGTACTAATGTTGAGAACTTAGGTAGTAGATACCCAACCATTTTGTTCATACATTTCAGCTACCCAATTTCGCACAAATCGGTAGGTACATCTATTTACGTTTGATTCTTGATAATAAATAACTTTTCTTTCTTCCTGCCCTAATTTTTTTTATAGCAGAGACTGGCAAACGAACAGATGGCTCACCTAATGGTAAGTGATCACCACCGCCCATTGACACCCAAGACACAAAAATAATAATGGGTGGGTTGCCAATTTAAAGTAGGGAAATAGAGATTGGAAAAGGGAAGGGTGGAATTGGGCCACCAAAAATCTCACTCACCGAACGAAACGCGACTGTGAGCTGCCACTTTACGTCGGTTTTCTGTGAGACAGTGGTATCAAACCGGTCGCGCTGGCCCATTCGTGCTGTAGACGTAACTGTCTACAGCGTAGCTCTACCACTCCAAACTCTCCTTATCTTATATAGTGTGGGATCGGCGCAACACACTTTTGCAAGCATGTCGTCCGGCTGCCTGCCTGACGTCAACTCCCTCTGGGCGATCAAGTCTCGGGCAAATCATATTAGAAAAACACCCCTCCCGACCTGGGAATCAAACCCAAGACCGTCCACAGTCCACATACGCTGCCACCAGACCAAGGAGGCGACATTCTTGATAATTACCGTTTAATAATAAATTATAGTTTGGATTATTGCATAACAATAGAGTCCATGCATAAAGAGCGAACCTAATAAAATTGGAGTTGCCATCATAAGAAAACAATGACGATAAGTGTCAAGGCGTCGAATACAATAGACAAAATGTGGAAAATAAAAACACATTTGAACCCGAAAGACTGCTCCGTGACCTGGATAACGACTAGATTTTGCAAGCGGCCATGGCATGGCGGAATAGGATCATGATCAACTGACCGAAGTGAAGTTCAAGTACGGACATCGATTGTTACCTATTTGTTCGCACTTCATACTGAACTAACAATGGGACTCAATTGCCTAACAGTTGCGTGTATGTTGACAATTGGAACTAATTAGTAGGTATTGTTATAATTAATACACTGAGTCCAGGCAAGTTTATTTCAAATGGGTTAAAAACCTTTCCTTTGTGATGTGTGACCACATTTTTCAAGCTTAGTTAGTATTTAGATGCAGTTAATTTTATGTTTAAAAAAAACAAAAGGAAGTTAGGTATTTTCTCTCAGCATACCCAGATTTGGCAATGTTTCGTTAATGGTAAAACCCACAGGCCACTTTCATAATGTTATGAATGACATCAAGAGTTATGAAATGTGCCCGAATGTGTATGTATGACAACAATTAGCTTAATGTGATGATATTGAAGGATGAAATAATAAATTGTCTTAAATAATAGGTAATATAATATGAATCATTTATTATCATATTATATACCTCATTTATTTCCATTAATTTTTTTTACATTTTTAAATATAAATTATATAAAAACAAATACATTTAAAAATATAAAAATAAATAAATATCACCCTCCCGATGACGAGGCTTGAGACCCAAGCCACCGGTGGTTAGGGGCTCAGTGTGAGGAAGCGCCTCACAATGCGTGCCGTGTCCAATAACACTGCCTTCTGTATCTGGCTCTTGACCCAACGCCCGATTGAGAGCCTCTTAAGGTGTTGATCGAGGCTCTTTGCTATCAACCCATTAGCGGTAACGACTATCGGGACAATGATTGTTGATTCCACATCCCACATGTCGGAAATCTCGTGTGCCAGATCTAAGTATTTGGACAACTTGTCTTTTTCGGCCTTAACGAGATTTTCATCATGCGGAATGGTGACATCAACAAGTATTGCCCGACGCGCTAATCGATCTACTACCACAATATCAGGCTTATTGGCAACAATAGTCCTGTCTGTGATAATAGATCGATCCCAATACAGTGTTGCATGTCCATTTTCAAGAACTGGCTGGGGCACATATTGGTAGTATGGCACTTCAGAAGTCACAAGTATCGTTGTAGTATCGAAGAGCAAGTTGCTGGTGTATGATCTTGGCTACTAGGTTATGTCTATGCAAGTACTCGCCGTTAGCAAGATACGAACAACCGGAAATAACATGCCTAATGGACTCTCCGGGTCGGTGACATGCTCGACAGATGTCCACCGTACCGTCCTTCATGATGTATTTCCTATAGTTGTTCGTCTTGATAACTTCGTCCATAATTGCAAAGACAAAACCCTCGGTTTCCCCAAAGAGGTTACCGAAACGTAGCCAAGACACGGAAGCAAGTTGGTCGACATCGGGCCCATTGAGAGCTCGATAGAATCGTCCGTGAAGCTCTTTGCTCTTCCATACCTCCCTGCGATCCCTGGTACTCAGTGCCACAGGTGCCCGCCAATTCTCATTTGCCAGTGAGAGCGGAGTGAATCCTTTGTCTACCAAGCCCATATCCTTATGCATCACCACTTCGCTATGGAGGAAATAATTCCTGAGATTGCATATCTCGCGGTTATGCAGGTCCTTGGCATTAAGTAAACCTCGGCCCCCGCATCTCCGCGGGATATACAATCTCATAACCGACGATCGTGGATGATGCATTCGGTGTGCAGTTAGTAGAGTCCGGACCTTTCGGTCCAGGGTATCTAACTCGGTCTGAGTCCATTTGAGTATGCCAAAAGTGTACATCAGTACAGGCATAACCCAACCATTAAAGGCACGAATCTTGTTGCCACCCGACAAAAGACTGTTAAGTACTTTTGTCAAGCGACCAAAGAAACGTTCCTTTACTGATTGTTTTACATCTGCACTCGATATACCTAACGCTTCAGACATACCCAAATATTTGTAGGTTTCCGTTTCGGAGAGAGATCTAAGCTGTATAGTCTCTGAGAGACGGATGTCATCAGAGACTATATTCCCACCACGCTCCACATGGATAACCGCGCACTTATCTACACCAAACTCCATATTGATAGAGTTGCTGAAACTTTTAGTAATTTTCAACAACTCCACCAAATCAGTTTTCTTGGGTGCAAACAGCTTGAGGTCATCCATGTAAAGTAAGTGGGATATTGGCTCTCCCCCTCTACGAAGACGGTAGCCTAGTCCGGAATCCAGCAGTAAAGTGCTAAGAGGATTCAGGGCTAGACAGAACCATAAGGGACTCAGACTGTCACCCTGGAATATACCCCGCTCAATCTTAATTGGTTCATCACAACCAGGAGTACTCGCACCACCTGGATAATTTAAAACCGTTGTCCACTGCCTCATACAAACCCCAGAAAGGCGCATAGATTTGTATCTATTTTATACAAATCCAGCACCCTCATGAGCCATGTATGAGGCACCGAATCGTAGGCTTTTTTGTAGTCGATCAAGGCAGCCGATAAATTCCTTCTGTTGCGACGAACTTGCTGACATATGGACATGTCTACGAGAAGGAGTTCTTTTGTACCACGTGACCCAACTTTACAGCCCGTTTGACCTGAAAACATGATGTTACTATTGTTAATGTGGTTGGATATTTTCAGTCTTATAATCGAGGTCAGTAATTTGTAGATGGTGGGCAAGCAAGTTATAGGTCTATAATTTTTTGGGTCAGTGGTATTACCAGATTTATATAAGAGGTATGTGGCACCAGTCGTCATAAACGATGGGAGAGATCTACTCTCAAGTGCGTCCTGGAACTGCATCGCTAAACGAGCATGCGTGCTAGGAAGCCATTTCAACCAGAAATTGTGCAGGCCGTCCGGCCCGGGACTTTTCCAGTTGTGGGACGGACGGATTGCACACAAAACGTCTTCTGGGCTGATTGAAATGGCCTCCATAGTTCGTATTGATTCGCAGGCTCGTTCCACGACACTGAGCCAGGCGCCTTCAGTGTGAGAGACCGGCGACGACCAAATGCTTGCCCAATATGTATGCATGTCAAGCACATCCGGCGGCCGCCGATCTCCCAGAACATGAGAGCGCTCCCAGCATCCATACACTCTTTTCTGGTCTCTTTGGAAAGTGCGATTTTGTTGGAATCCATCCCAACGCGTCCCAAACCGTCGAATGCGGTTCGCCCAAGCACAGACTTTTTGCTTCAGGAAATCTATGCGTTCTGCGACACAAACCCTATAATCTCTGGGCCTGATGTTGGTCCCAGAAAAGGCCTGTGTCACAAAACGCATGCCTCTGGGTCTATTATTGCCTTCCCTGAAGCAAATTAATTTGGCAATTAGAGTTCGCGCTTTGCCGATACGCTCTTCGATCCTGCGCTGCCAGGCAGGAACAATCACGGCATCCCGCGTGACTCTGTTTTCACTGGGAAACTTTACGTTAGCCACACGACATACCGCGACAGCTGCGCAGTACAGGATCGAATGAGTGTCAACAAGGTTGCAACTAGACTCCATGTATGTGGAAAGTATGGAGTCTAGTGCCCCAACTAGTGCCAAACTACGTCTGTGCGTTGGCAAACGCGGTATCCGAGGTCTACTGGACGCAGAAACAGAATTAAATTCCAAAATCGCATCTTCCAAAGCCCTTCTCAAACACTGTATATCTTGGGAACTTACTGTACTGTCCAAATTGTCCATCAACTCGGGATCTGTGTCAGAAGTACATACAGGTGCGTAATCTGTTTGTTGTTCAACAGGAGTCGTGGTGATAGGAACCTGGACAATATTTTGTAAGTTTGCGCGCAATCGCTCAAGTACGGCATCATCCAACAACTTCCGCCGCTGGATGAACCTCACTTGATCCGATAAACGTTGAGTCGATACATCAAGCGTTGGTTCCAGGGTCTGAAACAGAGCAAGCATTTTGGCACGGTACGCTGTCAGTTTGGTTCCTCCCTCTGTCGCCCCAAAGTAGGCCCGCATGACATTTTCATTGATGCTAGATGTCCATCTCATGCGGCGCACTACTCCACCGGTAGCGGGGGCCGTAGACGGGACACAAGGCCCCGCTGGTCCCAAGCCCGCCGGAGGAGGGGGTCGCCGTCCTCTTCGCCGCGCAGGTGTTAGTGGCGGCGGGGACGACTGCAGCTCGTCTTGTAGGCTCGACGCGTCGTTACCCGGC
Organism: Clanis bilineata; assembly: GCA_036417725.1. Classification (NCBI taxonomy): domain Eukaryota; kingdom Metazoa; phylum Arthropoda; class Insecta; order Lepidoptera; family Sphingidae; genus Clanis; species Clanis bilineata. The sequence continues at coordinate 5,543,024 of CM071142.1, forward strand.
GACGGTTCGAACACCTCCGAAGCCGACGCCCACGACGCGGAGCTCGACGAGCTGGTGGGGGATCTTCTGCGTGCGCGTGTCCTGGCTCGTAATATCATCTTGGCACATTTTGGTTTGGAATTTCGTTCATTTCTAGCTCTTCTTTCCGTATAAATCTAATATTTTAAAATACATTTGCATGACACTGTCACTGTCATTGTTCTGTTTTATCCAAATTTTAAAGATTTCACCAAAATTTCACTCAATTATTGCTTAAATGGGAAGATTTTTTGAAAATACGATATATAAAAGTAAAACTATAAATACTATACTTATATCTTAAAATAATTATTTTGTAAACGTTTTTAGACCTTGTACCAAATGACTTCTAGTGTTGCCAGTGATTTTATTTTATTATTATCATATTTATTATTATTAGGGGTAAATCCCACTCTTTAATGAGTACGAACTAAGTACATCATTGTATACAACTACGCTCATCTAAGTTACAGCCAATAGGATCTTAGGTATTCGTAATCATATGCACAGCATCGTACTAACGTAACATGTCATGTTCACGGTTCATCATAAAACTAGGACTGGCAGTAATGTAAAAGCCTAGGTAGTTTTATAATTATTCTCGTTAGCCTAGGTTCTACTATGCTACCGATGCTACTTCATTTTGACTAAATTTCCATCCACTTCGGAACGTCCGAATTGTACAAAAAAACAAAAAGACAGTTCACGCTTGATTGCGTTTATTTTCACTGCATTCGTTTTTGTTGTATTATATCCATGAATCCGTAAGGTCAACAAGCAAACTACTTTCAAAAGTGTAAGTGGCGGGCCTTTCACAAGGTAATTGTTGTGGTGATCTTGTTTTTTGTAGAGTCGTTTATCAAAATGTAAGAAAGTGTAGGAACATTGGCGCCAAGCGAAATGTAAATACCTACCTAATTGCAACAAACCAAATAGCAAGACTTATGAAAATCCAAAGCTAACATTGAACATGAAACTACAATAAAAGTAACAAATAAATAAATAATAATAATAGGATGTAAGTACCTAAAGAATGAAAAATATAACAATACCTCTAGATAATTGTTATTTGAAAGTTAAAAATTAAAATCATAAGACGCATAGTACCTATCTAATGTAAAATATTATTAAACGATTAGCAAATAATTTAAAGATACATATTTACTGAGTACACTAGCCAAAATATTTAGTACCTAGGTAGAGTAAGGAATATTCCTAATATAAGTATAATTTAATATTCATCTAGGTGCTGTACTCCTTATTTAATTATTCAAATGTACATGTAGATTTTTGTAGATTCGGAGATAATTAATTTGTATGTAAATAATAAATTAGTTACAGGTTATTTTAATAACATTTTCAAGAAATAGGATTGGTGAGACTTCTATCATTTATGTAGGGGGACTTGTACATACATGAATGATCCTTATGAGTAAGTATCTACGTCACCTCTATCTCTATGATCTTCCTGTAGGTAGTATGGGCAGTTCCTAAAAGATATAGCCTCAATATAGGTTACATATGGTTTTCATGACACATTTATAAAATTTTGGGATATTTTTAAATAGATCTCCAATGAAACCACAACATAACATTTGTTTAATATTTTCGGCTAATCATAATAGTTGATGAGATGCGCTTCTAGTGTCCTAATAAATATTATAATAATAATATTTCCCTTTATTATTACGTGATTGCCGATAATCACCACAAAGTGCAAGAAGCGCGGATAGATTCGCGCGATGAAAGTAAAAGTGCACGATGCAAGGCATTGCTCCTAACCACTAACCAGCAATAATACAAACAATGATCGATATGCACTGATCTGTGATGAAGCAACGGCCTCTAACGTACTCACATGGTTGTCAAGAACAGCTGCATCTGGCGAACTTATTTCCCGGGCGTCGGCGTTAAAAGCAAGGACCACGTAAATTATCACAATTCTCCATTGGCACATTGTCGTGGGAACAAAAGCACGATGGTATCTATGCGCACCACTATTTATTTGCGCGGCATCTCCGCGCACGGCGCGTTTAGTGGCGAATTTGGCGTCAGCAATTCAATGGCATTATTTAGCAAACCATGTATAAAATGCAGGCCGAATGTCGGCCGCGGACGCGCGGAGTCCACCGAGTGCCGCCGACATCGCCGGGGTCTTCGTCCACCACCAAGCGTACTTTCTCCTCGTGCCAAAAAGTTAATACCGAGATCCAGCCTCGCCCCACCAACGGCATCAGCGGTGGTGCAGCGCTGACGTCGCAATCTGTTACCATTCCTTGTTCGAAATTCCTATAGTCATGACTCACGACCCATCGTATGTTGCTATTACTAGCTTAGAATAATTTCGATTTCATTTAAGTACGTACATCAGTACAAGAGCAGAATAACGATATCTAGAAAAGATATATTTTGAGGACAACAATGCATACACCTGTTAGGTACTTAACAAGAGCACATTCTCTCATTCTCGTAAAACGTGATTAATAACGAGGTTTTTTCAATGAACCACGCAAAGGAAAGTGAAATCAGCCGTCTTATGGTCGTTTCCGCAGCACGCTCTACGTGACTGCGAACAGACACGTAATCGTGATGCGATTCCCATCTTACCACATCTACTAGTTCTACAACCGTCTTAAATCTACTTTATTCTATATTTCCTTTTCACCATCACCATACAAGATTATAAAATTGTTTTCCTGTAGTTGCAGTATTATATTTAGGTATAGATATAGCTTATTTAGACGTCGTAGTTACGAGTAAAGCCGTATTTAGAAGCGGTCTCGATTTCCGTAACGTTTAGGCGTAGATAACTGCAGTTCCAATTATTTCCGTAGGTATCCGTTTCACTTTTGACTGTAAAGTCGCGTATCTCCTGCATTAAACACTACACAGAACACCTCCACAAAACATGGTATTTCTACAATTTTTGGTCTATGGTCCATTGATTCGTGAGCAGTAGACAATGAAAAAACCTTGTTTTGTGTAGGTGTTTCTAGTGTTTTCTTTTCTAAAAAAAAACACGTGCAGGACTCAGGAGACGCAGCTTTAGTTAGGAACCTTTGTACGTTTATTTGTTGACTTTTCCTCAGTTCAGCTTGGTCGAAATGTTTGTGATTTAAGTATGGTGAGTTAACTTGCGAAAACCTAGCGCAAAAGTTCTATTGATAGAACATAAACGAATATTCAATTAGGTAAAGGTAATATCTTGATACTTACTCAATGGATATATATCCAACTAACCCTCAAGGTATGTTAACAGTACCAAATACATAGGTTCACAGCCTTCGTGGCATGGCGCAGTGGGCGAGTAGCTGTGAAACTAGGCAGCGGATTCGATTCTTGATGTTTGTGTGATATAGAGATAGGTACTTGTTTCGGGTTTGGATGTCACAAGGATGTCAAAAAAAACCGCCGAATGCTCATAAACTTAAGATCGCCTTATTTCATTTAAGACAGCAAATCTTTCAAAATTTTATGAAATATCAATGTAAGCAGCCGTTAAAGTTGAGTACCGTTTGACCATTCGGGCGCAAAAGTCTGTCGTAGTTTTTGATACCACATGATGACATTTCTCATGACACGGGTTAAATCTTGTGTTAAGTCAAGACTGTGTTTGACTGTTAGGTGTATTTATTCTTTATTAAAAAACGGCTATGCCAGCGTGAGAGTCTTGACAAACATTTATCCCTCATTACATCCCTTTAAGGGATACATTTATTCATGTATTATACATATAAACCTTCCTCGTGAGTCACTGTATCTATTAAAAATAACCGCATCAATAAATCATAAATTCCGTTGCGTAGTTTTAAAGATCTAAGCATACATAGGAACATAGGGACAGACAGACAGCGGGAAGCGACTATGTTTTATACTATGTAAAAAAAAAGGTATTGATACCAGTTAGTTCACTCAGTCATTTGGAAAATACTGAATTCATTGCGTTCGCGATTTTGAGGACCTCGTCTTCAATCTCCAAAATCGCGTGGTAATGTTAAGTATTTACGGTCTGAATTCGCTTAAAATCTAGAATTTGCGCCAGTTATGGCGACGACTCACCTCTTTACACCCGGTTCCAATAAACGATCTCAGTTCGAATGTGCAGATAGCTTACAAAAATTAGCCAATAAGCACACAGTTTGAACATGACTCCGTCAAACGACTTGATTTGATTGGTTCTTAATTGCGATCTATCTGTACTCTTAACTGAGATCGTTTATTGAAACCGACCGTAAAACATCACGATATGGAAATAAGCTTAAATTGGTATGGGTGTAGGTACTAATTGCGCATCCGGCATCACCCTTACGGAAAAATAGACATGCAATGCAATATTCGCTGCATATGGTAAGAAGCACTATGTAGTGTCTTAGTTATTTCCATTTTCCACCGACGCCGACGCGACGCGACTGTAAAAGCGTACAATGCTAGTGTCTACCTTTGCCTCAGCCTATACAATAAGTACTATAATAATAGGCATCAGTGTACGCGGTCCCTAGCCGAATGATTTCCAAGGTTTACATGGGAATATGAACATTACTTATTATTGTCTAACGGCCGCTTTCAATAAACGAACTCAGTTTAGAGTGCAGATAGATCGCGATTATGAACCAATCAAATCAAGTCATTTGACGGAGTCATGTTCAAACTGTGTTCTTATTGGCTAATTTTCGTAATCTATCTGCACATTCGAACTGAGGTTGTTTATTGAAACCGGCCGTAAATCATAGACAATGTAATGTAAAATGGACTCCGCCGACTCAAATTTTTATCGAGTTTATGAACAAACAAAAGCTTTAAGCTTTATATTTATGATGTAACAATTACCTACCTACCTAAGGTAATGTAGTACATGTGGATGAATCAGTTATCTGCCTGCCCATGCAACTCTTCGATTTGCTTCTTCCCTTTTCAATGTTAACCATTTTTGCGAAACCAATACAATTATTATTCTCGTTACCGACCAAACTCATTGGTGGTTGATTGCATTGGCTTTTCCTTTTTTATAGGAGATTGGCAAACGAGAAAATGGGTCACCCCACAGATGCATACCGGTCACCCGATAAGATGATATCATAGAAATATTATTCTACAGCGATTCCAACGTCTTTGAATGATACCCACCGCCCATACACACCAAAGACAAAAATTACGGATGAGTTGCCAAGCTAAAAGGAGGAAATGGAAGGGGAGGGAACACGGTTTGGTGCTATCCCAAATTGGGGAAACCAAAAATCCTCCAGGGGGAATTAGGCCACCGGAAATTTGACTCACCGAACAAAACGAGAGGGTAAGCTGCCGCTATACGTCCGTGTTCTGCAAGACAGTGGTATCAAACCGGTCGAGCCGGCCCATTCGTGCTGTAAACGTAACTGTCCACAGCGTGGCTCCCGTTTGTACTACTCTGTGCTTTACGAGTCGACTGATAAATGTGGCTTTCTTTATTGGCTTACGAAGGTAAACGAGAAGACGGCCCACCTGATGGTAAGTGGTGACCGTCGCCCATGGACACCGGCAACCGCTGCCTACAGTTAATGCTTTAGTCACGGGCGGCTCGGCCTCCGGTGGCCCATACGCTTGTTATATATATATATACAGTGTGTTTCATAAAGTTGGTATCCATAAAAGGTACACAGATTGAGGTTCTGTCTAACAACATATCCGTGAAGAGAAAAAAAATTTATCACGCGATTTCGAATTTGTATACGTTTCATACTTAATATTTGTGGAATAATAAATCGTGCAACCCTAATCAGCTGACTTCATTGACGACGCGACGCGCGGTGTAGGTACATACACCACAGAGCGCGGTATTATCTTTGTACTCCAACAGATAGCACGGGCGGTGACGCCGCGGCAGCGTGGTGGCTTTCTATGAGGATTATTTTTTTATTAAATGTAATTTATTTCCTTTAATAGAGAAGAATCGTCATGTACTGAGTTTGAACAATGTATTAAAAGATTAGTAGTGTAATTGTCCACTTACCACATGTTGCGTTTCATGCAGCACAAAGAACTTTGCACTACACTTTTCTATGAACACTTACTTCACAAATAGGGTTCGAAATGAGCTCCTCCTTTTTCCAAACACTTAATTATATGGTATATCAAGGACCTAGTGTTTCTTAACATTTATGAGGTTACTGATTCAAAAGCGGATTTTGATGAAACGTGCGTCGATGAAACGCCACCGATACAGCTCCCGACCCCTACGACAGCTACCCCCAGCAGCACCGACACATAAAATCATTTCATAGTACTCGCTATTCAAATACACACTCGATCGCGACATTTTTATAAAAGTTGAGAGCGACTTCACAACTTTACGGTTAGTTAGCAACTGCCGAAATGAAGGTACATAATTTTCAATATGGCGGTAGAGTTCAACAAGGCATAATTAAGAAACCCCGATAGGCTACTATGAACTGAAGAAAAAAAAAACATTCAACGGAAATTTAAAAAAAAATCTTGATACGTTTTTATTTATCCGCATCAAGCATCATTAAAAGAAGACAGTATTATAGGATAAAAATCAACATTAACTACAATTACAAAATTATGCAGAACCATTTTATCTATTTTCATAATTTTTTAGCGTTCTGTCGTGTAGTGTACTTTTATTGACGGCGAAAAGTTTGCCGACAAGGAATGCGCCGGCTTCCTATCAAAGGATTGCCGCACGTAGCGGCGCATTGGCAAAGAGTTAAAAAAGTGCCGCGGAAATATGGCAGTTCGAACATAGTGATGCTTTAGTATGATCTATTCGGATAATCATTAGAACTAGGTACTAAATATTCGAATAATTTTAATGGAAATTAATACTACCTTCAGGTAGGTGAAAAAAACCCAGTATGAATGCTGGGTATGTTGAATGAAGTTGTATGTTGAAATTGGTAGAATGTTGGGTAAAGTTATTGCAGAAAATAAAATAGTTCGTAAAGATTAAGACAATGCATCATATTCATACAAGTAAAAGTTGTACTTCATTTGTAGAAAGCGAAAATTACGATAAGTACGGATGTAAATTTTAATTAGAATAATGAATTAACTTTGGTATTAAATATTGAATCATTCTAATCGATTGAATCAATCAATTCATTGCATATTTAATATTTACCAACCGCCCATCCCTAGCGCGGTAATACAGGCAATACTCAAAAGACACAGCTACCGCTTTTGAAATATGTGCCGCTAATGTCTGATTGGCGATAAACTACCGACTTTTCTTTGAGTTCTTGCGACAGTCCACGTGGACTTCATAGGTATAGCAAGAGACAGTGACCTACCCCTCTGCGCACGCGACTAGCAAAGAGTAGTGAATGTTCGTTGTGAAATATGGGCGATTTGATACATGCCTAATTAGTTTAGACATGTAGAGGTGCTTTTAAATGAAAGAAGTGAATAGTTGATCAATATTTTGTTGTCACTAAGCAAGTGTAATATTATAATTTACGTATTTACTTTAAAAAAATATTCGTATAAATTTTAAGTATGTAAAATACTTCAATTTTAGTCATCGCGCACAAAACTAAATCGTTATATATATATATATATATATATATATATATATATATATATATATATACACAGGGTGTTTCATTAAGTTGGTACCCATGAAAAGTCCACACATAGAGCCGGTGATTGGCAACTTTTTCGTGAAGTTAAAAACTCCATAGGCCTTATAGTTACTGAGCAATCAGACTTCGAAAATAATATGAAATCTTTCGTTGTGATGACCCTAGATCAGCTGGCAGCGGTCAACAACACATGGTTACAAAGACTAAATAAAACTAGATGTGTCTAAACCTGCACACTAAACTTTACTAACTTAACGAAATGAACGAACGGAACGATTTAGTTTTGTGCGCGATGACTAAAATTGAAGTATTTTACATACTTAAAATTTATACGAATATTTTTTTAAAGTAAATGCGTAAAATATAATATTACACTTGCTTAGTGACAACAAAATATTGATCAACTTTTCACTTCTTTCATTTAAAAGCACCTCTACATGTCTAAACTAATTAGGCATGTATCAAATCGCCCATATTTCACAACGAACATTCACTACTCTTTGTTAGTCGCGTGCGCAGAGGGGTAGGTCACTGTCTCTTGCTATACCTATGAAGTCCACGTGGACTGTCGCAAGAACTCAAAGAAAAGTCGGTAGTTTATCGCCAATCAGACATTAGCGGCACATATTTCAAAAGCGGTAGCTGTGTCTTTTGAGTATTGCCTGTATTACCGCGCTAGGGATGGGCGGTTGATGAATATTAAATATGCAATGAATTGATTGATTCAATCGATTAGAATCATTCAATATTTAATACCAAAGTTAATTCATTATTCTAATTAAAATTTACATCCGTACTTATCGTAATTTTCGCTTTCTACAAATGAAGTACAACTTTTACTTGTATGAATATGATGCATTGTCTTAATCTTTACGAACTATTTTATTTTCTGAGCTGATACGAATAATGTGGTGATTGCAATAACTTTACCCAAAACCTGGACTTCGGTTAAGCATTCATACAGGGTTTTTTTCACCTACCTGAAGGTAGTATTAATTTCCATTAAAATTATTCGAATATTTAGTACCTAGTTCTAATGATTATCCGAATAGATCATACTAAAGCATCACTATGTTCGAACTGCCATATTTCCGCGGCACTTTTTTAACTCTTTGCCAATGCGCCGCTACGTGCGGCAATCCTTTGATAGGAAGCCGGCGCATTCCTTGTCGGCAAACTTTTCGCCGTCAATAAAAACACACTACACGACAGAACGCTAAAAAATTATGAAAATAGATAAAATGGTTCTGCATAATTTTTTAATTGTAGTTAATGTTGATTTTTATCCTATAATACTGACTTTTTTTTAACGATGCTTGATGCGGATAAATAAAAACGTATCAAGAAGTTTTTTTAAATTTCCGTTGGATGTTTTTTTTTCTTCAGTTCATAGTAGCCTATCGGGGTTTCTTAATTATGCCTTGTTGAACTCTACCGCCATATTGAAAATTATGTACCTTCATTTCGGCAGTTGCTAACTAACCGTAAAGTTGTGAAGTCGCTCTCAACTTTTATAAAAATGTCGCGATCGAGTGTGTATTTGAATAGCAAGTACTATGAAATGATTTTATGTGTCGGTGCTGCTGGGGGTAGCTGTCGTAGTGGTCGGGAGCTGTATCGGTGGCGTTTCATCGAGGCACGTTTCATCAAAATCCGCTTTTGAATCAGTAACCCCACAAATGTTAAGAAACACTAGGTCTTTGATATACCACAGAATAATTAAGTGTTTGGAAAAAGGAGGAGCTCATTTCGAACCCTATTTGTGAAGTAAGTGTTCATAGAAAAGTGTAGTGCAAAGTTCTTGCTGCACGAAACGCAACATGTGGTAAGTGGACAATTACACTACTAATCTTTTAATACATTTTATACATATATATATATATATATATACAGCAGTGGTTGAAATTCATCTAATGGTTAAGCAAACTTGTGCATAATGCACAGGTCTGGCCTTACGTGGAGTACTGCTCAGTGCTCACATCTCATTTTACCTGGAAACTCCTACTTCCAGTACAGACAGTTCGTTTAGAGATCATGTTTCCCATGCACCTGCAAACGAGTGTACTCACCTGTTCCCGCAGAGCTATATGTCCTTCAAACGAGGCTTAACCCATCGGGAGGCGGCACACACACACACATATATATATTAATATATATTAATATATATATATATACTAGCTGACCCGCGCAACTTCGTCTGCGTAGGAGAGAGAGGGTTGAAAGAATGAGTAGCAGGCACCTATAATCCAATAATTCTAAAGGAGGTAATGGGATGATCTACTTCGGTCCGGTTTCGTGAGTCACCCAGTCAGTACCCCCGTCAGTCACCCTGTCGGTTACTCCGTCAGTTACCCCGTCCATCACTCCGTCGGTCACCCCGTCGGTCACCACGACAGTCACCCTGTCGGTCAACCCGTTGGTCACCCGGTCTGTCACCCATCTGTCACCCGTCTATCACTCGTCTGTCATCCATCTGTCACCCCGTTTATCACCCAGTCAGTACCCCGGCAGTCACCCCGTCCATCACCCTGTCGGTTACCCCGTCAGTCACCCCGTCCATCACCCCATCTGTCACCCAGTCGGTCACCCCATCTGTCACCCGTCTGTCACCCCGTCTGTCATCGGTCTGTCAGCCGCCTGTGACCCCGTCTGTCACCCCGTCTATCACCCGTCTGTCACCCCGATTTTTTTTTTGTTTTTTTTTTTTAGTTTTTTTAGTTTTTAGTTTTTCACTATTTTTAATATGTATTCTGCTATTCGGGGAGGAGACAAATCCAACGAATCAAAAACCATGAAAATTGGTTCAGCACATCTCGAGTTATAAGTGTTGTAACAAACCCGTCTTTGTTTTATATATATAGATATATTATATATATATATTAATATATATATATGTGTGTGTGTGTGCCGCCTCCCGATGGGTTAAGCCTCGTTTGAAGGACATATAGCTCTGCGGGAACAGGTGAGTACACTCGTTTGCAGGTGCATGGGAAACATGATCTCTAAACGAACTGTCTGTACTGGAAGTAGGAGTTTCCAGGTAAAATGAGATGTGAGCACTGAGCAGTACTCCACGTAAGGCCAGACCTGTGCATTATGCACAAGTTTGCTTAACCATTAGATGAATTTCAACCACTGCTGTCCTTGGATAGAAAATTCGAGTTTATGGCAAGTTTCAGATGAGATTATGTATCGTAGGCTAATCCATAACACTAGGTTAAGTAGAAACCGGTCTTGTAAAGATCTCGGTTCTTGTAATAATCTTGTTTTCAACTTGCTATAAACTCACATCTAAATGGGTAGGTACTTAGATATCGTAAAAAAAAAACAAATAATGTTTTAAAATATTTATTTCAGAAAGCAGCTGAATTATAAAATTCAAACAATTTATTACACAACTTACCTTGGCAGCTGAAAAGGAACTTTGCAGAACGATTAGAGCCCGACGACTCCGGAGATTGTCATCATGGAAATAAAACATAAAATATTAGAAATCAAAAATAATAAAAGTAACTGAGGAATCTGTGCATGGCACGGGTTTGGGGTTTCATCAGAACTCAAACTTGCTGAGAATAAGCATACATCGTCTAAGGAAACTACCTATATGAATATCGACAACTGTAAGAACTTAACATTCTTGAAAATTAAGGCAGTACCTAATTAATGACACAACCATTTTATTCAAGATTTTGTTATTTCAATATTATTTTCATTTCGATAGTGTGATTACCTCACTTGTATTTACTCATACTAGAATTTGCATTCCCTCAAGTTATAATCTCTAGAAGGCAAGATATCTGGTGTCTCGTATTTGATGGTTCAAAATTCCAAATCGTTCCGACGAATTGCTTACGAAATATAATACCTATATGCAAAGTATGCTTACAAAACAAGGGAATTGCCAATTATTCTGGCACTAATGTGAGGCTAAAATATGGTTAGCAGTCCATTAGCCTTGTTTTTAACTTGTAGACAATGTCCTATTGTCTCGCATATTGAATCGAAATAAACGAGATGTAGGTACACATAAAATCGCTGAAAACTGGCTGTTATAGGTCCCTTGATCAAGCTCTAAGCACAAGCTACGGAAAACCTTGGTAGGTAGTCAATAAATTAGTAGAATGCCTTTAGTTTTGTAATATACACACTAAATGGTGCGATTACATTTGGTCAAATATCAGAGCATCAAATGCCTTTACAATGGTCATCGCAATGAAATGGGAGCTAACATCCAAGGGTAGTTTCGACCTGTGCTTTTCATTCATGTGCTATAGCGTAAGGGTATGAGAGTTCAGACAACCGAAGAACCGGACCATTGTCCGAAAATGGGCATAGGTACTTTGAAGCTAGTCTTGTGGTAGTCTACCCGAATTCCCTACGCAATCGAATTCGGACAAACTCTATTCGAGCAATTACTTTATACATGTAGATTCTTGCAAAACATAGAAATAGTAAGTAAATCAGTGTACCTACAATATAAAGGCAGAACCAAAGTATAGCGCCTGAATTAATTTTCTCAGCAAAGTCCCATAATTCCCAGTTTAGAAATTACAAAAATTGTGTGTAGTTTCCAATGTACAAACATTGTATCCAATATAATTAGGTAGGTACTAATGTCTAATAATTATTATTAACTAAAACAGTGATACTTTGCCATTGGCATTATGGTGATGCGATACTAGTTTCAACCTCGCCTTTAATAAAATTTTCGGAAAAAGATTCCACAAGATTTACCAGACTGTCAGAGACTACGACGGGGCAATGCTAACTGTAAACACTACCACCGTTGATACTAAAGAAACAACTTTGTAACTGAAACAATAATCAAATATCAATAAATATAAGTACATACAACTTGTGACAAAAGTACCTGACATACGAGTTATGGTTGTAATAGACATCAATTACAGGTTTTTGATGAAAAAATATCACTAATAGTTTCAATATTTATAAACAGTTCTAAGCTGCATATTGTTGTGTCTAATCTAATAAGATAAAGTCTACTTACGCAATAAATAACTAACATCGTAGCTGTTGTCTAATCTCGTGAGGTATGTCTGAAGTTAGGTGAAGGCCTAGTGAGCAAACATTTTTATAAAATTAGCTCTTGATTCGCCGCAGTGACGAAGGGTCTATACAACCAATTATTTTCCAAATTACAGGCCTATAAATGAGTTATTTAGGTATTATCTAGAACAGTGAAAGTGGCACTGGCTTCACTTTGAAAATTTTCACCCTTCGCCACCGATACGCCGACATTGTTGCTTGCAAAGTAATTTTATTAAATGTTATGAACTTTCGACAAAACCAGGACTGGGAATAATTGGGACACCTGTCACGTATCCATTTACGCTCTCTATCGAGATAATAGCTTGCTCAGACGCAACACGCTCACAGAACTCTTGAGAGTACACGGGATATCCCGAATTCCAGATTCTATCTAACTCGAGGTTTCAGATTAGGTATTAGGAAAACTTCAGAATTCTAAAAGTAATTTGGAATAACTACCGATTAAAGCAGTGAACCAAGGCGGATCCTGAAATATGACAGTACACGGCTTTGAATATGCTCCCAAGTACTAATTGCTGGACTCGATTCCTTACATTCGCGAGCAGTTTGAATCATCAATGGTTCAGATTTCGAGGAATGTAGAAACTACAACCGCAGAAACGCGGTGTAATACATAATGATATATGTGGATAATATAAGAATGATTTGATTTCTATAACGATGCATTTTCTTTTCTTAAGTTACATTCCATATTGCTTTTATAAAACTACAGAGCAAAAATATTCTATTTGTCAACATATAACTACCTATCTAGTTAAAGGAAACGTGGTCGTTTTTAATTTTGCAGTAATTTGTTCGTCTGCACCTGTGTAAACCTGTACGTACATTCAAATACCTTTATTAGCAGAGACATGCCCAAACACGCCTACAAAGCACCTGAAACTAACAATTACCTGCATACCTTACACATTCCTGAATTTCTTAGGACACATTCATTCTCAAAAAATATTATTTCCAAAACGAGAAATTTTAATTTGATTAGCCCACAAACTATCGTAAACGATAAAATAATATTCTTTCACTTTTATTTCAGTAAACATTCATCACAAGAAAGCAAATTGAACTGGAGACTTCGAACGATGGCTCCTAATGGCACTTTTCATGACTTGAGGATCCAACTAACAAACAAGGAATAGGAAAAAACAATAATTATGATGGAGGCCCAGGTCATATATTATTTTTAACAATCAATGTATCATAGCCTAGTTCACAAATGTTACTAAAGACTACACCACTACAGGAAAATGGGAATTAAAGGAACAAGACTATAATAACCAAAATTACGACTCTTATATCCTCAAACATTCCATCGTATTTATAGAAAATGACAACATCCAATTCATTTGGATAAAAGGTCTCTGTCACAAATCGCAGTGTTCCGCAAAAGGTGATGACATTGTATGTTGCTCGGGATTTTAATAAATAAAATATAACCATACCGAGCTTTAATACACACAAGTAATTAAACTACATTGAACATAACTAACGAATAAGAAAATAGCTTCATAATAGGGAATCAAACATCTAATATGAATCCTTCACAACTTTATAATCTTCGACGTCATAATAATAGATACTTACGTAAATACCTATTTCTTAATCTCATGAATTAAAATAGGCATGTATCACACAAATTCATATCTCCTGCGCAATTTCGCAGGCATGGATGGGTATAATTATTTCGTACGATTTATGTTGATGACTACACGAAATGCGGATGTCCCGTTACAACTACTTACAACCTAACGGCTGTTTGAAGCGCCGTTCACCGGATGCTTCGCTTTTTAGGGTATAAAACTAGGTCATTCTAGGGGCTAAACACTGAATCATTATATTTATAAATCTTTTAATATTTTACGCTAGTCATACACAAATTACAAGTAAACACCTGCATCATATCGATCATACACTACACTGTCAGTTGAGAATGGTCTAAGTAAAACGAGACGACTAAGACAATTTCCAAAATGACAAGCACTTCATGGGAACTATATAAACGTAAATAATTTTTATTACAATTTTACCATAAATATGTCAGCAAAATAGCTTCACATAGAACATCTTTGTAAAACTGCAGAGTGCAGAACTCTGTTGCTGACAACAAAAATAAAAATAAGGAGTATTTACAGATCTAAAGAAACAACCCTACAGATTTTTATTAGATTTATTTTTTACATTAAAATTATCCTACAGTCCATATTATATTCTATGCCTATGTTTCGACATAACAGCTATTTGAGAACTTAATACTGAGTAAAGTCAGAAAATTTAAATTATCATGATTCATAATATACCTATGTCAACTATACTCTGTTACTGTTCACCTAGCGTCTATCATATCGGGATTTGTTATACAAGTTTATCCTAAATTGTACTTAATTATTCGTAAAAAAGTAACTAATTTCCATTTTACATATCTATAACCTTAAAGTATGTCACGATAAGTACCTAAGTACTACAAATAAATAGAAGACCATCATACAATTCAGTTCACATTAATGTTTATATTCTATTAATTCTTCTAACGTAATGAGCCGAGAGCTCCAGCTACATTTCTATCGGTATCCTGAGGGCTTCTAGGTGGTCTCGCATGTAGACCATGAGGTGTGTATCTAGTGCTCCGGAGCGTACTGCCTACACTAGCACGGTAAACTCTGCTTTACTAGTGTACTTAGCACGAAACCTAGAGATTAAAAAAACCTTTCATCAGTCATGTACAGATAACATACACTAACAGCTGCGGCTACCTGCATAGCATTAATCATGTGAACTATCAATCTCAATTACTTATACTCTGTCTAATGTCCTAAGCTCAATTAATGCTATGTAGTGCTCAGTTGAAGAATACATCAGGAGAAAACCACTAAACGAATTTGTTTTGTGAATGAGCATTGTAGTTGAATAACTGGTGGTTCAGTATATAAATTAATGGTCGATATGATTGTGTACTTGAGTATGTATACTTACGTTGTTAGAATCTGCCCCCTCGTCCCTGTCCGCCGCCATAGTTCCCCCCATATCCGCCGCCACCGCCACCACCGCCGCCGCCTCCACCCTGGTTCATGTTGTATGGCGTAGCCCTGTTATTACCATAAGCCTGATTCCTAGTGGGGCCCCCACCATAACTCTGCTGGGTATAGTTACCGAAGTCTTGGTTACCCCATCCCCCTCTACCGTTACCTCCCCCATAGCCACCTCCCTGGTTGCCCCCACCCCAACCACCTTGGTTGTTGTCCCAAGGGTTGGAGTTGCCCCATCCTCCCTGATTGTTGCCGTAGCCACCTGCAAAGATGATAATCAAACAAAATAAGATACAAGTGTAAAAATAGAAAAACTTACATTCAATTCATGATTCAATGCTGTACCTGAACTGCCCCAACTGTCATTTCCTCTGGGACCACCCTGCCTTCCCCCTCTCTGATCAGGACCATCCTTGGGTAATGCTTTTTTTACGTCCAACTGTTTGCCATTGATTTTATGGGGTCCATTCACTGTTGAAATAAATTAATTGAATTTACAACTTGGTATTATCTTGAAACAAGTATTATATAGTGCTGCAATATTTCTACTCTCAAACTGTACAAACCATTCAAAAAGAATCTTTTCCAGTATTATGCAGATTTATGATAGGGCAATTGAATATAGTCATAAGATAAAATTCAGTAAAAAATTAAATGTATGTTGCCTTGCGTACCAGATCTACTATTAAGTTAGTCAGGTATAGCTAAAAGCAATAATTACTATCCACAGTTAGAGAAGCCAGGCTAGGATACTGAAAGTTCCTTCCTGGGGCAAAACTGTGGCCAAAAAATTAAGATAACTTACAACAAACTTTGTCCACAGGGTCATAATCATCAAACTCGACAAAGCCAAAGCCTCGTTTCTTGCCGGTGCTCTTGTCTGTGACTATGCTCACATTCTGCACGGTTCCATAGCTGGAGAAGTACTCTCGCAGCTGGTCCTCATCGTGGTCATCCTTGATACCACCGATAAACAGTTTCTTTACTGTAGCACCCGCCTCTGGGTTTTTAATGTCTTGTCTGGCAACTGCTCGCTTTGTTTCCACAACACTAATGGACGAAAAATATCGAATTTATTTACAGAAACTCAAAAAGTAGGAAAAGCAGGCTCCTACAAAGTGAAAACAAATTCCCTATTATTAAAAGGTTAGGTAGATCACGACCAAGCCTATTATCATAAGGGGTATAGATATATGGTAGAAAGACCCATAATTTTACCCACCTGAAGATCGAACCGAAGTCACTGGTTTGAAATAAAGCTATTTTATACAGATTCTACCACGATTTGTTTTTATTTTCAGGCCCAAAGAAGGCTGCAAAGCCTTCGAAACGTCGGGCCTAATAATCGTAATAGAATCCGTATAAAATCGTTTTATTTCAATGTATAACATTTGTGTAAACTTAAGAAACCACCATGGTTTGTCGTTACCGCATATGTAAGACGACTAACGGCCGGTCTCAATAAACGATCTCAGTTTAGAGTGCAGATCACAATTATGAACAAATTAAATCAACTCATTTGACGGAGTCATGTTCAGACTGTGTTTTTATTGCCTAATATTTGTAATCTATCTGCACTTTCGAACTGATATTGTTTTTAGAAACCGGGCGTAAGTAAACTTAAATAAATAGATTATGTCGACCTCACAGAAAATGCCACATGTACAGAACACGCGACATTCACCAAGCAAAGTCTTTGTTGTCCGCAGCTTAAAACGATGTAAAATTGAAATACAAAACCTTACATAGCTGGGCTGCGATATAAATAACTTTGTATAATAATAAAATCTCACCGTCCGTCGATGCGGTGCGGCCTATGGTTTTGCGCATCATCCACCATGTGCGCTTTGGAATATGTGATGAAGCCAAACCCACGCGACCTCTTGGTCTTTGGGTCTTTCATTACAACCACATCCACAATCTCGCCCCATTTTTCAAAATGTGCTCTTAAAGACTCGTCCGTTGTTTTATAATTGAGACCGCCGATAAAAATCTTGCGATGAACCTCCGGCTCGTCCTGAAAAGTAGGACGCCGGTTACACAAAATGGCGGATATCGTAACTGGCATCTTTAGGAACTACGCATCCATTGAATTCTTTACACAATTATCGTATGCAAACAAGCGCTAAAAGCGTTCTTCTTTTACATTTACAAACAAAATAAAAAAATGGATAATCGTAAAAAACATATTGTACTTACAAAACCGTCGTCTCCGTTTTGAGGTCTCATGATGAAATCCTAAATAAGATTATATAAACGAGGAACCCTATGGGATCCTATTAAATATAAGACTTTAAATACTATTTTATATGAAACTTTTATAGACGCTCAAAAAAACTAAGTATCACAACGCAACCACTCTTGAACGACGCCACGCCTAAAAGAAAGAAAAGAAGACGGCTGGCGGCTGCGCTGCTGCGTGCGTAGGGATGGCGATTTGAGATCGATTCATTGAAGAATCAATTTTTCGCCAAAAAAAATTATTTTAAATCGATATGTAGCACTGAATGAAGAATGTCATCACATTTACAGTATAGTCTTCTAAAGACAAAAAATACGTTAAGAACAGATTTTTTTAAGGATATTTTGTAAGTATGAATTTATGCATGCTACAATGTTGCATTATTCCTATCATAATTACAGTAGTATAACCTTATACGTTTAGTGGTGTTTTGAGAATGCATAAATCCGTATAAAGTATAAAATGTAAAAATTAAATGAGTTGTATCTTGTAAAATTGAAAAAAAAGGAAAGTCAATTGATGATGAAAAAAAATTGCACGGAGTTTCTTTCCGTCTTTTTTCTTCGGATCGTCATCCGTAGGTAGCTAGAGAAAGGCTGATAGGTTAGCTAGGAAAGGGCCTTATAGTCCACGGCGTGATTTTCCTTACTCACAATTCCAGTCAAATTCAACAAGCTTCTTATTTTATTTTCCCGTCAATTCCCTGCTAGCATTCCTGCCATATCCCGTTCGTTCCCTTTCCTACAAATCAAAACCTTGTTCTTTGGCGAGGATTTGTGGTCTATCAAATCTAAGATAATGTTTGGAGCCTTCCTCTGAATGATCAGCAACTGCAGACTTCGTAGAGCATCGGTGTTTTACGTCAACTATATGTTCTTTTACGCGGGTCCCTATAATCCGTTTTGTTTGTCCAATGTAAGAACAAAAAAAAACAATAAAAACCAAATCGTGATAGAATCCGTAAAAATTGTTTTATTTCAATGTATAACATTCGCGTAAACTTAAGAAATCAGTATAAAAATCGTTATCTAAGCACACTAAAGCTTTTTTAATCATACGAATTAGAAAATTATAGAATCTGCCTACTCTTATGGTATACAAGGGTAGTGTAAAAAATATATCGTAAAATAGCAGCATTAAACATTTTATCGATATCGATAATATACGCAATGAATGACGACCCTGATCACTAGACGGCCATTCCAGCTGCTATATTACTATTACTTTGGCGCGGGGCGTGGCTTATTGACCGATGTGGGTCTATAGAAATAAACAAATGTATACTGGTCCTTCTTCACCTGAGTTTACACCTATTAGTAAAAAAGAGATAGCAATATTTTCTGCTGATTCTATAAAATTTTATACTTGATAGGTTGTAATAGACAACAATAGGCCCCTGTGGCTTAGACTGAGACAGCAGTCAATTGTCAAATGACGTTTTAGTTTTTGTTTGAAATCGGCGAATTTATAAAATCTGTCAAGAAAATATTATATTGTGTGTATTGGTTTCGTTGTAAATTATTTTAACTATATAAACGTTTTCCACCTAATAAATTTATCAAAATGAAGCCGACTGGGGGTGGTGATGAATATGTACGTACTTCAATAAAAATGTAGTTTTTGCATTAATCTTGTAGTACTACTAAAGTATTGTAGTAGCATTTATTTTGTTTATATACTTGGAGTAGCATTTGTTAAAGTTCTATTATTACTTATTAAAAATACATGTCACTGATATACTATTGTTTGATATGAAATAATAGTTATCACTTAAAATGGCTAGCGGTTGGCTATGCGAAAATTTTCCTGAATACCATGCTCACTTTATTCGTAACACTAATTAGGCCGACTATAATTACTAATTACGTATAATGGCTAATTAGAATTATATATCATCCTTAATGCAGTGTTATCTAACCGGTAATTGTTGTGTCACTTGTGAATAGAGATATTTATCTTACATTATATTTTACACAGGATGAACCCGAACATTTGAGAAAGCTGTTCATTGGTGGCCTAGACTATCGGACTAATGATGTCTCGCTAAAGGAGTTCTATGAGCAATGGGGTGAAATAGTTGATGTGGTAGTGATGAAAGACCCTCAAACTAAACGATCCAGGGGATTTGGGTTTATCACCTACTCTCAAGCCCACATGGTTGATGACGCTCAGAATAACAGACCACATAAAATAGATGGCAGGTATGAGAATAAATAAGCACCCTGCATTGTATGATCAATATATAATACATTCCATGGTTGCAATGTAGGCATCATATCATTACTCCCATACATGTTATAAAATTATAGTCTCTGGGTTATCTAAATTAAATCCTATATCACATACACAAGTATCATTCTAGGATGACACAATTTTGAGAGAACTTTGTCTAGTTTTTAGTCTACAATGGACTAGCTTTTTGAGTAATGGATTTATTAAACACTGTTGTTGGCAAAATCATAGATATTTGATAGAGGCCATATATTTTAAAGAAAGAAGACATCTATGTTGTTATAACACATTTCTGATAGCCTGTTAGCTGTCTGTAGATGCATTATTTTAAGCTGCCTGCAAAAATATGTTTTTACAGAATTGTGGAACCAAAAAGAGCCGTACCAAGGGAGGAAATCAAAAGACCTGATGCCAGCGCAACAGTAAAGAAGTTGTTTGTTGGAGGAATGAAGCAAGATGTGGAAGAAGAAGATTTAAGGGAATATTTTGGTACATTTGGCAACATTGTGTCAATAAGCATTGTGACTGAAAAGGATACAGGGAAGAAAAGAGGATTTGGTTTTGTGGAATTTGATGATTATGATCCTGTGGATAGAGTATGCTGTAAGTCTAAAACACTTTTTTTCTTAAATGTGAGTAACCAAGATGAACGAAGATGATGCATAACACAACATAATGATAATAATTAACTAAATTACACCACAAGTCAGCATTGTGTGTCTGTCTCGCATTCTAAATGGTTCTTATTTATAGATTTATAGACAGTTATGCCAACAATACAATTGAACTGGATTAACCAGTTTAATAACATTGTCTCATCTGTCCCGTTTCGTTTTGTTAGGTGATTGTGATTTTAGATGATCCAAATCCGCTGTCTCCTTATCAATATGTGTTCTCTCTTGCGCTGGGGGGTCTTCTGTCTGTTGGCTGTGGAGATCACTAACATTAGGTGACCTACAGTTTGCCATTCTATATTATAACATAACATAAGCTCCCGCCTCTATCCCCGAACTTCCTGTTTTTTACATCGGCGACATGTCCATATTTTTGGGTATTTTTTTGTGCATGTCTTATACATGCAATGCAAGCTAATAGATCCAAAGACAAATATTGACATTAATGAACATGAACTGGGATTAAGGAGGGAATCTGTCCAAGAATGTGAGCCTATCACCCACCGAAGCGACTCCTGATGTCTCCATCTAATATACTAATACTGTTTTGGAATGTTCATGGTTAACTTATAGTGCAACTAAACCACAAGATAAAAGGGCACCGTGTTGACGTTAAAAAGGCGCTATCGAAGTCAGAGATGGGAGGGGGTGGCGGCGGAGGAGGCGGGGGCGGAGGACGGCGCGGGGGAGGCGGCGGGGGACGAGGGGCAGGGACAGGGGGCGGACCCGCCTGGGGAAGGAACAACGACTGGGGCTCAGGTACACCACTACTAGATTTAATTTTTTTTTTTAAATCCTACCTTATAATTGGACCGTGTTGTGCAGAAATGATCCAAGCCACATTTTTTTTTATTGATCCCAACATGATCTAAACCATTAATAGATCATATTGAAGTAAAAAAAAAACTTTTGGGGTTAGCTCATTTCTGCACAACACGGTCCAATTATTACACAAAATATACGTATCAAACATGATCTAAACCATTAATAGACCATATTGAAGTAAAAAAAAAAATTTTGGGGTTAGCTCATTTCTGCACAACACGGTCCAATTATCGTACGTATATGTTACATCCTACTTCCTTTTCGATCAAGTAGGTATGGCAAAGCGACGTAAACTACTACATCTGATATTAGGCCTAATGCAGTCCAAACAACACTAGTGATATCAGATAAGTAATTGATTAATTATATATCAATGGTTATCAGATTCATGCCAGCCTGTGTAAATTTGGCAGTTGCATTTATATTTCTTATCGTTTAAATTAAATAACCATGTTATTGTATGTATAAAATAGGAGGGAGACTGTTTAATTTCCAATACCGTTTTTGTAATTTTTCATACCAGACTGATGGGCATACATTTTTTATTTTAGGAGGTGGTTACAATTCTGGCTATGGTCAACCATGGGGCAATCAGAACGCGTGGGACACGAGCAACTCTGGCGGTAATTGGGGCAACCAAGGTTACGGCGACCAGGCGGCTTGGGGAACAGGCAACAGTTTCGGCGGCGGATACCAGCAGGGTTTTAGCGGTGGTCCGATGCGACCCAACTATAATTCGACCAGATCACAGCCATATAATGCAGGCAAGTTGTACATTTAACTAATTGTGTCTACACTTGTGTAGTACTACAATTTTGACGACACGGAAAATTGTAAAAAAGGGTGAAATAATTTATCAGCTGTATTAATTAGTTGTACTTGCCAGCTTGTGTAGTCATTCAATTGGGTACTTGACGGTGTTTGATTTTATACACATACTAGCTGACCCGCGCAACTTCGTCTGCGTATGAGAGAGGGTTAAAAGGGTGAGTAGTAGGCACCTATAATCCAATAATTCTAAAGGAGGTAATGGGATGATCTACTTCAGCCGTCAGTCACTCCTTCTCTCACCCCGTCAGTCACCCCGTCTGTCACCCCGTCTGTCACCCCGTCTGTCACCCCGCCTGTCACCCGTCTGTCACCACGTCTGTCACCACGTCGGTCACCCGTCTGTCACCCCGTCTGTCACCCGGTCAGTCACCTCGTCAGTCATCCCGTCCGCTACCCCATCAGTCAGCCTGTCAGTCACCCCATCACTCTTCACGTTGGTCACCCCGTCAGTCAGCCTGTCAGTCACCCCATCACTCCTCACGTTGGTCACCCCGTCAGTCATCCCATCAGTCACCCCATCAATCATCCCGTCGGTCAACACTAAAATATTTTTTCAAATCGAACCAGTAGTTTCTGAGATATCAACGTCCCCGCTTTTCAACATTCTTCATTTCTGCTCCGCTCCTATAGATCATAGCGTGATTTTATATAGCCTATAGCCAACCTCGATAATTGGGCTATCCAACACAAAAATATTTTTTCAAATCGAACCAGTAGTTCCTGAGATTAGCGCGTTCAATCAAACAAACAAACAAACATACTCTTCAGCTTTATAATATTAGTATAGATTTATATGTAATAGCAAATAAAACAAAAAAGAAACCCTTCTGTAAAAACTGCATCGAAATTGGTTGAAAAATGAGGCAGTAATTCATATTTTAAATTCTGGAGTAGGGGCATATTGGAGATCTTGCTATCCCTTCCCAACGCACATACCGATATGGCGTGACGTGACTGTACTTGTACTTTCTTTCCCGCATTTTGAAGATTACACCAAATTTAAAAGGCTTATAACTTTTATTTTTGAGAATATTTCAATATTTCTTTCTATTTTATATTTTAAACGACGTAAATTTCATATAAAATTGATTTTAAAAAACTAGTCAAGTACCCAATTATAATAACTCTAATGGCAGCAATTTAGTCGTAGTCGTAACCAAAATAATTGATGATCTTCTCCTTTTTGAAAGTCGGTCGAAAAATGTTGTTAAGGGAACGTACCCATATTACGTGAAACATTTTAAAAAAATTTTAGACCTACCTCCCCCCCTCGGTGACCACCCGTAGTATATGCCAAGAACAGCACCTCCCCTCTAGTTTTCACGTAGTAATTTATGAATTATGGTTTTCAATCATGTTTCGTCTAAGAAAAGTAAAAAAACTAAATATTATGATGTGTTGCCACCTGAGCTTAATAAGTGCTAAACGCTGAGCGCCATATTTGAATGTAGCTCGAAAAAGTACGAGATTTCCATAGAGGATATTGTCTACGTGACGAAAACCTAAGTCAACTGTGACCAAGCGTGGTATTTTGGAGACCCCCCCCCCTCCCCCCAGAACGGGTCACGTAGTATGGGTACGTTCCCTAATATTGTATCACTCAAATTAAAATTCAAATAATTTATTCTGCAAATAGGATATTTGATATCACTTTTACATGTCGATTACGAGTATATACTGAAAAAATAATAATGGCGTCGGCATTTCGTGGCTATCCCTGAGAAGAAATGTCGAAACAAACTCGAGGGTTAACTTGGTTAACAGTCTGAGGTAACAGCATTATGGGCCTTACTTATAAAAGCATTTTTAGCTGAGCAAATGGTTAAAAATAACGTGTCACTTTTTTCCTTGCGTTACATTGTTTAAAAATGAAAGGGACAACCTATGGTATAAAGATAAGCAGCGCTTAAATATTTTTATAAGTAATGGGCTATATGTTTGTGAAGGTGGTGGCGGTTTCGGCGGCGGTGGTGGTGGCGGCAACTCCGCGGCACCCAACACCGCGCCCGCCAACACCGCCAACACCGCCAACCAGCGCAGGTTCTAGAACATACCGACCGTAAGTACCCAACATTTATCACTATTGTTACACTACACATCACTTATTTGTACACATTGGGCTTTGCTTATAATCTCAAATTTAAAAACTTAACGGACCGACTTCAAATCCGATCGTAACCAAATTTATATGGGACCACCCTTGAAAGAAGTCCTATCGAACACAAAAAGAATTTTGAAAATCGGTCCACATTTGGCGGAGATATTGCGTAACATACATAAAAAAAAATACAGACGAATTGAGGACCTTCTCCTTTTTGGAAGTCGGTTGTAAAAACAATTTAGCTGAGCAAATGGCTAAGAATAGTCTGTCACTTTTTTTCTTGTGTCACATTTTTTGAAAATAAAAGGGACAGACTATTTCTTTATCATTTGCTCAGTTGAACTGATTTTTATAAGTAAGGCCCATCGTCTCCCTTATAAACATTTTAAGCGGTGATTAACTTTCAAATTTGTCATTTTTAAATTTTATCCCACCTGCCTTTATGGAGATCAGGGATTGCGCCAATGTGGGATAGGCGCAAAGCACTTTGTCAAGCATGTTGCAAAAAGGATTCCGCTTAGTTTTAACGACTGGCTGCCTGCATGACGTATTCTTTGGGCGATCCAATCCCAGCCAAACCAGTTAGAAAAATACTCGTCCCGACCTGGGATTCGAACCTAGGACCTCCCAGTCCACATCCCATATACGCCATAACCAAAAAGCCTACAGGACGCCTACGACAGGGTTCTTCGCTATGTCTTTGTTCTTGCAAGAAAAGCTTTTTCCATGACTGCTATGTCGGTTTGACCGATCTTTTGTCCCAAAGTTAAGCCGCTTGGGGGCGATGGTAAGCATCTAGACTGTTGGGCACAGTCCCTAATACTATGTAACATTGTAAACCTTACGTCGGCATTACGTCAAAATAGATCGAGCATTAAGTTAAGCACCGCTTAAATCTTTTTATAACCAAAACCTTTCATAAACAGGGTTCTGAAAAACACATTTATTAACAAATTACCTGATACATTAAACATATTTATTAAAAAAACAGTAATAGTTTCTCAAAATGTATACAAATAATATTGTTATTTAACATCTTGGACTTGACAGTACTAAGGGCGACTTGCAGCACTTAGATAAATCTCGATTTATCCCAAATCTCGATTTCGATTTCGATCGAGAATCGAGTTTAGGGCTAATTTTAGTAATAGAGCTCCAAGTCACCCTTATTTATAATTGTAAACATGTTTGACACAGTGGTTTGCGTTTTGAAGCATTTTCTATATGTACTTACGTGGTTATTTTTCAATGCGTAGGTGCCAAGTTGCGCTTAGTTGAAGCTAGGCAGGCTGACGTAATGTAGTGAACTATGAAGGAAGGTAGGACACGCGTGACGCGACAGCTAGCTAGTGAGGCACAAGCGGACTTAGCGAAGCCACTCCGAACGATACAGTCCGATTGATCTTAATAGTGATGTTCGGGTTTATCGATTCAATTATATAGTCTTTCTTAAGTTTACGCGAATGTTATACATTAAAATAAAACTTTTTTATACGGATTTTATCACGATTTATTTTTATTTTTAGGTCCAACGTTTTGAAGGCTCTAAAAATAAAAACAAATCGTGATAGAATCCGTATAAAATACTTTTATTATAAAGTTCTTTGTTTAAAATAGTAAAGATACGTGTAATGTGAGGTTAGATTTTCTTATAGACGTTGACACGGCTTTTAAAGTCTCATTACTTGTATACTTCGGATGGAAAATTAGAATATCGCGGTTCCAAAAGTATTTTACTCAATTTGTTAGCATTTCGAAATTCCAGGCATAAAAATTATACGTTATCGATCGTATCGAGTAGTATTCAATTAAACATTCTGCTTTAAAGCGGCTTATACCGTAAATTACCCCGGTAAGAAAGTGTGTATACAGGGTGTTGGAAAAAGGTGGTATCAATAATAACTACACTTAAAGGGAGGATGGCTAGCAATTTAGCTGAAAAGTTTAAAATATCGTATAGCTCATAGTTTTTGAATAATGGGAACTTGAAATTGTGACGAAATAGTTGATTCTGGCCCATTGGGTCAGCTGCTGTACATTTTCAAAGCACATGGGGTAATTAATTATTCATAACGTTCTTATACTAATTGCGATGATTTACAGGTCACATTTCCTTTTTAAAATCCTCATGCTTGATAAATTTATTACAAAAATTTACTTATATTTTTATCTTTTAACTTTACCATTACGCTTTAAATTGTTCTCCGTGTATGTGATATCGTTATTAGTACCACCTTTCTGAAACATCCCGTATACATGTGCTTTGTTTTACGATTATTTATTAATATGTTTAAAACAATTTATATTAATGATAGGGAAATAAGGTAACCGAATATCAATTTAAGATCAAGCGGACTGAACTTTTCGTAATATTTCTCATCAACTCAGGTTTGTTCAATGAGGTACTGTAGGTGCCCTAAACAGTTTTTTAATCATTAACTATTATAGCACTCTTATCACAGTTTTTACATTTCATGTGTCACAACACAATTATAGCACAGCCGAGAGTTAGGCATTTTATATAATGATTTTATTAAATAAATTACTGTAAAAGCTGTGGCATAAGTTTATTACTTTCTTAGTTAGTAAGTGGAGATAGATATACTTTGTGTATATATTTAATTGTTGGTGAATTTTTCTTTTTCAATTTCGTCGTTTATTACTTACGCGTAGGTATGACATTCCAAATTTTTTTTTAGTAATGTGGGAAGTACAGACGTATTTTAATATTATAAATAGTTAACCGCACGCATGTGTATCGGTATATTAAAGAGGTGAGAACACCAATTATATATAAAATAAACATATTTCGATGTTAAAATTTATTATATGACTAAATTGCGTCTATAAAAGTATAAACCATGAAAATATAGGTTAAATATTTTAATATTTAAATCTTTCGACTAATATGAAGTTAAAGACGTATTTCACAAAATTATATGACTATTGTACGAGTTGATTTTTTTAGTTATATAAGAGGATATACTTTATTTCTTTTTGTGCTGTGTTAACATAGATATATAACATATATTTGTCGTGTACGCTATGTGTATAATATTAAAACGTATAACTGTTTTCCATGGACTATTCTACACGTGGCGAGCTTTCCTCCGTGGAAAAGGCCATGGTAAGTTGATTTCACAAAATAAAACTATTTCAATAAGCAATCGCTGTTTAATTTCAACATTCTCGTTACAACTTTAAAGCCGCGCCTCCTGCAATGCAGGACCTGCATATATTTGCTCTTAAAACACAAAACACCCACACAAAACAATGGTTTTTATTGTCTTCTGCTCATAAAACAATGGCCATAGA
Source organism: Clanis bilineata (assembly GCA_036417725.1). Classification (NCBI taxonomy): domain Eukaryota; kingdom Metazoa; phylum Arthropoda; class Insecta; order Lepidoptera; family Sphingidae; genus Clanis; species Clanis bilineata. The sequence goes on from CM071142.1 coordinate 5,570,929, forward strand.
CAAAAATGTGTATTACAATTACAATGCGAAACCATGTTTGTGTAATGTTTTAGTGCAGGAGACTCGGCTTAACTAACGTTAATAAATATGTATGTTTATAAACTATACATGCTAAATTATATTTACATTAGGTACACTATAGCCTCCATTTATACCTACTTTATTGAAAGCTGATTTCACATGATGACTCAACATTGTTAATTGATACTAAAAATATACATAATAGAACAGCCTGTATATTAGATAAAAGGATTTCTAATATTATTTGCAATGATTAATCTATATTATGATTCGATGTTTATGTTAGATTCGAAAATATTCTACAAAAAAATCGATGTTATAGAAAAAATAAATTGAAACACATTGCCCCTTACTTATAAAAATATTTAAGCGCTGCTTATCTTTATACCATAGGTTGTCCATTTCTTTTTTAAACAATGTAACGCAAGGAAAAAAGTGACAGGTTATTCTTAACCATTTGCTCAGCAAAACGCTGTTTAAGTAAGGCCCATTATGCTTGATTGAAACCCACTTGGTGGACTTTTAAATAACATAAATAAGTTTTTATATTTTACATTCGTGACTAGAAGCCAAATTATTGGCGTAATTTTCAATTCATAAGTTTTACGTCTCGTGGGTATCTATTTCTGTTTTATGTTCTGCATCAAACAGGGTCGACGCTTTAGGCCGAGTCTTCAAGATCGACGGGGTCAATTCATTGCTTTGATGCATTTCTGCATTCCCGTATTCTCAAAAAATGTATATTATATTAGTCCCTTAATATTACTGCTGGGCACGGCCTCATCTACTTATAAAAGGGAAAAACATAATAATGATATCATATCAAAGTTTGAATATTTTTAGAACAAGTTCATGTATCCCATTGTTATTTTTCTAGATTACGGAAATTATGCGTCACGGAAAGAATTTAATTCACCTGACATTGGACCAATAGAGTTCGGCCATCTATTAATAGCTAAAGACTCTCGCTGTAGAAACCCCGCTTTCCTGTAACAGTAGGCCTCTATGTGGTCACTAAGTGGTAAGTATCTACCCGAGTAGAAACCGATTTCTTCCCAGGATTCAAATCAACGTCGCTAAAAGTTGTTTATTTGTCGAGGCTCGGTGGATGTTGCGGTGGTAAGCAAGGACACGCTGCTGGCGGACAATATGGTGTTCCCAAAACTGAGGGAAACAAACCAGATGCTGCTGCTAAATGTCTGTAAATAAAATTACACAACTCGATTATTACCAGATGTAATTTCTAGTAGTAATTAAGTAAACAGATGAGTTTCATTTACATAAGATTTGATTTTCTTTTTTTTCGGGTACGGTAAAGTGACTACACTGCACCTGGTGGTAAGCGTAGTGCAGTCCAAAAAACTAGCGACTACTGACAAACACTGTGTTTATCAGTGGTCGTCAGAATCATGCCGGCCTATTTATGCTTCTTTACACTCCGAATCCGAAGAGGGAAGAAACAAATCGAGGGGCTTGCGACAAGACAGGCGAATGACCGATGCAGATACAGGGATACCCCCATACCCGTCTCAACCAACCATCAAGTTATGCCGCAAACCTCTCGAGAGAACCGGAAGTACACTGGCTGATCCTGGAACGCGAACCATATGCGGAGTGTGGGTCACTATGGCAAGTTTTAGCACCATGTGTACGGTGGTCGCCATCTGGTCGGATACGAATAGCCTACCACCAGCAATTTCTATAAGTTCCTGACTCCCGAGCCTCTATGCTATAAAACGATACGAATCCACAAAATTAGGAAAGATGCAGATTTTATAGTATTAGACAAAAATTATCCACATTACCATGGGTCACATTAACAGCAATGATATCAGGAAAAATATTACTACCGTTTGACTTTATTAATCTAAGGGCCTCGTTCACCAACTCCAAGTAAAGTGTTGATTAGTTACTTTCTGACTAGCGTTAATTGACAAGTAAGAGTTCCGAGTAACTTCTGTTAATTTCACAAGCAAAATTAGAGCTCTGAGTAGCAACTTACTGGTTAAGTGAATGATATCACAAATCCTGCGTCCCATTCGTTCAATATTACGTCAAAAGTATCTTATTACGACAAAAAAACAGTCGTGACTCGTCGCGGGTCCGCACCACATGACACAAAAACCTACCGGACCCTTTTTTTGCTATATAAATAGTTACACAGGTACTAAATCGTGTGTCCATAAGGTCGAGTTTTGCGTGACCCCTTCCGGACATCGGTGTTTGCTTCGCCCGAATTGCAGTTTGTTTTTGTTGAAACTACTTGATTTTTTAAATGAAAGGCTATTTTACAGCTAACACGTTCATTTAAAATGTTAAACATCGTTATTAAGGTATGACTACTATAATTTGATTTTATAGTTTATTTAACTACGATAAAATGTACAATTAACTGCCTACTTTAAACTTTAACCGTCAAGTAAACGCGCTACTTGGCAGACGACGTGGCAAGTAGCTTACTGGCCAGTTTAATCATAAGATGCATGCTACTCGAACGTCGTGAAATTCACACGTGCAGTTACGGGTGACTTTAACTGACGATTAGCCTACTTGACACTTTACTCGAGGGTGGTGAACGAGGCCCTAAGACTACCGTTATAATGAACGTTGGTCACTTGGACGTTTGAGCGTCTAGACGTGTATAGTTCCGGGTAGTGTCTTAACCAAAAACGTCAGAATGGGCCCAATGAAAGTTTGTGACAATATTACACTAACATCACATCTTCTTAAAGCCTCCGCTTATCTTGGTCGTTATAATTTATATTTGAAACAGTGCCGGATCTAGGTATCCAAGCGGGGGCAATTTTCCCGATTTTACCGCCGCCTGCGCCGTCCAGATTTCGCCGCCCCCCAAATGTTACTGCCCGGGCACATGAACCTCTCGCCAGCCCCCCCCCCCCCATAGATCCGGCACTGATTCGAAATTTTATTTATTATCTTACACATATTTTAATACTGTAACTTTAAGTGTACATCTTCGAAATTCGTTACTTCGTATCGTTTTATTATAATATATCAAAAGGGGGGCATTATACGGCCAGGAGTGTGGTCCTGATACGGCCAGATGTTAGGAATCACTCTTATCCTCGTAAGTAGGTACTTTACATTTTTGAACTACAAACATAACATAAGCTCACGCCTGTATCCCCGAAGGGGTAGGCAGAGGCGCACTAGCGAACTAGAACACCCAAATTTCGCCGAGCTTAGTTCAGTCCCAGATGTGATAGGGGGCGTGCTTATCGCCATATCGGGCACAAATTCCAGACTCCGGGCTGATATGGAAAAATCCAATATCACTGTGCCCGGGGTCCGAACCCGAGACCTCAGAACCGTAGTCGTACCGAAATACCACCACGCCACCGAGGCAGTCTACAAATTGAACTACAAAATCAACAGAAAAGTGCGACTGTTGCTAAACGAAACTGCTAGTCCGCCGCTGACAGTAACCGGTACATCGGTACAACTTAACTAAATCTCGTGTCTCTGTTTATACGCCTAAACGCCGAATGCTCATACACTTAAGGTCGCCTTATGTCGTTTAAGGCCGCCTTATCTGTCAAAGTTGTTTGGCGAAAATCAATGTAAGAAGCCGTTAAAGTTGAGTAGCGTTTGACCATTCGGGCGTTTGTGTATTAAATCTACATACATAATTACATAATTATTAGTACTTGAAATTCACGGTATTGATTCAGTCCAATAATTAGCTTTTTTAACATCTGTACCCGCTTTCGCCAAAACTCAGTTCAGCATCCATAATAATGTTTATTCCAGTATTGAATATTTACCTGTATTGTTGATCAAGATGGGCCTTTTCTATTCTTTTGTCTTTAGCTCTTCTATTTTGAAACCATATTTTCACTTGAGTTTCACTGAGTGATAAAGCTGATGCTAGTTCACATCTACAATGTAAGACACAAAAATGAATAAGTAACACAAAATAATCAATATATACCCAACATTCACGCATTTTTACATTAGATTCGAGAACATGTCATGTGATAATTTTTAACGCTACATTAGTGCATTTTTTAATTCGATTTCGGTGGGATTTTAAGTCAATGAAGGAAACCGAATCCTAGTCACATCGAATCGAGTGTCAAAAGTTACTTTACTGATTCCACACTAGATACAACCTTTATCGTGGGTATCAGAAACTATGAGAGACTTTCGGTATAACAACATCCAGACTCGAAATAAATATCCGAGGGTTACAAAAATATTTGTCTCGGTGCGGGAATCGAATCCGCAGCCTCTCGCCTCTCAGCTGGCTAGTCGCCCGCTGCGCCACGAAGATACACAAAATAAGTAGAAACCAACGATTAAGTTCCGTTTCGTCACAATTAAGGGTCACTTGCAGCTTCGCGATAAAAGTCTATTGATCCCAAATCTTGATTTAAAGATAGGAGGAAGCTGTAGGATAAATTGAATTTAGGTTTAACTTTAGATTAGTAATAGCGCTGCAAGTCGCCTTAAGTTATAGGTACAACTTGATTAACTAAACTGGCCATCAGGTGACCCACCTGCTCGTTTGCCAGTCACCGCTATAAAACTGATTTTTTGGGTAAGTGAAATTACCTGCCTGAACTGGGGTAGTATCTTTTAACACTTGTAATTTTAAGAATATTATTATAGTTGCCTCCTTGGTCTAGTGGCAGTGCATATGGACTGTGAATCGGGAGGTCCTGAGTTCGATTCCCAAGTCGGGCAGGTGCTTTTCTAACACGATTTTCCCGCCCAAATGGGGGATTGTTGTTAGACAGGCAAGTCGTAAATATTAAGCCGAATCCTTTATGAAATATGCTTGAAAATATGTGACTTGCGACCCCACATTTAGGTGGGTTAATGGCAAGTACCTATAAAGAAAATAACAAACACTGTTACCGCTAAAGGACGCGGGGCCGGGCGGGCCTGATATACGTATAATTTAAAGGATATTTACCTCCTTGCCCTAGCGACATATTCGCCTCTTGCATATTCAAGCTCGAGTCGCAATGTCTGGTGAGCGGAGAATGTTGTCCTCTGTCGACGTGGCCGGCTCTCTTTGCGTCTTCTCCGAGCCACTAAGGAAACACAATTCTTATCTTTCTATATTGAAGGCCTGGGTGGCGCAGTGGTATTGCGTGCGCGGTACGACTATCGTCCTGAGGTTTCGGGTTCGATCCCGGGTCGGGCAAAGTGATATTGGATTTTTCAGTATCAGCCCGGAGCCTGGAATTTGTGCCCGATGTGGCGATAGGCTCGGGAACGAGCGATAATCACATCTGGGACGAAACTAAGCTCGGCGAAATGGGGGTGTTCTAGTTTGCTAGTGCACCTCTGCCTACCCCTTCGGGGATACAGGCGTGAACTTATGTTATGTAATGTTAAATGTGGATATGTTTTCTCAATTACCGCATTTTGAAATCGTAAGTAATCAATTGGGTACTTGATTAATTTTATTAAATTAATTTTATATGAAATTTATGTCGTCTAAAATATGGAACAGAAAGAAATATTGAAATATTCACAAAAATAAAAAGTTATAAGCCTTTGAAGTTTGGTGTAACCTTCAAAATTCAGGAAAGAGAAGTATCACGCAATACCATTATACGCCGCTGAGGCAGTCTTACTTTCGTATACTATATTTTAATCGAGTTTAGGAATAAATTTAAATTAGACCAGATTATTAACTGTTAGATTAGTAAGTGGCGCAAGTTGCCCTTAAAAGAATTAATAAGTTGTTTAATCTCGTCGTTACCACTATCAGTAGTTTTCTAGAATACAGCGGGCCTTGGCTACAAACGGCTAAAACAACCCCAACCTATACTTCTTTTTGTAACAAAAATTAGATAAAGACCCCAAAAGATAGTCACATTATAAAGAAAAAATCAATCCCTTTTGTTACATGTTCCGTTAAGACGAATTTTTAAGGTTTCAATGTAATTCCTATACGCACTAAGCGTCGGTAAGTGATTGAGCCATGAGAAAACTGTGCTTGTAAGAGCTCTGTGATTCCGCACCATATTGTTCCGGAAGTGAAACCCTTCTTGCGCGCCGTGCTGACCCTCGTGAATCACGATAATCATTTACGTGCTATTTGATACAATAGGCATTTTTTCAGCGATAGTACTCGTAGCAGTTAATTATTTTATTTTGAAAGAAGGATCTCCATAATGATTTCTTAGGTTTACGCGAATGTTATACATTGAAAAATAAAATCAAATTGCGTAAAAACAAGATTTTCTTTTGAAAGAATACTAGTCTGGTGTGTGAATTTAATGTAAAACAAAAACTATGATATAGCTAGTAAATGTAAACTAGTAAATAAACTAAAGAAGAAGAAACATGTAATTTAAATAACGTGAAGATTTTAAGAAACTACTCAACTAAAGTACGAGTATTCAATCCAACGAATCCATAATACTTAAGCTCACGCCTGTATCACCGAAGGAGTAGGCAAAGGCAGACTAGCGAACTAGAACACCCACATTTCGCTGAGCTTAGTTCCGTCCCAGATGCAATAGGGGGCGAGCTATGGCGATAGCGCCATATCGGGCACAAATTCCAGACGTCGGGCTGATACTGAAAAATCCAATATAACTGTCCGACCCGGGGATCGAACCCGAGACTCCAGGACGATAGTCGCATCGCGCACGTCATAACTCATACCACCACGCCACTGAGGCAATCTGAGTTAAATCATCATCATCAGCCACACCACAGGACGTCCACTGCTGGACATAATTTAAATTAATATTAAGTATATCATAAATGCCTAACTAATGAGACAATGGAGAATGGAGATTGAAGCGCTACGTGTCGTCATATGGCGTTTCGGTGTCCATTACAATGACGTCCGGTCAATTAGTGATTGATTTACGTCACGCTGCACAATGTCCCCGAGATTAAAGATTTTTATGTTGTGTCGATAATCCGAACTAATAAACAAACAAACAAACATAAGCTCACGCCTGTATCCCCGAAGGGGTAGGCAGAGGCGCACTAGCGAACTAGAACACCCACATTTCGCCGAGCTTAGTTCAGTCCCAGATGTGATAGGGGGCGAGCCTATCGCCATATCGGGCACAAATTCCAGACTCCGGGCTGATATGGAAAAATCCAATATCACTTTGCTCGACCCGGGGATCGAACCCGAGACCTCAGAACCGTAGTCGTACCGAAATACCACCACGCCATCGAGGCAGTAATAATATCACTACTATTATCGGACATGGTGAGAACTCATGACATTAGTACGCACGACAAGTCATATTCAATAAGTAATGGGTATTAGGTATCACTCATACCTTTTAGATATGTGACTAGTCAGTTTCGTCTTATGCTGTAGTTATTTTATTAAATTCTCAACTATTTGATTCGTATTCCACCACGAATTCACGGTGAAGAATCAAAAATAGTGCGGTGCTTCTGCTTTCTGCCTACACAAACAGCGCAGATACAAGCAACCCACCAACTGGCAAGTGGCAATATTTTCAAATACTAACTACCTGTTTGTAAGTATAATTGATGTACGACCCGCAAAATGGTTTAAAAACCAACAGTTCTCGTATCTGTGACTGATGCTACCAATTGCTGAGCTTTTAACTAGACAGTGACAATGAAGATTAATCTGATCTGTATTTAAAAGCATGGTTTAGCATTAAGTCAAAAGTAAATATTATAGTGGAGTCTTAAAACCCTGGAATCTCTGGTCGATCAAAACATTTAGGTAGGTAATAGTAATAGTAGTGTCGCCTCCTTGGTCTAGTGGCAGCATGTATGGGCTGTGGACCGAGAGGTCCTGGGTTCGATTCCCAGGTCGGGTAAAAAAATTCTTAATTTAATTTGCCCGGGACTGAATCCCTCATAGGGGGTTGACGTCAGGCAGGCTGCCGGTCGTAAAAACGAAGCCAAATCCTCTCTGCAACATGCTTGAAAAAAGTGTGTTGCGCCGACCCCACATTAAGGTGGGATAAGGGCAGGTAGAAAGAAAGAAAGAATAGTAATAGTAGTGATGTTATTTTTGTTAGATATTATATTAATTATATCCATAATGATCCCTTAGAAACTAGTAAAATGGTCAAATTGTTTTCGCTAAACAATCACGCATTATACTAAACTTGTAAAGAATATAATAGTCTGCTGTAATGGTTCGCATGATGTGTGTCGTTAGCGGATGGATGCGTGCGAAATATTCTCGATGGTTCTTCATTTTATTTGTTTCTATAGTAGATACATTATACCTCTAGTATACGAACATACATAAGCTCACGCCTGTATCAACAGAGGGGTAGGCAAACGCGAACTAGAATACTAGAACACCCACATTTCGCGAAGGTTAGGTATTTCAGTTTCAAATGTGATGGGGACGAGCCAATCATCATGTCAGGCTGAAAACCAGACTTCGGGCTGTAACTGAGCAGAAAAACTGAATATCACTTTATCCGAGTACCCGACCCGATTTCAACCGAGAAACAAATCGAATCCGAAACATCAGGACGATAGTCATACCACGCGCGTAATACAACTAAGCCACCAAGGCAGTTAAAATATACAGACATGTTTTGCACCTTTGCGAGTATCCACACCCACACAACGCGTTTGACCCAAAACTTTAATAGAAACGTAACTATTGAATGCTTTTGATTTGATCTCATATACGATTGGGACTTAGCCACTGCACCACAGTACACAAATTCCGCATAATACTAGATGATTGGTGATCCATGGTATGTACTAACGATCGCGATATTTGTTAGGTAAGTACGTACGACTCTCATGTTGTATTTGTGAATCACACCAGCGAAATAATATAATATTGCATTGTTGCAATACTGCATAATATTCATAGCATAAAATAAGTTTACCAATCGCAGTAAAATAACAATATTGTTGCAATTTAACAATTGGAAACGAAATCAGAAAGGGGTTGATGTGAGAGACGTCAGCTGCGAGAGGATCCCTTCGGTACGGACTACGGGCAATAAGTATTTATGTAATTGGACCACAATGGCCACATTATCTGACTGAGTGTTGTCATATTAAGTTGTCATGCGCTCAATCAACTCGAAAGTAAATGGTCGTGAAGTAATTTTATAAAATAATGACATCCTTATAGTAGATACACAGCCTCAACTATAATTTGTGCCTGATATGACGATAGGCTCGCCCCCTATCACATCTGGGACGGAACTAAGCTCAGCGAAAAGTGGGTGATCTAGTTCGCTAGTGCGCATCTGTCTATCCTTTCGGAGATACAGGCATGATCTTATCTTACACTGCCTCACTGCTGAATACCTACAGGCCATTTTTCTAATGAGAGACAAGGCCTTAGTCTACCATGCCATTTTAATTCGTGTCTGTAGAGTTAATTCATTCACCCGTGAAAATACAGGATCTTATTCAACTTTTCTGTGGAATTCACAATAAAATCAAAGAAAGCGATAATAAACGATAAACAATACAACCTTAATCGCAGCGACTGCTCTGGGGAGATTACGGACTGGCATACCGCTGCACCGACACGAAAATCTCAGGTTCGAAACCAGTCTGAAATCTCCTATGATATCTCTAACTCTAACTTAATAATATTTTCCGTGCAGCTTAAATAGATCAATATTTAAGCTGCACGGAAAATACGTAATGTCGTAGACCTCATTTACGTGACTGAAATTGAAGCTAGGTCCAGCCAATTATAGGTATCTTTATTCGTTACGATCTCTACACTAAATGAGGCATCACAGTATTAATGTATAATAGTATAATCTTTATCGCCTCTATGATATCTGCGATAAAACATATCACTAAGCTCCCTCCAACTCCGACGGTCATTTACCCTAAAAAATATCCGCATTGTTGTTACGGATTACAAAGATGATTGTGATTAATCAACAAAGCTAACAATAAGCTGAGGTTAGGGTTGCCAGCCCCTTAAATATTCATTACAGATCCCCTAATTACGATCCCATTCGACCATTTACACGAGATGAGAAAAACACACACCTGACTTGTTCGATATCTTTTTTTATTGTTTTCAATAGCTTTTATACAAATAATAATATCGTGAACTGGACGCTTCGCCGCATTCCAATAGGCACGTAGAATATTGTGAAGAAACAATTTTCTTTTTTATTTTCCGAAGATTAAGCAGCAGTTTGTAGGTGCGTAGTTATTGAAAGCACTGTATAGTGGTGGTAGGTAAATTAAAACGTATTTACAGTCCATCAATGACCAATGCAGAACAATGTAGATAAAATAAATGTAGGTATAGTTTAATTAAAGACCATTATAAGTGGGACGACGACGACGACCTGATAAAGGTCGCAGGAAGTCGCTGGATGCAGGCCGCTTCCAACAGGTCGATCTGGAAATCTTTGGGGGAGGCCTATGTTCAGCAGTGGACGTCCTATGGCTGATGATGATGATGATGATGATGATAAGTGGGACTCCATTGATTTCACAACATGATAGTGGATTGCTTATTATTACTTTTTTTTCGAGCGACTTCCACAAAAGGAGGAGGTCCTCAATTCGTCTGTATTTTGTTATATATATATTTTTTTAATGTATGTTACTCGATATCTCCGCCAAATGTGGACCGATCTTCAAAATTCTTATTGTGTTCGATAGATTATTTATTATTTTAAAGGTGGTGGATTATTTCAAGGGTGGTCCCATATTAATTTGGTCACGATCGGTAAATTGGAAGTCGGTTAGTTAAGTTTTTAACTTGTGATTATAATACGATCCATTAGAAGAGAGAAAAATGATCATAAGTATACCTAGGGTAATCAGCAATCTTTGCTTACGAATAGATGATTAAAATTATTATCGGATGGTTCTAGCTGAACAAAAGGTACTTAGGTGTTTCCTAATAATCTATGTCTCTTTATTCTTCATCCATATTTCATAAACTCGAAAAGACCCAATTTAGGTAAGTATACATATTTACTTATTAGAATTATATAAAACAGTTAGGTAATAACCCAGACTGCTACGAACAATGACGTCATACTAAATGCGATGTGAAACAACGGTACAAATTGCGACTAATATAAATCTAAATGTTACGAGTACGCTTCCAGACGAGTGCTTGCGAAGGATTTACGCGCACATGTCCACTCTCACGGGATTCGTAAAAAATTGGCAAAGATACGTATTCAAATCCAATTGTAATGAAATTGATACACGGTATAACAGTTTATAAACTGAGTAGCATAGAAATAAAACAATCATAGGGAAAATCCCCGAAGGGAAAACTTGTCAAGTTGGGTAAACCAGAAACTGCCTTGAAGAAATACGCATAAGTTTAAATAATCAAACATACAAATCAAAGGATTTGGATGTCTCATAAAAGGCAAAGCAAAGCAAGGCTCTCTCAGCAAAGGTTCATAATAATTATCTACGTATTTCAATGTAACAGACACCAAATCTGATGACCCTAATGAAATCTTGATAATAATGCAAGCATTTTCTTTATAAGTGTTACGCAAAATATGGAGGTAAAAGGAGAAAATAAAAGCTTGCTAATATTTTTGTATGGGTTGTACTTATTACATGACAATTGAACGTGCTAACAAACTAAACGAGCCAAAGTATACCCGAAATTACTGAAACAGCAACACGCATTGTCGTAATCAGTTTCATGGACTGTTATTTAGTAATAGTTATTAGAGTTGAACAATGGGTAGATTTTATAGCGTTGTAGCGGAACACTGCCGGCAATTTTCACATAAGAGCGACTCCCAATGGATGCTGGCTCGTTTCAATTGAAACGCGACGAGACGTAGTGCCATAATCGCATCATCGCCGACGCTAAGCGAGCTGTCGCAATGCTGCCTACGCCTCGCCTCCAAACACCCCTGAAAGCTTTCTCATCGACGCGACAAACCATAATGATTCTATTTTTATGGCGTTAAGGATCCAGGCAAAACGGTTTCGACAACAAAAAGCTTAAAATGAAAATTGTATGATAAACTTCATTGTCTTCAAATACCCAAATAAAATTGTTTGTCAATATTTTGCTTTTTTGTTGTTTATTGAGTCCGAATAATTTATTTTAGTATATTTATGTGATTGCATTAGACTTGGTGTCGTTTATTACCGATTACAGTAAAAAAACAGAAGGTATTAAAACTTACGGACTCTACTTGCCTTTTTCTATTAGCAGAGACTGGCACACGAGCAGATGGGTTACCTGATGGTAAGTGATCTCCACCGCCCATAGACACCCAAGACACAAAAGGAATGAAGCCAACCTAAAATGAAGAAATGAAAGGGGCGGGAAAAAGGGTTTGGGGAAGGAAGGGGGGAAATGGGCCACCGGAAATCTCACTCACTGAACGAAACGCGGCAGCAAGCTGCCACTTTACGTCGGTTTTCTGTGAGACAGTTGTATCAAACCGGTCGAGCCGGCCCATTCGTGCTGTAGATGTTACTGTCTACAGCGTGACTCTACCACTCGAACTCTCTACTAAATTCTGATGGTAAACGTGCTAGGTGGTATAACCACATTTCGAGAGGTAAATGGCATGGAGAGGCAGAAGTTTGTCAAACCACCGTCGAAGCTATTGTTTTCCGAGAATATCGTTTTTTGGGAGTCACATTCCTATCATTTCGGTCAAGTAAAACATTGTGATAAACCAATTTTTTGCTACTATAAAAGATGAATTGGTACGCTGAATAAGCTTATTCAACAGCTGTGGATGCCGTCGCAACACTTTAAGAAACTATACACTTTCTGCAACATGCCTAAAAAGTAGGTATATTGCAGAAATTATTTGAAAAAGTGTGTTACGCCGACCTTAGATTGAAGTGGAATAAGAATAAGTGGAAAGAAAGAAAATAGATACCAAAATAAACGAGCATTTTTTGTTTTTAATATGTTCGAAACCGGTGACCCACCTGATAGTGTTTACCGTCGCCCAAGTACATCGAAAATGCCAGAGGTAGAGCTAGTGGAAAATAAGGGGAGAGGTTGTTGAGTATTCAAAAATATCCCTCACCGTACGATTAACGATACGGAACAGCATTACTTCACAACGGTTTTCTGTGAGACAGTAGTACGGAGTACCTATCTAATATTAATGGTAGCCCGATAGAGCCGGCCAAGTCATGCCGTATTCAAAATTATCTACAGCATGGCTCTACCTCTTGAAAAGTATGTTGAGGGTTTTGATATTATAATAATGAGAGAATGTATGATATGAGAGATGATAAGAGACAAAACAGACATACCAGAATGTGGATCAGTAAAGGTGGAATACACCGTACCTATGTCAGCCGGATTGGATCCTAAATAAGAAAAAAGTCAGGGGCCCTCTAAACCGACGAGACTACATGACGAGATTGATGTTAATATATGTAAGTGATACATCGCGTTCTCTATGTAATACAAGCACAATGAACATAGCATACTTTACTCTCACACCTGTATTTCACAAGGGCTAGGCATAGCCGCACGTGCAACCATCACACGTGATGGGGATTGGGGGCGCGAGCCTATCGCCAAACCGCGGGACACATTCTACGAGAGACTATGATTTTTCGAAAAACTTTTTTATAGCAGAGACTGGTAAACAAGCAGATGGGTCACCTGATGGTAAGTGATCTCCATTGCCCATATACCAAGACAAGAAAATCATGGGTACGTTGCCAACCTAAAAGGAGGGAAATAGGGATTGGAAAAGGGAGAAGGGGAGTTGGGCCACCGGAAATCTCACTCACCGAAAGAAACGCGACAGCGATCTGCACATAAACTATGATTGCTCCACCTGAGATTGGACTATTCAGTCTCAGTACAAGAAATAATGAAAAATCTTAGGAAAAATAGAAACGAATATATAAATGTTTACGATATTTACAGTTTTTTATAGATTTTACAAAGAAACGCCGGGCAAAGAGATGAGTGAAAGGATTAGGGCGGTCTGTCCTCCGAGAAGGCTTATCTGGACCGATACCTTTCATTATATTGAAATATTTTTCTAGCGATATTTTATTTGTAAGTGTAGCCAGGTAACGAAGGTATGAAATGTTATCTTTGATCTCTGTGCTTCTTTCAAAAGAGTTTAAACATTATTTTTATTAAATAAAATAGATATAAAAAAATTATGAAGGGTTTATAAAACGTATCTACACGAATAATCTTTTTAATAATAAATAACTTTAGTTAGGAACTTAGGAGTGATACTTGATACGAGCAAGATGAATGTCGGAGGTTCGAGACCCACCCGAAACGGTCAAGTGTATGCTGCAATTCTGATCATTCACAGTATGGTTCGGAAAAATAATGGGTTCGGAAGTAGGGATGAATGTTACTGAAATATAATTTTATTGACCGACTTCAAAAAGAAGAAGGTTCTCAATTCATTTGTTTTTTTATGTGTTACGTGACAGCCGCCAAATGTGGACCGATTTTCAAAATTCTTGTTGTGTTCGATAGAGTAAGGCTCTATCTATTTCAAGATTTCAAGGGTGGTCCCATATGAATTTGGTACGATACGATCGGATTTGAAGTCGGTCAGTTAAGCTTTAAACTTGTGATTATTAAATATATCTTTTATGTGACCATTTGGTCTTGGTACATGATCCATTTTAAACTTATGATAACGTCATCTAGGTAAGTGATTTTTAATAGAATTACCTATACGATTTTTTTACGAAAAATTACTAATCCTTGAATCGGAAACTGGTTTCCGACCTCACAATATTTTTTAACATAACATACATACATAAGCTCATGCCTGTATCCCCGAAGCGGTATGCAGAGGTGCACTAACGAACTAGAACACCCACATTTCGCCGAGCTTAGTTCCGTCCCAGATGTGATAGGGGGCGAGCCTATCGCCATATCGGGCACAAATTCCAGACTCCGAGCTGATATGGAAAATCTAATATCACTTTGCCCAACCCGGGAATCGAACCCGAGACCTCAGGACGGTACTCGTACCGAAATACAACCACGCCACCGAGGCAGTCGGTGTTTTTGTTTGATTTGATTTGATTTGGTTTAGTCTAGTACATTTCAGTTTCCCAAGAACTTGCAAACTCTGGATTAAATTTCCCTCCGCAGTGTTCCCTCAGTGCTATGATAATATGGTCATTAGGTACATAAAAAAACAGCCAAGTGCGAGACCGACTCGCCCACTAATTGTTCCGTGCAAACCTGTAGGCGTATTGTACATATAACGAATTTCGCAATTTTGCCTTTATCTGTGCTATAGCTATAAGACGTTGCTTCGTACCAAATTTCAAGATTCACGGAAGGGAAGTACCCTGCAGGTTTTGACACTCGCAAAGTGTCGATAATTTGCGGCATAAACGGCTACATCATTTGATTGCGTTGACTTAAATGTTTGATTTCTTCACAGCTCCAAGGAATAGTAGACCTGAGTATTTTATATGAATTTCAGCTTGATACCTCCACGCGTTCCTGAGAAAATGGGTCTTGACAGACAGATAAACGGACAACAAAGTGATCTTATAAGGTTCTTTTTTTCCTTTTGAGGTACGGAACCCTAAAAAGTATTTTTACGACATGCAACCAGTTGGATACACGGTGTCAATAGGTATAAGTGTTTGTAAAAGAACGTAGATACCATCGGGGTAATTTAAGGGTTTGGGTTAAGTACATTGAGTAAGGGCGACTTGCAGCACTAATACTAAACTAAAGTTAGTCCTAAACTAGATTTAACTTATATATTTCAATCGAGATTTAGAATAAACCGAGATATATATAAAAGCTGCAAGTCGCCATTAGAATTTATCAGCGGACCTACTGGTTCGCGTTTATTTTTTGCGAAAAAAATCTTTGTATACAGTCATGGCAATATAAATGTAATAGGTAGGTAATATGTACCTAACGTATAATCGATGATTCAAATGTTATAAAAGATATACTTCGTAACTACAAATATTTTCTAATAGGCCTATCTGTTACTGATAAACATATTCTTAAAAGAGTACACGGTTATTTCATACTTACCACAGCATCCCGAGCATTGTAGAATTTTTAGATAAGTATAATTTGTGACCGAATAAATTAGTACCATTTCGAAAGGCTGGTTGTTTAAACAAGGATAGTTTATGACATTTTTAAGATAAAACTACAGCCATTGTTCAAACAATATTATGGACGCAAATAACTGATAATAACAAGTACCTAAGGAATAATGAACAATGAATTGGCGAAATTGTATAGATCCAGATGTCTGAAGTTAAGACTCTGAACCAATAACGACCTGTACGTATTCTGTAGTCTGGGGGAACTTGCACAAAAATTATAACGAGAAATTGTGTTGATAAATTAATAGCAAAACTATGAAATGTGCTATCATGAAAGTAGTATAAAATAATTGATATTTTACAAAATATCCTACTTATAAATTTCGTATAATGGAACGTAATTGCAAAACCCAAGTGACGTCATTGCATAAAGAATCATAGAGCAAAGTTTTCAAGTTGGGGTACTTTTCCCAATTTTGCTGAAAATTGTTGTTGTGTTTAGTATGGTGATTAGTGAATTCGATTTCAAGGGTCCTTTTCTTAATTTTTTCTAATTTTTACTTCGTTATTTAAAGAAATATCTTTAAAATTTCTACGCGGTGACGTCACGTCCTTTTTTAGCGCGCGGCGGGCGAGTAGCCGGCTGTGAAGCGTGAGGCCGCGGGTTCGATTCCCGCACCGAGACAAATGTTTGTATAGCCTACAGATATTTGTTTCGGGTCTGGGTGTTGTGAGACCGAAAGTCTCTCGTAGTTCCTGATACCCACGACACAAGATTCGATCTTAGTGTGGGGCAGGACTATGTATGTGGCTGTTGGGTGTTATTTATTATTATTTATTATAATTAAATTAGTGCGCCCTTGCCTACCCCTTCGGAGATACAGGCGTAGGCTTATGTTGTGTTATGTAATTAAATGATTTGTGCATATTTTAATATTTTTGTATACGGTGTGTTTATTTGAAACCTAGTTCTTCACAATAAACAAAAAAAATACATACAAGTTCCCAATTAGCCGATTCGAAGATATTATAAACTAGATACTAAACCAAACTATATTTTAAATGGATTTATTTTTGTTTGATGGAGGAAGAATGAAAGAAATCCTCCAAACAAGGTTCGAGACCAACCCCAAAAATTTGCCAAGTGCATTTCTGATCATTCACAGTCGAAGTAAGGGTAAATGTTAATGATACATCATTTTGGGTAGATGGTCCATAAACTTATAATAACTGCTTGTTTTATATAACTAAAAACTTCATCTAGGTAAGTGATTTTCAATAGAATTTATTCGAAATTTTGGTGGTTACTTATCAAATTACTATCTATGACAATCTATGACCTGAAGATACCTACTATTCACCCCAGTCGGTTTAATATAGGTACCTATTTCACGTTTACATAGCTAGAGGCTAGAGCACGGCCTAAACCTTACTTTATAATTATGCTTGTGTTTGAATTAAATTAGTTAAGTGATTCGCTGATTAATGGTTCTTTGACGTTTTAATCCTTTGCTTTTTGACTCTTCTAGGATATGTTTGGAGGTCATGCAAAATATTTTTATTGAAATTTTGGTATAATGATAATAATGTCGCCTTTACGGCGCTTCTCCTCCTCATGATTTCCTCGAAACGCTACTCAGAAACGTCTATACAAAACAATGTTCTCTTTAGAAAACCATCGGTGGGAGACTCACCTTTACACTCAATAAAAAAAAGTATAACGTGTTTTAATGGAATTAATATCATTCTACAATCTACATTGTCAATAGCCTTGATTTTTTTACAACTAATACTCACAGAA
Organism: Clanis bilineata; assembly: GCA_036417725.1. Lineage (NCBI taxonomy): Eukaryota > Metazoa > Arthropoda > Insecta > Lepidoptera > Sphingidae > Clanis > Clanis bilineata. The sequence goes on from CM071142.1 coordinate 5,588,732, forward strand.
TGCTGCTAGTCCAGCACCGAAAGCCAACTGTTGGTGAGGCAGCAGCATCGGCCGGGGACACAATGGTACCGGCGGGGGGTGCCACAATGGAACACTCCTTGTTAGCAAAGGGTTTGATCTATCCTCTCTATCCTCGATCTCATGTTCTATTTCCACGTCTGAAGACGACTCGCTTTCGAAATTAACGGCGGCGACGGCATTATCGGTAGTTTTTGGCTCTTCGAGGTGTCCGTACAGCCGAGCGAAGAACTTACGCGGGGAAGAGGGACGCGGCGCGTGAACAATATTTTGATCGGTTCGGGATTTGTCCGCATCTAATTCATCACTCATTTTCCCTACTTTACGTGCTTCCCAGACTAAATGATCACGTGTAATGACACCCCGTCAGGTGCATGTTGACAGCCCCGAGGACGACGCCCCGCCCTTATTTGTCGCTCCCGTTTTATCCCGGCAAGAATATTGGGGAAAGGGTGAGTTGCGGCCAATAGAGAAGCTTGTAAGGCGGGCTCTAGGCGGAGTTGGGAAACGATATAAAAACTTATTATCAAATGGCACAAACTTTTGTGCGATTATAAGATTCTTAGTTTTCTGGATGTTTAAGGATAGTCAGAGGCGCAAGTAGTGTACCCAATGTTCGCTAAGTTTATTTCCATCCCATGATATGAAAGAGGGCTGGCTTGTCTCCATGTCGGGCACAAATTTCAGACTTCAGGCTGATATTCAGTAGAAAACTCAATTCACTTTACTCACATTTTAATTAATTTTTACCCGACTACGGCGAAGCAAAAAGGAAGGTTATGTTTAATAATCACCGATGTAATTTTTCAACACGGCCTTAGATTAATAAAGTCAAGTGTTCAAATTCTTTGAACACGGCATATAATTTTCATATCAGGGATAAAGTAGGCCATAAACATATGTCATTAGAACTTTATGCGAAGAACGATTCTGCCGTATATATGCGGTTCCAACGTCATTGATTCTGACAGATTATGTGCAAATCACATCATTTGACAGTAATTCGCTGAAGTTTGATTCACTGAATTATGTTGCTTTGGTTGTTATCACATTGTAATGTGTAAATATTTGTTTATAGATACAATAATGCAGAAAAACGCTGCCGTGTTGACTATTGCGTGTATATTATTATGTCTTACATTCAACTATACGTTTCCTTTACATCGGCAGAGCACAAATTGGTCACTCGTTGACTACGGAAATCGTCAGTAGTTTTAATTATTATACAATGACTTATTACCTACTACCCTTAGATTAATAAAGTCACTTCTAGGCGTTTAAATTCTTTGCTACTACTACCTCTTGAAAGTTTGTAGGTAACTGGTAGAGCAATTTCTACATCCACGGTGCGCCAAGTTTGTTTTAAATAGTCACGGGCGGCTCGGCCTCCGGTGGCCCATACGCTTATGGAACATATATATGTGCCGCCTCTGACGGGTTAATTAAATGAGGGATAGAAAGGGTGGTAAAAACTTAGCCGAATCCTTTCTGTAAAAAACTTGAAAAAGTGTGTTGCAGCGACCCCACATTACCCAGTGGGTTAATGGCAAGTAGAAAGAAAGCCAACGCATAGAATTCAGGAATCGCAGTTTTCCAGCGGTTTAATATTTATTATATTCATTCATACTACTGTTGCCTACTTGGTCTAGTGGTAGCATGTATGGGTTGTGGACCGGGAGGTCCTGGGTTCGATTACCAGGTCGGGTAAAGCAAATTTTCTATTTTAATTTGCCTGAACTGGATCCCTCATAGGGGGTTGTCGTCAGGCAGGGGGCCGGTCGTAAAAACTAAGCCAAATCCTCTCTGCAGAATGCTTGAAAAATGTGTTGCGCCAAACCCACGTTATGGTCGGATAAAGGCAGGTAGAAAGAAAGATATTCATTCATACTACTCTACGTCTGTGTATACTACTTTTCAGATTCCAAAACTTGCCCTAATGTTGCACATCGCGCTATTGTTGATCGTACTAAAAAGATGGCTTCAAACATTGAGAATGCGTTAAAAAAAATTAAAGATTCCACACAAGATATCGGGAAGAATATCTATGACCATATTAATGTAGCAAAATTTTCTGCTAACAAAAATACTTTAAGTGATGAAAACTTACGCCAATACGAACAATTAGTCATGATGAAGAAGTATCCTTATCTAGATTTAAAGGAAATAGACTTGAAATATAGCCCTTCGTCTTGTAAGAACGTGAGGCAATTGAAGTTAGAGGTACAATCCAATTTTGATAACGAGCCTAGTCTTTGTGAACAACTTGAAGAAGGACCTAACGTAGAAATATACAACAGAGGACTATCGGGATTTTCCATCCCCAGCAAACCCAAAAGTGATAATACGGAAGATTTTAAAACGAAATTAAACACAAATGTACAAAATAATGATCCCTTAGAATCGAAAGAATTGACTAAGTTAGCTTCAAGCCATAATAGGTTACGAAATTTGCGGTATGATATTAATAAGTTTGAAAATAGAAAAATAACACAGGATTAACGAAATTGTTGCTGAGCGGAAAATTGTCCGATCCTATATTTTTACAGAAATAAATGCATAGTAAAATAAAAGTTTTTCTTTATCCGGGCACGACAAAGTGACTACACTGCACCTGATGATAAGCATAGTGCAGTTTAATAAACTAGCGACCACTGACAAACACTGTGTTTATTAGTGGTCGTTAGAATCATGTCGGCCTAACTATGCTTCTTCACACTCCGAATCCGAAGAGGGAAGATGCAAATCAAGGGGCTAGCGACAAGACAGGCGGATGACCGATGCAGTTACAGAGATACCAGAGATTTATTCTTTAAGCACGACATAAATGTGTAAATGACATATGTGTGTGTTATAAAATATATGTAGGTATCCTAATGTGGGCCCGAAATGCTAAGATCCAATGCGTTTATCTATGCATGACCAACTTTATGGTATGGCCGCCCATGCCGCCGGAGCCGCGCGTGCCAAGTTGAATGTGAAGATTGTTTTTATTTTCTATTTTTATAGCAAAGATTAAACGACCAGGTGGATCACCTTATGGTATGTAAATTCCATCGCCCGTATACCTAAAACACAAAAAAAATCATGAGTGCTTTGCCAACCTAAAAAGAGAGGAATTGGAAAAGGGGATGGGGGGAATTGGGCCACCGGAAATCTCATTCACCGAACGAAATGTAACAGCAAACAGCCAGTTTACGCCGAATTCCTGTGAGATGGTGGTATCAACCCGATCGAGCCGGCTCATCCGTACTATAGACGTTACTTTCTACAGCGTGGCTCTACCAATCATATCTATAGTTATCAACGCACTTCTTATCTTTACTTTTCACTTTTTCCATGCGGCACATTGTTTGAAAATTAGGTTAGTACCTAATTAGTTAAGAAATGCGTACCTATAATTTATAAGTAAGGAGCGTGTAGTTTCTTTTGAACTTTCATTTAATCTGCACTGAGTGGGTATGTATCTACATAATATAGAGGTACATATTTGGGTACATAAGATTTTTTTTTTTTATAAGGATTTAGTATTTACAAAGCAGCAGGGCTGCATTGTGGCCGCAATATTAATTTAAAGCCATCTAAATTAAAATACGTGAAATTACTGATGAAAGTAGTTTGTCAGAATCATGGTATTTGCATGGTATGTTGAAATCCATAGTCTTTCTCTGTTGAACCCGCAACGCAAAGCGCGGCATAATATTTTTTTATAGTTTTAATTTAATCAATGGTTGTTCACCATCCATCCATCCAATATTCCTATATAATATAAGTTTTCATAAGAAATATAACCCATTTCAAGGTCTTGTTGATCTTTTACCGTCAATTTTATTTTTTATATATTAAACTTTCAGTACAGCCCTTAGATTCTGTACAGCCACAATGTAAGTACGACACTTTTTAATTATTTTTTTTTTTTTTAAATTTTCCCTTTCGGGAAGGCAAAGGGATCTAGCCCATACAGCCTCGTCTTAAGTGCTTTTTTTTCTTCATTTCCTTATATCTAATTTTTCACAAGTGCTATGAAATCGGATGTGTTCGAATTCAAGGCCCTGCTGAAGTTTTGGCGTCAATTCCTTCCAGTTTGATGCTTTTTAGACGATTTTCTCGCAGCGGAGGAGTCGAACATGGTCGACACATCCACCCGACAAAAAGCGTCCAAAATCACTTATTTCAAAGCTTCCACATACTGTCCATCTTCGTTGATGTTTATTGCTTAGATACACATCATATTTAAACCACAAGCACAACTTTAGACTAGAATATGAAATCATTAAAACAAGCGACCACCCGCACCGTCAGAATTCCCGCCAAAACTCACGACACTTTTTAAGTTTTTAGACGAAATCTTGCCGTCAAATGTCAAATGGAAGGCTGCCAGCAGCTGAAAATTCCTTGATTTGCGTGTAATTAGCGCCTTATATGGGAAAAGTTATTTTTTTCCGAATCATTATATGTTTACAACTTGGTATGGACTCAAGTCCATACAAATGATTATATATACAATGATTCATTCAAATGAATCAGTCAGATATTATTGGGAACATGTAATTTTATATTAAAACTTCTAAACCATTATTATATAGAAGTATAGTTTGCGAGTTTATATATATATGCACTCTAGAAGTAAGCTTTGGTGTTACTGAATCGCTTTTAAAAATTATCTTGGGAACTCCAAAAGCAATTAACTGAGAGACACAGGTTGCTGGTTAGTTTAGAAAAGACTTCTGCATAATCGAGGCGCCGAATAAAATCTAGGACATGATAAATAAAACAAAATTTTACTCAAGTCTAAGTTAGACGATGTTCTTGCAGATTTTAATCGTTAATGACGGAAAACACTGCTGCAATATTTCAAGGTATATGTAATTTTTTAGGTTTTGTTGTATGAAACCATCGATATATTATTTACCTAGATGCACAGTTGACGCTCGGAAAATGGGACAGCAAAGGAGTGCTTAAGCACTTCTTTTGCCTACAGTCGGACGCCGATAGAATTCTAAATTTCAAAATTCAAATTTAAGAACGCTTGCTCATGTCAATTAATAAGCTACTTTATAACACGTGCATAGGGTTATATTTGTGTTGTCTGAACTAGAACTTGTGATCTTTTTCTTGTTGTGTTCCTGATACCACTTTTTAGGAGAATATTTGCAAAGAACTGTGCATCTAGGGTATATATTATATTGATGTATGAAACAGTTTTATTTTCACATGGTATGATAGATGTATAAAATATCGAGCTACACTGTACCAAACTAAAAAAAATATATCTAAGCGTAGATATGCATAGCGCGGAGCAAAAACCTATCATATACCCAACAATTATATAAATAAACTTGATCCCACCATATGCTAAAATTGTTTCGTGGGTATCAGGAACTACGAGGGACTTACAGTCCCATAACCCCCAGACCCAAAACAAATATCTGTAAATGACGCAAGCATTTGTATCGGTGTGGGAAATTAAAAAAAATTTACAAAGTTTAAAATCCACGTCTTATAATGGCGTATATTATGTATTTTTTTAATAAATATTTTATTTTATACTGAATTATGCTGGGAATTGGATTAAAATATCGGGGAAAATCCGTGAAAACCGGCGAATGCGTAGTACATATAAATGGCAGCACTGACTTCAAATGTCAGTATTATTTTTGATATTGAGTGGTGGTTACTGATTCGTAATTTCTATCGTAAAAAATATACCAATAAGTGATTAATTAGCCGCTATATTATCAGGTAATACAAGTATCCTATTATATTGATAACAGTCAGTAGATCTTTGTAAAAACTGCTTAAAATTTGTAATTGAAAAGTGATTTCGATTCGACTTTTCTGCACTGAAAAGTGCAGCAATTAGCTGGTAAGCAATTAACATGTAATTTAGAATGAAATAGCATAATGTGGCAGAAACATATTTATTATTTAATATATATAACGTGCATCTCATACAAGTAACATAAAACCGCATTAGGGTTGTGTAGTTTAAAATAGTAAAAACTTCGTAATGATCGATCGGGCGGGCACGGGGTCGGAGTAGCCGCTCGATATTTTCTGCAATTGCTTTAAATCTGAAATCTATACATATTTTATGTGCATTGCAACTCCATGGTACATTAGACAAGGTATCGCATAATAAAAGCATCAACGGTTCATATTATAAATGGGTCATTTCAACCCTGCTGGAAATATGTCACACTCTTGACCTATTTAAAGACTGCGCTATTAGCGCATGGTCATTACTTGACGAACTTTTCAGAAATAAATTACCTATTCTGATAAATCAATAATTTCTGATATTATTATTGAATTTCATGTATTTTTAACATATTAACAAATAACTCATTACTCATCTGTTCTCTTATTCAATGTCAATCAGCAGGTATTACTGACAATATTGTAAAGATAAGAGAAACTGAAACAGTGCTTTGTATAAAAGTGTATAATTTATTATAATGTGAGTATTAATATATATAAGCTGTAGTGGTAGTTTAAATAAATAAAAACAACTGAGTAAGATCACGTCAAGTGGACCCCCCATTTACCACTTGATCATAAAAATTTAATCTATATATATTTTTCATAAGTACTTATGATGGAAAAATGATCCCCCAAACGATTTTTAAAAATTTTGATTTTAACAACATTTTTTTTTACAATGAAAATTTTAAGCACTTTTAATTAAAAAATGGATTAAAAATCAACCGTAAGAGATAAATTCATGAAATTTTCAGCATCTATGGTCAAATGTCTATACTTTAAGAATATATTAACGACTTAAGATTATTTGTTTATTTTCGTATTGTTAACTAACTTTTAAGTTAACAAATGAAAATTTAACTCATTTCTTGGTAAAAAAATGCATTTTTTTTTCATCGGTCACATGCTTTATTCATTTAAGTTTAAGATTCCGGAAGAAAATTTCACTGCTCGCCATTAGTTTAAACAAAATGAATTTATTTATGACAGCGCGCCAGCCGCCGAGCGCTGTGGAAGCGCCGCGCTACCGAGCGTCTCGTACTGCATTGAAGCTTTAATCAGTGATAATTTAAAATAATAATACAATATATTATTATAAAACAAATTTTATTATTATTTACGTTATATTATTATAATTATTATCAATAAAATTTTATTTTTTGTTAACAATATCATAAAGAATATAATCAAATTTTTTTATTATATTTACCAAACAGCGTAAATTTAAAAATAAATAATCAATTAAAAATTCGCGAAATTAAATTATTTTTCGGATACGCGAAAAACAAATGAAAATCGTAACGGAGCGGTTTTTCTTTTGTTAACTAAAGATGGAGTGTTGACTAGAAAATTCAAAAATAATAATTTACTGAATGACCTAAAAAAGTGAATACAGACCATAACAGTTTTAAGAATTTTTAATTGATTATTTATTTTTAAATTTACGCTGTTTGGTAAAAATAATAAAAAAAATTGATTATATTCTTTATGATATTGTTAACAAAAAATAAAATTTTATTGATAATAATTATAATAATATAACGTAAATAATAATAAAATTTGTTTTATAATAATATATTGTATTATTATTTTAAATTATCACTGATTAAAGCTTCAATGCAGTACGAGACGCTCGGTAGCGCGGCGCTTCCACAGCGCTCGGCGGCTGGCGCGCTGTCATAAATAAATTCATTTTGTTTAAACTAATGGCGAGCAGTGAAATTTTCTTCCGGAATCTTAAACTTAAATGAATAAAGCATGTGACCGATGAAAAAAAAATGCATTTTTTTACCAAGAAATGAGTTAAATTTTCATTTGTTAACTTAAAAGTTAGTTAACAATACGAAAATAAACAAATAATCTTAAGTCATTAATATATTCTTAAAGTATAGACATTTGACCATGGATGCTGAAAATTTCATGAATTTATCTCTTACGGTTGATTTTTAATCCATTTTTTTATTAAAAGTGCTTAAAATTTTCATTGTAAAAAAAAATGTTGTTAAAATCAAAATTTTTAAAAATCGTTTGGGGGATCATTTTTCCATCATAAGTACTTATGAAAAATATATAAAGATAAATTTTTTATGATCAAGTGGTAAATGGGGGGTCCACTTGACGTGATCTTACTCAACTGTAAGACAACATAGTGCTCATGTACAGTTCTAATATTTCCTTTTGAGGTACAGAGTTCTAAAAATGAAGGTTCTTCCATCTGTCTAATATGTAGCATGATGAAACAATCGTTTTTAAAGACTAGTTTATATAATTTCAGTACTAGCAATATATATATGTCCCTGGATGCAGGCCGCTTCCAACAGGTCGATCTGGAAATCTTTCGGGGAAGCCTATGTTCAGCAGTGGATGTCCTATGGCTGATGATGATGATGATGATGATGATGAATATATTAAAACTGAATAATAGAGCTATTCTGTTGACATCCATCTGAACCAAAACTATGAATGAAACTCCACTGGAGTGCCAAATATATTGCATTCATTTTCACTTTTAAGACTTTATGTAAGGACAGTTGATTTGTTAGTGACTAAATTAAATAGTGATGAGTGGTTCGGCCACAAGTGGCCGAGACATTAATGTGATGAGTATTATGCCACCTTCAACAGGATACATACTTAAATGACAACACTCCAGTATATATTCTGTTTTATTTAAATGCGATAAAATTGCTCTAATTGAGTATTATCTCTTACACCATAATAGAGCAGAAAGTTGGATACTCTGCAATAAAATACATACATATTTATGAAATTGTGGTAAGATATTATCAAATTTTCTGGTCAACCACAAAACAATTACTGTCTGTAAAATACCTTTATAATAATAAGTAGGTATGTATAAATTATGTTTTATTTATTTATTACACTTCATATACAAGAAGTAGACATGCAGACTTAATGTTATAAGCATTCTCTCCCAGTCAACCTTGGGGTGATGCAGATTTACATGGCAGGTGTAATGAGGATGAAGAAAATGAAAATAAAATATTAAGTAATATACTTTGATTGCAAAATAAAAATAAAGTAATATAAACTAGTTTTACTTGATAATGATAACTAACAAATATATAAACTCAATATAAATACAATAATAATATAAATACATAAATTATATATTAACATTATACATACAGACTCTAATATAATAGGTATATATCGTAATATGCAAACTAAAGAGATGACTCTGCCACTCCATCCAACAGTAACTGTCAAACTTGCACTTTAAAACCCAACCGGCTTGTAAGTGACCAGATTTCTAAAGGAGTGCGTTCCAGAAAAGTTCCATAGATTGAATAGGGAAAAAAAAATGAATGAAGTTGAAATTATGAGGGGTCTACTTGAGAAAAAGATTTGTAGAAGAACGTAGATTTCTGAAATAACTATCACAGACAAATTGAAAATTGGAAGACAAATAAGAGGGAGGAGAGGGTGAAGTCAGAAATGAGAAAAGAGTAGTAAGTGCACGTAACGGCGCTCCCGAATGGGAAGTCATTTAAGTTGGGAACAAAATTAAGAAATGTGGTCATACTTGCGGAGATTAAAAATAAAACAAATGCATTTATTGAGAAGACGGTCACAATAATATGATTTCACGAAACCGAAGTTCATTTCAATCTGGAATGAACAATAGTAGCTCTCAAGAGCAAATAAAGGAGTGCGCTTTGGATCATTACAACCACACATCCCATTAAAGCCATGGTTTTATAAATACTGACATATAAAAAAAAAATACTACTTCGGCTATTATTCAAATATGGTTGTTCTCCAGTGTTCCTTAGGAAGATCTGCATTTGTGATCATTCTGTATGTGAATGTTCTTTGCACGAAGGATCTCTCGAACACCTATTTTTTTCTTTTTTTAACACCCTATTTACAATCTCTTCCACATCCATTTATCTACAATCTTGCTTGTTCCGAATTTGGCGAATTTTATCAGATTTTTTTTCATTCTCCTTTATTTTACGGGCTGAATACCTATATACAGGCCAATAAAATAAATTACTGTGACACTGGCAAAATCACCACCAGGGCAATGGAGCCATTTTATTTTTTTTAAAAGAATAATATTATTATTCCTTACTTCCAATTGGAAATTAAATTAGAAGAGATAATACTTTATTGGACACTATACACACATACAATAATAAAGTACATACATAATAGATAAAATGTGTCTCTATAGGCAGTCTTATCTCTAAATAGCGATACCTTCCAGACTTTAGGATTATATCTTTTTAGTCCTTCAGAAATGATGTCTCTTTCCCAGAACACCATGGAACTGCAGTGCAAAGTGCAGCACTATGAATGGGGCAAGTTGGGCTATGACAGCACTATAGCAAAGCTGCTCCAATGTGCTGATCCAAGCACACCTATTGATCCTACCAAACCATATGCGGAGCTCTGGATGGGCACTCATCCAAATGGCCCGTCAGTTATTGTTGAGAGAAATGTACTGCTGTCTGACTATATTAAGGACAATCTAGATGCTATTGGGCCAGCGGTGAGGAAGAAGTTTGGTGTTGCGGTGCCATTTCTCTTCAAAGTTTTGTCTATAAGGAAGGCTTTGTCAATTCAAGCTCATCCTAATAAGGTAAATTGTTTTATTGTCTTTGTTTCTTTTTCTCAATTGCTCAAGACTAGGGTTGATGTCAGGTACATTGGTTATAAGAACAAACCCAAATCCTTTCTGGAACATGCTAAGAAAGTGTGTAGTGATGATACTGCTATATTGAACTGGGATAAGTGCAGGTAAAAAGAAAAAAGATCTTCATAATCCCTTGATTTAATTTCTGTTTTTCTATCTTAATGATTTTCATTAACATACTCTCACATGTATTACTGTAAGATTAAGCAAAGACGCAACTGGTGCTCCTATGGTTCGCAATTACGTATTATATTTTGCTGTAACAACTCAGGAATTGTGATTTTTGTGATTTTTAGAAAGTTCCTACGTATTTTATGGTATGCTATGAGAACAATCAACCTCAGCTTATATAATATTAATAGCTTATTTAGTCAGAAAAAAATACTTGCCTCATTTTATTATCATCTGAATATTATTAAAATGGGAAACGAAAGATTTTAGATTTCTTTGGTTTTAATCTGGTTACTGGAATGTGTAGTTGTCTGAAGTTGTGTACACAATGATTTGACCATTGTCTAAATCATCATCAAAAAACAAACAGAGATACAGAAAAGGCTAGACATAATCATTAATTATCGCTGTATGTCGTCTACTTAGCTTATATCATTTTATCTACTCATGATGACTAAGACAGTATTACATTGCCGTATTTAATGAATGGTTCAATAATATCTGTACAAATGCTAATTTTATAAATGTGGCAATAACAATAATTTATGCTTCATAACACATCATGGTGTGCGTTGCAAGCATGACGCGGCACAAAAACAATATTGTTTACCAAGATGATGATGCTGTTTTTGCTTTCTTAACTTAAGAGACACTCTTTTAAACAGCAAACAGAGTTATTAATTTTAGTTAACTAGGCCGGCTGTGGCGGAAGCCGAAGCGATTATCGTCTTGGAAAACCCAGGCGGCCAACGCGGGATTTTTGTTGATATTTCCGATGGAGTGTAAAAAGTGTTAGTGACTCGATCGTCTGAATGTTTATCATGTTCCCGGCAGATGAACGCTAGTCGTAAGACCGGCAAGTCCAATAAATCCATTCCACTTCACATCAGGACGAAAAATCGTACTCCCCGTCAACACAAAAAAAATGCTTTAACAATGTTGTTTTGCAGGAACACGCTGAAGAGCTCCACAAGAACTTTCCGGATATATATAAAGATGCTAACCACAAGCCAGAGCTCGCCATTGCTCTAACACCGTTTGAGGCCCTCTGTGGTTTCAGACCATTATCAGAAATCAAAGAGTTTCTAAAGAGTGAGTTATTGTTATTTATTCAGCTTTAGACTGCCTCGGTGGCGTGGTGGTATTTCGGTACGACTACGGTTCTGAGGTCTCGGGTTCGATCCCCGGGTCGGGCAAAGTGATACTGGATTTTTCCATATCAGCCCGGAGTCTGGAATTTGTGCCCGATATGGCGATAGGCTCGCCCCCTATCACATCTGGGACGAAACTAAGCTCGGCGAAATGTTGGTGTTCTAGTTCGCTAGTGCGCCTCTGCCTACCCCTTCGGGGATACAGGCGTGAGCTTATGTATGTATTCAGCTTTGAAGTAGAATTTGCAACATAATTGGGTATTTTTGACATATACATATTTTTTACTGCATGATGAAATAAGCTGTCTTAGTCTAGTCACTTATTCCACTTTTTTATTTAGTATTTTAAGAACATGACTAACAATTTGATAATGATAAAAATTAACGTAGTAATAGCGTTATCAAAACTGCAATTAGAGATTAAGTTGTTTGTATACAATACACATTTGTTTTGTTTCTTTATAGAGCTGCCTGAGCTCAATAAAATACTTCCTAAAGAGTCGGTGGATGCGTTACTATCTCATGAGGAGCAAGGTGATAGTGACAGGGTGTTGAAACCCGTGTTCCAGGCTTTGATGACGTTGGAGAAGGATGTTGTGGCCAACAGTCTGCTTAACACATTGAAAAAACTTGCCAAAAAAGGTACCTACATATTAATATGACTTATGAGTTTTTCGACCGAGTTCCTAAAAGGAGAATGTCCTCAAGTCGTCTGTATTTTTTATTTTATGTTACGCGATATCTCCGCCAAATGTGGACCGATTTTCAAAATTATTGTTGTGTCCCATAGAGCTTATTTCAAGGGCCATATAAATTTGGTCACAATTGGATTTGAAGTCGGTTCCTTCAGTTCTACAGTGGCGTGCATACCATACAGACAGACACTCTCCACCTTGATAAGGGGCTATTCAAGTATTACCTAAGCACTACGACTACTACTTTGATGACATGGGGGATGGGGGGGGGGATCTGGATGGTGATTACGTCAGCAGTTTTTATTTTATCGTTTTTTTTTTAATAAAGAAACCAGAATATATTGAAAAATGCACATACCAATGTTTACATTAGCATGGTGGAAGAGGTTTGCTTACTTTTGCTGACGAGGGGGAGGAACCCCTAATCTAAAAATCTCAAAAAAAGTAAGTATTTTCAAAATTGCCACGGTCGACTTATAAATCGACACGGCACCTCATAATAATGATAATGATGGTGAAATTATGATGGTGATGCAAGAATAGTACACTGGCTGATCCTGAGACGCGAACCTCACACAGAGTGTGGGTCACTATAGCAGGTTTTAGCACCATGTGTACGGTCGCTATCCGATCGAATACGAATATCCTACCAACAGCAAAAAGATAAAGTTACTCATTGATGTAATAAAATGTATAGTGAATGGTCATCATACAGGTCTACTTCCTTTTTACATTCTGATTAAATATGTATTCAACTAAACAAAACATGTTGTGAAGCCACTTGAATAAATATTAATGTCATACAAAAAAGCAATTAATTTTTTTTTAATAAATGTACCCAACAGTCACACACCTAGTCCTGACCCACACTACGTATAACCTGTATCGTGGGTGTCAGAGACTCTGAGAGACTTTCGGTCTCACAACACCCAGACTTGAAACAAATATCTGTGGGCCACACAAACATTTGTCTCAATGCGGGAATCGAACCCGCGGCCTCTCATTTCACAGCCGGCTACTCGCCCGCTGCGCCACGGAGACTGTCAATTACTATTAATTATATAACATAAGTCAGACAGCGCCTATTAAAAAATTGCACCTACTTACGTTTAACAAATTCGTACTATTTTTCTTTCTGTTTGGCGTTATCCCGGCCTTCTGCCAGAGTCCGCCTTCCTACTTAGACGCTTCCACTTCGCCCGGTCTTGAGCATTCTCCCTGGTGAGACCATTGGCTCTCATATCTTCCTCCTGCTCCTGACTGCCTCGGTGGCGTGGTGGTATTTCGGTACGACTACGGTTCTGAGGTCTCGGGTTCGATCCCCGGGTCGGGCAAAGTGATATTGGATTTTTCCATATCAGCCCGGAGTCTGGAATTTGTGCCCGATATGGTGATAAGCTCGCCCCCTATCGGGGGAAATGTGGGTGTTCTAGTTCGCTAGTGCGCCTCTGCCTATCCCTTCGGGGATACAGGCGTGAGCTTATGTTATGTTATGTTATCTTCCTCCAAAACGTCGAGCCAGTACTTTTTTGGCCGCCCACGGGAACGCACTCCTGGTACGATCTGGGTCAGACACCTGTGACCGACGTACTCCTGTGGTTTCCTCAGGACGTGGCCATACCATCTCGAGCAATTTTTATGCCTCATCGTAACAAATACGTACTTCATTCATAAAATTATATCTCAATTTGAATCACAATAATTTTTTTCGCCAAATATAACTCATCGCGTCATTCGGTAGAAAGATGACAGCGCGCATTTCAATGGTTCTAATCATTGGTAAAAATATGGCGGTGATAAATATTATTCATAAAAATGTTGCAGACTCATCCACTCAATTAGCGCTACATTATCAATTGCTGAAGAAACTTCACGAAGATTTTCCAGGCGACGTGGGATGTTGGGCGCCATACTTCATGAACTACATGCAGCTGCAGCCCGGACAGGCCATATTCCTCAAACCAAACCTGCCGCATGCTTACCTCAGCGGAGGTAATTCTTTTTAATTATAGCAAATGTCATAGTTCTTAGAATCCACGACAGAATCCTGTATCCCCGAAAGGTTAGGGCAGAGGCGAACTAAGGAACTAGAATACCTTTTTTTTATCCGGGCACGGCAAAGTGACTACACTGGACCTGATGGTAAACGTAGTGCAGTCCAAAAAAACTGGCGACCACTGACAAACACTGTGTTTATCAGTGGTCGTCAGAATCATGCCGGCCTATTCACACTCCGAATCGGGTAAAGTGATATCGGATTGTTTAAATATCAGCCTGGAGTCTAGGATTTGTACCCTATATGGCGTTAGGCTTCGCGCCCTATCACATTTGGGACGGAACTAAGCTCGGCGAAATGGGTGTTATAAATTAAAAAAAAAATACACCAAATAGTCACACACCTAGTCCTGACTGCACTCTAGGTATAACCTGTATCATGGGTGTGGCTGTGACGGACTATGAGAGTGTGAGAGACTTTCGGTCTCACAACACCCAGACTTGAAACAAATATCTGTGGGCCACACAAACATTTGTCTCAATGCGGGAATCGAACCCGCGGCCTCTCGCTTCACAGCCGGCTACTCACCCACTGCGCCACGGAGGCTGTCATATGTTATAGTATGATAGTGCGCCTCTGCCTACCCTTTCGGGGATATCATCATCATCATCAGCCATAGGACGTCCACTGCTCAACATAGGCCTCCCCCAAAGATTTCCAGACCGACCTCTTGGAAGCGGCCTGCATATATGCGTGATCTTATATTATGTTGTATGTTCTCAGATTGCATCGAATGCATGGCGTGTTCAGACAACGTAGTCCGCGCGGGCCTCACGCCCAAGTACATCGACGTGGCGACGCTGGTGGAGATGCTCGACTACAGCAGCTACGCCACCGCGCAGCTGCTCTTCAACCCCACGCTCGAGGACGAGCACAGCTGCATCTGGCGACCGCCCGTGCCTGACTTTGCTGTCATCAAGATTAGGGTGAGTGAGAGGCGCATGCTCCTTTGGGGTTGGTCTGGAACCGTCGACATTCGTCTCGACAGTCCGTACCTCTTCCAAATAAGTTATCGATGTTTTTCTAAAATAAAAATATATTATTCGACTAAGCTATTTGAGGTGCTTGGCTCAAGGAAAAAAATATATGTAGGAGTGTAATTGGTTGAGGTATTAGTATCAGACTGTGGGCAAAAATGACTATCACAATGATTGTTAGAATCCACATGTCAGTAATGTCATGTGCTAGATGTAAATATATAAATATTTTAGCTTTTACGAGGTTCTTATAATGCGGAAACGTGACATTAACAAGCATTTCTCAGCGCGCCAATCGAATCGATCTATACGGTACCACAAATATAAATAATAAAGATAAAGATTTTATTTGTTTCGACGGCCTCGGTGGCGTGGTTGTATTTCGGCATAAATACCGACCCGAGGTCTCCTGTTTGGGCAAACTGGTATTGAATTTTTCCATATCAGGCCGGAGTTTGGAATTTTTGCCTGATATGGCGATAGGCTTGTCCCCTATCCCATCTGGGACGGAACTGAGCTTGGCGAAATGTGGGTATTGTAGTTCGCTAGTGCGCCTCATCGTGATTGGCAAACAAGTAGATGGGCCACTTGATGGTAAGTTATCTCCATCGTCCATATACACCTAAGACACAAAAAGAATCAGGGGTGAATTGCAAACCTAAAAGGATTGAATGGTAGGGGACGGAAAAGGGAGAGGGGTGGTAATTGGGCCACCGGAAATCTCACTCACCGAACGAAACGCGACAGCAAGCTATTCTCTGCCTATCCCTTCGGGAATACAGGCGTGATCTTATGTTATATGTAATTTGTTTCAGGTGGAGGGTCCCGAGCCATACAACAGCCAGATCCGTCCGAGCCCCAGCGTCGTCCTCATCACGTCCGGCAGCGGGTCGGCGTGCGACACGGAGCCGCTGCGCGCGCGGCCCGGCCTCGTGTTGTTCCTGAAGGCGAGCCGCCAGCTGACGCTGCGCGCGGACGCCGGCGACCACCTCGAGGCGTACCAGGCCATCTGCAACGTATGACGGTACCGGTACGCGCTCATCACGCCCACGGATAACATCTTCGCGCAGTAGGTTCAACGGTGTGATACGCGTAGACAATATGGACTTTATTAGACCTTACTTATAAAAGCGTTTAAGCTGAGCAAATGGTTCAGAATAGCCTGTCACTTTTGTTACATTGTTTAAAAAGAAAGGGGCAACCTATGATTGAAAAAAAGCAGCGCTTAAATATTTTTATAAGTAAGGGGCTATTCTTCCAGTACGTGCGTTCAACAGCCGTCTCAGTGTTTAGCGGTTGTGTCTAACCCGTTTCCTACCATGAGTTTCTCGCTAGGCTACGTAAAAATCACCATAACGCCTCTAATTGATATGTGGGGAGAATTGCCAACATCAATATGTTATACAAATTATTGTAGGTACTCGTCAAAAAAACTCATGTCTGGACCCCAGTAAATACGTTCCACAGGCGTCTGTAAAGTGTACCTCTAAGATAGTATTTGTTTCAACCACATATCCTGATTTTCTCCCATTACACGAATTCACACCCGTTGGATTTTTTTTAAATGTAAGTAATACAATAATATCAATATCTATAAAAAAAAAGTTCGAATCCAACCGTATATTTTTAATATCTTTACCATTCTATTACTTTGCAGAAAACCTTTGATGCGATAGTGATCGTAAGCTAAACATTTTACAAACTCGCCTGCGAGAATTATAACGCATTTATGTGTAGTCTGTGTAATCAATAGTCTAAGTCCACATTCTAATTAAATTAGCGTGGATTATAATCTCATTATTAATCAGCTTGTTAGATCCAACCGAATACATATCGGCAAATATATTAGGCGAGTAATGTTAGCACAATATGATGTGATTGTAATCATAGATGTAGGATCTATAGTTTTAGATTGGATGACCATTCGTCACATTAGCAAATTTCGTCGTTTTTCATAATATATATACTTACCACATAATTAGGTACATTTATTATGATATTTATGCCATTTTGAATGCTAAACTGCCTTCAGGTAATTTTTATGCTATATTTGCATTTTGCATTGCATTATTTAATGATAATATCATCAATATAATATACATATATATTGAAAGTTCTCTTATTCTGTTATGCTTTACCTATTTTTTAATAAACTATGCACTTGGACCTTGGCTAAGTAATTTTGATTAGAAAAACTGACTATTTTCCTTATTACAGTCGGACACGCTGAATATGAGATGAAGTGTTCTCCATAAGAAACGTGAACTATCGAATCCATACTAAAATCACATATAACAGAATAATATTTATTACGAATAACGTCAAAATTGCTAATGTGACCAATTGTCATTACATCCATAGTTTTAAGCATTTGATATGGTCAGTTTTTATTATAGTTTTTTATAGTGTTATTTTTGAAGGATCTATTGCGCTGGCGGCAAGAGTATTCATTTTGGCTCAGTGGCTAGCACGACAATATTTATATGTCCTACTATTGAATAAAATGATGTAGTGATAAATTTTAATATAAGTGGCCAATGAGAGGGATTCTCCGACTATTTGGATATTAGAACCGGAAGAGGCTTTCATGTAAATAAATAAAAATAATATTAGCCCTGTAATATTACTGTCCCACTGCTGGGCACGGGCCTCCTCTACTAACGTGAGGGGTTAGGCCTTAGTCTACCACGCTGGCTTAATGCGGGTTGGTACACTTCACATACCTTCGAAATTTCTGTGAAGAAATTCTCGGGTATGCAGGTTTCCTCACGATGTTTTCTTTCACCGTTATAGCAAGCGATATTTCACAATGAAAATACACTTAACATAGAAAAATCAGAGGTGTATGCTCCATTTTGGGGTTGTTCTCGAACCTCCGACACTTGTCTCGGCAGTCCGTACCATTCCCAAATTTCATGTAAAGACATCACATAATATATTCCGTTACATCACATCCGAAGTGCAAAAATAATTAAATAAGGATGATGAATGTAAATAACCAGGTAAGTGCGAATCGGGCTCGTGCACTAAGAGTTAAGATGGACTTAATAGTGATTTACAAAATACATTGCTATGATAACTACTGCAGGCTAATTTAAGGTACAATTTAAACTAAAATCTGTAGGGGGCCGTTCAAGTATTACGTAAACATATTTTTTATAATTATTAACCCCACCCTCCCCCTAGTAAGCAAAGTTCTTACATTGCTTACATAAATATTGATATATGCATGTTCATATGTTCTGATTTGTATCTCCCATATCATCAAAAATTGTGGTTATGTGATACTTGAATGGCCCCAAGGGTAACTTTTGACACTCAGTTTGCCTTCAACATCGATTTCATTTATGTGCTTAAAATTCCACAGATATAGAGTTAAAAAGTGTGCTTATGTCACCATTGGATTCGAGAACTTTATTTGGCACTTTTTAACGTGACATTAGCGCACTTTATGACTATTTCGATGGAATTTTAAGGCTCAATTGCACCACTATTATTAACCTAGAGTTAGTCCTAACCGCAAGCTAAATTGACAGAAAATGTATGAATGACATGTAACTTAACTTGCGGTTAGGACTAACTCTAGGTTAATAATAGTGGTGCAATTGAGCCTAAGTAATTAAATATAATCGAATCGAGTGTCAAAAGTTACCCTACGGTAAAGAGACTTCGAAACCAATGTCGCTATGTGATTTCTGCTACCTGTTATGGAGTTTCAATTTCTTTTCCATCGTACATCTTAATAAGACATATTTACCAAAAACATGTTTTAAGGACTGGCAAACGAGCATATGGGTCACCTGATGGTAAGTGATCTCCACCGCCCATAGACACAAAAAGAGTAATGCATGCGTTGCCAACCTAAAATGAGGGAATGGAAGGGGAGGGAAAAGGGATTGGGAAAGGAAGGGGGGAAATGGGCCACCGGAAAATCTCACTCACCGAACGAAACGTCGGTTTTCTGTGAGACAGTGGTATCTAACCGGTCGAGCCGGCCCATTCGTGCTGTATACGTTACTGTCTACAGCATGGCTCTACCACTCAAAAATTGTTACGTTTTTACACAAAGAAATTGAAAACTGTAATGTTGGTTTGGATTGAATCGGATCTGACCGTATTTTTTTAAACTAAGGAAAGTGGATGTTAGAAGAGTTAGTTTTATAAGAAATAAAAGTTCTGAACGGTTATTAAAATAATATGCGATATGACTGCTCCGGTGGCGTAGTGGTATTACGGTATGACTACCATCCTGAGGTCTCGGGTTCGATCCTCGGGTCGGGCAGTGATATTGTTTTTTTCAGTATCAGCCCGAAGTCTGGACTTAGTGCCCGAAATGGCGATAGGCTCTCCTATCATAACGGGGACGTAAATGAGCGCGGCGAAATGTGGGTGATCTAGTTATCTAATTCGCCTCTGCCTACTCCTTCGGGATACGGGCGTGATTCTATGTATGTATATGCAATTAAATTAATTATGGCATTAAATATTATGTTCCTATTTGAAGTTGTTTTAAGTTTAAATAAATGTTAATTGTGTTATTTTTGTTATGAATGTATATTTTATAAATTAGCTTGTAAGAATGCATTTCATAATAGAAATATTTACCGTAGGCCATATTTATTAAATAGTAAAATGTAGACTTACCATTTTCGACCCGAATTATATGTTTTGAAATTATATTGTATGTGTATTAAACATTATAATCTCGTAGTGTTATACATGGATATGTGATGTTTACTTTGTGTTTTATTTTATTTAAAACCCTCTTTTTTCGACATCACCACCAGTCATGGACGATTTATATTTTACTAGCTGGTACCCAAGACTCCATTCGCGTTGATGATTACTTTAATAAAAAGTAGCATATGTGTTATTCTGATGTATAATCTAAATAACTGTAAAGTTTCATCAAAATCCAATCAGTCGTTTTGCGTGAAAGAGTTAAGCCGTGTCTCCTGTACATGATTTTTTCGAAACAAAACAAAAAAACACACCGAACAACGTATTTCGCTGTCTTCTGCTCATGGAACAAGCGACCATAGATTAAAGCCGCGTCTCCTGCACATGTTTTTTAAAACAAAACACACGCAAAAACGATTTTAGCTGTTACCTGCTCGTAGATAAAATCAATGGACCATAGACAAAAAACACATGTTTTGGGTTATGTTTTATTGCAGTAGACCCGGCTTTATATCGTGTTTTGTGTAGGTGTTTTGGGTAATGTTTTAGTGCAGGAGACGCGGGTACAAACTCACGTTTATAATAGTAGTAACTAGGATTCATGACCAGCAAAATAATTTGCAAAAAAGAGTATCGATTTTTTTTATCCCTCAAGCTACGAGAAGCCGACTGTGAAACGACTTCACAAACATATACAACTCACATTTATAATATTAATACGATTCGTGACCAGCAAAATAATTTGCGAAAAAGAGTATAGATTTTTTTATCCCTCAAGTGCCGTCAACGTACGAGAAGCCGACTGTGAAATGAGAGGATGCGTGTTTGATTCCTGCACCGAGACGAAAAGCTTGCTTAATGATTTAGTGAAATGTACGTTTCACAGTAGTTACAATACAATGTAAAATGTTTATCTATATGCCGCAAGATGTGTAGGTACTTAATATTTCTATTTAGAAATTGATAAGTTAATGGTTTTAGTCTACAAACATAGGTAGGTAAGTATTACATTTCCACAACGTTCTTTTGTTGGCATAATTATTAACGAGTTAGAAATCTCATTATTGTCGTAGTTTTTTAGTTGAGGTAGGGTACGAACTACGAAGAAATCAATCTTTGGGTGTAAAACGCTATCACTTTCAATAGCTTTCAATTCATTGCTTTCAATAGTAAGTTGTGACTTATGACGACAATAAATAAACTAGTGAAATATCTGATTTCATGGATCGTATTCGATTGATGTGCCGGTTGGAATTTAATTATGTTTTAAAATTATAAACACTAAATAAATATTGAATCTAATTTATGGATTCATAGAATAACTGTCTAATAAAGATGATAAATAAAATTCAATAAATATTCGCCCTATTTTCTGTCCGTAGCTAGGTATGGATTTTCAAACCCATTGAGGGGTTAGTTCCAAGTGACCTCATGGTCATAACTCATAAGTCACTCAGTCGTATTTAGACATACGCTCGCAAGGTCGTGCCAGCGTAATATTGTTCAGACCAAAGGTTCAGACATTAAGGGTGACTTGCAGCTTTGCGATAAACGACGTTTAATCGTGAAATAAACTCCATTTTGGCATCATTTCAGTTCAACGTCTTGCACGTCGTGGTTTTACCCTTCATCTCGATTTAAATAAACGTTTAACTTAAATGGGCATGGCCGCCGGTTTAAAGTCGCTAATCTTGATTATAATGACAAATAACATAACCTTTTCACATTATTTATTGTTGTTTAATGAAAATCTATGATAAAAATGGCTTTGTTTTTTACACTGAACACGATTTGGTATCAAACAAAGATGATGAATTCGTAAAATATATAAAAACTCAAGTTTTTTTTACGAAGAGTACTTTATTATCAATAACCCATACATATACCTTACAAACTAACATTGTATGTACATAATCTCTTGAAAAACCACATAATTACAACACTTCACTATTATGCACGATATTTGTGTGCGCACGTGTGGCACTAGTCCTTGGAAGCGGTGGTGTACCACCCACGCCCGCAAAATTTTTCCTCGATGTCTCGTCGCACCTCGTTGCAGGATAGGTTTCGGCACACGCATCACAAACGCCTTAAAACTGGCGCAACTCCACACTTAGTTCACCACCATCAGCAAATACCTTGTTTTCTTGTGCACGCTCGCACTCCGCAATGTTCTTCTATTACAAAGTACATTAGTTATTCTATTTTCTAGGAGAGCGTTGTTTTCCAGATGATAAATTTAACTTAAGTTAACGAATTGCAAAGTTACTTCTTGATAAAATTTTATTATACCTCTATTATAGAAATTACCATTGTTGACAATAGACTTGTACAGTTCGCGAACGAACTAGTGCGGACAGCTCCCACAGAAGAAATGAACTGCCTACTGTATAAGTAGGCCACCATCAACGTTGGGTTCGTTGGGTAAGGGTTGTCCCTTAGACGACGTCACTAGTCCCCAAGTATGTACAAGTAAAAAAAAAAATAGCAGCATATTATGAAAGAATAAAAAAAACGAATCGGCCCAGGCGTCTTCGAGTAATCCGGGAACATACATAAAAAAGATTCCAACGAATTGTTAACCTTCTCTTTTTTAAGTCGGTTAATTCACTTCCTCCTTTTTTGAAGTCGATTAATAAATAACCTCCTCCTTTTTTGAAGTCGGTTAAAATTCGTGCAAATAATATTTTTTTAGCCTTTCTTTGATTCGAGACGAGAACTAAAAGAACGAACTAGTTCGTTGAGGAGCCGCGAACTAGTGACCATTCCTTATCGCGAAATATTATACGTATGTCTAGTTGACAAGTCGTAATTTAGACAACTGACTCTGATTTATTTTTTTCAATTTTGCCTTTCATCAGTTAGGCAAAGGAAGCAAGCACATACAGCCTCGTCGTATGTATGTTTATATTACATGTATTCAAACTGAATTAAAACTAAATATTTGACAACTATTGACACAAGAGAATCTATTGAAATATCATATAAAATAAAATACAATTCTTTATACGCGAAATTGTGATGATAGATGTTGCGAGACGGCGCTATAGATAATAATATGAAATTTACGGAACGTAAATAATGAGTGATTGTTGGGATTTATTTTATTTTAAATTGCAAAAAATATTTTTTTATGCGGAATTGTGATTGTGGTTATATATTTTTTGTGAAACGGAACTTATGAATTTGGAGTAGTGAAGAGTGTAGGCATCTTGCCCGCGTTGCAAAATTTCCCGATTTATCGGGATATTTACTGATTTTGGTCATTGCTCACGATGTCCCGATGTAGCAGTCCTATCTGCCGAATTTTTGGATTTTCAACTAATGTAAAATAATATTCTTATAAAAAATGGAAAATAATATTATTAATACGGCAAAACTAAAAGAAACCTGTAATACAATACAATACGGCCTATACGACAATACTACATACAATAAAATACGGCCATTCAACTTTGCGGTATATTAAAGCAAATTGTACTAAAATACCTTATAATAGAGTTTATTATTGTCTGGTGAGTATACAAGGGAAAATAAATAAATAACACCCAACTGTTACATACATAGTCCTAACCCCACACTAAGATCGAGTCTTGTGTCGTGGGTATCAGGAACTACGAGATACTTTCGGTCTCACAACACCCAGACCCGGAACAAATATCTGTGAGTCATACAAATAATTGTCTCGGTGCGGGGATCGAACCCGCGGCCTCTCGCTTCATAGCCGGCTGCTCGCCCTCTGCGCTGCGGAGGCTGTCAAATGTCTCTGAAGATAACTTCGTTCGGGTTGTTTCCCAAATTGGATAACTTATACTTGCTTTAGTCGTTCATTATAGTCCATTCATAGAATTGCATGCACATGTCATAGAAATATAACACATAGAACGACAGTACACGGCCGCGGCGTGAAGGCTTTCCAAGTGAGACATTATTGTCTCACTACGTTGCACGACGTCAGTATCCAAGGTTAAAACTTAGTTACGAAGAGCTCGCACAAAAATAACGGATTAAACTTTCCACTAAGTCAATGGTAGGTCTTCTACACACAAAATGATGTATAGAAAACAACAATCAATGTTGTTACAATTTTAATAAATATGAGAAAATGTTCACGAAAATAGGTAGTAAGAGGTGGTAAGAAGACGAAAATGATTAATCAATGTACAATATATCAAACTATAAATGATTATATGTAACTTACTGATTATAATTAAATAAATCAACGCATTATTAACATAAACTACTTGTGTTTCATTCCGTATAAAAATCTCCCGATTTTCAGATGCCAAATCTAACGAGTTTTAATTTTACACTTTTGCAACACTGCATCTTACTCTATTCGCCGTTTTATTAATACACGATTCAGTCCTAAATGTCATTTAAATCAAATGTCCCATTAGTTGTCTTGCACATACACATTTCTGGTTCGATTTAAGAAATCCGAGTGTAGATTATTAATCCGCGATTTCATTACTTCTACTCATTCTTTACGTTCCATTAGATTCATATCTAAAGTTCCGTATCAAAACATCTATCATAAAAATTTTGCATAAAACGAATTCTAGTTTGTTTTATATGATTTTTCAATAGATTCTCTTAAGTTAATAGTCGTCAAATGTTCACATGTAATACGAACACACATAGGTACTATGAGGCTAGTTATTTATTTTTATTAAGGAGTAACCAGGAGTAACTTTGCACTTTGTTAGCTCAAGCGGAATTTATCGTCTCGTAAATAACTGCAGGGTTAACCCTGGTGTTAACACCACCTCTTATAGCAGTATTATTATAATCGTTCTTCGTTTGTTTTGTATGGGAATCGGTACAAGTAAGATTATAATAAGACTGCTATAAGAGGTGGTGGTAACCCCCTGTCTCCTAAAAATAGGAGAACATCGCGGAGTAGGCACATGACATGGTAGGCATAGGACATGGTAGAAAACATAATATAAGCTCACGCCTGTATCCCCGAAGGGGTAAGCAGAGGCGCACTAGCGAACTAGAACACCCACATTTCGCCGAGCTTAGTTCCGTTCCAGATGTGATAGACGACCACACAGCCGATAAGGCTATCCGATAAGCGAGAGGCCGCGGGTTCGATCCCCGCACCGAGACAAATGTTTGTATGACCTACAGATATTTGTTTCGAGTCTGGGTGTTGTGAGACCGAAAGTATCTCGTAGTTCCTGATACCCACGACACAAGTGTGGGGTCAGGACTATGTTTGTGACTGTTGAGTGTTATTATTATTATTATTTTCATAAAACAACAAGAAATAATATGAAAATGTTATGTTGTTTGACATTCAATAATCGCGATTAGCCATTTAAACCGGCGGCCCCGATGATTTAACTTTGTCGTTTATTTTAATCCAGATAAGGGGTAAATCGACAACGTGCAAGACGTTAAACTGAAATGATTCCAAAATGGGGTTTATTACAAGATTCATCGTGGTTTACTGCGGAGCTGCGAGTGAATTCGGGACAACTAATATGACATTTTATTTTAATCAAGTTTAGGACAAAGTCGGGGACTAATAAAATGGCGATTATAGTGAAATCCCTGCAAGTCGCCCTAAAATTGTCTTACGTGACAGGCGATGTTCGTTTGACCAGCATACGCTGAGTTGGGCCGTTTTTGTGATATGCACATAATAAAAATCCTTGTTTTTATTATTATTATTTTGTCTAATCTAATATTGTATGTGCTTTCACAAATAAACTTTATATTTCTTTCTATTTCATTCTTGATTCTCGAAAATTCACAGAACATTCTAGGTTGTAAAAATATAATAAGCGCCCTTAGGAAGACATGCTCGCATTGGTAATGGCGTTCCAGACGTATGAGATTATTTTTTTGTATGGAAACTTGCTTGATAGCACCTCTATAGTTAGTAATATTAAACCTCTTTGACTAAAATACACTTTTTTTTAGTCAAATAATATTATTATTATTATTTGACTAAAATACACTAGTAACAAAAGTTCGCACAGTTAATGAGAACGTGTCTGAATTCTTAAGGACTTGATTCCAATTACGACATGATACGAAATCTGCTTCCATACTCGAAGTGGATGTAACTAGCATGCCCTTAATTTTAGGAAGACATGAATAATTAACTTTTGCCCGCCATTTTCTTCGTAGTAACTTAATGAATATGGTGGTCTAATAAAATACTATAGCTTTTGCCCGCGGCTAAGCCCACATGAAAGTCTGCCCCCTCGTATTTCTATTTTCACCCCCTTAGTGGATGAATTTCCAAAAATCCTTTTTTAGTGCTCGTTTACGTCATAAAAGGAAGTCCTGTGTAATACTTCACGTAGTTCCAATAGTTTCAGCTGTAGGTACGTTGATACCTACGCCAATCAGTGAGTTTCTTATTTTATACATAGGTTTATACAGATTTGGACCCTTGGAGAGAGCTCTATCGAACTCAAAAAGACTCTTGAAAGAAGGTTCATATTCATTTGCCGGAGAACCATAAAAAATATAGACAAAATTGGAACATTTTTTTGAAATTAACTAAAATTAATTTCGAAATGGAGATTGTTCCGGTCGGGAATTATGAATAAGTAGAATAATGAGTAGTACGTTCTATTTGCACTCATTGAACGTTATCAACTCCTTATAAGATATCAATGCAGTCATTTAGAAATTCTTGCGGTATCTGCGGTTAAAGGAAATATCTTAACGAGCCCATGTCCTAAGAACTTACTTAATTTGCCCTAAAAACCTTAACTGCGTCACTGAACCGATTGGCAATTATACGCCTTAATTTGATTTTATAAATAAATAAGTGATAATAAACGATTCGTAACATCTCGTCGGTAAAACTTGCAAGAAAATTACGTAGGTAAGTCGCGACGAATCGGTCAACAGCACAGTTTCCTACTGCCATATCATTAGGCAACTTCTTTTATGTTTATTAATGTAGATTGACATCTTTTGTTGAAGTTTGTTTTATCAAGAATCTTTTATAAATCTTATTTTGACACACATTCATTTCAATAGAGCTATTGTAAGCAAGTTTTTTAATAAGTGGTAAGTGGTAGTCACGCTATGCAATTTCTTTAATGATCCACCTGGTTTACATACTGATTTCTTAAGTTTACGTGAATATTATACATTGAAATAAAACTATTCTTACGGATTCTATCACAATTAGGTTTTAATTATTATTCCCGACGTTTCGAAGGCTTTGCAGTCTTCGTTGTCACGGGTCAGACTGAGGTGTCATTTGTCCAAAGAAGGTTAGAGTTACAATATCTACCATCATTAAAAAATATATACAAAATCAAAAAAGGTTAATTATTTGTGTTCCGATTTATGCAGTACGAGCTCACGGTGTCTTGAGTTCTGGCAGCTGGTCTTTTGGGTTCCGATTTAATAAGATGTATAATTGGATCCCAGGTTTGTGCA
Organism: Clanis bilineata; assembly: GCA_036417725.1. Lineage (NCBI taxonomy): Eukaryota > Metazoa > Arthropoda > Insecta > Lepidoptera > Sphingidae > Clanis > Clanis bilineata. The sequence continues at coordinate 5,616,541 of CM071142.1, forward strand.
AGCTTCCAACCATCTTCTCTATTGAAATTAGGATGTTTTTTAATTTCAATAGCCTCGCGTATCATCCTAGGGAGGAATCGGTGTTCTTTGGCGAGGATTTATTTATTTTGGTGTTTTACCTTATGTAAGAGGAGTCACTGACAAGATTGGCTATATCCTGAGGCGTGCTTCTATCAAAACTTACTTCAAGCCGCCCAAGAAGATTAGTCAATTTTTACCATCTGTCAAGTGTCACATACCTCTGCAAGACCCAGGCGTGTATAAAATTGATTGCGACTGTGGTCTCTCTTACATCGGACAAACAAAACGGAATATAGGGACCCGCGTAAAAGAACATATAGCTGACGTAAAACACCGACGCTCTACGAAGTCTGCAGTTGCTGAACATTCAGAGGAAGGCTCCAAACATTATCTTAGATTTGATAAACCACAAATCCTCGCCAAAGAACACCGATTCCTCCCTAGGATGATACGCGAGGCTATTGAAATTAAAAAACATCCTAATTTCAATAGAGAAGATGGTTGGAAGCTTGCACAAACCTGGGATCCAATTATACATCTTATTAAATCGGAACCCAAAAGACCAGCTGCCAGAACTCAAGACACCGTGAGCTCGTACTGCATAAATCGGAACACAAATAATTAACCTTTTTTGATTTTGTATATATTTTTTAATGATGGTAGATATTGTAACTCTAACCTTCTTTGGACAAATGACACCTCAGTCTGACCCGTGACAACGAAGACTGCAAAGCCTTCGAAACGTCGGGAATAATAATTAAAACCTAATTGTGATAGAATCCGTAAGAATAGTTTTATTTCAATCGATCCACCTGGTCTTATCCCCCCTTCAATGTGGGATCGACCCAAAACACTTTTTCAAGCACGTTGCATAGAGGATTCGGCTTAGTTTTTGCTACCGGCTGCCTAATGTGTGCAACTCCCTGGGAAATCCAATCCCGGGCAAATCGTGTTAGAAAACCAAAACACCCAGCTCGACCTGAGAATATTAGTACCAGAAGTACCAGAAGTACCAGAACCCAAGAAGCTGCTAGTAGACCAAAGAGAAGAGATTTCAATTTTTCATGTGCATTTTCTTTAATAACAGTAGATATGAATTGGCCAGTTCAGCTGGGACAATACTAACCAAACAGAAACCAGATCTGTGGTGGTAGAAGTGGCTGCTTGCGATTTGTACACTTATATGAAGGCTCGTCTGTGACCCATAATACATATTAGTTTTAAAGTATGCAATTCTTCTTGTACTTATTCGATTTCGGAAAATATTTAATAAATCGGATTTCGCTCTGGCGAACTTGTGACCAACTAACTCTAAATAATTTTCGTAATCCACTTATTTAAGGAAGTCGCTGGATGCAGGCCGCTTCCAACAGGTCAATCTGGAAATCTTTGGGGGAGGCCTATATCCAGCAGTGGACATCCTATGGCTGATAATGATGATGATGATGATGACTTATTTAATCCTACCTAATTAAAATTTTAAGGAAATAACCAGAATTTAACAAGCCATAGTCATGTTAAAAGTAAATTTCCACACTGGCACAAATCGCAAATTGAATATATACTCCGCCGAACATTCTGTATAACTCCTTATAAGATATACGATCCAGTTTTTGCCACATAGCCTGGGTGAATTTATCGCCTTGTAACAGTGTTATAAGGCGACAAATCCACGCGATTCAGCGTGCGAGTAACATTGCGGACTACGCCTATGTGTAATTGATTCCAATATGAGATACGCCACCTAAGGGTGTATTGGAATTTCAGTTTAATGCAAGTTAGTTTGCATAAATATGATAGAAGCTCTACATTTCCAGACAGTTGTGAATGTGAATTAATATTAAACGGTGGCATAACAGTTTGTTGTAGACCGCTATTGTTGTATAAAAATAAAGTCGGTTTACTTTTGAAAACATACTCCATTGTAGGTATAACACATTTTTATGAGCCTATGTATAACCAAAATTTTTGTTACTCAGATCGATATTAGCGTTTAGTTCAGATCCGAAGTTTTATTATTCTTGTACCTACTTCTGGATACATTCATGCGTGAACTGTCCAAAATGAACAAGCATCAATAAATCACCTCCGCTATTATACAGTATCATTTTAATGTATCAATAGATATATGCGTAGATAAATCCACGAACATGTGTCAGTTGTTGCAACATCGTTAGATTGCTATCACAATCAGTGTCAGAATGCACATTGACTCGGTTTCTTTTTGTTAATAACAAAGATATTAAATAAAAAACCATTTCGAAAAACAATTTAGATCGTGATTTACTCATCAAATTCATTTATATTATGACACCAGAGTGCATTAATAGCTTTGATATGCACGCTCTGCTCTACATTAATCGAGATTCGACAATAATAATAATACTTTCTTTTTAACGCAAACCAGCAAACGGACAAGTTGGTCACAAAACTAAGACAAACATAATATAAGTTCACGCCTGTATCCACGAAGAGGTAGGCAGAGGCGGCCTAGCGAACTAGAACACCCACATTTCGCCGAGCTTAGTTCCGTCCCAGATGTGACAGAGGGTGAGCTTATCGCCATATCGGGCACAAATTCCAGACTCCGGGCTGATATTGAAAAATCCAATATCACTTTGCCCGACCCGAGATCGAACCCGAGACCTCAAGACGGTAGTCGTACCGAAATACAACCACGCCATCGAGGCAGTCTGGCAGTCGGAGTCAGTCACAAAACTAAATATTGATAATATTTCAATTTTATTATAAAAGTAAAGGTTTTTGTAGGTTTATGAATTTGGATCTTTGGTAATTAATCACGTCCGATTTTTTCCCACCACATTAAAGTGACCGCACTATTTAATACTATGCGCGCAGTGTGGTAAAAAAACAATAGCGAATAAGATACAATTTGATACATAACTAGTACATACACCGTAGCATGATATGAGATATGAGACGCTAGCTAGAAATTATTTAGCTAAGTAAATGTATGCAAGTGCCTTGCAACTTTGTTTAAATATAATCAGAAATAAAAACTTGCTATTAGCTATTAAATACCATCGATCAATGCCAAAATAGGATCAGATTGCTTTTATATTGCATACTAGCCATATTTAACAACCCAAATATGGTATTTGTTAGATCCTAGTAGAAAATGTCTGTTTAATCAACTCTCTTGCATTTGAGCGAATAATTCGCATTAGTTTCGCATAAACCAGTTGAGTGCGAAACGATCCCCATAATGGTGTTACGTAAAATCTTTCTTAACTTTAATTCCCACCTTATTTTATTATTAGAAATAAATAATGTTGCATGAACACTCTTGAGGCGTCGATTGTCGTCGAATGTCGAATTGTCGGAGAATATATTAACCGAGAATATTTTCGCAACCCTTTTAAACGTTGCTTCATCATTTTAGTTTCCGTAAATTCAAGTTACAAATATATACATGTTATGATTTTGCCGCAAAAGTCAAGTTTAATTATATTTCTTTTTATTTACTTTCATTTATTTTGGTTGTGTGTCGTGCGGCTGTGGCCGAAATGGCAATAGGCTCGCACTCGATCACATCTGAGATGGAAATAAGCTCGATGTAATGTGGATGTCCCAGTTCGCTAGTCCGCCTCTGCTTACCCCTTCGGGGATACAGGCGTGGGCTTTTATATATATTATTTTGGTTATGTAACTACCGTAGGTCGCATTAATTAATCTAATGTAACTAATTTATCGCTTCCTTTTTGTATATGTAATAGTCTGTGGACCAGAAGGTCCTGGGTTCGATTCTCTAGTCGGACGGGTGTTTTTCTAATACCATTTTCCCTAAAGTGGATCCCCAAGACTGAGGTTGACGTCAAGCAGACAGCCGGTCGTAAAAAAACTAAGCCGAATCCTTTCTGCAACATGATTATGGAAGTGTGGTGCACCCAAAGACTTTTATGTATTAGAAGTATTTTGTTGTGCCCCATTAATAATGAATGTTGATAATGGCAGATTGAAAAAAAAGAATATCTAATAATACAGCACTACCCAAGAATATTGAACAGGTACAAAGCATTTCACGGCACCGTTCTCAGCATCTCGAGACATGAGATGTTAAGTCGTTGCCCTCTGATTTCACTAGCTTCAATGTCAAAGCACTACCAATTTAGTCAACTTTAGTTGAGCAGTATCAGAAATCTTGCTTCATTATTTTTGTATAACATAAAATAAAATTAGTCACGTAGGTATTTAAAAAACTTACTTAAAATAAGAAGAATAATTTATGAGAAACTACAGTGTAGGTATCTAATTCCCAGCCTTCTGTATGTAGATATTATCCCGTTGAACGCGGCACATATATATATATATATATGTTACATAAGTGTCTCGGCCTCCGGAAGCCGAGTCGCCATCCTCAAGGCGTAAAATGGGGATGCAAAGTTTATATGGAGAAACAATGGTAATAGCTCGAGGGGCTTGCAGCATGACTTTATGGATGATTGGGACGGGTATGGGGGTATCCCTGTGTCTGCATCGGTCATCCGTCTGTCTTGTCGCAAAGTCCACGATTTATTTCTTCCCTCTTCAGATCCGGAGTGTGAAAAAGCATAAATAGGACGGTATGATTCTTTCAAACACTATTCAACTCATTGTTAGTCAGTGGTCGCTAGTTTTTTTTGACTGTTCTACGCTTACCATCAAGTACAATATAGTAAAATAGTAATAGTAAAGAATATGTCGGCAAAATCGGAGTGGGAACCACGAGGAAAAACTAGTCCAATATTATAATAATTAGACATATTTTGAAAGTACATTACGTAATAAAGAAGTATAATTACTTTATTGTACACAGCACGACCAAAAAATATACAAAAATAAAAATACTTCGTTTTACTTTCTGTAGTTCAACATTGGATGTTTATCAGACTTTCTTTCTTGGTTTCTAAATGTTTTGATTTGTGTTAGATAATATTGCGAATAATGTATTACTATATTTAAGATTTCATTTCAATTTAATTAATGACACACTTAATTATCCAGATAACCGATTTGATGTAATTTAAACTGAGTAACTGCACGTAATCTCAGACTGAGTAACGTATAAGTATCATAAAGCTGAAGTATTTCATACATAAATCGCTTACTTAGAAAGAATATATGTATCTACAAGACATATAACGTGAAGGATGTTTTTAAATAACAGAAATGGTTTTACGATTCAATCAAATCCAAGCAATTAAATTGGAATTGACCTAGTTACATTTAGATTGATTACGATTAATGATAGCGGAAATAACATCGCAATATTATAGGAAATAATTAAAATTTTACTTTTGCCTTCATATCCTCTTATCCCCTAGTTGATATGTACGTGTATTCCTTAACAAAAATCTTTGGAGAAGATGATCGAAAGAAATAAAAAACGAAAGTCAAGGTTTCCCAGTAGATATTTCGACAATAAAATCTAGTAGCAATACTATAGTGAATGCTAACCTACCTACGTACTTCAATCAATCCTAGAGGTTGAGATCGTTATGAGCTTAGTCTTATGTAAGTAAATAAATAATAATAAATACGCAAACAGTCACACACCTAGTCCTGACCCCGTACTAGGTATAACCTGTATCGTGGATATCAGAAACTATGTATGAGGGACTTTCGGTCTCACAATACCTAGACTTAAAACAAATATCTGTGGACCACACAAACATTTGTCTCAATGCGGGAATCGCACCCGCGACCTCTCGCTTTAAAGCCGGCTACTATTATTTGACAGCCTCTGTGGCGCAGCGGGTAAGCCGGGTGTGGAACGTGAGGTCGCGGGTTCGATTCCTGCACCGAAACAACTGTCTGTGTGGCCCACAGATATTTGTTTCAGGTCTGGGTGTTGTGAGGCCGAAAGTTTCTCGTAGCTCCTGATACCCATGACACAAGACGCGATCTTGGTGTGGGGTTAGGACTATGTGTGTGACTGTTGGGTGTTTTAATTTATTATTTCCATCTCACTTCGGTATGGACGTTGCTGAGAGAAGCGAATGGTGCAAGGCGCCTGAAGGCATTTGGCATCCGGACACATTATGTCGCAAACTATACTACCTCCAATTTATACTCGATTAGATTATCGGCAATTTAGACTAGCTATACGGCGAGTAAAAACGGTATCACTAGATGCTGGCGTCCGGTGTTCTGTTGTCCATTAAAAAATTGCTTAATGTTTCATCCGGCCGAAATGATTACGTATAACGAAGATCTCTATTATAGTTCACGTATTTATTGATGAGCTAAGCCGTTTAATATTTATAAAACTGTATTTTCTAAATGAATTCCAACACACACCTACGCAAATAACACCGTAATATAAGCAGGTGTGGGTGAAAATATGACGCTCCTACTTTCCAGTATAATGTGTCATTCATCAATATAAAGTATTATAAAGTAGCGTTGTTTGAAAGTGTTAAAACCTGCCAAGTGCAAGCAGAACTGGGTGGATTAACGCAGAATCAATAAAACTAGATTTTATCCGCTGCTCCGCTTACTAGTTAGGTTTAATTATTATGAATGCATGAATCGGTAAACGATATGCGATTCCTTATGTACAGCTCTACCATAAATGATAAAGACTTCTGAAGTGCCACGTCGAAGCCATGGGTTCGGTATCTAATATAATAACATTTTAATTAACATAACATAAGCTCACGACAGAGGGAACAAGTACACCCACATTTCGCCGAGCTTAGTTCCATCCCAGATGTGATAGGGGGCGAGCCTATCGCCATATCGGGCACAAATTCCAGACTCCGGGCTGATATGGAAAAATCTAATATCACTTTGCCCGACCCGGGGATCGAACCCGAGACCTCAGGACAGTATTCGTACCGAAATACAACCACGCCACCGAGGCAGTCACATTTTAATTACAATATGTTAAGTGGAAGTTTGGCATACCTCAAGACCTCAGAGTGTATGATTATTCTAGAACAATACACAAGGCTGCAAGTGCTTATTTGTTTGAGACAACTGCACATTATGTTTTGTATAGATACGTATGGTATGCAAGCCCATCAATCAACGTCGTTGCCTGCCCCGGGGTGGTTACTCAATTCAATTCACGGCTTCATTTTATCTTACGATCGACCGCACCATATTCGTAACGAGTTGTTGGCAGTTTCCTAAAACACTACAAATTACGCGACTAACGAGCCTTAGTCATAAACAACATAATATTAAACTAAGTACGGCCTCGATGGCGTGGTTGAATTTCGGTACGACTACCGTCCTGAGTTCTCGGGTTCCATCCCCGGGTCTGGCAAAGTGATATTGAGTTTTTCAATTCAGTATCAGCCTGAAGTCTGGAATTTGTGCCCGATATGGCGATGTGGCCTCCTGTCACATCTGGGACCGAACTAAGCTCGGCGAAATGTGGGTGCTCTTGTTCGCTAGTGCTTCTCTGCCTACAACTTCGGGGATACATCGACCTATCCAAAGAATAAAGTTACATATGATAATTTTTTTTTTTTTTTTTTTTTATGGCCCTACAGCTGCTTGCCTGACCGAGTCGGCAAATTCAGCCACACCGGTCTGTTGGGATGAACGCAGGTGCGCCCAACCCATAAAGTTAAAGTTAGGTGACCACGCTGAGGGCAACCCACTAACGGGTTACGAACCTCGGCTCAGGGCGGTCACTGAGAGGGTGATGTTGAAGACATCAACGATTAGGGGAGTGTGGACGTGTTTTCCTAACTATCCATTTCTGTCATCGGCACGCGGGCCGGAATTGTTAACAGGGTCGGGGGGGCTGCTACTGGGAGCGCGGCGTGGTCCTCGTCGGCGGGGACGGAACATCGGTCGTGTGGAGTGTGGGAGCGATTTAAGATGCTCGATCTTACGTTGAATGGCCAGAGTGATGGCGTCATCAGGGTCTGACAAAACGGATCTAGGACGTCTCCATTTCGCACGGTCAAATGGAGTATATATTGACGCTTGACGGACAAGCGTGTTTGGGTGGTGTGCCGCCCGATCGAAGTAGCGTCTGCTAGCCATCTGCATAAAATGCCTGATGGTCGGCAAGTTGGTGTCAACGTGGAGGTCGTGGTTACGGACGTACCACGGAGCGTTAAGCGCTCGTCTTAAAAAGACGTTTTGCAGGACTTGCATACGCTTAAGTCGAGCGGGCGGTATGTGAGCGAACACGGGCGACGCGTAAGTCATTATCGGCCTAATACACGTTGTGTAGATCCTAATCTTGTTGCGGGCTGACAACTTGCTCTTACGGTTTAAGAGAAAATGTAATCGTGCTAACGCGATTGCGGCTCGCGCGCGTACCGCATTTACATGAGTGATGAAGTTCAGTCTCCGATCAAGGTTGACTCCTAGATATTTGGCGTTGTTGGTCCAAGGGATAGCCTTATTGGCCATGGTGACTGAAGCGTTAGGCTTTTGGGTGAAAATTCTCTTGGTAAAGAGAATTGCCTGACTTTTGGCGGGGTTGACAGTGATTCGCCATTTGCGGAACCACTCACCGAGTTCATCGGCTGCGGTTTGCAAAATGCGAATCACTTTGTCCGGGTCTCTACGTGAAGCGTAGATTGCCGTGTCGTCAGCGAAGAGCGCCAGATGGGCGTCTTTCGGTTTAGGAATATCGCTTGTGTATAGCGAGAAAAGAAAAGGGGACAAAGCGGAGCCTTGCGGGACTCCGGCAGTGATGGTGTGTCGGGAGGAAAGAGTTCCCTCCACGCGATATTTGAAACCGCGATTCGACAAAAATTCTCGTATGATGTGCACGAGCTGTGTGGGCACATTGAAGGTATACAACTTGTAGAGCAAGCCGTTGTGCCACACTTTGTCGAATGCTTTTTCAATATCAAAGAAAAGAGCACCGGTAGGGTTTCCGCGCCTAAAGTTGTCGTGGACATGCTCCGTGATGCGGAGGATCTGATTCACGCAACTGTGCCTACTACGAAAACCAAACTGCTCTGGAGGGAGCAGATGGTGAAGGTGGGCGACTATCTTGATGCGATCGAGGACGATTCGCTCGTAGAGTTTACCCAGAGCGCTGAGTAAACTGATGGGACGGTAAGAGGAGGGTTCGAAAGCGGGTTTCCCCGGCTTGTGAATACCTATCACGACCGCCTCTTTCCAGACGTCTGGAAAGAGGCTGTTTTGGAACGCTGCATTGAAGATGTCAGCGAGAATTTTAACTAGATGCTCCGGGAGCATTTTCATGACTCTATTGGATATACCGTCACCCCCGGGGGCTTTTCGTCTTTTGAGCGCCTTGATCAGAGAACTGACTTCTTCGATTGTCACCGGCGCGAGTGGGTCGGGCGGTTGGTCGACATCCGGGTCGACGTTTGTCGGGCGCGGACGCGGACGCGGAACCGGTATCGGTGGCGGCGGGATTGCGTTCCTACTTTCGACAAAAGTGTCAACCGCAACGAGATGCTCTGGGTCAATGGGAACTGAGGTGAGTGAACATTGAGCCTCCAGGCTGTCGGCAAGCAATTCCGCTTTCTCGTCGTCGTCGAACGCCGGGCGTTGATTCGGACGATTGAGCGGGGGCATGGTGACTGTATCATTTCTCCTGAAGGAACGGCACAACTGCCAGAAAGCCTGGTGAGTTGGATCTAGCTCTGATAGGTGAGTTTCCCACCTCGAATCGACGGCCTCTTGGATGCGACGTTTGGCCTCGCGTTGGAGGAAACGCGTTAGATGCCGTTGATCCGGGGAGGGATTCGTCTTACAGGCTCTCAGCGCGGCGTTTCGCCTCCTCACCACACATTTCACGTCTTCGGGAAGGTGCCAATGGCTAAGCATAGCCTCCGGCACCCTCTCGGAGCTGTCGCTCACTACGTTTTGGATATGTGCGGTGAAGGAGCGAATCGCGCCGGACGTCTCTTCAGGAGTAACTATGTTGGTCGGGATCGCGGAGAGATCAGGGGATGAGGTGTCCTCGAGCTTGGTGCCTAGGAGACGCCAGTTCGTTTTCACCTTCATCGGTACGTTAGGACCTGTGTCTGTGGGACCGTTTATAGGGACTAGATCTAGGATCACAGGTCTGTGGTCAGAGTCCAACTCTTGTAGCACCTGCATGGAATGCACGCGTAGGCATACGTTCCTTGCAAGCGCTATGTCGAGTATGTCAGGTCGGTGATTGTCGTTAATTGTACTATAATGGGTGGGTTCTGATGGAACTAGAATTTCCATATCAATAGTGTCTAAACACCGCTCTAGTGCTGCACCTCTGCTGTTGGTAGAGTTGCAGTTCCAGAGCGTGTTCTTGGCGTTGAGGTCGCCCGCCAGAAGGACAGACTCCCCCATGCTCAGTAGGGTCGAAATTTCATTGGAGTGAAGCTCCTTTTTGGGTGAGAGGTAAGCCGAGATGATAGTGATCGGCGGATGTGCTGTCATTGCTAGCCTGCAGACTGAAGCCTCAATGTTCGTCAGGTTTTCGGGGGGGTCTAGAGGTATGCAGTGCAGGGACCTTTTAAAGTATATTAGGGTGCCACCAAAAGGGCCAGTAGTGCGGTCGTTCCGCACCATTTTGAAATTGGGGATATTAGGGTTTCGGTGAGCAGGTTTGAGGAACGTTTCCTGGATGAGGAAAACGTCCAGATTGTTATCGCGGACAAAGTGTGCGATTTCGGCACATTGGCCGCGAATACCATTGGTATTGAAAAAGCCCACTCTGAGGGAGCGAGGCTTGGTCCGCGACGGGGGGGAAAAAATATTATTGTTGTTAGCCATCGGAAGGCGGTAAAATTAAGTCAGCGATGTAGGATCGCTGTTCCCTATACAGAAGTTCTAAGTCAGACACCAGTCTTGCGTCCGGGTGGCCCTTGGCTGCTATTTCCCTTATTTTATCAGAGATAAGGGTGTAGTAGTCGATCGGGGGGTTTATGATGGCGTCGTAGATGGCATCTACTTCAGCCTTAGAGAGTGTGCGACCCGCCGCGGTAGGGGGTGCAGGGTTTTTGGGGCGCGGCTGGGCTGCCCTGGGAGGGTTAGCCCGGGAGGCCGCAGGAGTGGGAGCTGGAGCAGGAGTGGTAGGAACCGCGGTGGGTTGACTGGGAGTGGCGGGAGGTGTGGCCGGGGTGGCGGGAGTGACTCCGCCGGGGGCCTGGGTGGTGGCTGCTACCTCTTCGGCTTGCTTGCTTGGCAACTGCCAATGGTTGCGCGCCGGGATGGGTGCAGGGATGAATTTAGCCTGAGGGGCCTTGGGGGGTAGAGCTTTAGGAGCTCGGGTCGGTTTTTTGGGGGCATGCGTGCACCCACGATAACTAGCCGGATGGCCTACTTGGCGGCAATTGGTGCACGAAGGCGGCTCCGTGCACTGTCCTATCTTTGGGACGTGGGCACTGTGCAGTTCCATGATTTCCGAGGCACTTGACGCACCTGGCGGGCATGCGACAACGCAGCGATGAATGGCCATACAGTTGGCAGTTGTGGCACTGCCCGATTAGCCGTTTGCGGTGGGGGGTCTCCACGGTGAAGCCGCGGAATCCAAGAATGTCGCTGATGGCAAACAGATGTTTGGCATCAGCGGGGGTCTCTAATTCTACGAGGACCATCTCGTAGGGCTGCTGAGTGGCTTCTGCGCGGGCGGGACGGTGCATACGGGTAACCCGGACGCAAGAGATGCCTTTCTCTTGAAGGCCTAATGTAACTTCCTCGGTCGACATTTGTAAAGGGATTCCGCGTATAACAAAGCGGTAGGTGCGCTCTTCGGGGAGGGCGTAAGTGTAGTAATTAATTTCTGTGGAAGCCATCCACTTAGTAAGAGAGCGGTGGTCGGCCACCGTAGCCGGCATGACGGTGACTGTCTTGTGGAGGCTATTCCATCTATTGTTTCTCAGGGTGATGCCCTGAGACTGTATTTTCGCGAGAAGGGTGGGTAGGGAGCTACCATCCGGGACGCGGATGTTGATTGGGGGAGGTTTTTTGCCCTTTGGCTCATTGGCTCAGAGGGAGCGGAGGGCTTAGAGGGTACGGCTGGTGAGGACGGGGGTGAGGGGGAAGCCGGCGAGTCGGTGTCGAAGGCCGGTGCAGAGGGCGCCGGAGTTGACACCGACACGGCGATGGCCGATCGCGGCTTCTTCCGCCTCCCGCGCTTTACGGTCGTGAAACCTTCGTCATCCTGCTCGGATGACGACGATTCCGACCGAGAATCGCCGGAGGTTGAAGAAGCCGCGGGCCTCTTGGTGGATGCGGGTGAGTCGGTTTCCATCGCCGTAGCGATGGGCCCCGAGGGAGCGGTGGGCGAGGCGGAGGGTCCGTCGTCCGTTGACGGGCTCTCCGTCTCGTCGGCAAACAGGTCCGGCATAATCTCTCTGAAGAGAGTCTCTATCCGAGCCCATGCGAGCGGGTTTTCCGCCGCCTTCGCGAGGGCCACGACAAACTTCTGTTTTGGCGGGGCCATCGCGAGTGCTTGGGAAATTGGTTTTAAGGCGCGAGTGTGTTCCGACGCGGGTGCGTTCCGCCCGGGAAAGAACACACAAGAAACCGGGCGGCGCTCGCACTGACGTACGGTCGCGGATCGCGGGTCGCGGGTCGCGGTGGGACGCGTGAATTTACGTCCCCGGGTGGGTGTGCCCGGGGCTGAGTATGTGAATGACCCTCCTCGCCGGGTATAGGCGAGGGGGGGTGTACTTAAAATTAGGTGTGCCCTAAGCTGGTATCCCTTTGCCAATCTTAATGTGCGAAAGGGTTCCTAACAGTCCGTGCACCGTAAGTGGTATTGGTCCGAGGACCGCACACTCAACCGGATACGCGGGATGGAAATCGGGATGGGTAGGGTTGGGAAGGAGATATGCGGGGGAAAGAGTGGTGTGCCTCCACTGATTCCTTGTCCGCACCCGTCCGGCTTGCTTCAGCCCTGAAGGGGCGTGGCGCGGGCCGGGTCACCGCTAGCTTCGGCTTTTTGACACCGTGAGGTTTACCACCGAGCTAATTCCCTGAAGGGGACAATAAACAAAATACCGAAAATCGGGCTAATCCCTGTCCTGAAAAGGACGCGGATGGGCCCTTTGTCTGGTAACCGACAAAACAAAGCGGAGCTTTGTTTTATGGTCGGATTACCGAGACGGCAGCGCGGGGCTGCAATCCGACCTGACAAACAGGCCGGTAATCGGTTGTAAAATCACTGCAGGTGCAGTGACAATACGTCCGAGAGCGACCGCTGCCAAGAGCGGAATGTGTGGTGGAATGACATATGATAATGAATCGAAATTGCTTTTATATTTTTTGTAGCTTAAATTGACCTATATATATTTAATTAGTGATTTTTTTTAAAGTTATAACATAATAACAAGTTTAATTATGACATAGCTTACAAAAAATATATACTTGTTAAATATACAGGTCAATTTAAGCGCAGAAAAATAAGAAAGCAATTTCGATTCATTATCATATGTAACTTTATTCTTTGGATAGGTCGACATGTGTTAGTTATCTCAAGTACAAGACTTTAGCAATGAAGCGCAGGGGTTTTTTTCCAATTATTCACAAACTTATTATAATTTATATAATTGAATATAAAAAAATGATCCCGAATTTTGCTGCTCATTGGGCAATGCGCACTGACTAACAACTGCAGTCTGCATTGGTGCACAAAACCATTGATCTTTTATATATCTTATAACAATCTATGTCAATCTTGTTTTTGTTATTGTTTTGATGAGCGTGAGTTACCTAACAGTACATTACATCAGACAGATCGTCTCTGAATACATCAGAGTCACGTGAATATGTACAAATTTGCATTTATATGTTGTACTCTCGCTGCCGTGTTCCGGCCTACGAAAGTCCATAATGTATAAATTAACATAACGATTAGTCCTATCAAAACGTATTTTGTTAACATAATATTATAATTATAGAGCGTTAGCATTTTCGAAATGTCTCAGATTGTGCCTTTGTAACAGTCACAAGTCACTGCACAAACCAAAGCGTTTAATTTAAGCGAAGCACACACAATTAGTTACTCTTTTTTATGACTTCTGTAATATTGAGAGTTTGGGACAGTAGAGTGATTTATTTACATCCCACTTATCTGTGTTATACTTATCCGTCACTGCAGATTAAAATAAATTAAAATAAAATAAAAACTAAACAGGAGATAGAAGACCATGGCTTGTGTCTCAAATCAATTAATGGTTGATTTTGTGGGATTGACGAGAAAGAGTTCCAAACAATACTAAATATAAAATGATATACTATTTATTGGACTTTGAGTAAGCAGAACGACTCCTTATATTAGGAAATCAGTGCGTTTTTAATCAAGTATAAAGAAGATCTTTATCGTGTTAATTATAGAGGTAATAAATATAGATAAAACAGAACCGCCGCTTAACTGCTTTTGTGTTGTTTTCAACGAAGATAAGCTTTACTTTGTCCTCTACAAGCCGTGAAGATCAGGTGAAACTAAAATATGTATATTTGATACCTTTACTTATATCGTATTAGTTTTCAGTCTAATAAACGATAGTGCGAAATTCAGTTCGCATTTAGTATGTATGAAAAGACGATGCGACATCTCATTTCCGAGATAAGGGCATGAGGAATATGTTGTACTCTCGAATCGTGTTTAATTATTGCAGTAATGTTACATCGAAACTTACGAGATGCTTGAGAAATGTTTGGTCGTGACTTGTGATGTGTTAAGCGCCACGAACAACCGCCATTTATGTGGGTTTATTCGGATTTTCATATTACATTTAATGAAGGAATCAAATATTGTCGCCCTGGTCCAGTGGCAGCATATTATTATTACGTATTATTCATTTAGGGTTCAAAGTAAGACTATTCATATACTTTAATCTGCTACGTTCTCCATAGGTTTTAATTAAAGGGCACTACTGATTTCTTAAGTTTACGCGAATGCTATTCATTGAAATAAAATTATTTTTACGGATTTTATCACGATTTCGTTTTAATTTTTATATCCCCGACGTTTCGAAGGCTTTGCAGTCTTCGTGGTCACGGGTTGGACTGAGATGTCATTTGTCCAAGAATGTTAGTATTACAAAATCTACCTTCATTTTAGAATTATACAGATTTTAAAATCTAACTTTTTTTAAAAATCTGTATAATTCTAAAATGAAGGTAGATTTTGTAATACTAACATTCTTGGACAAATGACATCTCAGTCCAACCCGTGACCACGAAGACTGCAAAGCCTTCGAAACGTCGGGAATATAAAAATTAAAACCAAATCATGATAAAATCCGTAAAAATAATTTTATTTCAATAAAGGGCACTAATAATAATTCACTTAAAAACCTTTCAATTTAATTAATTATTTTTTATATCTGCCTTGATCCCATCTTTATGTGCAGTCGGCACAATAAGCTTTTCCAAAAATTCATCGTAATTGATAAAATAAAATCCCAACAACAATAATAAAGATAAAACATTAAATTAAACATTTCTAATACATCTGAATCCATCTGCCAAACATGACTAGTTCTGATATTTGCAATCAGCTTTGAAATAAAGAGCTAACACCAAACCATTAATACTGATTTTAATCGTTACCAATCTGTCAATATCTAATTTCAGATCATGTCTGCAAGTTGTCCTATTACTTCGATATCACCCCTCCATGCTCAGCGTATTATTCATTTAAACTTGACCTAGTAAAGCCGAATAATTAAATAGCCAAATAAGAAATCTTTTTTGTTTTACTATGAGGATACAAATAGTAGTTACGAACAGCCTCTAAATTGCAAATTTTGCAGTCTCAATGCAGGTACCTAGTTTGAATAGACGCTTATTATCCAGTTTGATTGGTGAGACGCTTTAGGCACCACCTGGAGTAACCGAGCCAGGGCTCAGGATTCCGATGTATCCAGAGCTCTAACTCGTACAAATTTCAAAAAGGTACCTTTATTACTAATTCCAACCACGTCAAAGTGTTAGGTATCCGCAAAAGAATTCGTCTAATCAATGTCGAACCCGTCGGCCGTGGGTCAACCACAATTTTGACAGATGTCATTATGTGATCGTATCGATCGTATCGCAGCTTCGTCACGATAAAACACAAAATAAAATTAAGATTAAACTACAGGCTTTGTTTACTGAAAAATTAGTTATGCCAATTTCTATAATACCCTGCCACAGATATGAGATATTGCTTTGTATACCTTACCTATTCAATAAAGTATACCCAACACTTGACATGTTAATAATCACAAGTTTAAAAACTTAACTGACCGACTTCCAATTTACCGATCGTGACCTAATTTATATGGGACCACCCTTGAAATAAGCTCTATCGAACACAAAAAGAATTTTGAAAATCGGTCTACATTTGGCGGAGATATCGAGTAACATAGTACATAAAAAAAACGACGAATTAAGGACCTCCTCCTTTTTGGGAAGTCGGCCGAAAATATGTTCTATGCTGATGTTATGAATGAAGAACAAATACCACTATCGTATTTATAACATGGGTAGTGGTTAAGCCTAATGTTATAATGTGATAATCCGCCATAGAACCAAGGTTTTCGATATTAGTCGCAGAATTAGGAGGCTGAAGTGGAATAAGTCGGTTATGTTTTGATGCGGGTTGCCCAAGGCCAGAATGGTTGGCGCTCACTCGGGTAGACCTGCGTTCAACATACATACATAGACTGACGCCTATATCTCTGAAGAGGTGAGAAGAGGCTGGTTAGGCTGGCCGAAGAGAAGAGAAACTAGAAAACTAGAACCCCCATATTTCGCCGATGTAATTTCAGACCCAGATATGATAGAGGGAGAGCCTATCGCCATGTTGACGGCAATAGGCTAAATCGACTCAATGTAAAATAGGACAGAGGCCTAATTAATTAAATTAAAGCAAAAAGATACTTATAATTTCACATTAGACGGTAATGAGTCATACAAACAAAAAGTCGTAAACAGTATGCAATATAATCTTCGACATACATTAACGTAATGTAAACGTATATAAAGACCATTTACTTGCAAATTATGTACAACACATATATCTGAAATCTATGTAAAATATAAATATAGGCCGTGGTAATGGATGTAAAATGCATATTATGTACATATTTATAACACACATGGGAAGTATTCATTAGTTCCTTGGAGTACAGAGCGGCCTGAGCAGGAAAATTTCTGACAACCGTAAATGTATTCGAACTCGATGCGCGTCTATGAAATTTGTATGAAATATTAACCAAACGTCATCAGTGCGCAGGGAACTCGAATACATTTACATTAGTTTTTCGTGCTCGGGCTACTGATGGAAGGCCATTAAACTCCAATTAGACAGTGAAAATTTATTGCAGGTTTGAACCAAAACCATATAAAGTATTTGAATTTTAGTATAATTAAAAGTTTAATACTATACCGTTCAAATCCCAACACATTCACTAAAAGACATTACATACATTCCTCTGCGGTTTTCTGAATTATGATGATTACCAGTCTGCAGTATGTAATGAAGATTCCATATAACTATTCCTACTGCACACTAGTAGTAATTTGATGAGAAAATAGCACCTAGGCTCTCTTGGAAATTGTCACAATTCAGCACTGTCGGCCAGACGTTGGAAAGGATGACCATGAAACTTGACTCGTTGAGCTTCTATGGTAGGCTTTCACTATATGTATGGTGGTCGCTGTTTAGTTAAGTACAACAATAATCGGCTGACCTCCCCTAAGTACCAATAAGTGGAGCAATCTATGAGTGTTGATAACAATATAGATAAAGGCAATAAAGATAAAAAGACACCTTTAACGCACTTACACGACAACAATTTCTCATGCGCATTACTGCTACTATTAATATCTTGTAACTGTTCTGTGTATAAGACAATTAGTCAAACTAAGGCTTGTCACGTCCACAGTATCGTGACCCGTACTTACAAAATAAACCAAATCCGCCCACCGCACCCTCGTGTTGTGCAACCTATCGAGTATTAACTGTGCATACGCTCTGCATGCACAAAGTAATTTATTCATTATTTATGCCTAGCTTACCTATCTAACTGCTGCCTGCCTCGGTGGCGTGGTGGTATTTCGGTACGACTACGGTTCTGAGGTCTCGGGTTCGATCCCCGGGTCGGGAAAAGTGATATTGGAATTTTCCATATCAGTCCGGAATCTGGAATTTGTGCCCGATATGGCGATAGGTTCGCCCCCTATCACATCTGGGACGGAACTAAGTTCGGCGAAATGTGGGTGTTCTAGTTCGCTAGTGCACCTCTGCCTACCCCTTCGGGGATATAGGCGTGGGCTTATGTTATGTTAGGTTACCTCTCTAAACATGTGGCGAAATAAGGGACTAGGCTTTTCATAAAACTAGTGAAATAATATCAAATGTAAGTTGAGTGTGCTTTGTCTGTTATATAAACCACTTCAGTTTCTTATTATATAACATGTGTTTATCACTAGCTCGGCTATTTTTTTGTCATTTCACGTTAACAACTATGTAAAATATTTGTATGAGAAACATCCGAACGCCTCTAGTGGTTGTGGGGTATTGACGTTTTTCATGCAAGTTATTTTACGGATTCGCTAGCGAAAAATAACAAAAATTAATGGTCGAGCTACTGTTGATATGAAATTTTCGATACTTATAAATGATTGTGAGCACCAAAATCTTGGATAACAAAAATTATCTAGCAACAGTTTTGTATAAGGATGATTGTCCATTGATGAAAGTGGATAAAGCGAAAGTAGTAGGTATATCCGTAACGGGTCAAGTGGAAATCCATAGTTTGTCTACCCCTATGGTATACAGGCGTGATAATCATATGTAATTATTTGTGTATAATGGAGTGTATGTTAAAAAAATGCTAATATTCAACTATACCATACCTATTTATAATGCCTTTATCTTGTATTGTTTACAAGAAGCATAGCAAGGTTACCTCCCAAATCATTAATTATCTCAATACAGATTTTAATACCCCGAATGTAATGTTCGTAAATATAAAGTCGGACACGCAATCGATTGCAAAAATAGGTGATTAACTTCAGTGCGTAACGCTTTAAAATAATCGCCTTCATTAGCTGCTGATACAAAAGCCGATCTGTCATGATTCATGATCTAAGCTTATGATGTAATAAGGCCCGTAATTCCATAGACAAAAGATATTAATTCGACATTACAGCAACCATTGGTAAAGCACGATCTCGAATAAATTGTGGGTTGATTGTTACGTTGCGCGTCTAAATGAAACGAATACCGAGATGCATTTAATTTGCGAATGGTATTTACGAGAGCCGGCCCGATGGCATCCCCTCTGCGGGCTCCGACCTTCGCAGTCACATGACTATGTCTATTGATCCACTTTTCATAAGCCCGACGTGATCATACGCAATGCAAGTTTGAAATGCCCTTCAACGCTCTAATCTCTACGTGGAATCTTTGTTGCGAAGAATTTTCAAAATATTCAGCCTCCGTGGCGCATCGGGCGAGTAGCCGGCTGTGAAGCGAGAGGCCGCGGGTTCGATTCCCGCATTGAGACAAATGTGGCTCACAGATATTTGTTTCAAGTCTGGGTGTTGAGACCGGAAGTCTCTCATAGTCTCTGACACCCACGATACAGCCGGGGTAAGGGTCAGGACTAGGTATGTAAATGTTGGGTATGTATTTATTTATTTATTATCTCATTTCAAAGTAATTACTTGAATGCAAAGTAACCGGAATTAGTTTGTTAACCGCAAGCGTCTTTGTTTTTTTTTTCTAACATTATGAAAGAACGATCGACGATGAAGCAAATAGTCATGTTTTTGCGGTCGGTCACAGTGTTGGCATTTAGATAGGAGAAATCCAGTACGTAATGTTGAAGTTAACCGCTCAATCAAATAACTAGGAAGTACTTACTCATCTATTGATCAAACTGGTTTGAAGTACATTTCACTGTCTATATAAAGTAAATGCACTATTGGAA
Organism: Clanis bilineata; assembly: GCA_036417725.1. NCBI lineage: Eukaryota > Metazoa > Arthropoda > Insecta > Lepidoptera > Sphingidae > Clanis > Clanis bilineata. The sequence goes on from CM071142.1 coordinate 5,636,430, forward strand.
AGGAGCTAAGCTGTCACATGTTTGAAATGCTGCTGATAATTATTTCACTACAAAAACGTAACCGCAGTTTTGAGTAATTGCCTTTTCTTTTATTTTGAAGTTGGGTTGGTTTGAATGTTTTACTTATTAGATAATTGTACAATTTGTATCCACTAAGGTAGGTCAGCCTATAAAGGGCCGGTTCCAAATAAGGTCCATATTTTCAAACTTCCCGAACTTAATACCTAAATTAAAACGGATATCGCGCGACCTCTCTCCAGTAACCAATCATAAAAGCGCACCGACGTCTATGGCTTTCGGGCTGACTATTTTGTCAGTGGCTCTGTGTATTACCTCTGGGGGGACGGCGTGACTCAATTTACAAAATATTCTGATTAGATTTTGCGTCATTTTAGTAATAAAACCGGGTCGGTTTGTAATAATTCTCCAATAGTAATGTTAAAATACTTTTAGAACGTGGATTGACAGGGTAAGTTACCAAAACGATTGCTTTTTTATCTCGATTTTGTTTGGTTTTCTCAGGGCATATATAAGTGCCTAATAAGGTCCACTTTGTTGTCTCCAAATAAAGTCCGGACCTTATTAGGGATAGATCATATTTACTTATTCCTTTTTACGTAGTGTTACAAGAATATATTCACATTATGCTCACACTATTAATATAAGTATATTGTTTTCAGTTAAGACAGAATGGAAACTTCGCAAAAACGAAAACGAGGTTCAAAATGGTCTCAAATTGATCTTCAGGGTACTATAGATGATATAAAAACAAACAAATGTCTGAGCGTGTAGCAGCTTTATAATACAATTCATTACAAATACAGTTAATCTTTAGCTGCAGTTGTTGTCATGTTTGTTATTTTCAAACACTTAATAAGGTCCAGACTATGATTAAAGAAGTATAATACCTAATAAGGTCCAAGGACCTAAGACTGAAAAAAAATACTGATTTGTAACATTTTGTGATTTTCTTTACTAGGGTTAATAAAAATAAGCTTAAAACTACTATTTGTTTTTGTTTATAACTAGAAAATATATTTGTTATAACTTATATACAATTCCTAAGACTTAATAAGGGCCACGACACTAATTTATATGAATTTTCGTTTTATAATTCGAAAGCCACGAAAGTAATCGTTGTTTAAAGCTATTGCTTCATATAGATGTGTTTTTGTAGTATACAACGCCCTGAATCTTGTAGTTCAATTATGGACCTTATTTAGAACCCTAGTGTCCAATAAGGACCAAAGACAAGCTTTTAAAAAACTTTTTTTTGTAAGTAACTGGGTATTGGTACCTTGTTCTTGTACAATATATTGTCTTCAAAGAAAAACAGTTTATTTGATCATGTTGTCGTACCAATGAATACACTTTCCAAAATTGATTTATAAGGATTTCCAAAAACCCGGCCCTTATTAGATGCAGTTACCTTATAGTCCTTATTTATAATAACATTTTAGCTGAGCAAATGACTAAGAATAGTTTGTCCCTTTCAAACAATACAATACAATACAATTATTCTTTATTGCAAAACATTTACACACACAGAAATAACAATTAAAAGACAAGGTGCTTAAACTATGGTCGACAATGGGCATGTACAACAATGTGATACAAGGAAAAAGTGACAGACTATTTTTAACCATTTGCTCAGCTAAAATGTTTTTATAAGTAAGGCCCAAAATGTTTAATAATGTAATAAATTATAAGACACACATTTGTAGTATACAAGTGATTTTCTTCTACAAATAGTGTGTAAAGAAATTAAATGTGATAAGTATCATAACCGCCTCGAGCGTTCCAGGTGTCCATAGGTCACCGTGTTTAATCACTATAATTTACCAATCGAATAGATTAGTATGTATGTAACGAAGCAAAATACATGAAATCTGCTATTTATATTTTTTATAGACCAAAATGAAGTATCAGTTATAGATCTTGTAACTTGTAAGGCATGTTATAAACGGAATGTTTATAATATGCCTTACAAGTAGTACCGAGTACCAGAAGATCTAACACATACACAATTAGCGAAACAATATTTGATTCGAAATGTCACAATTTGGAAGTTTATACAAAATTAAATGCTATCGTCCTCGAGACTTTACTGAATACTTAGACACATGGGGCCTTACTTATAAAAACCTTTTTCGCTTATTTTTTCGCTAAGAATAGCCTGTCACTTCTTTCCTTTCTTACATTGTTTAAAAATGAAAGGGACAACCTATGGTTAAAGATAAGCAGCGCTTAAATATTTTTATAAATATAGGGAATGTTGTTTGTGTTAGGCACCTCGTCCTCGCAGTCATTAGCTGTTAGGCTGTCATTATGAGCCATATGAGTTCTATCGGATCTTTAGTTACATTCGAAAGTTTACGAACTACTCTACTAAGATGGTCTTGAATTATACGAGTGCAGTTATTTGTTGCTCAAATAACTACTCGTATTATTGCCGCCTAAGAAAGTCACTTTTCCAACTTCTATGTCAAAAAAGTTTAGTATCGCTACATTGGAATTACTTTTTGAGGCAACATAAACCAATGAGAGATTGAAGAAACTTAATTTCGACAAAGTAATTGAATAAATATCGTACCAAGCGGTAGGTAAATTATATTCTGAAATGTCTTAACAGTTGAGCTTGCAATATTTCGTGGGTGCTTACAAACAACATTATGTCACTTTAAATAGATTTACTCAATAACTTGCTTTCCATTTTACGGCTGTTTACTTGAGTGATTGTCAAAATTATCGTTATTTGATTTTGTCCTATCTGAGCATACAATTAGAGGCGCTCTAATAACTTTTAGTCAATGTTTTTGTCCACCTATTTAATACCTTTATAATACTGTCTAGCTAATAATTGTGTGCAAGAAATTCGAAGAATAAAAATATCCATGTAATTAATACTAGAAGCCTCAACATGACTATGAATAAATTGATAGTAGACTTACGTCTTAATTATGTAAAATTCGTTCATTCATCGTCAAAATCATAACATACTCAATGTTCGGAAATATATTATACTTATACATGTTATTTAACTTATAACATGTTTAGAACTAACACTGTTTTATCGCTGTTTTATCCAGTTGTGTCACCCAGTCGTCGTACATTAAAGTACTGCCTTGTGCCTACATGTACATTACACGTATGATTGGACCATATGTCATGAAATATTGATACTGTATAGCACATATTAAAGGTCTAGTTTCAAACATTTTAACTAGAAGAATCGTGACAACTTAATTACTAGTACGAAGTATACTGCCAATTAAGCGATAAATAGGATAAAACATAGCCTGAATTGGGACGAGTGTTTTTTAAATCCCTCGTCATGTATAGACGTAGCTTATATACCTACATATATTGTAAACAAAGAAGAAATGGTCTGGACAGTCTATCCCAATTCTAATTGTTATAAAAGCTAGAATAAATAATTTAATGTATTGATATATTATGATATAGCTATAAAAAAAAAAAAAAATTATATCGGTCGCCTCCTTGGTGTAATGGCAGCATATATGGCAGAGAACCGGGATATCATGGGTTCGATTCCCAGGTCGGAAAAGCGAATTTTCTAATTTTGTCCGGGACTGGATACTTTAGAGGGGGTTGACGTCAGGTAGGCAGCCGGTCGTAAAAACTAATAAGCGATAAGGGCAGGTAATAAAAAGTGTGTTGAGCGACGCCATACTCGATTGGAATACTGACAGATAGGAGAAGAGTCTGCCTAATCTGGCCGAATGTTTATATCTGTTCATGTAATCTGATACATGATTCATTGTACCAATAAAGCTGCGTCAACAAAACATAAAAATCCTGCACAAAACAATGTTTTTCGCCGTCTCCCACTCATGGAACAATGGAGCATGTTTTGAGTAATGTTTCAGATGACGCGGCTTTAGATTATCAACAACAATAAATAAACACAATCACATTTCTGTATCAGCTCGATAATAACGTAATGAGTAAAGTATAGTTGTTTAATGTGTATTGAATTATGGGCACTTGTACCGAAGTTGATGTGGGTAATGTATGGCCTGCCCACATGCGTTATTAACGAGAATTAAGGCACCAATGTAATTGTACATTGTCTATTTTGTAATATGGTGGCCTTGATATGCATTTACTTAGCCTTGATATTTGGGTTTTGAGAAAAGGAAATTTAATATAACATAACATAAGCTCACGCTTGTATCCCCGAAGGGGTAGGCAGAGGTGGACTAGCCAACTAGAACACCCACATTTCGCCGAGCTTGTTTCCGTCCCAGATGTGATAGGGGGCGAGCCTATCGCTATATCGGGCACAAATTCCAGACTCCGGGCTGATATGGAAAAATCCAATATCACTTTGCCCGACCCGGGGATCGAACCCGAGACCTCAAGACGGTAGTCATACCGAAATACAACTACGCCACCGAGGCAGTCTTTCCCTAATAATTAAAAGGAAATTTAATTATTAGGCAAAGGAATAGGCGTATTCGACACATCTACTAGGTGGTAGAGATGCCTTAGAAATAGATAAAATTTGTACCACGGACGTAAAAAAAGATGGACGGAGCGCTAGGAACATTTTAAGTGAAGTAGGGTGTTCGGTCCATTCGATCTATCGACACGTAATGGCGGCGATCTGATCGAATGGGCCGAAAACCCTGCTTCACTTTCAATGTTCCTAGCACTCCGTCCATTTTTTTAAGTCCGTGGTACACAATATTAGAGATTTGAGCGTCAATGTTGATTTTATCCAGCTACGATTCACTGAAAAGCCATCGTTATCTCCGAATACTGAAACGATTCTAAACTTTAACGTTTACTCACATTAAATACGACTTTAGGTATTTGAGTTGCATTTCAGTATTCGCACATTAGTGACATTACTATTGTATGGATTTTCATAGTAATTTGCAGTGCATAGATCCAATGTTTAATTTCAGACGCAGCGTCACTGAAGTTAGCTCACCGGCGCGGTGTCTATAATTTAACGCCCGGTCCGAATAAACAATCTCAGTTCGAATGTGCAGATAGATTACAAAAATTAGCCAATAAGAACACAGATTGAACATGACTCCGTCAAATGACGTGATTTGATTGTTTCATAATCGCGATCTATCTGCACTCTAAACCGAGATAGTTTATTGAAACCGGCCGTACAGCAACCATCGGAAGTTTATCTTTAATGAATGTAGTAGTAAGATACCGATACTACATTGCAATGCAGTTTGCAACATTGTCAAATATAATTTCCACTACCTACAATAAACCACACGTCGGAGTCACAGCATATAGGTACAACATTTAGTTCGACGATTCATGGATATACCGGGTGTTTCATAAAGTTGGTACTAATTACAATTGGGTACTTGACTATTTAAAAAAAAATGATTTTATTCGAAATTTACGTCATATAAAACATAAAACAGAAATAAATATTGAAATACTCCCAAAAATAAAAAGTTATAAGCCTTTGTAGTTTGGTGTAACCTTCAAACAGCGGGAAAGAAAAGTATCAGTAAAATCACGTCACGGCCATAAAGGCGCTTGTGTTGGAAAGGGATAGCAAGATATCCCCACTACGCCCCCACTCTTGCTCATTGCAGAATTTAAAATATGAATTACTGCCTCATTTTTCAACAAATTTCGATGCGATTTTTATAGAAAGGCTTCTTTTTTGTTTTATTTGCTATTACATATAAAAATTTGTATGAAATGAAACATAGTCAAGTACCCAATTCCACTTACAGGGAGAATGATATAAGTGCAATAGTTAAGTACTATATACTGCCTCGGTGGCGTGGTGGTATTTCGGTACGACTACGGTTCTGAGGTCTCGGGTTCGATCTCCGGGTCGGGTAAAGTGATATTAGATTATTAGATTTTCAGTATCAGTCCGGAGTCTAGAATTCGTGTCCGATATGGCGATAGGCTCGCCACCTATCACATCTAGGACAGAACTAAGCTTGGCGAAATGTCGGTGTTCTAGTTCGCTAGTGCCCCTACTACTTCAGGGATACAGGCGTAGGCTTATGTATGTATCAGCGGCCTGAGCAGAAAAATTTCTGACAACCGTAAATGTATTTCAGCTCGATGCGCGTCTATGAAATTTGTATGAAATATTAACCAAACGTCATCAGTGCGCAGCGAACTCGAATACATTTACATTTACATTAGTTTTTCGTGCTCGGGCTGCTGATGGGTACTATTTTCCATTGCAAAATGAAGTCTCAAACACTAACGAATGTAATTAAAGATAAGTAAATTTACTAGTTAATATCGTTCAATGCAAACATCATGTCGAAAGTAGGCCAAATAATTAGTTGTTACCAGTAAATAGCAGAGTTGTTATTACGTAACATCCGCGGTACTCCGTGATAAATACAATCTGTACAGTGTACAAGTATATACAACCTCCACGCCGACCTGATAGCACGAAGGTCGCATTCTTAAATATCAGGAGCGGATGTTAATATCAAGCTCTCAAGTGACAGTTTTTGTGACCATTCAATACTCTGATCACGAACATTCCATGTTGCAACAGAATGGACGGGCTCGCTCGTTTTTCTTGACAAAGATAATGTTACTAAGGTTAACTGTACACTTGAACGAGCCACAAGAGCCATACGCGCCGCAAATAACTAACATAAGTGTAAGTTCACATATTATGTGATGCATTTACTTATACTTATTCCACAATGTGGGATCAGTGGAACACACATTTTCAAACAGGTTGCAGAAATGATTCGGCTCAGTAACCACCTCTGAAGGGTCCAGTCCCGGGCAAATCAAATTAGAAAAATCGCTTTGCGCGACCTGGGAATTGAACCTAGGACCTCCCGGTTCACAGCGCCATTAGACCAAAGAAGCGACATAGTATGTGATGCATTTGAATTATATTTGGCTTAAGAAACTCGTGCGGATTTTACGATGCGTTTAAATATCACTCTTGAATGATATGTTATTACTTAGCATTTTCTAGTGCACCACTAGAGTCAACACTGAAGTTTGGGGAACCTTTAAGATAAACATAAATTATCTTTTCCATACATACCTAAGTATATATAATACTAGGCTCAGAACTGTTTTACCACATTACCTAGAGCTGACAAGAAAATACTTCATGAATTTTACGACTATCATACACGAGTAAAACGCTAGGCGACACAGTTTTAGGTGATTTTACAAGTATCTGGCAACACACCTTTTACATAAGCTATTAGTGACAGCTAACAGGTCCCTATAAGTACAAGTATTTACACACTACCTACGTTTTGTTGCATGCTCCACTTTAGTTACCAAAACAGTCTACTTCGCGTGCTCTGGACAAAGAGATCGCAGGATAAATATAGATCTGTCGACAAATCATATTGCATAACCCAGCAAGCCGACGATGTTGCGTGCTCTCGCAATTTGGACATGGTTTCAGACCTATTGCGGGAAATAAATCAACAAATAAACGCAAACCGGAAAATTACACGCCATCAAAGATTAAAGATGTCGTACTACTTGTTTTACGTTTACTTTCTATAAATGGTGTGGGGAGCTAATCAGAATATATTCTTTGGACAACGTCTGTTGAGTTTGGTCGTGTAATGATTTTTGGGATGATGCCTTTCGAACTATCGGTAAAGGAACTTTGACGGAATCTAAATGATGTAGTAATATTTCATGGATTCAATAAATATTTTGATTTGATTTAAAAGGGAACTTCAGGCCAGGGGTTTAAATACCAGCAAATCACCGAACATTCCAGTAGAGCCATTTTTTTTTAAATAAGGAGAATGATCTTTAAAGGTTTTTAGTTTTCGATAACGCTGTAGCTAAGATACACTGCGTCACCACTCACCAGTCATAATACTATGTACATAATACTAGTCATAATACATAGTCACATTCATACCCTCACATAGAGTCATCATAGAGTGACACCGTAAACAGTACCATTATCATTCATAGAGTCATACCGTAAACATTAGGGTAACTTTTGACACTCGATTCGATTGCAACTACCTAAATCGAGGTAAAAAGTGCACTAATGTGGCGTTAAAAATTACCAAATGACAAGTTCTCAACTCGAATGCCACATTACCGCACTTTTTTCAGACTGACAGCCTCCGTGGCGCAGCGGGCGAGTAGCCGGCTGTGAAACGTAAGGTCGTGGGTTCGATTGCCGCAACGATACAAATGTCCTGTAGGCCGATCTGAAATGATCTGTAGGCCGAGCATGAAAAACTAATGTAAATGTAAATGTTTTCGAGTTCGCTGCGCACTGATGACGTTTGGTTAATATTTCATACAAATTTCATAGACGCGCATCGAGCTGAAATACATTTACGGTTGTCAGAAATTTTCTGCTCTGCTCAGGTCGCAGGACTATGTGTGTGCTTGTTGGATGTATTTATTATAAATATTTTTTAAGTCAATAAATGAACCCAAATCTTAGTCAAAATCGAATCAAGTATCAAAAGTCAGGGGACAGTCTCTACAGTACTAGATACGACGATACGGCTTACCACCCAAACACTCAAACACTTAGGACGCCTATTCTGTCAAAATTGTATGACGAAAACAATTTAAGAAGCCGTTTAAGTTGAGTGGCGTTGTAGTTTTCGGGCGTTATAGTCGGATTGCTAATTAAACGGAGTAAACTGACAGATCGAAATGTCACTTTCCAAAATAATGTTGCTTATTTTCAAAACATAGGCATTGATCCAGTTCAATTTTTATCACTCAAAGAAACAATATCTCTGCACTAGCTTGCAAATTTCGAATTTTATTGCGTATTTTTAGAAATTTCAGCTTAACCGTTCGACTAAATGTCTGTGTAAATAATTTTGCGTAAATAATCACAACAGATACGGGAAATTATAAAAATGAAAATTACAAATATTATTTTTGTTATTTGAGAAAAATTACGTTCGGCACATTCATAGTTTTTGTAAGTTTTGTTTATAATGAACCATGACTATAATTCCAGTAGATATGCCCTAACTTAGCATGCAGTAATTTACTATTACTATAATTCAGTAGACATGCAGTACTAATTACATATTATGCAGGAATTACAATTTTTAGTTGGAATTAAGAAAATGAAAGAATGAAATGGTTCACTGAATTGAAATGTTTAAATAATCTTGATCTTTTGACCGCAGCACTATTTAAATTTCATGAAAAAGTGGCAACATTCGAAATGTCAGTTTACTCCGTTTAATTAGAAATCCTACTATAATACAACAGAATGCCGGCGTGTTGTGGGAATTTGCTGTAGCAACTCATATTGTGAGTTAGATATTCGTAAGCATAACTAAAAAATAATTTTATTGCTTTTCCGATAATTCACCCATGATTTTGTAGAAATTGTGTGTATTCATAGACGAAGGAGATTGCTTAACGTCAGGTGACCCACTTGCTCGTTTGCTGGTCCCTGCAATGAAATCAAATTACTAACTAAAAGTATTGTTTGTAACCATTATTGTTACAAAATTATGCGCAACAACCATTGATAAGTACCATGATTGGTTGGTTCTTAAGTACAAGATAACAGATTAGCCAACAAAGAAACTACGTAATAAAACAGCACCTATTTGAAAGCCAATTGAAATTAAGTCTTACCATTTTAATAGTCTTAATTAATAGTCATGTCTTAGAATAAGCTGAAACGTAAGGATATTTTATCGAGAAATTCCTTTCATATTAAAGTCCGAAAGTGAATTAAAACCATATACATATTCATTATACAATTAAATGTTTTAGGTTTAATTATTAAAATATGCAATTTTAATGAGAGGTTTACAGACCATTGGTTTCGCACCTTTGAAATGTGCACTGGTGTGAAGGCTGTATTATTTTATAATATAAATAAAATAACCAATAAACTTGTACAAGATGCAGTTACTCCTCACACATATCTGTTTCAAGCAAATTTCAATTAAGTATGCATATTACCAATAACTCATTTCTTACCGTTAGGTATCGATTTCTTATGATTAATTGCATCTAGATTGGAATTTAGAAGTGATTTAAATACGGTGCTAATGTTTGGTATTTAAGACAGCCCTCCCACTTACTGACTAAATGTCGGCATAATGCAACTTTTAAAATTGCTTAGCTTTTTGTATGCACGACATGAAGGAGACGATGCTTCGCTAGTGACGTTTTATAAATTATGAATATATACAGATTTTAACTGTGAGTTCTTTTTATTTAAACATTAAGAAATTAAAAACCAACTACCAAATCACGGCCCTTCAGTAACTCATAAAAGTAGGTGGAAAACACATTTTAATACCGACTTAAAGGGATGATTCAACGGTATAACGATAGAGTCAGTTGCTACATAACTACTGTCTTCAATAGCGGTTTCAAAATTTTGAAATTAATTTAGATAATAGCGATTATCAATTTCTCGAGATTACAACCAACATTACAATTGCCATCACGGCTTGATGAACTAAGTTATATTTGCTATCAATCCAAGTTCACAACGTCGCGTAGAAGAGATACTAAAGCACGAATGAATTTGTAATTTGCTATTAAATATTTTTTTTATATCAGAGACTGGCAAAAGAGAAGATGGGTCACCTGATGGTAAGTGATCTCCATCGCCCATAGACATCCAATACATAAAGAATCATAGGTGCGTTGCCAACCTAAAGGGAGGGAAAAAGGGATTGGGAAAGGGAAGGGGGGAACAGGGCCACCGGAAATCTCACTCACCGATCGAAACGCGAGAGCAAACTGCCGCTTTACGTCGGTTTTCTGTGAGACAGTGGTATCAAACCGGTCGAGCCGGCCCATTCGTGCTGTAGACGTAATTGTCTACCGCGTGACTCTACCACTCACATTGGAAACATACCACTAAAAGCATTTTATAAACTGATTGGTTATGAAACGCACCCACTTTAATGAGTCACCAAGCTTTTCTGCGACAAATTAGCTTATCGATAACAATATATTACTATGTAAATGTATTACACATCTAATCTATTCATCATAACTAGGTATTTATAGTTAAGCTGTAAATGCCTTATATTGCGTACCAAGTGTCTAATATACGCCGTGATCATAAATTGGTTTATGGGCGCGTAAATAAATTAGATTTTTATTAACTTGCTTATGCAATCTCAATTAGACTCGTTTACTGTACTCGTTTAATATGCGAGTCCTTCACCTTAACCCAAAAAACAGGTGAGCTATTTTTAATTATAGAGATTGTCAAGTGAAGAAATAATAGAAGAACAAATAGAAGTAAGGCATAACTATTAAGCGTTGCCAGTAGCCCGAGCACGAAAAGCTAATGTAAATGTAAATGTATTCGAGTTCGCTGCGCACTGATGACGTTTGGTTAATATTTCATACAAATTTCATAGATGCGCATCGAGCTGAAATAATACTTTTACGGTTGTCAGAAATTTTCCTGCTCAGGCCGCTGATAGTTTAATGACCTCCACTTTATGTTACAACCAAATTTTAAACGTAGTTAAAACGTAATAATTAGTGCATCCACTACTGGCCAAACTTATTTTCATGTGATAGGGACGCGAATGTGTATATATTGCTATACAATAATTGCAATATTTAGGACGTATACTGGAGCAGAGCTGAAGCCACATTTGTTATTGTTCTTGACATAAAGGGAAATTTCGTACCACGCTTGGACCGTGTTGTGCAGACTTCTGCATTTGGTCCCATAAAAAGATTAAAAAAAATGCACCAATATGGTCTATGGCTTAGATCACCTTAGCATTAATAACTCTTTTTTGTTAGTTCACTCCTGCACAACACGGTCCGTTTTTTAGAATAGTAAAATTTTCGTATCTTATATTTGTATATCTTTTTGAGATAGCTGAAAATTGGAATCCTAAAGTTAGATTATTAAAATAAACAATTCTGTTTTACATATTGCATAAAAAATAAGAAAGTATAATAATTACAGATTTGGAGTATAAATTTCTGGTGAAGTTGGATAATAATCAACAATTACTTCATACTTACTTATAAATTAACCAATTACATATTACATATCACATTAAGTATTTTAAACGCAGAAAAGGTATATCATAAAACCGTGTTAATTAAAATGCATACTTTAACAGTAAATAATATAGGACATTCATTAGCATGTCAAAATTACAAAAAATGTTGCAATCTTTACTACCTTTATAATGTTCATAATAACAAGGGTCCTTGGTAAATGTATATTCAAAGAATCAAGTAAGAGATCTATTCAAATCAATCGCATTCATGATTTGTTTCTATGAATTAATTTCAATAAGACTGGTGCTAATTGGCTTAAAATTATATTCGTTACGAATAAGGTCATTGTCGGAGTAAAGCTGCACATGGTGTCTTGTAGTATAAACATAGAGATAATTTGCTAGAATACTGGCATGCTACTCCCTAACTCACACTTTCAGGGCCTTACTTATAAAAGCATTTTTAGCTGAGCAAATGGTTAAGAATAACCTGTCACTTTTTTCCTTGCGTTACATTGATTAAAAATGAAAGGGACAACCTATGGTATAAAGATAAGCAGCGCTTAAATATTTTTATAAGTAAGGGGCTCAATGTCTCGAACCTGTGTTTGATTTTATCAAAACTAAACCGATACTAAATCCAAATTTCGTCATATAATAACACGTCAAAATTAACCAGTAGAATCAATCTCGGATAGAATTATCGATTAAAATAATAGAGAAAACGGTCGTAAGTGATAATGCATAACAAAAGAGATATGAAATATATCTTTAGCTATTCTTTCTATCCCTGTTTTTAGTGACGCATGATGACTAAATACGCCAACAACGCGAGTATGATAAAAGATAAAAAAGCTCAAGATAAGAAAAAGAGACGGACATTGCCAAGTCATATTTTTTACTGCGACATCACTTTTCTGAATAGATTGCTTAATCTATGTGTATTATCTCTATGAAGGTACACCTTAACATACTCGCTGACAGTAAAAAATATTGATACAGCCGCGCCTATCGACACTTTGCCCTAGTGAGTATTAGCTTTTAATAATATGACGTGTTGGTCATGAGTGCCTAGGTACCTTATGGGCCAAATTGTAGGTACACATATATATGTATTTTGGTCACTTAATTGTTACAATCCAATATATATTTATTACTAGTAACACCCGTAATAAACATATCTATGATTGATGCTATTATTATAAATGCCAGAATGTATTGCACAGGTCAGTCTAGATTTTTTTGGAAGGAGTTTATGTTCAGCAGTGGGCGTCCTGTGACTGATGATGATGATGTATTTATTGGTTTGGCCTTCGTTCGCGCAGCTACCGATATTCCAGAAATATACTGACTTCCAAAGTTTAACCGCATGCTGAATTTTGCTGGTTTTATCATACAATGTTATTCATTCAGTTTATTATCATGATGCGCTACTGTAATGCAGATTTTTAAATGTAACAGTAACAACATTCCAACATACGACCTTTAGAGAGTACGACGAAATCACTTTAGCATTGAACATCGCACTTGATCTCAATGTTCGGCGATAGTGTTGTTTGCGACACACCCACTATCCACATAACACTCATACACACTTAATAATTAGTGTACATTATAACCACCAAGTATTATATTATTTAAGCATGTATGGCCAATCATATTTTAAAGCTACGGCGAATTGGACACGTACAAAAATATTCGAAAATTAATAAATATTACATAAATACATAGTTTGTATTTTTTGCGAAAACTTAAGAAACGTAGGTTTACACGCACTTAATATATTCTAAATAGACGAACTTATAAATAACATTGTTCGTTATCACGGATTTCCTGTACATTTTATTGCTATATTCGATGTTAAAACACTACACCCATTTGTTATCCCAGTACTTTGTCAAGGTTGTTCTTAATAATAAACACCTATGTGGTTTGTGTAATTATTATTTTAATGGGAATTTACTTTATGACCGTCTGTCAAAACAAAATGTTTTAATTGAGACTAGCCGCTTCTTGTTACTCCGCCCGTTCAAAAGTTTGCACGAGTTTTTTGACATTTCACGCTAGCGACTGCGTAAAATAATTTATATGAAAATTATCAATTCCACACATAACCACTAAAGGCGTGCGGTTTTTTTTATATAAATATTTTACGGAATCGTTAGCGAGAAATGTCAGAAAAACTCATGGTCAAGGTTCTCTTGTTTCTTTTAATCCCTATGGTTATAATTTTCCTTTTATAAACAGTAACTCAGTAGTTACTTGTAATGAGAGAAAATAAACGATTGCTGTTTTATGTAATACTGAAATATGTGACTGCCTCGGTGGCGTAGTTGTATGTTCGGTATGACTACCGTCTTGAGGTCTCGGGTTCGATCCCCGTGTCGGGCAAAGTGGTACTGGATTTTTCATATCAGCCCGGAGTCTGGAATTTATGCCTGATATGGCGATAGGCTCGCCCCGTACCATATCTGGGACGGAACTAAGCTCGGCGAAATGTGGGTGTTCTAGTTCGCTAGTGCACCTCCGCCAACCCTTCGGGGATACAGGCGTGAGCTTATGTTATGTTATGTGTATCTTTGCTTTACAAGGGTAACGTTTGTTTATATAAATTACTTGCAGAGATCAAATAAAAATAAAACCTTTAATTGGTACACAGCATCATAAAACAATATCAACAATGCAGCCTTGAACAAATCAACAACAAGAACTTCATCAAGAACCAACAAAATTTATTGTCCATTAGCTACTTTTAGCGACCTTATTGAGCCGTTTGATTGATACTAAACTGTGGATTTGTCCCGGGGCTGGTTGCGACTTACGACATACTTGATAAGACAAATCTACGCAGCCGAGATCGGCCTCGGACTAGATTGCCGTTTCGGATCGTGTGTGAGCTATTTGAGCATATGTTCTGATGAATATTAGGAAGATACACATATAATTACCGAGATGGTGTGTCTATGTAAAGCATTCTATGGTGGTATTGGTAACGCCCAAAGTACGTTAACATACAAAAAAACGGCATGACCGTATGATGTAAAGTTTTGTATACTGATTTCTTAAGTTTACGCGAATGTTATACCTACATTTAAATAAAACTATTTTATACGGATTCTATCACGATATGTTTTTTATTTTTAGGCCCGACATTTTTGGAAAAATAACACCTTAGTCCGACCGTGACCACGAAGGGTGCAAAGGCTTTGAAACTTCGGGCCTAAAAATAAAAATATGTCGTGATAGAATCCGTATAAAATAGTTTTATTTCAATAAGTTCTGTATTTTTTGTTCAATTTAATTGGTTCACCTGATGGTAAGTAATCTCCATCGCCCATAAACGCTCATGATACTAAAATAATCATGCGTGTGTTGCCAACCTTAATAGGTAAGCATTGGGAGAGAGGGGTGAATTGAGACACCGGAAATCTCACTCACCGAACGGAACGCAATAGCGACCTGCTATTTACGTCGGTTTTTTGTGAGATAATCAAACAAGTCTAGCCGGCCCATTCGTACCATAGACATCACTGTCTATAGCGTTGCTCCAACACTTAACTCACAGATCCGTCGTCGTTCCAATCACGTTTTGGCAGATCCTAATGATCCCATCACAGTTGTAGTCGAAGCAGGCCCCAGCGTTAGTTCAATATTAGGCCTGAGCCTCAGGCACCTCTGTGTTCAATCGCAGTCAAATAAATATATTTCTTGCTAGAGCGCCATGAGCGCCAGTTACAAACTCAGGTAGCTGTAAAATCAATTTTGCTAACAGCACAAGTCCATTAAAAAAAAACTTAACTTGCTCTGTATTATCCCCTCCCTTATAATGGGTTTCGTCTACTAGAGTGTTAACAGTCGATAACGCTGGTCTAATGCTGGTAGTATATTGCATATGCGATTTTTTCGTATCGTAATCTCTGGTATTCCTAATTTCTTACGCCATTCACCGTTTACATGATTTACCTTCACTAGCTAATACTCTTAACCTAAAAACATTTGTGCATGTGTTTACTTTTTCTTCTTATTATTA
The DNA here is from genome assembly GCA_036417725.1 of Clanis bilineata. NCBI lineage: Eukaryota > Metazoa > Arthropoda > Insecta > Lepidoptera > Sphingidae > Clanis > Clanis bilineata. The sequence goes on from CM071142.1 coordinate 5,652,429, forward strand.
TTTATTTATTTCGCGTGGAAATTTATTAACAGATATATTCCATGGGAACCGTACTTTTTTCCGGTATAAAAAGTAGCCTATGTGTTATTCCAGGCTATAATAATAATACTATAATAATACCTCCGTGCCTAATTTCATCCAGATCTGTTGAACCGTTCTGGTGTGATTGAGTAATAAACCTACAGTCATCAGAACTTTCGCATTTGTAATAATAGTCAGATTCGTATTAAATAAATAAATAAATACACCCAACAGCCACACACATAGTCCTGACTCCTGACCCCACACTAAGATCGAGTCTTGTTTCGTGGGTATCAGGAACTACGAGAGACTTTCGGTCTCACAACACCCAGATCTGAAACAAGTATCTGTGGGCCACACAGACATTTGTCTCAGTGCGGGATTCGAACCCGCGACCTCACGTTTCACGGCCGGCTACTCGCACGCTGCGCCACGGAGGCTGTTGTATTAACGCAGTTTATGTTAATTATGTTTCTGAATGAAGTTTATTAACCAACAGTAAGTTATTCATTGGATATATATCTCAATTTGCCACTGGCTGACTCATCAAAGAGTTACATATTTGGAAAGCAAATTGCTAAAAATTGCTGCTAAAAATAAAATGTAACAAAATAAGACGACAATGATACAGCTGTGTGTAAACGAATATCATGCAATAGACATCAATACGATGAAGACATCACATTCTTGTTACATTGTCACTGTCTCAAGGCGAAACGACAGACTGGCAAGTTCCAATTGGAGCCATTATAGATGCCAGCCAAGTATAACATCACTCATCACAACTCGCTTGTAACTAATCAAGCTCAACGTGTGAAATGAAATTTTAATAATTATTGTAACAATTATTAAGTATAGTTAAAAAAATAATAATTAAGTATTTATTTTTATTTATTGATTTATTTTGTCGCCTCATTGGTGTAGTGGCAGCATATAATGTGAGCTGTGGACCGGGAGGTCGTGTGTTCGATACCCAGGTCGGGCAAAGCGAATTTTCTAATTTAATTTGCGCGGGACTGGATCCCCCAGAGGGGGTTGACGTCAGGCAGGCAGCCGGTCGTAAAAACTTAGCCAAATCCTATCTGCAACATGCTTGAAAAAGTGTGTTGCGCCGACCCCACATTAAGGTGGGATAAGGGAAATAAGAAAGAAAGAATAAGTGTGTTTAAAAATAATATAAATTCATTTCGAAATTAATTACGTTTTTAAATCTAAAACTAGTGCCGGATCTAGGGGGAAGGCGAGCACGTGCCCCGAGCGGCAAGATTTGGGGGGCGGCAAAATCTGGAGGGCGCCTTAATTTAGCGGCAGTAAAATCGGAAAAAACCTAGATCCGTTACTGCCTAAAAAATATGTATTCTGCAGACAATGTCAACAAACAATAACATAAAGTTATAGTCCCGATCGTCTAACAAGCGGCCGAGCGTAGAGATCTAGAGAAAGAATTATGTGTAAATATTATAAATATTAAAAGAATAATATATTTTAAGAACAATAGTGTCATTTAGCGAAAGCTATTACATGTAGATATTCGGAAGTAAATTCTATTGTTTCAGTATATTCGCATTTTATAAATGAACAGAGCTAAGCAATTATAAAGCGGTTTAAAACAAGTCAATTTTAGAAACATATATGTCTATACTTAGATCTATATTAGAATAATAACACATACATTTGGTTTACTTTTGATGCTACCAAAAATAGAATGGATCAGATATTATATTTTAATTACTAGGATTATGTGTCATCTTCATCCCCGAAGAAAGTATATCTAATAACGCACCCGTTTATCTCACGAAGTGAAATAATGAACTTTGTATTGCTAATTGATGGAATCATGCTGTTCTATGTTAGAGTATTTGCTCGAATTTTGAAAAAACTTTAGTACATTTTGCAAGATCACTGAACCAAACCCAAGGAAACTTATTAGAAGCACAACGTTGCAACCTAAATTCTTTGCTAACCAAAGTATACAACATCTAAGAATGTAGTATTTTCTACAAGATTGATACTGTTACTTACAGAAAAAAAACTGATTAATACTCCGAGATTGACCGCGTCACACAATGTGTTGCATAACTTTACTGAGAACGTGAATCTCGTCCGCAATTAAGTGTTTTTATGCAAAATATGGGTCTTACATAACCACATTTTTTATATTAAACATAAATCGACTCACTAAAAGAGAGAGGATCACGTGTGTGCACTTTCATTCGAGAAGAACATCGGAATAGCAAGAAAAAGGCTATAATTCGATAAATTTAATGTATGAGTAATAAATGTTTACCATTCTCGTACGAAATAAGACAAATGTTCGCAAGTATTTCCTTAATTAATTTAAATTGGTTGCTTTAGAATCGACATTAGGTGCCTATAATTAATAATTTATTTTATTATGAGGTTAGAGGGGGGGGGTCGTCTATGTACTAAGAATCGATATAAAAGTATACTTGCCATGGTAACTTTTATCCCGGCCAAAGACATTCAGAGTCGGGATGCTAGTATCTCGTATCTCACTACTTACCTGCTAATCCCCAATACTGAAACGCTACTCAACTTTAACGGATACTTACATACCACAGATTACGTAAAGTCGCGTCTCCTGCACTAAAACATTACACAAAACACCTACACAAATCATGTATTTTTTATCTATGGTCCATTGTTCTACGAGCAGGTGACAGCTAAAAATTGTTGTTTTGTATGTGACTGATAAGGTGGCCTCAAACGAGATAACAGGACCTCAAGCGTTTCGGATGCGTTTCAGTATTCGGGGGTTAGAATAGCAAATAGCTTGATTTCATGTTGTTTTGTTTTGTTGTATTACAAAAATTTGATTTAGGGTACATTTGTATATGGATATAAATCTCTTTTTCGTTTTGCTGCTCAATTTTATCACCGTTAATTTATTCAAATATTTTCTAAAAATGATAATCATCAATGACTATCTCATTAGAGACCTTTATTGTATTTGGTATAAATTCCAATCCAAAAACTTATATAATGTTCTTAATAATTCACTAGACGCCTTTAATTAATTAGAAACAACATTTCACTAGTCATCAAGATTAATTTAAGGCCTGATTAGTGTTATTATTATGTTTTCAAAATATTTTAGACTTTTGTCGCCAAATTGTGGCCCGTGAGTTGGACTATGGACTTACGATAGGATTGCTTAAAACTATGCCACTTCTCGATTTATCCTAACTCTCGATTTAAATATAGGAATGAGGATAAATCGAGTTTAGGTCTAACTCTAGATTAGTAATAGCGCTGCAAGTCTAATGTTGGTTTCGTTATTTATTGCGATTTAGTAAATTACACTCAAAAGTAAGTTGCCTTTATCATCGTTCATTATCTTCACAAAGTGCCAACATATTTATTACGTTGATATTTTTTAAAGACTGTTATAACAATTTAATTTAAAAAAATATATACAACACATAAGAGTTTGTTCCAGGACGATATAAATCACTGTACGATCAACGATATAATCAAAGTTATTAAATTATTGTATTGTCATCGGTATTTGATACGTGTGCCAATTTTCAAGTTTATCAGACGTCAAGAACTTGGAGAAAATCAAGTTGCAAGATTTTATTTCATAGATACATAGTTACATACGGGTGAAGTTAATGTGAAGCTTGTAATAAACATTTATGCAAAAAAGTAAGATCAACACAATGAACTTGTATAGACAGTGTTATATCATAATTATCATTTTAGGCGGTTTTAACAAATTGAGCATCATCACTGAACCAGCTATTATTAAATTCAAAGTCACGTTTTAATGATATTTTTACCTCAGAAATTGTGAAATATTGTTATGCATTTTAATTCCTTTTTTTATCTTGACCTTTTATGTCGAGTAAAGTAATATAAAATTACTAGCTGACCCGCGCAACTTCGTCTGCGTATGAGAGAGAGGGTTGAAAGAGTGAGTCGTAGGCACCTATAATCCAATAATTCTAAAGGAGGTAATGGGATGATCTACTTCGGCCGTCAGTCACCCCGTCTCTCACCCCGCCTGTCACCCCGTCTGTCACCTGTCTGTCACCCGTCTGTCACCCAGTCAGTCACCCCGTCTGTCACCCAGTCGGTCACCTCATCGGTCACCCCGCCTGTCATCTCGTCTGTCACTCCGTCCGTTTTTGAGTTTGATAGAAATGTATACTCGTGCCAAATTACAGCACTGTAGTACTTATAGTCTCTGAGATAAACAGTAGTCAGACAGAGAGACGGACATGGCGAAACTATAAGGGTTCCTTTTTTTGCCATTTAGCTTCGGAACCCTAACAAAACAAATCGCGATAAAATCCGTAAAACCTAATTTTATTTCAACTCTGCATTATTAATTATCTAGTGCACTATGCAAGAACTGTGTGTATGAACTCAGTCACATGTTTAAGTGTCATTGTTGATTATCTCTCTACAATTGTGTTGATTCTTAGACAAAATAAGATAGAGGACAGCGGCCTGAGCAGGAAAATTTCTGACAACCGTAAATGTATTTGAACTCGATGCGCGTCTATGAAATTAGTATGAAATATTAACCAAACGTCATCAGTGCGCAGCGAACTTGAATACATTTACATCAGTTTTTCGTGCTCGGGCTACTGGGCATAACTACGAAAAAATGAAGCATTTCTATTGTATGGAACGAAATCAAAATGGCAACTTTGCGAAAGAAAGATCCCATTAATATAGCAGTTAGACATCTTCATATTCCGAAATTAGTATTATTGTAAATATAACATCGTATTTACAATAAAATCAATTAGTACTTATACGTTATTTAATTCTTATGACACGGTGACAGCTTACATGTAAATAAATCGTGAATCTAAAATGGTGGAACCGAATTCATAGTAAACATAGTAGTTTTTCGTTGTTATGCCGGGTCCTCTAATTGTTTCTTTAGTCATAGTGTTGATTGCTGTAGTCGATTACAATGAATGAATAGGTAAAGTTTTTATATTACGTGACATTTTATGTGGCGAAGTACCACTTACCAGTCACCTGACTTACTATCTGATTGTCTGGTTCACACGTTGACGTAACATATACATGATAGTTTCATACATTGCCGATTTTATCGTGAGAAATTTGAAGCACGAACCAGTTGTGGTACTAATTTAATGACCTGTGGTAAAGGATACGAGGTTTCCTGCTGCGATGACGAGCCATTTAGTACCAGGTCAATTGAGTGGATGTTCTAGGAATCTACAGTCTACATATAATTAGAAGAGCTATATTCCAAAACGTACTAACTTTCTTATTAATATCTATTCTTATTGTATTATATCTTATTAATAATTACAAATAAAACCTTTCTAATTTACATTTTAGGTATTTTCTTAAAATGTCTCAAAACAAACAAACAGACTTAAATAAATAGACACATAAATGAGTCTATCTCTTTTTGTTTAAAAGTACTAAGTGCGTTTTGGAATAAAGCTCTTCAGTATGATCTAACCATGATAATCGACAAGAGCAGGTAAAACTATTTATACTACATGCATACGAGGTACATAAGCTCACACCTGTACCCCACAAAGGGGTAGGCAGAAGCGAACTAGAACACCCACATTTCGCCAAGCTAATTTTCGTCGCAGGTATGATAGTGAGCGAGCCTATTGCCATTTCCATGCTTTTATTATATTTCATTTTAATAGGTCTACCCATATAGTAATTGGTATTATAGTCCTTAAAGGTAATAATTAGATATTGTTTATATTGTATCAACAAAAATTTTGTTTATTATAAACGATGGTTAATTATATTAATTTGATTCAGAAGTTTCGTCATCATTGATGAATAAATGCATACATGTTTCTGAATGTTTGTAGGTGTGTTCTGCCGTCCTCAAGCTAAAATACCGTAAGTGAGTAAACCTAATTTTGAGATGTCTCCAAAAAGGGATAAGTATATGGTCCCTAGAGATTTCATAGACTTATGATTGTTTTTAATCTTAAAGTAAACAAGTTATTAAGTCTATTAAATGGAAAAGCCACAGTTTAATATAATAATAATAATAATAATAAATACACCCAACAGTCACCTAGTCCTGACCCCACACTAGGGATACGTATACCTCTAAGGATATAATGTTCTTATTTCTTTAATACTGAAGATACTTTTTCTCAAAGGTTTTGTAGTAACCACACTGGTAGCCAACACTACCGTCCTCAAACTAAAATGCCGTTAAGTGAATAAAATTAATTTTGAGTTGTCTCCAAAAAATGTGGAAAATAATAATTCCTTTGCAGCTAACAAACATTTATTTAGATACATCAGTTTCTAAACAAATTACAAAATGCAGATACGATCCTTTCATTAAATATTTTCGAACATATTACGCAATCAACCTACGCAACATACAATATAATTATATGACATATTACATGTCAAATAAATTACAAATTATTTTAGGGACATGCTTAACAAAGAGCAAAGCGAAAGCGTGGCATCGTGAAGGTAGAAAAACTTACACGCTTCGTTTTCGGTCTTTCTGAGTGTTTCTTTCAATTCTATAATCCTTACACGACTACCCCGCTACGCATAGCTTCGTTATCTGTTTGACAAGAGTATTAAACTCTACTTGATGTTATTCGATAATTTTTGAAGCAATAAATAAATAACAACTAACAGTCACACATAATTATAGTCCTGGCCACCACTCCCACAGTAAGATAGCAGTTTTGTGTCGTGGGTATCAGGAACTACTAGAGACTTTCGATGTATTAATAACACCCAGACCCGAAAATATTAAATAAAAATCAATGAAGAAACATTCCGTGTTTGTTATAGATTTTTTATAGGTATTTATTTCGGCTCTTTTGGGTATGTCCATCATTATTCAAATGTTTTTGAATAATGAGTTCATCTCGTGACCAGTCGTTTTAAACAAGATGAAGCGAAAGTCTATAGTTCAACGAGTTTATAGCTATAGTATTTCGTAACAGCCTAGCCCCTGAGATGCAACGCACGTGTCTATGCCGCGCACGCCTTTCTAGAATAGTAGCGGCACTAGCGGCCTATCGAGTCCCCTTCCAATAATTAATATTGATATATGCACATATTTTAAGGATTACGAAGAAAAATATAAATATTATCACATTTTTGGAGTATAATAAAATAATTATAATTAGCAATCGATGTGATTGTGTCACAATACTGCAAGATTGCAATGTAAATAAAATGCATACGTGGTGATTGTGATTAAATAATTTATTCAGAACCACCTTTTTGAGCAGTATTTGCAATAAGGAATTTGTTATTGATAAAATAAATTAATTAAAATATGAATATAGAATTGTATGGTTGCATAAGATAATTATGTTATTTATATTACGTTTTTAAATTGAAATTAATACATTTGAAAATATAAAAGTTTTTCCCCTCCGAAAAGAGGTGTGTCAGGATCGTGGCTTGTGGCGCTCAATTATCTCTGCCTATCCCCATAGGATGCAGGTTTGAGTGTGTATGTGGGTATGTATGGATTTTCCCTCTAATGGCGAGGCTTGGGACCCAAACCACCGGCACGGCTGTTTGGACCCCAGACTGAGGAACCTCCCTGCATTTGGTTCTCGACCTAATGACCAACTGAGACCATCTAAAGATGTTGGTAAAAGTTGAAATGGTAAAACATAACATAACATAAGCTCACGCCTGTATCCCCGAAGGGGTAGGCAGAGGCGCACTAGCGAATTAGAACAACCACATTTCGCCGAGCTTAGTTCCCTCCCAGATGTGATAGGGGGCGAGCCTATCGCCATATCGGGCACAAATTCCAGACTCCGTGCTGATATGGAAAAATCCAATATCACTTTGCCCGACCCGGGGATCGAACCCGAGACCTCAGAACCGTAGTCGCACCGAAATACCGCCACGCCACCGAGGCAGTCAGAAATGGTAAAACTATTATATTAAGCTGTTGCCCAATGAGAATGTAATTAATTCCTTCCAACACGACCAAACGTTTAAGTCACTTTATTCGGTCTTTCATGGGAACTGACACTGAAATGACTGAAATAGCAAACATGGTTCAAACTTACTGTGAACGAAGCGGTACGACTTGAAACCGATTGAAAACCTATTAAAAACTTACTAAACCTATATCCGTGACAAAATAATGACATAATTTAAACGAACAAATGCGGCTTCCGGAACCATTTTTCATTGGCGTACGCATTACTACCGTTTTTATCGCCTGATGTATAATTTGATTATGTATGTAGGTACAAAATATCGTATTTCATAGAAAAAGTATGTTTTGGATTTAAATAACTATTTTGTAATTTGTTTATAATATTGTGGTTTGGGCATGTAGAAAGGATGGATGAAAGGAGGCTGACAAAGCAAATATATATGGCAAGTGTGAATGGTAGAGTTGGAAGGGGAAGACCTCATCGAACATTCTCTGACCAAGTCAGAGATTTACTCGAGAAAGGTCAAGTTAAAAGTACCCTAAACCGACGTGCATGCATGAAGAATGTAATGAGACTGAATGAGGCGAAAGAGGTGTGTAAGGATCGTAGCAAATGGAAATCCGTTGTCTCTGCCTACCCCTATGGGAAAAAGGCGTGAGTCTATGTATGTATGTATAATATAATTTATTATCTTCTGTTTCGTTTCGGTCATAATTTATAGGCGATAAGTAATTAACAGCCCACATAATAAACCTACGGTTACAGATTGTGTATTTATTATAGACTGCTAAACACTGGCTGAACATCGTACATTTGTCTTGTTATGCAGATCTTGAGTCGTGTCTTTCGAAGTTCATTAAACAAAAATACATAATTTTTATTAATTTACCCCTTCGGGGATATAGGCATGAGCTTATGTTATGTTATGTGTCATAAAATATGTACATATTTGCTAATCAGAAAATGTGTAGTTGCACACACACATACGTTTAATTCATTAATGAAGTAAATATATAATAAATTATTTCGGATAAATTTAGTTCTTAGCACGAACCTATCATTACAGTTCCGGTAATATTAATAAAATATAAAAATAATTTCTTATAATTTACATTAGAGAGCAATAGATTGTAGACATAACACGTGATTAGCCGTGAAAGGCGCATCTCATAACAACGGTGAAATCAACGATTAAGATTTAATAGCACCTTACCTAAATAGGATCCTGCATATTATTATTTATGATTCAATATCCAATGTCGAAATTTAAACTATTCATTATAAGCTATGATTTCAATCAAGTTTTATGTTTCCGAAATAACATACCCAAACTGGTGTTAAACTTGATTTTTGTGTGCCATACTAAGTGACTGTACGGTACTCAGATGTTCGGTAAATATAAACATCAGCTACGACTGCCAATTTTTCTTCTAAATCGGGTCATTTCTCGAACATGTCTAGCTCATGAAAAAACCTATTATACTAGTAGATGTATTATAGTATAAGTAGTAGTAATCACTTCGTAGTATTATGGCAGCGTATATGGAATATCCAACGACTTCCTGCGACCTTTATCAGGTCGTCTGTCCACCTAGGAGGTGGACGTCTAACGCTGGGCTTGCCGGTACGTGGTCTCCAATCGAGAACTTTTCTGCCCCATCGGCTATTGGTTCTACTAAGTGCTATCCAGGTCGATCTGGAAATCTATGTCCAGCAGTGGACGTCCTGTGTCTGATGATAATGATATGGAATATGGGCTATGTACCGGGAGGTTTGAGGTTCGCATTCCAGGTTGAGCAACTAGTTTTAGTTTTAGTTACTTGCCTGTCCCGGGACACGAGAGACATGAGAAACAAAGACCGATTCTCAGGGTTTTTTTTGGTGATACAAGTGAAAGCTATATCAAATACGGTAAGCACGTTGATTAGATTTCACTTAATTCTTAGTTTGATAAAATACCATACAAATAGTACGCGTGCATAATAAACCGAGACTTGACGGCCGTTTTACTTTTCGCAACTGACACAGATAAGCTCACTGATTTATTGCAACTATTGCCCAGGATACAGTTTGAATAAAAACTGAAGTTGCATCTGCTTGCGACAATCGTTGCGCTCCGATCTTATTCTAAAGTGAATCGAGTGTTTCACAACTAGAGACGGTTTGTCCGCTCGGCGCTCCGCTCCCGTAACCGCCGCGCCGGTTATCAGCGATGTTATGAGTCTAAGTGTGCTAAGTGCTCAGTCACCCGTGTACTCCTCGGCAGACAATATTTGGCAAAACATTCCTCTAAGTACTCAGGTAGTGGACTCGACCCACACCTTTTTCCCAATTTCTTATTTTCATAAATGCTCAGAATATGAGAGACTATGTCTGGAATAGCAAGGCCTGTTACATATGTCTTCTGCTTTTCATATTGAATTGACAGTGTATATATACTATTATTTTGTTTTAGTTAGTATTCATTTTGTTTAAAATAATTCCAAGGACACGGAATAGGTGATAAAAATGTCACTTTCTTCTTCTTCAAATATGTTGCTGTAAAATCAATTGCCCCACGAATGCTTTACCAGATTACGTCCATGTTATTTTTAGTGTATTTGGTTAATATGGCGTGAAGTAGATATTTCTCAAATGATTTTCTTAATTTAAATTTGTTTTAGATGTCGTATTTACCTACATAAAATGTATTTTTTTGTAAGAACACCGTCAATGATTTATTCACGAGACCTCTTACTTATTAGTTATGAAATCAGTTTAATGAACACAACATTTAAGCTTGTCCTTATTCGCTGAAGGGTTCGGTAGAAGTCCCATTTGTACAACCATATTTTGCTTAACTTCCAAAACGCATAAAAAAAATCAGCTTCCCCAATTTTTCTATTCAAATTTGATTCTATTTCCTAGTAGGTTAAAGGCAGCTTTTCATCCCCAGAAATATCGACTTCAATAACTGCACGCCATTAACGATTCCGGCCTACAAAGTGACAGTGGCGAGTGTGTTGTGGCCGGCATAGTCTTGTAAAAATATATGTCTTGTAATATAAACATTACATGCTAATTATATACAGCGATAAATCGTACAGAGATATCGTCACATATTTTTTAAAGACAGTCTGGCTATTCAATATTAAACCAACTTTGTCTTATTGGGTATTACCTAAAAAGTTTGCAACATTTAGCAAAATAATAACAGTTTCGTCAATGGCAATAATTTTATTGAATAATTTTATGTAATGTTTTTAACAACTAAGTAAAGTGTTTTCGAAATGATTTGCGAGAGCTAATGACGATCTCGCCAAAAATATATTTATCTATTTGGTAGCGATTAGACACAGAAGCGTTGGCTGCCTCGGTGGCGTAGTGGTATTGCGTGCGCGGTATGACTATCGTCTTGAGGTCTCGGGTTCGATCTCCGGGTCGGGCAAAGTGATATTGGACTTTTCAGTATCAGCCCGGAATCTGGAATTTGTGTCCGATATGGCGATAGGCTCGCCCCCTATCACATCTGGGACGGACCTAAGCTCGGCGAAATGTGGGTGTACTAGTTCGCTAGTGCGCCTCTGTCTACCCCTTCGGGGATACAGAAGTGAGCTTATGTTATATTAGACACAGAAGCGCCCTCTAGATTACTCAAACTCACCGTAATAATTTTCTGGAGAGCTGAGATAAGAACTAACTCTGCATATCGGTGGCTCTATGAATAGTAAGGACTTAAAAATCGTTTACAGCGATTAATCTTTATGTTTAATTGAGCTATGATTTTAGGAACTTCGAGAAAACTTAGTATCCAGTTATAATATTTCACTACTTTTAGTAGCGAAACTGTTATCTGGGTACATATTCTGAAAGCATATTTTGTTACGAACTTGGCTTTCTTTCACATTATTTAAAAAATCGTAATAACGTAGTATTTACACCTTTATTATCATAAGTATAATTATCAGGTAAAATGGTAAGCAGCAATAATTCAGGGAATTTAATTTACAACTTTATAGGTGTGATTGATATGCATTGTGAATATCTATGCCAATTTACGGCTTTCTAGAACTAATAAGTCTGAGCCAAACCATTGTCAGGCAGACACCGACGGACGTGGTGAAACTATAAGGGTTCCTTTTTGCCATATGGCTTCGGAACCCTAAACATCACCGTGAGGAACGTGCATACCTGCACAATGGGTAAGGTCTATCAAGGACTAAATCTATGGAGCTCATGTCCAGCAGTGGGAAAATAATAAGATGGAGAAACTATTATTATTTTCAAGTAAAATGCAGCGATTATGCAAAAAAATTTTCAATTTCATAAGCCGAGAGTGTGTTAGAGACCTAAATACGTACAACCTTCACCAAAGCACGTGATGATTTTATAGATGTGTTCGTACATGTCTACACGATGTGGTTGACTTTCAATTATTGTAATTTATGATGTAGTTGATCTATACTGATTACTGAAAACAGAGTTAAGGATAACAGCATTTATGGCGCGGAAATACCATTTGAAATTGAGATTAATTAATTTTAGCAAAAAGGGTTATTTTTGTTTTTTGTCTGGTAATTTCTATTTGGTTGTTTTTGACATAGATTGAGATTCAAAATTCGAAATCAAGTCGAATTCAAAATAGTTGGAATGGTGGTACGGATTGCAGCGGCATGTTGGCTGCGTCCTTGCGTGGCGCGGGTGACGAGATGGCGGCGCGGCGCGGTACTCAGCGACCGGAGGGCGCGTCTCGCAACAACCAGCACTTTCATCGCGCAGGCTTCGACGCGCCAGCGACGCTTTCCATCTTCAGTGCTGGCCCCATCGCACCACCGGTAACACGCGCACCACCACTATAGTGCGCATACAGGCTCGAACTGAAAAATAAACTGTGATCGACTTTTGTGCTCGATGGTATCTGTGTTCAAGTGCTCGCACTAGAATTGTGTTGTGAGGAGTAAAGTACTATGATGATAAGGTAAGCTTCCATTTTTATTTGTTGTAATATTTAAATATGCTGTTAAATATAATTAAGTTGTATAAAAGCCGGAACACAAAAACATACAATAAAACAAAAAAAATTGCTCATACATACAACATAAGCTCACGCCTGTATCCCCTAAGGGCGCATAGGCGCTCTAATGAACTAGAACACCCACGTATCGCTGAACATTGTTCTGTAAAAATAAATATTGTTTACAAAATGATACGATCAGTGGCTCGTTGAAATCTTTTGTAGTGATCAGTTTCCGTAGACGCTACGTGCTGGCTACGGTAGCTTTCGTAGCGTGACTATTATAGTGTTCATTATAATCTACGAGTATAGTTATATAAGATAGAGGTGAATAACCAATATATGAATACTAATATATGTTCACATTTAAATATAATATGGAATTTTTGGCCACTTTCGAAACTATCGCTTTATAGGATAATTTATGAGTATACATTGTGCATAATTATTTAAATTAGATATTGCTTTTTTATATGTATATGTATTTATAGATAGCATACTTAAATGATCAGTTGTACAGATTTATTTTACGAAACAATTTTTTACTTAATTTACTTTCTCTTGTTAAAATATTTGCGATTATTTTTACTACATTTATAAGCCAATAAGAAGTATTTGCTATCCATTTTAGCGCGTATAAATAATTTAATCAAAATACGTCGATTTTGCACGCTTCTTGAATATTGCAAAGCCAATTGCTGAGAGCTACAGAGATTGCAAAAATATATTATCATACACATAAGCTCACGTCCTATCTCAGAAGAGATCGGCAGTTCAACTTGTTCACATGCGATACACTGGACTTATTATTCACACCATTGATCGCCTTCGTGGTCTAGTCGTAATGTATATGAGCTGTGGATGGCGACGTCCTAGGTTCATTTATCAGGTCGGATAAGGACATTTTACTAACAGGTTTTACGCGGGACTATCCCCCGAATGTTCAAGCGCTACTCAACTTTAACGGCTTCTTACATTGATTTTCGCCATACAATTTTGACAAATAAGGCAGCCATAAACGACATACGGCGACCTTAAATGTATGAACATTCGATGGTATATATCCCAGAGAGTATTGACAAGCACCCGGATAAACCCGAATCCATTCTACAACATGCTTGATAAAGTGTGTGATAAGAGCAGGTGGTAATATTACCATCAGTGGTAGTGGTAACAAGCTCACCACTAAGTACACTATGAGACGATCTTAGGCTGAGATTTATAGAGCGAACTGCGACTAAGTCGGAGTTATAAAAACGCACTCAGTGAGGATTTGAAATTTTGGTATTATGAAATTTAACATTTTTTTTAAACTATTTGATTTATAATCAATAGGTGGTGTTCTTGATACATGGTCAGCGGATTTAGACAAGAGGCTTATGCGAATAGAATAAATGTATGTATGGGAATGACATAAGAGTACGCTATGTATCGCGTACTCAGGTGCGCCGTGCGGCTGCTAAAAGGTGGAACAATGAGCTTGCCAATATTATAACTAAAATGTAATTTAAATGATGTCAGATGATATTATTTTGTCATAACGATACGATTGGTGCATTTGACATCGATTTTGATTACTATATCATCAAAACTTGGTTGCCATATATTAAAAGTCAAACCCTTGCAAGTTGCTAGTAATATTTCACATCTTACAGATACGATAGCTAAAAGACAAACATATATTTGAATATTAATTTTCACATTATACATAAAGACTTAACAAATCAATTTATTTTTACTAATCGTAGATTTATTCGCTTATAAATATACATTTAATTTTCTGCATTAATTAACCATAATTTCTTATTTGAAATGGGTCATAGGTCGTACAAATTAGCATAATTATGCTATTATTTCTATTAATTAATAGAAATACAATAATGTAACTCGTATAATATTAACGTAAGTGGTGACCGGGGTTGTGTAACCACGGCGACCAAAACCGCGACCAAATATAGAAACTCGAGTGAAACTAGTGCATCGAACCGAGCATCCACAATAAACATATAAACCTCAGCACATAGCAGAATCATGGATGGCGAATACAGCTTACGGCGAAGATTTGTTGATTTTTTTTTTATTAAAAAGAAGAAATTTCATATACATTTATAAGGAGTTAAACATTTCGTTTTTTAATCAGCGATACAATCATGATTTGTGCATGACTTCTTTAACTATGGATCTATGGATGGCTAACTGCCGAATGGTCAAACGCTACTTAAATTTAACGGCTTCTTACATTGATTTTCGCCGTATAATTTTGACAGATAAGGCGGCCTTAAACGACATAAGGCGACCTTAAGTGTGTGAACATTCGGCGGTAATAAGCCTAGAGTAGACTTGACCAGCTTAATATAGTTTTATAAAATAAATATCAAATTATCTTTAAAGTAGAAAAACTTTGGCCAGAACTACGAGACCAGGTTTCGTTGAAAATATATTCGTCCCTAATCAGTAAACTAATTTAAATGAACTTAATAAATATCGTTACAAATAACAATAAAATTAATTACTTATTTGTATATTTTAAGATCTATTTCAACAAAACATTGAAAAAAAACTTATGAACGCGTCGCGTCGTAAGTACTGCACGCTCACTGCCGTTTATTGAAAGCGAAAGCTCGCACTCGCTCCGGATGTTCAAGATATATGGCAATGTTTACCGTCTGCGAACAATATGCTCGATATTTTGTCAAAACGTCTTTAAACTCGTTTGTGGAATGTAGTTTATGTTTCCGTATTATATCTTGCTTGCTACTCAATGAATAGTATCTTTACGTTTTGAGATCTTGGATATTGGATAATTTCGGGTGATACGAACACAAACATAAGGAAAGAATATGGTGTTGTAGGCATTGGGGGTTTCGGACCAGCCCCCCCGAAATACTGGCTTACTGCGTAGAAAGGGACAGTATTACATCTAATGTTAATTAATTTAGCCATTACACTCATAAGTTTATAATATCGAAGGTATCATTTTATTTTTTTTATATACTAACATTTCTATTTTATCGTAGGTTCGGAATAAAGCATACTTAAAATGCAGTCAAGTAGTGGTTTTGTAATATTGACATCTATATTACAATATCTTAAGTTTGCTAATATGGACTGCCTCTGTGACGTATTGGTATTGCGTGCGCGGTCCGACTATCGTCCTGAGGTCTCGGATTCGATCCCTGGGTCGGGCAAAGTGGAATTGGGTTTTTCAGTATCAGCCCGGAGTCTGAAATTTGTTCCCGATATGGCGATAGGCTCGCCGCCTATGACATCTGGGACGGAACTAAGCTTGGCGAAATGTGGGTGTTCTAGTTCGCTAATACGCCTCTGCGTGGCGTGAGCTTATGTAAGTTTGTTAATATAACAAATATGACACCTATTACTATAATATACGCTTAAATCTTTTAAGTTTGCTTTCTTTTAAAATATTTACTCATAAATTGGCTACATACAGAACCCATTAGATAACTAATGCAATTTCAAGAGCGTTGACAGCCCTTTGTATATAACATATGGTACGACGGTATAGGAAATGAGACTATTGTATTATATTATGATAGTACAAATAATAACTCTGATATTATCTACTATTAATAGCAGCGATAACTCAGTTGGGAATGGTGTGGACTGCCGAGACGAGTGTCGCAGGTGTCGAGACCAACCTCAAAAAGAGCACACACCTCTGACTTTTCTATGTTAAGTGTGTTTTCATAGTGGAATATCCCTTGCTATAACGTTGAAGGAAAACATCGTGAGGAAACCTGCATACCCGAGAATTTCTCCACAAGAATTTCGAAGGTATGTGAAGTCTACCAACCCGCATTAGGCCAGCTTGGTAGACTAAGGCCTAACCTCTCTCATTAGTAGAGGAGGCCCGTGCCCAGCAGTGGGACATTAATATTACAATGCTATTATTTTTTTTTATGTACCTTTCATCATTGTGACATCATTGTGACTGACTCTCAAAACACAAGTACTTATAATATAAATGCTATATTAGATATTTGCCCAACATTTACTAATATTTATGTCCACTGCGTACACTTACGAAAAAAGTACAATCACGAATTTATTAATGTTGCAATCATGGATGCATTTGCAAAGCATGTGAGTGCATTTGAGAAAGTGTGTTTTTTTATTTTGATGTTGGGCTACTGCCAAATTCCTGGACATAATTGGAATGAAATGTATTTGCATTGAAGTACAAATCTGATTAGCATGCTTTAAGCTACATCTATTGATATTCTATGCATGCCGAAATGTTGTCACATTGTTACTAAATACCCAGGCTATCTTTATGAATTAGTGCTTAAAGGCAGAGCTAAGTATGAATATTGCTTAAAAATATCGCAAACATATTTAAACTGCTAAAACGTAATGTATGGCTTAAATTACACTTACGATAATAAGGTGATTTTCGAACTTTTAAACCACATTGAGGTGTATTATGTAAAAGAGAAAAGACTTGATTTTACATCAAATCTAGTTGATTAATATTCATCTTATATGAATGAAAGTGATTGGAATTATATTTGAGACAAGACAAGACGAGACAAGTGTTTGTATGGTCTACGGATATTTGTTTCGGGTCTGGGTGTTGTGAGACCGAAAGTCTCTCGTAGTTCCTGATACCCACGACACAAGACTCAATCTGAGTGTGGGGTCAGGACTATGCATGTGACTGTTGGGTGTTATTTATTTAACTAGAATAATTACCACTTCTATGACGTAGCAAGCTAGGAGCCAATTTTAGAAAGAGCGGTCCTAGATTCGATACCTGCACAGGATAATTGCCTGTGTAATCCAAAAAGATGTATTCCCGACTTCACTATTGTTATGCCAAAAGTCTCTTTAGGTCCTTATATCCACGACACATCACTTATAAAGTGATCTGAACTATGTGCGAGACTCAGACTAACTACGAAACCGTGAAGTTAAGAATGGACTTTATTTATTTAATCCTCAAGGATTCCAAGAACGTTACAAAAGGATTTCACCAGATAAAATTACAAATACCTTGAACCGCCGTGAAAATTCACCATTACCATCACTAAGCGAATGGTATTAGGGCAGCAAGTGAACAAACGAAACTTAAATCTTTTTCATTTCGTAAGCGACTAGTTGAGAGGGCACTTTTACTACATAAGTAATAACGACGGACTTGAATTGACGTAACGCTCGTGCGAATCTCTACAGTGACCAGTTACACAACGCACAAACTTTTAATAATTCGCATTATACAGGTTGATGTACATAACACTCATCCCATTGCGCAGGGATGCCAGCGCAACAAAAAAATTATACCACCATTATATAAAAGTTTAGATGGGTTACCACAATGCCTTATAGCAGTATTGTTATAATCTTACTTGTACTGATTCCCGTAAAAAAAATAAGATTATAATAATACTGCTATAAGACGTGGTGATAACATACATATATACCGAATACATACCGTAGTAGCGTTGGTATTCACATCTTAAAACGGTCACAAAATATTGTAACTTATATATATATATCCGACATATGGCAGCTCTGCCTCGCGTGAGGTAATGCGATGGTTAGCACCTTACGACCTTTCTGTCTTATGTAAAGCATAACACGGTTTAACATGACATGAACTATCAAGTCAATATACTTAAACAGCATGTTTTGTTTTTTTTTGCTGCATAATTAAGACCGTGTATTGCAGGAATGAACCAACCCACAAAAAATTAAAAAAAGAATATTGATGCCAACATGATCTAAACCTTAATGGTGGTCTACATTGGTGTCAACAATTTTTATGGTATTTTTGTGGGATGGACCATTTTTGCACAACACGGTCCAATTCTTGTTACATTGTCAACATCACTTCTGTGTATATTTACGTACTTGTAAGGCTATATATTATAATAATTTATTTATATAAATAAATAAAATATATATATATATATATATATATATATATATATATATATATATGTGACCAAATAAAAAAAGGCCAAGCCAAGTGTGGGAACACTGTCTCTGGCAGTAAGCAAACTGCATCTATCAATAGTAACGGGATACCGACGCTTGTCAAGTCACAATCATGGTCGCACTATAGTGTATTGCTTAGATTTCTTATGATAGTTGATTATCAGGTAACATACATGTTACATAAAATAAATGTTTTGTGCATCTGTTTTTATACAATGTTTCGAGAACACCATAAACAGGACACAGGCCTTCACCAGTTACCAACAACAATTACGGCGTATCACGTGTGACTCAAAAATATTCTCATTTGAGTTAATAAAATTAATCTGTATTAAAATTAAAAAAGGATTTGGCAAAGTTTTTACGACCGGCTGTCTGCCTGACGTCAAGCCCCTCTGAGGGATGCAGTTCTTGTTAAATTCGAAAATTCACTTTGCCCAACTTGGGAATCGAACCCGCGACCTCTCGGTCCACGGCCCATATGTGCTGACACTATACTATATCAAATTTTCATTAATGAGGTAGAGCCCATAAAACAAAAATATTATAAAGTGCACAAAAACCAACGGGAAATATATAACTGAACCGTACATGGCAAACAAAAATGCACTATTCCAAAAAAATGTGTGTTGATCGTGATTGTTTAAACTTATAATGATGTGGGTCACGCAACGGTCGGATGCTGCGGAGTGGTTCGCGGGACCGCCCGACCGTGCGGTCACTGGGCCAGATGATACAACTGCTATTACCTTACGTAACCGTAACACACGCACAAACATTCTTGCAAACGATTATGATAATTTATCTTGTGCAACTGTAACATTAGTATTTAAGTCCTGTATCCTGGAAGAGGGTAATCAATCACCGAAACGAGTATCTACCAAAACTATTGTTCCGATATTTTATAACATAACATAAGCTCACGCCTGTATCCCCGAAGGGGTAGGCAGAGGTGCACTAGCGAACTAGAACACCCACATTTCGCCGAGCTTAGATATTTTATTTAATTATATCTATATTCTGTATTAATTGAACAATAAAATCCAAACAAATCTTATCGTTATAATATAGATAATCAAGTAGACCACATTCAAATAATTAAAATAATTACTACAAAAATGCAGAAAACACAATGATTGATAAATGTTAGAAAAAGTATGTAATGGGTAGTGACAATAATTCATTACAGTTGTAATATATAACCTTGACACAATAGATCTGCAAGCTTACAATGTAATCTTGAAACAAGAGCATTTGTTTAAAGCGAAGGTTGTTATACAATCAGGAAATTATAATTCAGGACGAGAATTTGTTTTGAGAATAAAAAATAGAAAGCGTTATTGTCAAAAACATTTAAACGTATAACAATGCGGAAAGTATTTTTTATTTAATTTAAATAATATAAAACAAAAACGGAAGTTGGTGAAAGATAAAAACAATCAAGAGCACTAACAGATTGTATTAAAAGAGTTGAGTGCACAATATTTACGCAATACTCGTAATCGAAACGAAACCAGTTTATGTACAGAAATGTTGCAGTTTAATGAATTTTCAAGCTTAATTAATCAATACGTTTGCTGTACTGCAATTATAACATTTTGTTCGAACGCGGCATATGGTACTAGTTAACCCCCCTACAGTACTACTGGACTCGGTGAGAGGAGTAACACTTCAAATGATGCTATGTAGTATGTATTGAAGCGAGGTCAGCGGGTTCCCAGTGATTGGGTTCCTAACGGAAATTATCAATTTTTAACTGCAATATTATGCTGTTTGTAAATATGTTGCATTAATTTATACCAATGCACTTCATTTGCAAAACAAGATACAGCTCGTGACTAGCTCAAAAAGCCTATGACATTAAGACGTCATGCCCTCGATGATAAAAATAATTAATTTAATTAATTTACGGATTTAAGGAAACAACGTCACAATAGCATTGCATATGTTTTAAAATCTTACAACTTTTTATTCCCTTTAAATTTCCTTTCAATCATCAATATTTTAATCATTAATTATATATTCAAAGAATTATTAAATACTAACTAAATCTTCGTGAAGGCACATAACGTAGACTTCCGTAGCGCCTGTCTTATGGTGTTACTATGTTAACTCTTGGAAGTTATTTATTTACCTCTAAATTATGTATGCATCCTAGATATTACATGCGTCTCTGCGCAAGAAACATCAATCCTTTGACCAGCGAACTAAACTAAAACTTAATGTAGTTGAAATACAAACGAGTATATAATGACATGCTAGCGGTGAATACACATCAACATTTTGTTAACATTTCCTTATATTTCGACAAATACTTATAGAGTAATATCAATTTACAGGTGTTGCAACATCTACAAATATATAATAAAAATTACCCCAAGTTTCTTCATGTATAGCTTAAATAATAACTCAACTAAAAAACAAGTAAAAGCATTTTTTTATATCACACGTAAACAGTAGTTCAAAGTTTAGAGACAAAAATAATGATTAAAAGAGCAACTAATATTGCCAAATGTTGCATTTACTTTATACCTTATTTTGAGTTTTGCTTTCGGTGAAGAAACTGGTGGTTAATCTCGGGTAATTTCTCTTTTTGCATAAGTAATTGTGACTAAGCACCAATTATCTCTGGCCGGATAGACTTACACAGAATAGTATGGAAAACCTGTTGTAATGATTTATCTCGTGGATCACATTTCAAGACCAGTTGATATGCATATTATAGCTTTGTAGAAACGAGAAAGCCGCGAGAGTCTGTCAGCTCTTTTACATCGTCATTGTTTCATAATTTATTCAACGCATAAAAATAATATGATAATGATCAAAATCAACTCAGGACTATATCCCTGAACGTGTAACCAGATATGCAATTAGTTGCACGCACTGTTCGTTTATTTCATGTTTATGTAATAGCGAATGAGCACAATTTCCAACCACAGGCAACATAACATGAGTTTTAGATATCGTAAAACTCAAACGTCAATATCGCACGCCCTGCCAGCGGCCTGAGCAGGAAAATTTCTGACAACCGTAAATGTATTCGAACTCGATGCGCGTCTATGAAATTTATATGAAATATTAACCAAACGTCATCAGTGCGCAGCGAACTCGAATACATTTACATTTACATTAGTTTTTCGTGCTCGGGATACTGATTTAAACTCCAGGGTCTCACGGTATTACAACCTAAATACACTTCCACTAAATGAATAAGCGGTAATGTTTTACGAAATTTTGGCAACCGATATTTCTTTACACAAACATTGACTCTGGTCTATATATACCCTACAGATTGCTTCAAATTCTGTAAAGTGTGCTTCCACATATGGAATACTATGGTTTATCTTACGACATTTACTCTGTAATGTAGGTACGCCTAAACACAGTTTAAACTTGAACCGCGTCTCCTGCACTAAAACATTACACAGAGCACCTAAACAAAACATGTATTTTTTATCTATGGTCCATTGTTTTACGAGCAGGAGACAGCTAAATCGTTGTTTTGCGTATATGTTTTTGTGTAATTTTTCGAGAAAAGCTAGTGCAGGAGACGCGGCTTAATAGTTACTATCCTAATGATATGAGTGGTAGAGCCACGTTGTAGACAGTTACATCTACAGCACGAATGGGCCGGCTCGACCGGTTTGATACCACTGTCTCACAGAAAACCGACTAAAATGTCTCAACCTTCACTTATATCACGGACTTATATAACCATAAATACTCAACTGGCCATTTTTGTTAAAGCGCACTGATGCATTAATTTCATCTTAGTTACGCGAACAAAATAAATCACAGAATGACTT
Source organism: Clanis bilineata (assembly GCA_036417725.1). Classification (NCBI taxonomy): domain Eukaryota; kingdom Metazoa; phylum Arthropoda; class Insecta; order Lepidoptera; family Sphingidae; genus Clanis; species Clanis bilineata. Next base: position 5,675,138 of record CM071142.1, read on the forward strand.
GGGTAACCTATTAACCGTCTTTAATGACATTAATAGCAATAAATAATGTTCTTAAGGTAACGTAATAAGTGTCACAACGTATGTTTAAGTTATTGGATACTAAATGGCAGGGCTGGGTATCACACATTTACAACGCAAAAAGGTATGCAGATGTGAAAAGATACTTGAAAACTTTTCACCTTATATGAGACCACCCTTGGAATAAGCTTTATTAAAAACAAAAAGAATGTGGAAAATTGATCCATATTTGGCGTACATATTGCGCATAAAAAATGCTGACGAATTGGGTACCTCCTTTTTAAGTCGGTCGATAAAAAACAGGACCGCGTACGTCGCGGTTACTTGAAGAGGCAATCAAACAAACCTCTATAATTACTTTTCAAATACCATAGTTCATGGAAAAGGTGCGAAATTATGAAAGAAAGAAAGAAATGTTTATTGCTACTAGTATAACATACAACATTAACTAACATAAGATACATTAATTTAAACTAAAACTAAATACAAAAGAGAAATGTTGCATGTCCATACCGTAACAACAACGTCTTATGATATCGTTTTATCGTAATGCTTAAGTATTGAATTAACATTAACAACATTATTTGTATTATAAATAATACGACGCATAAATAGCCACGGGGTAGAAAGTAAAATAGAGAAAGCCAAACATTCGTCAATGTTATCTTAACGAATTCATTGCTTAATTGTTATCAATACAGTAAAGTGAGCTTGACGTATGTACATATATAACACCTGCCGTGTTTAATTAGTTGCATGGCAACTGTTACTACTAGAAATGATACATACATTCTGTAATTACTTTATTTTATTGTACAGTAGCCCGAGCCCGAAAAACTAATGTAAATGTAAATGTATTCGAGGTCGCTGCGCACTGATGACGTTTGGTTAATATTTCATACAAATTTCATAGACGCGCATCGAGTTCGAATACATTTACGGTTGTCAGAAATTTTCCTGCTCAGGCCGCTGATGACAAATCTTTAAATTTATTAATGGATATTCAGTTGGTATAAAAATTAGGATACAATCACGTCCCATGTGTCAGACAAAAAATGATTTTGATAGGCTGTTCCTATCAACATGGCTTCTTCAAAGGAATACATGTACAGACATGCGGAAAACTGATAATCTATTACATAACACAACGAACAGACATTGATTGAAGTTTCCTCGTTTATTTACAAGACGGGAAACAGTTCGCCTTTCACATCACTTGCCCACAGGTTTTGCTCCCACACCTAAGTACATTGAACTGGGCTCGAAATGAACGTATTTGGCACTACTCAATAAGTGAACACAGCTGTGTAAACAATTACCAGCATAAGCGAATTGGGAGATACTATTGAACATGATGTGGCGATAGGCTCGCCCCCTATCACATCTGGGACGGAACTAAGCTCTGAGAAATGTAAGAGAGAAATGTGGGTGTTCTAGTTCACTAGTGCGTCTCTGCCTACTCCATCGGGAATACAGGCGTGACCTTATGTTAGGTTATGTAAAGAATGCGTGACGGAAAACAAAAATGACCCCGATCTCTTTCGACAAATGATCTAAGAGTAAAAGCGTACAATAGTACAAGTACTTCATACTTGTCAAATTTAAAACTCAAACCATTTATTCTGCAAATAAGATATTTTATATCACTTTTACATGTTAATTGCGAGTATAAATTCAAAGTATGTATACTTGTTACCTCTGACTATCCCTAGACGTGATTTTTGACGTATTTATATAAATTGTAGAGGTATAAACATGTTTTACACTGTTAGCTCTGAACACTTAGGCTGAGATTTTTTAACCGAACTTCGACTCCGTCCGAGATATTTTTTACAATATAAACAGACTGACAGACAGACAAAGCAAAGATTTTCTTGTAAAAAATGACTCTGACTAAGTCAAAATACTCATTGAGTACGCTTCTTTTACTTAGACTTGGTCGAAGTTCGCTCTATAGATCTCAGCTTGAATACTAAGTTACTGAGTAGTCATACTGCATGACTTGTGCAACAAAATTAATATACCTTTTTGTATCGATTGAGAAATATAGTTTCTTATGCGCACATGTGGATTAGTGTAAAAATTAATTGCTTGCCTTCTCTGGTGTATTCATTATCCGCTAAAGACCAACGCAGTGTCGCAATTAACTGGCATGTCGTTTTGGCTTACATGACATGTATTAAGACGATATGAGAATAAAATATGAAAGCGTGAAGGGCTGGTTTTGACGTATTCTACGCGCACACCGGTGCGCGCATCAGCGCGGTAATGCCCGCGACAGATTAACTTGTCAGCACAAAGACATTAAACAGTTTAGCCTAAGAGCCAAGATGCTAACGCGCGTCATGACCTCTTGGATTATGAAGATTAGATGCTCAAAAGAAAAAAAAGGTTGCGTCTTATATATTATGTTAACATTTATAAACTAGCCTAAATAGATAACTGAACGATCTGCAACTCGTTTAAATTAATAATTAATTATTAATTACCCGTGCACAGCAGTGGGGCAGTAATATTACAGGGTTAATATTATTATATTGACCAAAAATTTTGAAACTTTTAACATATACCACTATTATAGAAATGTTGTTTTGGAATAATCTTAAAATTCTTAAGTGGTCTATTTGACAAAATGAACCTATTTCGATGAATTTGGGTATGAGGATAATCTTAGCCATCTCAATCTGCAGACAGGATATTTTTATGAATTCAGGCCTAATAGGGATGAAATAATTGTTTAATCACAATTTAATTCAGTTGCCTCCTTGGTCTAGTGGCATATATGGGCTGTGAACCGAGAGGTTCTGGGTTCGATTCCCAGATCGATCAAAGCTAATTTAATTTAATAGATTTCGATGAAATTTTAGATGAGGATACACTTGTCTTTAGGGACTCAAATGAGGTACTTAATTTTTTTTATTAACCCCTACCTTTAGGGGTGATGAAATACATGTTGAAAGTTTGGTTGGGCATTCGGAAACCTTAAAAGATTTTGATGGAATTTGGTATGAGGATACATTTGACCGTAGGGACTCAAATGGGGTACTTCATTTTTTTAACCCCTAAAAGGACGAAATAAGGGATGAAAGTTTGTATGGGAGTTCAGAATCCACTTAATGGATTTTTTTAAATTTGGTATGAGGATATCTTTGGTCTGAGGACAGACACAAGGGACACAAGGGTTTATTTTTTTAAATCAACACCTATAGGCATGAATTGCTTTTCTTTCTTTCTTAAAAAAAATAGATGATAAAAGTTTATATCGGAAATTAGAAACCGCTGATTATACGGATTTTGATATAAGTTGGTATGAGGATGTGATGTTTTGCAAACATGTGTTTATCTGCAAAAAGGGATGAATCTTTCTTCTTGGTCGCACTCTTCATTTCTGAAGGTCGTGTCCGTCTTGAAATTTCCGTCGCATCTCTCGGATGATCTTCTTCCAGGTTTTTCTGTCCTTAGCCTGCCTCATTGCTGTTGTTACTGAGAGTCCCGTGAGTAGTTTTATTTGATCGGACCAACGGCTAGGTACACGCCCTCGCGGTCCTTTCCCTTCTACCTTTCCAACCAAGAGTAGTTTCTCCAAATTAGGGGGGTCCCGGCGAGCCACATGTCCAAAATACTGTAGTCAGCAAAGGGATGAAATAGGGGTTGAAATTAGTTTTTTTTAATCTTTGATCCGATTGACTTTAAAATCGATATCTGAGTCCCCCCGTAGTTCCAAACGTCGAAACCGCTCTTAAAAGTGACAAAAGTGACCGCCATTTTGTACTTCTTTGTTTTTGGGCCAATTGACTTCAATATCGATATCTGAGTCACCCCGTGGTTCCGAACGACAGAACCACTGTCAAACCTGTCAAAAGGGGCCGCCCTTTTTGTTTTTCTTTGTTTTTGGGCCGATTGACTTCAAAATCGATATCTGGGTCACCCCGTGCTTCCAAATGACGGAACCGATGTCAAAGTTGTCAAAAGAGGCCGCCATTTTGTATTTATTTGTTTCTGGGCCGATTTACTTCAAAATAGATATCTGGGTCGCCCCGTGGTTCCAAACGACGGAACCGATGTCAAAACAGTCAAAAGTGGCCGCCATTTTGTTTTTCTTTGTTTTGGGGCGATTTACTTCAAAACCGATATCTGGGTCACCCCGTGGTTGCTAACGACGGAACCGATGTCAAAACTGTCAAAAGTGGCCGCCATTTTGTATTTATTTGTTTCTGGGCCGATTTACTTCAAAATAGATATCTGGGTCGCCCCGTGGTTCCAAACGACGGAACCGATGTCAAAACAGTCAAAAGTGGCCGCCATTTTGTTTTTCTTTGTTTTGGGGCGATTTACTTCAAAACCGATATCTGGGTCACCCCGTGGTTGCTAACGACGGAACCGATGTCAAAACTGTCAAAAGTGGCCGCCATTTTGTTTTGGGCCGATTGACTTCAAAAGGTACCTGGGCCGCCCAGTGGTTGCTTACGACGGAATCGATGTCAAAACTGTCAAAAGTGGCCGCCATTGTGTTTTTCTTTGTTTTTGGGCCGATTGACTGCAAAATCGATATCTGGGTCGCCCCGTAGTTGCTAACGACCGTACCGATGTCAAAACAGTCAAAAGTGGCCTTCATTTTGTTTTTCTTTGTTTTTGGGGCGATTGACTTCAAAACTGATATCTGGGTCGCCCCGTGGTTTTGTACGACGGAACCGATGTCAAACTGTCAAAAGTGGCCGCCATTTTGTTTTTCTTTGTTTTTTGGGCAGATTTATTTTAAAATCGATATCTGAGTCGTCCCGTTGTAGAATATTTAGACCAAAACGACAGGGTGGATCGAAAAATTAATAGTTTTTACCGTTGGCCCTACAAAATACGCGTGCGAAGCAGCGGGCAAAAGCTAGTATAAAATATGCTGCGACATGCCCAAATAAAATGGCGGCCACTTTTGACAGTTTTGACATCAGTTCCGTCATTAGAAACCACGGGGCGGCCCAGATATCGATTATGAAGTCAATCGGCCCGAAACAAAGAAAAACCAAATGGCGGCCATTTTTGACAGTTTTGACATCGGTTTCATCGTTAGCAACAACGGGGCGACCCAGATATCGTTTTTGAAGTCAATCGGCCCTGAAACAAAGAAAAACAAAATGGCGGCCACTTTTGACAGTTTTGGCATTGGTTCGGTCGTTAGCAACTACGGGGCGACCCAGATATCGATTTTGAAGTCAATCGGCCCAAAAACAAAGAAAAACAAAATGGCGGACACTTTTCTTGATTTTGACCTTGGATCTGTCCTTAAAAACTACGAGGTGACCCAGATATATTGAAGTAAATCGAATTAAGGACAAAAAACAAATTTTCCATCCCTATTTCATCCCTGTATATGTAGGTTGAAATAGGGATCATGCCAGACATCCACCCCTTCTGGGGGATCAAGTCCCAAATTAAATTACAAAATTCGCTTTGCCCTACATGGGAATCGAACTCACAACCTCCCGGTTCACAGCCCATATATGTTGCCACTAGATCAAGGAGGCGACTAGAAAAGTATCCTCATACCAACTTTCTTAAAAATCCGTTGAGCCGTTTCTGGAATCCCATATAAACTTTTACCCCTTTATGGTTGTTAAATTTGTGTCCTTTTGGTCAAAAGTATCCTCATACTAAATTTCATCGAAATCCATCAAGGAGTTTCAAAATGGATTGACTCCTAGACTATCAATGTCTAATATTTGACACAAAGAACTGAATAAACGTAATATCAGAGTTGAAAATGTCGAGCACGTCCCTCCCCTTCAATGGTTACCGGACGACTGAGATCAACACGGGCCGTCTCAGAAAACAATGATGTAATGCCACAGCGTATGTGCAAAACCAATTTTTTCCTTATTGTGATAAAACTATTTAGCTTGGTGAAATTTTTTTTTCGACACAATGAAATTAATATTGATGTCTACGTTTTAAATCAAGTTACAAATTTATATCGTTCGCCGTACGGAAGATTCAAGTTTTTCAAAAACAGATGAGAGGTAACTTTGGATTTTTTTTCTATCGAGAAAACTTTTAGTAATTATGTTTTTGCTCACGACAGAATTTAAGTTAAATGGTCTATTAATACATTTCCAAAAATTACCTTCGTAATCTCAGTACTTTAGGACACCCAAGCTCGTGAAAATCCTTATTTTGTTCTCATATCCTCTTAAACATTGTGTGAATTCCGTTTGTGGGTTGTATGGTCGACTGGAATTCATAAAATATGTCCTTTGTTTTTGTCAGTCAGGCGGCCGGACGTAAAAACTAATCCAAATCCATTCTGTAACATGCTTGAAGAAGTGTGTTGCACCGACCCCGCATTAAGGTGGAATAAGGGCAAATAGAAAGAAAGAATATACTTTGTTTTTGTGATAATCTACTGATAATTTGAAAAAATATTAAATATCAAATATCGTTGTACTATATAGGTATTCTTTAGGAGCCCTATAAAAATTATACCTACTCTGCATTATTAATTACATTTGCAACTATGTTACCACTTATAGTGAAGATTTTTTAATCCGCGCACGGCAAGTGACTACACTCCATCCGGGACGTTACCACCATCTCTTATAGCAGTATTACCCATTATAATCTTATTTGTACCAATTCCAATATCCATATATCCAATCCATACCAATGTAATGTAATAGGCTCGCCTCCTATCACATCTGGGACGGAACTAAGCTCGGCGAAATGTGGGTATTCTAGTTCGCTAGTGCGCCTCTGCCTACCCCTTCGGGGATACAGGCGTGAGCTTATGTTATGTGTGTTTTGTACCAATTCCCGTACAAATAAACGAAGTAACATTATAATAATACTGCTATAAAAGGTGGTGGTAACCCCCTGGGTGTAGTTTAGTCACTTTCCCGATGTTAATGATGAACTGGTGTTAAGTGTAGTGCAGTCCAAAAAATCGGCTACAACCGACAAACGATGCTTTATCGGCGGTCACCAAAATAATTCCGGCCTTCTTATGCTGTACACACTCCGAAGAGGGAAGAAGCAAATTAAAGGACTTGCGAGTTGCGACAAGATAGGCGAATTTTAGTAAAATGACGAGTCGGTCTGATAAAAATAGAAGGTACTATACTTATTAAATTATACTTATAAAAACATTTTCGCTTATCTTTTCGCTAAGAATAGCCTGTCACTTTTTTCCTTGCGTTACATTGTTTAAAATTGAAAGGGACAACCTTTGGTTAAAGCTAAGCGGCGCTTAAATATTTTTATAAGTAAGGGGCTATTATGCATATTTGTGCATTTGTCATTTTAGATTATTTTTACCAATCACGTGTATGTATAAACTAATTTCAATGAAATCTAAGACTCATGTACACCACGACCTGGATTAGAACATGAATATCTTCTTTTTATTACGACTCCGACATTCACACAGGTGGAACCGCGAACAAAAGCTATTAATTATAAATATACGTTTATAACCGTTCATTTAGACATGCTCGAAGTGTGCAAATTCCATATAATCATCATAGCGCTAAAAGCACCGGTAGCACTCTGCACTTGTGATTAAATTGAACCAAATTGCGAAATATAAATTCCGGTTACTTTTGCAACAATACTCTATTTATGAACCATTATACCTTGAGGGTACTTTGAAATGTCAAATGTCGCTCAAAAGATTTATAGATTTTAGATAAGAACAAAATAATAGTATGTTAGGATATGGTATGTAAACTAATTTCATTGAAATATAACTATTTTTACGGATTTTATCACGATTTGTTTTAATTTTTATGCCCGACGTTTCGTCGGACTTGTGACCACGAAGAGTGCAAAGCCTAATCCGTAAAAATAGTTTTATTTCAATGTATAAAATAATTGGTATTTGCAATTTTCCCCTGATTAAAGTTTTCAGAAATCAATACCAGAAACTACTTTATAAATATTTACAATTGGTTTTGTTTGTCCGCAGGGCGCTATTTTTAGCGCTATCATGCGCGTGCGCAACGGCATTGTCGCCGCTAGTGGTGGCCAACGATGACAGCGACTGCGCACTATACCTCACCGGACCTGGGCGCAGTTCCGCCTACGACTACAGCATCAACCTCCTCAAGGGCAACTTGTGAGTACACACTTGACAGATGTCGAACACTTACATAATACACCCGTAAGGTCAATTAAGCAGATGACCTCATATCAGTGTGACTGAAGTGGACTGATAGGACTACTTTCTTATGAATTCGAGGTTGAAGGTCGAGTGTATGTCAATGTTACGTTCCGATGTATTTTTCAATTATATTTTCGGTGACATCATGCTAAAAATCCACTCGAAGTTTATAGATAGTAGAGTGGAAGGCAAGCGACATAAATTAAACAAAATCAAAATCTTTACTCACCTTTAGATAAAGGTTGTTCGCAAGTAAAGCGAAATAAAATATATTAATTTCACCGATAGAACTACTTTCTTATGATTTCGAGGTTGAAAGTCGAGGGCATGTCAATGTAACGTTCCGATGTATTTTTCAATTATATTTTTTTGGGTGACATCACGCTAAACATCCACTCGAAGAGTTGATAGTACTTAGTAGAGTGGAAGGCAAGCGGTGTAAATTAAAGAATATCAAAATCTTCTCTCACCTTTATATAAAGGTCGTTCGCAAGTAAAGCGAAACAAAATAAATTAATTTCCGTAATGATTCTCATCAACGTTTGAATGTTTGTAAAGTCACTTCTTTTCTTACTTTCACCACGGGCGGTATCTTTAATGTCATTTATTACAGATTCGCTACGCATTAGATAGTGTATAATGTCCCAATGTCAACGTGCATTGGCATGCGTGAGAGAGATCAACATCTCACACTGTCACCGTTGCGTCAGAACTCACATGTCCCATTAAGTCGCAACGCGGACAAACTTGACACACTGAGACACAATTTACACCTACTGAGTATTATAGTTAAGTTCCAACAGGTTGATCTGGAAATCTTTGGAGGAGGCCTATGTTCAGCAATGGATGATGAAGTCTTATGGTCTAAGAGACCGTGGTACATCGATCTTTACTCATCTAATAATCAGATGAGACATATTTTTTATAAAACATCAATAAAATTACTTACAAACACGTATATAATAGCTCGCCTATCGAAAAATGTCCATTGCTTTTTTTTAATTAGTTTTTTCACAACGATTTTTTGCAGGCATATCATACGATTGATTTTGTAATTCAATTATCTTTCTTATGATACCAATTTTATTGGTTAGCAGATCGATGTAATTACTAATCGGCCGACTTCCCAAAAAGGATGAGGTCCTCAATTCCTCGGTATTTTTTTTTATGTATGTTACTTGATATCTCCACCAAATGTGGACCGATTCTCAAAATTCTTTTAGTGTTCGATAGAGCTTATTTTAAGGGTGGTTCCATATAAATTTGGTCACGATCGGAAAACTGGAAGTCGGTCAGTTAAGTTTTTAAACTTGTGATTATATTGACATACCTGTTCATACCTGCTTGCCAAGTACCTAGCCATGAAAAATAAGTAAGCAAATCTACCAAGGCATCTCTATGTCACAAATTACTATTTATAATTATCGTTTTCGGTTATCTCATATTTATAAAAGTGGTATTACATTTTTTGGTAGATATTCAATTTCATATTCCCATCAACAAAATATATATAATTAATTATTTGCTATACTTACTTACTACTTTCCCGAAAAAGCTAACGATGTTTAATTATTTAAAATAAAAAAAGAATTGAGTTGGCCTGTTGGCGACACAATTCAGCTATGAGCTATGTATATAACTGATTAGATATAGCATCATAATAAAACACGTAATTCACACGCCATTTCTACAGCTCTAATGAGTAAAATTATCACATATTGACTATTGTGGTGAACATTATTTAAGTACCGTTAGGTAACGTCCCCAATAACTGTGTATATGGAGAACAAAACATCCATGACATTTACATACATGTCTGTGAATGTCATACTCGTACCTTTGAGTGGTATGGCCACGCTGTAGACAATTACGTCTACAGCACGAATGGGCCGGCTCGACCGTTTTGATACCACTATTTCACAGAAAACCGACGTAAAGTGGCAGCTTGCTGTCGCGTTTCGATCGTGAGTGAGATTTCCGGTGGCCCAATAAATTCGCCGAGCTCAGTTCCGTCCCAGATGTGATAGGGGGGAGCCTGTGTCCATATCGGGCACGAACTCCAGACTCGGGACTGATATTGAAAAAAAAATATCACTTTGCCCGACCCAGGTATCGAATCTAAAACCTCAGGTCGGTAGTCATACCGAAATGCAATTACGCCACCGAGATAGTAAATTCGTTTATTGTAATAAAATAATAAGAACCTTCATCAATATTTCTTACACTAGAGATCTGCAGAATAATACTGGTAGTAGTATAAGGTACCTAATACTGTCAGTAGCCACTATAACGCAATAACAGACACGACACCGTAGGTCAGTTGTCCACATAACAGTAAGACCTCTTTTACACAAAGAAAATCCACTGACCGACCATCTCATATGTCGTTTGCTTATAACAAACACGCGTGAAATCAGATATGCATTTATTATATTTAGAAACAGAATCGACAGCATTGCCTTGTGAAATGTGTGTATTATCATTATTGCAATTGTGCATGAACCAACACAAAACTTTATTATGTTCGTTCGCGTTCTAAATATATAACTATATTTCATTATGGAACCACAAATCAATATATACTTCAGTTGCTCGCTTGTAGTTCTATATTTTAAATCTTGATAGGTGATCGATTACAAACATGGTCTGCTTTGAGTTTATTTTTATGGCGATAAGATATTTTTACCAAATCTCTACAGATTTCTGTTTTTGTGTATTCCGAGATATTTTGTCGAGCATGTCTTGTAGGAAACGAAATATGTATCTTCATACCTACTATAGTTGATTCAATATTTTCAATTTGGTATTGGGACTAGTATGTACAATATTTTATCACCAAGTTTATCAAAATTGGGTTAATAGTCCTATACCACACCCAATTTTCTATTAACATATCATTTATTAAATGCAAAAAGCTTTCCTAACCAACACTAATGATACAAAATTGCTCCCACTATCGTATTCGTGAGAAATTGAAAATAATTTCCATATTACCTGCTTGCCATATTCATCCATAAAATGTGTATTTAAAGGTATGACTACATTTCTCAATGTGTATCCATCTAAATAGTTTAAATTTTCTTAAAATTTGTTAAATGTGTAATAGTTGATTAATATATTTAACGCGATCTGCAATGTCAATCGATGTCAACCTACACCATACGCTAGAAGGTAATAAAATAGCTAGAACTTCGTCCGCAACTATTTTTAATTGGGCCAAATCAAATATACTTTTTTAAATCATTTAATACACTTATTTTAACTTTGATAACGTTGTCGTTTAATAAGAGTAGTATTAGATGAAGGATTGTGCAATGATATACGAAAGTTTTGCAGAATTAAGTTTTATATTTCTAAATACACCTCCGTCCAGACTTTCAGTTAGGGATGACTTGCAAAAAACAAGTACAGGAAAATTATTTGCGAATATGATTTAAACACGCGTAAGTCTATAAACCGTGGGATTTGAAGATGCTCGACCGTTTATCTGCGTGGGAACGAAATGTTACAACAATAAACTACATTACTATTTGTCAGTACATACAACATACGTAAACCAAATCACAACAATCGCCATGTGAAATATAACATACGCAATACTTATAGATTAAATCAACATCGCGATAAAATTGCAGAATGAAAACGAAACTTACTTCTAACTGTAACAGTGACTGTGTAAAAATATAAACCTTTTTTTTTAACTTTTTTATGGAAGGTAGTGTACCTGGGCAAGTTAAAAAATACCTCATAGATAGCTTGCCTTAATTTAGTGTTAATGTAACTAAAGTGTTATGTAGCTGAAGAAAGAAAATAAAGAAAGCAACTTGTCAAACTATAATGTAATTACAACCTGTTATCATAATTGATCCCACAGTCATCAAATCAAAGTCAAACTGTTTGTACAGTTTTGTGGGACATTTTGTTAGCTTATAAGTTTGTATTGTATGATTAAATAAATAAATAAATAAAAAATAAAAAGTTTATTCCCAGGTGGTAAATGGTCACCGCTAATCTACCCATGAACGCCTACAATATCAGAATAATATCGATGGGTTATTAACCTTTGACCATCATAGACCTCGATTTTGTTGACAATGACAAAAATATTTTTTAACACATATATTAGCTATAACGCAAGCATCAATCCAGACACAATGAAAGTTTCGTGATGACACACAAAACTGAATTTACGATTATAAATAAGCATTTTATTTTTATAGCTTATTTATGTAAAACAAGTCTTGTGACTGGTAAACCGGAACTGGTGGTAATATTATAGAATGCATAATTTATGGTTTAAAAGAAGTATCGAAACGTGGATTTCTGACTGGATTCCGTTTATAATCAATTACGTAATTACACATATACACATTATCACCTACAATATAGATTCTACAACATAGCAGTATAACGGTCCATAAAACTCCATTTCTACCAGCTTTCCTCTGTAATTTTTTTGGCTAATATATAGGCATTACTTTAAAGACAAAGTAACCATTGGCTTCCCTTTTGAACATTTTCACCCTTCGCCATTGCACCATAGATGTGTCATTACTCTAAAGGCGCGTCTCCTGCATCTGTTTTTCACGAAACAAAAAGACATACGCAAAACAATGATTTTCGTTTTCCTGCTAGAGATCGTCACAGAACAATGGACCATAGATAAAATATGTAACGAAACCACATTTTGCGTAGGTGTTTTGTATAATGTTTTAGTGCAGGAGATGCGCCTTAAGACGTACACCACGTAAATCTGTACGCATTGTTCCGTGGTAGCAGAAGTCGTAGAAGTTAAACTAAGATTGAAGGTTAAAAAAATGGAATCTAAAAACGAAAACTGAGAGTCGATTTTAGCTAAAAATGAACATGGTGTCTAAGCATTCTGTGGGCCAAGTCTTATGCCCTCCGAAACCCAGAGATTTACGAGCGATGTAAAACTTTTTGTTGCAGAGACTGGCAAACGATAAGTGATCTCCACCGCCCATAGACACTTGTGATACCAAAAGACCGGTTTACGCTTGGCACCCACCATGGGTGCTTTGGCAAATTAATGAGCCTCTGACTAAAATAATCAGACTTATGTAAGATGTGTTAATTCCGAATAAAAATACGGTTTCATTAACACGCCTAAGGAACCCAAAAAAAAAACTAGAAAACAACCGCCCAAACTGGAAATGATTTCTCATATTAATCGCAAGTTCATTGACATTATGTTTATTTGTGCCACTTCCCAACGAAAACGTATGATTATCATTTCACTATGACTAAAACACACACACACACACACCGTAAAAATATTACGGATTCTATCACGATTTGGTTTTAATTTTTATGCCCGACGTTTCGAAAGCTTTGCAGCCTTTGTGGTCACGGGTCGGACTCGGCCATAAAAATTAAAACCAAATCGTGTTAGAATCCGTAATATTTTTACGGTTTTATTTCAATGAATAACATTCGCGTAAACCTAAGAAATCATAAAACATCGATAATTAGTGAAAACCACGACATTGAGATGTTAATAAGTGCTACTTAATCCTAACTTGGTTCTAAGCTACATAACTTAAACAAAGTAATAATACGAGTACCGCAGCGGATGATGTTTCCCTTTACGTTGTAGTAAACAAGGATGATAAATTCTTAAACAGGAGTATACTGGATATTTCATAAAGTTGGTATCAAAAATAACTACACTTAAAGAGTAGATGGTTAGCAATCTAGCGGTAAAGTTTAAAATTTCGTAAGGCTCATAGTTTTTCAATAATGGAAACATGAATTTGTGACTGATTTTTTCTGGTTTATTAGGTCAGCTGCAGTACATTTGCAAACCGATTATGGGGTAATTAATATGTTTAGCATACATGAAGCCATTTCTATGCTGATTGCAACGCTTTACAGGTCGCATTCCGATTTGAAAATCTCCATGCTTATTAATTAATTAAAAAAAAAAGTTCCATTTTTCTTTTTTAACTTTACCATTGCGCTTTAACATCCGGTTTCAATAAACGATCTCAGCTTGAGAGTGCAGATAGATAGCGATTATGAACCAATCAAATCAAGTCATGTGACGGAGTCTGTGTTCTTATTGGCTAATTTTTGTAATCTATCTGCACATTCGAACTAAGATTTTTTGTTGAAACCGGGCGTAAATCGTTCTCCCTGTATGTGAAATTGTTATTGGTACCAACTTTATGAAACACACTCACAACTTTATGTTTACAAAATTATGTTATTACTGCCTTTTTTAAATATCTTTATCCCGGGAAGTTGACCCACAAACGTCAATCATCCAATTTACAATATTTTTTCTAACAGAAGAAGATCGCCATTACTTTTAGTCAGTATTCATGAAATAAAGCATTGTCTTTTATTATAAATGTTTCTTTTAACTACTTCAGGCACGAAATTCTAAGCTTTGTAACCGTAACCTTGCTTGAAGGTGAAGAAAAACATTATTTCATATATCCTCATAATTCTTGTAGCATATCTAATGCCACTTTCATTTGTTACAGTGGTTATGACGGCCAGCAAACTTGCATCACATATGACGCAGTAAATCAAGCATACTTGGAGGCCAGGAACAGAATTCGTAAGTGTTTAATGGTTTTCTCACGTTCACTTGTTGGAGAGGTAATGGACAATTGAGCATTTCTAATAGTTAATTGCTCTACCAAATCAGGCAAAGAAGAAACGATTATTTGGACTTTAGTAAATATACTTAGGAACCTACTAGCAAACATCGTTAAAAATTATTACTTCAAAATTATTAAACTTTAGTATAACCAGCTATTTTAATAAACAATTAGCCAAGATATATAATATCTAAATAGCTTGTCAGTCTATTATAAATGCAGCACAAAATACCATTATTATGAGTCTATCATAGAGAGAGAGTATGTCTATCATAATATTATACCTAAAAGCTCTTATAATAATATGTAAAGTCATCGGTTTAGAACGGAAGAAATCTTATTGACAAAATATTATTATATGCATAACACCATTTATCATTGCATATATTTCATTTAGTAATAGTTGAAGTTCTTGTAATCATTACATTCTACTTAATATAGCGTCTTTAATATTTATGTTCAAAAATATTTATGACGTTATAGAAATGAACTCAAACATAATACTTATGAAAAGGAATCAATTGAATTACACTGTGAACGATATTGATATTAATTATTGCCTATTATTCAGTTTTATAAATGAATAAATAGAAATTCTTATAACAATACATATATGTTTCGTTTTATAGTGGTGTCTCAGCCTAAGGGTGATTGGAAACCCGAAGATTACGCCAGCGTTGGAGAACTTGTCCTCGACATTTCCATCAATTTGGCACGAAGGTAAGTTTTTTCCAACACTTACTAAAGTATGTACCTACTTTAATTATCAACTGGCATTTGGGCATACGTGCCTTTCAAAGCAAACAGTAGGTGTCAATGAGCAAATCATTAACAACATTTTGCAAAACTAAAGCCGCGTCTCCTGCACTAAATCCTTACACAAAACACCTAGACAAAACATGCTATTTCTACCATTTTTTGTCTATGGGCTATTGTATATGAGCAGGAGATAATGAAAAACCTTGTTTTGTGTACGTGTTTTCAGAGTTTTGTTTCGAAAACATGTGCAGGAGCGTCTCCTGGATGCAATGGAGCAGGTTACTGGCTACTTAATAATTATTCATTGAGCAACAAATTTCTTTTTTATGGTAGTGCAAGCAACCTTTCACAAAAAATGTATGCTTAAAGGTCATTATGTCAGTAATGATAGGTTAAAATATACTTTTATTCGAACATTACCCAATGACCTAGTAATATTGCGGCAGATAATAAAAATAAGCACAAAAGTTCAGAAACAAAAAGATCTACGCATACGAAATATCGACTCTGTTCTTAGCTTTTGGTCATACCGCCTTCATGGTCACGTTCGGATCACGAAATTCGATACAATTAAATGGAATGCATTTTGAAGCACAATTAAAGAACAGAACAGTGTGAAGTGGCTTTTATTCATTAGCATTAATAAATTATAACAACTCAGATACTGTTTAGACGTCTTATTGCTGGGTCACGACGACACGACTTATCAATTAATGAAAAAAAAGTTAAGTATGGACATGGTGTTATTGTGATTATAGAATAACAGAATTAGGTACACTTTCAACCAACTTTTAGTAGAGCTTTTTAACTTTTCTAGTCTGTAATTACATTTGTTCTATGGCCAATCTATTCAATATAAAGAATGTGATAGGTAAATGATAATAACTAATGTAAAATTATATGAAAGACTGTTCTTTCTACGGCTTTATTCTGCAAATAGTTTCTGCAAGTGTTTTAGTTATTCTTTGCTCAAAAGCAGTTCAACTGTAATTTCTTGTATTCCATCATTGGTAATATTAAAATCCGATTAAGCATCAGTACACCTTAATATAGGCTTAATATTGTCCCTCTACTATATTATGTGCATAAGATTTTCCATCTAAAAGAAAATAATAAACCCATAGCGAGATTTAAATTCCGGACCGTTTCCGTTCCAAATTTGATAATATCAATTAAGCAATAAAAGGTAAATAAATCTTCCTCATTATCGAATAAAGTCAATGATGTAATAATGAAAGTGATATAACACTTTTACATTTCACACTTCTAATTAGAAAGGTTTGGAAGTCTTCTCAGGCTAACGACGGTAACAATCTCCAGACTCAAAGCCATGTTATTAACTTGTCTAACAAATAAACAATCATAGTAGACAGTAGTAGACTTACTGTAGACTGAATGCTGAAATATAATTGTGTGAGTGTTTACTAATACGCGTGATTGTATTGTGTGTATTACATCACTCGTGATGAAAAGATTTCGTTGCTTAGGTCTAGAAATAAGATTGATGCTCTCCTTTGCAACATGTTTTGCTAATTATCATAATTATTTCATAACCATTTATAATTGTTACGTTTGTGTACTTTTAATGTGCAATGTATAAATAAAGAGTTCTCAATGTTTAACTGAACAGCGGCCCGAGCAGGAAAATTCCTGATAATCGTAAATGTATTTGAGCTCGCTGCGCACTAATGATATTTGGTGAATATTTCATACTTTCATAGACGCGCATCGAGCTCGAATACATTTACAATTATCAGATTTTTTTCCACTTGGGCCACCGAAAAAAACAAATTGGATGTTGCTATTTATTTCATTTAAATACAATGTCGAGCTTATACTACACCTAAACAAGAAACAAAACAATCCTTATAGAATTTTCTTTCACGTTCAATGTATATTTAAAACCAGCTATTAGCGGTTGTATTTGCAGACCTTTACGAGTTACGGACTTTCAAGAGCCTATTTCACATCAAAGGCCTGATCATTCCTCTCACATTATGGACGCTTAGGGGTGGCGATGATCTCATACCATCAGGTGACCCAATTGCTCGTTTGCCCTGTCTTTGATTAAAAAAACGTAACATGATAGCACGAAATTACGTAAGTAACTAATGTCTATTAAATTGCACCGATGTATGTAACGGCGCGCGCGTCAACTAACTTTCTAGCAAGCGAGTAAGTCAAGTCTAAGCAGCGGTCCTTGATCTTAGCTTGTTTTGTCGGCTATCGGCTGTCGCCTACAAGTGGCCTTTGCAGTGAACGGTGACCATTGTAAATGTCATCACGGCTGGCTCATTAACGCGTAACCGGAGTAGATACGCACCGATGAATCATGACATGCGTCAACTGCGGAAGAAATCAGAAATTGCAGATCGGCACTACATATCATATTTTAGTCACAAATACAACATAGTACATACAATATAGTATACAAAACATACGCTCATGTCTGTATCCCCGAAGGCGTAGATAGAAGCGAACTAGAGAAATATGACATTCACATTTCGTCGAACTCATTTCCGTCCCGAATTTGGGTGAGCCTATTGCCATATCGGGCACAAATTCCAGACTCCAAGTTGATAGTAAATAGAAAAACCCAATATCACTTTGCCCGTCTCTGAGATCAATTCGGGAACTCAGGACGCTATCGTCTCTAAGATCGATCCGGAACCTCAGGACGCTATCAACTCTGGAGATTGATCCGGGACCTTAGGACAGTACCGATTCTGAGAACGATCCGGGACCTCAGGACGGTACCGACTCTGAGATCGATCCGAGACCTCAGGACGGTAGTCGTACCGCGCACGCAATACAACTACGCCACCGAGACAGCCAAGATAAAAATAAATCAAAGATAAACAATAATAATTACAAGTTTAAAAACTTAACAGACCGACTTAAAATCCGATCGTGATCAAATGATCTCATAAGACCACCCTTGAAATAAGCTCTATTGAACACAAAAAGAATTTTGAAAATCGGTCCACATTTGAACATACATAAAAAAATACAGACGAATTGAGGACCTCTTCCTTTTTGGAAGTCGGTCGAAAAAATTGTACGTTAATGATTCGCAAAACTAAATTACATAATTATGGTAATGGTTAATCTGTTTAGAAAAAAGAAAATTTTGTTACAATATACTGACACAACAATTTTTTCCTATTATGCATGTTAAACCTATGCATGTCCTTGAAAGAATGAATTACTTTCTATGTTATACTAAAAATAGAGTTAGAAGTATCACCTCTCGAATGTGTAGTTTCACGTGATCTCCTTCTAACATTCCAATTCCTTAATCAGATGGCATCTGATCGAAATGCAGTGTAGGATTACAAACTACATTACTTATTTAGCTTTATAAATTAACTAACTACATTTTGACCATAAACTTTGGTTTTAAACTGTAGACTTTATTTTATTGGTATTTACGAGTAGTATTTACCAAAAGTAACATTTATCATCATCATCATCATCATCAGCCATAGGACGCAGGATGCAGGCCGCTTCCAACAGGTCGATCTGGAAATCTTTGGGGGAGGCCTATGTTCAGCAGTGGACGTCCTATGGCTGATGATGATGAACATTTATATAAAGATAAAAATGTATGTTAGTTTACTCTAAAACAGGATGCATCTACATTTTATTTTAAACCAATCAAACTATGTTTCCGAAAGGTGGTTAAAAATGTGGAAAAAAATCTATATGAATAAACAATGATTATAATATGCTGTTCATGTTTAAACTACCTGTCTAATTGCTGCAAAAACCTAAAAATCCTCAACAATTAAATTCTTTCAGGCATTCTTATCCGGGATGGTACAATCAAAACCTTGAAAGTGTGACCTTTAAACTGAATTTAAGTGCAATCCATTAATTCATTGAAGCAAGTTCCTGTTCGCACTATGTATAATTGATTCAAATTATACATTTGTCCTCTTGCTCTTAGATTAATGAATGCAACCATCTTGCTACAAACCCTTACTTTGTGCGTCATTGTCAATGATCGTTGGATGCTTCCTTGTCTTTTATCTCATAGAACATCAACAATAGTGCAGTGAAGATTGATGAAGTTGCTTTAGAAGTCTATTGAAAGCCTATAGTAGTTTCTCAGAGTACTACCTATTAATTGCTGTCATGCTGACAGGTATAGACGACTTGATAAAGATCGCGGGATATAGGCCGCTTCCAACAGGTCGATCTGGAAATCTTTGGAGGAGGCCTATGTTCAGCACTGGAAGTCCTGGTTGATGATGATAATGATGCTGTCAGGGATTGAAAACGTACAATAACGAAATATATGATGTACCTAATAAGTATAAACATTATTACATTGTAAAAGTTTCTCCGTTGCTCATTATGCGCATGATTTTGTATAACAAAAACTAGTTCAAAATACATTTGTTCCTTTGGATTTCAAAATTTTCATAATAGGTTATCCCCAGTAGGTCCCATTCATTAATCTGAGATAATCCCTTAATTATATCATTGCGACATAGTAATACCAAATGCATATAAAACACAATGCAATGTACGAAGTTTTTAGATTCGCAATTTTTTCCGCAACCAGTCTTGTCACGTAGGTACCTAGCGTCGCGGACAGGCCTGTGTCTATCTTGAAAGGAACTTCAAATTCCAAAACCCAGTCAATTATTTGAGCAAGTTATGCAATATTTTAAGTCCCCAGGCTAGAAGTGATTAAAAAGTCTTTCTTTCTACCAGCCTTTATCTGACTCCAGTGTTGGTTCGGTTAACCCACTTTTTTAAATACCTCTATGTTGCAACTGGATGCTTGTCTGATGTCAACCCTTTCTGGGGAACGGTGGATCCCGAACGAATTGACTTAGAATCACCATTTTGCCTGCCTTGGTATTCGAACCCAGGACATTCCAGTCCACAATCCATACTGCAACTATACCAATGAGTAAATGGTTAAATAAAAGTAGGTACTATTAAGTTTTCGCTTACATAATACACTTTTTCTAAGACTCCTAAAACAATGTGTATGTGGCGGCCCTGGCCACACCTCTCATAGTTATTAATTTCTTACGTATGTTACGCATTACAACACACGCTTTTGTAACTTGTAAGTCATACGATGCAAGGTCGAACTAATTTAGAGTAAGACTTTTCAACCTATCTAAAAGTGTATCAGATTAATTTAGTGTTAATTTATTATGTTCTGTAACGTAGTTATCTGTGCGTATCATATTGAAGGTCGACTTTACATAACGTTATCATGTTCTCGATCTGGCTGGCTGATGTAGATATTTTTTGATAATTTGAACCTGAGAAGTGAGGACTGAACCATTATATGTATCTCAGACTGATATCCTCAATCGCTTAATAATTTAACATCGGTATCACAGAAAACCGACGTAAAGTGGCAGCTTGCTATCGCGTTTCGTTCGGTGAGTGAGATTTCCGGTAGCCCAATTACAACCCCATTTACCAATTCCTTTTTCCTCCCCTTCTATTCCGTCATTTTAGGTTGGCAACGCTTCCATGATTATTTTTGTGTCTTAGATGTCTATGGGCGGTGGAGATCACTTACCATCAGGTGACCCATCTGCTCATTTGCCAGTCTCTGCTATAAAAAAAATAATAGTAGGAGTAGAACTCATTCGAAGTTAGTACCATAAATATGAAATCTTAATTATAGACTTCGCGCTTTAGATTATACCTCTAGTATATCACAGGACAGATCCAAGAATATTCCAAAAAAAATGTATTCAAGAAAGCGGATTAAAATTTTACTCAATTAATATTACATTAAACGCCGTTAACTTATTAGTGATCATCTACAATCTAATTTGTCGCTTTGATTGTAACATAGATACATCATACTGTGGTAAACGGTGCTGATGGCACAATTAGTTTACTTCTGATTGTATTTAAAAACTATAGTAATTAATGTATATTGTGGCATTGTTTGTTTACCCGAATATTAATAAAAAAAAAAAAACTGTTTTTTTTTAATTAATGAGTTTTGTTTATTATAATTTCAGCTCCATTCTGCAACAAAATATGATCTGCTTTTAAATTAGGTTTACAGCTAAACCATAGAGCATTGATAAAGCTATAGTTTTGTATGCATTTCCAAAACAAAGTTTTTAATTTAATCCAATAGCATAGTAACAGTAAACTCAGTAAAGTTCAATAGGTTTAAACTTAAAGGAACAGGAATTCATCTGCTTGAGTTGTGGTCACCCACACCTCTCGAAGAATGATTTAGTACAGTTCCACAGTTACTTGTAGAACAAGTTACGTTTACAATATGTGCACAATGTCAACCTGAAATTACTTTTGAATATGTTACAAGAATGGATGTGCTTAGCTTCTCTATACATCATCAATTGTTACATTATCTAATATGATATATGTTATACAGAAAGCTTGAGCCATAATTTAAAAGGCACCTAACTTCAACAAAACCAATTGACATCATAGGTTTTAATAATGGTGCTCTCTACCGAACTTTGCGTCAAATTTGCTTGACTTATATTAAAATAATCTGATCCATACATGTAGCACCAGATTAAAATGTCACCGAGCATTGGTCCCTATACGGAGTTGCAACAATTACACGGTTGTTCAATCAATAGACAACTTTAGACCAATATTACATAGTTACAAGCAAGTGACACACACAAATAACGCGTATATTTACGATACCATAAACAATTCGTATATAAATCAACTTCACGACCTTGAACCAGTTACCATACTTGTCTTTGGCCTCGATATATTAGACTAACCACAGAAACCTAAACTAGAGCAAGCTGTTAAAAAGTACGTGTTACTGCTGCCTATATTACATATCACGTGTTATCCATAACCGTGTACCGTTAGGTACTTTACAATAATACGTAATATGTTTAATGGCCATGTTATCATGTCATAGATCTTTACCAATATTATCATCAATATTATACTTATTATTTATCATACCTATGAAATTATAGTTTCTGCAAGTATTAATATGTATATAAGCAGATTTTCATTCTGCTAATAAAATTTATGGAGAAAATTTAAATATCAGCAAAACTTATATTAACAAAAGCTTGCCAAAGCTTAAAAGTGGAACTTCTCCCGGCCCTGAGCACCCTCCACATTTACATATCTTTTTACATATCTTCCTCCAAAACGTCTAGACAACGCTATTTAGGTCATCTCCGGAGACGCACCCTTAACTAACCGCTAATAAGAGCACAGTCTTGTACCTCAATCATAGGTAGTTGATAATCATTTATCGGTTAACTACGTATTTATCAGTCTGATTTACTTTTAATATTGAAGTCGCCAACTGAAAGGTTACTTGATGAACACAAGTTCCTCTATTTAGGTTAACAAAAAGAAGGCTGGCTCCATATTATAATTATCATTAATGGGTTACGCACACATTACACTTATGATTGCAACAAACCTTGGCATTTACGAATATCCGTTACCGAATCGCAATGAGATGTTGTAAAATGTATCAATCAATTATAATGGTGTAATATTAATGAGTTTTGATGGTTAAAATTGGCACATGAAGATTTCATACATATGTACATGTTTTTAATTAGGTTAATTTCAATAATAAGCTTAGGTAATATTCAAAATAGAACGATATCCGTTCAAAAGTAATAATTAAATTATTATGTGACGTGAAATAAATAACTCTTTAAATTATTTTTGCTACTTCTGTAGGGTTACTACCAGCTCTTATAGCAGTATTATTATAATCTTACTTGTACCGATTCCCGTACAAAACAAACGAAGTAAGATTAAATTAATATTGCTATAAGAGGTGGTGGTAACCCCCCTGAATCGTGTTAAATTTAAAGCTTTTAGTGGTCTAAATAAAGTTCCGACTTCAAAGCTTTATATCTAGGTAATTTCTTACTTATGCATCGTAAGTTGTTTCATACAGTTCAATAATAGATTTTTTTTTGCAATAACCATCAATAATTAAAATTCTCCTTCAGTTTATTTGGCTCTTATTATGCTGTAATATATTTTTTACATTTATTTTAAATTTCAAAAATTATGTTTAACTTAAGTATTTAATATAGGTAGTACTAATGTTATTACATCCACCAGATACGGTCTCACCTACGAGGAGGTCGAGAAAGGCCTCCCTCTCATCGACACATCCCGCACTCTGATCAGAGAGGTGTGCCCTCCAGTATTCTCGCACGTGGAGTGCCGCGCCGGCAAGTACCGACGTTTCGACGGATTATGCAACAACCTGCACCATCCTACCTGGGGAGCCACCAACTCGCCCTTCCAAAGGTACACATATTAAAGCCCAGAGTTTCCACCATGGATTTTTTGCCGTTTCTAGCAAAATAATAGGTATAGACCGAGATCCGGTTGCAAGTATGTAGTCAAAATCTATTTTTTATGGATAATTTATAAATCTATTATATAAATGTTATGTGTTATTTTTGCTAAGGCGCCAATCAAAATTTGCCCGCGAGTATTTTTTAAATCAAATAATATTAATTTCATCATCATCATCATCAGCCATAGGACGTCCACTGCTGAACATGGGCCTCCCCCAAAGATTTCCAGATCGACCTTTTGGAAGCGGTCTGCATCCAGCTACTATTAATTTATAATAATAATTATGTATTGGCAAAAATATATTCCTCATTTATAATTATCCACAAAATTAGATTTTGACTACATACGTAATGAACGTAGTGATATTGCAGTCGGCTCTTGGTCTTGTATGACAATCTTTAAGTAACCGCTAGTAAATATTTTACGTAGTCGTTAGCGAGAGACGTCAAAAAACTCGTGGTTATGGTACAGCTTATGTTCACACATTCAAACGCATAAAATCTACTTCAATGTGGGTCGGTGCCATGCACATTTTCAGCATTGCAGTAAGGACTCGGTATTCTTTTTGAGGCCGGCTGTTTGGGTGTCCACTATGAAATTCCGAGCAAATTATGTTAGAAATACAGCTTAAAATGTTGTAAAATGACAAAATCATCGTGATTTGATAGCAGTTGTACCTAATATTAAAGTAAAAATGCATTATTTTCTTGCTAATTATTATAATATAATAATATTAGCCCTGTAATATTACTGTCCCACTGCTGGGCACGGGCCTCCTCTACTAATGAGAAGGGTTAGGCCTTAGTCTACCACGCTGGCCTAATGCGGGTTGGCAGACTTCACATACCTTCGAAATTCCTGTGAAGAAATTCTCGGGTATACAGGTTTCCTCACGATGTTTTCCTTCACCGTTATAGCAAGCGATATTTCACAATGAAAATACACTTAACATAGAAAAGTCAGAGGTGTATGCTCCATTTTGGGGTTGGTTTCGAACCTCCGACACTTGTCTCGGCAGTCCATACCATTCCCAACTGAGCTATCGCTGCTAATTATTACCCTCCCTAATTTATATCATTCCAAAACGAAATAAAATTGAATTACATAATAATAATCTCGAAAGTGTTCTCAGGAAGTGAAAGACCTCAATTAAAAACGATTAAAGATGAAATAAAAAATATATATTAATATTATCTTCCACTTCTTGATCTCGTGGCAGCGTATATGGGCTGTAGACCGTGAGGTCCTAATTTCAAATTGGTAAAACCTGTTCTAAGGCGATTAGCTAGCAACTAAATCCCACAACGCGGGTTGAAGTTAGACAGGCAGCCGGTGGTAAAAATTAAAGCCGAAACATTTCTGCATCATACTTAAAAAGTGTATTCCACCAACCCCACAGTGGAGTGGGATAAGGCCAGAAAGATTAAAGTTTTGTTTAAAATCGCAGGTTAATAGGACCACTGTTCTCTGACGGCATCAACGCACCCAGAATCTCCCACACTGGTCACGACCTACCTCTGTCCCGGGTTGTGTCACGCACCATGCACCCTGACGATGGGTTCCACGACCACGCTGGCACTGTCATGGTCATCGCCTGGGGACAGTTCATGGACCACGACTACACGCTCACCGGCACACCTCTTGGTAAGTAGACCATTACATTTAAACTTTAGAGATGGTAAAGATATTACGTTGGAGTAGGCCTAATATGCTATACTGCTCTGTAAATGGCATTCATATTATAAATAAATAACAAAATAACACCAAACAGTCACATACATAGTCTTGGCTCCACACTAAGATCGAGTCATGTGTCGTGGGTATCAGGACGAGAGACTTTCGGTCTCACAACACCCAGACCCGAAACAAATATCTGAAGGCCATACAAACATTTGTCTCGGTGCGGGAATCGAACCCGCGGCCTCTCGCTACACAGCAATAGTCAATATAGAAAGATTGATGGAAAATATCTTTACTTTTCTCTATCTTTGTTCCATGATGCTTGTTAGACTCTACATGGGTATAGAATTTCTTACTAAGCGTAGGTACTTGAGTAAGTATATATAAGTACCTATCTATAATTTTACTTTATTTTTCTACTGGAATATCGTTTTTCGATTTGCGTGCTTGGTGTATATTATTATCTCTATTATTTAAAAGCAATTTCTTTTTTTATTTTAACACCAAAATTGTCAGAATCTAATTCTATAAAGTATAATATTGATTCAAAGTTTTGCTTACAAAAAGTAGTTTAATAAAAACAGCAATACCATTAAATGATTACTCGTTTTGTCAATAAACAACAAAAAATAACAAAACAAATAAATACAGATTGCAATTATTCTTTCACCGTGCCGAATAGCTTTCACGGTGCTATTGTATGTGCAAAAAAAAATAATCTTACGAGGAAAACGCTTTTGTTAACTAACCGTAGTAGTTTGCAATAAGATCGAATGTTTCGTATATCGATTAGAATTACATATTTAAAACGTTAAAAATTGTCAATCGTATCAGGATGGATTTCGATATTGAATGGAACTGTGGCTGCTTATATTATAAAATGGTAGGAGTTGGAATTAACGATTCCCGCAACCATATGAAGTAATGAGCCAAGACATTGGATTGGATATAATTATGCAATTGAGATACCCCATAGAGAATTACAGAAGACAGTTACGTCTACAGCATGAATGGGCCGGTTCGACCGGTTTGATACCACTGTCTCATAGGAAACTTACGTAAAGTGGCAGCCTGCCGTACCGTTTCGTTAGGTGAGTGATATTTCCGGTGCCCCAATCGCCCCCCCCCCCTCTTTCCCAAACCCTGTTGCCCTCCTTTTAGGTTGGCAACGCACCCATGATTCTTTTTGTATCTTGGGTGTCTATGGGCGATGGAGATCACTTACCAATAGGTGATCCATCTGCTCGTTTGCCAGTCTCTGCTATATAAAAGAATATAATATATCTCTAGAGGTACACTTGTTTTTATAAAGCATATTCTGTACAGATCCGCTGAACCGCAACGATCCCGAAGAGTGCTGCAAACGACCGCCGCATCTGAAACATCCCTATTGCAATGAGATCCGCATACCCGACGACGATTACTTCTACCGTTTATTCGGGGTGAAATGTATTGACTTTGTACGAGCATTCCCATCACCAAGACCTGGCTGCAGACTCGGTAAGGAATATTTTGATGATTGATTAAATTGAGTAAATAGGTACTGAGTTATCTAAATTAAAAAAAAATAAAGAGGTGAGCCAGCCAACAAGTGGTTCAAATTATAATAAGTAATCTCCACCATCAAATTAATAACAGAGAGAATGACGTCAGGTAGCTGGTCGTAAAAATTAATGCTGAACCTTTTCTGCAACTTTATTGAAAAAGTGTGTTACGGCTATCTTACAGTGGAGTGGGATAAGGACAGGTGGAAGAGGAAGTTGTAAGTATAATACTATAAGAACAGTGATTTCCTTGCTGCCTTAATTGAAAGAAATAGGAATTGGGAAGGGTATGAATTATTTTGACTATGGATGCAAACACCGTGCAAATGCAACAGTAAGCAAGCAAGCATTGTGGTTTTTTAACTCGATAGAGACAACTGCCTAGTGTATGGCTCGGTCACTATAAAATAGATTTGTCATTTCAAAAGCAGTTAATTTTATTTAATTAATTGTTGAAAACCCAATAGTGATCTATAGAAATACAAAATAGTTTCCAACATAAACATCATTAACTAAAATAACTTAAGTTACAACGTTTTACTTATCTGAAGGTTTGAAGCCTACATTGTATCTTGACATATAATCTAGACTAGACTCAGTAAACCACTCCTAAAATAACACCTGCGTAAAATAATGTTGGACTACATACGGTAGAGCGCGTTACAAAGTTACGAACATAATCGATGTGAAATCGCAAAATGGCAACCACTTAATTTTGATACCTGCATATAGATATTTCATTACACTACCAGGAATAGTCGAATAATAGAAATCATCATCATCAGCCATAGGAGGTCCACTGCCAAACAAAGGCCTTCATCAAATATTACCAGATTGACCTTGGAAGCAGCCTGCGTACTAATTGATACCAATTATTATACTAACATACACCTAATTGTATGAATGAATTTAACAGATAATAACGATAAAGGTAGCGGAGAGTAAAGACATAACTACAATGAAATTATACAAATACTAATTTCACCGACTAAAGAATCAACTAATATAGTTCTTTGTCTACTGACATAACTACCGAAACAAAACTTAAACCAGGGTCACTCAATCAATAATGGAGATTATATACACGCCTCGAAAGCTTATCGGTTGAGTAACCGCACTCGGCCATTCTGCGGTCACTTTACGACACAGAACCAAACTAAAACGCAAAATACACGTCTCGAATATCGATCTTCGAAGATACTATCGATTTAATTTCATTCCTTTCGCACGGTTGATTTGTCTTTACCACAATTCACAATCGGTATTCAATTAGATAACTTTAATAATGTCATGGACGAATAAACGAATTGTTGAACTAGCCCACTTCCTAGAAATAAACAATCGATATGAAAAATTGGTTTTGAATAAAAATATTATTTGCTTGTATAATAAATACACCCAACAGTCACACACCTAGTCCTGACCCCACACTAGGTATAACCTGTTTCGTGGGTATCAGAGACTATGAGATACTTTCGGTCTCACTACACCCAGACTTGAAACAAATATCTGTGGGCCACACAAACATTTTCTCAATGCGGGAATCGAACCCGCGACCTCTCGCTTCACAGCCGGCTACTCGCCCGCTGCGCCACGGAGGCTGTCAAAAAATAAAATAAACCTAATTGAAACTCTCTTTGCTTACTAATAACACCTACATCGTAATAAAGCTTAATCTTCATGCGATCAATAACTTAGAATGCGCAACCACCATTGTTCAGCATCAATTCACTTAACTGAGATAAGCTGTTTATTACGAGAATCAGCCACACCTAGGTGAGAGGCGAAAGTGTATCCGATCGTTACGTCTGGATTCCCACATTGCGCAATATTGTGCGATATATTGTCAGAGGGCACTTGTTAACATCTTCACAATCCCTCTCTCTTCGTATACCTTTCCTCACGTGATGCTGTACTATCACTTTTCATTTTATGATACGTTTATTAATGTTGGACCACACACATTCAAACATAATAATGTACCTACATTACATGAGTACTTAAGGAAACACCTTTATGTACCTCAATGTGCAGAGTTAACTGACGAATTTCAACTTTAACTACTTAAATATTCACATGTTGGATATATTCTGTATTAACCTTAGATTTAACATACGGATGTTAAAATTTTAAGTTTTAACAATTAATATGTTACCCATACCTACAATACACAAAAAAGTGATGGCGGTAATTTACCTATATTCTATATGTAGTTTTTCTTTTGGCGTTGGCAATGCGTCCATGTTCTTCGGGGATTGGGAATTTGGGCAGTAGAAATCTCTTAATATCATATGTATCTGCTTGCTTCATTGGAGACCTCTACTATATAAACTGTTTTAAAAGGAACTAAGACTGCTCCCGATAAATTGTATTACCTATGTGTATTAAAAATGAGATCGGCGAAGTGTTGCTGTTTTAGTTTTCTACTTCGGTTCTGCCTACCCCTTCGGGGATACAGGTGTGAGTCTATGTATGTATGTATTAAAACTAAAAGTTGTTTCATAGGATCCAGAGTTGCTTTCAACACATTAACTGGTGTCATTGACGGAAATACCGTGTACGGTGTAACGGAAAAGTTTGCGAGGTAAGATCTTTAATTAAACTGTATAAAATTATTTCATTGCTCTAGTAGTAATGAAGTCAGGCTAAAATTCATTACAGCCTAGTTAAAACTCCTAGATCCGACAATTATAATTTGTGTTTCGTGCTTACACATGAGTTGTCCGTGATTAAAATTTGTGCCCGAATTTGCAATAGAATCGTCGCCTATAATGACAGGACTGAAATAAACTAAGGGAAACGTGGTTATAGTAGTTACACTTCTGTTTACCTCTTTGAGGATACAGACTTGAGCTCGTGCATAATGTAATTTTCATAAAAAAATAGTCTAGTTTTTTTTTATTACAAAGACGATGTTTATTTATTATAGAAAACTGCGTACTGGTTTCGGAGGTCTGTTACGTATGAATCCAGTCTTCAAAGACTATGGACTTAAAGATTTATTACCGCTCAAGCTGGACATTCCCGACGAAGGATGCACAAGACCAAACAAAAATATGTATTGTTTTGAAGCTGGTGAGTAAAAAATTATCAGTATTTATATGCCGAATTGTTTATTTCTAGTGGGAGAATATTTATATCTAATGATTAGATAGGAATTCACCCTATATATGGGGGTATGGGGACTGCATCGGATATCGAACTGTCCTGACACAGATCTCTGGATTTGCTTCTTCTTTCTTCTGATTGCGATGAAGCATTTATGCATGCTTGCAAAACTCTGGTGACTATCGATAATCACATTGTTTGTCGGTAGTTGCAGATTTTTTGAGACAGCACCCTTACCTTTGGGTCTAGTTTGTCGTCACTTTGCACTAGTCTTTAATTTTTTTTTTTACATTTTAAAGTAACTATCCCAGATATTACAGTACCTCTTGTATTTAATTTCAGGTGAGATTCGTGTGAACGAGCAGCTGGTTCTGACTGTGATGCATACTTTGATGGCTCGTGAACATAACAGAGTGGCTAAGGGCTTAGCTGATGTCAACCCTCACTGGGATGATGAGACCCTCTTCCAGGAAGCAAGACGCATTAACATTGCAGAAATTCAACACATTACCTTCAACGAGTTCTTGCCTATATTGCTCGGAAAAGACGTTATGGAGAAATTTGGTTTGGTGCTCGAGAAAGAGGTTAGTATTTATTTATATCCTTTTAAAATGAACTTAATCATTTAAGAAATATTATTATTTTAAGCAACAATAACATTTTATTATAGGGTTACTGGGATGGCTACGACACGGAAGTAAATCCCGATGTGATTGCCTCGTTTGCTGCTGCTGCATATCGATTCGGACATTCTCTACTACCTACCGCCGTAGAAAGATGGTCTAAAGCACATAAATTCATCGGTAAGAAATATTCCATTCAGTTAGTTAAAATCGCTTTTATTTTATACGAATTATTTATTAGAATTCATAGGCTTCAAATAGGAGTAAATACTCTACTACTATTTAAAGTTAAATCATTTTGACTATAAAAACGTTTATTTTTCCAGCATCTAAAAGATTGTCAGACTTGATTCGTAGACCGTACGACTTGTACAGAGCAGGTGTCTTTGACGAATATGTAATGGGTCTGATGAACCAAGTTGCTCAGGCTATGGACGATTCCATCACACAAGAGGTCACAAACCATCTATTCAAGAAGGTTGGCGCTCGTTTCGGAATGGACTTGGTATCATTCAACATGCAGAGAGGTAGAGAATTCGGAATTCCCGGATATATGGAGTTCAGAAAGTTCTGCGGCCTGCCTGGTGCTGACAGCTTCCAGGACTTGTTTGGGTCCATGAGCAACCACACCGTCCGCAAATATGAGACAATCTTCGAACATCCTATTGACGTCGATCTCTGGTCTGGTGGTGTGTCTGAAAGACCGTTGCCTGGATCTATGTTGGGACCCACCTTCGCTTGTATTATCGCCACCCAGTTCTCATACTCGCGTAGAGGAGACAGATTCTGGTAAGCTATTGTTAAAAATCTTAATTTCTAATATACATTTACCTATTTATACCACAAGGTATATAATAAAATCCTAAATGTTGATGCATGATACTACCACGGTAATTTAAATACCTACGCATTTTTTTTTGCTCCCAGGTTTGAACTGCCCAACCAGCCGTCATCATTCACGCCAGCACAACTCGCAGAAATCAGAAAATCAAGGCTTGCCCGAGTGATATGTGATAACACTGATATTATCGACACAGTTCAACTTTACCCTATGGTATTGCCTGATCATGAACTGTAAGTAGATTCTTATTTCTCCAAGAAACGAACTATTATCTATAGTTTAGTATCTGAAGAGATTGAACCTCATAACATTTTTCTTTCAGAAACCCTCGTGTCCCGTGCCGTAGTGGCATAATACCTGGCATGGACTTTAGTAAATGGGCGGATCCTACGCCCTTCCGCGGACCGGCCAAGCACTTCGTGAGTAGTTTTACTTACGATCCGTATATAAGCAAAAAGTAGTTGCACCAGCACCGAGTATTTATATAGTTTAGTCATCACATCAAGCTCACGCTCAAGATAGTAGTTCTAAAGGTTCTATTACAGTTTGAACGTTTTGTAATGTCGGTACTTCAAACACGGTTTTATATTTTTTGTTCTTTATCTTGGCATTTCTTACTCGCTAATTATATTCACAAATCTGACATTTATTACAACTTTCAGACCACTGCCATATAGATATCTGAACTCTGTTTATTCCACATACATAAAAAATCTCGTAATATAAGAATAATTATTTGAAAATGCCAAGCTAAGGGCTTTAATTATGTAAGCTTTCCGGCATGAAGAGGAACATGGAAGTTGTGTTAGTCGAGTATTTTTTAGAAAACTGTAGTGTAAATAAAATTGCGTAACATATAGTATAAATCTGATAACTTTCATAAAGCAGCTACATAGTTGATAACAAAGAATTAAAACCCCAAACGTGATAAGACACAGAAAGCGTAGCTTCTTTATTTCTGTTATCAATGTGTACCTTCAAGTCAATATTCATACGTATTGTAAAAGTAATGCATGGTAGTTTAAGAAAATTATTTATAAATAGAATAAGAAATTTGTACAAAATTATTCTAGTATTTGGTTTTAACCGAAAAATACGCATACGATGCTTTATTGCCATATTCCTACAGATATTTCTGATCATAAAATTACTTTTGCACCGAAGTCATTGTTTATTCATATTTTTTTTGGTGTCTATGGGCGGTGGAGAACACTTACCATTAGGTGACCCACCTAGCCGATTGTCAGTCAGGGCTGTAGGTAGGTACCTAAAAAAATACTAGATGCTTGGTAGGAACTAGTGGGTACATAATTCATTTTATACAGTCCTATAGTACCTACTCCAATACAAAATAAAATTATATGTACTGCATTGTTTATTCTGTTTTCGTAATTTTTCAATGAAAACAATACAAACATGTCATTTGGATAATGTAATGTTGCACAATTAAAGTAAGTAGGTAGGTACTTGGTTATTTTCAGTTTTACTGTTTTTCTTAACTTTGATCACTCCCTATTGAATTCATGTAATTCGCGTTTAACAGCTAAACATCACATTACAATAATTCAAGGTATCGACTGAATGCACCCAGTATTATTTATTTACATTACATCACGAAAGTAATGTAAAAGCACGAACACTGTAGATAGATACCAGAAACTGACAAATTGTTATATTTTAAAGCTTTGAAATCACTAAAAACAATAAAGCTGGGTCATCGTTGGCATCAAATACGCGATGTATGACGCGAGTCTTAAAATATTATGCCTTACTTTCTTATTGTCAAAAGTCATAAAATTATTTAGTTAGCGTATTCACGATCCTTATTTTGGAAATATCAACAAATATGTACCCACTATCTTTTTAAATAATTGTAATAAACAATAATTATTAATCCAGACGTCGTTAGTAAGAGAGTAAACCTTTGTATGGTATGGGGAGGTACAATAAAGATAATAAACAAAGTTTCAATTTTTATCTACATATTATATAAACACGATTGCAATGGGTAGATATTTGTTTGAAATAAGTACTTATATCTGGAGTATCGAACGATCGTGAATACTTTGTAAGGTGGCATTCCTTAAAGGTATTTGTTACTGTTTATTTATTTTTTAGTCTTAGTGTATTTTGTAGTAAGTATGCATGAAGTTGTAGTTATTGTGTAAATACAATTATGATGTAAAATAAACTTTAGTTTGCAGCACTTGTTTCATTGCCCCGTACATAATGAGCCATAAGCATTTGAAACTATGACCACTACTGGAATTAAAAGTTAGATAACCAGACAAAAAGCAATTAATACGTTTACCCGACGGTCTAGGCAGGCACGCATTTTTTTTATGAATTATAAATTATAAATACTTATTTTTATACGTTTAGTAAATATAATAACGTATTAGGGTGGCTCTGTCTGGCTATCGAAGCAATAACGATATAACTCTTAGATTATACGTACACCAACCGTTAAATAAACCTAATCTAATTGTGGTAAGTGCACAAATCATTACATTCAATTGACATTTAATGTAATAATTAATAAATTAAAATTTTCCGTTGAATTATAATCTAATCAATGCAAAATATTTTTTCACAGGTCACACAGGCCTCCATATTTATTAGAAATGAAACTGAACAGAATAATAATGAAACGAATGGAATCAACATTTTAGATAAACAATTTGATGCCGAAATTAACAACAATAGCTCTGATTATCGTGACACTACTGAACAAAAAATCGAAGTACAACTGCAAAATTGCACTAACATAACTGGTCAGAACACTGATGTAAATACACAAAATTGTAAGGACATGACTGAACAAAAAACAGTTGCACAGATACAAAATTCGAATGCCGTCACTAGACAAAAAACCGATGTACACGTAGAAAATTCTAATGACACGACTTTACTAAATACCGATGTACAAATGCAAAATTCTAATGATGCAACAGTACAAAATACTAATGTACAAATTAAAAAGTCTAATGATACGACTGGACAAAATACCGACGTAGAAATGACGCATTTTGATGACACGACCCAACAAAATAACAATGTATCAGTACAAAATTGTAAAGACATGATTGGAAAATTAACAGATGTAGCAGTACAAAATTGTAATATTACTGAAGGAGAAGTAAGGATTGAGGGTGCTAATATAATTACTACAGAAAATAACATAACGTTACAAGATTGCTTCCATGACGATTGCAAAGGAAATAAGAAGAATGAAATTCCAAATAGCGAAACTGTATTCAAATATGTATACAAAAAGGGTGACAAAATAAAGGATGATCAGAAATCAACAGGGCATGAAAAAAATAGTCTTAAAAGACGAAAACGATCAGCATTAAGTGGAATTCACGATGAGCTTCTAGATCCAGAACAAAAAACACCCTTGATAGTAAACTATGAAACATCGCATGGATCTGGACATGGGGGATCTTCACCTATTAGAAATAATAAAAATAATATAAAATCTTCTGCATTGGCCGATTTCAGCATTGAAACTTTACACGCTAATACTAAAAGAGGTAATTTACGTGGGAAACCATCCCCAAGAGGAAATTATAGGCATGGTGTTGGCGAACATAGAAATATACATCAAAATAATAGACCTAGCAAAGGAAGTGAGGAAACCAGCAGAGAATATGGAGGTTCCAGCAAAGATAGTGACGAACGTATTCAAAATAAAGCTTTATATACAAATTCTAACCCCTCCAGTGATAGTAATGATGATAATTCTGCCGAATCATTAGAAAATAGTGGAGAAAAGAAACACCTTGCTAAGCACCGCTATACAGATGATGCTGTGGAAAGCGAAGAAAGTGCTGAAGAAACTGATAGTAACGATAAAACATCAAGATATTCTAAATCTCGTGAACAGAGTGAAGAGAGCAATGAAAGAAATCACTCTAATGAAAACCTAAAATCGAATGATAAGACACAGTATTCGAACAGAGACCACAGTAATGACGACTACAAAAGTAATCCACGAGCTTCTATTGAAAATAGTAATGAAAATTCGGATGGAATATTAGGAAGAAAATCCAACACACGTGACAACTACAGAAAAGGAAACAGAAATTCGCCTATTCAAGATGATTTCAGTTATGAAAGGATACAAGTGAATGAAAAAGGTGAAGTGGAAGCAGCCAGAGATAATCATCAAAACATTAGTAGTGAACCGATAATTATTCAAACAACTATAAAACCTACAGGAGATTTAAAAAGTTATAACGAAAAACAGGCTGCTTCAGGTGAAAGTGGAGAATCTTCGTCCAGTGTTGAAAAAGACGAAAGTCGTGAACCAGTAAATATTAGTGATGGTGAATCTAAACCTGTAGTAGAAGCAAGTGACGGAGGCAACATAGAACTAAGTGAAAAGAACACAGAGGAATCACCAAACAACGGTGCGTCAAAAGAAAATAATAGTTTCGAATCTGAAAATAATGATAGTAAAATTAAAGAAGGTGATGTAAAGCAAGAATATGAGAGAATCCCTTCGAATTACAATCACAATAATAAACATCAAAGTGAGGGACACCCGAATATAAAATCTGATGGCGTAGAAAGCAAAAATACAAATCCATCAAACAGAGATGGCACCCTTGACGTATTTACACCAAAAGATGATAATTTTGATGAACATTTGAAGATAAAATTTGCAGATGTGACAGTAAAATTACCGGAAATACAATTACCAGAAGATATTTTAGCTTACGCTCGTGCTGAACCAACTTATACATATGGACCGAAAAATTATGATAAAAACCCTACGTATTACAACTACTACAAAAATGATGACAATGATGAAAAGCAAAAACAAAGTGAAAAACAAAAACAAAAAGATAGTGACGACACTGACGATGAACCGGCCTACTACGGATATTACAACGATGGAAAGGAAAAACAAGCATACAAGAAAGAAGATCAATCTGAAGAAAAAGAAGAAGATGAGGAAGAAGAAGATGCTGACTTGTATGAAAAATTTGTACGAGAAAGGTTCGGTAAACAGGGTTCTTTTCAAAAGCGATCTGAACAATTGCAAGATAACAATAGTAAACCACAGAATCCACAGTTGTACGAAACTGTAAAGAATATTCTTAAAAAAACTGAACAAGTACACCAGGAGGCGGAAAAGAGTGGTGACCCTAAAGCAGGTTACATGTGGACCCTGGAATACGGTGAAAATCTGTAGCGCGTATAATAAAAATAGGTAATTTAATTCTTTTAAGATTAGTTATATTGTGAATAATGGAATTGTATCATATTTTTTATATTATGCAATATGATTATCAGAAGTAATAATAATTGCATTTATCAAATTGATTTGATTAACTTATATTTTGTAAATAAAGAACATATAGTAATATTCTTTATTCTTTGTAACCCCCTAAAATATATTTTTACACGAGCACGGCAACCTGACTAGACGGGAGCATCGCCGGGAGCTTCGAATACTCAGTCTGCAAGACCTGAACCAACCATCATGAATGGATTGCCAATGAAATCGTTGACGTAAAGGACGTAAATATTTTTTAGATTAAGATTTTGAGGAAGGTTAGTAAGAAAAAGCGTCCTTTTGTTGTTTATAACAACAATAGTTCGGTATCTTAATACACATACATATATAAGCTCATGCCCGTTATCCCCGAAGGGGTAGGCAAAGGCGAACTAGAACACCTACACATTTTATCGAGTTCATTGCCGACCCATTTGTGATAGGGGACGAGCTTAGGATTCCAAAACTTCCAGACTCCGGGCTGATATTGAATAGAAATACCCATCACTTTATCCAGGGATCAAACCCGATACATCACGACGGTAATCATACTTTCCTGTAGTACTCGTGGGTGATTGTTTGAACCTGTAGTCAATGTAATGCGTAATCGTGTTGTACCACACCGTGATAGTTTAAGAAAGCAGTCAGCATCACTGTGGTTACTACGCACTTTGCACGTCTTTTTTGGAGTTAGTGACGTAAAATGCTTCCACTGTGATAAGTAGGACTTGATTTCCATTTCGTCACCAGTGATTAACGATCATGCCGATCATGCATGAAGTGCAGTAGTGCTGTTCCACTGCACAGTATCACAATGATGTTGCTTGCCAGCAGCAGACCTTATCATAAGGCGGGAACTGGAGGGAATAAATTCACGCATATGCGCGAATGTTAGTGGGTCCGCTCTTGAAAGCGCATTAATTCAAATCTATATTTGTAATGGATGTAAGGGAGCTAACCACGACCTTAGAGCTCCAAGTCAACCTCACCTGCTCGCGGTGCATCCTGCCGATTTAGCCAACGAGGCTCTGGCCACCGACCGATGGCGGTATATCCACCCAATACATGCGCAGCCAAATAACACAGACTGGAGTCGGGCAGCAGCGGCTCGAGTGCGAGAGACTACGCTCTGCGGTCGCCAACCCGCATGCCCAGCGTGGCGACTATGGGCATTACCTCCAAATGATTGACACCAAAAAGCAAAGGCCCCCAGTTCCCGGCCGCTCTGCTATTCCTGACCACGGTGGCGGTCACGGTAACGGCAGGGCAGGGGGTGCTAAGCATCCCCGGGCTACCGTAGGCCACTTAAACCCATTGACCTTGGCTACGTACAATGGACGAACGCTTAGGCTCGACGAACACATGGCACAACTGGAAACGGAGTTATCGAAGGTGAGATGGCACATACTCGGATTATGCGAAGTTTGAAGAGAGGGGGTGGAGACTGTGACACTAGAGTCCGGTCACCTCTTCTATTTCCAAGAGGTCGACCAACAGTCCCAGGGTGGCGTCGGGTTCCTTGTCAATAGAGTCCTCGCTGACAGCATTGTGGAAATCGCGAGTTTGTCGAACAGGGTAGCATACCTTGTACTTAAATTAAATAAAAGGTACAACCTTAAGGTCGTACAGGTCTATGCACCGACTTCAACACACCCAGATGATGAAGTCGAGCAAATGTTCGACGACATATCGACAGCGTTACATAATACTACTAAGGCCCACTACAATGTTGTCATGGGGGACTTTAACGCAAAAGTGGGAATACAAAATGACAGCGAATCAAAACTTGGTCCACATGGTTATGGGGTCAGAAATCACAGGGGCCAAATGCTGGTCAATTTCTTAAAGAGGGGCTATTCTTAATGAACTCCTTTTTCAAAAAGAAGCCCCAAAGAAAATGGACTTGGCGAAGCCCTGATGCTGTGACCAAAAATGAAATTGACTTTATCATGGCAGACAAAAAGCATATATTCAGAGACGTCTCCGTAATCAACCGGTTTAATACAGGTAGCGACCACCGGCTTATACGAGGCTCTCTGAATATCAGCTACAAAACTGAAAGATCTCGTCTGGTAAAGTCAATACTCCGACCCAACCTACTGCAAACCATTGTTGGATCAGAAAGCTTCCAGCTTCAACTGGAAAACAGATTCGCTGCGCTAGAACCCACTATTGACGTTGACGAGGGCCTCCACAATGTTGTGGGAATCCTAAGGGAAGAGGGTAAAAAATTTTGCCATTACCAGCGCAAAGGCAGAAAGTCTAAACTCTCGGATGAGACTCTTCGGCTTATGGACTTACGACGAGAGCAAAAAACTGCCACAACGTCAGAGCTAAGGGAGCTCAATCGCAAAATAAGAAAGCTGGTGCGACGTGATCTCCGGCGCTCAAACACCCTACATATCAAAAGGGCAATTGAGCGCAATCGGGGGTCAAAAGTTTTTTCCCAGCAATTGAGTACTTCCCATCTAACGAAGCTCGCAAAATCGGATGGCACAACTGTCGTGTCCAGGCCGGAGATTCTCGCTGAGATCGAAGACTTTTATGGGCAGTTATATGCCTCGCATGCCCATAAACCCGAATCGACCCAAGATGATTCTCGCGCAACGTTGACACGCCACAACACCGAAGAACTGCCCGACGTCAGCCTTGACGAAATTGAGATGGCCCTCAAACAGCTTAAAAATGGAAAAGCCCCCAGCGAAGACGGAATTACTACGGAACTCCTGAAGGCAGGAGGCAAACCTGTACTTAGGGAGCTGCAGGTCTTATTTAATTCCGTTATCAGCAGTGGGAGAACTCCAGTGGCGTGGAGCAGTGGTCTGGTAATTCTATTCTTCAAAAAAGGTGACAAAACGCTTTTGAAAAATTACCGACCCATCACCCTTCTGAGCCACGTCTATAAACTGTTTTCGAGGGTCATCTTAAATCGTCTCGCAAGAAGACTTGACGAATTTCAACCTCCTGAACAGGCTGGATTTCGAAGAGGATTTGGCACCATAGACCACATACACACTGTGAGAGGAGTTGTGCAAAAGACCGCAGAGTACAACTTGCCCTTATGTCTCGCTTTTGTGGACTATGAGAAAGCCTTTGACTCTATCGAGATCTGGGCTGTTCTAGAGTCTCTGCAGCGATGTCAAGTGGACTGGCGATATATCGAAGCGCTGAGATGTCTCTATGACGCCGCGACTATGAGTGTCCGAGTACAGAACCAGCAGTCTAAACATATCCGTCTACGCAGGGGAGTGAGACAGGGTGATGTAATGTCTCCCAAACTGTTCACAAATGCCCTTGAAGATATGTTTAAGACGCTGGACTGGAAAGGGGTGGGCATAAATATAAATGGCGAGTACATCTCACACTTACGATTTGCCGATGATATCGTCCTTATGGCAGAGTCGCTGCAAGATCTGCAATGGATGTTGACTGGCCTAGCTGATGCTTCTCGACGCATCGGGCTCCGGATGAACATAGATAAAACAAAAGTCATGTTTAATGACCTTGTCCACCCGGAGCCAATCGCTGTTAACGGTTTACCCCTCGAGGTCGTTGATGAATACACCTATCTTGGCCAAATAGTAAAACTTGGCAAAGACAACCTAGGGGGGGAAATCAGTAGAAGGATCCGGCTGGGCTGGGCAGCATTCGGCAAGCTTCGTCAGGTCTTAACGTCGTCTATTCCACAATGCCTCAAGACGAAAGTCTTTAATCAGTGCGTCCTACCTGTCATGACATACGGTGCCGAGACGTGGACACTCACAGTAGGGCTAGTCCACAAATTAAAAGTTGCTCAGCGAGCTATGGAGAGAGCTATGCTTGGAGTCTCTTTACGGAACCGAATACGTAACGAGGTTATCCGACAAAGAACCAAGGTGACCGACATAGCTCAAACCATTAGCAAGCTGAAGTGGCAGTGGGCTGGCCATATATCACGTCGAACCGATAACCGCTGGGGTGTTCGTGTTCTTGAGTGGAGACTGCGCCTCGGCAAGCGTAAGGTGGGACGTCCTGCGGCCAGGTGGAGTGACGACCTGCAGAAAGCGGCGGGCAAAAACTGGATGCAAAGAGCTAAAGACCGAGCTCAATGGTATGCATTGGGAGAGGCCTATGTCCAGCAGTGGACGAGTATAGGCTGGTGATGATGATGATGAATAATTCTTAGATTAACGAATGGGAATTGCGTTGCGACCGTGCGATCTTTGGTTCATAATATTATGTTATATGACATACCTGGAATTGTCTGGCACAAAATGA
The DNA here is from genome assembly GCA_036417725.1 of Clanis bilineata. Lineage (NCBI taxonomy): Eukaryota > Metazoa > Arthropoda > Insecta > Lepidoptera > Sphingidae > Clanis > Clanis bilineata. The sequence goes on from CM071142.1 coordinate 5,716,364, forward strand.
AGCAAGGTTTTATTGTAATAATAATATTGATTACTATTTAAATATGCAGTTAAATAAAATTAATAATAGAAAATAAATTATGATGCCAAAGTATGTGAATAATATAAAGGCCAAAGGTAAGTGAGTTATTTTATAATCAACTGAGCAATAACCAAACCCGATGTCTACTGTCAAACAAATTGTCAAAAAAATAACCTCAAAATAAAATCATTGTGATCTGCTCTAAAGCGAAGCATCTGATTTTAATATAAGCAGTTAAAACGAAGTAGACTGAAATTTCATCAAAATGACTGATGAAATACAAAAGAAATTTCAAAAAGAACTAGAATTGTACAATGGTGTGCAAAAGGATATCAAGAAGGCGATAGCACAGAAACAGCAATTAGACAGTCAGTTAAATGAAAATAAAGCCGTAAAAGAAGAATTAGCGCTTCTAAAAAAAGACTCTGAAATATACAAACTCATCGGGCCTGTGTTAGTGAAACAAGACTTGGACGAAGCTAGGTCAAATGTCAGCAAACGTATGGAATACATCAACAAAGAAATCAAACGAACAGATGATCATATATCTGCGTTAGAAAACAAACAGGAAGCCCTCCAGGAGAACCTCAACAAGCTCAGAAATGATCTTGGCAAACTAAAGATAAAAGCCTGAGATAATTAAATATATTATGAGCTACTGCTAAATTGTAAACATAATGCTGTAACGCCTTAAATTAACATACTGTGTGTTAAATATTTTCTCTAATTATTAAAGTATTATAATAATGTTTTGTTTTAATTGTATTTTAGAAATAAAATGGTCTAGAGCCAAATAACAAAATAATTGTATATTTATTTAGAGATTCACAATTATTAATATATTTATTTTTGGAATATAGTTCTCAATTTGCCATTCGAAATTTCTATAAAAGAAATATCTTGTGAACCAGATGGGTTACAGGCAATAATAGTTGACTAACTTCTGGCCCGATATACAGATAAAGTATCAGATAACTTAGTTACACATCTCTATTTTGATTGTGCTGACTTACCATGAACTTCCTATATATATATAACACTGTCAATGTAAGCTTTTACATTACTGACAAAGTTAACTCTATTATCTACAATGAAATTGAGAACCTTCTACCTCATTTAAGTTGGTCAAATTCAAGGGGTGGCAGCTAGTACCAGGCCTAGGACGACCAGCACTGCACATAGTAAATTATAGCTATTTATAAAAAATCAACATTAACAATGCGTGAGTGAAGGTCTATTATCCCTTTTATTATCAGTATAATATCTTACCCCCAAGATATTAAGATAACCCCGTAAGATATAATACCAATACTACTGATATAATGTACTTCTTGTTACAAACAAAATATGTATACTACTTTCATTTTCAATATACCAAAGTTATATATGCATTTTGGTGGACTCTCATTTTTGGACCCCCCACCTCTGTAGCATAAAAACAACAAAACATGCTGTCATATTGATGACGCAGAAGGAATGTACTCCTTAATTATGCATAATATACTACTTAATAGTATAACAATATCTTACAGAGATATTAAAGGGAATCTAGGCCACACTGGAAGTGTTACCTTGGCACAGAAAATGCATTTTGTTCTCATTTTTAAACAAAAAAATTGATTTGTTTTTATTAATGGCTCCCTCACCTATATCAACTATTTTGGGGGATCCATTCACGAAAAAATTATGTCAGAAAGACACAATTTGCCCAAAGTAAATGTTCAGGTATTCATATTAATAAAACAACATCTAATTCATACATATTTATTGTATAAAGTACAAAAATATAATTATAAAATCCTTATTAATTCTAATGGCACTTATTAGGAATGTAGACATTTTTTACCTTCAAAGTATGCTTTCCCATTAGTAGCTATTAGTGAGGCTGAGTAAGTTTGTCACTGCTCGCCGCGGCGTTCGCGTCACAGACGCGGTGGAGCGCGCACACCCAATGTGGGGTCAGCCTAACACCCATTAGCAGTTGCTAGTAACACCCTATACCAATGGCGTAACTATAGTGTTGGGGGCCTGTGGCAAATTCATTTCATGGTGGTCTTTTCAGCCCGACACACCCTATATGGTCACGGGTTTTTCGATCCAAGACACCATTCTGTTCACTGGTGGGGCCCCCTATGGTCGGGGGCCCGTGGCATCTTGCCGACATGCCACCCTATAGTTACGCCACTGCTCCATACATATATATGGTGTTTTCTGAATCTTATAATAAATATAATAAATGCTAATAAAAATGTTCATGTTTCCAAATAACAGACTGCCCAATATCACATTTCACAAATACTTGTCAGTATAATTTATATACTTTATCAATCACCTATAAAATATTAAACTTATAACTATTATAAATGGTTTGTCATTTGTTAATAGTAAATATAGTATGTGTAATCAAACTTACTATAATATATAAAATAGTGACTCATAGGAATTGCTTTCATATTTTAGATTTTTAATAAAGTTTCTAAAAAATATAATGTATTTAATTCTTTTTATTTATAATATTATGGTCCACTTTAAGATATCACGCTTGTATTAATATCATCATAATATCATAATCAACATACAACAATTGTAATATTAAATTTCAAAACAATATCAAATATAAAATATTATTCAATCGTTTGTAGAAAAATTGAATAAATTAAAAGGCAACTTTGGGTACCTTACTTAATTCTGCTCTGAACACATGGTACACTACAAAATGGCATCTCTTGTTTTACAACAAAACGGCCACTTAACAAACTTTTACCACACATACGACCGGAGCAAATGAAGCAATCCGCATGCCAGTGCATGTTACCCCATGACACTCCTTGTTGTTCCGGACCTATTACACCGCCGCAAGCTCGACATCTCTCTGCATGAAACTGATCATAACAAGACAAGCAAATGGGAAGACCTGTCTTATCATCAGGCACGTACTTCTTGCCTCCAAGTGGCGCATCACAGTGATAACAGCAAAAGTGTTGTACGTGAAAGGCTCTACCTTCCGCAGCCGTGTACGGTCTGGTGAATATCAATTCATCGCACCCTGCGCAACGCGGAATTTCCAATACGTTAGCTAAATCTCTCGCGCAATAGAGCTCCCCTTTATGGTAGAAATAGACAAGATCAGCCAAGAGTTCCCCACACTTGCTGCAAGTAAAGCATTGAGGATGCCAGATAGCTTCTTGACCAGCCCTATCAGCTTTAACGGCGACTTCGCCGGCGAACATTGACTTATCACAACGTTGGCAAGGCACACCCTCATTGTATAGTTTCCTGTTGAATTCCAATTCTGCTGGACTCAGAGTAAAGTCAGCGAGTTGTTCAATGAGCGGATTCACTTGATCATCATAGGTCACAGCTTGTTCTACTGGGTAACCAGCATTATCAGCCGGTTTAGCATTGTCGATAGACTGATTGTTCCAATCGTTATTGGCAGGAGGCGCTGCACCAGGATATGTACTGTAGTTGGGCAGTGGTGGAGGCAGATCATCTTCAGATTGGCTGCGTAGATATTCCCTCAGTGGCGCAGTCTGTTGTGGCTCCACCTGATTGATTGGTTTAGTACTTGTCGAATATTGGGGATTGATCTTTGTAGAACAAATTGTACCGCTATGTTCTGGAGTAGTAGGTTCGTGCTTCCAACTCCATATCTCCCCATTAGGTGCGAAAATGGTTCCCTTTTGTATTCTATTATCCATAATCTTAGCATTACCCATAACATTATTGTTGGTTGTCGACCACAAATCAGGCATAATCTGGGCACCCAAAGCCTTGCAGAACTCATTAGTTTCCTCTTTAAACTGAGGATTAGTATTATATTCGTCACGGAAAAGCTTAATCGGTTGAAGGTATACGTCGTTAGCGACTGGTATATTCAAATCGTTCAAATTTTTGAACAATTTATCATATACAGGTCCATGTTCTACTGCACTCTTGATCCTGTCGGATTCTATACGCATGACGTAAAGTTTATCCTTCACAAGCCGACTAAGAACTGGGCTAGATTTATAATCAGGTAAGTTGGCAGCACTGCTCACAACGTTGCCTTGGGTATCTAGGACCAATTTTTTGTCAGAGGCATTTTTTGGTACTATATTGTACTTGACACCTCTGGAAATATTGGAAATCTTTAAGGGCAAGGCATAAGACTTCGGAACTGAATGTGACTTGCTGTTTTCAATGGTGAACACATCTCCGTTTTGGAGAGGTCCAACTCTGACTACGTTACCCATGCCTACGACGTGATCCTTGATACGTGCGATGTACTCCTGAAAACAAAATATGTATCATTTGACTTCGGACTCCGAAAGGTACCCTTAAGAGTACTTTGCTCGCTTTGCTCATATGTATACCCATATGAGCATAGGTTCATAGCAGAGGTGCATAGAATGACGAGGTGCGGGGTTCCATTCCCAGCTAGGGCAAATTATTTTTCTTATTTGATTTGTTCAAGACTAGAACCTCCTGAAGGGATTGACGTCAGGCGGGCAACCGATCGCAAAAACTAAGGCAAATCTTTTCTGAAACATGCTTGAAAACTTGTGTTGCGCCGACCCCATCTTGTAGGACAAGGACAGGTTGGAAAAAAATGTGTGGTGTTGCCTCCTTGGTCTAGAAGCAGCATATAAGGGCTGTGGACCCGGAGTTCCTGGGTTCGATTCCCAGGTCGAGCAAAGCGTATTTTCTAATTTCATTTACCCAAGATTGGATCTCTCAGAGGGGGTCGGCGTCAGGCAGGCGGCCGGTCGTAGAAACTACGCCGAATCTTTTCTGCAACATGCTTGTAGAAGTGTGTTGCCGAAGAGATTCGGCACACGCCGTGTGCCGCCGTCCCCACATTGCAGTGGGATAAGGGTAGATAGAAATTTCAAATTCAAATTTCAAATAATTTATTCTGCAAATAGGATATTTCATATCACTTTCACATGTCAATTACGAGTATATATTGAAAAACAAAAATGGCGTCGGCATTTCGTGGCTATCCCTGAAAAGAAATACCGAAAAAAAGTCAAAGAAAGAAAGAAAAGGTATACATACGGTGTGTTCGGTCTTCTCCTGGTCGGTGGCGTGGTGGCGGGCGGCGGTGGCGACGTCGTGCGGCGGCAGCTGCGTGCGGAGCTGCGCGCGCCGCCGCCGCGCCGCCGCCGAGCCCGACACCGGCGCCAGCGCGCCCAGGCACGACATGTACTCCGACACCTACGGTACACAGTTGACACTTGACATTGATTGACAGCCTCCGTGGCGCAGCGGGCGAGTAGCCGGCTGTGAAACGTGAGGTCGTGGGTTCGATTACCGCACAGAGACAAATGACTATGTGGCCCACAGATATTTGTTTCTGGTCTGAGTGTTGTGAGACCGTCCCCGGGTCGAGCAAAGTGAAATTGGATTTTTCCATATCAGCCCGGAGTCTGGAATTTGTGCCCGATATAGCGATAGGCTCGCCACCTATGACATCTGGGACGGAACTAAGCTCGCGCGAAATGTGCGTGTTCTAGTTCGCTAGTACGCCTCTGCCTACCTACAGGCGTGGTGAGCTTATGTTATGTAATGTTATGTTAATTGTAAACCGGTTAGGCCGGTGTCTATATGTAACTAAATAATAGAAATCCTAGACAATGTCTGACTAGCTATTTTTTGAGTAATGAATTTATTAAACACTGTCATTGGTAAAATCATCAACCTTTAATGGAGCCCAAACTTTTTAAATGAAGAAGAGTAGAAATCCTATTGAAGCTGGAATCAATGATTCTACATTCTTCGCGTAGGTATGTAACATGTATTATCAAAAGATAAATTGAATAACATCATTATCAGATCGTGTAGGTATTAAAATTATCTTCATAAAATATCCATGATTTCATATTGACATGATAAGGGTGACTTTATAGTGATTTCTTACCAGCTCTGTAGATGCATTTGGAGGTACCCAATCCAGTTTTACCGGCTTGTCGGTAACACCACGGATTTTAATAAGGGGCACTGAAATTAAAATAATGAACATGTTAGGCAAATCCACATCGCGAAAATTATGAAGCTGCGATGGATGTGCTATGTTACACAACTGGATCGTTTACGTAACGTGCACATCCGCGGTAATCTTGGTTACCGTGACGTGCGTGGCAGATAAACTGCAGGATTGTCGCTTGAGATAGTTTAGTCACGTTTTGAGGAAACCACAGGAGTATCTCGGTCGCAGGTGGCTGGCTCAAATCGTATCAGGGGTACGCAACCTGTGGACGGCCCAAAAAGCGCTGGCTTGGCGTTCTGGAGGCAGACATGAGAGCCAATGGTCTCACTATGGAGGATGTTCAAAACTGGGCGAAGTGGAAGCGTTTAAGTAGGAAGACGTACCCTAGCAGAAGGCCAGAATAAGGCTAGACAAAAAGAAAGACCTAATATAATATTTCTCCAAACTTCAAATGGTGGGGTTTGGGTGTTTTGGTCACATTCAGATGAACGACTGAAGTACTTATAGGTATGTGGTTTCGACATGTCACATGAGGCATACATCAGCACGAGGGCATGTGCCCACTATGCCCTTAATCTGTCGGAGGCGGCACATATATATGTTACATAAGCGTATGGGCCACCGGTGGCCGAGCCTCCCGTGACTATTTAAGGTAAATAAGGAACTGGGTAGGTAACAGATGTAACAAAAGACACTGGAGTCTATGTATAAAACATTAATTATAGAACTATGACGAATGCCCTGTCTCTTTTTCTACACAATGAGAATTATAAAGAGGGAGCATGTAATGAACATTACTTTGCTCAATCTGAAAACATCTTTGAGAAAAAAAAAAAAAAACAGAACTTATGCCCGCAATACAGAACAGTATCCACTTATACAAGCATCCATATAAGACATTCGTAAATAATAAGCAAGTTAGGTCTGGGCGATTAATTAAGGTTCGTCATGTCTAAGTGGATGATAACCAATGACGCACATGTGCGCTGATTGAGCAATCTCAACATAAATGGATCCACATGCCATAAGGAAACAAAGGTATTCTGTTGTTATCTGTATTTGTATACAGATAATTTGATGACCAAAACATGTATTTTATTGCATAGTAATTATAACAACAATTATTATTTGTGCCTATTTTAGTATAAATTATGCGCTCTTAAGGCACAATTTTTTATAGTTTGTTATGTCATTATGAAATTGCAAATGTTTCGCCTCAAAATGAGTTTTTTAAACCCAGAACTTATCTGTATTTGATAGCACTGTTTATTCGTATTTCGTATTTATGGTGGAGACTACTTCAGTAGTGCAGACAGGTGATCAGCATACATGAAAGCCATTTGTAACTATTGGACCCTTAAACCCAGTTTTGAGCGGACCTCTCATTGTCAATTTGGAGCAGCTTAGCTAATCTGCAGCCCCACAAGAAGCACTCCAACTATTGTGTTTCAGGTGCAGCATTAATCAAACTTGGGCATCATAGCACTAATTAAGTAGTATTGCACTTACTGGATGCCTTCTTAGGCCTAGCAGTGCCTAGAAGCTCAAACTGGGCCCATCCCGACAAGTCATCATCTTGAACATCATGAACATCCTTGCTGCAATGGCATGACCTGCACACCTTGCGCCAAAAGTGTAGGTCCAAGCCTGGACATGTTGGCCCTGTAACAAGCAACCATAACTGACTCACTGATATAAAATAATTACTATGATTATTACCGAGTATTGTTTTGTAAATGATTAGTCAGCATTAATGATGTTATTACAGTGAATTCTCTTGACAAAGCATTAACAGTAACATGCATTTGGATTATAAATATTAAGCAATATTTAAAATTGACTGTATAGTAGTAATTATTGTGAAGCAGAAATATTATTATTTTATACATAACAATACAGAACTTTGTAATTAGTTTACATTATCATAGAAAAAATACTTTTAATGCAAAACATACAAAATATAATATTCATATTATTTTAACCAACAAACTGTATACATATTGTACATTAAATATATTAACATAGGCACTACTGGGTTTTTATCTCTACTTCTGACATCATCATATCCTGATTTGGTACTGTGTGTTAGATATGTGATATGCATTTGTAAAATACATTCATAAGGACAATTTTATGTATCGACATAGAGCCAAATAGTCAAAGGCTAAGCAACTTTAATGGCTTCTTACATTAATTATCGCCATATAATTTTGACATCCCCCTATCACATCTGGGATGGAAGTAAGCTCAGCGAAATGTGGGTGTTCTAGTTGACCAGTGCACCTCTGCCTATCCCTCCGGGGATACAGGTGTGAGCTCATGTTATTTTATGTTATATAATTTTGACAGATAACGCATAACATAAAGCAACCTTAAGTGTTTAAACATTTGGCGGCTAGGCTCTAATCACTTTTGACTAGGAACATCTCTTATTTGATAAGTATTGATCAGATTACAGGAACCTCTAACACAATCATAATTCAATACTTAAGTATAACAATTTGAAAATTGCAGACATTGTACAGTTATAATTGGTGCTGGTGCTTACTTAGATAGAAAGAAAGAAAATGTTTATTGTCACTGAATGCATGCAACATCAGTTACTAAATGAAACTACATAAAACTATCAACTATGTTTATGAAAAAATGCCCGTATAAACATTTCACTGTCTATTTTTTGCTATTACAAACTAACATATTATAATTAAGAAAAATTACGTGCTGATAATAAAACCTTAACAGTATGATAGTAGCACTAATATTGTATGCAAAACAAACTAATAAATGAATTAGGTATGTACTTACCACATGAATTACAGGGCGCGCCGGCGCCGCTGTCATGCCCAAGACGCGCTTTACTAAGTTTCTCCCGTTGGCTTTCTAACTTTGATAACCAGGCCGGCGCCTCTGGTGTCTCCACACATGACTCACTCATCTGTACACAAAGATAGTTACATACAAATATAATAATTATTGGGTACTAACTCCTATATATTCCCAAAACATTTTAATCACACCTTTCTGTAGGATAACACAGGTCACAGGCTGAGAATAGGATTGATAATTAATAATTATTTTTACATAGAAAGGTTTTTAAACTATGTGAGTAAATAAGACTAAACAAAAATGAATGAATAGAAAATCAGACATGAATCAGACAGAACCTCTCTGAACTATTGAGCTAAGAATGAATGAAATATCAATCAATGGAATGAAACAATCATTTTTTTTTTTTTTTGAAATGAAACAATCAGTGCCAATGAACTATCGGTAGGGTTGCGCTTGCAACGATATATCGTAAAACCGATAATATCGAAACAGAAATATCGATTTTATAACAATATTATGTATGACATTGTAATTCTGATAATAACAACTATGATTATTTTTTAGCCCCGTTGTGGTTAATTATTAGGTATAGTCTATAATATTTTTATTTTATCAATACTAACTTTTTTTGTTATCCCTAGTTTAAAATTCTAATAAATAAAAATAAAGTATTTTTTTACTAACACCTACATATTTAATAATTGTTATAGTTTAAAACATAAGGGCTAAAGTTGCCAATTTGAATTTGTTTATTTTGGGGAATTCAGGCTACTCTAAGGCTATTTCAAAGATTTATCCTGGAAGCCCTGATTTTTAATCTGTTTCATATTTAAAAAAAACTTACATCTTTCAAGGCATTTTGGATTCCAATCTATTTTTTTGTAAAATCCAATAAAGATCGTCTTATAAGAGTGTTTGCTGGTGTTATAGTTATTTTTAAATAAAAAATCATAATTATATCGACAGATAGGGCTACTATAGTCTAAAAAGGTGACGATACGCCATATATTTACCATACCGTCGAGGTACTCAATGAGTCATAAGTTTCGTATTTATTTATCAATATTTTTTCTATAGATGTCTTCAGGAAGGCCTATCAAGTGTGTTGTGGTCGGTGATGGTACCGTGGGAAAAACATGTATGTTGATATCATACACTACAGACAGTTTTCCTGGCGAATATGTGCCTACAGTGTGAGTTATACTTTTGTTTGCTTTTTGACGTGAACTGAATATTTTTATCCGAATAAGGATTTGTATATTGATAAGTGTAAGAGCATATTTATCTTTAGAATTGATGACACAAACTATTTTTATTACAAAAGTATATTGATAAGAATGTCGTGCTTTCAGTTTCGATAACTACTCTGCGCCAATGGTAGTGGATGGTGTGGCGGTGTCCCTGGGCCTGTGGGATACGGCCGGACAGGAGGATTATGACAGGCTAAGGCCATTAAGTTACCCCCAGACAGATGTGTTTCTTATATGCTTCAGTGTGACAAGGTATGTGATGCAGTAGGTACTTTTTACCTTTCTACCTGCTCTTAACCCACCGTAACGTAGAGACGGTGCAACAAACTATTTCAAGCATGTTGCAGAAATGATTTGTCTTAGCTTTTATGACCAACTGCCTGCCTGACATTAACCCCCTCTGGAGGATCCATCCCAGGCTAATAAAATTAGAAAAAATTCAAACCTAGGTCCTCCTTGTCCACAGCCCATTCTATCACTGAACCAGGAGCAACTGTTCTGGCATATTGCTTCACTGTAACAAAATGAAACTATCTATTTAAAATTTAATTAAACAATTTTATAATTCTGCATAGATGGAAACCATACAATATAGAGTTGATACTATTGAGAAATAAACAAAATATTTCTTTATTACATTATTTTTCATTCTACCTGCCCTTAGCCCACCTTAATGTGGGGTAGGCGAAACACACTTTTTCAAGCATGTTGCAGAAATAATTTGGCTTAGTTTTACGACCTGTTGCCTGCCTGATGTCAACCCCTACTGAGGAATCCAGTCCCGGGCAAATTAAATTAGAAAATTCGAACACCCAGGACCTTCCGGTCCACACCCCATATATGCTGCCACTAGACCAAGGGGGCGACACATTTTTTATTACATTCTGTCACATATAAAAAAGGCACAAAATTGAATACAAACTAAACATTTTGTATTATGATTTTTATAAATTGACCTTAAATAAGAGGCTTATAACAGAGGTCAAGTAAAAAATATGAAAATGCCTGTAATACCTTTTAATAAACAATAAGCTATTCCAATAAGTTGATACAATATAACTCAGATATAATTATAAATTACTAAATGTGACTCATGTGATTGTTATTAGTTAAGCTTAAATGTTCTAATTAATAGCTTCCAGTCATTAGCTAAACTATTATGATGAATCATACTAATATTATAAATGCGAATGTTTGTGAGTATGTGTATGTTTGTTAATCTTTCACGCAAAAACTACTGGATGGATTTTGAAGAAACTTTAGAGTTGTAATTTGAATCTAAAATCATTTATTCTGCAAATAGGATATTTTATACCACTTTCACATGTCAATTACGAGTATATATTGATTTTAAGATATTGATAAAGTAATAAACGCGTCGGCATTTCGTGGCTATCCCTGAGAAGAAATGCCGAAACAAACTCAAGGGTTATGGCCTCTTTTAAAGTCCAGACAATACATGATATATAAAATTACAATTTCAAATGTCAACTTATTTCTAAATACTAAATACTAGAATATAACTACTAAATATTAGACATTAGAATAACACATAAGCTACTTTTTATTCCGGAGAATAAATTTTATCCTAAAAAAGTCCACATGAACGCAGTCACTAGTACATTGTAATAGAAAAATTGTTACGTTTTAGCCCATCATCATATGAGAATGTGACTTCCAAGTGGTATCCTGAAATAAAACATCACTGCCCGGATGCACCCATTATACTGGTTGGTGAGTTGAAAACAATTTCAATATTTAAATTTCATCAGTATCAGCCATGGAATGTTCATTGATGAACAAAAACTTCGCTCAAAGATATACTATTTGTAATTTTATTAGATTTATAAAAAAAATAAAATATTAATAAAATTGAATAAAAAAAATAATCAAGTACCCAATTATGTCTTTTAGAAACCTTTTTTTCTTTCTTTCTACCTGCCCTTATCCCAACTTAATGTGGGGTAGGCGCAACACACTTTTTCAAGCATGTTGCAAAAAGGATTTGGCTTAGTTTTTACGACCGGCCGCCTGTCTGATGTCAACCCCCTAAGAGGAATCCAGTCCCAGACCAATTAAATTAGAAAATTTGCTTTGCCCGACCTGGGAATCGAACCCAGGACCTCCTGGTCCACAGCTCATATATGCTGCCACTACACCAAGGAGGCAACTAAACATTTCACTTAACACTATTATTATTTAACACTTTTTGTATAATAATTTGTAAAATATTTTGTAATCTTATATACCCAATTCAAAATGATGTCTTTTAGACATCAAAATATTATAACCTAGATGCACAGGTCTTTGCAAATATCCTCCTAAAAAGTGGTCTCAGAAATAAAACAAAGAAAACGATCACAAGTTGTAATTAAATCAACACAAATATAACCCTAAGCATGTGTTATAAAGTAGGTTTTGAATTCAAGTAGGTTTAGCATTCTTTAATTTGAATTTTGAAATTTAGAATTCTATCAACGTCTGACTGTAGGCAAAACGAGTGCTTAAGCACTTCTTTGCTGTCCCATTTGCCAAGCATCAATTGTGCATCTAGGTAAATAATATATTGATGCTTTTAGAAACCAAAAATACTTATTATAAGACTGTATTTTTCCCTATGTTCAGGTACAAAGATTGACTTGAGAGATGACCGTGAGACATTAAGCTTGCTCTCTGAACAAGGCATGTCTCCTTTAAAGAGAGAACAAGGTCAAAAGTTGGCAAATAAAATTAGAGCAGTTAAATATATGGAATGCTCTGCTTTGACCCAACGTGGTCTAAAACAGGTAAAATCTATTTTACTTAAATTGAGATCATTATTTAAAAAGTTACAATATCTGTTGCTCTTGTTTTCATAATCTGGATGCTATGAGACCGAAAGTCTGTTATGGTTTCTGATATCCAGAACTCAACCTATTGTAGGGTCAGGACTATGTGTGTGACTGTTTATTGTGGTGTTTTCAGGTGTTTGACGAAGCCGTTCGTGCGGTGTTAAGACCAGAGCCTCAAAAGAGACACCAGAGGAAGTGTTTAATTATGTAATTGTTACAAACATCATGACAAATTAACATTTATACAGACAGGAATGTCTTAACAGCAGTAATAATGTGTTTCTATACCAGTACATTTTGTACAGTATGCATTTTCTCAATAGTATCATTGCCTCAATTTTTAAATTTTTTATTGTCATTCCAATTTGTGCCATAATATGTTACTGATCAGTCTATTCTGACACAAACAAGTATTTGTGACCATCTGGAGCATCACACAAATATTTTTAGTTATATCGTCTGCTTATATTTAAGCATGTGAAAATGCCAAAGATTTTATGAATAGATGTAAGTCTCATTATATTTAGTTTTTGTTTAAAACACTTGAATGGTTAGAAACAAATTGTTACTGTTATGTGAAATGACTGTAATGTTATTTTTATATATGCAACTGAACCTCAATATTCGATGTTTTCAAATGAATTCTTATGTAATTTGAGTAAGGACTGAAGTAGGGGCTAGTGTATAATGACGTACTCAAATTTAATCTCGAATTATTTGCAAGTGATGAGCATTTAGAAGTGACTATTGTATATGTTTATTTAGAGCAGATGTAATAAAACTAGCGCTAATTATATTAATAGATCTTGCGCCTATCCGTTTTGGATAAACAAATTTAATATATTAATATGAGCTGCAGATTGTTTATGTTTAAGCTGACAATTTTGAAAAGCAATAATTCATGTATTTTATTTAAATATATTTCATGTAAAATCATTGGCAGGCATTAGCATTGGCAGCTTGAAGGACTGTGTAAGCTTTATACAAGAAAACATATTGTTTAGCATAAAAGTTTAAGGAATAATATGTTCATGTACTAATTACGCCGGGTCTACTGCACTGAATGATTACACACATGCATTTTTTATCTATGGTCCATTGTTCTACGAGCAGGTGACAGCTAAAATCGTTGTTTTGCGTACGTGTTTTTAGTGTTCTGATTCGAAAAGCTAGTGCAGGAGATCCGACTTAATACTGACTTATTTTGTTAGCATGGTGATTAAGTCGTGTGTTTATAATAATTCATTAGGGCGAGATATTTTTGTATTGTGACAACCTTAGAGTAAGTATGAAGCATTTAAAACTAATTCTAATGAATGCTAAGCACAACTTTTTGATCAATGTTTTATCGGAACATAAATAGTATGGAGCGCTTTCGTGCTCGTTCCTGGAGTGGTTTAAAATATGAAATTCAATCAACAAACATCTCATAGTGGCCATAGCGTATCTTATACTAATTAATATACGTCCAAATTGGAGCTAACCACATCGATCTTGACTCTGGTTCCAAGAGTCAAGAGTTTAGAACGCAATAGATGCGAACGGTTTGTGCACACATTGCGTATTTCAAATGCATTTCACTGCCCGATTGCTAATTTATGTTTCATCCCCTGAACTATATTAGTAATGTGGTGTGGAGGAATTTCATGACTCGAGAATGTTTCTTAATATTTATTTTTTTGGCAATTGATAGCAACAGATCGTGATAAGTGGAAGGAGGAGAAGGGAGGCCTTTGCCCAGCAGTGGGACACAAATGGCTAAAATAAAATGATAAATAATAATAAATATTCACAACTATGACTATGCATTTCAAAGACTTTAATGTTCACAAACTACCTCATACATACATAGCAATCACAAAATGTGAGATGTCCAATACTTTTCACATCAAAGGGGTATTCATTTTTTATACCAACACCATTTTATGTATTTCTCAGGGAATATCCAATTATTACGCTCTTGAATACTATCTATATTTGCTAATAATTTATTGGTATTAAGTTAACAAACAGACCAAAATTATTTTATTTACTTCTTGTTTTAAAAAATATGGCGGTGCCACCGTTTCATCGGTGATTTCGCCAATGACAAAACCGGCTATTTTATTTTCGGTAGTGTACACATACATTACGTTCATTGGACAGTAGCCATGGTTTTAACTTGGTCAGACAATATGCATTGTTTATAAAGAAGAGAATGTCTTATAACATTTGTTACAGCCATACAGCAGACAGAAATAGGAATGTACTGGAATTTATTATTTTATATAGACTGCTTTGATTTTTATGTAAAGCTTTGAAATTTAATGTATATAACTATTTATATAAGAGCTAAATGCGCAATTTAAGAATCGTGTATTACTGCACTTCATAAATTATTGAACTATAATTTGTTTTATTATTTATTACCTTAGACAGGGTGATTTAAAAGGGTTCAAATAAAAGACATCAGTATTATATACTTGTTTTACATCATACAACACGTTTACATGTTATTGAAACATTTATAATAAGCTATGTCCACACTTGTGTGCTTTCACATTCCTCTTAGATCTTTTTAAAAAGACCCATCAGAACATGGGCATCAAATGACAGTCTACAGAGCACTTATCCGAGAGACATGCACTAAGGGAGGGGAGCCTCTTGTTGAAAATTAAAGCACACAAGTGGTGGTATCGCTATACCTAAACACGGATCAACACATTAAAATTAGGATAGGTTTAACCTGAGCACTTAATAACAGCTCTGAGGGCTAATTTTTCAATAAACTTTTATCTGAGGAATAATCTTGTTATGACAGATATTTCATAAATTGTTAAATCAAACTATTCCTTACATAAAAGTTATCCAAGCATTGAAAAAGCAGCCCAAAAGGATATAAAGTTAGTGTACGACGACAATATAACAAGATCTGTATGTCATGACATTCAAATTTATTCTAAACCTCAAGCCAGAGACAGTCAATGACTAGAAAATAATGCCATGCTGCAGCTATATTCAAGTAACTAACATGAAAACATCAAACTGGCAAAATTGTATAATTTATACCGAGATTTAACAACAGTCAACAGTTTTAAAGGACACTTACAGAAATAACCGCCGAATGCTCATACACTTAAGGTTGCCTTATGTCTTTTAAGGCCGCCTTATCTGTCAAAATTGTATGGCGAATATCTATGTAAGCCGTTAAAATTGAGTACCGTTGACCATTCGGGCGTAAATCATTTAATAAGGTATGTTACCACTAATATTACTACTAGTGTACAGTGCACAAATTCATTTTAAGCAGGGCTTAAATAAAATTGAGCATAAAGCTTACTTAATTACTTGCGAACTAATATGCAATTCATCTGCCAAATTACATTATAATATCGTAACACAAAGATATCTATTTCGAAGAATAATAGTCAGCACGCATTACATAATAAAAATTATTAAGCATTCATCCTATAGCTCAGACAGTAATAACTATGTTTTCATTGAATTAATTAAAATGACATATAAAACGTGATTTCTAATAATATGCATACCTACTTTATTATTGATCCACATGGCTTCTATCGTACATTCCTTACTTATCGGATTTTTGTTTTAAACATTTATTAGAATTGAATATGTAATTATAACGAGGGACAATCATCTAGAGATGGTATATTGATATAAGTATTGCACCAACTATCAGTAAAGCTACTCGAGGTTTATTTCTTACCTGTTGAATGCAATAAAATTGAAGTAGTTTTTTTTATTTTTTTAAGGCTGTTTACCTTTAAAATCTTATAGATGATCCAAGACATTCAATTTTAATTATATTACAACAGACAAGACAATTTCTTTAAAATAAACCTATGTAGGTAATGGTGCATCATTCTCATTTGTCATGTCTATCAAAACTGAGAAGTGTGTGAAGACCAATGAATGAATGCAGGTATGAATTAAAAATATATATAGCTACATTAACTTCTAATTAAAACATATTTTACTGTTAACAAACTAACATACTTACAATAACTAAATGCAACTCAATAGGATAATGAACACAAGCACATCAATGTGTCTGATGTGATACATTTTGAATCACCAATTAAAATAGTCATTTCCAGATCAAAATTTAAAATGAAAAATACTGAATATCAATTTACTAGGTACTAGACAATTATTATAATTACAAATCTCGGAGTACCTTACAGTAGAAATTTAATTTTATAACAAGAAAGAAAAAGACTATAAAGTTATCTATTTTAGACTGTTATCTTTTGTATCTTAAAACATAGTAATACAAATTCATGTAAACAAACTATTCTTGAGAACTCAATAATTATGAAGTTGTCAATTATTAAATGGTAAAACTATTAAGGCTCAATTGCACCACTATTATTAACCTACAGTTAGTCCAAACCGCAAGTTAAGTTACAGGTCATTCATACATTTTCTGTCAATTTAGCTTGCGGTTAGGACTAACTCTAGGTTAATAATAGTGGTGCAATTGAGCCTTAGTTAATCAAAATGTTTAAATGAAGCATTATTATAAAAATTAAAAATGATATTTAACAATACATAATATAGACACCTAACAATCACTTTATCTATAAAGCTTTGAGCTTCAAATCAAATACCTAGTTTAACAATAAAAATATGACGTGTTATACAGTATTATAATGTTTCAGATAACAATTTGGTGGCCATAAACTTGATTACTTCATGAGCTTTTAAAGTAGGTTAAAATTACTTAAACTTAGGCATACATAAATTTATTGTGCATGTACATTATATACAGCATTATACAATTCCTATATAGGTATCTACTAACACTAAGAGGTGTGTTTTTGTGTTTTTATATTTTTTCATACAATAAGACATTAAACTTAACATAAAATGCTTAGGGTCTTGCCAAGACACCTTTTTATATCTAGTTAATTAAAAAATCAAGAGAATTGCAAGATTGAAATACCTATCTAGTAAACAGCCACAAATAAACTTGCTGATCACTAAACAATGCAATAGTCATAAAATATTTAAAGATATTCAATTATAATTCACATGAAAATACCATCATCCATGAGTTATAGCAATTACATGGATATAATAATGTATACCAGAACAGATTTTTGTTGAGTAGGTACATTCTTCCTGCCAAAGCTTGCTCTAAAAGCATTAATGATTAAGTGCCATCACTGCCTGCTTGGTAATCTTCTTCCTGATATCACATAGCTCTGTATGGGCCTTGAGATTTTAAATATTGGATTACTAATGAAGGACCTGAAGATACTACTTCTGGTGGAATGGCAGTCAGCGGGCAATTTTCAATACTCATTATCTGCAAACTCACACAAAGAGCAAGCTCAAATGGCAGATTGCATAAGTTGGGATTATCATTTAAGTATAGAGACTCCAAATTTTCTAATGTTCCTATCTCTTCTGGGAGATACTGCAAGTTATTCTCACCCACACTAAGGAATGTGAGATTAGTCAAATGTCCAATTGATCTTGGCAAAGTA
Source organism: Clanis bilineata (assembly GCA_036417725.1). NCBI lineage: Eukaryota > Metazoa > Arthropoda > Insecta > Lepidoptera > Sphingidae > Clanis > Clanis bilineata. Next base: position 5,734,761 of record CM071142.1, read on the forward strand.
GTCAATTGATTTGATTGCACTATTAATTTCTGCAAATCATGCAGGAAGCCTATTTCATTAGGCAAAACTTCCAGTTTGTTTTCTTCCAAGTCTAAAACTCGCAACTTTCTGAGACTACCAATACTAGGTGGGACCCTCTTCAGGAGATTATTTGATAGTATCAGCACCTCTAGATTTTGCAAGCATTGTATATCATCTGGTAACTTTGTCAATTGGTTAGTTCCCAAATTCAATTCAACCATATTAATCCAGGTGCCAATATCCAATGGAAGTGATGTTAGTAAGTTTTCCTTCATATTTAATTTTGTTAAATTTTTGGCTCTTGAAAATATACCATAAGGTATTTTATCAATTTGGTTATGTTCCAGATTAATAGAGAAAACATTGGTGAATTGAGCAGGGCCTCCAGATGGATAACTCATAAAGGAATTACGGGAAAGCGTTATGCTTGTTAGCTCATTGAGACTGGCTAGAAGACCATCGGGGAGCTGAGATATAGAATTTCCTTCCACATTGAATTCATCCATATGCTTACAGTTGCTCAAGCTTGAGGGTATAGCAGTGAGTCTGTTGTACCTGAGACCTAACCTAGTCAGGGCTTGAAGATTGCCTATGGTCTCAGGTATATCCAGTAAATCATTGTGTTGCAGATCTAATGTGGACAAATTAACACAGTTTCCAATTTCCTGTGGCAAATGCTCTAAATGGTTGTGTGAAACATCAAATGTTACTAAATTCACCAATTTTCCAATTCCAGAGGATAGTTCCTTAATTTTATTTTCCCTCAAACTTAACATTGTTAAATTTGTGAGGTTTGCTATACCGTCTCCCACCACCCTGATCCTATTGAATCTCAGGAATAATGTGGTGAGGGATATCAACTTATACACTACTTCTGGTATGTCACTGAGCTTGTTGTGTCTTAGATCTAATACTTTTAAGCACCTCAAGTTGGCCAAGGAGTCTGGTAAACTTGTCAAAGAGTTTTCATTCAATGCCAGTGTCTGAAGGTTAGTTAAGCACCCGAATTCTGGTGGCAGTGCTGCCAATTTGTTGCCATACAAGTAAAACTCCACTAAATGTGTCAAATCCCTTACATTTGGTGGAAGTGAAGTAATAGATGATTTGCTGAGATCCAATCTCTTAACTCCTTCTTCTCGGCATCTTATAAATTCTTTTATGACGTCTAAATCTGCTTGTATCGGTTTGTTTTTCTTCGCAGTTGGTTTCGGTTTGTTGGATTCAGGGTGTTTCACTGTGACGACTTTAGGACGCGCCCCTTCGGTGGTCGTCAGGGACGCCGTGGACAACTTCTTCTCTCTCATGCTGTGATATTTTTCCCTCGGGCTGACAGTGCCTATTGAATCCAAAGCTTCAGAATTCTCTCTCGAGGAATTATCGAGATTCATTCCGGTTTATCCAAGCGGACTGTTATCCTTAATTGTTCTATTACCCACTTCTGTATTATTTGTTAAAATACACTTGACATGGTTTTGTCATCTCATCACACCAAAAATACAAATCGATACTTATTTCAAAGCAGTATGAAGTAACAAATTCTTGGATATATACGCTACTCTTAAAAGTGTTATTGAAATATTATTTTATTCAAGAATTTTTAATACATCAATATAAACATATATGTTCACAATTACAATTGATTACGCACTCAAAAAATATGAAAATAAATTATGGAAATTCTTCATCAAACGAAAATGGAATGGAATTCGGAACTGGAATTGCCAGTCCAAAAAATTTAAATGGTTAGCTAAGGATTGTCAAACAACATAATTCGAGCAAAAAACATCAATCCGTCAAATTTCTTACATCGTTAGTGTCATCTTTATTTGCATTATCTGTATAATAAAAAAAATACACAGGTCACAGAGTACAAAAAAGACTTGGACAATGACAGATTATTTTATGGTCTGTGATTCTTTATGCTTTTGCTTGGACGAAAAATTATTTGAGCCTTGAGGTTATAATTCGAACTGAGTTTACAAACAATATCAAACTTACAATTTAATTCAAGTTAAAAAGAATCAGAATCAGATACGAAAATGGATAAAAGCAAAGAAAAAGAAGAGCAGAGCATCATGGATAAATCCATGAGATCTGTTTTTGGTAAGACTTGCATTTTTCAACTATTACGATAAAAACAAATTACAAATTAATATGTAAAATCTATCGTTTTCAGTCGGTAACATACCATATGAGGCAACAGAGGAAAAGTTAAAAGATATTTTTAGCGAAGTTGGCCCAGTCTTGTCGTTTAAGCTTGTGTTTGACCGAGAAACCGGCAAGCCCAAAGGATATGGGTTTTGCGAGTACAAAGATCAGGAAACGGCGTTGAGTGCGATGAGGAATCTCAATGGGTACGAGATTGGAGGACGTTCTCTCCGTGTAGACAATGCTTGTACAGAAAAATCTAGGATGGAGATGCAGGCCTTGATGCAGGGGCCGCAGGTATATTCCTTCATTTTTCCATTCAGCGTTGCATCCATTCGCGTGGGGCGAGTAGTCGGCTATAAAACATGAGGTCACAGGTTTGATTCCAGCACCGAGACAAATGTCTGGCCCACAGATATTGGTTCAGGTCTGGGTGTTGTGAGTCTGAAAGTCTCTCATAGTTCCTGATACCCACAACACAGGATTCAATCTTAGTGTGGGGTTAGGACTATGTGTGTGACTGTTGGGTGTATTTTTGGGTGTATCCCCAAAAGTGAAAAGGCGCACTAGTGAATTAGAACACCCACTTTACCCCAAGCTTCATTGGGGTATGATATGTCCCAGATATGATAGGGGACGAGCCTATCACCATATCGAACACAAAATCCATACTCCTGGATGATAATTGTGACTGAAAAATCCTGGCCCGGGGATAGAACCTGAGACCTTAGGACAATAGTTGTACAGTGCACGCAATACCAGTACACCACTGAGGTATTGCATAATGTATAGATAATTATCTATATCTACATATAAATTGCAGGTTGAAAATCCGTATGGTGAATCAGTGGAACCAGAGAAAGCTCCTGAGGCAATCAGCAAGGCTGTGGCGACCTTGCCTCCTGAACAAATGTTTGAGTTAATGAAGCAAATGAAACTTTGTATACAGGTGATAGATTTTGTTGCAAGTCACAAGCAAACTTGGGGAAAAACACTTGCAAGTCTTAGTCTATATTGTGATCTTAATAGGATTACAACATTTGCTTTGCTTATTAAAAAATATTTTAGTTATATGTTCATATAACTTTAAATAGTCACAGGCGACTCGGCCTCCGGTGGCCCATACGCTTATGACACATATATATGTGACACCACCGGTGGGTTAAGTCAACCTAAAAAAAGTCACAAGATGCATAGTAGGTATGAATGTTTTAAACCCAAGTGTGACATAAAATGTAAGGATATAGAGTAAGCTTGATAAATTAATTATGAAGTCTTCAAAAATTTTTGCTTTGTTTCAGAATAATCCTAATGAAGCAAGATCAATGCTGCTACAAAATCCTCAATTAGCATATGCTTTACTTCAAGCACAAGTCATCATGAGAATTGTAGATCCAGCTACTGCTGTTGTAAGTATCAAACACCAGTTAGGTACAACATAACATATGACTCTTATCTTCACACTAAGGGCCACTTGCAGCTCTGCTATAAGTCTCTATGTATCCCAAATCTTGATTTAAAGATTGGAGTGAGCTGTAGGATAAATTGAGATAAGTGTAACTCTAGATTAGTAATAGAGCTACAAGTCACCCTTAGATACTGTTTTATGTTATAACAACTAGAGCCAAAACAAATACTGGTTTTTACAAGTATTTTTATTAATAAAGTCAAATAGATTTTACTGTACTTATTGAAACTTCTAAAATGATAGTAAGCTATAAAATATCCTGTGTGGGTACACACCCAATACACATTATTTCTATTTTATTTACATTTAATGGCGACTTAATATTTATATTTTATTGATCAAATTCAGAGCATGCTGCATCCAAGCAACCCAGTGCCACCGGTGCTGCAATCAGGAGATAAGCCACCACCTAGTGCTTATATACCAAATAATCCTACGCCATGTAAGTGGTTTCACAAAATAAATAAATCATAAATAAAACCCAACAGTTACACACATACTCTTGACCCCACATTAAGACTGAGTCTTATGTCATGGGTATCAGGAACTGCAAGAAACGTTTAGTCTCATAACACCCAGACCCAGAACAAATATCTGTGATCCACAACAAATATTAGTCTCAATGTAGAGATCAAATCCGTGGCCTCTCGCTTAAAAGCTGGCTGCGCCACAGAGGCTCCCAAATAAAATATTTAATTAAACTGGTATTTTCAAATACAGAGATAAGTACTTAGTATTAACTGACAAAATAATGTTTCAAAATATGTAATGGATCTTTTGTTGATATTATTTTTTATTCACTGTTATATATGATACTGTTTCAGCTCAACCACCTCCATTGCTTGTAAATCCTGTACCACCACCAAACCAATATCCTCGTAAGTACATTTTTTATGTATTCTGTACAAAAAGTATTTTGATATAGCTTGTCGATCTGAAGATGTGTGAAGTTCTCTACTTTAATGTTATTTTATTTGCGTAATTCCACTAAATTAAGTGTAATACTGAATGGCTTCTTGGTAATATATTTTTTAACACAGCTGTAGGCCAACCATGACTTTTTTTAATATTACTCGCTAGGGACTCTGTAAAATAATTGTATGACAAACATCCGAACGCCTCTAGCAGTTACCTGTGTAACCGCTAGAGGCGTTTTTGTTGTTTGTCGGGATCTGGCGTTTTCCATACAAATATTTTACGTCCTTGCTCGCGTAAATACGTGCAACAAACTCATGGTTGAGCTACAGGTGCTGGTGTGGTATTGTTGAAGTTTACAGGTGATAAGGATTAAGAAGAGGAGGATAAATTGGAAATTATTGTGCTATGACATGTCCTTCTTCAAACGAGGCTTAAAAAAGCATTTTTCACAGTAGGCAGCGGCTTGGCTATGTCCCTGGCATTGCCGATGTCCATGGGCGGCGGTAACCAAATACCATCAGGTGGGCCGTTTGCTCGTCTGCCTACTCATGCCAATAAAAAAAAATAAAGAATTTCATCACTGAAAGAAACCACTTATATGTTGTTTTTTGTGAAATTGTGGTATCAAACCTGTTCAACTCGTCTATCAGTGCTATAGGGGTAAATAATAGTATGGCTCTACTACTCAAAGTACCTATTGAGAGTGGTAGTGTTATGTTTAATTTGAGGAGTCTATGGGCCGAATGGTCAAACAGTGCTCAATCATCCAAGTCATTTGAGCACTACCCAAAATTAAGCAGCCAATAATTTTTGAGCGGCATGGTCGTACGCACTTGAGAAGACTTGGCGGAAAAATCAGCTGAGGATCAATCATTATGCTACAGATAATAAAAGTTTGTTCTCGATTACAAAATTTTAATAAAATTATATTTTTGTTTCGTTTCACGTAGAATCATTATATTTAATTTAGTTTTTTTTTAAGATATATATAAGAAATAATTGGCAAAATACACGATTCAAAAATGTTTATTTAACGTTTTTGCTGTTCATGTGCCATTCCGATCATATTTCATCTGTATTCAATTTTTCTGTAATGTTTATGTTATCTCTGTCTATCTTTTGTTATAGTGAAGGTAAACACATTTTTATATAATAGAAACGGAACTTAAAATGGATCTTTTTTTAATATTTATTATTATGTTGTTAAAATATTTACCACTTGGCAGAATGTTTCTTTCGTCCTTAGCCAATGATTTGTGTGGAAGAAACGAAAAAAAAAATTGGCAAATGGCGACCTGTTTGTTTATATTTATTCGGAGTTTTGGCGGGAATTCTGACGGTACGGGTGGTCGCTTGTTTTAATGATTTCATATTCTAGTCTAAAGTTGTGCTTGTGGTTTAAATGTGATGTGAATCTAAGCAATAAACATCAACGAAGATGGACAGTATGTGGAAGCTATAAAATAAGTGATTTTGGACGCTTTTTGTCGGGTGGATGGGTCGACCATGTTCGACTCCTCTGCTGCGAGAAAATCGTCTGAAAAGCATCAAACCGGAAGGAATTAACGCCAAAACTCCAGCAGGGCCTTGAAATCGAACACATTCGATTTCATTGCACTTGTGAAAATTAGATATAAGCAAATAAAGAAATAAAAAGCACTTAAGACGAGGCTGTATGGGCTAGATCCCTTTGCCTTCCCGAAAGGGAAAACATAAAAAAAAAAAAATATATTTATTCTCGTATTTATATAACTGTGTTTGTTGTATGTGAAGTGATTTTGTTTTATGTAATAAACATCAACGAAGATGGAGAGATTATGGAAACTTTGAAGTTTGGATATGGAGGATATTTCTTGGAGCGTTTCAATAAAAGGAGTCTTCTCGAATTCAGGACGTCCCAGTTCACACCGGCCTCATCAGACCATCTAAAAACCATTATATTGGAGAGGAATTCGGCAACATGCTGTAGTGTTTTATCGGATTTAATAAAATTAATCATTGTATTTGTGAAGTGTTTTATTTGTCTTGGCTTCTTCGAGTGCGCTATATTCTAGTTTAGATAATGATATTGAGGAAAAATACATTTTATTGAAATCAAGGGGTAGGTAAACACTACACGGAACACGGAAATTATTAAATACAAACCTATGCCCGCCATTCCGTTCGCGGGAAATTTTATTTATTTAAACATATCTATCCTACGGAAACTATACATTTTTTCGGGGAAAAAAGTAGCCTGTGTGCTATTTCAGACTTTTATCCATCTCTGTGCCACATTTCATTCAGATCTCTTCAGCCATTCTGGTGTAAAAGAGTAACAAAACATCCATACATCTTCACAAACTTTCGTGTTTATAACATTAGATTTATTTGAGAGTAGTCGCAGGCAATCTCAAACTAATTTCGATCAAATGCTAGTTAAGCGGGCCTTAAATAGCTGTCAAACGTTAGGCAGTTGTTGACCATGCCGTTTTACGAAATAAGCGGGCCTTAAACTGGGTCCTGCTTACATTTAATGTGAAGAGATAGGTTCTGTTTGACCATGCCAAATTGAAGAATAACGAATGCTTAAATCGATAAGGCCATCCTAAATATTTAGGCAGCGTTTGACCATTTGGGGGTATATGGTGTAATTTTACTGCAGTTGCATACTGCGGAAATGTGTGATGTGGTTTGAAAGAAATTATAATTAGTGTAATTACTGTACATTATGAAACCTAACATCTCTCAGGGTAAGAAGTGCATAGTATAGTGCCAATTGGGTACTTGACTATGTTTGATTTTATACACATATTTATATGTAATAGCAAACAAAATGAAAAAGGGACCCTTCTGTAAAAACTGCATCGAAATAAGTTGAAAAATCGGGCAGTAATTCATATTTTAAATTCTGGAGTGGGGGCATATTGGAGATATCTTGCTTTCCCTTTCCTACGCAAGTATCGTTATGGCGTGACGTGGTTGCACTAATAGTTCTCTTTTCCGCAGTTTGACGGTTACTCCAAACTTCAAAGGCTTTTGTATTTTTGATAATATTTCAGTATTTCTTTATGTTTTATATGTTAGACGACGCAAATTTCATATATAAATAATAAGAAAAATCTAGCCAAGTACCCAATTGGTGCTTTATTCAAAGTTCGGATGGTGTCGTTACTGTTGTGAGAAGGGCGGTTATCTTTCTTTATTCGGTTCCAATAAAAATGTGAGATGTGTTGCTGTAGCGACGCGTCCGTCGATGGACGTGGACCTGCGCGGCAGTCGCGCGGCGCCCGCGCTGCTGGACCAGGACATGCGCAGCCTGCCGCCGCCGCCGCCGCCCGCGCACCACGCTCACCCCCCGCACCCCCCGCACCCAGCACACCCCCCGCACCCCCCACATCCGGCTCACGCGCCCGAACCGTAAGTACTATACACTACACTACACTACATACCACACACTGTACCCTACACACTACACACACTGTACTCTAAACACTACACACGACACTACATTCTACACTACACACTACACTAGCGATGGAAATAACGGCTGCTTTATGTCATTAGGTTATGTAACTTAGGCTTTTTTATAAAGCTATTTTAATCGTTATTTAAAGCTCCCAGCTATTTTTCGCCGCGCAATCTTACAAGGCCATGATTAACCAAAAAAAGGGTCACCAGGCCAAACTATTCAGTTTAGTAATGTTCTGCGTGCGCCATGCCAACCTCCTAAGTTTAGTTACACGCTCATGACTACACTACACTGCACTGCACTATACTACACATTACACTACAATACGTACTACACACTACACTACATAGCTCAGACTACACTACCCATCACACACTAGTGTTAGTACACATCACACAATACACTCGTAAACACAATTCATTCAAACCCAGTTACCCCCGAATGCTCATACACTTAAGGTCGCCTTATGTCGTCAAAGGCCGCCTTAACTGTCAAAATTGTATAACGCAAATCAATTTAAGAAGCCGTTAAAGTTGAGTAGCGTTTGACCATTCGAGCGTAATCATTTCAAAAAATAATTATCATCATCCATAGCCTGTAGGGCCTACTGCTGAGAATAGGCCTCTCTCTCGAGCCACTTTTAGAGTGATAGCAATAATAAATTAATGATGGGTACATCTACATCCTATATGATTTTATAGCTAACTGAATAGCTACTAGTTACCACATTAACATAAAAAACTATACTAAACCTACACTTTATGAAACCATTGCTCATATTTCATTATGTAACTTTGTAAAAATAATGTCTTTATTCAGTACTATTTACAAAACATATAGTCACGTCTAACATAAATACATAATAATGACTCAGTTGACATTTGCATTTTTTGTCAAGACCTGCTCTCAATGTGGAGGTACAGGAAATGTAAGTTGTTTTATTAGTGTAAATAGTTGTTTTTTGAGATTCTTGTATATACATATATTACTATTTCACACGGTTATTCCTTATGGCTTACACCACAATATTATTATGTTGCATTATAAAATGGCTTCTTTTACCCATAAATATCCCTAGTAGAATAAGTAATAGTATAGATGACATGTACGATGGATACTTATAATATATATTTTAAGCCTTGTTTGATAAACATTACCCTCCTTCAGGGGCAGTCGGGTAAAAGAACATGTTACACTGAGGGGGGAAAATCATTCCAAAGTTGAAAAAAAGTCTATTTAGAGTGTTGGGTGGTATAAGTATCCAGTCTTCATTAGATTGAATTCTACAAGAACAAGATTTGGAAGCAGGCTGTAAGAACCCAAACAAAGCTATCTGCTGTGTAAACTCACTAAAATACGCCCACAGTTATTAATTGTGTTTTTTGGTATATAACTTTAGTTTGACTGCCTCGGTGACGTAGTTGTGTTTCGGTACGATCACCGTCCTGAGGTCTCATGTTCGATCCTCTGGTCGTGCAGTGAAATTTGGTTTTTCAATTCAGTATCAGCCTGGAAGTCTGGAATTTGTGCCCGATATGGCGATAGGCTCGCCCCCTATAACATCTACTCCCTGACTTTTGACACTCGATTCGATTCTGACTACGATTCGGTTTCATATATTGACTTAAAATTTCACCGAAATCTAGTTAAAAAGTACGCTGATGTCGCATTATATTCGGCAACTTGTCTTTTGGTAAGTTTTAACCCGACATTAGTGCACTTTTTACCTGGATTTCGGTGGAATTTTAAGTCAGTAAATGAAACCGAATCATGGTCGCAATCAAATCGAGTGTCAAAAGTTACCCTACTGGGACGGAACTAAGTTCGGCGAAATGTGGGTTTTCTAGTTCGCTAGTGCGCCTCGGCCTACCCCTTCGGGGATACAAGCGTGTGTTTATGCTACGTAACGTTAAGGACACTATAGACATAAACATGGCAGTATCTATTTGAATAATCTGTAAGCCTCAGCTTCCAGAGGGTTTTGGCAGACCCATATTTTGATTTAAATAACTATTAGGATACACTGCAATATTTTTTCCTGTACTTTTCAAAATCCTGCATATATGCGACCCAAATTATAAGTCATGCATGTATGAGGCAGTAATAAGTTTGGGAATTTAAATAATATTTAAGTAATTACATTTATAACATGGTTTGTAATTGTATTATAATATCGTAGTTACAGAGTATGTGTGGAGTCACCCTTGCTGATCGTGTGAGGAATAGCATGATAAGGGATAGCTGCAAGCTGAAGGATGATGTGGTGACTAGAATTGGTAAATGAGTGTGGAAGAGGCAAAAGAGGTGTGTCAGGATCGTAGCTTGTGGCGCTCAATAGTCTCTGCCTGCCCCCATAGGATACAGGCGTGTGTGTGTATGTATGTATCGTAGTTACAATCACATAGATTATCATAACCTGTTAGATTTTGTTTAGAAAATCATACCTAACTATTTCAAGCCTGTAAATTGATGGTAATTTTTAGTATGAGTTTACATCAGGCCTTCATATCAATATTGGTGATGAATGAACCATTTTTACTATACAGCAGTTTCCCTCGGGATCCCCGTTTGTCGAGCGGGCCGCCGTTCAGCGCGGATCCGAGAGTCCGACCGAACGATCCACGCACGCAACCGAAACCGACACCTCAGCGTAAGTTATACTTTCACCTCTGTATTCATAATAATTTAGTTGAGCGTAATAAGACCGCAATAGTACGTTTCATAAAAATTGTATTCATAATCGTTCAATAGCGTTAAAACATTCCAACGTTAGATAGTGAAAACATGGCCGATTTCGATCAGCTGTTTCAAGCTTGATGTTCTTTCTTATTGACATTAATTTTGTTATAGTCTAGGACCCCATCTCAGATTGATACCTTTTTTTTATTGTTACCAGCCAAGACTTCCTATTTGTTTCGAAGCTTGCCAGTGATAAAAATAATGTTTTTTCTGTAACCAGCAACATTGTATTCGATAAATATATTTTAGTTCTCTTTTTGCTAAAGTAGGGTTATGCTTTCGATAAGACCAAGATTTCATTATAAATAAGGGGCTTAATAACTAGTTTTGCATACTATAACAATATGTGAATTATAAACAAACATTGCTGATTCGACAAAAGAAATGTAGGCAATTCTTGGTAATCTTTTTCCTCTATTAAAGGTCATCAATAGTCAGCGTTCCGTCAGCAATATTTTTTCCACAGTAATTGGACTGGTCATATTTTGTCATATATTTTTTATTGATTTCCTAACATCTATGCTTTCAACCCGCCCTTATCCCAACCACAATCTGTGGTTATCGCGACACAATTTTCAAACGTGTCGTAGAAAGGATTTGGCTTCGTTTTTGGAATCTATATTTCTTTCTACCAGAGCTCATTCCACCTTGATGTCGGATCGGCGCAACACTTTTTCAAGCATGTTGCAGAAAGGATTTGGCTTAGTTTGTACGACCGGCTGCCTGCCTGATGTCGACCCCCGTTGAGGGATCCAGTCACGGACAAATTAAATAAGAAAATTCGCTTTGCCAGACCTGTGAATCGAACCCAGGACCTCCCGATCCACAGCCCATATATGCTGCCACTAGACCAAGGAGGCGTGTTTTTGGAATCTATCATGTTGTCAAAAATATTCTAAAATGTATTGTTTGCAGAGCAACTGCCGCCCGGCATGCCCAGCGCTGCGCAAGCTCGAAACATTCAAGGCATACCGTCTGGCGCTTCAGATCAAGAAAAGGTTAGTTACAATATAGCAAAGAAAATTTGACGATTAACTAATGATGCCGTACAAATAGCCCCTTACTTATAAAAATATTTAAGCACTGCTTATCTTTAACCATAAGTTGTCCTTTTCACTTTTAAACAATGTAACGCAAGGAAAAAAGTGACAGGCTATTCTTAGCAAACAGATAAGCGAAAATGTTTTTGTAAGTAAGGTCCAAAGGGTGTAATTGAGACGAGTAAAATATTAGTCATTTTGATTTTTTTTGATTTGATTTGATTTGATTTCTTCCTCTTTATAAAATAACCAATACCTACTTGGGCAACGAATCTATCATCATAATCTATACTTATAAAATCGCTTATCCTAACTACTATCAACGCACAGGCAAAATCAATAAGTAGACTGACATTAGTAACATACATACATTTTTAATTAAAACTAAAAATGTAAGATCAGCTAAGATATAATTTTCGGAAATTTCAAATTTAAGGTATACCTTAAATTTGAGGATTTGATATGATACCATATATATATGAGGGTCACGCGGACAGCTCGCCATTTAAAAGCTATTATTTTATAATCACAAGTTTAAAAACATAACAGACCGAATTCAAATCTGTGCGTGACCAAATTTATATGGGACCACCCTTGAAATAAGCTCTATCGAACACAAAAAGAACTTTGAAAATCGGTCCAGCGGGGATATCGCATAACATATGTACATAAAAAAAAATACAGGCGAATTGAGGACATTCTGCTTTTTGGAAGTCGGTCGAATTAAAGATAATAAACCACTTTTTGTATTCCTCAGGCGGCGTTGATCATGCAAGTGTTGCAGTTATCGGATGAACAAATCGCATTACTGCCCCCGGAACAACGAGCCAGCATTCTGATGCTCAAGGAACAAATCGCCAAGAGTACTCAGCAGCGTTAATATACAGCAGCAGTATTACAACAACATTGCTTATTCATTATATTTGAAAAAATAATGGTTCTTAGAAATATAAATTCTTCTGCAATTTTGTTTCTTTTTAATCAGAACGAATCCAATATGGTATGCACATATTTTGAATACAATTTTTAGTAAAACAAAAATGTAATGAACTATTGTGCCGTTTTTTGCCAACAAAAGACGATACAAAGTTGTCCTCTACGAGTTGGTAATTGATTATTTTACACGATAACGTTATCTGTATAAACAGGTTTAGGGTCAAATCAAATGACACTTTATCGTACATACGTGATGTCCTTATCACATTACTCAGAGGAGAATGGGGATATCAGGCTTTTTACTTGCCTGGATTTTCCATTATACTAACAAACCCTACACAATCTTTACATTAGGTAATTGAGTACTTGACAAGATTTTTTTATTAATTTTATATGAAATTTACGTCGTCTAAAATATAAAACGGAAAGAAATATTTAAATATTCTCAAAAAGTGAAGTTTGGTGTAACCTTTATAATCACGTCACGCCATCACGGTACGTGAGTTGGAAAGGGATAGCAAGATATTATCTCCAATATGCCCTCACTCTAGAAATCTGTTGTCTAGTGCCAGCATATATGGGCTATGAACCAGGAAGTCCTCAGTTCGATTCCCAGGTTGGGCGGGGTGTTTTTCTAACACCGTATGCTCGGGACTGGATCCCCCAAATAAAGGTTGACGTCATGCAGGCAGTCGGTCGTAAAAACTAAGCCAATTCCTTTCTGCGATGTGCTTGAAAAAGTATGTTGCGCCGACCCTCATTAGTGGGATAAGCGCAAGTGAAAAGGAAAAAATAGTAAATAATAAAATTAAATTATAGTAAAAGCATACATATCCATCAGAGTATGAATCCAAGCACTGATACTTCAACCTCTATCTACTACACTACTCGCGAAGTTGCCTCGCCGAAATACGCATCGAAGTTGTTCGATGTACATGACTACACAGTACCTCAGTCATCCCGTACCCATATGCTGTGGTACGCGACGTCCCTCTTTTGGATTCAAAATAATTGACTGATCTATCGAGTGACTATGATTTGCCACTTGTATTTAGCCTATAAATACATTCAGAACATCTTGACGTGAAATTATATTCGTGAGCCGAGTAGTGTAGTCACACACTTCGGATTTGAACTTCGGGACACCTCGGGTCTTTTGACGCGGGCGCAGAAATCGACAACAATCGGAAGTCAGGTGAGGTGAGGTTAGATGAACGATGTGAATTGAAGTGCCCATCTACATTCTTGTTTTCGTTTAACTTCGATCAACTTCGTGAGTGTAGTGGATGAAATTTGTGGGTTTGATTTCCGTTTCGAAAGACATGTTTGTGTGAACCAATAATATTAGTATTGAGTTTGCTTGTTATAAGACAGAGTTTCGTAGTTCCTGAATGTTCTGAGACAGAACTGTGTGTGTAATTGTATCTACAGATAACTAACTGAGAATGTTATTGATTTGTATTGTGGACTGAGTCTGGTATTTTTATGGGCGATATGGCTCGCCCCCTGTCACATCTGGGATGAAAGTGAACTCGGCGAAATGTGGGTATTCTTATTCGCTAGTTCGTATCTGCCTACCCTTTCGGGGATACAGGCGTGAGTGTGTTACGATATATGTTTTTATGTTAATAAAATACTACTACTCCTTGTAGTAAGAGTTGAAGATAAACAATGAAGTAAGTTGGATCAATTATGTAATATTCATAAATATATTGTAACATTTTCTATAATCCCCAATCTCCCCAGTTGTGCACATATACTGTGAATTCTGATTAAAATGGCAACATACTCGACGCTATAAATCTTATTGCCATTTTGTATATTAATTTCGTGAAGATAAGTACATACGTATAACGTAAGATAGGTAAGTTGAAGAAACCCTCACACAGTAAAAAGTTGCATACTACTGACACACAATGGAGTTGTTTTTAGTCGCCTCCTTGATTTAGTTATAGTGCATGGACTGTGGATCGAGAAGTCCTGGGTTAGATCCCAGGTCGGGCAAAGCTGTTTTTTCTATGAAAATTAGCCCAAAACTTGATTCCCCAAAGGGAGTTAACAAGCACTAAGCAGGTAGGTCCGGTCTTAAAAACTAAAGCCGAATCCATTTAGAAACATGCTTAAAAAAAATCAACGCGCCGACCCCACGTCGCGTTGGAGTGCCGCGCATGTAGAAAGAAAATTTGTAATTAATTAAATATATAAATAATCGCAAACATGTAAGGGTGTTTTTTGGTGTTTCTGTATAAAAGCGCTTGGATCATCCAGGTTGGCACCTTTTGCAAAGCGGTAATAAGGTCTCATTCCTTGGTCTCATGTGATAAAATTACAGACCCATTCCTATTTCCTAAATGTCTCAGTTAATAGCATTTCACCAACTCCTTCGCTTAGCTTTAGTACAAACTCACCATAATAATAATTTTTGGTATCCCTAGACACCACAGTGTCTGATTTCGATACTTATGTATCCTGAAAAAAAAATCCTCACGTCAGTAATATAATCCCAGAAAGGGTAGGATTGTGACAATCTTAAGATTCGAACTAGTTTACACTTTACATGCTCTTTGATTCGAACTATCAATGAATGTGAAGAAGCGTATCTGGTTAATAGCAGTTGGCAATACTGGATTTTTTTTCAAAACTGGTATTTTCGGTATTGACCTCAAATTAATTTTCGGTACATCAGTCAACCCTTTCGGTTTGATCTAGTCGCGGGCAATTAATGTTAAAAAAATTTCGTTGTCGGATTTGGGATTCAAACCCAGGACCTCCTAACCATACCACCCACTCACAGCCCATATACTACCATAAGACCAATGTGATATCCATTACGGAAGTGGATTAGGGCTATTTAATCCTTTTAGAAACGTTACATCGTCGATTTCTTTTTAACTGTGGGTATCCGGTATCCTTGAAGGCGTACGTACCCACAATTCGCACGAGATTTTTTCCGTCCCAGATGTGATAGGGGGCGAGCCTATCACCTTACAAATTCCAGACTTCGGGGTGTTACTGAAAAATCCAATATCACTTTGACCGAGCGGGGATCGAACCTGCGGGTTTAGACAAGTGGCTTATGCGCTAGTCGAATAGAATAAATGTATGGGAATTACATAAGAGTACGCCGCATATAGCGTACTCTACTAGCGCTTAAGCCACTTGTAGCCCGCTGAGACCTACGATAGTCGTACCGCGCACGCAATACGACTACGCCACCGAGATAGTCAATATTTTTTTTCAACTGACAAAATGACCTAACCACTGCTACTTAAAATTATGAATGCGGAACGCAACGATATCGAGAATTCATTTTACCTCCCCTCAACGACCCGCATTACCCCTAACCCGATTCCAAAGATACTTATGTATAACTTTACCTTCGCAATTCGCAAGAAACATCTATATTCCTTTTCACGTCGGTAAAGATACCGAAAGGTAATTCATGTGACGTTAATTTAATAGGTATTAAGTAGGTGCGATTTTGATGTGTGTATGTTTAAATATTTATTTGCTAGACAAAAACTTTTAATAGGTAGTGTCTCTAATCTACCTAGAATTTACTAAAGTGTTGCTAGCAACAAGCTGTTATTTTGCATGGTTTGTTCAACGTGTAGAGTAAAATCGTAGAGGTTATTTTCTCTTTGCGCTTTGTGTGCAACATGACTTTTAACTTTTAATTTGAGCGCGGTTTATTCTGTCAATAGACGTGCGCGGGTGATCGTGGATGGACGACTTGTTTTCGTCTCTCGTTAATAAAAGTGCTTTGTTTTGCGCATTGAACTATAAATAATTCACGTCGGTAAGAAAATTAATTCATGGTTTTAAAACGGGGACATAATAAGGATACAGAGAGTTGTGCCTTATTAGTCTAGTGTACAGGAAGGTCATTTATATTGGCTTGTGTAGTATAGACAAAAAGTTTGCCAAACTGTGATGATAAATAAAAAATCTGTGTGTGTAGCCGGGTATTGTTTAAAATTACTGATATTTAAATAGCAATATTTGCAGTGATATAAAACTAAAGGAATTTCAATGTCAGATGGTCACTGCAGTACTATTCTGTGTATTATTATAATATTTAAGTACAGTCAACCAGAAAAGTGCTCATTTTTTTTAATAATAACACCTATAAGATATGTAAATATTTGGCAGGAAAATGTTGGCAGTAATTGTTTAAAACATAGATATACATTAATGGGCAAAAAGAGTACAAAAACATGCGAATATTAATTAATATTATTAATTATTATGTCGTATAATTTCGTTGCTATGTAAATGTAGTACCAGTGACCAAATAAAATGCCCCCTAAAAACTGAATAAGTGCTATTAATATTGTGTATTTCGACTGATAGAGGTTAAATGTTTTCTTTGATTACCTACGCAACACGCGTTTTCAAGTATGTTGCAGAAAGGATTTGGCTAGGTTTTTACTACCGACTGCATGCCTGACGTTCTGTAGGATTCAGTCTCGGGCAAATAAAATAGATAATTCGCTTTGCTCGACCTGGTTATCGAATCCAGGACCTCGCGTTCACAGCCCATAATTATGTATGCTGCCACTGGACCAAGGAGGCGATAAAATTTTAACGGTTTCTTGACAGATTAGAATAATGGTATCCATATTTTGTCGTAGGTACCTAGATAAGATGAAGTGGGCGGTATTAATATTCACGTTATGCTTCCTCAATATTTACGCTGATGGCAGATGGAGGAAAGATTATCATGAGCGTAGATCTCATAGTGACGCCGCCAATGAAATAACCACCAGTCACAACTATCAAAAGCATAGTAGGTCTGACCCACCGGATCATACCAAGTTAGTGGCGATGGCACGCTACGTCCTTCATAACGCTGGTAAGTTTAATTTTTCTATTTCTAAACTAGCATACCACCTTATTCATAAAATATTTGTAGGTTTATAATATAATGATTTTCAGTCTTCAGACACTTTTAAAAATACAAGAAAATTTGTCTTGAATCATGTGTTCAAGATATATTTCACATACCTATTATAATGACATTGTAAATTATTATTATTATTACCCACGGCATAAAATAAAATACAAGTTTGTTAGAAATCCAAAATGATAAACTTATATTATATTACACGGTCACTCAAGACTACGTTGACTATAATGAATTCATTAATTTGATATTATCAAGTTCCTGTTTTTAATTTGACAACTTCAAACGTTATAAATTATAATATTTAGCAGACTCAATAACGAATTTGGTCAAGTGCGAGAAAGATTCGCGACTGAGAATTCCGTGCTATTCAATGTAAAACTGACTATCGATCTTTTATTTTTTATATTAAAAATAAAATGATACGAGCTCCGCCGTCATTCTCAAATCACAGAAACAGTAATATGGATATCAATTACTTTTTGTTTGAAACCTCAGACATACACTTATATAAAAATACTAGCTTTGTGAGTCTCTTCCGTCGTATTTCTATTTATATAGAAACTTTCATTCCCCGTTATCCAATAAATCCTTTCATAGAGCTCCCAAAAGTCATAAAAGGAAGTGTGTAAAATTTCATGTAGGTACTTAGTTTCAATAGTCTAGATAGTCAGTCTAGATATATATATATATATATATATTTATACTTTCGACTGTTTTGGTGTCTCCATTTAATATCAAGTTATGAAGCATTTTACTTTTCGTCCACATTATAGGTATATACGAGTTTAAGGAGGTATTCTTATAGAATTGTGGGACCTTTTACATTTATCTCTTTTCTTAAAATTACAAAAAGGTTAAAATTACAGAAAATTATATTAAAATTATATTAGAGAATAATTTTCTGTAATTTTAACCTTGGTGCGATCCAACTTTGACATAATCGCAAATGCATGGAAGCTATTTATTTAAAAGAAAAAAACGAATGTAGGATTTGCTAAAAACTAATTTAAAACGGGCCCGGCAAATTTATATTAGTCTCACATTAAATAGTAAAATTATACATTCAATTAATTTTTATCAATGTCGAAAAACTAAATATAAATCTACAAATAACAGCAAACTTGTTTTATCGAGATACAAATAAAATATATATACAACGGCAGCGATAGTTCGCTAACTTAACGACAAATGATTTCTACGTAGAGGAATAGGAGTAACGATTCGTCAGTTTTTAAATATTAGCTCACCTAATTATGCTACGTAATAATATAAAGAAAAATGCTTAGACAATATGATATAGTATCATCATAAAAGTATCATATAAAATGAGACTGAGAATGACAAAATCTATTTATACCATAAACATTTTTGCCATTTGGATTTCATCCACGGAGTACGTGCCAAAAGTTTCGCCCTATTATAATAGTGGGTAGGCAATAGTACGTAGATATGTAATTTTTCCTGGATAGAAAGTAGCTTACATACAATTTCAGGCTATAATCTCATCCCTGCGCCAAATTTCATTTAGATCCGTTCAGCCGTTCTAGAGTGATTGAAATTTGAATAACAAAAATTCATCCATTCAAACTTTCGTATTTATATTTATATACGATAAAATTGCTCTTAATAATGATCCGGAGTTAGAGAATTTACCATAATAATAATTTGGTTAACGCTTTGTAGGCTACGTAGTACGTACATATGAAAATTATTTGCAAATTGGTCGTACAAATATTTTAATGTAAAACATTTTATCAGTATTTTTAGATATGTATGCAAACAAACAAGTAATAAACAATAACAGTTTTTGGCAAGTGATTCAATCTTGAAGTTTACAAATTTATTTTTGATAAACTATACAATGAGACCATAAGAGATTTACATTATATTATAATTCATAGTATGCGAGGCAGAATAATTAAAGTTACATAATATTACAATGACGAGGTAGAGAAAAAATACTAGTTGGCCTTTTAAACAGAACACGATTTTGCAATGAGTTGTTTAAATGTCTGGAATATATGTTCATATAACTCTATGTGTTATTTACATAGTTAGGTACTCTGACGGATACTCATTATACGAAATATTTACTTACATATTTTTAACCGACTGCTCCAAGGGAGGGTAATGTATTTAAAAAACGCACAGAGAACGTGATGACGAGCAAATCTATTCTATTATGTAGCTTTGATATTATTTTACAAGTCTGATTATTAATAAATCTACTATCATAGCTTATATCTATATAAGATTATACATGAACAAATGAATATACACTAACGAGAAATCCGGTCTCGTAATTCAGTAGCAGCCAAATGTTGGGGTAGTAAACTCAAGGAATTATAAACACGTTCCCAAAACAGTCTCATACTACAAAATAAACCTGTAGGCAGTTATTAATCTACTGTAGGAGCATATTATATCAGAGTTTAAAACAGTTTTATTTTTTAGATTGGGCCTCATTAGCGACCATATCAGTACTTCCGGCTATCGAAGGTTTCCCGTTCTCTAACGTCAAATCTGTTGTGGACGGATCCTTGGCTAATTCTACTGGAGTCCCGTACTTCTACATGTCACCTTTGGATTTCAGTGCTCGTGATTTAGCGGTGAGTACATACTACCTATAAATAAAGTTAATGTTATTGGATCTCGAATATGTCTTGCAATTCCATTTTATTTGTATGGAAGGCAGCGGCTTAATAGCTGTAGGTATTCTTCGTATTGCCGATGGCCATGGGTGAGAGTTATCGATTGCCTGCATAAGGAAATTAAAAAATACAGACTAATTAGGTACCTCTCTTTTGAAGACGATCGAAAAAACAAGTATTACGTTATAGATATCGTAGAGTAGAGTCTGGGCTACATAATGGATATTATTATATTATTTTTCTCAAAACATTGCCAATAAAAGTCGTGCCAGTGTCTACTTTATACAAATATTTTCATTATGTTTCATCAATAAATAATATAGTAATATTAGGCCTGTAATATTACTGTCCCACTGCTGAGCACGGGCCTCCTCTACTATTGTTTAATCAAGGACTTAAAAATAAAATATTTATTTTATTTTATGTATTATCGTATTTTTTTATAGAAAAACAACCGAGCCACCGTCTTAGTCTCACTTGAAGAGACCCGATACTGCGAGCAACAGAAATATGATCCCGAAGACCCGCGCTGTACCAGACTCATGCTATCAGGAAAGATGAAAAAGGTTAGTATGTAATTTTTATCTCTATAAACTCTATATAAATTATTCTTATATACATGTATTTCAAGAATTCAACTGGTAAATATTTATATTAACATTTAAAAATGAATATACATGAATGGTAGATGTTTTATTATTCCGTCTATCCAAATAGGCATCTGCCTATTTACAGCTTCTAATTATATATTATATTACGGGTAATATTGATTAATAACAATAAGGGTGAAATAAGATAAAATTGGAGTCAGGAAACAAGTGCCATAGATTTTTATCTAAATCTAAATAAAGTGGAAAATTATTTAATATTTTTCTGTACGACTGTACCTACATTAAACGCCATATCTATCTACTTTTACTTAATACGTACTACGCAATGTGCGGATATTATACCTAGTCATATAATTAGGTATGTAAGTACCTTATATAAATAACAATACCTAATTGTTTCATTGTTAGTTAAAGGCTTTCGTTATTTATTTTATCTTATAATGAAGTCTATTCATTATACTGCGCTAACGCATAGGCTAACCTTTTATTAGAAATAAACGATAACAAAGCATCATGTATAAGATGACCACAAGGCATAGACCATTAACTAGTGTTGCCAGATTCATTTTGTGAAATAACGGAACACAAGGTTAAAATGGTCGGGACATAGGTTTTCAAATCGGGACGTTACCGGCCGATTAGCATAACAAAGAAATCAAACTATAATAGGTATTTTTTTCTAAAAATAATTAAAATTTATGGTCCAATCTCAGCATTGGCGAAGTTTGAAAGCGTTGTTTAATCGCAGTTGTATACCCCACACTTAGAGGATTCAATCCTGGGTTGATTTAGTTCGTACTTCCACTCTACCTTTATTTTTGTCGCAGTGAAAAGTGATTTACCACTGCCGCCGCGCCCGGGGCGGTTGGACGTGGCGGGTATGTTTGCCAGTCTTACGACCCAGCGCCGTGATGCCTGGGAGAGATGTTCGACATCTGGGCGACGCTGGGCCGAGTCCCTAACAAATTCCCTACACTGGCAATACCGACTAAAAACCCCGCGGTGGCCTACTTCGGCGCTTAATGGGGCGGTCCCGGGATATCCGGAGATATACTCGGATTGCTATCGGAACCGCCCCTGCGCGGTGCCGCCTTGCGGCCCGTCTCCAATTTGGGGGGTCTCAGAAGCCCCCGCTGCTGAAGGACGCCCTCGGTGTCTACATCAGCACGAGGCCGACCATCCGTGCTGCCGTCCGTCCCGCATGTACAATAGTACTAAAAGGGGCGCACAGCCCTCCCGCTGCGCGCCCGCGACCCCGGAAGGCCCCTATTAGTCGCCTCTTACGACAGGCAGGGGTTACCGAATTCTCCAAACGCCCCCGCCGTTCCACAAGGCGGGAGACGCCGGTCAGTCATCCACCCGGCGTCTCCTACGTCTCATTTGGCGGCGAGTAGGATCGTTCCGTTCACGATCCCGCTCGGCGCTCTCCTTCCGCGAGATGACGCGCTCGCAGAAGGAGACCGTCGTTCGCCATGACTTCTGGCTGCCGACCATGGCGGACATCACGGCCGGCAGCGAGAGGTCGCCTCCGAACTTCCACTCTACCTACACTCGAAATATACCCAGCCTAGGACAAAGAGTGCACCGTTCTCAGAGTAGTCACGTCGTCGTCGCAAAAAACCTCTCGGTGCCAGGCATGACCTGAACCATGGTTGAGATCCGGGAGGTCTAGCCTGCAGGGGCCAATTTTTACGAGATGATCATCTCATAGAAGAAGAGTGCCGAGAGAGATCGGGAACGATCTAATCCTTGATTCTTTGATTTTTTTTTAATCTGATCACTCCAGCCAGAGGAGGCATAGGAGGCGCGACTGACCCTTGTTTCCCACTCTGTGACTGGGGGCATTAGAAAAATGTCATCCTAGTTTCGCCTGCTTGTCGTAAGCTTCGACTTTTAGGGCCAACGGCGGTCGTAGCAGGTGGCTGTCGTATTGCCCCCAAGATGGACAGCAGCGCCGGTAGTCGACCTAGTTCTGTCATTAACGCCAAGGGCATCCATCGGAGGCTAGGATATATGAGCGATCTGCGATTGGAGACGAGCCACAAGGCGGCACCGCTTAGGAGCGATACCAACCAAAGCCTAGGCGCTTCTTGCCTAGGGAAATCCGGAGTCATTCCTAATCGCCGCCAGGCTTTTAATCGATATAGCTAGTGCAGGATGTGTCGTGTGATCGGCCCAGTGGCGCCTGGATATTTTCCATCTCTCCCGGGCATTATGGCCCTGGACCATATGACCGGTGACTCCGATATAACCGTCACGTATCTTCCCAGAGATGGCGTCAGTAGTAAAAGGGGAAAAGTGTCCCCAAGAAAACTTGATTTCCAAGATTTTTTCGCTAGTTAGCTTGATTAAAAGTATATAAAAACTTTGACGTGACTTGACCTGCCCGTAAGGGTCATGTTAGCGAAAACCACGCTGTGGAGATGAAGATGTAGCGGTGGTTATACAACGTTACACGTTTAGACCCAATACTCAAATTAGTGTCAGATTAACTTCAGGAATGTCGCTTGAAAGATATTGTCACATTTTGAGCAAACTACGGGAGCAGTCGGTCGCACGTGTCTGAACCAATCGTCCCAGGGATACGTTCCCGTGGACGGCCCAAAAAGTGGCGGCTAGTCATTTTGGAAAAAAGTATAAGAGCTAATGGTTTCATTGTTTCTTTGGATGTTCAAGGCCGGGTGAAGTGGAAACATTTACACAAAACAACCATTTAGCTGGCAGAACGGGACACTTTTTTATCCACGGGGAAAAATTTACTCTTTACGGATATCTCCCAGCCTGGGGGCAGTGGGATGGTTATACCCGACTCGTCTGCCTTTCGAGGACAGGTCCATTACCAAATACCTACACGGACATTATCGTCTAAAAATCCCGTGGGTGCCTACAGCGTATGTGATATGGTCCGGAGGATGTGGAGTAACCTCTGGATTGCTGCTGGAACCGACTTCGCATGTTGCATTTCGGTCCGTCACTTTTGGGGCGGGAACCCCACAAATTTATTCCGCCTTTGGCAAGCACAATACACGATGTTTTCGTGCCGCTGTGCTGTAAATCTCCTGATATTCAACCATTGGGTGGTATCAATGTAATATACAAATACCGCACATCCCCTGCCTTACGGCTCTGACCCCAATCTGCAGGACTGGAGGCGCCAGTAAATGACCAGACGCCTCCCTTATTGTTTGGCGACTGGAATCCAAGCAATCCCAATCCCGTCCAGCGCTTTCATTGTGCAACATAACACGTACACAGAAGGAGGTCATACCGCGCCACGACCTTCAAGTTCCGACTACCGACCATGGTAGCTTCTATTACCGGCAGAGGGAAGCCGTTACCGGGTACAGCTCTGAGAACGCGTTTTGCATCCCTGGCTGGACACACTTCGAGAGTGTGCTGAGACGTATCCTCGAGGCAGATGCCATAATGGTAGCACACGAAAAATTCTTCCTATCCTATCTTACAGGAATCAACCGAAGCACCCATACCCAGTCAGTGCCTGCGTCAGACTAAATGTTGGCGCGCCGTGGCGCCTGTCGACATTCTCTAAACATAGGACGCACTCCTGCGATGGTCCTAGAGCCCGCACTCACGCTTTCCCGCCCGGTTAGCTATTCATCCACGATAGTATTACGAAGAGGGCCTCTCTCCGCAGTATAGTAGAGCCTTTATCTCCGCAGAGCCAGTCTCAACAAAAATGGTTTAACATACCACCATAATATTTACTACTTTGTCGGTAAGCGAGTACGAGCGACTGTTTGACTGATAGAAAATTTCAATTAAAGTACACGCTAAGAAGGATAGTCAGAAATCGGGACATTCGGCGTCCCGATTAAGGGTAAATCGGGACGGGTCACCAGACCCCTGAAAATCGGGACGTCCCGCGCAAATCGGGACATCTGGCAACACTACCATTAACTGTTCCGTGAATATGACTATAATCAAATTATGTACCTACCTATGTGCTATTATTTTTTTTATTGCTTTATATATTTTTCGTGAATTACATCGATGCTAGAAAATGGCTCTAAGTTATTACAATAACAGTGTTGTGAATAATTCATCGTTCACGTTTCGAGAGTAGGTATCTACCTAAACAAAACCAAATTGATTATATCCTATTCATTCGAGAGAACATTCTGATCCACGCAATTATATTGATAGATCCATGCCATCATGTCATACATTTTGGTAGGTAGTGGTTTGGTTGAAAATACTCTGTGCTATTTGAGTCAAAGTACACATGACAGCCTCCGTGGCGCAGCAGTCAAATAGCCGGCTGTGAAATGAGAGGCTGCGGGTTCGATCGCCGCATCGAGGCGAATGTTTGTGTGAGTGTGACCCATAGATATTTATTTCCGGTGTGGATGGTGAGACCGAAAGTCTCTCGTAGTTTCTGATATGCACGACAGGTTAAACCTAGTGTGAGGTCCTCACTTGTGTGTCTGTTGTATTATTCTTTGGTTGTATTATTTATTTTTTATTTTGCATATTTATTTTTCAAAATTGTCAATGTTTGATGATGAATGATGATAGAACAAAACTCCGGAAATAGCATTGTAGGAATATATTAAAATAAGCTTTTTCATTTAGTTTACTTATGCAAATATTAATACGTAGATTTTATTTGTTTCAGCTCAAGGATGGAAATCCTGAGTTCACATTCGCAAAGGCGGCGTTGTTTGAAAGACATCCTGCAATGGCTGAGTGGCCGACAGGTTAGTGTATACGTGCAGACCGTCACATACGTCAACGTCAATATTATTACAATGTTGAAGGAAATTAACACGATAAACCAAACAATGAGACAGCACATCCTCAGACTAAGTACCTATAGGAATACTACAAGCAGAGCCAATACAAAGTTTAAACAACTGTATTGCGTGCGCGGTTAGGTACGATTACCATCCAGAGGTATCGGGTTCGATCCCCGGGTCGGGCAGTGATATTGGGTTTTTGAAGTGAAAACTTCTTTAGTAGCCGTCTTTTAGAGACTGAGCTGTCACGCTCGGCTATGTAACGCTCGTTCGAGTAAAGTAGGCTCGAGTCGACAGAGTGAGAGACTGCGAGCGTTGCGTGAGATCAGCAAAATGTATCAATGTAATAGGTACCTATGTAATATATCGATGGAATAGAGCAAAAAAAAAAGATTTCGTATTAATCTCGTATTAATTTGCAGAAGTTTTCACTTTAGCCGTTTGGTCTTAAGTAGGTATATATCGTTTTTTCTACTCTGTGTCAGCCCGGAGTCTGGAATTTATGCCTGATATGACGCCTGATAGGCTCGCCCTCTATCACATCTGGAACGGAAATTACCTCTGCGAAATATGGGCGTCCTAGTTCGCCGCTTACGTATACCTTCGATTCTCAGATCGGACGGGATAATTTTTTTGCAGGCATTTTCAAACCACAAACTACCTCTAGAAGTAAGTTTTTAGTTCATGTATGTTTTAATTTATTTTTTTCAGACCACGATTGGTTCATTGGTAAATTGAAAATTGCCCAAATCGCAATGGTGGATTGGTTCGGCGGTGCCAAGTATGTCCCAGTCCGAGACTATCTCGCATACAACTACACCGGTACAGAGATGCTGGACTACCATAATCATCTCAGGAAACAAATACTTGTTTAATCTTCTACTTAAGAAATAAAACGTAAATTATAATAAATAATTTTTATTTCATGATATTTACAATTTGCCGTAAAAATACCATAGCTGACTGTAACTTAAAATAATGTTTTATGTTATAAAGTAGCTGTAGTCCACGGACGTAAAGAAAAAGAAGGACACCATCTCACTTATAGTTAAACGAACGCCACAGAGAAGTCACGCACACAAATGTGCCTGTACAAAAGTGCCCTACACACACACACGCCATTATGTGTCGATAGATCGAATAGGCCGAAAACCCTGCTTCACTATCAATGTTCCTAGCGCTCCGTCCATCCTTTTTTTTTTACGTCCGGGCTGTAGCCTTGAACTTTTTATTAGGCATCAGGCCGCGTGGTCGTATTTACATTTCTTTCAACCTACCCTTATCCAATAATATGGGGTCGGCGCAACACACTTTCAAGCACGCTGCAGCAAGGATTCGGCTTAGTTTTTACGACCGGCTGCTTGCCTGCCGTCAACTCTTAGTTACAATATTAAAACATAAAAATAGGCCAAAATCACTCATGAATGTTTTAAAGGTCGGCACACGTTAGTAACGACAACGTTATCAACATTGATTCAGCAGTAATGAGAAAATTGTAAAAATAAATAAACTTCACATATGAATGGAAGATCAGCGCTGGCCAATTGACCAGCATATGCTGAGTTTGGGTCGTTTTTGTGACGTGCGCATGAAAACATCATGTTATTTGCTAATTTTAGTTCAGACATGTAGATGTATTTACATGCCATGTCATGAATAAACATTTCTTTCTTTCTAATAAATCAATTGGAATCAAATATAATTTAATTAATATCATATAACTATTTTTATTTATACCATAGTCTATATTTATACTATCTAATCATAAGGAAGCCCGCAAAAATACTAGACACAGCGATAAAGGATATTTATGTAGCTAAACAAAATTGTGAACAATGGTCAGAATTTCTTTCCTAATATAAGGCGATGGTTAACATTATACCCTGATTCAAACTCTTTTTCTACTTATCCATCAATAAACGAATTAATTAACGAAGATTGTAGTACCAACAAATAGAAGTACTTACATTAGAACTGATCGTATATTTTATTTGGACAGCACTTTCCACCCACCAAATTTTGCCACCTCCCAAATCCTGCCGCCCGGTGCACGTGCGCCATCTCGCCCACCCCTAGATCCGGCACTGCCTTTGGGAGATACAGTCCCAGTGTTAGAAAATCACCCCGGCAAAACTGGGAATCGAATCTAGGACCTCCCGGTTCACAGCCTATATACGCTACCACTAGACTAAGAAGGCGACCAGGTTTTTTCGGACATCGATTTTTTCATATTACCACATACCATAATAATACCAGTTTGAGATTGTTGGGTATATCAAATACGTAAGAATAATACAATAATAATAAAATAACCTACAGTTCTCATAACATTTATGTATGAGGCACTGAACGTTCTCTGATATTTCCATATTTATTATCCTGTATACGTAGTATGTATGTATTATTATGTGTTCAAAAACAAGTTTTGTTCGTGAGTAATGCGACTCGAGAAGAGGTCATTCATATTGCGATTATATTGCTTTATGTTGCGTAAATAACACAGTACATACGTGTTTTAACGAAATATTAACAGAATTTCAAATTATATAATAGTTAAACCATAAGCTACTTTTTGTTATTAGGCAGTAGTAGTACAAATTATCCGCATATTGCAACCGGTTCAGTTAACAATTTAGTATGATAAACAAACTCCGAAATTATATAAAGGTAATATATGCGTACAATATTAAAATTCTGTTCACAAATGTTTAGTAGAAATGACGTTGGTCTCCTTGGCTTGGGTTTAGTAGCAGCCAGCTGGCCGAGAAACGTAAGGCCAACAGGTTCGATTTCCGAACCGAGACTAATATTTGTTACGATTAGTCTCTCGTAATTCCTGCCACTAACGGGATAAGACTCGCAAGTTAATGTGGTGTTTTATTTTCTTTTCTACCTGCCCTTATCCCCCTTAATGTGGGGTCGGCGCAACACACTTTTTCAAACATGTTGCAGAAATGATTTGACTTAGTTCTTACAACCGGCTGCCTGCCTGACGTCAACCCCCTCTGAGGGATCCAGTCCCGAGTAAATTAATTAGAAAATCAGCTTTGCCCGCCCTGGGAATCGAACCCAGGGGCTCGTGGTCCACAGCCCATATATGCTGCCACTAGATCAAGGAGGCGACTCGCCGTCACTCGCCTGTGATTACATTTAATTATTAAAATAATACATTATACAACCGAAGCATTTGGGTATACACAACCTCATATTTCACACAACCAATATTTATAACAACTGGACCCGTCCGTTGCAGTGTACGCAGGATGCGACTGGCCGCACTGTGTTGCCGCTGTTACTGTAAGCGTGATGGACTAACGCATTCACTGGCACTTCATTACCTCTCTGTACCTCTAATGGCATTGCCATTACCTGGGGAAATATTATTTTGTCAAAGACTGGTAAGATATGGAAATATATTTGGATTCAATATGAGCATCTGTAAGCTAGATTTCTATGAGGTCTTATTTTGGTGTTTAATAATATCAGGGGGGTTACCACCACCTCTTATAGCAGTATTATTATAATGTTACTTGTACCGATTCCCGTACACAAAAAAACGAAGTAAGATTATAATAATACTGCTATATGAGGTGGTGGTAACCCCCCAGGGCGGGGGGATAATTGTTAATTGTAATATTAATGTCTCACTGCTAGGCACAGGCCTCCCCTACTAATGAGAGGTGTTAGGCATTAGTCTACTACACTGGCGGTAGCCTTCACATACCTTAGAATTTCTAGGTAACTCACAAAGTTTAAATCACCATGCCATTATAAAGTACAATATTTAAATACTTCTTTATTTAAAAAATATGGCCTCCATCAAAGTTTGATGATTTTGCCAATGACAGTGTTTAATAAATCCATTACTCAAAAAAATAGCTAGTCAGACATCTTGAAAAATCCATTTAAATACTTACGTTTTCGGCATTCACTTCTCCATCCGTCATAGTAGGAAGATTATTCAAATTACTGACATCTTGTTTCTCAACTGAACTGCTTATATTCTCAGATAATTTCATATTTACCGATGCTAAATCTATAATGTTTGTTGAATGAGGCATTGTAGCATTAAAATTGAGGTTTCCAATGGGACGGTTATACATATTATTACTTCCTGAATATTCTGCTATAGCAATATTTTCCAACCATTTCTCATGCAGACTGTACAAATTCTTGTAGGTACACAATAGCATATCTCTCACTCTACATTTTTCATCAAGTAGCTGCTTCATTGCTTGTTGTAAATTTTCACTCTTTTCATTTAGTAGTTTTTTGCAATTTGCTAATTCTTCTACCATTAAGCTGAGATAAAAAAACATCAAATGAGTTTAATTCCATACAGCAATTAGATTTTTATTGATACTATTAAGAATAATATAGTTATAACTATGTTTATAACAGTTATCAATAAATAATATCCAAACGTTATAACATTACGTTGTAGTTGAATACACCTGTAGCAATATTTTATTGCATAATAAATGTTCACGCACACTGGACAATGAGCATCCATCAATGACTACATAATTAAATTACATATTTTCACAATATATGTACTATTTTTTCATTTTTTCCATATCAGCCCGGAGTCTGGAATTTGTGCCCCATATGGCGATAGGCTCGCCCCCTATCACATCTGGGACGAAACTAAGCTCGGCGAAATGTGGGTGTTCTAGTTCGCTAGTGCACCTCTGCCTACTCTTCGGGGATACAGGCGTGAGCTTATGTTATGTTATGTTTTTTTTAATTTTCATGCATGACCAAAAACAACAAAAGATTTCCCACAGTGCATAATTATTTCAGTCAAGGGCACAGTAATCACTGCATATTATCATTAGCGAAGATAACATTAATTTGGTCATAATAATTTGTAGATAAGATTAATTTTACATTCTTTCTATAAATACTATTTAATATAAATACTACATTTTGATGCTTACCTGCTTGCAAGAAATTTACTTCTCCACACTTCACATTGTCCAGCCAACCATTCTGTTTGCTCCTAAGAAACAATTGATCATGAGTTTTAGACAGTTCATATAACTGTAAACATTTCATATTATTATGCATGGAATGAAAATATAAGGTACAATTTACAATGACATGATAAGACAGTGATAAATAAGTCACTGTGCCCCAGAAGCTATTTGATCATTCATGCTATTGTTCTAATTGCATGCAGGATCTGCCTGGCGAAATCCTGCATGCATTTTTTCTAGTAAATACTGAATATACTAATATGGAATTCATACTTGGTGTGTAGATAAGTGCTGAGCTGAGTTAAGCAATGCATTTGCCAAATGCTTTTTGTCTTCATTTAAGGACTGGACTTGGGTTTCAAGATCCTCTCCCATGGAGGCAACCAACATAGTTTTTAGTTCCTTGTTCACCTTTAAAAAAAAACAAAATTTAACATATTGTGGTGAGGCTCAGTAGGCTTGGAAGCCAAGAAGCCAGGTTAAAAATAATTCACAAAATAATGAAACAATAGAGCATGATCTTGTGTAACATGTTATACTGTATACATAAACAACTTACAAACATGCAATTGTGAAGAAACTTTAACTGAAGAATTACAAATATGATATTTTATCAATGATGTTGGTGTTTAGGTGTTTGTAGGTTTTTTTAGGTTTAAAAACTAAGCTGGTTATAAAACTAAGCCAAATCCTTTCTGCAACATGCTTCTAAAAGTGTGATGCACCAACCCCAGATTACGGTGGGATAAGGGCAGGTAGAAAGAAAGAATAAATTACTAGGTTTTAATTAAGGCAGTGATCGCTTAGTTGGGAATGGTACGGACTGCCAAGATGAGTGTCGAAGGTTCAACACCAACCCCAAAATCGATCATACACCTCTGACTTTTCTATGTTAAGTGTGTTTTCTTTGTGAATTATCACCTGTTTTAATGGTGAAGCTAAACATTGTGAGGAAACCTGCATATCTGAGAATTTCAAAGGTATGTGTAGTCTACTAACCCGCATTAGGCCATCATGGTAGACTAAGGCCTAACCCCTCTCATTAGTAGAGGAGGCCTGTGCCCAACCATGGGACAATAATATTACTGGAGGCTGGGTATGGCTAGTGTGATCTTTCTTTCTACCTGCCCTTATCCCACTTTAATGTGAGGTCGGCGCAACACACTTTTTCAAGCATGTTGCAAAGAGGTTTTGGCTTAGTTTTTACGACCGGCCGCCTGCCTGACGTCAACCCCCTATGAGGGATCCAGTCCCAGGCAAATTAAATTAGAAAATTTACTTATGGCTAGTGTAATATACAGGGCTAATATTATACTAGGTTTTAAATGTCCAGACATGTGTTTTTGTAATGATTCATAAGTTCATAACAAAAGAATATGCTATCTTCATAGCTAAATGTATTTAGTAAAAAGTTATATTGATAATGCAATAAACACCTATATTTGTATTGATTTCAATCGTAATTCAAAACATTAACTTAATTTACCTGAACTTGTTGTTTCAGCTGATCTTTCAAGGAATCATTTTCCTCCATTAAACTGTTTATCTTTCTCTGCAGTTCCTCATTTTTTGGACATACCTCCTCCACATCAATCATAGACTTACTGTCGACGGAGTTTAGCTTTGGTCTAGGTTTATATTCATTTAAACTGGTGTCCATTTGAGACATCTGAGATATTAAAGTATTTATATCCATGTTGTTTTTAGATTTCTTTGATTTTGTCAATGTCTGAGACACAATCGGCTTGACCGCTCCAGGGTATGGTTCGTAAGGAACAAATTTAGGTGATTTCACGTTAATTGGTTTCGTTTTCTGTGATCTTATAACGTTTGTCGGATAAATTTGTATCAACCGTCCAGGTACTACAGTATCTTTTTGGTCATAACTTTTCTTTATGTTTTGTCCAATTTCCGAGGTAGATTCTTCTGATTCCATGCCATCGCCTGCGGTTCTTGTCTTACTCATGATTTCTGCAATAATAAAATAGCAGAGATACAATCGTAGGGAACGATGTAATGTGTAAAATGTACACGAGTACAAACTACAAACAATAATATTGACACTTACTTGGATTGTATGTAAACCAATCAACATTCATACTGATAAACGAGTTTTCAGTCACGATATAAAAATCTGTAAGCCGTCAGTTCCTAAATGATATGATATTTATAAAGGATTACAAGAAACTTTACTGTACCTACTCTATTAGTTACAAATATTTCTTCGAGTTGAGATTAGTCTTATGGGCTGTATAGTTCGCGAACTAGTTCGGATGAGCGCTCCTACTGACTATCCTATCCTACTGAATGAACGAACTAGTTCCCAGAATTTTTGCTCTTTAATGCGTTTGATAAGTTAGATTCTAAAAAGTTGTATGATTGTATTTAAAATTATGTAATAGCGAATTTGAGCGAGAGCGCGGCGTTATCGGATTTCTTTCTTTCTGCCTGGCGTTATCCCAGCCTAATGCCTAATCCACCTTCCTACTTAAATGATGCCACTTCGTCCGGTCTTGAGCATCCTTCACAGTAAGACCATTGGTTCTTATATCATTCCCCAAAACGTCCAGCCAGAGCTTTGGAGCCGTCTGGATTTCCTCATTATGGCGCTGACAGACTACGTATCGCACATTTCGCACCCATACATAAATATGAGACTTTAAAGTTTCACCGGCATCTTACGGTCACAAGTAACGCTCGCATCATCTCACCACATAACTCTAGCAGCGTCACTTTAAACCCTGACGCCGAAGTCGATAGCACCAGACTCTTGCAATACAGACCCTAGGTACTTAAATTTGTCCGTTTTCACGTAAAGCTCGCAGAGCGGCACGGTAACGTACCGCTAGACCGGTTATACGTCGCTCTCCGTGCCGCTGCTTTCGAGGCCATTTTCATTTAAATCTATGCATTGAAACACGCTACTCCCCGCGCCGCTACCGACGCGCCCACTGAGTTTGTGTTCGCGGTCTAAGAGTCTGTACTCCCACTACCCCTGACTGTACTTGGTCTTCGGCACATTTCCTTTCAATCCGCTGTTCTCCACCATGACCAGCATCCTCTAGGCGCTGTTTGTCTTCATTTACCAATGCTATTATGTCATCAGCATAGATGAGCACCCACGGTGGTTGTTCCTGCACTTCCGCCGTCGTGACGTCAAGCACAACACATAATAGAAAATGATTCAGTACAGATCTCTGCTGAACTCGCATAGTGATCGGGAAGGGTTTGATGACGCCAAAAGCTGTCCGAATCAAAGACTTCGATCGGAGAAACATGTCTTCGATAACGTCAACATAAGGTTCTGGCACCTCTTTAACCCTTAGTGCCCTAGATCACCCATTGGGACACAAAGTTGAAAGACTTATGCAAATTCAGGAAGCGGTATGCAAAGGCTTCTTTTTCGCCATGCATGCCTCGCACACCGATCTAATGGCGAACACTGGGTCCATGGTGCTGTTTGTCTCCCATAACCTGCAAGGCAGGAACCCAGGTTTCGCCAGCGCCTAGTCCATTACTCAGTATCCAATGCACCAATTGCAGATGAATTAGCTTGAACTAAAGGTGTTGGTGGGGGGAACTTGGACCTCTTAGACGACGTCACTAGTCCTCAAGTATGTACAATAAAAAAAATTGCAGCAAATTATTAAAGAATAAAAAGGAGGTTTTGGCGGGAATTCTGACGGTGTAGGTGGTCGCTTGTTTTAATGATTTCATATTCTAGTCTAAAGTTGTGCTTGTGGCTTAAATGTGATGTGAATCTAAGCAATAAACATCAACGAAGATGGACAGTATGTGGAAGCTTTGAAATTGATTTTGGACGCTTTTTGTCGGGTGGATGGGTCGACCATGTTCGACTCCTCTGCTGCGAGAAAATCGTCTGAAGAGCATCAAACTGGAAGGAATTAACGCCAAAACTCCAGCAGGGCCTTGAAATCGAACACATCCGATTTCATTGCACTTGTGAAAAATTAGATATAAGCAAATAAAGAAATAAAAAGCACTTAAGACGAGGCTGCATGGGCTAGATCCCTTTGCCTTCCCGAAAGGGAAAATTTACAAAAAAAATAATAATTAAAGAATAAAAAAATGCGTATGTTTCGAGATGAGAAATAAAAGAACGAACTAGTTCTCTGAGGATCCACGAACTAAAGTGACCGCTTCGTATCGCGAACTTTTATGCGCAATCCTTAGATTTAAAGGATTAAAGAGAAAAAGGAGATGGGTTACATCTCCGTGACCTTGACATCAGTCTAGCAGCTAAAGATGGCGAAAAATTTAATGCGTCTAAAGCCGGGTCTCCTGCACTAAAACATTACACAAAACACCTACACAAAACATGATTTTTTTATCTATGGTCCATTGTTCTACGAGCAGGTGACAGCTAAAATTGTTGTTTTGCGTATGTGTTTTTAGATAATCTAAGGTTTTTAGGGTGTTTTGTGTAATATTTTAGTGCCGGAAACCCGGCATAATTAATATAATCGATGATTTGTCGATAAACATTAATGTATAGTTTGTACACAGCAGTACCTAAGTGTTTAACAGTTATTACAGCCTCTAAAAAACCACAAAGGTTTATGCTAGAGCTAATGTGAGTGTACATACAAAATAATATAGTGGAATACATGTGACAAACGAACTAATCATGCAAATATAAAAGCTACATTACTAATGGCTAAAAACTTATTGATTGTTCATAAGAAACTATTTCAACTTAAACTTAATATTAGAAGATGTAATATTTTTAATTGACAGACTGTATTTACATTTTTGTAATAGATATTACGTAAAATTGAAACCATATAATCGATTATCAATCATCGCCTCACAATGTTATAGTGATGTAGTATTGTGATTCGTGTTTAGAAAATCAACATCGATGAAATATGTTGTTTTAATATTTTCCTACTGAACATCATGTTTAAATACGATATTAATTATAAGGATCTATGGTCAAACGACTAGCCAGTTTAACAATAAATTATTTCAATTGATAGGAACCTTCATAATTTAATTAGGATTTATATATTATGTGCTATTAAGTGCTTTCGTTTGTAGTTTAAACTTACATAACAATTATTTTTATAAAAGTTTAAATTTATATTCAGACTGTCGATACACCTATCGACTGTAGTCTGTCCCTATTGTTATTCATTCCCCCTCAAAAACGTGCGTCAACCCCTTAGAGCAGCGGTCGGCAACCTTTTGGCATGCAGGGGCCTCAAGGTGGCAAAATATAGTAAATGCGGGCCTCACCTTATATTTTCTGTCTAGAATCTATAACATTTTAGATATATATGACTAATTTACAAAGCAATCACGGGCCGTAAATAGGACATCCATGGGCCGCGTGTTGCAGACCGCTGCCTTAGAGGAAATCTGATTGTCACCTGCAAATGTAGAGCTTGGCAAAAAGGAATATGACGCGGTAAAAATTGGAACTAAAACAAAAAAATATATCTGTCTTATTTTATTCTAGAAGTAATTTTCAGCTAGAAATTGTAAATCATCCCCAAAAAGCCCATTAAATATAATATATTTTACGTCGTAGTATATCGGGTAGCCAGATTCAATTAGTTGCATTCATTAACCATTACTCATACTCTCTTCTAACCATAAAGGAATATGAATATACGGGAAGATGAAACTCTGCGACGCGAGTAACGACGCCGGACATCGGAAGATGCAGTTTAATAACACAAAAAATAATCAAAAGCGTTTATTGCATTAAATTACAATAAATTATTCCTATTTAATTTAAAAGTTTTACATTACATTAAGCTTTGAGAACCGAATCCAACTCTCCACTTGCTAGCATTTCCTTAATGATGTCTAGTCCCCCAATTAACTCGCCCTTAACATAGAGTTGGGGGTATGTTGGCCAGTCAGAGTATTCCTTCAATCCTTGACGTACCTCTTCATCGCTTAAAATATCGAATGTGTCGTAGTCCACTCTGAAATAATAATCATTTTTTATTACAACATAAGCTCACGCCTGTATCCCGGTAGCGGTAGGCAGAGGCGCACTAGTGAACTAGAGCACATAAATTTGGCAGAGCTTAGTTCCTTCCCAGATGTGATAGGGGGCGAACCTATCGCCATATAGGGCACAAATACCAGACTCCGGGCTAATAGTGAATGGAAAAACCCGATATCACTTTACCCAACTCGGAGTTCAATTCCATATCTTAATCTTTTTATAATTAGAATAATGCCATGGTCATGTGAATAAAAATAGATATACAACTGTGCGTATTTTTAATATACGAGTTCAACCGATCGATTACACTTACGAACTCATTATTTCTATTAATAAACAGATCAGCATAGAAATATCTCTGGGATCTTTCACTATGGTCGAATATTTTCATTCCACATTAACTCACCCAGTTCCGTTGAGAATTTGAACAATAGTTCTGCTAAAGCCACATCTGGGAACATCTCTGTTGCCTTTCATGAATAGCATTACTTTATGTCTATTGATAAGTGATTTCAGTCTCTCTTCCAAGCTCTTAGGTTCCGTGTAACCAGACTTGCCTAGACTAAGTGCCTTGACTTTCGATGATATTTGTGACGCGTCTGCGCCATCAACTCTGTCTACTAGTACACCATTCCTAAATAATATGACTGTTGGTACAGAATCAACCTGAAACATAGATATTAAGAATGTTACCATGGTAGTTTATTGAACTAGGTGGTAAGTCAGTCTAGATTTTTACAGCAGGGATGAGCAGATAGGTCACCTAATGGCAATTATGTCCAGGCTCCACTGGCTATAGCACCCGTGATACAAAAATAATCACCAATTAAAGGAGGGGATAGAAATCGTGTAAGGTAGGAGACCTAAAATCTCGCTCACCGAAAGAAATTTATGAGTGAGATGCTACTTTACGTCGATTTTCTATGAGACTGTGGATTCGAACAGGTCAAGCTGGCCTATTTGTTAAACCGCTAATACAAGGTACCACTGCTTTGTCTATTTCTCCAGTTAACTAGAAGTTTGCAAGTATTGTTATGGTTGTTGTTGAAAGGCACTGAAGGAAATTTTATTAGGTATTAAATTAAACATGATGAACACAGTACCACCATTAGTGCTTATATTTTGTAGTTCAAACTAAAATTATCATTAGTTTGTGATGCTGCTTTCATACATGTTATTACAATGATAATTCGTATCTCAATAAAAGCAGTATTCGACTATTGTAAATACCACATCCCCCATATAGTTAATAATTACGTGGTTTACCTTACCTTTCTTTTATCCATATTCACAAATTATTTTATTTTAAAATTTATAATTAGTTTATTATTGCCAAAAAAGAAACTATATTTGCGAATGTATGTGTGACACCGACAGAACTGAATTATCGGACTGCCTTATTAAAATG
Organism: Clanis bilineata; assembly: GCA_036417725.1. NCBI lineage: Eukaryota > Metazoa > Arthropoda > Insecta > Lepidoptera > Sphingidae > Clanis > Clanis bilineata. Next base: position 5,772,780 of record CM071142.1, read on the forward strand.
AAAATAGTCTCTCAGGCAGATAACATTTTCAAGTCAATTTGTCAATGAATATTTGAACAGCTTACAGCTGTTCTATCAAATTATATAGACACTATTATTATTCATATATTCCCAGTAGTTAAGAGTATGATAACGGTGGAATTGATGGTCCCAAATGAGGGTCCCAAATCCACCAATATCAAACTAATTACCAAAATCGTCCTACGGATTTTGGTGAATATGTCGCGTAATAGACATTTTTATTAAACCTTCAGAAACAAATATCTCACCAACTATTCTCTTAAATTCGTTTCTCAAAAAAATGAATTTGCCAGAAAGAAAGAAACTAGAAGTGTGTGGTCTTATGGGTGGTGTAATGACTAATACTATCAATAAATGGAATATAAAAAGATATAATTTTTATTTTCACAATATTTGTGCTGTTATAAAAGTCGATGAAAAAGAGACTATTAGGTAAATTGCCATACATTATCATAGGGAGGAGGCCTATGTCCAGCACGGGACATCCTGTGACTGAATACTCATACCCTTTCTAATTTTTATGCAATTCAAAATAATAAACCTATATCAAAATGAGCGATTATTTTCAAGGCCAATTGACTACAGCATCCCCTTAAGCCACTGAAACTGAGATGATTCATCAATATTCAACTGTTGGATGTGGATTATGGATCAGCATAACAGTATAATATGTATTTGAATATTTTGGAAAGTTATTTAATTAAAATTAATGATATATTTTTTTCACAGTTTCAAACTTTAAGCCATTGTTATAGTTACCTTATATTGTAAAGAGATTTCAGAAAGTTCTTCAGCATTACACACAGCCAGTTTAGTTCCAACTGTCTGTATGTCTGGTAGCTTAGCTAACTCTTCAAGTACCTCAGTCACTTGCTTGCATTGCTCCGCCCATTCGGCTGAGAAGTGTACTACTGTTAATAACGGAGTTCTGAGAATAGACAAAAAAACGTTATGAATGACTATCTTTGATCTGTACTTTGATCAATTTAGTGAAAGTACTGGAATATATTCTGCTTTTACCATTGTTATTCCAGAAAGAATATGAATGGAAAATCTAAGGTAAGTAAGTTACCTTGAATTCTATAACTGCATATTATAGGCTAGCAAGCTTAAATGAAGATTACCAAAAAACAAAATACACAGGACTAAGAGATTCAACATTTGTGTCCAACTATTCATATATGACCAGTCAGAATTACATCCTTTTATCAAAGAACTCCCTTGCACAGTAGTAGGGGAACTTTAGTAGTACACTGCTTATGTTCTTTTATGAAATAAGTAATAGTATGGAAAATATAGGCCAAGGTGTTTTTGTGCATATAATATGCCCAAAGTAGACTGATAACTTTCATATCTTGTCCACAAAATAAAGATAATTATTTAATATATAGGAAATAAATTGGGTAATCAATATAATCTACACTAATCAATATGTATGCTAGTGTAACAAATAAAGATAAGTATGTAATTCACATGCATTTCCAAATTTTCAAATGCACCTGAAATGCAGTTTATAATGTAGTGATAGGTTTAAAAAGATCATTTTGTGACATTATATTTCTAGAATATCTATTCATTAACAACTCAGTTAATCTATGTAGTTGAATTATTTTAATATAAAATAGGTATGTGGAATATTTTGACTCTATTGTCCTTCCACATGCTGTCCCACTCCTCTGTGTGCAGCGGCTCTAGACAAAAACCAAGTGTGATGTTTGATAACGCTTTTTTTGTATGAAGTTGACACTTGCATCCGAAAGTCACGTGACTGTTGCGAATCTTGGTCAATACAAAAAAAATAGCGTGAATGCCTAGCGTTATCAAACTTCACGCTTGGTTTTTGTCTAGGGCCTCAGAGGACACACTTTTTAAACATGTTGTGGAAAAGATTAGGTTTAGTTTTTATAACTTGCCATCTGCCTGGCATCAACTCCCATTGGATGAGAAATCTCTTGAAATCTATACAACATCAAAATGACATGAGCTCACTTAATAAGTTGATTGATGACAAAGTGGAGTTGGCATAACACATTTCTTCAAGCACGTTGCAGAAAATGATATGTTGAGTATATTATTATGCTAAGTTGTTTACAATTATTATTATATTCACTTGTGTATAAATAGCTGTTCTTCACATACCAGATTAAAAGGTTATAAGGTCAATTATTATAATGGATGATAAAAACTCTTTGTTTATAGTATAGCTTTATGCTATTGTAAAACTAAAGTATCATATACTTATTTTCTATTTTATGAAGTATAAATATTAAACATTATTAATTAATTCATCTGCAAATGTCTGGAAAGTGATTATAACATTCTATCCTGATTTTTCCATTTTCACATGTGCACATAAACTTAGATATAACATAACATGAGCTCACGCCTGTATCCCCGAAGGGGTAGGCAGAGGTGCACTAGTGAACTATAACACCCACATTTCGCCGAGCTTAGTTCCGTCCCAGATGTGATAGCGGGCGAGCCTATCGCCATATCGGGCACAAATTCCAGACTCCGGGCTGATATGGAAAAATCCAATATCACTTTGCCTGACCCGAGGATTGAAACTCAAGACCTCAGCACAGTAGTCCTATTGAAATACAACCACGCTACTGAGGCAGCAATTAGATTAATAACATGCGACCTATGGTCACATAAAATGTATGCAAAGATATTCAAAAGTACAAAGATGGGTCAACACCACTAAACTTGTGATCTAAAAGTTGTGACCTTAATCTCATAAGTCACTCAGTCGTATTTGAAACATACGCGCGCATGGTCATGATAATATAATAATGTTTAGACATTGTCTTTCATGATTCATGAACATTCACATAACATTCTAGTGTGTAACTTGTAATAAGCGGCCTTGCATTGTAATAAGTTTTAGATGGCTATAATGACGTTTGAGATCCTTTTGTTAATATGGAAACTTGCTTGATAGTCTCTATAAAGATAGTAATATTAAACCTCTGTGTATATGTGAACATAGGACTATGAAGAGTAGACAAGTATTTATTATAAGATAGGGTTTAAATGACTATGATATACATATAATGATGAAACACGAGAAAGTGTATTGAATTAATATTACCTTATAAATTCCTCGAAACTTTGTACTGTTGGTAAATTATTCACCGACATTTCTATGCAAGGTTATGTTACGTTATAAACTAGTTTTATTTTTTATGTTGATCGGTAAATTCACCGTATAGAGAATCTGTTATAGCTTTACACTCTCATTTAATGAATGCGTATTTTTTTTATTCAGGAAGCACAACCCACAACAGCACAACTTTTAAAAAAATCTAAAACCAAACATTTATTTGCCTGAATTTGAAGTTTAAGATTTAGAATTAGATTTTAGACTAGTGATGTGAACAGCGATTAGTAAGTATTTTATTACGCTATTTATTGTAATCGACTTTATTACTAGTTAAGCCCAGTGTTGCAAAATATATTTTTATTTTTAATTATTTGTATTTGTAGTTTCCGGCCTTAAAAATAGTCTAAGATTCCGGCATTTATACCCAAACATAGAGAATAATCTATGTACCCAATACTTAGACTAAATAAGACAATATAAAGGGATTATGGAGCTTTTTATCCTTAAATTATTCTTTTCTTAACAACTGAATAAATTATAATTTTTTTTAATTGTTAAACCGGCTAGGAGTTTGACCATAGATCCATAAATAAGTTTAAATTCTTAAGAACATAGACGCTTAAGAACGTTGGGCGAAGGACGTTCTATGAATGGACTTGTCTCGCATTTATTAATCTGAGGAAAAATTCTATAATTTTTTGGTCGGAAAGGAGGAAGAACTTAGATTATCCAAGGGAAGAATAACGAATAGGGACAGACTACAGTCGATATTTACAGTCTATAGTAAAAATTATTATTTTTTATGTAAAAAATTTAATCTACGAATGAAAGTACTCAATAGCACCTAATAAATAAATCCTAGAAAAAATGATTATACCCAATAGGAAGGGATTATGGAGCTTGCTATCATTTAAAAAAAAATACATGTTTTTTATTGTTAAACCGGCTAGGCGTTTGACTATAGATTCTTATACTTAACATCGTAGCTAAATATGATGATCAATAAGTAAATATTAAAACAACATATTTCATCAACGTCGATATTCTAAACACCATACCACATCGCTATAAAATTATGAGGCGATGTGGTCATTCCATTGCTCCGTATACAATTGATAATCGATTATGTAATTCAATTTTACGTAATATTTATTGCAAAAATGGAAATGGGAAATTTTAATAGATTACTTCTAAAATAGCCACATAAGAAATATAACTCCACATTTTTGTCACCTGTATGTATTGGGGTTTTTTGTACGTGATAACTGCGCAAACTGGCATTTTTAACAGTTTCAAAGAGCATGTAACAGTTTTTAACGGAGAACGTGAACGACACAGGACGATCCGCAGTGAAAACGATTGTGACAATGACTGAATCGATTACACAAGCAGTTTTATAAACGTGGTAGATTTTTGAATCATGTACCTCGACAGAGGGATAATGCTATGAGTGGCCTCTCCAGTCATAAATGCACTTCGGTTAAGAACTTTAGCTAGAAAGAAAAAATATGCAACTAATGACTTGGCAGCATGGTCTCTGACCATAACCGGTTCCCTGTAGGAAAAATGTAATAAACAAACAGGTTTTTGGCGGGAATTATGACGGTGCGGTTGGTCGCTTGTTTTGATGATTTTATATTCTAGTATAAAGTTGTGCTTGTTGTTTAAATGTGATGTGAATTTATGCGATAAACATAAACGAAGATGGACAGTGTATGGAAGCTTTGAAATAAGTGATTTTTGACGCTTTTTGTCGGGTGGATGGGTCGACCATGTTCGATTCCTCCGCTATGAGAAAATCGTCTAAAAAGCATCAAACTGGAAGGAATTGACGCCAAAACTCCAACAAGACCTTGAAATCAGTACATCCGTGTTTTATTGTTCTTGTGAAAACTTAGTTATAGTTAGTTTATAGGTTATGTAAGTTAAAAAGAAAAATATGTAACTAATGACTTGGCATCATGGTCTCTGACCTTAGCCGGTTCCCTGTGGAAGAAATGTAAAAAAAATTAAAGCGTCAACTGTCAGTGTCAACGATAAATTATTTGATAATTTCAAAAAAACATTTGAGGGTTTCGAGGTTAGAATTTGTTCCTTTTTCTATTTCTTCTTGATTTAAAGCTTTACGATACCCGATTGGATCATTAATTTTATTTTATTGGCAGCGCTATTCGATAAAAATGGCATCCGCGTCGTCTAGTCAGCAAATCGACTTAACCAAGCTGGGTCTGCCGCAGTTGGCGCAATTAAAACAACAGTTAGATCAAGTAATATTAACTATTCTTTGTTAATACATATTATAAGTGCTATTCGATTTTATGGTTAAATTGCTCGTCAAATATATTAAGTACTTTATTTATTAAAAGCAGTTGATTTATAATATATACTGATGTCATGCATAAAATACATTTACTCTTTTCATGGGCTTGCATGGGGGCTTAAAATTGTGGACAGTAATAATTAAAACCGACGCGAATGTATGAAGAGATTGATGAAAGTAGATTAAGCGAAAGTAATGTGTCAGAATCGACCTTAGTGGATATCCATATTCTCTGCCTCCATGGGATACATGTGTGATATTATGTATGTATGTAATAATTAAAATACCTTTTTAAAATTATTTCTTTTTAGGAATTAGGTGTGTTCCAAGACTCCATACAGACATTGCAAATAGCAAAAAGTAAATTTATGGAATCAGGAGAATGTCTTGAAAAAATAACACCAGCTATTAAAGGCAAGACAATCTTGGTGCCTCTCACGGGCTCTATGTATGTGCCTGGGACAGTTGCTGATGTTGATAATGTTGTCATTGACATAGGCACCGGATATTATGCACAGAACGTAAGTATAGAATCAACATAATATTCTAAACTTTTGATAGTATGACAATCATTCAAACATGTTTTGTGCTATAGTCAGCAATCAGCAATATGTTATGTATAATAATTTTATTCAGGAAGAGAATATTGCTAAATGCATTTAAGTAGTTTAAGTTTCATTGGTTATTGCTTTGACATTGAGTACCAGGCAAGGAGTGAGAGGTCTCAGATTTGATACAAATGTAAGTTTCAGGCCTAATGATGGGATTCTTCTCGCATAAATACCCAAGCGTGAGTAAATATCCATAAACACCTGTTTCTACTGAGTATTTACTGTGCATTTCTTTATAGTTTTTTTTTTCAGTGTTGTGATTGTTTGAAGTTTTAAACTAAATCAAACAAAATTAAGCTTATGCATAATTTATACTTATAATGTAACAACAAAGAAGATAGTTTTTGTGTGTTTCTACATAGATTTTATACTTTTTTTTAAGCAATTGCGTAGCAAACGACCTAATGGTAAGCAGTCACCATCGCCCATGAACATCCACAATACCAGAGGAATTGTCGAAGCATTGCTGGCCTTTAAGGAATCTATATGCTCTTTTCTTGATAAAAAGTTAGATAGTTTTTAGTTGCTGTTATAGTATAAAACTTCAATCACAACATTGCAAGAGAAAACTAAAAAGAAATGCGCAGTAAATACTCAGTAGAAACAGATGTTCAGCGGCCTGAGCAGGAAAATTTCTGACAACTGTAAATGTATTCGAACTCTATGCGCGTCTATGAAATTTGTATGAAATATTAACCAAACGTCATCAGTGCGCAGCGAACTCGAATACATTTACATTTACATTAGTTTTTCGTGCTCGGGCTACTGGCCTGAGTGTTATGAGACTGAATCTCTCATAGGTCCTGATACCCAAGACACACATATTATTTTGGTGTGTTGTCAGGATTCTGTTTGTGCCTGTTGAGTGTCATTTATTTATTCATTGGTCTAATAGCAGTGGTCAAAGGCTGATTAATTGTGGTTTAAGGTTTGAGGTTGGGCAATAACAATTTGAGTTCAGGATTTTCCAAAAGTCAAAAGTAAAGGGTTAGGGTTTTGTACTTCAGATAATTAAAGGCTTGTCCCATTAAGCCGTGCCAAATGCTTTCGTTATCCACTAAGACTTCCTAAAGGTGCCAGCTTACATTATTATGTACAATGTATGTATATTGTCATTTTTGTCTCAGGATATTGCTGGTGGTAAAGATTATTTCAAAAGGAAAGTACAGTTTGTTGCTGAACAAATGGAAAAGATAAATATGTTGGGCATGGAGAAGTCCAAGCTGCGTCAAGCTGTTGGAATGATTATGGAAATGAAATTCCAAGCCGAACTGCAAGCACAAAAGGCAACTGCGGCCTCATAACACTAGTTTCTTGATCATCAATAACTAACCTGAAAATGAGTATTGTATATTATTTTTATTTTTATTTTAGTTTCTCCTCAAAATAAACGTTACATAACTTTTGTGGTCATAGATTTACTGGTGTTCTAATTTTATTTGTATTTCAGTTCATCTTTGCAAGTAATGTTCATAATATTTTTTTTTATAGAACACATTAACATACAAATACAACCTGTGGAAACACACAATGTGAAAATTATAATAGGTGCATTGCCAATAGTAAAATCAGGGAATAGCTATTGGGTAGGCGAGGGAGATATTGGACCATTAGATTCTTATGGAGTGTAATTTGTAACTCAACAGCAAGCAAGCTGTCACTTTATATTGATTTTCTCTGAGACAGTGGTACAAACTATTAGTCGCTGGCCCATTTGCACTGTAGACATAGCAAGCTTAAAATAATAAGATGAACTGAAATATTCGCAATTTTGATATTATTTTTTTTTAATTTAATTAAGCTGGCTTTTGAATAAACCCTTGTGGCCATATTCATTCTGTATGTATACATTACCTAAACTTTAAAAATATTTTATGTACTTACATTAAAAATGTGAGTTGCAGGTCAGTTTAGCTATTAACTATTAGCTTATTAAAAGTTATAGATATATTGCGCTTTACCTTTATGTTCTCTTGTGTACATGCATTTGAATTTTTGTAAATTGTAATTTGCCTCTTGAGTATGTGAGCGATTACTAATGACTGTTAACTGTAACTTAACAAGAATAAACTATTATTTAAAACTTTCTGGTATTCATTCATGAATGACGTATGTCTGTGGATATGTGCTAATAACTAAGAATTTGTGCCCGATATGGCGATAGGCTCGCCCCCTATCACATCTGGGACGGAACTATGCTCGGCGAAATGTGGGTGTTCTAGTTCGCTAGTGCACCTCTGCCTACCCCTTCGGGGATACAGGCGTGAGTTTGTGTATGTATGTATGTAATAACTAAGAAGTAAAATGATGAGTAATGTTAGGTGAAGCTCCATGACGTATTTACATAATACATACATAAGTTCACGCCTGTATCCCGAAGGGGTAGGTAGTGGCGCACTAGTGTATTAGTACACCCACATTTCGACGAGCTTAGTTCCGTCCCAGATGTGATAGGGTGCGAGCCTATCGCCATATCGGGCATAATTTCCAGACTCCGGGCTGAAACGGAAAAATCCAATATCACTCCCCGACCCCAGGGATCGAACCCGAGACCTCAGGACGGTAGTCATATCGAAGAACAACCACGCCACCGAGGCAGTCATGACTTATTTATCTGTTTATTATCTATGTTATTTATTTATTGCTAACTATGACACAGTCTGTTGTTTTGAAGCTTGTCCTTCCTTTGTTCGTCTTATTGTCTTTGTTACAAACATGGGTGGTAGAGCTAACGCTGCAATCACGAACGGACTGTCTTGACCGGCTCTATACTGCTTCCAGCCTGCCTTTATTTCACTGTAGCGTGGCAACACTGGATGCTGCCCATCCTTTTTCAGACAGGTAAAACCTAGGTTTCTTGAATGGTAAAGCCACTCTGTAGACAGTTACGTCTATACCACGAATGGCCCGGCTCGACCGGTTTGATACTACTGTCTCACAAAAAACCGATGTAAAGTGGCAGTTCGCTGCTGTGTTTCCTTCGGTGAGTGAGATTTCCGGTGGCTGGATTCCACCCTCCCTTTCCCAATCCCTATTTCCCTTATTTTAGGTTGGCAAGACCTCCGTGATTGTTTTTGTGTTCTGGATCTATAGGAGATGGTGATCACTCACTATCAGATGACCCACCTGCTCGTTAATTTTGATTCGTAGCAAAGAATTTTTACTGAATAAATTCAAGCTTTTTTTAGTTTTACCTAGCATTACTACAATATCTAACCATCGATATATTATTTACCTAGATGCACAGTTGGCGGTCGGAAAATGCTTAAGCGGAGTGCTTAAGCACTCCTTTTACTTACAGACGGACGCTAATAGAATTGAATATTTCAAAATTCAAATTAAAGAACGCTTGTTCATTTCGTTTTAAAAGCTACTTTATAACACGTGCATAGGGTTATATTTGTGATGATTTAATTAGAACTTGTGATCTTTTTCTTTGTTTTGTTCCTGAGACCACTTTTTAGGAGGATATTTGCAAAGAACTGTGCATCTAGGGTATATTATATTGATGTATCTAACACCCAAAACTATAATGTCGTTACGTATACCTTGACGGAATTTCGCTCCACCGTAATGTAGGTATGGGGGGAAATCTCCATCAGGGCTTTAGGAGGTACGAGTTTTGATAGCTAGCAAAAACTGTAATCGTTTTCGTTTTCTCCATACATTTGACTAGCAGAGACATTTATTTAAAACGGCAACGAAGTAACATAAATAATACACCCATCAGTCATGCACATATTATGGTCCTGAGTCTTGACCCCACGTTAGGTTGAATCTGTATGGTGAATTTTATATATTTTTATATATTGGAACTACGAGGGACTACTTACGGTCCCACATCACCCAAACTCGAAACAGATATCTGTGACTCACACAAACTCAATGTGGGAATCGAACCCACAGTCTCTCGTTTCGCACCCGACTACTTGCTCGCTGCACCACGGAGTTTATCAAATATATGGAAACTATCCTCAACTTTATAATTTTATGGCACCACCGCGCTATCACTGATGAAAATTGAAAACTATTAAAACTAACTGTATTCAGTTAGGGTGCTTCTTCGCTGTTCGTACTTACCTGTAACTCACCAAAAATAGCTTCATACGAGAAGTTAGAGGGTGTACGTATTTACCTAAACGTAAGAAACAATAAAATTGTGACACCAAATGATTTATTTTTTAATAGGCCAAAATGATAGCATTGATATCTACAATAACGATGACTTATTGTAAGCTATCTTATAATGTATCTACAATATGTCATAATATAGTCACAAAATAATAATTATGTATTAACTAAATAAGGCAACGACTATTCCTTAGTATGTAAATGATTCTAATAATAAGTGTAGTAAATCAAATTTTTAATTCAATCCAATATCGTATAATGAACACGTGAATGTTTTTTTACAGTATATAAACTTTACATAACGTTGCAGCAGAAATGTACAATTTTATCAATTTTATTTCAAATTATTCATTGTAAATAAATGGTGTATAGCTGTGAAAACATGCAAGTAAACGACTTTTGCAATTTGGAAGGAGAAGGTACCTAGATACGGTATCTAGGTATCTGAGATGTCTATTAGGTGTGTGGTTTAACATATTTTTATCTTTTCTCATTAAAATTACCAACAATTTTATATTTCATAACATGCCTGTGATGCTAAAGATTCATTATGTAAATATAGTTCACAAATTGGGTATCAAGATATCATACCGTTCAATGTATTAACAGCACCTAACTTTTTTTTCAAAGGTTAATAATTACTTATTTACGTATTCAAAATAAAACCTAAAGTATCTATTTACATTTTATTACATATTCTTTTAATACTATTCTTGATGTACTTATAGTAGAAATTTAACTTAGACCGATACAAAGATATTAGCAATATTCCTCGTCGCCTTGGGCGCATTCAATTTATTATTCACCACAGCAACCCACTTTTAACTCTGATTCACTATTATATTAAAAAATAATACAGTTAAACGAACAGATCACTCGCCTGCTCGGCGAAGTCCTTATCTCAAATGGTGTAGTACTCAGGTGCGAAGTCATTAGCCAAGTTGCTGAGGAAGTGGAAGTCGGAAGAGGAGTTGGAGTTGTCGCCGGCGGGCGTGGCGTGCGTCGCCTCGTAGAACTGCTGGAACGAGCTGTACCCGTCGGCGCACTCGCCCGCGTACGGCTCGCCCGAGGAGCTTCCCTGGGCGCCGCTCGGCCCGTACCCCGGCGCGGTCGCCGCCGCTGCCGCCGCCGCCACCGCCGTGTGCTGCGTCCCATACGCACTTGCCTCATAATAAGCATTCTTTGCGTATTCATTACTATGCGCGTTCTTTTGACCGTCGTTCGTATAATAAACGTGGGCGTGTTCGTGCTGACCGCTTTCGTGGTAATGATAACCGTAGTGGCTATTTGCGTAAGACATGTGCTCGCCGGCGTACCCTTGCGACTGGTCATAGCCAGGGTTTCCATAGGCCGTTTGTTCCTTACCGTATGCAGGATACCCGTAATTCTGATACATTTCGTGGGGGTAAGCCTGTCTAGAACCGATACCGTTAACCGGTCTCGCCGTCGGAGATCCTTCTTGTCGTGAATGTTGAGTTCGACTGTACCCGTGCTGATCGGCGCCCTGAACCGCTGGGCCGTAACTTTCATAGCTCCTATTTCCTTGCGGATATTGCGACAATTTACCTACAAATTGCTTCGAATCCATGCGAAAATCGGGGTGAGGAACGAACTGGCCCGGCGGCGCGTTACCTCTTATAACGTAGGGTGGCATGGCATTGGGTACGGCTTGAGGATGCGGGGGACCTGGCGGTATGTTAGGTGGTGAAGGACGCGGATAATGTCCCAGGGGACTTGGGTGCATACTCGACGGTGTGCCAGGTGTAGATGACGGCGTTAAACTAACCGAAGAGAATTTAGTACCATCAGAAAGTCCTGCAACTGGGCCTAACCCTTCTTTGGATGAGGAAGGAGACACTTTAGACGTGGTGGCATCCAATGAAGGCGATCTTTTCCTAGATTCTTGCTTAATTCTTTTTGCAAAGTTTCGCGGTACTGTTCCTACAGTAGCAACGGGAGGTTGATCATCTCGGGAGTCGTCTTCTGCTAATTTGTCGAGGGACGAGGATGAGGTGACACTGGATGCGCCATCACTTGCAAAACTATTATTGTTTGTAGCACTGGGAGTATTATTGTTTCTAGTACGTGAAGTGAGTTCTGGCAGGTCCTCGGCCGGAGAGCACAAAGCTCCTGGTGGAAGTTCACAACCTTGACAACTCTTTTTGCCTGACAATGGACCCTCATCATCAAGAAATTTGTCGAGCCTCGTTTTGGAACTTTTACCACCTTCGGATGTTGTTGAATCTTTATCGTCGCCATCTTCACTTTTGCTTAATGTTTGTCGCTTGTGCTTCATTCTTCTGTTTTGGAACCAAACCTTCACCTGCAAGCATTTTGGTGTTATTATTCATGCTTGATATTATAATTTTATTTTGGTAATTATTTGTTCATTGTTTCTTAATAAAAGTAGGTATATTACCTGTCTCTCAGTTAGGTCAAGTGACGCAGCTATTTCGATTCGTCTTGGCCTGCACAAGTACTTGTTGAAGTGAAATTCCTTTTCAAGTTCCAAAAGTTGTGTATTGGTGTAAGCCGTCCGTAACCGCCGGGGCAGTCCATTCTCTGTAATAAGAAATTAGGTTTTTAGGCGAAATTTGTAAAAGTTTATCAGTTTCCTTGTCCTGTTTAGTTTGCGTTCAAAATATATAAAATACACATTTCAAATTAATGTTATTCCTGGAAGCATTCAATAACGGGGTTGGAAGGCGGGTCGGCGGGTGCGCTTTCCTTTAATGTAATAACTTGATCGCATGTCAGAGCACCGCCCTTGACGCCATTGTGTCGAAACATTGGTCTTTTTATTTTACCACAAAATACGAATTGGAATTCGAAATTCAAATTACAAAAGGGCGGCGAATAATGGGGCGATCGCGTTCACGTGATGGCATAGTCCTGCGATATCACCGGTTGTAGTTGTTGATATTACAATAAAGATTATATTGCGTCGCATGTCGGCAGGGCAGCATGGCATGGCAGCATGGCGGGCTCTGCAGTGACGTGTGATTGACGTGCTCGTCACAAAGCACAGTTGCGATTGGACAACGCCGGTTGTCAATCAAACAATGTGGTTCTTAGTTTGGGTGCGTTTTACTTTGTATGTCTGTGTAACTGTAGAGTTAGGGGACTGTCCTTCAGCATTACTTACTTGAATTTGTTTTATAATATCTATTATAATAATAATAACAGGCTACTAAATATACACGTGTTTGTAAGCATAATATCAAACGAATGTGCATACGGTAGAACACTTCAACAACAGTAAATTATGAGTTTATTGGAGCCGAAACTCGATAGCCCTCGGTCAGCCACTAGAATTATTATGACCCCGTATAGTATGTGTGTATTATTATCAATAGAAGTGTTATTAGCCCAATAATATTATTAGCCCTGTAAAATAAGGTTTTGTTTTGCTTTAGAATGTAGATTGAGAATGTTTTTTTAATTTTTAATGCTCTCATTTCTTCTATATATGTTTATATAATGTTTGTAAAGAGCTATGCATGACCGTTTATGTGAAAAAAATGCTTGTTTGTGTCAATTTTAATACCAAGTTTACGGTAAATTCTGGAATTGTGAATTATAGTAAACTTGAGTATACTTAATAACTGCTGATTTCCGAGTCCTTCAAGCAACTGAGCTGCTCTACATTTTAGTTAAGTAGGTACAGTTATTATTAACATGTAACTGTTATTTTGGAAAATTTAATTTTGATTTATTGATATTGGTAGTAGAATATACTTGTTATAAAAGTTACTAAAAGGCGTGAAGGATATCATTCATGTAGCAACTTATAGCAAAAATGTGACATCAAGATATTGAGTGTGTGAATAAATGGCGGGGCTTTCGTGCACGAGTAGACACCGGATGAATGTTCGAAGGATGCAAGTTGGTAAGTTTTTGCGTGCCTTAGCCTGTAATAGACGCGATTATGCGAGCTCGAGAGCCGTCGCGTATAATGTTCGCATTATCGCGATGTACACATTTCCGTCTCACTGAACACCGCTCCGTAACAAAGGATGAATTCTTCCAATATACGGGAATATTGCTATTTTCTTACTTTATTATATTATTTACAAGCTCGGGAGAACGGATGATTTGAATATGCCATTATCAAATGAAATAATTGTAACTTTTATTAATTAGAGTACAGCGAAGAAATAGGGATTAGGGAGTAGTAGAGCCACGTGATGGGCAGTTTTGTTTATAGCATGAATGGACTGGTTCGAAATGGTATGTACCGCAGTCTCATACAAAATCAAACGTTAGATGTGCGTCTTGCGCATTCAGTAACCTTTCTAAAGGAACAATTAATTAGGCAAGTAATAGGCTGTAGGTACATCTGAAAAATGACATTTATATGTTTATTGTCATTGGATTTCTCATATTATACAGCATATTCATCATCATAATCATCGGCAGTACTGATCATAGGCATTCCTAAATATTTCCAGAAAGACCTGTTGGCAGTGGCCTATTTCCAGCGACTCTCAGCGACGTTTATAAGGTTACCCATTCACGTTGCCAGTAGAAGTTCAACACTGCGCTTGTTTTCAGTCACGATATTTTTTAATGTTCTAGAAGTGCTGTGTCTTGCCCACTTCAATTTGGTTTACCTATATTGTAATATTAATATTATACTGCTTGCATAAATAAGCACGTAGGTTAATATACTGACAAACGACATAACGTGCTTAACAAAACCACACGTCTTGTTCTACATATAATAAATGATTGCAAAGTAGGTTGTTTAACCCTCCCGTGTTCCGGCTGCGGACAGGCCGGGACGGTTGGATCGAAGATTTACTGCGGATTAGGGGTCACTTACATCGTTCAAGTCAACAGTCGCCTTGTCCGTACTTAATTTGATATTATCACAGTTTCTGTGCTTTCATTGAATGTTATAATGGTTGATATTTTAAAATCTTAATGGCATAATGGATAAAATTCAGCCCCGAATCGAGACGCTGCGGTTTCGATTCCTGCGCTGAAACCCCAAAAGTGTTTCTGATCCAAATAGTCTTTTCGGGTCCGGTTGTTGTATTATTATTTTTTTTTATTTTATAGCAAAGACTGGCAAACGAGCAAATGGATCCCCTGATGGTAAGTGATCTCCATCGCCCATAGACACCCGAGACAAGAAAATCATGGGTGCGTTGCCAACATAAAAGGAGGGAAATAGGGTTTGGGAAAGGAAGGCGGGAATGAAGCCACCGGAAATCTCACTCACAGAACGAAACGTGTCTGCGAACTGCCACGTTACGTCGATTTTCTGTGAGACAGTGGTATCAAACCGTTCGAGCCGGCCCATTCGTGCTGTAGATGTAACTGTATACAGCGTGGCTCTACCACTCAAATTTTGTATGGGTAGTTGGACGATTTACTGACCGACGTCAAAACAATCGAGGTTCTCATAATGTTAATAACGTGTCTAGTTCCTTAGGATGTAATTGATGTTAGGTAGTAGCTTCAGTATAGTACAGGAAATATATGCAGCAGTGGCGCAGAGTCTATACACTATACAAGGTTTACCAAATTGCCTACTAATAAATAGGTACTAATTCAAAGATAAATTAGCATTGGCTTCCCTTTTAAAAAAATTCACCCTTCGCCACTGATATGCAGCTAAATGAAGTAGCTATGTATACGTTATTCTTTTTATAGCGGTTAAACTAGGAACAGCTAGGTTTAAGTGTGCAGAAATTGTTAATGAATCCTAAACAAATATGCTCACTGTTCACACGTAAATATTTGGAGGATGTGTGTTGAGACGTGCGCCCCTCCGACAACTTTAAATAATTAATCAAGAGCCGGTAAAGGATTAATGCGGTGGCCAGTTGGCGGTGGATACCATTAGAGATCGTTCGATGCCCCTCGACTCCCGAGTCACCGACTAAATGCTGCGGTCACATTATTTGTGTCGAGCCTCGGGTAGCCATATGGTGGAAGAGGGTGTTTACAAAAGTGTTTAATTGATTTTCCCAATTCGTACCGCTCGAAGAAAGTTCGTTCTAAGCTATTTCCTACACTTAAATGCAGGTGAATTCTAAGTTAATGCCGCATTACCATATGAGGTTATATCAAATGTCAATACTGCATAACGATACGATAAAAATCGACAGCAAGCTTTCAATGTTCTTTCCTTATGCCTGGTGTCATGGTTCGCCTTTCTACCTAGAAGCAATATAAATTAGTGCAACATTCTGACTGAGATTAATTGTTTTGATTTTTATTTATTTTATTTATTTATTGATTGATATATCGACCGTAAGCCGGCAATACCTCCTAGTGTTTTGAGATCAAGTTTATAGGAAACAATAAAAACTAAATATATTAAAAAATATAGATATTTATGCACCCAAAATCCAAGTTAATTAACTTTACAATAGTTTAATATTGCTAATAAGAAAATATTTACATCATGTTCCATTAGGACTAATAGATAGCGCAATAAACAATATTTTTGTAAAAATGTTGGGAGATATTGGCAGCATATGGTCGATATGATGTTTACTAGCATTAGCGCGGCATCAAACAGGCAATTCGTTTTGATCTACCCAGACTGTAAGACAAGCACACCGGTAAGACACAGGTTGTTCAATGATATATATACCTTATTTAAGTTGGCAGATGAGCACAAGAAAATATTTTAATAATGGTTTAATAGATTATGTGCTTATAAAACAGACATATTCGTCTTGTATTCTAAACTTTAAATAAAGGACTAAATTTATTTATTTATTTATTTATGGAAAACTTACGGCTAATAACATTTGAGTAAATTACAGTACTTAGCAAACATAGAGCCAATAACAAGTCCTCACTTATAGAAGTACATGAATAAAAAAAGTAAAAAATAGGTTTCCTTATTTTAGAGGGCATGGCTGGTCCTTTATCACATATTATTTATTTTTTTAATTTTCTTTGTAATTATTAATGAGCATTTTCGAGGTAATTATTGAAAATAAGCTGCGATTCCTTATCACGATAGCATGTTTACACGCCACCAAACGCGGACTGGGTTGTGATAAAGCACCTCACATTTATTTTGAATGTTGCCACTGCAACAGAAAGTTAGGGAGGGGTGCTTACACGAAAAATATTACGTTATGAGGTGTAAAGGACATAAATGTAAAAATTCAATATTTCTAACGTGAAAAATGCTATTTTTTACAATTTCTTGCGCATGGCATTATCGTTTGGGAAATTTCGCGTAATGCTAAGATGAATTTTTAATATAGATAAGTGAGTGCGTTGATATTTCATGTACCATTTTTCCGAATGTAGGCAATATTCTTTTTCGAACTCTGCTAAAATTAAAAATAAAATCAATTATAATTTATTGCTTGAACGATGTGTCATATTTCTTAAGTTTATATAGAGTCGATCTAATTTTATTTGGATGGCATCGATATTTATTAAGCAAAGATCATTTCTATTCATGTATAATGTACGAAATGAATACAATTTAAATGAAATGAAATCAACCTTAATACATCAATGCTCAATGTTAATTGTCTTTAAAAAGTAGCTAATTTAATATTACATGACACAGTTGGAAAGTGGTAAACAATCAATCATGTAAGGATTTGTATTTTTCCGATTAGCCGGCTGTATCGGGGCCTGTTTGACATAGTCACATCAATTATAAGCGTGGATTACAAAGAGACAGATCTAAGACGTTCAATTTCGTTCTATCGGGGTAGGTACGTCGCAGGGGATGTATCAGGAAGTGAGTCGAGATTGCCTTATCAGCACTTGATGAAGGCTCCCCTTTACGGTATAAAATGTTCCTCGGTTGCATTTTGTTAATGGTTGAACTGCGAGGGACGTTTTAAAGTCTTGTTTGTTATTTTAATCATTCGCATTTATTGTTGGCAAAAATAGGTTTAACCCGTTGGAGGCGTCACATAAATATGTTCCATAAGCGTATGGGCCACCGGAGGCAGAGCCGCCCGTGACTATCTACAATATTAGTTATGCCATTAACGATATAAATCTTTCAATTTTCGGTCAAGGGGGTTACCATCACCTCTTATAGCAATATTATTATAATCTTACTTGTACCGATTTCCGCACAAAAAGGTAGTAAGACTATAATAATACTGCTATAAGAGTTGGTGGTAACCCCCCAAATCTTGTTAAAAAACGCGTTGCACGACCTGGGATTTTAAACAGGACCTCTCGGCTCATAGCCTATTTTCCTACCACCAAACCAAGAACGCCATTGCCATGTAGGTATTTTATTTAAGATTTTTATCAATAACCGACATGTTGTAATCAAGTTACCTACTTTTTTCTTTCAGTCTGGCGTTATCCCGGCCTTCTGCCAGGGTCCCTACTATTTAAACGCTTCCACTACACCAGGTCTTAAGCATTCTCTATAGTCAGGCCATTGGCCATTGACATTGATCCATTTGAAATCAAGTTACTCTTAATCAAAAATATTAAACGAAAGTTATAATTTGCCTTAAATAAAATAACGAATGTACATAAAACAAAACCAAAAGCTGTGTAACGAAGGACAATAGCCGACTCTAGGTAGAGATATGCAAGAATAAGTTTCGTGCAAGTTTGAGTCTAATCACTTTAATTACGAACTAAATGACAAAAGTATATGCCTATAGCATACTAGCGTCACCAAATCCATTTAGAAGACACGGAGTGTTATTAAAAGTTGTCCCGTAGACAGACGTAGCGAGTTCTGAGCAGTTTGACAGCTTGTCCCGGGGGACTTCGGTTCGATTCCATCAACGTTGAAAATACGTTAATCCCTTTATTAAGAAGTTGTACTTTGTTTAATCGTTCGGCAAAGTTTGCTACGGTTTATTTTAAATTGGAAACCATAGTATAGTCTTCGTTCTGTTTAAATACAATGTGAATATATCCTTTTTTCCTTTTTGCATTTGTTTTACACCAATTAACTAGCTCAACCGTTAGTTTTTTGCACATTTCTCGCTAGCGACTACGTAGCGGCCTAGTGGCTATTTACAGTATTAACATGACCCTGTACGTTATACTCCAAGTATGAGTGTTGACAGTTTGACGATTAAAGTTAATGTTTTCTCGATACATTTGACTAGCAGCGCCTCTTGCGGAAACTACAATAAATTGTAGTTCAGGTTTTTGATCATCATAGCGTAAACTCAATATATCAAGAAAACGAAAACCGTCAGAGAAATAAGAAGGATTTTGAGAAGGGTCAAAAGTACCTTTTATTAAGGGCACATTTAGCGTAGGGAAACTAAACGAATGTCTTATTTTCCACCACTAATGTCGAAGAAAAATAAAAACACAACCGGCCTTACTAAACTTTACGTCTCGACCTTTCGTATCTTTATTAGCGACACCGCTCCACCGAATATGCAAAGCGCTTAAGACTGTCGGTATTTAATTGCCCTTGAAAGGGGCGACAAAAAATAAACTGCGGTGGGGTATAAATAACGGTGCACTTTTCATAATCGCAATTGTCGCCGGGAGAATATTTAGTGCGCAGTAAAAACGTCCCGATCGCTATCCCGGGGTTCGGGACGAGGGACGGTAATAGTTGAGGGTTGCACTCAAGATTCTGCCAATTGATTGTTTCTGTATGTGTTTATCGTTTGGATTTGAATGTGGGTCGGATGGTTATATTAATACAGTGGAGTTATGTTGAAGAAATCGAGAAATGCTGTGGTGGTGTTTCATTAATGTTTCTCATGTAGTAATGTAAGCCCACTCACGTCTACCATTGATGTGGTAGGCAGAGGTGAATTCTTCTCCCTTTATGTGACAAGCGGGAAGTAATCTAATGAAAAACAAATCATGAATGACCGACCTAGAAATTAAAAATAAAACCTCGTGGTTAAAAAAAAACGAGTGTTTTTGTCATGATCTAGGCCAGAAAATGGCTGAATGTAAAGTGGCCTTAAAGTAGGTAAACAGTGCAGTAGAAATAAATGCCGTTACTTATACCCCACATTAGACATCTTCAAAAACGGCCTCATATGTGCAAAATCACGATAATTTAACAGAAATGTTAAAACAAGTAATTTGTAGGAAATAAAAAGCCACAAAGAAGCAAGGAGAGCGTTGCGTCGTCGAATAAATTTTATTTATCAAATAAAAAGGATGGTGCGGTCGTTTTTCACCGCTGTAGGGACATTATCGCTTCTTTTAATTATTATCCAGCCGATATTTTATGCTCCGTTCACTATGCCTCCTGCCAGGTCCCTCTTATTTTCTAGGCGCACAATAATTCATTTTTTGTTGCTGAAGTATTTAATATTTATAGTAACTCATATTTAGTATTTAATCGTTTTGAAACATCTTTGTGTATAAAGAACATTTTAATAAAGAAGATAAATTCTTTATAAATAACTATAAGCTGGGATTTCTAAAAACAATATATTATTTGAGACTGATATACTGTTAATTGCATATTCATTAACTGTATACACATTTTC
This sequence comes from Clanis bilineata, assembly GCA_036417725.1. Classification (NCBI taxonomy): domain Eukaryota; kingdom Metazoa; phylum Arthropoda; class Insecta; order Lepidoptera; family Sphingidae; genus Clanis; species Clanis bilineata. The sequence continues at coordinate 5,793,411 of CM071142.1, forward strand.
TAAAACTATATTCTCATCATTTCTTCCAGCCACAGGACGTCCACTGTTGAACATAGTCTTTCCCTAAACGTTTGCGCACCGACCTTGGACCGAGAATGGAAGCAGCTTGCATATTGCTTGTTTATAATTACGATAAATAAAAACCAAACAAACGTTTTAATTCTGCTGGCAGTTAGGGAGGCGCGCCCTAGTCTGGCCTCAAGGAAATGACGGAAAAAAGCGGCGGAAGCTGCAACCCCGCCGTCCCCGCGCCTCGGCCCGCCCGCTTGCGGCTTTTTAAATGGAAATTTATTGTTAAACACTTCGTCAAGGTGCTGAAGTAGAGGAGAATTCTCTACCTAGAGTCGCCTATTGTCCTTCGTTACACAGCTTTTTGTTCTGTTTATGTACATTAGCTCTTTTGTTTAAGGCAAGTTATAATTTTTGTTCATATTTTCGAGGCCCTATACAAAATTGTTTTAAAATATATTTTATTTGGAAGCTGTGAACGTATAAATCACGTCTGTCCTATTTAAGCAGATGTTCAAATGTTTTACTGTCGGGGTAAGTAAACTCGTTCAAAAGTCCGAACTCTTTGTGAGTTCATAAAATTCACTCGAAGCGAAAATCTGGCCGGTTTCCCTACAATTGAAAAGCGCGGGGAACTCTACCCGCCAGATAGGGCACTTACTGTAAAAGTTAAAGCTAATTGCCCTTAAGACATATTTTTAATTTCATTGCCCATTCTTTCTTTCTTAGTGTTTGTTGGAGTTCAGTAACTCCTGCTCCCGCTCTGATTGCAAGGGTAGCGAGTAATTGCCATTTTTACGAGATAAGGTCACAGCTTTTGAATGTCAAACATATTTTATGTTGCATTTAGGGTGGTTAACTGTACTTATTTACTTTTATTAGTGTACATCATTGACAGCGTAAAACATTTGGAAGAAAATAAAATTTCATCGTTTGGCTTGATGAGGTCCAATGTTATGTGGTTTAATTAAGTTATAACACTATTTTTACTTCGCCTCTTTGGTCTGGTGGCAGCATATATGGGCTATGGACCGGGAGGTCCTGGGTTCGATTCCCAGGTCGGGCAAAGCAAAATTTCTCATTTAATTTTCCCGGGACTGGAATCCTCAGAAGGGATTGTCACGAGGGAGACGTCAGGCAGGCAGTCGGTCGTAAAAACTAAGCCAAATCTATTCTGCGACATTATTGAAAAAGTGTGTAGCGCCGACCCACATTAAGGTGGGACAAGGGCAGGTAGATTTATTAAGTTTTAACACTATTTTTGTGGCACGACATACAAACACACAACACACTATAAAATAATTCGTTGGAGCAATATCATGAGTCCTATTACTGTCCCATAATTTGACTCGAACCAAAAATCACATCAACTTTAGTATTATCTTACTATATTATGGTGACCCCATTTACTCGTTCTAGCCTACCTTATACCTCTATAAATGGATTCAAAATATTATTTAGGATTCCAAGTTAACTATTATGGAAGTGATTTTTAGCTATTTCTATATTGAGTAGCAGGTAGTAGGTATAATTTTAGATTAGACATCACTATTACATTCCAAAAAAAGACTTCTAGAATCATCATCGTCTTAAGACGATAGAATTGAAGTAATTAGCCAAAGAGTGCCATTAAATCAGGAAATCTGGCTAAAACTCTTGAATTTAAACTCACAAGACTAAAGGCCACTTGTAGCTCCGCGATAAATCTCTATTTATCCCAAATCTTGATTTAAAGATAGGAGTGAGCTGTAGGATAAATCGAAATATGGTGTAACTCTAGATTAGTAATAGCGCTGCAAGTCGCCCTAATAGCTTAAAATAACCATAGAATATTCTTTGAACTGGTGTAGAAGCCGCCGAGCGCTTCACTAGTACAATTCCCCGGAGATGCGTGGGAGCACGTGTCACAAAGTACAAAGCAGCGGCCAGTAGCCGACCGTCTCCATTGTACCTCTCATATTCAATCTGTCATTTCATTTTCATAGATGAATCATTCGTCATTTGAATTCGTAAGAATTGTGAGATTTTTTCCTTCGACCGCTGACCTGCCCACCGTGGGGGTCGCTCATGACTGATGGTATTTTAATGGATTATTTTTCTTTAGCATTGTTATCACTAGTTTTGTAGTTGCGTGGCCCTTCGTGCTGGTTGTCGAGGTTTTGGTACTTCGTATAAATAAAAAAATCGGTTTCTGAAGTACCTATTATTTTTATACAGTCTCAGTGGCGCAGTGGGCTGTGAAGTGAGAGGCCGCGAGTTAGAATCCAGAAAAATGATATTTGTGTCGATCGGTTAGGTGTCAGGTGTAGTAGGATCGAAAGCATCTTCTAGTTCTTGATGACCCATACAAGACTCGTATCTTAGGCTGAGACTTATAGAGCGAACTTCGACTAAGACTGAGTCAAGGAAATGAACTAAGTGAGGATTTGGAATTTTTAAACCGAACTTCGTTTTAGTTCAAAGAAACTTCGTTTTGGTTAAAAACAGACTGACAGACAGACTAAGCAAAGATTTTCTTGGAAAAAATGACTCGGACTAAGGCAAATTTCCATTTAAAAATTCGAAATCCTTACTGAGTTCGTTTCTTTGACTCGGACTTAGTCGAAGTTCGCTCTATAGATCTCAGCCTGAGTGTGGAATAAGCAGGGTTACCACCACCTCTTATAGCAGTATTATTATAATCGTTCTGCGTTTGTTTTGTATGGGAATCGGTACAAGTAAGATTATAATAATACTGCTATAAGAGGTGGTTGTAATCCCCCAGGACTATGTGTGTGACTGTTGGGTGTCATTTATTTATTTAGCATAAAAAAGTTGAACACTTATTAAGTAAAATCATAAAGGTTTCATTGAATGTAACCACTTCCATTTATTCCAAAATAATATTTTCTACTTGAACAGCCGCTTCTATCAGATATTCCATTAGGCTCAATATAGTAATTCATCATTTAAGACTAAGTGGCGTCCGAAGTATGTTACTGTTTAATAGAATATAAATTTTCCGTTTTGTTTAGTATAAACAATAAGAGTGCATTCATTTCGCCGAGCGTGACACAGAAGTCAAGCTGTCAATAGATGTCGCTGACAGTTGTGATGAATGAGCGCTGGCGCGGGCCCGTTATGTGAGCGCCGCGCCTCGCCGCTGCCGTGCCGCGCCGTTCTGCTGCGCCGCGCCATGCCGCCACTTCGATGAGCTATGGTTCTCGACAGCCCGATGGTCGGTCGGTCGGTCGGTTAGTCAGTCCGACTCGGACGTCATTAGCTCCATTCACAACAGCAGATTAAAAGAAACAATGCGTATGGTACGGGCGCGGCGGAAGTCTATGGATGTTTTTTATGTTTTCTGAATGGTTCAGATCTTATTAGGTGAATAATAGTAAGTTTGTTGTTTGTGTTGTATTGGGACCAATAAATATCGCAAATCTTCTGTAATAGTTGTAATAAATAGACTTACTGTTACTTTAAGTACATACTAATCCATATACATACATAATTTGATCTTCTGTGCTGATGAATTTATAGTTTTATATTTAATTGTTTAATCAAAAATATGGTCATAATTGGTAATTAAGAACCATTTTTAGTAAAATAATTGTAAACAATGATACCTACCGATGTTTATATTTACCAAAACTCATGCGGCATGACAGCCTCCGTGGCGCAGCGGGCGAGTAGCCGGCTGTGAAACGTGAGGTCGCGGGTTTGATTCCCGCATTGAGACAAATATTTGTGTGGCCGACAGATATTTGTTTCAAGTCTGGGTGTTGTGAGAACGAAAGTCTCTCATAGTTTCTGACACTTACGATACAGGTTATACCTAGTGTGGGGTCAGGACTAGATGTTTGACTTTTGGGTGTATTTATTTATTATTTATTTAATTTGAAGATTAATTATATTCAAAGTGGTAAAAATCACTGAAACTTATGGAAAGCAGCACTTGGCTCACACTAACAAACATTAAAAATAGCTTGAAATGTAAAACTAATTTTATTCTAAACGTTTGACATTTGTTCGCACACGGACGGACAATATCCGATGTTTTGTTTTTGGACGAGAATTATTTTTGTGGTGTCGAAGATGTGTTGACGGATGCGTCGGTGAGGACTTTCCGGGCGAATGACAACTGTGTATTATTAGATTCTATTATATCACGGTATTGATATTGTTGTAGCTTACTTTAAATTGTTCCCCTGCTGGATAGACCATTATTACTAATGAAAGGAGTTAGGCTTTATTTATTCTCTCAAACGAGCTTATTCCCCTCCGGTAGACTTGACACACATTTGATTGATTTTTATATAAATTTATCTGTGATAATGACTGTGAAACTGAGATAAGAAAACTATATGATTTCTTACGAAGGTTCCTAACAATTTCATAATAGCCATTTCAAGTATTATCTGTCGTTATAAGTTAAAAATACTAATTGTACTTGAAGAATTTTATTTTTAAAATGTTGCCTCCTAAATTCACTTTATAGAGACATATTACTTTTGAATATTATGCAGAAATTTTAATTATTATTCTCATGGCAATATTTGCAGCAAAATAAGGGGTCATTTACCAGCATATTACTATTGTGACAGCATTAGCATTTAACGACGACAGACTGACATACTCAGTCGAATTCCTAGCGACATTAGTATCAAATTATTTATAAAAAAATATTTAGTTAACACCCTACACATGTGTCCACATGTGTATGGAGTATGTAGAATCAATGCTATCAACATAGGGTTGACAAGTTTTATTTGTTTAGACGCGAGTGTTGGAAGTTAGCGACGTGTCCGCCAACACAGTCTGCCATGTCGGACGTTGTGTTGAAAGACACGGGCGCTGCGGCAGCCGGCAACTCTCCTACCGACTCCTACATGACTTGTCATGTAGTCTATTTAATCCATTTCAAAAATTTAATTTTCGAACGTTTAAGAGGATCGTTTAATTAAAGGCTTGTTAACTAAGTTCATAAACGAACGAGGTTCTCAAGTCGATCAGTTTTTTGCTTTGTGTTGTTTGCGTTTCTAGTTTTATTGGATTGTGGATGTGTAAAGATGACTGTTCTATATTCGATTAACAGATTGGTCTAGAACTCTTTGGGGGAGGCCTATGTTCAGCAGGATGTTCCTGCTGATGACTTCATTATTTTTGAAACAATACCAAAACTTATTTCAAAAAACAAATTTCCTCTCAATACATATTCAAATATTGGATTATATTAATAACAACTTAAAAAAAATAATTGGGTTCATATTAGAAGACGAAGTAACAGAAAGATATTACACAAATGCCTAATAAATTACGTACCATTCAATTACACAATTTATCTCGAGGTCTTTTCAACTGTAGTTATGTAACACCGTTACACGATATTAACACTATTCACCTAGTGAGAGGCCTTGCCCCGAATGTGTTGGAAAAGAAACTTTTTATTGCAGCAAATAATAGGATTCATATTCGCAGTTGGATCGTTCTCGGAAACTTTCATCGCGTCGCGTCGTGTCGCGTGCTGTATTATATAGAACAAAACTTCGCAAACATTTTGTTACGACTAGAAAAGTTGCGTCCTCTCGGAATATTTTGCGTGTCTTTCTTACAGTTGCTTTTTTGCTGATTAAATATCTTTCTTTTCTTTTTCTTCCTGATTGTATTTTTAAGTAGACGATATGATAAAACAAAAATGTGGGTCTTTGTCTTTTGTGATTGATACTATTGTTATACGTGCTTAGTCAGTCTTTTTGTTTTAGCACACCTATTATATTCAGAAGTCCAAGCTATCTCTGTTCAAAATCTCACCAGTTTATAATGGTGAAAGTTAGCAAACTATTAAGTAAGGTCACAACATTTAAGTGGCCATCAAAACACGCTTAGTTCGCAATAAGTTATATCGCAAACTTGTTAAGGATCAGGCTTCATTAAGGGGACAATGCATGGCGTGACGCGCGTCCAAACTCGGCCCGTTACATGCAACTGTCGTCGGCAACTCTGTACATTGAGTGGACTCGCCAAACTGAGCCAACTTTCCTCTTGAATATTCCGCACGCGGAGCACCCACTTGTTTATGGGCGATGCTGCGGCAATATCACCCCCAGTGCGGTCTCACAACTTTCGTGCAAATGTACAGTTAAGTGTCACCAGATAAGATTTAGATGTGCCGCTGAGGGAACTACTGTTTTTGTATGATTTCATATAAAAAGTTTTATGGACGTAAAAATGCGTCAAAGAATAACTTAGGTGATATGGTATACCTACTTATATTTCAAGGTTTGGTTTCTGTTTACTTTGTATAACGTGACAGAGCTTGTGTATGTATCATGTGTGTGTATTATATTATTTAGTTTTTCTTCGCTATTTCACCCCCATGATTAAAACGATGAGATGCAAATAAGCTAGTTAAATGTTGTTTGCTGTAGTTATAGCGCTGCATACCTACTTCTCCTTAGATGCCCATTAGACGTGTGCTCATGTTATATAATGAGATACAAGCTTATAATTATAAATCAATACGTAAGCTACGCCGGTTGAGGCAGAAGTAGGCAGAGGCGCGACTAGTGCACTCACATCTTGCCGAGCTTATTCCCGTCCCTCCAGGCCATTCGGGGCACAATTTCCAACTCTAGACACCAAATTCTGATTGCCTAACTTGGGTTTCGCGAGTCAGTATCTCACAGTTACGTTGTCACTAGACCAATGAGGCGGTTAAAAGAGTGAGTTAAGGAAGACAATAAGATAAGATTTGTAGATTCAACTCCATAAACCTGACGATTAGTAACTACTAATCGTCAGGTTTATGGAGTAGAATCCACAAAAAAATCAACTGAAAATATTAAATAATTATACATTCTATATTTAATTTCCTCTGAGATGAGTGAAATTGATACGTAGTGATTCATCGTTTCTGAGGGATTGTTAAACGCATTATTCTCACACTTAACTAAGATTACGATGTGAGTGTAATGTTTGTAACGACAATATTTGGCGGGCAAACAGCGCCCGTTGCGAGGGTGAATCCGGAAACGGGGTTACCAGAGAAGAAATCAGAAATATATATGTTGAAATCGATAAAAAAAATAGTAATAACAATATTAGCCCTGTAATATTATTGTCCCACTGCGGGGCACGGGCCTCCTCTACTAATGAGAGGGGTTAGGCTTTAGTCTACCACGCTGGCCTAATGCGGGTTGGTAAACTACACATAGTACATATACCTTCGAAATTCTTGTGAAGAAATTCTCGGGTATGCAGGTTTCCTCACGATGTTTTCCTTCACCGTTATAGCAAGCGATAATTCACAAAGAGAACACACTTTACATAGAATAGTCAGAGGTGTATGCTCGATTTTGGAGTTGGTCTCGAACCTCCGACACTCGTCTCGGCAGTCCGTACCATTCCCAACTGAGCTATCGCTGCAGGTGAATTTGATAGCGTACTTATAAACAATAAATATCTTCAGATTACACTATTTTTTTGCTTCTAGCTAAATTAAAACTAAAATAAACTAAAATAAACAAAATATATTTTATTATTATTTATGTATATTAATTAAACTATTTATTAATTGCCACCAGGCAGATAGCCGGTTGTAAAAAATACCAATTTCTACAATACGCTTGAAAATTTATAGGGATCAAAAAGGACTTAATTGTATTTTAAATTACAGCTTCTAATAGATTATTTTGAAATATTTACGAATGAAATGGCCAATAGCAACAACAAAGAGAAATACTGGAGTCAAGTTGAACACACGAACTATAGTGAAAGTATTGCAGAGTCGGACACAAATCGTACATATTAGAAATTTTATTCTCACGGAGTGGTTGCTTCTCAGAGCGTTTTCCATCGCAATTCAAGCATGGTATGTAAATTGCATCTGAGTATTACTGTAATGTCTTCTCTCATGGGTAAGGTTATAGCGTGTGGTGTACACGGAGTATCGATGCAATATTTTTAATATAGAAAATTATATTCTCTCACGTACTATATGCAGTTATAAAATTTAAATATAATACTTAGATTTGTTTCCGTTGGATAAAATTACATTTAAGACGAAAATAATTATTAAATATTTTGTAATGTACATCGGCATAGGCAGGCATTATTTTGTTGTAAACATTGGGTTTATCGGTGGTCGATAGTTTTTTGGACTGCACTACGCTTACCAATCAGGTGTAGTGTAGTCACTTTGCTGTGCCCGGATAAAATAAATGCAGATACTATTTTTCCTTATGATAGAATTCTGTGATTTTTCCGGGAATCTCGTTAGTCTGGTATGCAGATTGTATGCGCGAGGGCGCTAGTTGTCCATAACACGGTATTCCGCCGAAGGGAGGTTAGTGCAAGTCACTCATATCAATATCAGGCCGAGACCCGCGCCCCCGAGGCCATCGTTTTGTTTCACCAGTTTTTGCGCAACTTGTAACCAAAACTTCAAACGGAGTACAAATTGAGAGTTATCGCTACATGATGTTACATGGAAACTTGGAGATGTGGAGTCTGAATTTATTCGTTTATATTCTTTTTTATATATTTTACTATTTTATTTATGAACAAAAATATGCAAATACCTTTGTTTCTACCTACCCTTATCCCACAAATACCATAATATAATTAACCCGTCGGAGGCGGTACATATATATGTTACATAAGCGTATGGGCCACCGGAGGCCGAGCCGCCCGTGACTATCTACAATAATGGATTTATTTGACACTTTTTATCATTATTATGTTACAAAAGAGTGTTATTGGAGTGAGAAAATCTGTTATTACTTTTAAAAAAATACCTTAGAATAAATTTTAATAAAGGTGAATCAATGATCATATACAAACTTAATCACTTTATTTTAAGTCGCCCAACTCAGTGTATCTAAGGTGTTTTGAAATAACCAACGTATGTACATTAGTAATTCAAGGGAAATTTCTAGCAATACGATTTCTAATCATCGGTTTTTGCACTAGGCCTCGATTTTGCTATTAACAAGATGGTGTAGCTACTTTCACTGCGAGAAATATAAATTATGTGGATACCACGTAACTAAAAAGGCCATACCATTTTAGTGATGGTTATGGACCTTCAAGCAATTTTATGTCAAATCTGCTTTGCAGTATACATGAGGTTTAGAGATATTAATGTCATCATTAGTATCTATATAGCGAAAACTTTGTATATCTTTTAAAGGGAATGCGTGAACGGATGAACATGAAATGTGACGCAGTTAAAGTTTATATGGAAAAGAAGTGCATAAAGCTATTTTTTATCTTTGATAAAACCCTATAAAAGTTCAAACTTAATAATGAAATTAATGCTGGTCGAATTTCGACCACGGGCCGACGACTATTTTTGTAAATAGTTGAAAGATTGAGTGCATTTTAGTTCTTTTAGTTGTACTAGCATCGATCTTTTACCATTTCTTTTATCAGCTAATGGTAAATATTTTTAATTTAATCCCTACAGTCATCATACATATATGGGCTGTGGACCGGGAGGTCGTGGGTTCGATTCCCAGATCGGGCAAAGCGAATTTTCTAATTTAATTTGCCCGGGACTTGATCCCCCAGAGGAGGTTGACATCAGGCAGGCAGCCGGGCGTAAAAACTTAGCCGAATCGTTTCTGCAACATGCTTTAAAAAGTGTATTGCGCCGACCCCACATTAAGGTGGGATAAGGGCAGGTAGAAAGAATTTGTTCCCAGTTCCCACATTCAATAAAAGAAAACAAACAGACTACAACTACCATTAGCTCCACGTTTAAATAAATCATTTGATTAACGTTCACCATATTTTCATTTTATGACTTATGTCTGCGAGTGCTGGCTTTTAATTTCGCACAGTGAGCGACTTCGATTTTCCTGCAGTTTAAAAAGTAACTTATCAGTTAAACAGAGTGGGACAGATATATTCCACAAGCTGTGCCAGAAAAAGATAACAAAGTGCAGAAGAGGGAAAAATAAAACAGGGGAAGAAAGTTAAGCGTCCGTGACTTTTCAAGATTTTTTCGGCGTTTATTTTTTAAACTTTACGCTCCGCACCGCGCCGCGCCGTTCTGTAGCGAGTATATAAAAGAGAGCGTTTTCCGATTTGTCTTTTGTTTTCCTTGTTTTATTTATTCCGTGGCGTTTTTTATAACGGCAGAGAATAGCGGTATATTTTTATTTGACGATCATTTAATTATCGTGCTGTGAGAACATAAATCGTAGATTACATTGGAACTTTACCGGCTAAGTTATTGTTTGTTGTTTTAATAAGCTTCATTCAGTGTATTTCTATTGAGAGGTATCCATGTGTTATGATCATTAAGCTGATTGGGTGCTGAGCAGTAATTTTTTGTATTATTGACACCGTTAGTATGGTCGTTTTTTATCCGCTTCTCAGTGACGGGTTATGTCATTTTAAAACAGTTATCGGAGCTTAACCCGTTATTCCTTCGCCGCGCCGCGTCGCGCAGTAGCGTGTATGAACATAAGTAGATGAGCTAGCTGTGAAAATAGGTTGATATTCGCGGGTTCGATTCCCGCATTGAGACAAAAGTTTGTATGGCCCACAGATATTTGTTTCAAATCTGGGTGTTGTGAAACCAAAAGTCTCTCATAGTCTCTGACACCCACGATACAGGGTATACCTAGTGTGGGGTCAGGACTAGATGTGTGACAGTTAGGTGTATTTATTTATTTATTTTATATGTTTTGGCGAGATTTTAATAAATGGAAGTAAATGCTACACTTTCTCGTAGTACTTATTCAAAATCCAAAAAACAACAAAAATTGTGATTTGCAACCGCTTAATCATGTTACATTTTATAGTTGTTATTAAATACCTGTGTTAGGAGTCACTGCTCTCTCATAACATAAGTATTGTAATAGTATTGATAGTAATGTAAAATAATCATAATTAGTAGGCGCATAATGGAATGGCGTAAGTTTGATCGTGATTCAATATTTTTTTATGTTTGCGTGTTACCTAATCAGTTTCATTCATCATCATCATCATCAGGCACAGGACGTAAACTGTAGAACATAAGCTTCCATAAAGATTTCCAGATCAACATATTGGAAGCGTCCTGCATCCAGAAAGTCCCTGGAAGTCATCCTGGAGTCCATTTGGAAGTCTTGAACAAAGTGTAAGTTTATCTAAGTGTTAAATCTTTAGGTGCTCAATGATCATGAACCATCCCAACAAAATAATATCAAATGAAATCTATATTAGAACCAGTAATGGGTTCATAAGCAATAATGAAAGTAAACTTCCGAACCCCCTAATTACCGTAGAACGGACCAAGGTAAATAGTAAGAAGGCGCCGTTTGATCATCCATCACCGATAGAGTGCCGGCTTTGTGGCCACCGACCAATTACTGGCATGAAAATTAAATTCACGAAATCTAATTAAGAACAAATTGTTTTATTTATTATGATGCGTTGGGGTCATTTGTTATTGTCGCGGTGCGGCGCCCTGGGCGGGTCCCCGGCCGGGTCCCCGGGATGCGCTCTCCGCCATCGACTGCCCATCAACCGAACACCGATACCAGTTTTTTTCGGCTGAGGTGTTGCGAGCAGCGAGACCACTTGTTCTGGTTTAGTCGAGTCGAGGCCTTGACCTTGTGTTTTGACACTTCGTTAAAGACGGTAGCCGATGTGCATGACGATTTATTAGTCAAAAATAAATGTTAGTTTAATTTCGACTTGTTAGCCTTTTAGAATTTGGCGGGTTGTAATTGAATTTCAAATCTAAAAACGTAACATTAAAAATATAATTAACAACATCTAGAGGTATATACCTACTTACAAACTTATCAGGTAGAGCTGCTGTAAGTCTTAGTAGGCAGTATATACCCCGTGTATTCTCAAACAACTAGCGACCACAGATAATCAACGCAATTATCGTTTGTCACTAGAATCATGCCAATAATTCGAAATATATTAAATAACACACAGCCTAGTATATATGCTATACTTATTTAATTTAGTTGAATGTTATAATATCATCTTGTACTCTACAATATTCATGTAGCGCTGAACGGGAGGCCACTGGTACCTAATGCGTACTCATTTGTTACGTTGAGAATGCCGACAGCTTCACAAAGGCTGACATCATTTTATTATACAGATTGTCTACAAATAGACCAGAATGTTAAGACCTTCTATTCGTAAACTTCGATCAGATCAATATTAGGTAATTACCACAGCTGGCGCAAGTTTTGTAACTGAAGCAGTGTTTGTTTTAGATTGCATTCGACATAGTTTTCAGTGCAATTGCATTTAATTTGTACTGATTGGCGCTAGTTACTCTCTACATGTCATTGAAGTACGATGGAATGACTTAATCTTTTTTTATTATAGCATAATAAAAATTCGTAGCGAAAGTCTACGTTATTTGTATATTTTTTAAACGGTTATTCATCGTGTTGGACAATACTAAAAATATTTGAAAGTTATAGTAACAGCAAATTACTTGCACCCCTAGTACGAGTTTGTTTTGAGAGTTCACGATTAACGAAATGGACGTTTGCATTTTGTCACTTTGCGGAAACTACAACAAACTAAAAAACGTATGGGGAAACTGTAAACTTTCATCGATTTCGAGAATCGAGAAAAACTCGTGCTAAGTGTACTGATAGTATTTTTACTAGACTCATATTAAGTTCGGTGTTAAATAGTGGACGAAAGCACGTAGGGTCGCACAGTGCCAATCCATTTATCACTCGGGGAGTAGGACACACTCAGTGGATGAGATAACCTTCATGGGTCATGCCTTTGGTCATTTACAGCTACTTTTTTCTTTGTTTATATTCTGTTTTGAAACTTAATAAGCTTAACTTCTCATCAGAAGAATATTATCATATAGGAGCAATGTTCAATTATCTAATCGAAGTTGCGCGTAAACCTAGACAAGGTATTACATTGAATCGATTATTATTTGGATAATGTAAGTCATAAATAAAACTTTTTGATTGACGCTAGATCGTTCGCTTCATGTGGCTGCAAAATTACGCTAACAATAAAGTTTCAAACTTCCGACGTTGACATAAATTACTGCGTTCCTGATAGGAGTGTTCGTGTGCCGCTATCCATCATCACGAGAGTCCCGGGTCAGCACCGGCCGAGATGCCGAGATATCGCCCGCGACCCATAACACCAAGGGGTCAGTGTGTTCGCCCCATAAACGCCAAATTTGTACACAAAAACCTCCAAGTAAATCCATATTTTATATGAGCCTATTGTCTGGCACTTCTACATTAAAACTGCACGGTTTCACAGTGACCTAATTCAGCATGAAATTATACGAAGATTGAAACAGTGGCCCCGGGCCGATGTCGTGTTCGCGCTCTGTTCTAGACAGTTCATTTTTAATAATAAATGAGACGAAATCAAGACATGACGAATAAATGAATCCAGAACTTGACGAATAAATGAATATGGAATATGATAAATGGAAGGCTCGGATCCCTCGCGAAGATTTTTTTCTTTGGATCTGGCCGAACGGAAGACGCTGGCTTTTTCCTTTTGTAGCGGGACAAGTTAAGCGTTTTTTGGGCGACCGTGGCTGACGGTGTGATATTTATCATTTCGTACAAAAGTTAGCTATCCAATTGTGTTTTCATTTCGACTTCGGTCAGTGGTAGCCGAATCAAATTATTATCGAAGTCGTGCGTGGTGTGATATAGACTGTTAATAATTGGAGCATTAGTGATATTGGTACGTATTATAAATGGAAGTAGTAACATAATGCGAGCGTGAGTGAGACGACCTCGTCGCGATGTGTCGATTTAATCCGGGGTCGCGTAATCCGCGAGTGCACTAGTCACTGCCACGTGGTTCAGTGATAAAGTACCCGAGCAGATTATGCAAATTCTTGAAATTTAACTCCATCCCTTTCCTGTACGCAACAAACGGGTCTGTCTGTCTCGGCACGTCGCTCTCACCCCACGGGCGCACCGTCTGATGGATGATGCGTTATTCCAATAACAATTTGAATATCGTATGTTCAATATTTGAGAGTCTCACATTTGTTCTTTATATGTGTCTGCAGGAGAAATGCATGGTGCCATTTCGTTACTTGTATCTTCAGATTCCCCATGTTAGGATAGTTTGATAAAGTAGTGCAGATTTACAACAAAAACTTTGATGTGATACTAAAGTGCCATTTGAACAATTGAGATGGTGATTATGAGACCATTTTATCTACTATCTTAAAAATCGTATTGTCGATTCAAATATTTCTTTCAATAGTTTGGTTATTTGAGTGGTCTTTCAGTATTGTAGGACACTTATCGATAAAATAACCAAATTGAAAAGTGAAAATTTTCCAAAGGGATGCGGATACAAGTTTTTCTTTTTCTTAAGACCTATTTATTACCAGAAATTTCTGTAAAGGTAAGCCGGAAGGAATAGAGTTGTATGGACTTTTCGCCACTGCAACAGAATTTTTTTCGAAAATATTTTGTCCAAATATTGGGTGTGTGAAATTGCTTTTGACTGCTATTATTTACTCATATTCGTAGTATTTATACCACAAAATACATACAGTTTATAACAAAACACAAAAGGTATTCCGGGGGGTTACCACCACCTCTTAAAGCAGTATTATTATCATCTTACTTGTACGATTCCCATACAAAATAAACGAAGTATGATTATAATAATACTGCTATAAGAGGTGGTGGTAACCCTGCTGATCTTCAAATGTCAGCAAAAAGTGACCTAGCAGGAACTCAAACGTACTCTACCTTATGTTGAGGCTACAATAAAAACGTGGGCCTCATTAATACGAGTATGTCAGTGTACGTGCGATGTAATGTAGTAATCAAAACACTTCTAGTAGGTACGAGGCACAAGTATTACCGTTTGGTAATCACCTTGCAACGTGCGAACGAATATTTTTTAGCTGCCGTACATTTATTTCGATGTATCGACACCTTGAATTTAAAAAATTATGAAGAATTTGTTATAATAATCCTATCTTCTTTTCTTTTCTATTTTTTATCTTACTTGAATCTTTACTTGACGCAACAGATTTACAGACTGCCTCGGTGGCGTGGTTGTATTTCGGTACGACTTCCGTTCTGAGGTATCGGGTTTGATCCCCGGGTCGGGCAAAGTGATATAGGATTTTTCCATATCAGCCCGGAGTCTGGAATTTGTGCCCGATGTGGCGATAGGCTATCACATCTGGGACGGAACTAAGCTCGGCGCAATGTGGTGTTCTAGTTCGCTAGTGCGCCTCTGCCTACCGCTTCTATTTACAGACATATTGCAGAAATTATTCAGCTTAGTTTTTATCGCGGTCAGATAGACAGATAGGCACGGATATAACAAAACGATGAGGGTTCCGTTTTTGGCATTTGGCTTCGGAACTCTAAAATGTCAGAGGTGGATATCGCTCTGGTTTCGACCCAGCGATTCATTTCGACAATCCATACTTCAAATCTGTTAAAAATCCAACACATGTGTGAACAGTTCTGCTTATGTCCATAGAGATTTGACACAGGGTCCGTGAGTCAGCATTTCTAGCCGACTTTTGCCCCCAGACCCTAACACATGCATAACACACGCCGAAACGTGACTTGCTGGAAAATGTGACGGCCATTTTTTAATTGCTTGTAAGCTTAGACAATTCAATACGGTGCACAGTAGATGGGTCAATTCATAAATAACAATTAGCTTAAAGCTTTGAGTCGAGTAATTTGATATTTTTTATACTCGTAAAGATACCTTAAGATCTCGCTGTTATATAACTCGAAAGAAGCATCGATAAATATTAATTGAATGCATTTTAATTTGCTGATTATTCTTATTAAGTGCATAGACGTATCTAGTATCATTTATAAATAATACATATGATTTGATGCCTGTTCTTCCATTGGTAATAAACGCTATATTGCACAAAGCATGTAAGACGCCGGCGGTCAAAAAGAAAATAGTTCGCTGGAATAATAACTAAAAAAACAAACCTTGGCAGAATTTGTATGTGTGTGTGAAGCAGGAGTGTGGGTAGGCAGCCTGCTAAACGCAATATAAAGTGTGGTTGTCGTGGCATGTACGTATAGGTAGGTAGGCGCCTCGCCCCGCGCGGTCATTAGTACCCCGCACCCCGCGCTTCGAGGAGAAAGTATGATTTTACTCCTATAAAGCCGTATTTCTACTCCATACAGGAATTCGAATACGCGTAGAAGTTCCCGGGTTCCGAGAAAGGACATGTGGCGTGCTTGTACACAATTCCCAAGTTGAAACAATCTCAATATGGCGGATGCGTTAATTTTACATCTCGGTGTTGTATTACAGATGACAGTGTTGCGGTTTTTATCTACTCATATTTTTACAAGTCATTGTTTGTAATTTGAATGTTATATACAACGTGTATGTACAGCGCCGGATATCCTGGTATAACATTGAAGGTATGACGTCAGATCTTAAAATAAATTATTGAATAAAATACTCATTGGTTTTTAGAGGTCGTAGCGTGTTCGATTTTAATATGTTCTTTGTGTTTGTATTAGTTTGTATTAAATTCCATTATTTAATTATGAAGTCATTCTGTAGTGTACAAATTGTAATCAATACAAAATGAAATTACAACACATATTGATATCGAATACATTTGAGTGCAAAACTAGTAAGTATTTGTAAGCTCGGGGTGTCCCAGCTGAGCAATTAGTGGCCACCACGTGACCGAGGGGAATAACCGAAAACAAAAAACACGCGCTCACAGAATCGTCCATACATATATCTAAACTACCTATATTACTATTGTTGTATAACTTTATATATTATTAGACTCTCCAGAGACTGTATTTACTATATACCACAATGTCCTGGTGTGTGTTAAGACATCTGTTTATCTGGAAAACACACACAGGTAAATTGATGCCAGACAAACGGTCTGTAGTATAATCGGAAGTTATATAATTCGGGAACACCTGCATAAAGGTGTTCTTAAATTTAAATACCTAATGTATTAATGACACAAATATATTAAAAATACAAATACATTTTTTTACACGCTTTATTATAATATTTAGTCACTTCTACCAATGTAGAGTCAGTCATAATAATCAGAAATAAAGTCCAATATACTTTAACATTAGTTTTTCCTTGTCATTACCAACAATCTTATGATCTAATGTTAATAAAGCTAACAAAGAACAACAAAGGTTGTGAGCGCGGGAGTTGGCACCACGTCACAAATATAAGAGGTCGTTGGCACATTGATTTTCGATTTGTTCCCGGTGCAATGGAAATGGGTCAAGTGCTGGTCTAACCGACGGGGATCAACCAAGTATGATAATATGACATGTTTTAATATTTAAATAAATTGAATGGCTCTACTTGAAATTAACATAACAATTCTGATAAAATTATTAAGGATTGAAATTCAAGAGTATCTGATTAAACAAGAATTGAAATTTTTAGGCTTTCTGATTAAGGATGGTAGTCTTTATTTTCCCAAAAATATCTAATCGTTTGATGCCGATTAGTGTTAATTATTCTATGATGTCTGTTAAACTTAAAATATTAAGTTATATAGAAGCATTTTTCTCTATAAGCCTACATGAATGTCTTGAAGTTTTCGATGTCAGAATGGACACTATACTACGTTATCATAATATTGTTTGTAAGACATTTAACGACTAAATTTGTATTCGTCGTTAGATTTTATTTGCTCAAGGAATAGAGTTATTACCGTTTACGTCGTTCGATAGAACGTTTACGTGTGTCAAAGCAAATAGAAAAGTTATTGATAAAGAAATGAGTTTCGAGTTTTCATTATGAGGGTGATCGGAGCAGTTAGAGCCCTTTTATTATCTGCTCGCCTCTAAATTGCCGAAAAGAAATTTCTACCGAGGAAAAAAGGGGAACCGGGGACAAAACCTTGTCCTCATCTTAGTTACCAATGGAACGGCGTTATTTAAAATTCGAACACGATAAGGGCCGAAATGTTTTTATTTTTATAAATGGAACGAATTTATGTTCGCGTTCAAAAGTAAATATTGCAATCGATGGCAGTTTACAATGGCGACTCGATTGATAAGAAGTTTTTATTAGATTTGGGCACAGTTTTCGGACTGTGCGTGCCTAATGTAGCATTCGATTTTCAGTAATGGTCAGCTGATAAGCAAATGATGTCATTATCGAGTTCGCCTTAGTTTGTATCGTTTCGTTTTCGGGAGGCGTCACTTTGGATTGTTTATTTACACAACTCTGTGAATTTAAGGGTTTATTTGTTTATTAATTTTATAGCGGTGTATGTGCGTCACTCTCGGTTACTTCAATGTGAAATACAATTCAAGTAGGTGTAATAGAGTTTTTTTATGGAATATTTTGTCTTTCATGAATTGTTGGGAAATACTTGTAGTACGTTATGTGTGTGTGTGTGTGTGTGTGTATGTTTTGTAACGAAGTAGTTTGGTATGTGCATTGTTAACACGAAGTAAATAAATAAAATAAATTAATTTGCATTTATTTACATACATTTGTCCGATCTAGATACGATTGAATAAATTTAAAATAGAATCGCTAAATTGTTAGATGAACGTTTTAAAGGCGAATGAATCCAAGCAAATGGAAGATGTACCCCACAGCTCACGGCTGATAAAGAATTGAGGGTATTAAACGATTACAAATGCTTCGCGGTTCAATAAACGAGCCCTAAGCCTTGAGCCCAACGTGAAACCGAGAGTATTCCGACGAATAGCTTCGATTGTATGGGTGCTTACATTTTTTTTTTTTATAACTGCAATAGACAAAGATACTTAAAATACTATGTATTAAATTTAATAAAATAAAAATATGTATAGGTACATGAAAGTCTATGAATATGTAGAGTTGTATGTTTGTCATCAAATATAGGTAAAACTAAAATTTAGACTCTGCCTTAATTTAGACATAAATAGAATAAGGCATAGTCTAATTTTTTTCTGAGGTCCACAATATCTGCTTGAAGACAACTGACATTCCGTGTAATGTATCGTGCGCGGCGATTAAAGAACTAGCACATTCTGTGTCGTTCATGGTCGCAAATCGCAATTCCCTCTCGTTGTGAGTCGAAGGTCATGGGTGATAGAAAATAATATGAAATACATAAAATGATAAAGTACTGTAGGCAGTGGGACTTAAAAATTATTCCGAATTCGTCAGCTGCTTGTTTGAAAGTGTGGCGCTGACTCCACATTGGAAAGGTAAAAGGGAACGTATCCATATTACGTGACCCATTCAGGGGGGGAGGAGGGTCTTTAAAATACCACGCTTGGTCACAGGGGCGGTGGGGGGGTCTTAGGTTTTCGTCACTTAGTCAGTGAGTCAGTTCATATCCTCTAGGAAAATCTCGTGTTTTTTCGAGCTTTATTCATATGGCACGCAGCGTTTAGCATTTTTTAAAGTCACAGGTGGCAACACATTATAATAATATTTTGTTGTTTTGACTTTTCTTCGATTAAAAATGATTTAAAATCATATTTATAAATTACTACGTGAAAGCTAGAGAGGGAGAGGGGGGGAGTTCTTGGCATATACTACGGGTGGTCACCGAGTAGGGGGATATTGTAAAAAATTGGTCACGTAAGTAAAAGTAAGATAAGTGGTAAGTTCCCTAAGAACAGGTGAAAGAAGAAGACGTACCTAATATGATAAAAGTATGTATGTATATGTTGTATATAAGTCAGTATTCAATACGTAGTATAACAGAATTCTCATACTCAGTTCCACCGTCCACATTCAAAGGTAAGAAGTGTACCGTCTAAGATAAGCGAGGGCGCACTTATTTATGTAGCCCAGCATCCGATTGAGAGCTCGTCGTCTCAACCGACACATTTACACATCTACTTATCTACCCTTCGGTACCCACATTTATTTCCGCCAACCTTCCTACTGAGTACGTCTAAAACCTAAGGTGCAGTGGCGAAGGGTGGGAGTTTTCAAAAAGGAAGCCGATACAACTTTTTATTTTCCTTAAGACCAATTTATTAGCAGAAAATTTTGAAATGAAATTGGAGTGTCTGTTTATAATTTAAAATTAACAGCTTTTCATTAAATGCATAATATGAAACTTGCAAACTATGTACGCTACTTACCTACATCAAAACCATTTTTTTTATGTTTGTCTGTCTGTTTGTCTTTGAAAAAACTGGATCGATTTTGAATTAACGAAAGTGAATGGTAGCGTGGGCCGAGGACATCCTAGACGTACCTTTATGGACCAAATTGGCGATCCCTTAAAAAGGGCCAAATAAGAAGTTCTCGTAACCGACGAGCCTCCATGAAAAGACTGATGACTTTGGAAGAAGCGAAAAAGGTGTGTTTGATCCGTAGCAATTGGCGCTCCTTAGTCTTTGCCTACCCCAACGGGAAACAGGCGTGAGTTTATGTATGTATGTATTTTACTGGTAGATAGCTGATGTTATAAGGAGTAACTTAGGCTACTTTTATTTTAGAAAATAATTTCCACACATACGGAGTCGCGGGCAACAGCTAGTTTTTTTATACTATCCGTATTGACTACTATGTTGAATAATGGTTGTTGTAGATTTTTTTGTGGTTTCCGTCCATGTCCCAAGTTAAAATATTGTTGTGAAAAGATCCCTTAATCCCTATTTGTATTAAGTATATAAGTAATCAGAAATCGTTTCCTTGGTTTAGTGACAGAATATATAGGCTGTGGACTGGGAGATTCAGAGTTCGATTTCCAGGACGATTTTTGTAATTTGATTTGCTTGGGACTGGATCCTTCAGAGGAGAGTTTAAGTTAGGCAGTCGTCACTGCCATAAGTATACTAGCGATCCGTCTCGGCTTCGCACGGGTGCAATGCTGATATATTATGCATGTATTATACATATAAACCTTCGTCTTGAATCACTCTATCTATTAAAAACACGCATCAAAATCCGTTGCGTAGTTTTAAAGATCTAAGCATACATAGGGATAGACAGCGGGAAGCGACTTTGTATTATACTATGCAGTGATTTTAACGTTGGTATAATAATCACATACATATTTACCACGACCTAATACATAAATTCATACCTTTCACCGTCATAATAAAAGCAATCCCCAATGTTCATTACGCAAGATCTCGCTTAATCCGATAAATAAAATAAATGTATCGTAAAAGGCGGATGAGGACAATCGATAGAATCGAATTCGAAGCAGGAAAATATTTAAAGGGAAATTTTTGAGCGGCGAGATTCGTAAAGTTAAATGAGTTTGGTGCCACCGTAAAAGGGATTTTGTTGCTTTACCGAATCAGATACGAAAACTTTCAATATAATTTAATATTTAAACAAAGATGAGTGGTAGACTGTTACTGTTTACTTGTTAGTTAGTAATTATGGGCTTTACTTATAAAAACATTTTAGCTGAGCACATGGTTAAAAATAGTCTGTCATTTTTTTCCTTGAAAGAGACAGACTATTATTAACCATATGATCAGCTAAAATGTTTTTATAAGTAAGGCCCAAAATGTGTAGTTGAAATTAGTCTCTATACGATTGTTCTTAGGTTTAAAGTCTGCTATAGTATTTTTTCTTTCTGACCTTATTTTACGCTAATGTAATATATGTACATACTATAAAGCTTGTAGCATTTTGTAGTCTACATATATGTATCTGTAGTAATAACAAGAAAGCTATTTTAAGTTTGAAATGTAAGGACCCATCTTTGTAAAATACACAATCTAAGGCTTACCGTTATATTGTTTTTATTAGATGCTTGATTTTGATTTAGAGTTCAGACACATTGATACCACAGCATTCTACTGTCGTCGAACTTAATAATCTTAAGTGTCGAACGGAACATTTGAAACCCCGTGTGGCTTTTTCACGACGATTTTTACACTTCCGTGTTTTCATAGATAAGCAAATACGGGGACGCGCGTGATGGATATTAAGGGCACACCTTACATCATTTGCGTTATTACGGAACGGCGCGGGGCCGGGTGGGACGCAAGACGCGCTCCTTGTATCTAGATGTTACACCCCCTTTAATATGCTAAAATCAAATTAGTTCCAAAGAGGAGCGATTCCTCGATCGATCGCCCACTCTCGATATTGCGAGGGTGTGTGACTACTTTATCTGAGCTCGTTTAATTAAACATCGAATTTTTAACTCAACATCATAATGGCATAGATTTTATCGTAGTTTACGTACAAGTTGGAGTTTCAAAACGCCAATTTCCTGTTGGATTCTTGTGAGCGTTTATCGGCGCGGGGATCGGCCGAGGCGTCAGCGGTAAGTCGCGGGTTTCATTAGCACGTCGGGGTCTTAGCAAATTAACACCCTCGTGACGAGACGAACGAGCCTGCAGCCCGTGCCTCGGATATGTAGCTACTTATTGCGGACAGCCCGTACATTATCGCCGTTATTAATGAGGAACGCGACCATATTTCACACCACACACTTACATGTTGACAATTTGCATGCAACATTTTGTTTTCAATAACATACATGAATTGGTTTCAGAATTTTTAAATATATTGTATAAATTAAATTACAGACTCCGTGGATCACCAGGCGAGTAGCCGGCTGTGAAGCGAGAAGTCGCGGGTTAGATTCTCGCACCGAGACAAATGTTTGTGTAGCCCACAGATATGTCTTTCGGATCTGGGTGTTGTGAGTCTGAAAGCCTCTCGTATTTTCTGGTCAGGACTATGTTGGGTGTATTAATATTATTAAACCGAAAAAATATAACTAATTAATTGCACTCACTTGGTTGCACTGATAACTTCGTTCGTGCATTTTTTTATCGGTCTGATTTAATTACATACATCACGTAAAAGTAAAACGTATCCACCTATATAACCCTCATTGCTTCTTCATAAGACATACGAATAATCTAACACAGGTAGGTGTAACAATGACGTCAACATTGTCTAAATAAGAGCCCCAGGAGACGAGATGTAGTTGTTTATGCTGTGCGGGCAGGGGCAGGGGCTTCTAAACGTTGCGCTGACGGAGACTAATGACGGATGCACTAATAGTTGTGTCGCATTCGCCACCGCCGCCGCGCCGTCCACCGCCACCATATATCATGCGAGGGTAATGGTAAGAAAACGGCACTATCACCCTCCGACGTGATAAGGTCAACAATCGTTTGTTTGCCCACTTTGTCACTTTAATATTTTTATGCGGATGAACCGTCAATTTGTTGCATCGATTGCTTTAATAGTAATATCACAACTTAAGAGCGACTTGCATCTTTAATCTCGATTTAAATATACGAATGCCGTGTTGGTTAAATCGAGTTAAGAACTAACTCTAGAATAGTGCAAGTCGCCTTAAGAGATTTAAAAAACATTTCACTTAAGTAAATGCCTCTAGAGGTAGGCATATTAACAGAAAATAATAGTAACAATATTATTAAAGAAAAATGTGTTTAGAGTGATGACAGGAAATGCCTTTGTTGTTATAGCTCTGTTTTGAACTTGTTTTTTATGAAATTCAAGTGACGAAACTATATCAATTAATTATTTATTAATGAGGCTTAATTAATAGAAAACTAAGTAATCTTAATGACAACATTAAATATATATATGGCATATGCTACTATAACCCAATAGGGACTCTACTCAAAATATTTAATAATGCACATCATTCCAACATACTTTGTTTGTAAACGTCAACACTATCATAGTAATGGTACGCATCTAATAAATGACAATCGTGGTCAACAACAACATTAGCATAATCATAAAAAAAAATTCAGTGTGCGTGTAGCCTAACATTTGGCAGCAATGTTACTTTGAAATAAATATAGCAGTTACTCCGTTTTAGGGCTGGTCTACAATAACAACATTTAATTTATAGGCATTTACTTTATACTTAACATTTTCACATCTATCAGTTTGAATAAATTCGTACATTTTCTTGAATTCCGTGTTACAAAATCCTACACACGAATAACGATGCACGTTCGAAGCGGCATATACATATGTCATACGAATTTATAATAGCAAAATTTAAACAAACCCCCTATCTGCTCTACATCTTGCTTACATTATCATCAACACATTTTAAGGTACAAACCTAAAAAAAATGGTTAATTATGCCAATTGCACAACCATAACTAATTATTGACAAGGCAATTTCTATGCATGTCGTCCAAGCGTCGATATTTTTTAAGCGACAATCGAGGCCCGAGAGTCGGATAGTGTCGTAGTTTGATCGCGCCGTAGGGGAGGGTCGCCTACGAGCGTAGCGCGTCTACGAGCCGCGTCTCAAGATTAATACATCGTAAAGGCAGTGTTAGTGGCGCAACAATTTGTCTCTATAAATGTTGACTCAGCGAGCGGTTGTGTTGCGGTCGCCTCGCGCGATTAGCCCCGCTAAATTTATTGTTTAATTTCAAAGGCGTTATTAATAACGTGCGAGATGATTAAACGGATTTCGCGGCTTAGCTTTAAGACTGTTGCCTTTTGATTTATAATGTTCGAGCTTAATACGCGGTGTTGAGGCTCTCTAGGGAGTTCGTATGAGCTGTAACAGTCTCAGTGGCATCTTTAATATACTTGTGTTGATATATTGCTAGCTTATAAAATTAATATCCATAGTCGTAAGAGGTGATGGGTTGTTTTTGTAACTGATTCATAAGAAGCTTTAAACTTACTGTACAGAACTGTAGCTCGACCATGAGTTTTTTGACATTTCACGCTAGTGCCTACGTAAAATAATTTATATGAAAAACGTCAGTTCCCCTCGTAACCGCTAGAGGCGTTCTGGTTTTTGTCATACAAATATTTTACGGAGTCGCTAGCGAGTAATGTAAAAAAAACTCATACCTACTGTACTGTTAACCTACTGTACAGAAACTTATTGTCCTATCATCATCATCATCATCATCATCATCAGCCATAGGACGTCCACAGCTGAACATTTCCAGATCGACCTGTCCTATAACTACAATCAATTAAGAATTACGCAATATATTATACCTCTAGATTTTTTCAACAACTTTATCTTAATAATGTGGTTATTGAAGTATTAGATGTATGATTATAATTTTTATTATAACACCATAACAGTACATCGTGTGGCATACGGTTAGCACTACGTATGACTGGATCACATGCTTTCAATAAATAAGCACTAACGTGAGTAGTTAACAGAAAGTTAGCTAATTGCTAGTAAGTTCAACTTATGTCCGCGACCGGACAACATGGTACACCCACCCTACCCTCATCTCATAAATGTAGAGTAATATCATTGAATTTAGACTTTATGATAAACGCATAAGGTACAAATATTAGTGTACATATGAACGGAGTTAGTTCCTTTTGTTGTTACTACGTTGCTAAAGATGATCTTAATGCATTAACCAAATATGTGCTTCAAGTTTTACGTCAAATTGTTGAGAATGTTTTGTTGGGTCCCACAATAGTTGAGGTCTGATATGAGGTTTATGCGTGTAAGATGATGCTTGTTTGAGAACTCGGAAATATGATAAATCAGTTTACGTCCTCCGAGCTCGAGTTTCGTACGAGGGGTGTGAAACGTTAAACTTGATTGCGTTGAATAAACATTTGGATTGAATATTAATCTACGTTATCTATATTCGATATAACTGCACATGTTAACTGTAGAGTGGGAATAGAATTACATTATTATTGTTAAAGCTGCATGTTTTATTTATACACTTCATATACAATGTATATTAGCGGACTTAATGCCGAAGGAATTCTCATACGGCCGGTTTCAATAAACGATCTCAGTTTAGAGTGCAGATAGATCGCGATTATGAACCAATCAAATTTAGGCATTTGACGGAGTCATGTTCAAACTGTGTTCTTAGTGGCTAATTTTTCTAATCTATCTGCACATTTAAACTGAGATTGTTTATTGGAACCGGGCGTAACAGTCAACCTTTGGGTGATGCAGAGTAGAACAAGGTATGTGCATAAGATACGAAGGGATGATATTAACTTATAGTGTTTTCACAGTCATGAATGATTAATGAACGAAATTACTACAAATCAAGTAACAAACTAATACCGGGGACTATGATACTATAAAACATTTATGAAAACCGTCCTTTGTATTTTAGGGTTAACATTAACACCTAAGTTCAACACCGCAACCGGTTTGAATACAACCAGATCATCACATTCATTCAGCCTGTTCAAGGATTAGACGATTTAAAAGCGCTGAGCAATAGTCCTCTGTCTTGCTCCCACGACCGCCCACGGCGATGCAGCCATCCCTTTCACCAATCTCCTAATAGGATTACGTAGAGCGTGGCAGGTAAGTGTCTCTAATTGCTGTAAAAATCGGCGCCGACAATGAGCAGGACAAAGGCCGGCGCCCAGTGCGCGTCCGCCCTTAGCGAAAGTGATTTATTGATTGGCGCGTTCTTTATGTCGGCTTAGGCGGCGGATTACGCATTGTTTGTCAGTTTATTTGTTTGATGGAAGCCTGCTAGCGGCTCCTGTTTGGTTACTGAAGATTTTTTTTTGGTAACTGACGTAGCTTTGGTTGATGGATAATGAATTGTGGATTGTTTTTTTTAGAACATGTAAATTGCGTAGTATTGTTGAATAATCTTAGTATAGACTAACGTTGTTCCTAAGGAAACATGAAATTAGTCTGAATAAAATATCATTTTCTATTCCTCAGAGGACGTTTGACGTAAGATAAGCAGTCTGTCGTAAAAACTGAAGTGGGATGAGGACAGTGGAAAAGAAAATAAAGTATAATATTAGCCCTGTACTATTACTGTCCCACAGCTGGGCACGGGCCTTCTCTACTACTAAGAGGGGTTAGGACTTAGTCTACCACGCTGGCCTAGTGCGAGTTGGTAGACTTCACACCTTTGAATTTCTTGTGAAGAAATTCTCGGGTAAGGTTTCTTCGCGATGTCTTCCTTCACCGTTATAGCAAGTGATAATTCACAATGAAAATACACTTAACAGAGAAAATTCAGAGGTGTATGCTCTTTTTTTTTGTTGGTCTCGAACCACCGACACTCGTCCCGGCAGTCCGTACCACTCTCAACTGAGCTTCGCTGCTTATAATAAAGTATATCATTTTCTAATGCCCAACATTAACCCACATCAAGCTTTACTAAAGTTAACCACAGTTATCAATCTAAAATTGTTGTACAAAACAAGTAGTTAATAGTGATATGAAACGTCGATTTAACCCTGAAACAGCGATATTTGTGAGCATCCGTAAAAGAGCCACCAAAGGGCAGTTGTGCCGTCCGCATTGATTTATGTCCGTCCAATGATACCGGTGAAAGTGTTGCCGTGTACCCGCGCGTAAATCATAACCGACTTTGTATTGACAGCCCGTGAATGCCGTTATTATAGCCGAGAAATTATTATGTTTGTAACTGGCTACTGAACTGTGTTTCACAAGTTTTTTTATAGAATTGTACGTGATTAGTAGGTCAGACGGATTTTACGTATCATAATATGTTGATACTTGGTACCTGTATTGTGATAGCATTGATGTTGCCAACTTGTGGATTATTATCTAAGCTTATTTTGGGGTTTTATTTTGATTGGAATACTAATGAATCATTAACATTTTTTATTGGCAATCTCATCTTTTATCTAGCTACAATGTTTTTTTCAGATTATGTAGCAACTTTTGGTCATATTCTCATTTTAAATTAATTGAGGAAGTAAAACAAATCGGTAATTTTTTTGTATTTTTTTAAATTAGCCACAAAATTAGATAAGTCGCGTTACGCGTGCTGACCGCATAGAACCCGGCCGTGAACACAACCTAAAATTTATGGCCATTTTTCACATAAATCAAAGGGCACCGACCCAAAGATTTATTGCTAAATTTGTGGATATGGCGGTCAATTTCATCTACTAGAGACAAGTCTACCTGACTTGATCGTAGAAGATTATTTATGATCTTTTATAAACAATAATTGGAACGATTATGTATAGACTCTGCTCAGAATTCGTAATCATGTCAGAATTATGAAAAAATATGAATGAGTTTAAGATTTTCTCATCAGAATATTTTATTGAGTTGCTTGGATTTGATATTATAGATTTTTTAATAAATGTAGTAAAGTTCGACAGTTTTAGACCATTCCGATTACTAAACTAACAATATGAAATGAAGATAGGACGGATAAAGTATGCGCAAAATGACAGTGTTCTCAGCCATCATCATTATATGTAATAGACTCCTATTAAAGTGAATATTTCAGCTGTTTATTTACAGAACGCTACGGTGGCGACTCGCACGCGATTTTCTACAACGCGAGTTTGTATATAACATTATGTGTAGCATACCTTGAAATAAAACTATTTTTGCGGATTCTATCACGATTAGGTTTTAATTTTTATTCCCGACGTTTCGAAGGCTTTGAAAGCATAATAAAGCCATCGAAACGTCGGGAATAAAAATTAAAACCTAATCGTGATAGAATCCGTAAAAATAGTTTTATTTAAATGTATAATATTCGCGTAAACTTAAGAAATCAGAATGTAGCATACCTATTTTTATCACTTAGAACTACGCTTATCTTTATACTGTATGTTATATTCGTAATATATGAATCAGAGCTTGGAAATAGGTCACAGATCGTAGCGACAGTGTGTCTTTTTTCCCGAGGAATCCATTTAACTATCTATGCCGAAGCAAAGCCGTTTTACGACTAAACCTCGCGGCATTCCATTCTCTCTCTCTCTCTCTCTCTTGCCTAACACCAGCATGCAGCTGCACCCTCTGAGGACATTAGGTCTAGCAGGATCTATCATGGTCTAAAGCCGTCATTCGTATCAAGTATCAACCAAAGGCGTCGCTGTCTTTACCGTCTGCGACCTGTCGTAAAACTTGTTTACATAGCCCCTTACTTATAAAGATACATATTTAAGCGCTGCTTATCTTTAATCATAGGTTGTCCCTTTCATTTTTAAACAATGTAACGCAAGGAAAAAAGTTACAGGCTATATTCTTAGCGAAAAGATAAGCGATAATGTTCTTATAAGTAAGGCCCATAATTGCTTATCTGGCATAAGTAACTCTGTGAGATCGATTTAGGAGCAAAACAAAGATTTTTTAAATGATTGCTTGTATAGTATGTTGTCATTATTAATATTTTATCTTTATCGAAATACATTGTTGACATTTGTGTTCGTATTATATAATAGGTGATATCATCCAAGCAAATCTACTAGTTTTTAAATACCCAAACAATTGTTGTAGATAATAATATTTTTCTGAGCATTTGCTTTCTGAAGTAGCAGTTAGTGTAAAGAATAGTAATGACTTAATCATTCGTATAATAACTTGTTATTAAATAAACGATTGCTAACTAGATTTACAGAGATTTGCTATAACAGAGATTTGCTATAACAGAGATTTACTCGAGAAAGGTCAAGTTAAAAGTACCCTAAACCGATGTGCATGCATGAAGAATGTAATGAGACTGAATGAGGCGAAAGAGGTGTGTAAGGATCGTAGCAAATGGAAATCCGTTGTCTATGCCTACCCCTATGGGAAAAAGGCGTGAGTCTATGTTTGTATGTATTGCTAACTGTTTTTTTTCAATTTGAAACTAGTAGTCAGAGTGAAGCTTTTTTACGTTATTTCGTTAACACTCCGCTAAGTAAATCTTTTGTTACATCAAAAGCAATTTTGATGAACAAAGCATAAATAAAACGAGAATACGCATCACACGTCAGTCAATCACGGTATATTGAACAAATTGAGACAGTGCAAAAATAATACGGCATTGTATTAAAGAGGAATCGGAATGATCGATCGTGTCAGGGCGTTCATTTTAATTTCGATCTCTGGAGATACGGCCGGAGGCGTGGTTCCGCGAACAATTTGTTTCATGTCCCTAATAGGTATCTACCTACAGCTCGTGATAGATTTGTGTAAGTAGATGATATTGCCTTTGTGTAGGGAGGGATCCTGATGGGGAAGTTAAATTATTTTTTGGATAATAATAACATGTTTGTATTCTTAAGATGTGGCTGATGTTACTTTTATATTTTTTAAGATAATATTTTACATTTGATTGGGTTGTAATATCCACTATTATATATCATTTTTCATTCTAGGCTTTTTATTCATATTTTTTGTTAATTTAGTTGTACTTCTATCAAGATTAACGATGATACTGACGGTCTTGATTATAATTAACATCAAATTAACATTTTATTTATAGACTAGATGATTGACTCAATGTTTTCCATAAGTGTGTGAAGAGAAAGCACTTAGGATAGCAATACTTTTATTTGTTACACGATGTTCAAAAATAAAGTTGGTTATAAAGGCGAACAAACGGCAACATATCCCGGATATCTATAAACACACACACAAAATTAGACGTTAAACCGTCACTTAAGGAATCAGTCAAAGTTGGTAAACCTAATATCGAAGTTTAGCGGGCGGACACAAAGCGCGTCTGAGGCGAGTTGCATAGAGACGGTGACGCGGCGCGGCGTGGCGCGGCGGTGCGGCGGGCGTGCATCGCTCGATAGCGCCGACAGTGATGGATTACCCTGGAGCCGGTTCACGGCCGGATCCGCAGCCCTTGCGTGCGGGGTTGCCATACGAAAAAATAATACGGAATATATCGAGCTGAGGTTCTAAATGTGTACATCGATGTAGACTGTCGTTACGGGAAATGCTATTATTATAGATATATACTATTAGTATTCGTTACTTCGAAGCCTGGTGGAGGATCTTTACACCATTTATGATATATAATTCGTTTTCACTGTCTCCATTCATCGTAATCATCATCAGCCATAGGACGTCCACTGCTGAATATAGGCCTCCCCCAAAGATTTCCAGATCGACCTGTTTGGAAGCGGCCTGTATCGAGCAATTTCTCTGCAAGTTGAAGTGGCAGTGGGCAGGGCACATAGCTGGAAGAACTGATAGCCAATGGGGCAGAAAACTTCTCGAGTGGAGACCACGTACCGGCAAGCAGAGTAGTTTCAATATAAATTACTGGAATATATTTTTTCAAGTGTTATAATTATTAAAAGTGGAAGGAGAAGAAGGAGGTCTTTGCCCAGCATTGGGGCACAAATGGCTAAAATCAATAAAATAAATAAATATTAGACAATACATAATCTTGAATATAGGTGGCAACCCTGCGATTATGCAAAATTACATTGAGTGGTACGATATTATTTTCTGCGAGTAAGTTTGCTTTAAATAATAATTACATTGATTTCATTAGACTCTAGGCTTCGAACCAGCAGGAGTATTACAACCCTAAATTAGATCCCAACTAAATCGAATTATTTTATCTAATCTTCTAACCTTACGATTTAATTATTATTTTTTTCAATATCAGGTAACAAAGAATCTTCTGAGTACGTATTTATGAAATCAATGGTTTTAGACGAGAGGTATCTATATATTAAACATTTCATAAAATTATAACTAAAACGTCATTTTATACTTTAAATGAAAACGAACTAGTCGCTATGGTAAGCGCTTAGCCAGCCCATGACAAGTACTACTTAAACTTTAAATCTGTAAGTGGATAATTGGTACTGCTCTATGATATATATTTTATTGAGTTTCATAAGCCGGAGCTCATTACCGGGTTTATAACCGGTAGTTTGAGAACTATTAGCTAGCTAAGATATTATTGGCATTGATTTTTCAAATTTTTATGACCAGTAGTCCGAGCACGAAAAACGAATGTAAATGTAAATGTATTCGAGTTCGCTGTGCACTGATGACGTTTGGTTCATATTTCATACAAATT
Organism: Clanis bilineata; assembly: GCA_036417725.1. NCBI lineage: Eukaryota > Metazoa > Arthropoda > Insecta > Lepidoptera > Sphingidae > Clanis > Clanis bilineata. The sequence continues at coordinate 5,825,096 of CM071142.1, forward strand.
TCATAGACGCGCATCGAGTTCGAAATTCGAATACATTTACGGTTGTCAGAAATTTTCTTGCTCAGGCCGCTGATTAATAAGTAGTTGTTGATCGTATAATCTTTAAATATTATGTTTCACTGACTAGCGCTGTATTCGTTTTCATTTTGAAATGTTCACAAATTGCATTTTTCAAGTCCATGAGATTCCATTTAAGAGTTCTAAACCACCGGAACTAACCTAGAACTAAACCCAGATAAAAGCCTATCCTTGCCTAACATTGTATAGAGGTAAGTACCCTTAAGAAACAGCATACTGTTGCTTTTGGTATGACGGCCAACATTTCTGGACGCTAAAACAACAAATCCTCTTTCCCTTTTTAGGTCATTTTTGATGTTCTTTCATGATTGTTCTAGTATTGTAGATGTTGGTGACCACTTACCACCAAAACTACTGGCTCGCTTGGTTGCCTGAGCTATAAAAAACCAAAACCTTTGAAAATAACAGTAATTTCGAAATTGAACTATATGTATATTAAACAGTAAACACATTATCGTAAGCTGTCTATATATGTTGAACCAGGCAGCATGTTCTGCGTCCACTCAAAACATGGTGTTAATACGCGCGTTTTGTCGGCAGCGACCCCCGCAGCGCCCGGCGGGAGGTCGCTCCCGTTCGACAACAACGATAATCGACTTCAAATATATTATGAAAATAGTATCTATGACACGCTTGGACACCGAAAATTTGGACATATTTTCCACATAGTGGGATAAATCTGTCGATCTGGAAATCTTTGGGGGAGGCCTATGTTCAGCAGTGGACGTCCTATGGCTGATGATGATGATGATGATGAGATAAATTATACAGACTTTATATAAATGTTGTTCTTCTTATTCTTCTTTTCTATTTTGGCCTTGTTGAGACAAACGACAATTTCCCCAATGTCAGGGTTAAATGTTGTTTTGTTGCTATATCGGCGAAGGAACACATCGTGAAGAAAACCTGCATACCTGAGAATTTCTTTACAGGAATTTCGAAGGTATGTGAAGTCTACCAACCCGCATTAGGCCAGCGTGGTAGACTAAGGCCTACCCCCTCTCATTGGTAGCCCGTGCCCAGCAGTGGGACAGTAATATTACAGAGCTAATATTATTATTATTATTATATAAATTTACTGCAGAAGATAAGCAGGTTGTATCATAGAGTTACACGTGGAACTAGATGTTGAAGTAGTAATGTCACATTGTACTTAGAGTCAGTAAATAAGACAATGTAGTCTTGGTGAGCTAACACCGAAAGATAGACAAATTAACAGAGGTAGAGTTGGTGTAGAAAATATGTATGCTTCAATAAAATTCCTATAAAAACACGAATCAAAGTTAGAAATGATAGCACTGAAGGATTAAAATAATTCTATCATTTGTATCGTCTTGCTCATCTTATGAAACACAGCTTAACAAAAGAATTCGTCTCACCGTGCTCGTACAAAAAACGAAACAAAACTTGGCTGCCGCTGAATTGCTATTGGAAACTTTACATCAAAATCATGTCAGTTAATTTTATGCGATTTGATTTCAATTATGATCGGGATTCCCAAGGAGTCGCTACAGGCGAAGCTGTAATTTGTATCTCGTCCAAGGATGACGTATCGACACACCAGGTGAGGTCGCGTTCCCACAAGCGCGGTCGACGGATGATGATGGATCATCTCGCGCGCTCATTGTTCTCCAACGATCACCGTTTTGTCCCGACGACAAATTTGGGGTCATTTCGTTTTTTATACAAATGTAAAGCAAGATTTGATTGTACAAAAAAAACTCGACTAACTTTTTGCAGTTGCATAGATACAGCAATGAATAGCCTGTAGTTCTTTGTATTTAGCTATACTTGTCAGCATATAAAATGGCGCTCTAAAATGTTCTCACTTATAATTTGTGGTTACAGTGCATGTCGAGTCCGTTCCGTTACACGCCATGTTGGCGGCGGGTCGGTGGCTCGGATAATGCCTGTAGTGTGCACTGTGCAGTGTGTACCACGACCACGAATGCCCGCCATCGTCGCATCATCGCACTACTCCGTACCACACCCACACTGCTGTACCGGCGCGACTCTACTTACAGACACAAAACGTCGTCGCCGCATACAATTCAATATATTTCGTAGTAATTTGATGTTCATTAAAGTAACTCTGGGACCGTGAACCAGAACACAATGGTTGAATGGCCATTTGTTGTTGCCGTTGAAAGGCACAATAATAATTCCTATGTAGTTACTCACGCCGCTGTTAGACGCACTTACGAACGAAAATGTTGGACGTCTTTGTGATTGCGGAGCCATTTTCTTTTTACTGACCCCGATGACGTGGTCTGATAAGTGCTTAACCTGTCGTTTCTAACGTTGAATACAGCCTTGCCTGGTGAGAAATTACCGAAAACTTAATAACAAAATTACACTCACCTTGTTGACTGCTCTTTCTTGTAGTTTTTTTCTCTTTCATCCAAGGATACTCTGGAACGTTGAGACTGCCTCCAGGCGAGGGCAGATCGGGCGCATATCCAGGGGGAGTGTGTTGAGGACTGAGTTCTCCTCCTCCTAGCTGAGGTAGGGCAGTCATGAACTCTGCCATCGACGGTTGGCTGTTGATGAATCCGGTTTCGGTGCATGTCTCGAGCATGGGGTGCGGCGCTCCTGCAGCCGTCACCGCCGCTAGCCAGAAGCCGTTGCCCCCATGCTCCATGCGCGGGTGCTCTTGCCCAGGTGCTGGTCCCATTGGCGGTGTGTTCCTGGTCTTCACCGCGAACTCCTCTTCCATCTCATCGCGCACCCCCATGCCAATTCTCGAAGGCTGCTTCCCTCTGATGGCGGGGAACTCTTCGCATTTTATCTTTCTAACTAATGGGTTAGTGTCTAGCGGCAGGGCGGCAGTGTTACATATTTCTTGCATAGCTGCCTGTGTGCGCCAACACTCTCCAATCTTGATTATACATGTGCAGAATTTGTTTCCCTTTTTGCGACATACGTGAACATTTTCATCTGTTCAATTTGTTCATTTGGTGTAGCGGTATTCTGTGATTGCAGCGCTGGTTTTATGCGCATGCGCCATGATATCTGGAAATAATGAAAGCCTGTTAATAATAACCTTCATGTGTATTGCAGACGTTCGAAAAGTATAATTTTCTACATTATACGAATGAAAAATTCTGCTCATGTCATTAAGGATTATGTTTGCATACTTTATAGGTATGATAAAAAACGTTATAATACGTTTTCGGATTGTAAATAAAAGAAATTGCAAGGCAATTATCGGAAAATAATCCATATTTTTACTTGATTAGCACAGAAAGTATTATTTTGGAAGAGAAGCTGATTAGAACGTATTATGAAATACCAGACTTCGGAAAAGCATTCGAAGGCAAAGGTTTTTTGCAACTTCCAGAAAAATAAAGTATTTAATCTGTAGTAGGTATAATAATTATGAGGGTTCGTAAAGCTATTCGTTTTATGTCACACAGTAGGTCGAAGCAGTGTCTAATCGTCAACAATTTAGCTCCAAATTGAGAGGCGCCAAATTAAACGTTACGGGAGGAGTGTCGTGGTTATTTCGCAATTATTCGCGGCCGTTCGACATTACCGCGGTTTGTTTCGAATAATTTGTACGGCCACGCCGTGATGAACCCCGCTGTAATGAGCGCACCAAATTGTTTATTGTAATTTTGTGTACTGCACGTGACTCCCCGATGAAGATATTAAAAATGTTATGAACACTGGAATATTTATTCATGGACACAAGTCGTGGCCAGTATTAATATAAAATCATGTTTCAAGGTTAAAATTATACCTATGCTACGGTTTTAAAAGAAACTTTGTAAACAGGGAAAATAATATCTAATAATAGGATATTCTTATTCTTCTTCTTCTACCTGCCCTTATCCCACCTTATGTGGGGTCGGCGCAACATATATTTTTTAAGCATGTTGCAGATAGGATTTGGCTTATTTTTTACGACCGGCCGCCTGCCTGACGTCAACCCCCTGTGAGGGATCCAGTCCCGGGCAAATTAAATTAGAAATCTTGCTTTGCCCGACCTGGGAATCGAACCCAGGACCTCCCGGTCCATAGCCCATATATGCTGCCACTAGACCAAGGAGGCGAATAGGATATTCTTATTATGTAATCTAATATCTAGTGTAGGTAATTGTAGTAGATTTATTATAGTTTCTTTCTTGACTTTCTGTGACAGCCTCCTCCTCCTCTAATGGCACAGCAGGCAAGTAGCAGGTTGTGAAGCGAGCGGCCGCGGGTTCATTTCCCGTAACCAAGAAAAGAGTATCTCCCCACAAATATTTGTTTTGGGTCTGGGTACTGTGAGACTGGCAGTATCTCGTAGTTTTTGATACCCATGCTAAAAATCTCCAAGTATCTTAATGCGGGGTCAGGACTGTAATTATTGTGTGTGACTGTTAGTTGTTATTCATTATTATTATTATTTTGTCCTGGAGTAAATAAGGTAATAAGATTTAATGTTAATAAAAGGCTAAAAGTTTCATCAGGCCTAGACGCAAGAAAAGCGTGCTCATGTTAGGGTTGCAAAAATATTGAATAATTAACTCAGGTAACTTGCAGCCTATCATTTACTAAATTGCTGTAATTACCTACTCGGCCACTCGCCTGACTAGAATCATAGAGTGTTTGATTGACAAGCTTCTTTACAGTTAACGCTCGTTCTGCTAGAAGTTTATGCGAACGTGTGACGCCATTTTTATAGCCCGCAACTGGTGGACATAGCGCGTACCCTAGTCAACGAGATGTAAACTCGAAAATGTACGTGATACCCTATATCGTATGGCACGTTTTTCTACGCCGACTGTATGTCAATTAAAATTCAAACCGCGTTCGAAATACGATTTTTTCTACTGGAATTTGCGGCGCGCCCGGGAGAAATGGCGGGAACGCGCCTTTTTGTTTTATTTTATTTTTTGAAAATGGAACGGCTGGCGGTTAAACCTATTTTAATGCGTATGGGTTGTCTGTGTTTTGAATTAAAATTTTCTGTGTTGCCAGCGCCGTATGTGCGGACGGACGATGAAATGTAATTTCCTTTTAAAGATTGCTACTCTTACTACGTGCATGGGAAATTGTAAGTGTGGTGAATATTTTCTTTGTGGTATTGTTATAAAATGTAGAGTATAATGTTTCTTCAAATTATTTTCGTGAAAGTTACTTTTAAAATAATAAACGAAAAATAGGTGTAGGCAGATTTGTTAAGGTAGTAAACTACATACTAGCTTTTGATCGCGACTCTGCCTGCCTAAAGAAGTTAATCCTGGGAAAAAAGTGCGCTGAAATTGTGCAAAAACAGCAAGCAGCATTTGCTAGGACATCATAATTACGCCTATTTCCCCGAATAGGAATGCGGAGGTGACACCATACCTACCATGCACTTAAAAGTGCCAAGCCTTACAGTCAATGATTCTTAATTTTTATTTAGAATTTTAAATCCTAATTCATGAGGTGAACTTTCTTTAGATAATATTTATAAAAAGCTATACAGATTTTATATGTCATGTACCTACATATATTTTACCGACTGTAAACTCTACCTGTTTTCCGGTTGTTTTCCTTAACATCACCTACCAAGCAGTTTATTTGACTGTAGTGAAATTTCCAATCCCTCTCCCTTCACATCTCAGCAGGGTTCCGCAGGTTTTACGCCGCGTTTCACTTTTCTGTCGCCCCCTCAAGGGAGCAAACCCTTAAAAACGCATAAAACGCGAGCACGGCCTACTTATGAATTTGTTTATAGCCCTCTTTAGACGACATCAACTGCGAAATCTTGAAGCATAGGTAATAACGATATTCCTAATTTAATGCCCCTAAATGTTTATTTATATTATAGTCTTATAGATATCTTTGTGTGTTATAGATATATTGATAATAAACTGGTTAATTGGCACATGTTTATGTCATTTTGGTAAATCTAATGTACAGCAAAACCGTTCAAGGGTTCAAACGAAAATCCGAAGTGATAATTTTTTATTTACTTATCATAATAATGCCATAGGACATCACTGTGTAATACTCGTATAATTTGGCATGTTACTTGCAATTTATTACTTTTATTTTTTTTTGTTTTCACATAATTTGAAATATAATTATTACTGGCTTGTGTAATAATAATATCAGATGTAGGATGCAAGGTATTTTTTTCTTCGGTTACTTTTTTGTGAATATCCTAAGAATAGAAGTTGAGTCGTGAAGGCAGTGGTCGGATTACTCATAAGAGTTTCTCAGTATGTAGACACGGCAGTAAAAACTTCAACTCAATGCCTAATTAATTGAGAAAATCTTATTCAGAATTGAGGTTTTCCTGCATGTATTACCTATGAGTCATTAAAGTTTAAGCTACGAAAATCGCTTTAGCTATAATACAAGGACAAAAAACAATTGCATCACATTTAAAATCACAATCCTAAAGCCACTCACATAAAGTCCCTTAAAATATTTCTTTCTACCTGCCCTTATCCCACCTTAATGTGGGGTCGGCGCAACACACACTTCCAAGCAGAAAGGATTTGGTTTCGTTTTACGGCCGCCTGCCTGCCTAGCGTCAACCCCCTCTGAGGGATCCAGTCCCGAGCGAATTAAATTAGAAAATTCGCTCTGCCCGACCTGGGAATCGAACCCAGGACCTCCCGGTCCACAGCCCATATATGTTGTCACTAGACCAAGAAGGCGACAGTAGGTACTTAAAATGTAGGCACATAATTATTTTTGCTTAAACACAGTTCTTACTTCGTAATTCTTCTATATATTACTATCAATTTCGTTATTGAAGCATGGTGAGTAAATAACATCTGCGTGTTGGGAGTCGGCCCAAACTAGTGGTTAGGGCACAATTTGCCGGCCGTAACGATTTCCTCTTCGGGGAATCGAATGGCGTGAGTCCGGATGCCGCCCACCGCCTCACACATGTATAGTGTAAACGCTTGTTTGACAACTGTACACAAGGCTGTATATGGTCTGTATGTACGGGCAAATTATTTTTTTTTCGACCTATGAAAATAATAAAGTTATATATGATAATAAATCGAAATTACTTTTTTATTTTTCTGAGCGTAAATTAACCTATGAATTTAACTAGTAAATTTTTTTTAAGGTTACGACATAACAAATTAAGTTATGATATAACTTAAAAAAAAATAGTAATTAAATATAGATATAGACCAATTTAAGCTATAAACATATCAGAATACATAAACTGTAAAAAATAATACATGGTTTCTGAAAAAAGAACAAGTAAAATTCTTTCTATATTATTATTAACATTTCTTAAGAGTATATGAAAACATGACTAGGTACGTAGTGATATCGTTGCTAGGCACAATAAACTTTGGCAAGATTTTGGAATGTTGCCTATGGTACAAAGAGCGGAACATCGTCATTGAGTCTGTACGTTGATAGAATCACTGTGATGTTCGCTCGGTTAATAGGTATTCTCACGCGATGCTGCGTCGCACGCACAGACGCAGGGTCATTGGTCATGCAAGGCACAGTTTAACGTATATTTGCGCGCCAACTACACTTGTTTGTTTTTTATTTGACATTCTTTGCGTATGTCGCCAGTTCGTATAATCAGTTTCCATAGAGTATAAATATTTTGTATTTGTGACTGGCTGGAAAATGAGAAAAATATACCTTATTAATTTTTAAAAGTAATTTGTTCCAAAAAGGTTAGTGATGGCTGCATGTTTGCGGCCAGTAACATAAATATTGTAATAATAAATTAGTAAGGTCTTTTACAAGTATGTATTGTACTTTGATTTATTCGATTTTATTTCACCTACAGATAGCTATTTGCAAAGTGTTCTATTTTTAGTAGATTCTAAAAACAAGTTTTAAAATCTTCAATGGAGTCAGTGAGATTAACGTGAATCTACAAATCGCAGTTCTGTGTTACATAATTTTGTAAGAGCTACTAATATTAGGATATTGACGGAATTCGTTTATAATACAGATACTTGATATAGCTGTTTATTGGTAGGAGGTATAACTAATTCTTATATTTTATTAGTTTTTTGTTTATTGTTGAGCGGTAAAGTACTTATAACGAGCTTAACCCGATAATAAAAAATAAGTAATTCTTAATGCCCACAACTCTCCTAGAGACCGAATAGTTTGATATGGTTACTAAGAAAGAACAGCACAAAAATATTTCCTTATCATATTGTAATATTCACGACCTCTTATAGGAACGTTAGTAACCATTGAAACAAAAAACTGCCACTTACTTACAGAAGCTCTATTATAATATAATAATATGACGTTGTTTGTTTAACACTGGCACAAATTGCGGTTTAATTAGAAATGAGTTTTTTACATTGTATAACTGTTAAATAAACCAGTATGTATTACGTTTAGCAAAGTATTCACTTAACTTTTTTTATAGCAGAGATTGGCAAACGAGCAGATGGGTCACCTGATGGTAAGTAATCTCCACCGCCCATAGATACCCGAGACACAAAAAGAATCATGGGTGCGTTGCCAACCTAAAAGGAGTAAATGGAAGGGGAGGGAAAAGTGATTGGGAAAGGACGGGGGGGGGGGTAATTGGGCCACCGGAAATCTAACTCACAGAACAAAACGCGACAGGCAAGCTTTAAGTCGGTTTTCTGTGAGACAGTGGTATCAAACTGTTCGAGCCGGCCAATTCGTGCTGTAGACGTAGATAATTGTCTACAGCGTGGCTCTACCACTCAAAAAACTGTTGAAAAAGACATGTTCCAACTACGCCATATTTCCATTACATTTTGGATATATGGCTATTGGAATAATTTTGTTTAAAGAATGTTATTAATCGTCGTGAGATGATATAATATTTTATCTATCAAATTATCAGTGCTTGTATGTACCATGGATGCATAGATTTACGTACAACTGTGATGTCATGATTTTATATTTGTTACTACTAACTAAATAAAAGTGTTTAGTATCTACTACAAAGTAACGCTTCGATCATTGAGTAGAAAGATAAATATTTTGAAATATTTTTTCAATTTGACTGCTGGTTTGCCATTAGACCTAAGGTCTAGAGAGCATAAGACTAAGGAATAGTCTGGTATAAGGATTATGTATGCGATCAATGAACTTTTAAATTTGAAAGCTAATTATTTTTTAATATAATCCTATCAAAGCTCTCCTATCTCCTAATATTTTTACTGTTATTGATACTGTAAACGAAGTTGTATTATTGTATAGAGTTGATTAGTTTTTGCAGAGTCTAGAGAGAGCTTTAAGCATGATAATAAGAGAAATTTAATAATTTTACTTTAATAGGAAAAAACTGTAATCAATCTGAAGTGAAACTGCTCACTAAAAAGCGGCGGTGCACTTCATTAGAAACCCTATTTCTACACATTAACTTTCTATTTCCAATCGAAAGTTTTCGAATCGCAGTTGATAGGGATGTTTGTAATATTTTTTATGACTGTAATTATGTGGTGTTTGTGACATTTCCACATTTTTAGGTTATGACGATATATCATTCGGATTTGAGTGATACAGCCACAAGCCACGCTTTATCCAGTAGGGTAACTTTAGTCACTCGATTCGATTGCGAATACATGCGGTTTCATTTAATCATAATATAACAATAATATTAGCCCTGTAATATTACTGTCCACTGCTGGGCACGGGCCTCCTCTACTAATGAGAGAGGTTAGGCCTTAGTCTACCACGCTGGCCTAATGCGGGTTGGTAGACTCCACATACCTTCGAATTTCTTATAGAGTAATTCTCGGGTATGCAGGTTTCCTCACGATGTTTTCCTTCACCGTTATAGCAAGCGATATTTCACAATGAAACACACTTAACATAGAAAAGACAGAGGTGTATGCTCCTTTTTGGTGTTGGTCTCAAACCTCCGACACTCGTCTCGGCATTCCGTACCACACCCAACTGAGCTATCGCTGCTTGTTTTATTAGGTTTCATTTATTGACTTAAAATTCCAGCGAAATCGAGGTAACGTAACCGAATCCTAGTCAAAATCCAATCGAGGGTCAAAAGTCAGGGGGCTGGTATGTCTACAGTACGAATCGGCTAGCTCCATCGATTTCATACTCGTACCATTATCTCACAGAAAACTTAATGATCACTGTAGATACATATAATTTTGACGTCAAGTAACATAATAAGCTCACGCCTAAATCGCCGCAGGGGTAGGCAGAGAGGAACTAGAGAACTAGAACTCGTCGAGCTTATATCCGTCCCTGATACAAGAGAGGTCGAGCCTTTCTCCATCATCATCATCGGCCATAAGACGTCCACTGCTGAACATAGGCCGGACACAAATTCCAGATTCTGAGTTGATACTGACGAAATAAAATAATGTCACTCTATATACCACGTACGCAATACAACTACGAGGCAGGCAATATAAGCAGTAACCATAAGCTCACGCCTGCATCCCCGAAGGGGTAGGCCGAGGCGCACTAGCGAATTAGAACAACAAGCAGAAGACGATAAGCAATAATCGGTGAATATAATGTACCCATAACACTACTGGAGAATGGAGACAATATAGGTACTCGATATCTGTCTTTTATCACAAAGTAGGCACGCATGCATTTTGATATTAACTATATGTTTGATTTTGTTTATTATTAAGTTGCTTTTTTATAAGTTATTAGTAATTGTTGTTGCATGCGTTTTAGTGGCAATAAATATTCTCTTTCTTTCTTCTATATTAATATAGAGTAGCACAGCGATAAATAAAGTTTACAAGCCAAACACGAGCAGTTGTGACAAAGTGCGTGTGTGTAGCGGAAAGTATACGTCATAATTCAGCTCGTAAACGTCTGGGGTACATCACTGACGGCGCGGATTGCTGATGGATCGCTAAAGGGGCTCTTTACCTTCTTTGATACAAAAAAGGTAGTCTGTGGAAAGCAGTTATTGCACATTAGGTTACTAGTATAGCTAGATCTCTATTATTCTACAGGATATACTGGCTGAATGCGAGAAAACTTTTTGAATATGGATCAAGTGAACAGGTAAAGGCCCTTGTATTTTCATTAACTCAAAAAAGTAGTCACAGGAAAGTAGTTATTGCACATAATATAGCAATGTTATTATTCCAAGGAGATGATGGGAAATGAGATGGCTTATTAAATATAAACCGTAATGTAGACGTAATAAGAGGTAATAATGTAACTATTAGGGTCATATTTGCTGATGGATCAATAAAGAAGCTCTTTACTTTCTTTCAGTCAAAAAAGGTATTTATTTTAGGTACTTTAAAGGTTTTTGGTACAGTAATATTCTTCTCAGGAGAATCTGGCTGAAATTAAGAAGACTTAAAAAAACAGGGAGGGATAAAGAGGTAAACATTAGAACAACTGATTGGGTCATAATTCAGCGATAAACGTCGGGATATTTTAGTCGAGGGTTTGGCTATGGGGTTTGCAGCGTTCTATCGCATTGATTTAGTGCTAGTTAAAGGACAAACATTTATGTTCAATTCAGTGTTAGAAGTTCATAACTTCTCCAAAGCTTCTGAGTTATAATAAATAGAGAGAAAAACACATCTCAAATAAAAACCGATAAACCTAATTACGCCACACTACGCGATACCATTAAGAAATAAGTCACTCTATATAATTAATCAGTGGAAATTTCGATGTTCCCAGATAATAAAGAGTGGCGTCACACGAAATTCGCTTTCCAGATTGAAGTCAGTGATCGATCACAAAGGGGTGAGATGGTACTTGCATTGACTTATCACTTAAGATGGGAATGATGTTCATTTCCTTTGTAGTTATTTGTTATTGTATAGAAATGCGTAAATATGGATGTTATTGTTAGCTTTTTATTGACCTAAGGCAAAGGAATTTAAAGCTTAATGTTTTGTGCATAAAATATTAATTTAGTAATACTTAATTTCAGTTCCAATTCGATAAAAATAGGTAATCAAAGTTAAAAACTGACTTAAAATGTCCACTGAAACATTTATTTATTGCACTTTAAGAATTAACAACGCTCTGAGCCAGATGCTCTTCTATGGTAAGTGTTGCGTTACCCGTAGGTAAGGCTGGAACCGCGCCTGTGTTCATACATAGGCGTGGATCCAGCCTTCAAAAAAGCTTGTGGTCACAGCCACCGGAGAATCGGCCAAGTACGAGTCGGCATATGAACGATGCTCATGATCGATATAATGCGTTCCTACAAAGGATATGTTTATAAAATATATGATGCCCTGACCAAGATTATGTAGGTACAGTGTATAGTTTCACGTGGGCAAAGGTTTGGGGCGTGATTCGGAACGCAGAAAAGTAACTACTCACTTTACTACTGTATTATGCACGATGCATTGTTTTTTTTATTAAGGCATTATAATATTACCAGCCTATCGATCCCAAAACACCGTGAGAGTGTGACGTCACAAGTATATTACTGTTGTGGGTATGCCCATCGTGCCCACAACGATGGATCTGCGCTTGCATGATAGGTAACATAAGCATATTGAATAATAAAGTTTGGTACGGCACTGCACTCATCACCTTGAGACAAAACATGTTATGGCTCATCATGCCTATTATTAACATTGTCTACAATGCCCTTCAATCTGGAATACAACATTGCTTGCACAATGTTACTTGGCGTTATATGTGTTGATATGTGATACCTAATTTGACGAACTTTCCCAAGAGACTACATTCCTACTCCCAGTAAACATGTCTCTGAGATTAAGGATAATAGAGTAGACTCTACAACCTCTACTCTGTAGGTACTCAGAACAGGTCTTTTTAGAGTCGGTGCCGGTGCCATGCCACTGTCTGCCGATATCGATATCTAGTATTGGGTAATTTCATAGAGATGAATCACCACACTGATAACGAATTCAATGTTATCACAGACCGAGTAGAACAATATGCATGTTTTGCTTCATTCGTCATACGATAAACATACCATAGATTTTTTTACAACTATGAAAAAGTTTTTATTTGAGATTTTTAACCATTTAGTCACCACTACTAGGAATGAAGGAATCGTAGAGTTGATTAATAACATTTAGAAAATATTAGAACAATATCAGTAAAAGGATTTGTTGTTATATGTGGAGTTTTTATTATTGCCTATGTGGTTGAGACGCTCCAGTTAACCTTAAAACCTTAGAGTAATCTTAAAACTAAAAAAATAGATTTCAAACTTATTCGTAGCATTTCCCACACAGTTTCCTAGATATCACAGGCGTATAAATACCTATTAGCTTGTACTAAAATTCCGAATATACTCATATCCAAATCAATCTAGTTTACTTGTCACTGGTTAACGTCCATAGATTCACGAGCCACACATAACAAACCAAGAGCCAAGCTCTGAGCTTGGGAGATATTAAGTGCTCTAATTTATCTTAATATGATGTAAGTTTTTTGGTATTTTTTAAAATGTATTATTGAAACTTACCCAGAGCATATTCCACATAATTTCCTATATTTCATATTGGTACGCATTTATACTAAAATTCTCTAACCTATATTTACGTTACGTAAATTTAGTTAAACAAATGCGCCAAACACTATGGGCCTTACTTATAAGAACATTATCGCTTATCTTTTCGCTAAGAATAGCCTGTCACTTTTTTCCTTGCGTTACATTGTTTAAAAATTAAAGGGACAACCTATGGTTACAGATAAGCAGCGCTTAAATATTTTTATAAGTATTTAAGTACAGTTTACCTCAGTACTGCCATATTTGTATTCAAAATTTTCCCAAAGCTTTTCCCACACACTTTCCTAGATATCACAGGCGTATTAACACTCAACCGGTATCTCTCCGCACGTACTAAAATTCCCTAAACATGGGCCGAATATACCCACATCCACGACACGTTTATTTACTTAACACTGGTTAACATTCAGAGTCCACACATAGTATCGCGTGAGGGCGCCGCCGCGCGACGGCGTAGGGCGTGTCCACAGCCGCGACGCCCAACCGAAGGCACGCCCCGCCTAGACTTTCTAACCTACGAATATTGAAATTTAAATCTAGAAAACCTATGCCTTAAAATATTGATTTTGGATGGTGGTTTGGTGCACTATGTGTAGAAGTTGGATTAAGTTTTGGTTATTCTTTTAACAATGTCGAAACTCTCTGTTATCATGGTTGTTTCTCTTACTGGTGTTATGTTTTAAAATATTTGGTTATTTCAATGATTAAGTACGAGTATGAACTAGCAATGTGCGTTTAAATAAAGAAGCTGAATCTTTCTTGAGGAACTGCAAACGTTATTCATTTCCCAAACAAGATCCGCCAAACAATAATAAAGAATACCTACCTACATACAATTAAACAAATAAAAAATAGAAATATGTAAGTAGGTACTTATTTTATAGAATTATACTTCAGTACCAATTAATTATTATAATATATGAGAGAAATGAATGTATATCGTAGCTGCTATAGAATATGCTATATAGTATATTTAAAACACAACGAATAATTGTTAAATAACTCTTGGCAAACCTTTTTAAGTATATAAATCCAATAGTTGGCCAGGCCATGGCCGAGCAGATTCATACAAATTCGCCAAAATGAATAATGCTGAAGAAGATTATGTAACTTCTTTTTAACTACTTACATTAGCTGATTTATAGAAATATTTTGGTTCATTTTATTAACTGTATCGTCAAATAGATTTCATGTGAATAGCAAGCAGTACCCACCTACTTATATTTATAACGATTGATTGATTATGTTCGATAATGTAAAAAACAAAATTAATAATAGAATAAAATATATATAACAATATAGATATTGATAGATCAATAGGCACGGATACCTATCACACAATGGGTCAGAAAATAGTCTGGTGAAAAGTGAGAGCAGTCCTCCAGAGATAATAGACGTGAGTGTGGGTCTATAGCCGCGTCTCCTTTTCTTCTAGCTTGTTTTTTCGAAACAAAACACTAAAAACACCTACACAAGGTTTTTCAATGTCTCCTGCTCATATAACAATGGACCATAGACAAACAAAATTTAGAAATCACATGTTTTGTGTAGGTGTTTTCTGTAATGTTTTAGTGCAGGAGACGCAGCATAATAGTAGCATGTGAAGAGATTTGAATATTATTGTGACAACAATAATATATGTCTTATCAATAACGTTATCGTAGAACTGCGGGAATTAACGCGTGAGGAAATCCCTGAATCATTATCTATAATATTTTAAAATAAACATTATATCTGCCTATAGTACCTACTGTCGAAGTATATCAATTTTGCTTATTGGGAGTAAAAATAACTTATATTCGGAAAATTGTATTTATCAACAATAACTACATTTTGACTCCTCTGTTACACCTGAATTATTTATTCTTTTCACGACCCAAAGGATGGACTGGTAGAGAATGGCATGTACGTAGAGTAAAATCAATCAATTCATAAGCATCTCTTATTTTATTTTATGCACATATATAGGAGTATATTCATATATACATAATATACACATATAATATGGTATAGAGACTTTACTATAGAGCCTATAGGTATCTACATCTATAATAATTTAAGAGTTTAGAGAAAGAATACTGTGTCTTACAATATAACGGTATAATACGCCTGTAAGTAGTACATACACACTTACGCATCCATACAAAACCGTGTCAGCATCAGCAAACAGTCAACACTTTCGAGTCATTACATATATCACTGCACATCACTGTACCACTTGAACTGAACTTATGTAGTTAGTATAACATCACAGTCAGTGCTAAACACTGGCCCCGGAGGCAGGTCAACACAAATGTATCATCAATAGAAATATTATCAGTATCGGAATGTCGGTGCGGCGTGGCGACTGTCAACTGTCTACTAAACGAATCGACACTGTCTGCCAGCCGCCATGCCCACTTTTCAATCTCCACAACATCCAACGGACTGACATTCCAACTTTTACTAACACAGATTGAATCCTATTTTCATAATGTTACGGTTGAAACTGCATTCAGCATTGAAGGCGGTTTGTGCTTTTATGAAATAGTGATGCCTCCTACAAAATATATCATCTGTACTGCTCTCACTTCATCATTGGAGTATGTTTCCTCTCCTTCTGCTGATATTTATAATTTTAGTTCGGAAAACAATGAATATTTCTTTACAGGCAATGCTTTTCTAAAAATATTTTTTTGGTTCTCCTTGCTTTGATATTTATATTTCGGACACTGTGGATTTAGGTTTTAAAGAGCTTACTATCACGAAGCTAACATTTCCCTGGACGAGTAGCGCTATCTCATTTCCTCACATATTTCTTGTTTGTTTCACGTAGCGCGATTGGGCCAATAGCGCTCATGGCGCGACCCACCTTACGGTATATAAACTAAAGTGGAATATTGTGCTCTATCGCTTGTGAATAAAGTTTAACTTTTTAGCATTTAATACGAAGTTACCGGCGTTTGTCACGCAAGAGTTCTAATTTTAAATCAAGTGTAGGCGGAGCTCGCGCCGGAGCTTTTATATTGAAAAACAAAATGTCTCTAACGAAAACCTGTTTCATGAAACTTAAGCCTTTTGTGCACGTAAGTTTTGAGTCGAGCGTGGACGGGACATACGACGTTATGCGCCGTGCGCCTTACTGCCGGTGAAATAAAGTAAAAAGTTTAGAAACCGGCTTGTCGGTATTTTCCTTTTGTTGTTTTATTTTTGTTTCGTGAACGGGACATTGCATGAGAAATGCAATGCAACGATGCATTGGGTGTATTCGTAACTTATTTTATTTATGCAGTGTCCACCTACATTACGACTCCCTTTACCTATCATATTGCTTTAGTCTCAATTTCCTCATAATATTTTTACACCAATAACTAATTTAATAAAAGTCGTGGAGCAGCCCTACAATCTCCTACAAGTACAGCTACATAGTCTTCTCTCCAGTTCGTATGGCTGCAGCGGCGGCGGCGCCTGCAGGCGGGCGCGTCTCGTCTCCGAGTCGGTTGAACTCATTAGGGTTGTCGGTCAAGGCCTCGAGGTCGCTGCGTTGGGTGGTCGCCTTAATTACACCCTCCGATTTAGGACTTCTTTCGCTCGTAATGTATGGTGTCTTCGGTTCAAACTCTGCGAATGATAAAGTTTTGGAACTCTAGGACTGGTATAGTATCTACGAGTATATTATGTGCCTCGGCGGCGTGGTTGTATTTCGGTACGACTACCGTCTTGAGGTCTCGGGTTCGATTTCTTATTGGATTTTTCCATATCAGCCCGTAGTCTGGAATTTGTGCCCGATATTTCGATAGGCTCGCCCCCTGTCACATCTGGGACGGAACTAAGCTCGGTGAAATGTGGGTGTTCTAGTTCGCTAGTGCGCCTCTACATCATACATTTGCGTAGGTATTTCTAATATTCTCTTTCTTATTTTCTACTACCTTTGCAGGGTTGGCGCAACACTTTTTCAAGTATGTTGCAGAAAGTATTTGGCTTAGTTTTTACAACCTGCTGCCTGCCTGACGTCAATCCCCTCTAGGGGATCCACTCCCGAGCTAATTAAATTAGAAAATTCGCTTTACCTGACCTGGGTTCGGTTCCGGGTTCCGGTATTTCAAATGTTCTACAGAAAAAAACATAGGTAGGTACATATTTTATTTTATAAAAATCATGAAACAATCACTTGCAAGTTAGATTAGTTTTTATTTATCAATTCTGCAAACATTTAAGTCTAATGAAATTAATATTAAAATCCAACAGTAGCGTCCACAGGCTCTACATTGAATATTCAAGAGATTTAAAAAGGTATAATTAAATGAGGTTAAAAACTTATTTAAGTATTCAAGTGAGCAACGATGTGCGCCCATATTTTATTCTGGAACTGTTTCGCCCATTTGCTACGTCGCTAATCTAGGCATTTAATTTTTAATTTAAACTCGTGTCTGAAGAGCCTTGTCACCTTCTTGATCTAGTGGAAAACAGGCAGTCGGTCGCAAAAAGCAAGTCGAATCATTTTTGCAAAAATGTGGTGCGTCAACCCCATATTAGGGTTGGATAAGAGCAAATAAAAGAGTGTATTTTCGATGGCTTTCTTAACGTTTACGTTGTTATAAAACCATTTTTTGGCAATTGGCTATTGCATTTCGTAGATCGTTATTTCAATTTCTTTCTTCTAGTTATACCCACTTCACTTATCCCTAGTTATTTTCTTTCTACAAAAGCTACTGCCTAAATACTGGCTCAATATTACTCTCATTGCTGAATGCTGATATACTTGAGCAATGGTTATTAACTCACCACTGACTAGCAGGCAGGCCTTTGTTAAACTTCAGTTTATGCCTAATGCATTTCCTATATCCTATCTACCCTACAGTATTTCAAATTTTTTTGTAAATGGTCCATTGTTATATGAGCAAGAGACGATGCAAAACCTTGTTTTGTGTAGGTGTTTTTAGTATTTTGATTCAAAAATTCAAAAATATGTGCAGGAGACGTGGCTTAACGTTATTCCAATAAACGCAGTTCATGTTCGACGATAGCTGCTTACTCTATTGATGGGCGGAGTTCGGATTTAGTTCTTAATGTTAATCTTATGCATGTTGATAGAATTCCTATAGGTATATAGGTACTGTAGCCCGAGCACGAAAAACTAATGTAAATGTATTCGAGTTCGCTGCGCACTGATGAGGTTTGATTAATATTTCATACAAATTTCATAAACGCGTATCGAGCTGAAATACATTTACGGTTGTCAGAAATTTTCCTGCTCAGGCTGCTGATCCAATTAGTTTTGGGCCTAAGGTATAGGTAGTGGCTGCTTTTTTCTTTCTTTACCGATAACGGCAGTCGACTAACGACCGGTTTCAATAAACAATCTCAGTTCGAATGTGCAGATAGATTTCAAAAATTTGCCAATAAGAACACAGTCTGAACTGACTCCGTCAAATGACCTGATTTGATTGGTTCATAATCGCGATCTATCTGCACTCTAAACTGAGATCGTTTATTGAAACCGGCCGTAAGAATATATGTACACATAGTTGGAAAGTCATAGATCGGTGCCTTTTGGTTATTGGTTGGGATATATGTCTCAGCAGTTTTTGTTATTTCTCTTTAGACTAAGGCGGTCAAAACAAAAATATTGCAACCACCAAACCATTTCTCCAGGGCAAAACATGTAAGTGAAAATAAAAAGCGTTAATATTCCACAACGTTTTAGAGTAATTGTAACGTGTCGTTTGTTTATAATAGTCGCGGTGTCAGTGATTGATGTTTGTATCGGTGCGTGCACTATTAATTAGCCTGGATCGACTGACGCCGGCGCCGATAACGTTCATAATGCCGACTAACATGTAGACCACTTGGCTTTGTTAAAGAAAATTGGCGATAATAGACGTGTTCACAATAGATCTAGCATTTTTCTAACAATGTTAGTACGCAATTTTCGACTATGTATTCGAATCGTCACTACGAGGTCATGGTGAAGTTGGTTAAAATTTTTTTTTCTTCATCTGTTTAGAGTTCGGACTTGAGACTTTTGAGGTACTTTCGATGTTATTTACATCTTATCTTTACCTTTACATCTTTTTACAATTTAAAATATGGTTTCATATTGTGTAAACGTACATGTACAGACCCAATGGCCTCTCGAGTTATCTACGATACCTAAATCTTGTACTTAATAGTGTGGGATCATGATACGTTTGTGACGGTCGGGTGTATTCATTTATTGACTCACATAACTTTTGAATGTTTGTAGTTCATTTTGTGCAGAAGAACCCTACCAACATAGATCAAAAATCTCACCAATAGCCCTTTGAGTCATTTGAGTTGCAGCATTTTTTAAAAGTCCGCAATTATTCGAGATTTTCACAGCTAGTAACTCGTAGCTATGTAAAACACAATCATACGGCGTCAGGCGTGCAGCCCATCATAGAAAACTTAGCCGAATCCTTTCGGTACCAAACTTGAAAAGATACCTAAATAAAATTTTAGTATTGGTCTAGGTGTGCGATGCTTACGTACATTTGTTTATATTTTTGTTGAGATAAATAAATGTTTTACTTGGCTCCTGAAAAAATACTTTTCTTGAGTTGACTTAGTATTGATGTAGGTGTGCGATATATTAGTAGTACATAGTTACACTTTATAAATAATAATATTAGCCCTGTAATATTACTGTCCCACTGCTGGGCACGGGCCTCTACTAATGAGAGGGGTTAGGCCTTAGTCTACCACGCTGGCCTAATGCGGGTTGGTAGACTTCACATACCTTCGAAATTTCTGTGAAGAAATTCTCAGGTATGCAGGTTTCCTCACGGTGTTTTCCTTCACCGTTATAGCAAGCGATATTTCACAATGAAAATACACTTAACATAGAAAAGTCAGAGGTGTATGCTCCATTTTGGGGTTGGTCTCGAACCTCCGACACTTGTCTCGGCAGTCCATACCATTCCCAACAGAGCTATCGCTGCTTTAGTTACACTTTACAACCAGTAAAATGATTGTATTACTTATGTATAACGTCACTTCTTTTTTGCTTGGTGACATTTACACATTTTCAATTATTGTTCGTGTGTTGCTAATTGCAAACAACCATTTCATAAATTAATGGCTTCACAGAAGTAATGTTTGCAATTATTTTATATTGCTGGGTGTGGCTTATAACAAATACTCGTATATACGTCATACGTCATTAAATGTGGAAATAATAGTACACATGGACGGAAATATTGTTGGGTTAAAAACTTTAAAATGGGGACGAAAAAGTTCTGCACATCGCCAACTATGTTCGGAAACATTTCGCCTCAAATATCTAATACATCAATGTTTAAACGACTGTTTATTGGTGGTCAAAGTACATGTTTTACCGCCGAATGCTCATACTTTTAGGTCGTCTTATATCCTTTAAGGCCACCTTATCTGTCAAAATTGTATGGCGAAAATCATTGTAAGAAGCTGTTAAAGTTAACTAGCGTTTGACCATTTGGGCGTTAATCGAATAATAGCAAACTAAAATTAAGCAGACCCCTTTAATAGAATTCAAGGTTTCACATTCAATCATTACAAAAGAAAAAAAATGGTAAACCCTTTAAGTGATAACTTATAATTTGTGTAGACACCGTGCGACATGTGCGAAGGGTTGACTAGAGGCTCATTAACGTCAGATGCTTTGGGAGGCCTGTAGGTCTGCACCCGCTACCGTCTGTCAATTGTGAAGACGACGCGGGATTGCCTCTTTGTAGTCCTATAATTTTTTTATTGCTTAAGATTTATTCACTTCTTCACCGGTTCATTGATACATACATATGTACATTAGTTTCTTGTCCGTTCTTTTCTGGCGAACCAGCCTTCCGAACTGGCGGTAGAGTACAATTCTTGATGGAATATAAGTAATGTGTTACATTTTATGGATTTAATAAATGATTTGATTCGATTTAATTAGCCGTGACTGACCCACTGCAAAGCAAAGGCCTCCCTACCATTCTTCCACACATCTGTGTCCAAAGCTTTGAATTGCCAGTCCTTCCAATAGCAGTCTAGCTCGTCCCGCTATCTCCTTTCGACCTGCCGCGACGTCTTGTGGCGTTTAGTGAAATCCACTCCGTGGTTAATTTCGCTCCTAGGTCCGTTGCCCAGTTCCATAGACTCGCGGCTTTGTGATCTTCGATTCTTCGATCAGGGTATTGGAACGCAACACATTGTTTTTGATACGGTCGGATAACCGTATCTCCAACATACTTAGCTCTATGGCGCGCTGATAAGCCTCCAGCGTGAATTTATGACGTTTTGTCAAAGACCAAAAAAGTTCACTGATGTCGTTCCTAAATCAATAAAGCTATCAGAATGAAGAGTAAATCTCCAGATCTCAAACTCTAACATGTATTTAATCACAAATATTAATTGTAGATATCATCTATATTCCAAGCGAAAGATAAGTTAAAGCCTGATTATCCAAAGTAGTAAGTGGAGTTGCAATTAGTGTACATTACATTTTTCGGGGGTTTGTTCTGGCTGGTTCTGGTACATTATAAGAGGCAAGCCTATTGACATAACTTATGTAAAAACAATTACATATGGCCATATGAATCGAAGACTTAAAAAAAAAGTGATTGCGCGTCTTAAGCGCAGGGTTTTAGCGCAGAATACAGACCAATTGTATTTGTATTATCCATTGGCTTGCTGGCAGGTGAAAACCCTTGACAAGAAGCGGTACAAGTATAAATTCCGTTTGATATTTCCTTCGGGTTCGGACGGAAGGCCTCTGTAATTAGGCATCGTTTCCTGTAGATTTGCTCCCACCTGTCGGCGGTACTGCGCCTGACGTACCTATCGCCGCCTCCAAACTAAAATTAATTATACAAATTGATTAATACTCGCCTCGGATCTCGCCAAAACTTAATTATGCCGCGAAATTATTTTGCTTTTTACAGCTACGCTCGGTGTAGGATGATTGGATGGTCAATAATGTTGCTTTTTAACCCTTCTATTTATGGCTTACTCCAGTTCTTCATTAAATCTGCTGTTTAGACAGTTTCGTTATTAAATAGTAATGCCATTAATAGTGACTAGACTGTGGGTAATATTATTTAAAGTTCCAGAATTAATTTTATTCTAATAAGAATTAAGTCCATACGATATTCGTTCCATCTCTATGTATAACCACAAAAATTATGACATATTCCTAGAATAGTTTCCATTTCTGAATATATTCATTCCATTCGAGAATCCGATCAGATCAAGTTTGATTTGCAAGTTGGTTTTGCTGACATTCCAGTTCAAAGGAACGACACGCATTTATCTGTATTTCCTGGACGTAGCTGTGCGTCGAATGCTGTCGTTATTATACATATGCGAAAAAGAGAAACAAATATCCATACTATTACGAACGAAACAGCAAACTGCATTATAGTGATGATTCTCTAAGGATGATACAAGTGAGGAACCGTTATAAAACGTTACTGGTACTGTGAGGTTACATAATAATTAGTATTTACGCTTACCTATATCATTCTTGAGTTTAGAGGTAAGGGAAATACCAAATGTATTTTAGGAGTGCATTACGGTCGAGTTTATGATGTTTTGACTATACAGTACATAAATGTTTAAACTGTACGCAAGCGTATGGAGTAAAACATTTTTTACAATAACCGGAGAGGCTGTAGTCAGTTCAGTGCACCGAGACTGCAACACCGCCTGCTTTTTGTGCTCGCACACCCGCTTATTTGCCATCATTAATCATTATTTCGGACTGGACCGGCGTATGCTTCACAATTTGAGAAAATAACCCTTTTTTGTGTTTTGAAGTAATACGCGAGTTGATTTGCAGTAACAGAGGGTCCTCGGAGCGTGGCGATCGCATACCGCGCGGTCAAATTGCACTATATTATAATGCATGTGATACATATCAAAAGTCGTGTTCCTCACATGCTTTGTTTCGTTTTAGCGTAATGTATTGCATGAATAAATTAACGTTCGTATCTTGTGATCAACTAGTAATGAAGACACTTACAAGGAATTCTGTTTCAGATATGTATCTTAGGAAGAAAAGTATATATTGCGCGTTGTAAATTCTATTCGTAGATATACGCATTTATAAAGTGATGATATTTCAGATAAGAAACAGCGTTTTCTAATAAGAATATGTGTTCCAATGCTGCAACATTCAACTAAAGTTAAGTTTGAAAGGAACTTTTATCACATTTGTCGCCTGGCTTCTAAAAAGGAGAATGTTCTCAATTTGTCTGTTTTTTTTTATGCTACGCGATATCTCCGCCAAATGTGGACCGATTTTCAAAATTCTTGATATGCTCGATAGAGCTTATTTCAAGGGCGGTCCCATATATATTATGTCACGGTCGGATCAAGCTGGAAGTTGGTCAGTTGAGTTTTTAAACATGTGATTATATTGCATAAGTTTTAGAACTTAATGATAATAAGGCAGAGGCGTACTAGCGAACTAGAACAACTACATTTCGTCGAGCTTAGTTGCGTCCCAGATGGGAGAGGGAGCGAGTCCATCGCCATATCGGGCACCAATTTCAGACTCCGGGCTGATAATGAATTGGAGAAACCCACAATCACTTCGTCCGACCCGGGATCGACCCTGAGACCTTAAGACGGTACCGAAATACAACTACGCCACCGAGCAAATAATAATTAGAGTATTTGTGTCCTCAGAGAGGGTTGCGTCAGGTAGGCAGCCAGTCGTAAAAACTAAGCCAAATCCTTTCTGCAACATGCTTGAAAAAGTGTGTTGCGCCGACATCACACTAAGGTGGGATAAGCAGTAACTGTATTAATTCTTTTTTATGGCGTGCAATGTGCATGCATCATTTAATCACACAAACGCAATGTTTATGCTATGTAGCTATTTCCCTAATAATTCGACATTTGTCAATGCTTCAGGTAAATATAGAGTAGGGTATTGCAGCGAGCATGTGAGTCGGAGATGTGGCTCGGGGCGGGCGGCGAGGCGCGGCGGAAGGGGGGGCAGGGCAGGGACGTAACAGATGCGCTGCATTGCCGCCGCGCCAACTACAGCCGACGCGCAGGGACTTACTCAGGACTTTCATTTTTATTTTTATACAGCCGCAATATTGGTCTAGTTCAAGGCTATTAAGCTAGGCTAGAGTGAAAACCGCGAGGTCCTGTTTCAACAACCAGGTAAGGAAATCACATTTTACGAGTCTTCTATTTGGAAATTAGATCAGTTGCCTGTCTGACGTCACCCCCTCGGTCTGGGGTATCCAGTCCTGGGCAAGTAGTGTTAGAAAAACATAACTTTTAACTCTGGAAAAAATCAATATACTATCTAACAAAGTCAAAACACGTAATGTATTTTTTACACAAAAAATATTTGTAAAACTTTTTTAATTACAATAAAAAATATCGATAAAGAAGTCAACTAGGAACGAAGTTTGCAACTTAAATCCTCCCCTGGCTCAAAGCGCGAGGGAGAACCGTTGACAAAATACAAATTTTATTTTATTAAATTCAAAAAAGCCTTCAATGATTGATAGGAGCGCGCCCTCTCGCGACGTAAGCCGTCACTGCATAACTCTTGGTACTCAATAAAATGGATCATTGGTTCCGTGCAAACACTTCTGATTTTGATACTTGAATACATATGTATTTATTTATCATAAGTATTCAAGTATCAAATGATGTACAGAAAAGGCATAGACTGCCCTGCATGTGGTGCTGTCGGTATAATGATCAAATTGAGTTGAATCCATGAAATTATGCATGTTCTTCAATCTGCTCTTATCCCACTCCAATGTAAGGTCGCAACACAATGTTTTATAACCATGCTGCAGGAATGCGGCTTAGTTTTTAGGATCGGCTCTGGGCTATTCAATCCCAGATAATGGAAAAACCTTGTTGCTTGACTTGAGATTCAAACCTAGGTACCTCCTAGTCTACAGCCCATGTACCACACCAAGAAGGCGACTAAATGATTATAATTATGATACAATACTTTTAAGAACGTAGCAAATATTCATTATGTCGATTCATTATGTTTCAAGAAACAAGCCATACATTCGAATTAAAACACAAAAAGCAAGGTCTCTACATAAAATCAGTAAAAACTCTTAAAATTCTTTAAATTACGCAAATTTGCTTCCATCTATCTATTTATTTATTTATCTGTTTTATTTCTACCTATCTAAGTTTATCGTAAGTCTGATAAAAGCATAAAAGTAACAACCAGTTTAAAATAAACAATAAACATGACAGTTAAAATTGCCAAGATATTTTAAAACGTAATTAAAAATGATCTGTTGTAATCCCCAGCCATTAAAGTAGAGAGGGGTCCCTCCGCGGGGATAACGGGTCGTGCTGACCGCGCCAAGATATATCAGCGACAACTGCCCACGACTTGTTTACAAGAACACGACATAATGGCCCCCGTATAAATTGCAATGTGCCACTGCGGTCTTACGTATTAAGCTGACTAAAATATAAAATGATTTTAAAGATTGCCTCGGTGGCGTGGTGGTATTTCGGTACGACTACGGTTCTGAAGTCTCGGGTTCGATCCCCGGGTCGGGCAAAGTGATATTGGATTTTTCCATATGAGCCCGGAGTCTGGAATTTGTGCCCGATATGGCGATAGGCTCGCCCCCTATCACATCTGGGACGGAACTAAGCTCGGCGAAATGTGGGTGTTCTAGTTCGCTAGTGCGCCTCTGCCTACCCCTTCGGGGATACAAGCGTGAGCTTATGTTAATGTATACAAATTACAATAATGTGTACGAGCAATAGAATTGAAACATTACGGCTGTACAACCAGTCTCGTTGTCAACACAAAGTGTAGGTATAACTTTGTGGTGAATATCTCATAATTCATCAAAGTAAACGCTGTTCCCTATTTGAGGGTTCATTAATTAAACCCAATCAGTGTATATTGTTTTATTTTTCATGTAGCTTATTGTGATAATAAATGTTTTCTTTTCGTTCTTTTTTCTTTTCTATTGCTACTGTAAGATAGCATGAATGTTACAAGTGGAACGAACTCAAACTGAGGTGGTTCGCATAGCGCCGGTGCCGCGCGGAGCCTGGCCGGGTCGCACTCTCCTAGGGATGCTTTACACAGTTAATTTAAAATTCTCATTCGTATAAATAAGGTGGGGTAGCGTTTGCGTTTTATGGCTTACAGTGTGCGAATGCAATGTTTGTGACGCTCCTTTGCGGTCGAGAATGTATTTTAATATCGTTAATTAGGTGTTACGAGCCTTTTACGGGTATTCGTTGCTCGTTTAGTGTTTTGTGTATTTGCGGATAATGCGCAAACAAATTTTGTGCGATTTAGTGAATATCATTTAGGACATTGTATTTATTTCTAATTTTTATTTTTAAATTAGGAATATCGGCATAGTAGTAAAGCTACACGTATGTGGATTGCCCGAAAGATATGGAAATAATTATGCATTTGTACTTGCAGTCAGGCTTTCATCTCTTAAGCCGCGTCTCCTGCACTAAAACATTACACAAAACATGATATTTCTACAATTTTATGTCTATGGTTCATTGTTATGTGAGCAAGAGAATGAAAAACCTTGTTTTGTGAAGGTATTTTTAGTGTTTTGTTTGGAAAAAAATTTGTGCAGGAGGCGCCCCTTTAGACTGACAATCGAGTCAATGTATAATAAATACACACCCAACAGTCACACACTTAGTCCTGACCCCACACTAGGTATAACCTGTATCGCGGGTGTCAGAGACTATGAGAGACTTTCGGTCTCACAACACCCAGACTTGAAAAAAATATCTCTGGGCCACACAAACATTTGTCTCAACGCGGCAATCGCACCCGCGGCCTCTCGCCTTACAGCCGGCTGGCCCGCTGCGCTACGGAGGCTGTCAACAATGGACCATAGACAACAAATTTTAGAAATACCATGTTTTGTGTAATGTTTTAGTGCTGGAGACTCGGCTTTAGATAAATTGCATACTCTTACACACTTTCAGCAACGTAACTGGACGAAATGCAACCATCACTTTACGTAATTTCTCGAATTTGGACTGAACAAATAGTCCGATTGTACCTCAATGTATTCAGACTACACTCTGTACATTATTCTAATTGGAAACCGTTTGATACATCCAATTTGCTTAGTAGAAAAAACAAAAATCCAAGACGCGGCGACAAACAAAGGCGGCGTTACGAAATGGAGCGAAACTTTCTTACTAATTAATTTAATCCCTTTGAGCCGTACCCCATTAGCCTAATTGAACTGCGGTGTACATGTCAATTCTTTAGCATTACACCGGCGTACAACACACACTGAAAAGAACTTTAAATACATAAATTAGAGCCCATTTTCCAACGCGTCAAACAGTGGGTGAAGTTACTACAATGTTAATGATATGA
This sequence comes from Clanis bilineata, assembly GCA_036417725.1. Classification (NCBI taxonomy): domain Eukaryota; kingdom Metazoa; phylum Arthropoda; class Insecta; order Lepidoptera; family Sphingidae; genus Clanis; species Clanis bilineata. Next base: position 5,852,929 of record CM071142.1, read on the forward strand.
GGGGCATACTTTGTTCCGTTTTGCATAACTTTTGGAGGAACTCTATTACTTCCGAACAGATTGGTTCTTGATATATACGCGCATAATTCATATGTAGGCAAATATGAAAGTTAACATGATTTATGTATTATATTTAAATACTATTGTATATATTTGTAGTATTGGGTGCTTTGGTTGATTTTTCTACTACTTAAGGCTACTTTAAGGTCAAACAAGTAGAATCAATATAGTGGTAGAGCACGAGCACGAGCAGCACGAATGGGCCGGCTCGACCAGTTGATACCACTGTCTCACAGAAAACCGACGTAAAGTGGCAGCTTGCTGTCGCGTTTCGTTCGGTGAGTGAGATTTTCGGTGGCCCATTCCCCCCTGGTTTTCCCAATCCCTTTTCCCTCCCCTTTCATTCCCTCCTTTTAGGTTGGCAACGCATCTAAGATTATTTTTCTGTCTTGGGTGTCTATGGGCGGTGGAGATCACTTACCATCAGGTAACCCGTTGCCAGTCTCTGCTATAAAAATAAAACATTAATATACTATGCTTTGATTAACTAAAAAAAGAAATTTTAACTATACAAATTCTAATTTCGTGAAATATAAGTAATATAATATCTTTTAGTCTTTTGATTTGTAAAAAGCAACATTTATGTCAAAACCACTTCCTTCTTTTTTAAAAAAAATGGCTTCCACTCATTTGCGATGGTTCAGCCAATGTCAATGTACTTCTTCTTCTTAAAAAAAACATGGCTCCATCGCGCTGCAGTGATCTTGCTAGTGTCAAGTACATAGCATCTTTTCTCTCAATAGAGTAATTATAAAGTTTTCGCAATGACCACGAGACCCCAATGTGGAAGATCTCAAGATCCTGCTGGAATTATGGCAGCAAATCCTTCCAGTGCGATGCCCCTCAGACGACCTTTCCTTAGCGATTCAACTGAACAAAGTCATTTGAAAACTTAATACACAGTGACATCGAATAAACAATATCTACTACTCACAGACCTATAAAAAAGAGGACACCGTCTCGCCTACAATAGTTAAACGGACGCTATAAATAAGTCACGCACACAAACGCGCCTCTATAAAGGTCAACGCACACACTAACACTCAGTCACCCCCATTACGTGTCGATAGATCAGATCGGCAGAAAACCCTGCTTCACTTTCAATGTGCGAATACCTTTCACTGTAAAAAAATAATAACATTTTCTAAAATGAAGTGTTTAGATATTCACAATGACGCGTGGTTTCCAATAGAGCGATCAACACAAGCCTCGGTGAATTCAGTAAACACATTTTGTTAGTTGTTTGTAGACTAAACAAATATTTAGCTGACACGCACATCCCTTTCATCCGAGTCTTTATTCCTTCAAATATAGAGCCTTTAAAACGGCGTGTTAAGAAAGTGTTTAGTATTAACTCTGTGTTCATACAAGCGCGTCATGTCGGAGCCCTAATGAAGACTAAGTATTAGTTTTATGCTAATAACATACAGAGTAGGTTAATGAATATAATCGAAACATTTAATTTACTGTGTAGTCAAAGACATTCAACAGTATATAGATGGGAAAACAGCAGTAAATTTGTAATCTAAAAGTTATGACCTAGCGGTCATAAGTAGCGCAGTTTATTTGAAATATACGCGCGCCAGTTCGGCCAGCGAAATAATATTGAGAGAATAAACTTATCTTACGGGATTCTTAACCATTCACAAAATATTATAGGGTGTAAATTGTAATAATCGCCTTCGCATTGTAATAAATAGTTGATGACGGTACTGAAGTTTGAGATCAATTTCGTTGTATGGAAACTTGCTTGATAGCCCCTCTATAGTTAGTAATATTAAATATCTTTGTATGTAATATGATTAGGGATGTCGAGTACCTACTTAGTTGAGTGGTAGATCCATGCTTTGAGTACAAATCGGTCAACTCGAATACTCGATTGATTGTGTCTGTGGAAATCATACTCACCAATGAGCCACTTCACGTTTGTTTTTTGTTAGGCAGTGGTAAAAATCTATCGTCCGCGTCGCATTCTTGATTTAGTGTATATAGGCTGTGAACTGAGAAGTCCTGGGTTCGATTCCCAGGTCGGGCGGGGTGTTTTTCAAACACCATTTGTCTGGGATTGGATTCCCCAGATGCGGGTTGACGTCAAGGAGGTAGCTGGTCGTAAAACTAAGCCAAATTATTTCTGCTTGAAAATGTGTATTGCGCAGACCCCACAATAAAGTGGGTTAAGGGCGGGTAGAAAGTGGTAATAATCTACCCAAGGCCATTTACGGCCAATGGCTTCATCGTACTTCTTCATCATTCATGCTGTAGTTAAAATTGTCTCCAGCACGGGTGACAATTAATTCCAGTTTCTCGCATTGTCTTCAAAACGTTACAAAGTTAACCATAGCAAACGTCCGTGAAATGAACACCACTAATTTAGTTCCGGCGACAGCTCGCCATGTGGCGGCCCACGGTTCGATTCCCGTGGGGTCAACTGTACGTGCAATGTCACGCCTATTATTCGCCAATATATCTTCGGTTCACGTCAATATTTTTATTTTGGCGGGTTTGTGTCCATTTGGGAGTTTATTACGACCCTTCTTTTCGGCTACACTTTATTTATCTAACTCTATTTGTTAATGTGTGACGTAAGCTGATTGATGATATTACTTCTATTAAGCCATGGTTCAATCACTGAATTTTGGAGTATTATCACGAAATATTGTAATTTTATAGGGCCTTACTTATAAAAACAGTTTAGCAAATGGTTAAGAATAGCCTGTCACTTTTTTCCTTGTGTCACATTGTTTGAAAATAAAAGGGACAGGCTATTCTTTACCATTTGCTCGGTTAAACAGTTTTTATAAGTAAGGCCCATATTAATTAAACTGAGAAATTAAAGAAATGTTCGGATGCACATAATTTGGTTATGTCGAGAATCAAGTTACTAGGCTTTGAAGTGTACATAATGCCTACTTAAAACAGCATTTTTAGCTGAGCAAATGGTTAAGAATAACCTGTCACTTTTTTCCTTGCGTTACTTTGTTTAAAAATGAAGGGACAAGCTATGGTATAAAGATAAGCAGCGCTTAAATATTTTTATAAGGGGCTATAATTTTTAAATAGTTTCGTAAGGCAAACCACTCGATATCTTCACAAAATACATTTTGCATGCATACTACACTCACATCACAGAGTGGATAAAGCATAATGATGGGATTCTTCTCGGATAAACCCGTTTCTACTGAGTATTTACTGCGCATTTCTTTATATTTTTTTTTTTGCTATATCGTGATTGAAGTTTTATACTAAATCAAACATTGAATTAAGCTTATGCATAATTTTAACTTAAAACCAAACAACAAAGTTTTGATTAATTTCTGACCTTCATTCCTAAACGCGTCCTTACATGCCTATTAAGTTATAGGCACAGGTGTAAAAAAATCCAAAATAAATTATTTGATGAATATTACATAACACTTTTTATAATCGAGTTTGCTCTAGCTCCCGCATCACTCAATGACTTTATAAGGGTGAGACAGAATAATCTTATAAAGTATCCTGACTATCGGCTGTCAGCTCGCTCACGGGCCAGCCATCCTTTATTCAAATAAACCCTATTTTTATGGAAAACCTGCCCTTTCCACATCAATATCAATTTCCCGGCGATTGTTGCAGAAATAAAGGGATGACCCTTCTGGGACGCCCGCCCAGGCATCTTATCTCGCCCGACTTTATTAGAGAATCTTTTAGGAGGCCAAGATTTTTGTCCACTTGTATTTTTTATGTGGACTTTACGGCTTGACCTTAAGGAAAAGAGTTTATTAAATCATAATTCGTAATGAATATCTTTGTATACGTATGTATCTTTGAATATGTGATATTATTGTTCTTGGTTTGGTTTATCATTTAGAAAGAGTTTTTTAAGGATCACAATTAACACGAGATTGCCTCGGTGGCGTAGTGGTATTACAATATGACTACCATCCTGAGGTCTCGGGTTCGATCCCCGGGTCGGGCAAAGTGATATTGAATTTTTCAGTATCAGCCTGATAATGAAATGTGGGTGATCTAGTTCTCTAGTTCGCATCTGCCTACCCCTTCGGGGATACAGGCGTGAGTATTTGTATATTTTGGTCAGCTGATTTTGTACCTCTAACATATTTTGTAAGATGGTCCATTGTAAATATTAATCAATAGTTTATCAATTAACCTATAGGTAGAACTAACAATGTATAACATACATACATAAGATTTATATAAATTTGAATTTGCTATTAGTTTTCGAAGCAGTAATTGATGGTGACGATATTTTCACTTCGTTTTTTTAATAAAAATAAGTAACTATAGCGAGTCTCCGAAGTTTTTTTAAGTTAAGCAAGAGATAACAAAAACCCAATTTTACACATCAAAGTCTTAAAACGTCGGGCCAGGCTTATGGGAGTGTTGTATGTGAATCGGTTCCACATTGTGATTACGGACTATTACGCCGTCACCGGCTTCACTCCCCACTTAATATAATAAGCATTGGTGAATGGAAATCGATGCTATTACATGTCTGGTCTCATTTATAATAAGTACATTAGGTCCAGGGGATCGGACCGAAGCCATAGCCGCCTTCGGGCACCGTCGTAATCGGTCAATTATCTATAATTTTGTACCATCAGTCTTTACCCAAAGCGTATCCAGCCAGTCCCCGTGATCGTTAGTCCGGTATCGATCTAATTGGTAAATTATGTATTGCTCCCAAGTCGATGTATTCGTAATATTGAATTGATAATAATCGATGGTAATGAATATGGAAAATTAATCGATATTTGTTTTTTACTGTTACTGGTACTAATATAGATGTATAGGAACGAAAAAATCCGCCCTAAATTAAGAATCAAAGAATTTATGTCATTGTGGATTCTTGTGAATTATATTACAAAAAATGGTGGCCGAGGTGAGAAAGACGAAGTGTAGGTCGTCCAACAGCAAGATGGGCTGACGAAATTGTCGATGTTGCGGGTCAATTTAGAGGCCTAAACCCAGCAGTGGTATAAGATGGGCTGTGGATGATGATGATGATATTACAAAACTATATTACGACGTAGGTACAAATTTTAATGTTATTAAAGGTACCTCTTGATTGGTTTTACTTAGCATGATTGTAATCCTTGCACGGGCACACCATGTTTCAGGTATCGAATGGTTTCTAACAATTTTTATAAAACAAATTATGTAATCATCGTAGGTTTATTGGCAACAATAACAACCCTAAAATCAGACATAGGCAAGGTTTTACAAACTAACTGGATGATCTTGTGAAGGATTCGTAAGAAGGTTACAGTACCTATTAAATAGTCTCACAAGAAAAATAAAAGCACCAAAGATCTACAAGTAAGTGTGTAAAGTTATTAATAGGCAAGGTGCGCGCTTCCCAAGATATTTATTATTTATAGTAGTAACATTTAAAACAAAACAAGTTAAAACCGAGCCGCGTCAGGCATTCGATCCGCCCCCAGCAAATGCGTGCCGTAGTACTTTTTATCGTATTTTTTTGTACACTACAACCTCTTTCCTATTGGTCATGAGAAAATTATACAGGTTTTTTTAAAGGTGAATAAAATTTATAGCAGGTGGAATGCGGTCAGTTTTCGATATCGATCTGACAATCGATTCTATTGGTGGTTTGGACACCAATCAAGCGAAGAATCGATATGTACACGATCATAATATTGATTGTGTATGACGTAATGTTAGTTGTTTCGTACATAATAATAATTATAAGAACACATAAATTTTGTTCTGTGGTTTGTATAAGTGTTTTACAACAAGTATAAGACTTTCTTTCTTTCTACCTGCCCTTATCCCACCTTAATGTGGGGTCGGTGCAACACACTTTTTCAAGCATGTTGCAAAGAGGATTTGGCTTAGTTTATACGACTGGCCGCCTGCCTAACGTCAACCCCCTATGAGAATATTAGAATATTTATTTACTTATTTACTTTGCCCGACCTGGGATACATGCTGCCACTAGACCAAGGAGGCGACTAGGTAAGACTAAGTAGTATAATTATAGCAATGACAGAATACTTGGAATCATATAACAATGTGTGAATAATAAGTCCATAAAACACTTATAATCGAGATTGACTCAGCTTATATCTTACAGCCACCTGTCTGACGTCCCCTTCTCTGGGGGGTCCAGTTCCGTGCAACTCGTGTTCCAAAACCATTTTGCTGAACCCTTCAGTACAGAGCCCATATAAGCTGTCACCAGACTAAGGAGGCGACTATTTCCAGGATACAAGAATAAGCTAATATTATGTAGATACCTCATTACCTCCATATTTTCATGTCCAGGTTTATCGCGATTTGGAAGCAGTTGGGGTGGTGATGGTACGGTGCGGTACGTATGGAACGCGATCTCGCGTGACCGCGGGGCGTGGCGTGCGATTACAAGCCATAGCGTTCGTCTGTGCTTCGGCACCACACGGTGGTTCGCCACCGCCTCAGAACCTGGTACAGCACGAATTGAGGAATTATATTAGGTAGGTATGGAATATAAGCATTATTTAACTTGTTTTTTGACATGATTATAGTAAACCTACCGTGCCGAAAGGCTGTCCTTAACTTATCTACTAGTCGATGGTAGACATATTTTTATTAGATTAGAAAGTGTTCACGCATCGAGCGCGTGATCGTGCCGCGTCTTCGGGAGTTAGGGGCGGGCCGTCGTGACCGCTCGGGTCTTCCCGTTTTATACAACGGACACTCGCCAAATCGTCGCCGGCGCACACGCACGTACCGAATCGTAAAATTAAGAAAGTTGTAAAAGTTATTAATATATACATAAGTACAGAAATTTCGTCTTTTCCTTGTTGCCTGAACAAGGAAAGTTGGTGCCGTGACCAGGATCATCGAAAAACGAAGTCGCCAACGCCTTTCTGCTGCTACCGTCTTGTGGTATTTATTGAGTGGTTGAGATTTAACCGTAATTCCAGAAGCTTCTCTGGGTACCGAACTGAATTATACGAAGTATTTACAGGTAATTTGCAGGTAATAATAATTACTTCGAGTATTTGGTGTTGTAGATAATTCTTAATTCCCACAAAAATGACTGAATCTAACGAAATCTTAGAAAAACTAATCAAAAAACGTAGCAGTATGAAAGGGCAACTAACAATTTGTAAGAATTATTTAGATAGTATTGAGCAGATAAGTGTATCAAAATTAACTCACCAACAAGTTTCGGAGTTAAAAATAAGATTAAATAAATTAGATAAAAATCTTGCTTTGTTCGATAGTTTACAAACCGAGATAGAAATGTCCTTTGAAGATCCTAGTGATCAGCTTGTAGAAAGAGAAACTATAGAAAATAATTTCTTTTCAGTAATGTCAAGAATTCAATCTATTATAGATGATGCGTGTGTTTTAAGCGGTAAGCGACAAAGTTTGTCCAACCCAGTTATTTGCAATCAGTCAGGTAGTGTCGACTATTGTACTACTAGTAATAATAACATTACTTTGCCTACAATTAATTTACCCACCTTTGACGGGTCTTATACTAAATGGTTAGAGTATAGGGATACCTTTGCTTCATTGATTCATGACAATGCAAGTTTAAGTGCTATCAATAAGTTTCATTACTTACGGTCTTCGTTAGAAAAGGGCGCTGCGACAGCTATCAAATCAATTGAATTCTGTTCAGATAACTATCAGGCAGCGTGGGACGTATTATGTAATAGATATAACAACAAAAGATCATTAGTCAATAATCATGTAAAATCTTTGTTTGGCATTGAACCCATAGTTCGGGAATCAGATGCTTCGTTACGTTATATTATTGATCATGTTTCGAAAAATTTGCAAGCATTAAAAAATTTAAACGAACCTGTTGATTACTGGGACACTTTAATTATACATTTGATTGCTATAAAACTTGATCATTTCACTAGTAGACTTTGGGAACAGCATAAATGTACCCTCGCTGAAGTACCCACATTAGATGAATTCATGACCTTTTTACGAAACCGAGCAGACTTTCTAGAAACGGTCAAATCTATAAGGCCTCCTAAAAATGAAAGGCTGTCTAACGTCGCAACATCTAATGAGGTGTCGGTCAAAGGTAATCAGATTATTAATTGCATATTATGTAAACAATCACATCGTTTGTATGAGTGTCCTAGTTTTATTTCGATGAATTTAGATGATCGCAATAACGTAGTATCTAAACATAAATTGTGCATTAATTGTTTAAATGGCGGTCATTTTGCAAACAATTGTAGGCATAAACCGTGTAAATTATGTAGATTCAAGCATAATACCTTATTGCATAGATCGAAGGTACAAAATCCAGTAAACAATTTGAAATCTTTAGTGTCGCACACACCTGAGTTACTTTGCGCCGGTGGCGGCGATGCATCGGCATTAGAACCGGTTTCCTTATCAGTTTCCTTACCGGTGGCGAGTCAACACATTCTTTTGTCTACGGCGCTCGTTCAAGTTATTAATATTATAAGTAATGAAGTATTTGTAGTGCGCGCATTACTAGACAGCGGCAGTCAAATAACTCTGATTACCGACTGTTTACGCGCCAAGTTAGGTTTATGTAGTGTAAGGAATGAGCGGCCTATAACAGTATCAGGTATAGGAAACATACAGTTATGTATTGCGGACAGTTGTAAATTCGTAATGAGCAATTTAAAGGGTAACTTTTCGACTGTGGTAAACAGTATGGTAGTGCCGCGTATAACTAGTATGTTACCAAATGTAAAGGTAGATGTAGATGGTTTAAATATTCCAAAGGAAATTATAGAGGATTTGGCAGATCCACAATTCTTTTGTCCCATGGAAGTAGATATATTGATCGGGGCTGATTTGTATTGGGAAATCGTAAACGGTAATCAGACAAGGTTAGGCAAGGGCAAACCTATTTTGCAGTATTCAAGTTTAGGTTGGTTGGTTTGCGGTCCTATAGGTATACAACATTGCAAAAATGGTAATAGGGTTGTTTGTCAATTAAATGTTGATATCAGTCAGCAGCTGGAAAAATTCTGGGTAATTGAAGAAATTTCTCTTAATAAATCGAAATGTAGTAATGATGAAGATTTTTGCGAAAATCATTTTGTAGAAAATACGTGTAGATTACAAAACGGTAGGTTTTGTGTTAAAATACCTTTTCATACTTCGCCTGAAACATTAGGAGATTCTTTGCGGATAGCTAAGCAACGTTTTTATAATTTGGAAAAAAGGTTTAGGAAACAACCACATATAAAGAAACTTTATGTAGAATTTATTCGTGAATATAGGGATTTAGGGCATCTATCCCATTCGAACATGATTGACCGTGCATATTATTTACCGCATCACCCGGTGTTGCGCGAAAAGAGTGAGACAACTAAACTGCGCGTTGTCTTCGACGCGTCAGCCAAGACCAGCACCGGGCGGTCGTTAAATGATATGCAGGGTGTAGGTAAAGTTATACAGGATGATTTATTTAGTATTTTAATCAGATTTAGACAGCATAATTTTGTGTTTACTGCCGACATAGCCAAAATGTATAGGCAAATCATGGTAAATGAGGATGATAGGCAGTGGCAAATGATAGTTTGGAGGGAAAACGAGAATGAACCTTTGAAATATTATAAATTAAACACAGTAACATATGGGACTGCGTCAGCCCCCTTTTTGAGTACTCGGTGTTTGTTTCAGTTGGCTCAGGAATGTACGGATAAGCGTATAGAAGATATAATGAAACATGATTTTTATATTGACGATATTTTGACCGGTAGTGAAAGTGAGCTCGAACTTCAATACATATGTAATTCAGTTACTAAAAAATTATATGAAGCTGGTTTCGATCTTAGAAAATTTTATTCAAATTCAAATAAACTAATTGGTCAAAATAATTTATTAGAAAATAAAAATTTGTCGGATGTAAAGAATGATACTGGGACTTTGGGACTTATGTGGTCACCGTCATCAGACGTTTTTATGTTTCCTGTGCAAATTGAAACAAATGAACATGTCACGAAGCGTAGTATGTTATCAGCAATAGCTAAAATTTTCGATCCATTGGGTCTGTTAAGTATATTTACAGTTAAGGCAAAAATAATATTGCAAATGTTATGGAAATGTAAATTAGGTTGGGATGAGCAAATTACTGGAGATATTAAAACAAAGTGGGATAGCTTTGTAAAGTCTATAAATACACTTTCATGTATTAATGTTCCTCGACATGTATTATGTAGGAATGCGGTATTAATTGAATTACATTTGTTTTCGGACGCATCTCAGGCGGCATACGGTGCATGTGCATATGCACGTTCAGTAGATAATGAGGGAGCGATACATGTTAAATTATTATGTGCAAAATCTAGAGTATCTCCCTTAAAAACCCTTACAATACCTCGTTTGGAATTGTGCGGGGCCCTGTTGTCTGCCGAGATGAGTGCCAAAATAAAAGGTACACTACGCTGTAAGGTAATGCGTTGTATTTATTGGACCGACTCCATGGTGGTTCTTGGGTGGCTACGCACTCCTTCCACTCAAAAGTTAAATGTATTTATTGCAAATAGAGTAAATAAAATAACCGAAATTTCACCAAATTGTGAGTGGAGGTATGTGCCAACCAAAGACAACCCGGCGGATCTGGTATCACGTGGTGTGGATTCGTTCGATAATAAGTTAGCTAGTTTTTGGTGGAGTGGTCCTGAATTTTTAGTCCAGAACGAATCAGTATGGCCAGTAGAAAAAGTTGGCCCTCATTTCCTTTGTAATGTTAATAATGCAGACATGAACGTTCTGCACTCTTTACCAAAGGGTGAATTTATTAGTTTCTCTCGATATTCTAAGTTAAGTAAATTAAGGCGCGTCTTTGGGTACATTTTAAGATTTATTTATAATTGCAGAAACCCGACGACTAGACAACATTCTTTAATATTGTCCGTTGAGGAGCTAGCTAGTAGTACAATAGCTTTAGTTAAATTAGCACAATTAGAATCATTTTATTCCGAATATCAAGTACTTAAAAATAGTCAGTCATTACCAAAAAGGTCAAATATGTTATCGTTAAATCCTTTCATAGATGATTTTGGAGTAATAAGAGTTGGTGGCAGACTTGAAAACTCAGATTTTAGTTACTATAAAAAACATCCTATAGTTTTAGATTCGAAACATCGCTTGTCGTTTCTTATATTCGAAGAAGAGCATATACGTCTTTTACACGCTGGTCCTCAACTCTTATTAGCTTCGGTTAGAGAAAATTATTGGATTATTAATGGTAGAAATCTTGCTAGGAGTATTCCACATAAGTGTATAATTTGTAGACGTATAAGTAGTAAGACTATGGAGTCATTAATGGGAAACCTGCCAAAACAACGACTTACGCCTGGTATAGCTTTTGAATCCACGGGCGTTGATTTCGCAGGTCCATTTCATATTACTGATAGGAAGGGCCGTGGTTGTAAAATAAGTAAATGTTATTTATGTATATTCGTATGTTTTACAACCAAGGCTATTCATTTAGAAGCGGTTAGTGATTTGAGCGCGGCAGCTTTCTTATTAACGTTAAGGAGATTTATATCACGAAGAGGTAAACCGCGTTATATATTTTGTGATAACGGTACTAATTTTGTGGGAGCTAAGAATGAATTAGATAAGTTTATTTTTTCAAATCAGGATTCGTTAATGCAGTTCGGTTCTGATGAGGGTATGTCATTTCACTTTTCACCACCATATGCACCACATTTCGGGGGTTTGTGGGAGGCTGGCGTGAAGTCGTCGAAATTCCATTTGAGAAGAATACTGGGAGATAGGCACTTGACGTATGAAGAACTGGCGACTCTCTTCGCCCAAGTTGAAGCTGTTCTGAATTCACGCCCATTATGCCCATTGTCATCAAATCCTATGGACTTCAACCCGTTAACTCCAGGGCATTTTTTAGTTGGAAAACCATTAACTGCACTACCGTCGGAGAGGCTGATCGACATAAAACTCAGCAAACTTGATAGATACCAGCAATTGGAGCAAATGAAGCAGCATTTTTGGAATCGCTGGAGCACAGAATATATAGCAGAACTTCAGCAGCGTACAAAATGGCGACAGCGATATCGTGAAATTAAAATAGGCGATATGGTGGTGGTGAAGGAAGATAACACGCCGCCCTTGAAATGGCGTATTGGGCGGATACAAGCATTGTTTCCTGGATCCGATGGTGTATCTCGGGTCGCCGACGTAGCTACTGGCAACGGAGTAGTTCGTCGAGCTTTGACCCGACTCTGTCCTCTGTGGCACCCCGAGGAAGAAGAAGGGTTGGAGAAGTCTTCTCCAACGGGGGAGGATGTTCACGCATCGAGCGCGTGATCGTGCCGCGTCTTCGGGAGTTAGGGGCGGGCCGTCGTGACCGCTCGGGTCTTCCCGTTTTATACAACGGACACTCGCCAAATCGTCGCCGGCGCACACGCACGTACCGAATCGTAAAATTAAGAAAGTTGTAAAAGTTATTAATATATACATAAGTACAGAAATTTCGTCTTTTCCTTGTTGCCTGAACAGAAAGACAGAGATATTGGGCTTTTCTGTTCAATAACAACATCAATTTGTGACCGATATGGCGACAGGCTGGCTCCCTATCACATCTGGGACGGAAATTAGCTCGGCGGAATGTGGGTGTTCTAGTTCGCTAGTTCACGTCTGCCTTCGGTGATACAGGCGTGAGTCTATGAGTGGATGTACAAAAACAGACAAGCATACAGGACATTTGTTAACTATGGGTTTTTGAAACGGTTACCAAAAGTCATCATTTCACCCATAACTTAAGAAGATAGAGGACGAGGCATAACTACGAAAAAATGAAGCATTCGTAATGTATGGAACGAAACCAAAATGGCGACTTTGCGAAAGAAATATCCCATTAATATAGCTGTTAGGCATCTTCTTAATATTCCGAAATGAGTATTATTGTAACTAAAACACCGTGTTTACAACAAAATCAATAAGTATTTATACGTTACTTAATTATTATGACACGATGACAACTTACATGTAAATAGATCGCGTAACTAAAATGGCGGAACTGGCTTCATAGTAAACACGTATTTTTTCTAGTTATGCCAGGTTCTCTTATTTTTTCATTAATCATTGCCCTTAACATACCCAAGTCTATAACATAACATTACATTTCATATGAGAGTAATTTTTTACAGTCAGTCCGCGCACGTCATAAAACGCTTTTCAAAGTACATTAAAAAATTTAAGGTGAGAATGAATGATGTCCCCGTTCCGGTTCACACGTTTACAACAATATTATTGTTTTAACACGTACAATGCAGTTAATGTGTTAAAAACATTATGTTAAAGGACAGCGTTCGTCGGCTTAATTTTTGTTAGAATATTAATGTTGTTATTAATACACGTCGTGGTTAATGGGATTCGTGACAAAATATTGACACGGCCCGTCTGCCTGTCCACGTAAAAACACGAATTAAATGATGTATTAATATAATAAAAACACTGTCAAGAGCCATTCGTCAGAGAGCAGCACTAATTCGATTTAATAACCCGTGTTAGGAGATTCGGGGTTCCGTTTTTATGCATCACAAACGATTGTATAGGTGAAGGATTGTATAGATATTTTAATGAAGCTAGGGAATGGGTTTGTCTAGTCCTTGGTCTAGTGGCAGCATGTATGGGCTGTGGACTGGGAGGCCCTGGGTTCGATTCCCAGGTCGGGCAAAGCAAATTTTCTAATTTAATTTTCCCGAGACTGGGTCCCTCAGAGGGGGTTGACGTCAGGCAGGTGTCCAGTTATAAAAACTAAGCCAAATCAGAGGTCAGCGCAATACGCTTATTTCACATAGGTCCAACAAGCTTGAAAAAGTGTATTGTGCTATCCCACATTAAGGTAGGATATGGGTAGGTAGAAAGAAAGAACGAAAAATAACGTAACCGGCAACTTTCAACACCGAACCAGAGATTCAGATTTTTTTATTAAAACAGACGTTATTCAATATTTGAGACCTACGAGGCTACGAAAGGAAAAGTATGTTTTTTTTTGTACAAGCCGTGAACTAGGCTAACATTGTGAAATCACACTACTGTTTATATTATCGACCAATTTAAAAAAAGGAGAAAGTCCTCAATTCGTCTGTATTTTTTAAAATATATTTTTCTCGATATCTCTCCAAATGTGGAATTTTCAAGATTATTTATGTTCGATAGAGCTTGTTCCAAGGATTATCTACCCCATATGAATTTGGTCACGATTGGATAAATTTTGAAGTCAGTCCGTAAAGTTTTTAAACTTGTGATTATTGAAAATGATTTAAATATTTCTTTGCTCACCATGTAATATTAGCCCTGTAATATTACTGTCCCACTGGTGGACGCGTGCCTCCTCTACTAATTATAGGGGAGGGTGGGGAGGGGGGGGGGGAGAGATTACCATGTAACTAATCTGTATTTCCCATGACCTAAAACGATTGCGTCAACGCATATTGCAGCGAAGGTTATCAAATGGTCAGATGTGATTTTTCATCATGTAAAAAAAAAAACAATATTCGGCAATGACGTCATTTCGACATCAGTCATGCGGTTAAACGACCCTGACATGTATTACTTTTTGCGGAGCTCATTGCAAAGATGAAATATATGGAAGAATTTATAATAGTCATGGGTTAAAGGCATTTACTAAGTAACGAACGTGTGTGGAAAGTTTTACCAAGCAGTGGCCATAACACTTTGTAACAAGCTTTTAATTTAATTGAAAAGTCTCTATTATCAATTTTTTTATATCGGAATGTTCATATAATCTCAATCTATATGGGCCTACCCTTGGAAGAAGTTTAAAAGAATCTTGAAAGTCAGTCCATATTTAGTGGAAACTGTGAGTTCCATATAAACAATCATCGACATCCAAAGAATGTGGTTTTCAATTCGTCAGTATTTTCCGGAAAATGTAGACCGAAAATCAAAATATTTTTTGTATTTGATAGTACTTATTCCAAATCAAATCAAATCAAATCAAATCAAATCGTTTATTGAATCCATAAAATGTCACACATTGTTTAGATTCCGTCTAAAATGTTTACTCTACCGCCAATTCAGAGAATTTCAGAATTCAGAGAAATTCTGGTTCGTCAGAGAAGAACGGGCAAGAAACTCTGACGTTGCTCTTTTTGAGAATAATAACCAGTTTACAGTCAGATATTAATACACAACCAAAATAAGAAAACAAAAAATTTCAATAATTTACATTAAATTAGAGCAGCCAATCTACAACAAGGTAACCTCCATGTAAAATAAAAACAATAAAACGTACAATTTCGATTGCTGAGCGACTCCCACAGGCACGGCGAATAATCGCCAAACTAAACTAAACGGATGGATAAAATTAATGAATGCAATAAAGTCAGAGCAGACCAGTCCACACAAGTAGCACCCGTTCACGGGTATGACGCATGTGCCAGCCATCGGCCTCCTCAACCATGTTGCAGGGAAGTGACCGACCTGGCACACGACGCCGCCACAAGCACAGACTTTTAAGCGAGCATGACTACGCAGACCAATTACAATAGTAAAAAGAAAACAACCATAACATCACAACATCGCTATGGTAGTTAAACTATAATATGATTGAAATAAAACTATTTTTACGAATTCTATCACGATTAGGTTTTAATATTTTTATTCCCGACGTTTCGAAGACTTTAATAATATGCTTTTGGTCAAGATTTGATGAGGAAAGTTTTGAAAGCACTTTTAAGGTGTTAATTTTTTTCATTATTGATGTGCAAAATGTTTTAACCTGTCGGAGGCGGCACATATATATGTTACATAAGCGTATGGGCCACCGGAGGCCGAGCCGCCGGTGACTATTTTAAGGGAGGATTAGTGCCTCATAGGGCAATCTAAGTAGTCTATTATTAATAACCAGTTAAAAAAGACAAAGCTCGTTTTTTATTCCAATTTACAAGTAATTATTACGGCGCATGGTAGACAAGAGTTTTTGCAAACAAAAAATGACAGGTGATTACGCGCATCACCTGACTATACAAATTGTGCTTTGGTAAAATGTGGCCTTTTCCGTTGCAATACTTACCTTAATTAGATCCGCTGTACAGTAGCTAATTCTTAATGGAAAATGTGAAGTATACAACAGGTTGCGA
The DNA here is from genome assembly GCA_036417725.1 of Clanis bilineata. Taxonomy (NCBI): domain Eukaryota; kingdom Metazoa; phylum Arthropoda; class Insecta; order Lepidoptera; family Sphingidae; genus Clanis; species Clanis bilineata. Next base: position 5,869,077 of record CM071142.1, read on the forward strand.
ATTAAAATGTATTTTTGTGTTGTCAATGTTGATGAAGACAAACGTTTTATGAAAGTGTACGATTGTAACCTAATTTGTGTATATCAAAAATTAATGTCATGAGTTGTTTTGGCATGTGATTAAAACAGTTTAGCTTGTAAAATGGCATATTATTTAAAACTATCTTGTTTCGAACCTGTATTAGATAAATTGAATAGCAGAGACTGAAAAACGATCAATTATGTCATATTATGTGATAACTACCAATTTTTAATCGTGCTACGTTTATATTATTAAGTACCTACTACATATATGTATGTTACTCGCTCGCGCCCGCGCCCGTGATGAAAGTCTTCTCCCGGGATTCAGTCCTTGTCCTTGTATAAGTGTAGTATTCTAATAGCATATTTTCAAAATTGGTTTAGTTGTCCCGGAGATACCTGATTATAGTTATAATAATAGTATCTACCTATAGACGTGTTGTATAGAATTAAGAAGTAAAAATTGAATACTGATTTCTTAAGTTTACGCGAATGTTATAGATTGAAATAAAACTATTTTTACGGATTCTATCACGATTTGGTTTTCATTTTTATTCCCGACGAAGAAATAATTCATTTTTATTTCGAAGGTTTTACATTCTTCGAGGTCATGAACTGTCTTGTCGTCTTGGACTGAGATGTCATTTGTCCATGAATGTCGGGAATAAAAATTAAAACCAAATCGTGATAGAATCCGTAAAAATAGTTTTATTTTAAAGATTGAAGTTGTGTTATCTTTATAAAATCATCCCTCTATGGTGTAAGCAGGTATTAATTGTCGTGGGACGCACAACTCACAACTGTCAGCAGGAAACTATTTGCATCAGCTGCCTCTCTGATGAGACTCAGAAATTTCTTGCCCACCGCCACAAAAATTGCACTTGCGCAATCAATATTACTTCCTGTGCTTGATTATGCGGATGTGTGCTATCTAGATTTGACCCAAGCCCAATTCGATAAACTTGAGCGTCTCCAAAATTTCGTCATACGATTCATATTCGGACTACGCAAATATGATCATGTCTCCAGTTTTCGTTCTAAACTCAAGTGGCTTCCTATTCGCCTTCGCCGGAACTGTCACATATTGTCCCTGTTACATAATATTCTATTTAATCCTACATCTCCCCAGTACCTCAAGGATCGCTTCAGCTTCCTTGATACCTGTCATTCTCGTTCGTTGAGATCGTCAGAGAATCTCACACTCAAAACCCCGTTGCACACAAGCGGTTTCTTTGACGGCTCCTTTACCGTCCAGGCTGTTCGTCTGTGGAATACCCTGCCGGTGTGTGTGCGCAGGGCTCCATCATTGGGCAGTTTTAAGAGGCAGGTGAAACTGTTTTATCTGTCATCGCAATTATAGTTTATTTATTATTATAATTAGGTACAACTTTGGTTCAGGATGTAATTTAATTTTCATTAAATATTATGTATATAATTTATCTATTTATTTTATCTTACTATTTATGTACATATAGGATAATTTTTCAATCACACAATATTGGATTTTATGTAATTATTAAATTATTTTCTATTTGAGAAAATCCAACACACCCCCATCAATTATTTTACTCTTTCGCCACATATCCATCCTAAGGTTGTCTGGAAGAGATCGCTATTTAGCGATAAGACCGCCTATTGTAACACATATTTTATTGGCCTGTTACCTTATTATGTTTGTTTTTGTGTGTTTGGTGTTCAATAAAGTGTTATAATCTAATCTAATCTAATCTAATTGGTTGAATTAACTTTCTGTGTGCATCAACAAGTTCCGAAGAAAAATTAGATTATGAAACTCAATAAAAGCTTGTATAATTTAAAATCTGGTTTGAGAGGCGAGGCTACCCGCCATATAACGGGGTGATGTGATGACGTATGACGGTCATCAATACGCGTCGCGGCGTGCGAGCATTAACCCTCTCTAATGAGGTCGGACACCGTTTAATAGAATTAAGCGTTCCAGCGATGAAAGGGTTTATATATTTTGATATAGCTAGATTATAGTTTTAGTATCGCATAGTCAGTAAGCGCTTAAAGCGAACGATTGGCAAGTGCATGCAATATTGCGTTGAAGGAAGCCTGTATTCTGAAAATTTGTATTATAGCCATATTCCGTGGCTATACAATTTAATAGAAGTTGTGTTGTTTTAATCTCAACAAGGTATGTTGAGTATATGATTTTTGATAATTTTGGTGGAACTAGGCCTACTATAAATCCTTTATTATTATAAAGGAGCTAGCAGGGTTACCACCACCTCTTATAGCAGTATTATTATAATTGTTCTTCGTTTGTTTTGTATGTGAATCGGTACAAGTAAAATTATAATAATACTGCTATAACAGGTGGTGGTAACCCCCCCAGCTCGCCTGATGCTAAGCGGTTAGTCCGTCACCCATGAATGAATCGACTCTATCGGATTATTGCCGCTGTAAACAGATGTAAAAACAAAAGTCTAACGTTTTCTGCAACATGCTTATAAAGTGTTGCTTCGACCCATCATTAGAGTGCGGTAAGGGCTTCTAACGGTAATTTAGTAAAGGTAAGCCGGAAATATATTATATTATATGCGTAAGAAGTTATATTATGGATCCTACGCCACTGTTGCTACCTCCATCAAGATTTCGCCTCGCATAGAATTTTGTACTTTGTCGATGCGGTGCGGGGAGTTGCGCGGGGCATGCGGGGGAGCGGCGCCGTTCTCACGCCTCTGATGCCTCTGAGGTCACGCCTCGCTTTGACCAGCGCCGCTGACCATTATGTTGGCATTCCTTTAACGGTGTCTATCAATTGACTTGCATGTACCGTGTTCCCTTTGCTCATATATCTTCGGTTTCCAAGTTATTTACTTAGTATATGTTATGTAGTAATGAATAAGTTATGAACTGCAGAAAAATTGAACCTAAGGGGAGGAAATAGAAGGGGAGGGATGGGGGAGCGGGAAGGGGGGGGGAATTGGGCCACCGGAAATCACACTGACCGAATCAACCACGACAGCGAGCTGCCACTTTAAGTCGTTTATCTATGAGACAGTGGTATCAAACCGGTCGAGCCTTGGCCCACTCGTGTTGTAGACGTAGGAATCTGTCAACAGCGTGGCCCTACAACTCAAAAAATTAAATCTACTTTTCAACTTTTTTGACACTATTTTTCCTGCTCTTTGGGTCTGTAATGTACTTTATGATCTATAAGAGCATATTCATACTCAAACTCATCAAATTTTATTTTTAATTATTATTGGTAAAGACCACACAGAATTCAATAATATTTTTATATTTCGACGAACACGCTGAGTGAAAGTTTCATTACTTTGTAACAGTATTCAAGCATATCTTCGAACGTGAGCATATGAAATCAGCGCATGGCGGTGTGGAGCAATCACAAAGCCGACGTTATCCCAGTTGAGCGCAGCCTTTGTGCGCCGCCGGCATGGATAGATAAACTTAATGCCCATACACACTGGAAACAGCTTTATTTCAAAACACACCATTCTACTGGCGCTTGACTGAATGCTTGGCTGCAATGCTAAACAAACACGTACACATAATACCTATAGATTTAATACTGGATTTATAAAGTTACGGATATGTTGGCTTTTTTGTAAACTGAAAGCTAGATTAGGTACTTTAGCGGCCCGAGCAGGAAAATTTCTACAATCGTAAATGTATTCGAGCTTGCAGCGCACTGATTCTATTTGGTTAATATTTCATACAAATTTCATAGACGCGCATCGAACTCGAATAAATTTGTTTGTCAGAAATTTTCCTGCTCAGATCACAGTTTTCTTGTCGATATAAGTAAGAATATACCATGAATAAAATGTTTGATTTCATATTATTTATTATGTTCGACGATTAATTAATTACAGCATTTAAGTTTTTATACCTTAGGGATTATAAGATCTAAAATAATAAATTAGATTATAAGAAAGCGCAAGGTCGGTGCGACGCGCGCCCACGCGTCGGTGGCAGGCGGGCGGGCGGCGCGACCTGGCGCGGCGCGGCGTGGTGCGGTGCGACGGTGGTGGCAGAGCCTCGCGGCGTCGCCCGTCCCGGCGCTGACTTGCAAAACACACGAACACCTTCCCGGTCCCAATTCACACCAAAGCCTCGTTGAAATGATTCAAATCAGAGATTTCAGGACGATACCCGTTTGTATTATTCCGGTTTCGTAACCAAAAATCCAATTGTGCCAAGATCCCTTTCGGGAAAATTCGGAATCCCGCTGAGATTGGCTGAATCGAACCGGGAATGAATAACCTCAAATAATACGTTGTCATCGGGCATTATTATCTCGCAATGATACAGTGCTTTTGCCGATAAAAATCTGTAACTAACGCTCGTGATGCCCGTAATGTTATTTTAAATAAAAGAAGATATCATGAACATTCATGTGGCTAATAGTGGACTATTAAAACAATTATTTCAATGTCTTTATTGTAATAAGCGCGCTTGTTTTCATGTTGTGATGTCACCCGTGAACACATTAGCCAAAATAACCGGATTCTATAATAACTTCATATGTGCGCCGATTTATGGCTGTTACATAAAAAACCGTATTGATGTTTCTTCGAAGGTCGATTATTATTTAGGGTGCGAATATGAAATTCCAAATTTGAGGCTTAGCATCACATCGGGGACGAAAATAGTCACGGTGAGATACGGGTAGTTTAGTTAGAAATCTAGAGATAATTAGACAGTTCGCCTTTGCCTACCCTTTTGGGATACAAGCATGTGTTTATTTATGTATGACCATACATGTTTATGTGTATGTGTCGCATTTGAAGAAGGCCTACACCCGAGGAGGAGTTCTTGCAGAATAAGTTATTAATACTAGTACTCAATATAATTTCATTTATTTCACATCGTTTACTAACATATAAATACACTGCTTTAACTAACATTAAACATTTTTTTTATCTTGAAATAGGCAAGAAAGAAAGCCCTTTTTATTTTTATTTATACAGTAATTCTTATTAAATTTCAGTTACAACCACTAGCATAATGTTTTCACATAATAATTGAGGGTATGTATATTTTTCTAGAACCAAGATATACATACTCCGAAACTCAAGTAAAGGGTAACGATAATCATTTAGGAATAATTTTCCTAGAAGCAATTATTCCTAAACGAATGTCTCTACATTAACATAACATTAACATAAGCTCACGCCTGTATCTCCGAAGGGGTAGGCAGAGGCGTCCTAGCGAACTAGAACACCCACATTTCGCCGAGCTTAGTTCCGTCCCAGATGTGATAGGGGGCGAGCCTATCGCCATATCGGGCACAAATTCCAGACTCCGGGCTGATATGGAAAAATCCAAATCACTTTGCCCGACCCGGGGATCGAACCCGTGACCTCAGAATCGTAGTCGTACCGAAATACCACCACGCCACCGAGGCAGTCACGAATATCTCTACCCTTTACTTATACCTGTTAGCATAACTTCTAATATATTAATTCACACATTCCTACACCGCATGAGAGATGAAGATGTTGTTATTCCCCTTTTAACCAAAACAATGATAACGAGCTCCAGATTTACGGGAAATTTATGGGTGTACCGCGAAATATTACACCATGACGTGATGACGCGGACGATGGGATGCCGACGTAATTGTTTTCCAACAAGAATATTTTATGGAAAACATTTTGAACGAATAAGTTTTTTAGACAACATGAACTTTGTATTTTTTTAAATCTATATCTGCTGACTGTCTTAGTGGCGTAGTATTGCGTGCGTGATACCATGATGGTCCTGAAGTATCGGGTTCTATCTCCGGGTCGGGAAAAGTGATGTTGGGTTCTTCTTTAGTATCACCCTGACTTTGGAATTTGTGCCCGATGTGGTGATAGGTTGACCCCTATCAAATCTGGATCGGTAACGACAAATGTGGTTGTTCTGAAAAGACGTCATTTAACTAAGTAAACAATTTAACACAGGTAAGCCGAAAGGAATCGTGTCGTATGAAACCTTCGCCACTGATCGAGATATCATAACACTAGCTTCCTTTTAGCACTTCCTTTAGCACGACAGTCGTATCTTCAGACACCAGATTGTAGTATAAAGGTTTCGATGGCAGACCCTTATGATTGGGCGAGGTACATGAAGCTCCGGAAGTGACGTCACGGGCGCTATCAGTCGGGCTGATTGCTCGTAAACCCGTCGTCGGTCCTGATAACGCGGTGTCAAACTCTCAGAAAAGACCCTTGGCAATTTATCCAACACCACTTTCCACTTTTGAAAAAAGATAACCTTAGCTTTATTAAGTTTGGGGAAGCTCCATGTGATTTCCTTCTTTACGTTTTTAAATATTTTTTTTTCATTATTAAAAATGTAGTACCTAATGAAGGTGTACCTAATGAAGTTTTTATCTTGGTACAAAACATAATAACATCATCATTTGTTTATGTGCATATACATTTCGAAAAAGTTAGGTTTATGTATAACTCGATGGTTATCTACCTGCCCTTATCCCACTCAATGTGGGGTCAGCGCAACTTACATTTTAGGCACGTTGCAGAAAGGATTCAGCATAGATATTATGACCGGTTGCCTGTCCGACGTTAACCCTTTTTAGGTAATCCCGCCATGGGAAGTGTCCCGTCCTGTAAGAATAGCCGTGTTGACCGACCTGGGATTCAAACCCAGGAACTCTCGGTCCACAATCTATATACGTTGCCACTAGACCACGAAGACGACACATGTAACAAGGCCAAGGCAGCGACAGTGAAAGTGATAAATTATTTTACTCAAACACAATTTTTATTTCAACTGTTGAATTCAGCGAATCTTCGAAAGTTTAGTACGTACGTACTTTTTACTTCACGATGATCAATTTGCTTCTGCAGGACATCCCTTTCGCTTACACTTTTTACCACGATGTGTTTATACGTCGCGTCGTTTCAGCGCCGAAAGAATTCATAAAGCCTTCGTCTCCATTCATAGCTCGCCCCACAATGAGTTGCGTGTCTGCCCACAATGCCCCATCCTCCTCATTGTTTTAATTTCACTCGGATCACTAATTGCCAGGGAAGCGCATTTTAAATTTCCCCACAAACGTTTTTAACAACCACCTCATTGCATTTTAAAAGAAAGGATTATAATTTCTTTTGCCCTCTCGACGGGACTCTTTTATTAATTCAGTTAGTTGTTCCAAGATTTTCTTTTAAATATTATTTTTTTTACAAGTCATTTCTCATAATATAATATTTGATTTGTTGTCTTTTAGATTTAATAATTCCCATAAGATTTATACCCATTCATATAAGACAAAAGGTAAATTTTGAGATATTGCGAGTTACTGCTTTGTAAAATGTAGATTGTTTTATAATTAATATGTACATAAGAGCTAGAAAGTAAAAAAAAAAAATTAATACATAAATAACACCCAACAGTCACACACATTGTCCTGACCTCACACTAAGATTGAGTCTTGTGTTGTGGGAATCAGGAACTACGAGAGACTTTCGGTCTCACAACACCCAGACTCGAAACAAATATCTGTGAGCCACACAAATATTTGTCTCGGTGCGGGGATCGAACCTGCAGCCTTTCGCTTCGCAGCCGGTTGCTCGCCCGCTGCGCCACGGAGGCGTGTCATGTTCTTAAAATGTTTCTTAAACAAATTATTATAAGAATTTGTTATAAGAAATTGAAAAAAAACTTAATTTTAATAAGAAGTTAAAATTAATTTTGTTAATTTGTATGCAATGTGTGACTTTCGGAATTTAATATTGAACCAATTCTGGAAAAGTTACACTAACCTATAACACCATTCCTGAGGGATATACTTTTATCGAGAAAAGACTTTTATCATGGGAGCAACAGTGAGAATTACAGATCCGAATAACATTTCTTTAAAAAGCAAAAATATGACGCGAATTCGAACTTGCACCAAACGTTATCATAATACGTGGAAAAAATAATACTTTAAATCGATCGTTATGAAGCGGGCCCCAAAATAAATTAATATAACATAGGCGTGTGTGCCCGTAGCAGAGCGAACGAAGGTGCGCGCTGTTTTTGCCTCCAAATGACGAAATAATGACAGGAGTGCGCCCGTCGCTACGGGTTTTACCACGATCTACCTCCCCGCATGCTAATACCGAACATGAATATTTATAAAACTGATCCCGCTGAACCAAAAAATGAATCGAAAAAACTGAATTACGAAAAATTGTGATTATTGATAAACCACAGGGTAGTGTTTTGAGGTTGGAAGGCAATTTTGTCGTGACGGTATTTCGTAAAGCCTTTTCTGTTTAGTATTTTAAAGGCTGGTGCCAGTAAATCCGCGAGATATGTTTCACGGTTTTGGTGCCTAAGTATGTATTTTACTTTTCCTAGTGTGTGCGTGGTAGAGTCACGGTGTAGATAGATGTAGATATACTTACAGCGGCGCTGGAGTGGGAATAACCGGTTTCAATGGTATCGGTTGATACCCATATCTCGTAGAAAAACGACGTAAGTGACATCTCGCATTCTGTGTGTAAGGATTTCCTAAATAAGGCCTAGCCTAAGTCCATACACCTCTTACTAATTCCCGTTGATTTTAAGGTTGGGAAGGCATCCATGATCCTTATAGTATTGTGGGTGTCTATGTTCGGCGACAACCACATACCATACGGTGGCCTAAAAGATGAATGAAAGATAGAAAGAAAAATGTTTTAATGGTGTAAAGGTTCTTTTTTGCGTGTGTGCCCGTTCGTGTGCCAGTCTCTTTAGTAGTCTAGATTTAGTCCTACATTATACCAGAATTATTATTTACATTTTTAACATTACATAAGATAAGCTCACGCCTGTATCCCCGAAGGGGTAGGCAGAGGCGCACTAGCGAACTAATACATGTCGCCGAGCTTAGTTCCGTCCCAGATGTGATAGGGGGCGTGCCTATCGCCATATCGGGCACAAATTCCAGACTCCGGGCTGATATGGAAAAATCCAATTCCACTTTGCCCGACCCGAGACCTTAGGACGGTAGTCGTACCGAAACACAACCACGCCACGGAGGCAGTCATTTAACATGTTTAAATACTTAAATATAAAAAAATACAGTTAGTCTATTAATTAATACCAGGTATTATTATTTTATCAATACACTTCTAAGGAACTCTAGTAAGCTGCACGATATGTATCGCAAATTGTATACGCATTAGAAAAGGGAGAGTGAGGTGGCTAGGATTTAAATTTAAATTGCGCTCACTATCTAACAAGTGTCACTCACATCGAGCTAGTTAGATCGCAGATCCCGACCTATTGTGTTTAGATACCATGAACAGGCTGGGAATTTTTTAAGATCCATTTATAGTGTATGATTTACAGAATAACAATGTTGACATTGGTATGGAAGTCTTAGGAATCTTAGGTAAATAAATAATTTAATTTCAAGTAGTGACGTGACGGATTATTTTTAGGCACACGAAATTTTTGAGTCTCTAAATCTAAGGCTGAGGCTAAATCTATAGAGCAAACTTCGACTAAGTCTGAGTCAAAGAAACGAACTCAGTGAGGATTTGGAATTGTTAAATCGAATTTTGACTTAGTCCGAGTCATTTTTTACAAGAAGAACAGACTGACAGACAGACAAAAAATATTTTCTTGTAAAAAATGACCCGGAATAAGTCAAAACCCTCACTGAGTTCATAACTTTGACTTAGACATAGTCGAAAGTCGCTCTATAGATCTCAGCCTAAATGTTTATCTTCATTCAAAGAACAGAGGCCTCGTTATCAATACGTTTTGCTCCTTACTTATAAAACCATCGAGATTTTGTCTTTAAGAATAGTCTATCACTTTTCGCCTTGCATCACATTGGTGGAAAATGAAAGGTACACACTAGTTTTAAAGTTAAGATGCGCGTAATATTTTTATAAGTAAGGGTCATTGTGTCAATCCAAAGGCACCATGCAATTCTTAAATCATATACCAAAATCCTAATAAAACTCGTATTAATAACATTTTAACTGTACTTTCAAATACTAGTAGTACAATAAACATAGATACCTTAAGAATCCCGTTGAATTGTTGTATCTATCTCTAAAAATATAAAATCTTTATGTGCCGTTACGTCCAGGAAAACCCACACAAGTGCCGGCAAATAAATGGAACCGACACAGAATAGTGTGTTATTATTTTGTATGGATATTTTCATAGTCATACACGTTTGATAGGCATTAGAATTGTAAATGAGCTGTGAGCGCAAACCGCTGCGCGCTGACTGAACGTTGCAACACCGTGACTAAAGAGATGATTCAAGGATAATACCGCCTCTGGCCTTCGATTACTTGTCGAATGTATGTGTCTGTTCTACTATTTGGATTTTTAAAATATAATATTTGACATGCTAGACGGTCATGCACGTAGTAAGTACATACATTTTGGAAGTATCACAATTCTATAAAAAGCATGATTGTTGAACAAGAAACTAGTCGCCTCTTTGGTCTAGTGGCAGCATGTATGGGCTGTAGACAGGGAGATCCTGGGTTCGATTCCCAGGTCGGGCGAAGTAAATTTTCTAATTTAATTTGCCTATGAGGGACATAGGGGGTTGACGTCAGGCAGGCGGCCGGTCGTAAAAACTAAGCCAAATTCTCTTTGCAACATGCTTGAAGTTGAAGAAGTGTGTTGCGCAGACCCCACATTAAAGTGGGATAAGGGCAGGTAGAAAGAAAAAAAAAGTTGAACAAGAACTGAAACAGAGACATCAAAAATTAGCTTTTAAAAAGGATTGCATAGGAATACGAATGGAGAGAAATGCCACATTTTAATTATGAATAAGATTAAAAAAAAATATTATATTAAATTTGCTAAATTATTTCGTTAAGCGTTTTATAAATATTAAAAAGATTCACTACAAAGGGGAAAATAAAATTTTAAAATGCGCATAATCGGTAGCAGACTGCGAGATAACTAACAGATGAAAAATATTAAAAGGAACTTTAGCCACGTTTTTTAAAGTTTTCTTTATCCGAGGAATAAATCGAAGGTGGGTGGGAGAACTTACCCGGCGGAAGTAGAAACCTGTTGTTTTATTCATGAAAAATAAAGAAGGGAAAAATGTGGCATACCGAACTGTTCGCGCTCAAAAACTTGCTCCAGCGTTTAAAATGGCAGATATTTTAATGTGGAACTTGAGATAATCTACAAATGATGTAACACTAACATTTTCTAATTCTGAACGTCGGAGCGACGATCAATCAAAATAAAGGAGACGCGGCGTGATCTAAACAAGTGGAGTTTGTGACAAATCCTCACGCTGAGTATCCATTAAATAATGCAAATTCGTTGTAATCCCCCCTCAGCGAACACTGAACACTTCAGATACTCTGCGAGTGAAATATTTAATTTTCATAAAGTATACATTAGAGCAAACGCGCGGTATCGCGAGAGAAACTTTGTACATACATGCACTGTTTTCATGTTGCTTTTAGTTTGAACTAGAGGTTAGAATACGAAAGGGTAAGTTTTGACACTCGATTCAATTGCGACTACGATTCGGTTTCATTTATGTTAATTTCTCATTGTTGTCTCATTAGATTCGAGAACTTGTTATTTGGTAATTTTTAACGCTACGTTTGTGCACTTTTTACCTGCATTTCGGTGGAATTTTAAGTCAATAAATAAAACCGAATCGTAGTCAAAGCCCTCTCTCTCCCTGGCTGGTATCATTTATTCGATGTTTGTTTAGTACATTTTATAAGTTATTTGTTTTTAATCATATATTATGTAATTGTGTTAAATGTTAGGTTTAATAATGCTACCGTAATGTAATCAGAAACCATAAATACAATTGCACTAAAATATTATTAACTACAAAAAATGTTCTACTTTGTCTTTGTTTTGGTAAGTCCAATTTTTTTTGACATCCATAAATTGATAGATCTCGCGTCTCCCACATATTTTATAAAATAATATAAGCATACCGTAACAACATATTACTATGTTTATATTTTTTAAATCACATTACTCAGCATTTTTATTCTCAAAGGATTATTTTTATTCTTAAAGGTTTAACGCCTTTAAAATGTTGAAACTTTCGATAATCTTTGGTAAAAAAAACTCCAAAAGTATATCAATATGTTTATATTGTTATTTTAAAACTGATTTATGTCTCTATAGTATTTATGATTCTAAAGCCGCGTCTCCTGCACTAGTTTTTCTCGAAACTAAACACGAAAAAATACTCAAAATGACGATTATCGCTCGTCTCTGCTCATGGAACAATAGGTCATAGATAAAAATGTGAAGGGAAAAATATTTTGTGTAGGTGTTTTGTGTAATGTTTTAGCGCAGGAGACGCGGTTTAAGTCTATCAGCGCCATCTCTGTTTGGTGATGAAAGTTTAGCGGTAATACAGTTTCCCCTTCATGATATAGGTGGCGATCTTATCGTTATACTGGTACACTACAATTATAGTTAAAAATATATAATAGTCCAAATAGATTTAAACTTAGACAATATAGACTGCTTGAGCTCAAATTTATTGAACAAATATGTCACTTCACGCGTATTTTAAAATTATTTTTATGTAAAAAAACATGATTGTAGTAATATTAAAATTAAAAAATATCTTACGAGTTATTATTTATTTTTATAGGAGCATAAATTAATTATAAAATGCTTGTTTTAAAGTGGTTTAAAAACAAAACAACTCTACCAAATCTATGCAAAGCCCTCATTCGCACGAGAGGTTTATCAACGGTCGTTAAAAAAGCGTTGAAATGGAACATAATAATATGAGTTCTGGTATACTTATTCAAACGCCGGCGATTTTAAAACGCGTCGTTTTTTATACCTTATTGGAAATAAGACAAGGATGATTTTCAAGCACTCATATGAACAGACATATTAAGACGCTTTTTTAACGCACGTTGAAAAAGCTCTGGTAAGAATGATGACTTGACGCTCTATGTAGTTAAAACGACAAACTTCAAATAATGAATACATACAAATATAGCTAAAGTGAAACGCGGAGGCGAATCTGAACATCCACATTACGCAGAGCTTATTTCCGTCCCAGATGTGACAGGGACGGAGCCTATATCAGGCACAAATTCCAGATTCTGGGTTGATACTGAGTATAAAAATTCAATATCACTCTACTCGACCGGGGGCTCGAAACCGAGCTTTAGGACAGTAGTCCTAGCGCATGGAATACAACTGCGCCACCTGGTCCACAACCAGCAATAGCAAAAACATTATTTAATAATCTAAAATATGTTAGGGTAATAGAGACTTTTTTTGTGCTTTCATTTATGGGGGGGGGGGGGTTGCCATTACTCGTCACGCTTGGCAGGCGGGTTGGGATGTAGGCCGCTTCTAACAGGTCAATCTGAAAATCTTTGGAGGAGGCCTATGTCCAGTAGAGGACGTCCTATGGCCGATGATGAATAGACAATTTTTAATACAAGTTTTTTTTACAACCTTCGTAGCGCAGTAGTCGAGTAGCCGGTTGTGAAGCGAGAGGCCACGGGTTCGATCCCCGCACCGAGACAAATGTTTTTGTGGTCCACAGATATTTATTTCGGGTCTGGGTGTTGTGAGACCGAAAGTCTCTCGTAGTTCCTGATACCCACGACACAAGACACGTATCTTGGTGTGGGATCAGCAGCCCGAGCAGGAAAATTTCTGACAACCGTAAATGTATTCGTGGTCGATGCGCGTCTATGAAATTTCTATGAAATATTAATCAAATGTCATCAGTGCGCAGCGAGTTTACATTTACATTAGTTTTTCGTGCTCGGGCTACTGGACTATGTGTGAGACTGTTGGGTGTTATTTATTATACGAGAATAAATTAATAGAAACTTAAATATGTAGAGCTTTCTATTCAGGTGCATCGACACTAGCACGGTACATAAAATAAAGTAGTTGTTTATAGAAGGAAAATTATCTTATAAAAAATATCCATATTTAATTTGTGTAGTATAAAGACTGTTATAAGTATACTTTGAGTGGTAGAGCCACGCTGTAGATAGTAACGTCTATGGCATGAATGGGCCGGCTCGACCGGTTAGATACCACTGTCACACAGAAAACCGACGTAAAGTGGCAGCTTGCTGTCGCGTTTCGTTCGGTGAGTGAGATTTCCGGTGGCCCATTTCCCCACCCCCTTTCCCAATCCCTTTTTCCTCCCCTTCCATTCCCTCCTTTTAGGTTGGCAACGCACACATGATTCTTTTTGTGTCTTGGGTGTCTATGGGCGGTGGAGATCACTTACCATCAGGTGACCCATCTGCTCGTTTGCCAATCTCTGCTATAAAAAAAAAAACTGTTGCCATCCTGGTTTAAGGGCGGTGTATCCGGACTGTGAGGCAACGTGTACGAATCCCAGGTTCGGTAACGCGGTTTGGTTCGGTATTGGATTCACCAAGTGTATGTTAAAAAGGCTGTGGTAGTAAAATCTAAGTTAAATCCTTTTTCTAACATGTTTGATAATTGACAGTCATCATCATCATCATCATCAGCCATAGGACGTCCACTGCTGAACATAGGCCTCCCCCAAAGATTTCCAGATCGACCTGTTGAAAGCGGCCTGCATCCAGCGACAGTAGGTACCTATTGTGAACTCAGTAGCCACTTTCCATGCCAGTATAAAATAAAAACTTTTATTTTATTTAATTTGCCCGGGACTCGATCCCTCAAAGGGGCTAATGTCAGGCAGGCAGCCGGTCGTAAAAACTTAGCTAAATCCTTTCTGCAACATTCTTGAAAGAGTGTGTTGCGCCGACCCCACATTGAGGTGGGATAAGGGCAGGTGGAAAAAAATGAAATAAACACACAAAACAGAATTCTGTCGATTGTCTCTGATCACGAAATTCGACGGGAGCCTGACAGGAAATTTGCATATCACCAATATTATATCGTCACGCGAAAAACGTATCCCTTACGCCTCTGTACACATGAATGACGCGTGATGCTGCCGACCTTCCCTGACGTCATCCATCATTCGACGTGGCGCCTGCACCTAGACTCGTGACAGCGCGGGTGGAACAAAACTCACCACACGATTCTCAATCCTGTGTTTGTACACCTAAGATTGAAATTAAATTGACTATAGCCAGCGAAAGGTGGCACTCTACCTCCCCCAGGCGAGGGTGGATCCCTGTCAAACGCTGGCGAAGAGTTTGACAGACGCGGGGCGCGGAGTATTTGACATGAAGGGGCTTGTTTGATACGGGGGTGAACTAGCAGCGGGGAGGGGGACGAATTCTGCCCGGTCATGAATAGGCAATGGGCTCGCTTTATTTATAAAGATTGTTAGCCCGAGCTCGGTGAACTTGTGTGAGAATAAACACATCACGTGTCAATGTGGTGTAGCTTTCACGATTAATTTGATATGTACCTACCTTATATTTCAATAAATAAATTACAAAACCATTTTGAAAATACATTTTTCCTCCCTAAAGTTAGATTTATATATCTATACCAACACAATTTATTCCACAGAACCTTAACTGGCGCAACGCGGTTAAAAAAAACACAAAAAGCAAAAGACTTTATCAACGACAATTTAATTCAAGCAACCGCAACGTAACCCTCGAGCATCTTGTTAGGGGGAACGAAATCCATAAAAGACACGGTAGTGGCTGTACGGGAGTTTCGAAGCCACCGTCGAGTACAAAATTTGATTATTCCGCGAGGTTGGCCTATCGCCAGCGTTTGACTATTTATCAAACAGCTCTCGACGCTCGACGGTTTACAAGGATACTAATCATCGATGAGAGAACCACACTGAGCTGTTGGTTGAGTTGTCGGTTACTAATTGTGTGCAAAACTGATTTCTTAAGTTTACGCGAATGTTAAACATTCAAATAAAACGAAAAATAGAATAAATAGTTAATATATAGTTTTTTTTCAATGTGTGCAAAACTATCACACTGCGATATATATTTTTTATGTTATAGAAACTCAGGCATCTGCTTGGTCTAGTGGCAACATATATGGGCTGTGGACCTGGGTTCTGGGTTCGATTCCCAGGTCGGGCAAAATATTTTTCTAATGTGGTTTGTTCGGGACCGGATCCTTCCGACAGGTTTGAGTCAGACAGGCAGCCGGTCGTAAAAACTAAATCGAATTATTGCTACTTGATTAAAAATGCGTTGCGCCAACCCCACGCTGTGGGATAAGAGCAAGTTGAAAGATATATAATATTGTCTATATTGATCCTGAGCATTTTGGGTTTGAATCCTAGGTCAGGCAAGGCGTTTCTTTCTGATGCGATTTCCTAGTGGTGGATCCTGCAGAAGGCATTGAGGTCAGGTGGGATTCTAGTCGTAATAACAAAAACTCAATCTTTTCTGCAATGGAGTTGAATAAGGGCAATTCAATTTTTTAGTTAATATTTACAGTTTCAAATAATTGATAGACTACGTGGTGCAGCGGGCGAGTAACCGGCTGTGAAGAGGCCGCGGGTTTGATTCCCGTACCGAGACAAAATTAAATATTTGTGTGGCCCACAGATATTTGTTTCGAGCGTGGGTGTTGTGAGACTGAGTCTCTCGTAGATCCTGATACCCACGACACAAGACTCGTATCTTACTGTGAGGTCAAGGCTATGTATGTATGTGACTGTTTTTTTATTTACATAATATGTATTTATTTACATACTATTTCACTACTGTGGATAAGTGAATGATTATTTTATTTCTACCTGCCCTTATCCCAGCTTAATGTGGGGCCGGCGCATCACACTTTTTCAAGCATGTTGCAAAGAGGATTTAGCTTAGTTTTAAAGACTGGCTACCTGCCTGACGTCAACCCCCTCTGAGGGATCTAGTCCCGGGCAAATTAAAGTAGAAAATTCGCTTTACCCGACCTGGGAATCGAACCCAGGACCCCCCGGTCCACAGCCCGGATAAGTGAAAGATTAGATGGAGAGTGAAAGATTAGATTAATATGGAGTTATTAGTTACACTTCATTATATCATATTGTCATAATATTAATGTATGAATGGATTAGAACCCATTAGATATGATTTTAGTATACTTATTATCCAAAGATACTGGATATCATTATTATGAACACCTAGTACCTACTATTATTACTTGGTGCAGTATTTCAGCATTATAGAAAAATGGCTTGAACTAGTAGATTGAGAGTGAACTATGATTATAGTATTCAATCATATGACTGACCATGTTTTATTGAATATTTGAGTAGAGATTTTCGACTCGATTTTTAGATTGAATGTCATTAAAAAAAAATTTTTTTACAATTCTATATGGTGTCCAAAGTGCAGTGAATATTATCGGTTTGTTATAAATACATAAACTTCACTGCTATTGTAAATCAAATAACGTAAACATATAAACGGGTAGGTTTCACTGCACATAAGGTAGGTATGCCCTACAATAGCACACATGTATTTTGTGGTAAACTATTGAAGGTCATAAATATGTAGTTTGTTTTTATGAGTGTAAAGTAGTACCTAGTATAAAGTTGGACTGTTGTTTTATTTATTTCACTTAAATTTTTTAAGTCTAGATTTGGTGCTCCATTTAATTATCATTATAATAGGAGTGCATGGCAATCACTATAAAACAATAAATAATCGACTTTAAGACACAAAACATAAGCTCACGCCTGTATCCCCGAAGGAGTAGGCAGAGGCGCACTAGCGAACTAGAATACCCACATTTCGCCGAACTTAGTTTCGTCCCAGATGTGATAGGAGGCGAGCCTATCGCCATATCGGGCACAAATTCCAGTCTCCGGGCTGTTATGGAAAAATCCAATATCACTTTGCCCGACCCGGGGATCGAACCCGAGACCTCAGAACCGTAGTCGTACCGAAATACCACCACGCCACCGAGGCAAGACGCGACACGCCATCGACTTTAAGAATGTTGCTTAAAAGGGATTTATGGTAGTTTTTACGACCAGCTGCTTTGGACGTCTTCAACCCCTTCTGGGGGTTAACAACTTACTCTCCAATAACGTTCATATATAAATAACCAGTTGTTGCCCGCGACTCAATTAGAGTGGAAAATTTGCCGGGATATAATTTATTTTTCGAAATAAAAAGTTTGTATTATTGTGAAATGTAATCTATATAACTGTAAAGTTTCATTAAAATCCCTTACCTAATTTTTGCGTAAAAGTGTAACAAAAATACATATACGTCATACTCACAAACTTTCATAAAGATTTTATATACGCACTTTCGTTTCACAGCCTGGTAATTATTATGTATGTAATTTATGTCAAAAGTAGCAATCGATTAATTATTTCTATTTAAGTCCCAATAATTAGGTATGCAATTAGATATAGAGCTAGTCAAGTTCAAGGAACTTATTACTAGATATGTCCTTAATAAATTAGTGCAATTTCTATATGCAATTACTTATTCAAATTTTATAATTAGTTGATGATTATTGATTATAACTTATGAGGTAATAATGATAATTGCGACTTGCTAGTGTCCATTAAATTGCATTCCCCTTGTCACTACATTAATTAATTGGTGTTAGGTATTGCTTGGAAACGTTTTAATTATGATTAACTTAATCATTTTGCTTGGTTATCAATTACATGTAGTATATTTCTATGAATAATTTCCTTTGTAATTAACTATAATATTTGAGTATTCAAATATTGCCAACATGTCATTAAATAAACCAGACTACAACTTTTAGTAATAATTTCTAAAATACTTACAGTTTAGACCAGAGGCGAAGGGTAACATTTTTAGGATTCAATTCATATTTCATGCCAGTTAATTTCTACTTATGTGTTATATCGTTATTAGGTTAGAAGTTTTATCCGATCAAAAATCCTACATCCCACAATTCAATTTAATAAATTATATTATCTTATAAAGCCAACATTAAAATGAGCCCCTTAACGTTTGAGAATCGCGCAGGGTTGTTTCCGCGACGCTGTATGATTTATGGGCCGCTAGATTTCTGTACGGGTTCACGTTTCCTTTTGTCGTGCGATGTGGCTTTGTGGCAACCCTCCGATCGGTAATAGACAACCGATGAGTCGAATTTATGGATTCCACTGAAGAGAAGTCAATTTTGTTATTTTAATTGGTGTTTGTAAAAGCCAACGACTAAAGAAAAATAAGAGGACCCGGCATGACTACCAAAAATACGTATTTACTATGAAGCCGGTTCCGCCATTTTAGTTTCGTGATCTATTTACACGTAAGTTGTCACCGTGTCATAAGAATTAAATAATGTATAAATACTTATAGATATTATATATACGGTGTTCTATTTATATAGGTAATACTAATTTCGGAATATGAAGAAGATGCCTAACTGCTATATTAATGGGATCTTTGTTTCGCATAGTCGCCATTTTTGTTTCGTTCCATACATTAGGAATGCTTCATATTTTCGAAGTTATGCTCTGTCCTCTATCTTCTTTTGTCTAAGGTGCATAAAATAGCTGTTATGAAATGTCTATTGCTTTATTTCTACAGTATGTGTAATGGCATAAATATTTTAAAGCTTTAGGGCGACTTGTAGCACTTAGCTAAATCTCGACTTAAATATAGGAATGAGATGTAAGTTAAATTGAGATTAGGACTAGCTCCAGATTAGTACTAGTGCTGCAACTTCAGATTTTTTTAGAACAACATAGTTCAGTGTTTGTGTTACAGGTAATTAAATTTAAATCTGGGTTCATGATCGATTTTTTTAAACTTAGATATACACTTAGTAGGTAACCTAATATCCACTCATTAGTCAAATTTCTTTAGCCGTTATGAAACTTATACTAAGTTTAAAGTATGTACCAAGTATTGATGAAACTCGAATAAAAACAGACTTCTTAAAATAGTATGGACACTTGAATGCCATATTTTTATAAAGAGCTTCATTCTCAAAATATAACAATTTCTCATAACGAAAGACGAGTACCCTTATTATATGCGTTCATCCCTCATAATATCAATATGGGGGTTGAGTTTAATAAAACAAAAGACAACATGTCGACACAGCACCGCGACTCGATCGCGGCTGTCATGTAATGATGCTCATTTGTCAAACGCAATCGGGCCCAGAGGTTTACGAGCTCCGATAGTCTTTATTACCAGATGTACTGAGAGAAATATACGGAATTTTTGTTCTATTGCACGGGACTTAAATAAAAAATTACATTTTATTTTCTTATTTTATTTCAGTAATATATTGGAAAAATTGCTGACAGTTTAATGAGAAAAATACACATTTTCCATTTACGACACCAAGTGTAGTTATAAGATTTGATATAAACAAAATTCTCTCATAAATCTACGTGAAACGTAAATATAAACAAAATAATTTTTTTTACAGTTATTTAATTCACATTTATATCAATTATAAAAATATTTCTGATAACAGTATTGTGCACTATAGTGATTTGATCAAGATATGTAAATCATGTAAACACGAGCACACGAGCAGGTGCAAAGATTTAGTATAGCTGTCATATTGATTAATATATTAGACTTTTACTCAGAAAATATTAGTTCCTGAACAAAGATGTAAATGCACCCGCGGGCAAAAATTCATGCAATTACTTATGCTAGTACATGTTTCTTGACTAAGATTGATTTTTGTTTTTAATATTTATGTTGAAGTGGGTCTAATTTTAATACTGTTCTGGAAAATTACAAAATTACAGTGAGTGTTTGTATAAATATTTTGTAACTATCCTAGTCAACATGGGTCATAACTCATAGATGTAAAATAGAATGTGGTAACATTTATTCCGTTCAATAAATGTTACTTAAATAGCTATTCTTTAAAAGCTAAAAAAGCACATATAAGCAAAAATATTAATTAATCGAGATTTTGTAAAAATACTGACTGAATTTGACTGCCTCGGTGGTGTAGTTGTATTTCGGTATGACTACTGTCCTGAGGTCTCGGGTTCGATCCCCGGGTCGGGCAAAGTGATATTGGATTTTTCCATATCAGCCCGGAGTCTGGAATTTGTGCCCGATATGGCGATAAGCTCGCCCCCTATCACATCTGGGACGGAACTAAGCTCGGCGAAATGTGGGTGTTCTAGTTCGCTAGTGCACCTCTGCCTACCCTTCGGGAATACAGGCGTGAGCTTATGTTTTGTATGTTGTAAAAATAATAGGCCGTTTTATCGCTTAAAGCGATACCTACCAGACAACCTATATATTAATAACATTACGTGAATACTGAATACACTCGTCAATAAACAGATTCGGAGGAGTGAGCAACGAGTCTCGTCTCTCGTCGCCCGCCGTGCCGCGACGTGCCTGCGAGCTGCGACCGTCGATCCCATCATTTCTTTTATATTTTTTCATCAATGTCACACGTGACGCCAGAATGTCATTTTCATGCGAAGAAAAAAATATTTATTAAGACGCGGAGCCCACGCCGCGATATTACAATTTCCCACTAGTGAAATATGGAAAGTGATTTTTTACGAGAAAATAACAAGGTGCGTATCGCAAGATTAAAAGCCCCGCGCACGAGAGGGTTGGAGCTACTTAGCCTTAAATATTAGCTCAAAGAAAAATAACTTTTGTAATTTGGATGACATGAAACGGTACACGGGCCTTAATAACGGTATTAAAAAAATACATTTTACATACCATTGAACCTAAATACGAGGGAAAAGTAACAAATTTGATGAACAAATGCAATGAGACTGCGATCTCACGATTGAAACAATTTTATAATATCTGTACAATACCGATAACAAGCAGCATTATGCTTTCTTATAGGTATATAATTAATAACATGAGTTCAAGCTTGTATCTTCATAGAGATCGGCAAAGGCAACTGATGCATCGACAATAAGTCGAGTTTATTTCCGTTTTATGAGCGTATAATTCTTTCGAATCCTTATAATACATAATATCTTGTGCGAGTTTTCAAATTGATTGCCGACCGGTAATTTGGAATTAGGACATCACGGATTCATAGCATAGTAATCGTTCACAGTATAGTTCAGATGAAGCCGTATAGTATAGATATATTACGTATAGTACAGATATATTTATTTATTTTCACGATATTCCCACAGGAGGTTTTATAGTAGTAGTAGCTATATTTTTATACGATTTCCATATAGATTAGTGGACTTTATGAGACTTGACATTTAATGTCAGGATGACGAGCGCAGTACAGTGCCACACAGTGCTTTGAAAGCCTTCTTTTGCCACAGTCCGTGAGTTGTTGTATATTTTACATTCCCGAGAACGGATTGTTCTTTATTCGTTTCTTTAAACCTGCCCCCTGACTTTTGACACGCGATTCGATTTCATTTAGAGACTTAAAATTCCGAAATCGAGTTAAAAAGTGCGAAATCGAATCAAGTATCAAAAGTTACCCTACTTCCCTTATCACACGATGTGGGGTCGGTGCAACACACTTTTTTCAAGCAAGTTACAGAAAAGATTTGGCTTAGTTTTTACGACCCTGCCTGACGTTAACCTCTGGAGGATCCAGTCCCGTACAAATCAAATTAGGAAAAACGCTTTGCCCGGCCTGGGAATCGAACACAGGACCTCTCGGTCCACATCCCATATACGCCGCCACTAGACCAAGGAGGCGACTTCTAAGACTTATTCGATTGAACAACAAAAACAAAATATGTTGCTCTAGAATAGTGATACCAAGGAGGTGAGTATGTCCACTAAGACCTATTCGACACATAACATAAGCTCACGCCTGTATGCCCGAAGGGGTAGGCAGAGGTGCACTAGCGTACTAGAACACCCACATTTCGCCAAGCTTAGTTCCGTCCCAGATGTGATAGGAGGCGAGCCTATCGCCATATCGGGCACAAATTCCAGACTCCGGACTGATATGGAAAAATCCAATATCACTTTGCCCGATCCGGGGATCGAACCCAAGACTTCAGGACGGTATTCACACCGAAATACAACTACGCCACCGAGGCAGACTTATTCGATTGCAAAACAATAACAAATATTGCTCTAAAATAGTGACACGCAGTGAATGTTGCCGGCGCGGTAGTGTGGCGTAGCTCAGTGGGGCGGTGTGGCGCGGTGTGGCGCAGCTCGATGGCTCGGTGGCGCGGTGTGAGCGACGCGACGGTCGCGGCAGATGTGCCACCGGTTGTGATTGTCTTGCCGCGATGATTGATGATCTTCCGCGGAGCCGCGTAGGGCTGCAATACAAATATAAATGTACTCTGTTTTTATTATTTATATTTTTAAAGATATTTTAAACACAAACACAGTTATTTTAAACACGCATTCTAAAAGATTAATAATGGCCGTAACTCAATCGGAAATTTATTGTGAATACATTATTATTATGCAACGTTTAAAAAGAACCACATTTTAGTCCCACTCCTCCATAGTTGGACCACAGTCAGCGGGGTTACCACGACCTCTTATAGCAGTATTATTATAATCGTTCTTCGTTTGTTTTGTATGGGAATCGGTACAAGTAAAATTATAATAATACTGCTATAAGAGGTAATGGTAATCCCCCAGCTCAATACTTCTACAATAATTCTATGCCATGTTATTTTAAAAATAAAATTAAAAAATGCAATAAGTTTTTCGTGTAAGTATAACATACACGTCATCTGTCTTAATCACTAAGATATAATTCTAAAATCTTATGTCGAAAGGAATAAAACGAGTATTCATTATTATTTAAGTGAATAAAACGCATTTAAAATCCTATACAAATAGTTGTCACACTGTGAATGACTGTAATCTCAGGTAGAACTTAACAGTTATGTCAATATTTTGACAAATACCAAGCTCAATTTCTATTCAATAACTCGAAGAACGTAAACAAGGTGATTAGTAAAGGATACTTCCATTGTTAGATATTTGATAAATATGTAAACACAGTTACATTTGAGATAAGCGGCAAAGGTCCTTTCTTTGTGTAGGGATAATCCCTATCCCTTTTATTTGTGATTGACAAGTTCTTATTCACTTTCATTGGCGGCTGGGACTCCGCCCCCCACTACAGTTGTCTGCAAATAAGATACGAATTTCGTTGCTTGATTTATCAACAAGTTGGTAGATATTTTATTAGATTAAATTATTTAATACTGTGATTGCGGGTTATTTTAAATGTTACCGTTAAAATACTTTTGTTTATTATACAAACGTATTTTTTTTCATATTGTTGAAGGAATTACTTATAGGTTGTGTTGTTGACTGACTTTGGAGCTTTGGATTAACTTTTTTTGTTTAAGATTATTCGGAATAATATCATTATGTAACAACTAATCATTATGTATCATTATGTCTGACCCGTGACAACGAAGACTGCAAAGCCTTCGAAACGTCGGGAATAATAATTAAAACCTAATCGTGATAGAATCCGTAAGAATAGTTTTATTTCAATTATGTAACAAATTATGTTACAAAAATATTGATATTATATTATTTAATATCATCCGTTTCAGCTTTTTTTAAGCAAATCCAATAAATAGGTAAATAGTTAGCATTATTTTGTTTTCGCCGCGCGTGACAACCCTAATCCCCTATTCAACTCACGTTTATTCAATATAAGCAAACTCAGACATCGGCCACGGTAAAAGTACTTTGCCGAAATATTCTACATTCGTCAACAGTTACTCTTGCTCTGATTTCAATGTATTTCGCAAGCGAGCGATCACGTTTATAAATGTATGGAGTAGAACGATGTTTTATGTACATTGAATATACAAGTGATTTTGTTTATTTACCTACTTAGTTGGAGTTATTTTATATACTCGATTATAAGCTTTTATGTGGTTTGGACGTAGACAAGTTTTTCGACGGGTTTTGGCAACCTACATTGTGATATTGCCTGTGGTTTGAATCCTTTCATCTGCCGCTATCGAACTATAAGAGGATCGGCGCAATATATGTAATTTTTAAGCGTATTGTAGAATTCGGCTGCTTTAGGGATTCGGCTTAGTTTTTATGATCGACTCCAGGAATCCAGTTCACAGCAAATTGTGTTAGCAAAATCGCATTGCCTGAACTGGGAGTCGAACTTACGACCTTCCGGTCTACACTAGATCACTAGAACAACGAGACGACTATATAATTTATATATAATGTTTTATGCAATATAGTATTATCAACACATTACATATATTAGAAAAAGTAAAGCTACTGATTGACGTTATTAGCATATTCCTACTGAATACCTCTCTAAGGTTTATGTATTAGGTATAATGTATTATGTGTTATGGATTAAGTGAGGTATATGTATGTATTACTGCCTCGGTGGCGTGGTTGTATTTCGGTACGACTACTGACCTGAGGTCTCTGGTTCGATCTCCGGGTCGGGCAAAGTGATATTGGATTTTTCCATATCAGCCCGGAGT
Organism: Clanis bilineata; assembly: GCA_036417725.1. Taxonomy (NCBI): domain Eukaryota; kingdom Metazoa; phylum Arthropoda; class Insecta; order Lepidoptera; family Sphingidae; genus Clanis; species Clanis bilineata. Next base: position 5,894,382 of record CM071142.1, read on the forward strand.
CTGGAATTTGTGCCCGATATGGCGATAGGCTTGCCCCCTATCACATCTAGGACGGAACTAAGCTCGGCGAAATGTGGGTGTACTAGTAGGCTAGTGTGCCTCTGTCTACCTCTTCGGGGATACAGGCGTGAGCGTATGTTTTTATGTTATGTATGTATTATTTGTATTATACTAGGTATTGTTTTGAGGCTTTACACGCCATCTATACGATTCTGTTACAATGTTCTCGACGAGGGTTCACGTTTACGAATGATGCATACTCCGATCACAACCTTATGGCTCTTATCATATTCTTATCCTCATTTTTCTCATACTGAGATGATTAAACGTTGTAGGTTGTGTGAATGTTTGCTATACCTAAATCTTTTATAAATATCATGCTTTTATCTATGACTTTGAAGTCATTTATTGGAAAAAGGTTTCAGTGTTTGTGCCTCGCTCTGCGTCGTCCCTTGCTGTACATATTTGTTCGCTACGTTGAGGTATAGATGGCGCTTTTCTGTTTATAACCTTTTGTTGGGATGTGTATTGGAAAATATTTTGTTAAAAATAAAAAAGAATTGTAGTATATCAGAATCTTTCTTTCTACTTGCCCTTATCCCACCTTAATATGGGGGTTGCGCAACACACTTTTTCAAGGATATTGCAGAAATGATTTAGCTTTATTCTTACGACTGGCTGCCTGTATGACGTCATCCCCTCTCTGTGGGATCTAGTCTCGGGAAAATCGTGTCAGAAAAACACACTGGGGATCGAACGTAGGACCTCCCGGTCGATAGCCCATATATGTACATTACCACTAGATCAAAGAGGTGACTAGTATATTATAATATTTTATAATTTTAAATTTTAATATAAATTGTGCTTTATTTAAAACCTATACGGACTAATTGTAAACTAATGAGTCTAAAATAAATATTAGTTATTACTATAAAAAAATCAAGTGATATGCAATACAGTCTGACCTAGTGGCACTTATAACTGGCTACTTTAATATCACCATCATCATCATCATCAGCCATAGGACGTCCACTACTGAACATAAGCCTTTCCCAAAGATTTCCAGATGAACCTGTTGGAAGCGGCCTGCATCCAGCGACTTTCTGCGACCTTTATCAGGTCGTAGGTCAAAAGTCAATAGTCAAAAGTCTTTGATAGTTGTGTGTTACCAGTGAAGACTTACGCCAGTGAAACGTGGCCTCTGACTATGGGCGCATAAGAAAGCTCACAGTTACTTTAATATACTCGTACATTTTTATAAAATAAATATTTTTTTTAACTACAACATTTAAGTATTTTTGAGTTAAGAGAATTTAACTAGTTTTTATAACTAGTAGCTATTTATTAACCAAATCCAGTAAATATTTTGCTCAAAGTTAATTATTATTTTGGATGTATTGTTTACTTCTTTTGTGTTTACATTTAAAACAAACACCGATATGGTTGTGGATGGTACGGACAATAGATAATCACTAAAGAATTTACTCCGTTGCAAATATTTGTTATGTTAAAGTAATAGATACTGGCACAGATAACGATAGCTCTTAATAGCTCTGTTTATCTCTTCAATTTCCCACAATGGGGTGAGTTTAGATATACCTGAATTGTATGCAAAATAATAATAAAAAGGTTGTTATTAGTATAAAAAGTAATTCTTTGACGAAATAATATAATACTTGTCTACTTCTGCCACAGAAAAAACATGATAAAATAAAATTAGCATCTTAAAAATAAGATTTTAAGTAATTAAGCTCAGCGAAATGTGGGTGTTCTAGTTCTCTAGTGCGCCTCTGCCTACCCCTTCGGGGATACAGGCGTGAGCTTATGTTATGTTATGTTATTTTAAGTAATTTTTCAACATTGTCACAACACCGAATTAGTGAATGACACTATTAGAAGACATAGTTAGAGATACAGTCAAATAAACTTATTACATTTAATGTCCATGCATTAGTTAGTGATTACTATCAGTATAAAAATTTGGTTGAAACCGATTTTACTCCAGTGTCAATTGTACTATTGTAGGTGTTAGGTTCTGAAAAATGTATGGGCTTCAGAAAAAAATATAGGGCTAGGAAAAATACTTAGATGTATCATTGACTATAAGAACAGAGACTTCATATAATTACTTATATTTTGGTAAGTTAATGTTTGGTTTAAAGTATATTAGATATTGCCCGCGACTTCGTTCGCGTGAATTTTTTTCTGGGATAAAAAGTAGCCTATGTGTTATTCTGATGTATAATCTATGTAACTGTAAAGTTTCATCAAAATCCATCCAGTAGTTTTTGCGTGAAAGAGTAACAAACACACATAGCTATTCACAAACTTTCACGTTTGTAATAGTATGTAAGGATTATAAAGAGCGATAAAAATCTATACATACATATATTATAGATGTACACACTTAAAGTGTTAGAAATAATAAATTGTAGGAATAATTAACTTACTTTTGAAATATTTATTTTAATAATCCTTGAAACATCAATATGCCGCTTTCGATTGGCAAACGCAACTAAAAAAATGTTTAGGTATTGTGAGGAAAGTATTGTTTTCAGCCGTTGAAAAAAAAAGATCTTCAATTATTGTGCTTCATTTAAGTCGCGTGTGAAAAAAAAAACAATAGGTACCATTATTTCTCCAAGATTAGCATCTGTCTTACTAATAATCTCAATGGGATTAAATAAGCAAATCTCATACCTACTACAAGTATTTTTCTTGTACCTGCCCAGTCCGCTGTGGGGTCAGCGCAATATACCGTTTTTTCAAGTATATTGGGGAAAAGATTTGGCTTTAGTTTTTATTTTAGGGTACTTGCCTGATTATGCTAACATATCACGTAAAGGGATGCAAATAATCGCAGCAGGGTTACCACCACCTCTTATAGCAGTATTATTATAATCGTTCTTCGTTTGTTTTGTATGGGAATCGGTACAAGTAAAATTATAACAATACTGCTATAAGAGGTTGTGGTAACCCCCCAGTCCTGCCATTAAAATAGGTGTGAGCTTAGACTCTAAAACCTTTCAATTTTACATTACTTACATGTATGTAATAGGCAGAAATAGTACCTAATATTTGCCAAAGTAAAACATTTTATTATTTCCAATTTAATATTCACCTGAACATTGTGAATCATACCATAATTATTAAAATTCACGCAAATTAATTCCTTATTATTAAATTAAATTAATACTTTCCTAAAAATATAACGGATAATAATAACAACGCTAATCACTAATGGAGGGAGGTTTTGGATAGTTCGCTAATCACCGATGGCACGGGGATGGATATATAAAATCGAAAATACACGAAAACAAATTATTCCTAATTGAGCTTTCGTAGAGTACGTTTCATGATATACAAAATGCCGGACACTTCGAATCAGTCGATGGCTTGTGTTCAAGAACCTAGTGACAACAGTCAGTGGACTCAGGAGCTAGTTCCCAATAACGATAGCATTGCTGCCCAGAATCCCACGGTAATAATGTTTAACGATTTAGAATCTTATCTTCTGTTAGATATGATTTTAATTCTATATGTAGTCATTTGTAGTTAGGACCTTAACGATTAGATACTTATATTATCATGTATAGATAATGATAGCACCTATGTCATACCTGGTTGGACTATTTACTAGTCAAGTGCTTGAGAATATTCTCGTTGTTTACAAAATTAGGTATTACTAAATTAAAGACAGATGTAACGATATCCAATTTTTACTACCTAGGTACACTAAACGTAGTGTTTTCCTGCTTTTCTTAACAAGATTTTTATTTTATTTCCAGGTACTACAGTGGAGCGAGGTACCTTCCGTGGCTGTCGGATTTGTTCCCACTCCCATCAACAATGGAATCAATGGTGAATATCAACTCGTCAATGGTGTCAATAATGTTAATGGCATAAATCCTCCAAGCTACTATGACGTCTCTTACCAAAGAAATGGATCCTTTTCGACCAACGGTTACACACATCTCAATGGTCAAAGAAGTTTGACACAAAATCCCAATGGACCCAGCTACCTCATACGGAACGCTCTGAATGGCACTGGATTAAATGGATCAAATGTTTGGCCAAACCAAGCACCACATATTGGAAGACTTGTTACTCCACAACAACCCTGGCCCGGTAATCTCAAGGATAGGCCCAGGATATCCAGCGGAGTCAGAAAACAAAAACGCATTAGGACCGCATTTACGAGCAGCCAAATGATGGAACTTGAGCAAGAGTACAACAGAACCAGATACCTCGATCGAACACGTCGGCTGGAGTTGGCAGAGTTACTCCGGTTGAACGAGCGCACCATCAAGATATGGTTCCAAAACCGCAGGATGAAGGAAAAGAAAGTCAAGTCAGAAGCATATGATGAGTCTGATGAACTTGAAATGGAAGATGCATCGCCTTCAATAGTTGTTAACGAAGATTATCCTGTCGTAACGCCTTACGAGGTGTACAATCGTGAAGGAGCATTCATAGAACAGTATCCAGTGCCAACACCAACAGTTGTTACTAGCCAGCCTGAGCCTGTACATGCTCAAGTGACCCAGCCGTCGGTTCTCAACGATTACCCAGCGTATGTGGACGAGCAGTGCCAGTCTCAATACCAGCAGTTACATTTCCAACTACAACATTATTCCCAATATAACGCAGAAGAATTGTCCCCTGAGTCGACTGCTAAGTCAGAAAATTCTTCAACGAACGCGTCCAGCGATATGACGGAGAAGAATTGGGATTTATCGTGGATTCGTAGTATTAATTCAGAGGAGGATTTCTGAAACTTAATTATGTTTATTATTTATTGTAAATATGTAAATAAATGATTGACCAATGTAATGTTCCTATATACCAGACTTTGATGAAATTGTCACCCATTATAATTATATTGTATTAAATGATTTTATAATACCACCAATAAAACAACATTGAAATTGAAATCAACAAGTATCATTTTTGGTCACCACTACCGTGGTTTAGTTATATAGATCACTACTCTACCTACCCCTACTGGGTACATAACGTAACATAAGCTCACGTCTGCAACCCTGAAGGAGTAGGCAGAGGCGCACCAGCGTACAAGAACACCCACATTTCGCCGAGCTCAGTGCCGTCCCAGACGTGATAGGGGATGATTGGCGAACCTATCGTTGTCGGGCACAAATTCCAGACTCCGGGCTAATATTGAATTGAAATCTATCACTTTGTCCGACCCAGGGATCGAAACCGAGACCTCAAGACGGTAGTCGTACCGAAATACAATTATGTATCACCGATGCAGTCGGGGCATTTTTGTGGATCACACAAATATTTGTGCTGCTGTGAAAACCAAACACAGAATCCCTCGTTTTACAGCTGACTGTTCCACCCACTGTCCCGTTAGGGATGCTTATATTATGTAGCATGTTGTGCAATACCGCGGAAGTTTTGTTTAGCAACATAACAATACTGCTCTCTTGATGACTATGATCATAATTACGAAATGAACGCCTAACGCAATCGTGTTACTTAAATTCGTATGGAAAAGTATTATTTATGCTAGTCTCTTTAAGTCTATATTTACAGCTCCGGGTTTCCCTAGGCGAGAGGCGCCCACCGCTACGGACGTCAACCCCTAAAGGGGATAAGTTGGTAATTGTTATTACATTTATTGGAACAAGTTTCAGAAATGTTCTGCTTGATAGGCATCTTGCAAGTACCTAAAATAAACAAAAGACTAATTTTCTGAAGGCAACTGGCAGAGATATTCAACAACATTTCGATTTCTTTGGTTAAAGGACCAGTGAGATATGTATGACGCATATATTATATAATAGTAGTAAAATTATATACAGTTATTCTATTATTTAAAATGAAATCTATTCGATTTGTCACTAATAGATCATGCAGAGTTCTTGTAGGACTCACTGAGAGTGCGTTTCGACAATTATGTAAAATAATAGAATAGAAAGAATTTTTAGGTCGTTATGGGATGATCATCTCATTATCATCATCATCAGCCTTTATCCACCCACTGCTGGGTATAGGCCTTTTCTTGAGCACGCCAAATGTAACAGACCTGTGCAGGTCTCAACCACCAGTCCAGCTTGTCTTACATACGATTATATGCATTAAAGTGTTACAGCCACGCTGTAGACAGCAATTTCTTCAGCGTGAATAGATCGGCTCGACTAGTTGATACTACTGTTATGTCTCACAGAAAACCGACGTAAAGTGGCAGCATGCTGTTGCGTTTTGTTCGGTGAATGAGATCTCCGGTATCCAATTTCTCCTTTCTCCTGCCCAATCACCTCCTTTGTTGGCAACATACGCATAATTATTTTGGTATCATGTGCTTTAGAGATGACTCACCACATGTGACCCATCTGCACGTTTGTCAGTCTGCTATAAAAAATACTAATGCTAAAATGATAGGCCTAACACTGTTTTTTTTTCATATCAGCCTGGCTACCTGATGGTAAGTGATCTCCACCGCCCATAGACACCCAAGACACAAAAAGAATTATGGATGCGTTGCCAATTTAAAAGTAGGGAAATAAGGATTGGGAAAGGGGGCGGGGGAATTGGGCCACCGGAAATCTCACTCACCGACCGAAACGCGACAGTGAGCTGCCAACATTACGTCGGTTTTCTCTGAGACAGTGGTATCAAACCGGTCGAGACGATCCATTCGTGCTGTAGACGTTACTGTCTACAGCGTGGCTCTACCACTCAATTTATTATATTAACGTGTAATGTATCCATACCTAAAAATTAGATTTAATTGACAGTGCTTAATCCGAACCACAAATCCAGTACTCATTAGTTTATAACTCTCTATACACCCCAAGACGTGCACTTCCATTAAAGATGATATTATTATTGATCAATATTAATTATTTTTGATAGCCGTAATTGATCATGAAACGGAGACACTATTAATTAGTTAATTGTATGTGATTAGGTAATATACTAATTAAATAATGTTTTTAAAATCACAAGTATATATAGACCAACAGCAATATAATATTCTTAGTATTGAGTGAATCTTTGAGGATAAATTTGATTAAAAATGAAGCATAATTTGTGGCTTAAAAATAATATTAATACTTATCAATGTGATAAGAGTGAACACGAAAAAGTCAATTTTACCACTGTAAGTACAAAATATTTATACATTTCAGTTATCTAATAAGATTTTGGAACTATAAATTAAAATATGACGTTGTGATAAATTAAGTGATTGATATTCTAAAAACCTTAATTTATGGATATTTATGGTTATGGTTTTATTGAAAAATTATATATATGCTCCTAGAATAAATCACAAATAAATAACACCTAGCCAATATAATATACAAATAGTCCTAACCCTCTACTAAGGCACTATTACTATGTCACGGATACGATGATTAGTAGACTCTGATAGCCTTTAGCTCTTACCAAAACTTAAAAAATAGATCACAGAAAATATTTACTTGATAAAGAAATCGACCTGCGGCCTCTAGTATCATAGAGGGCGGTTCTAGATATGCTGTCATGAAACAATACCTAATACACGTTTATAACCACATAATTTATTTAAAATGTTTTCTATTACAGATGATAATCAGCGGCAAGAAAAAAACCAAAAGAGTACGAAGCGCCTTCACTACAGACCAAGTGAACTATCTGGAGAGAGAATACAAGAAGTATCCGTACATTGGCACCGGACATCGAAAAGAAATAGCAACTTCATTAAACATACCGGAACGGACAGTCAAAATATGGTTTCAAAATCGACGCATGAAAGAGAAAAAGGAAACAATTAGCAAAGAATTTTGTGACGAACTAACCGGTCGCCAACAAGTAGAATTCGCTAAAAGTCGATTAAATAATGTGATTGCTTTGCAATCAGCTAATGATCAACCATTAAATTCGTCGCCATTACTGACACCTAACTTCAACCACGTGGTTGAACCCATAACGAGTAACAATGCCTTCGATGTAAAAATACATACAGAGATGTCAGAAGATGCAGCATCAAGGTACCTTCAGAAGCCAATCTTACAGAAACATAAATCTGACCAGAAACTGTTAACGTATTTCAAAAGCCACGGCTTACCAAAGGATTTGAAATCTACTCGGTCATCAATTGATACGTGTAAAAAATTTATGAAACTCAATAATAACCTGCAAACAAAATCCAATGAAATGGGTGTTAAGAAACAAGGTCCAAGTTTGCCAATAAATAATTCTACCGACTTCAAAATTTCTCCTGAGGACTTGTCTACGAAGAAAACTTTGTTGCAACCAGAGCAGAATACCTGTACCGGATATGGCCAGGGCGTTTCGGGATTTGTACCTGTAGTCCCTAATTTCTATCCCCAACCATTCGTAACGCCTGGAGGCGTTTTGTGGAAGCCTGTTAATATAATGTCAGTAATGCCTAGAACGTGCCCTACTTCAAACAATGTTTTTAATGCTATGGATACCCCAGAAACTGTAACAAAAGCGTGCAATTGTAATTGTCATTCGAAATCACTTCTTACAGATATGGGACTTCAGAATACAAGTCCACAATATGTTTTAACTGCGTTACATTTACCAAATCCCAGTACAAAAATTTAATACGATTATGTTATATAATTCATGTTGTTATTATTTAATGATGTTGTGAAAATAAAACTATTTAATATTATAATATAAATTTATTACTTCAAATGCATTTGTTTTATTTCTTACATTCATAGTTCATACACTATTTCTATAAAAGGTAATATTTATTTCATTAAAACTCTATAGCTAAATTATACAATTTTTAACGTAAAATAAAATTTAAGATAAAGCTATAACAGATAGGATTTAAAGAATAGTTATGTTAGGTCACATAAATGTAGGTTTAACCAATATTATGTACATCAATTTAACAGATCAAGAGAAAATATGTTAGTCGCTTGAAAATAAGAGTTAATAAGATTGTGTTAGTTTACCTATACATAATATTATGATTTATAGGTATATTATTATTATATGATAGAGTACTAAACATTGATCGACACATGTACAAATAATGCCGAACTTTTTACAAATAAATATATCAAAAATATCTATAACAAAGTTATATTTAACAATTCACTAAATAAAGTCAATAACTAATACAAAAAACATGTCATATTATCATTAATAAATTAATAAATAATCTATCTAAATAGTTCACTTACCTTAATTTAAAAACTAAGATGTGATTAAAAATAGTATAAATCGTTATTATCAGATGACCAATAATTTGGTGTTTCTGTGTACTGGGCATCGGAAGTACTTTGTTCGATACTGGGATAATAATGTGTTGGGTAAACATTGACATCATTGTAAAATGTTACTCCATTAGCAGAACCAGTTGGCACTGAAGGTGTATCGTTCACATTTACGCAATTCGCGTTATATGGGTAGAAGTAAGGTACTTGGTAATACGGGTTGTAGTAAACATAATGGTTTGGATTGTTGCTTGGTTCCTCTGGCAATGGTGGATACATCTCACTGGTTTCATTCGAGGATTCGCTGCTAGATTCAGAGGATTCCTTCTTCTCCTTCATCCTTCTGTTTTGGAACCATACTTTGACGCATTTCTCCCCGATGTTGAGGGAGTTGGCGAGCTCACGACGTCGTTCTGTGTCGATGTATTTGTTTTTAGAGTAGGTTCGTTCTAGAGCTCGCAGCTGGTCGGTGGAGAATGCTGTGCGAGCTCGCTTGGGCTTCTTCTTTATTGTCTTTGTTGCTGTTGGATAAATAAAACTATACAATTTTATTATATAGGAAACTTGATTTGACATGTTAGACCGTGCAAGTGTAAGTACAGATTGTACCTGTTAGTTGAAAACACATATGGGTATATATTTTATTAAATTGTTATTATTTTTAATTAATAATTACTTATTACTATTTATTTTATTTTTGTTTAATGTGTAACATTACTTTAATGCCTAAATTTTAAGTAAAGAAATCATGATAAACAAGGCCTTACTAGTCTAGTAATCTATTGTTAGTTCCTGCACCCTATTTGTGGTTTAATTTTAGATCCCAAAAATCATTGAAGCAAAAATCATCGTAGGTTGCTTAGGATTGCAAATTGTTCCCCGTAGTGCCGTAATGGGCAATAATGTGGCCTATCTATAATTCTACATGCTGTTGGCCTATCTTTATAAGGTTCATCTTTATCACATAATAACATGGAAATACATTTGATGAAACGTCGCAGCACTAGTTATGTATTAGAATTCAGATTATCTTTACCATCTTTACCATGTACACGCGTACGCTGTGATTATCTATGATTTACTAACCTTTTAACTTTTTTGTCTGATCCTCGGGCCAAATAGATGAAAACGGTCGATTTTCCCAACAAGTAATCTGAAATAAAAAAATTTGGTTGAGTAGGTTCAATTTTAGATCTGGTATTACTTTTAGTAAAATCATAATATTGGATGATAACAAATTAAGTTAATTTTACTAAAACGTAACGTGATTACGTGACATGTTCGCCATTTTGTAATATCTTGGTTTTTGAATTCCCTATTATAGTTGCCGAAAAACACTTTATATTAGGTTAACATGAGCATTTTTAAAACTGTATGATTGTAACAAATAAGCACTTGACACAGTATCTTATATTGTATAAAGAAAAAAGTTTCTTCGTGCAATATGGATTTAGATATTAACATTATTTAAAAAAGAATTAATGATTCTTACCTCATTTGTGTTGCACAAGGGTGTTATATTCGTCATAAGCACGTTTTGAATCATTTTGAATGTTTAAATGATGGTGGAATTTACAATTATGATTTATGTAACGAACCTTTTCGTTCACGAATCACGACTCACAAGTGCAATATGATGTGTCTCAGTGTAACTTGTAGAAAACTGACGAATCTTTGTAATATACCCTCAGGTTATATTATTGCGGCAAACTTTAATTTTGTACATGACTAGATAGACACTTTTATCCCTTGTTCCATCAATTTAAATTGTTTGCTTTCCTATGTTTTCCCCGTTGATTGAACATTTTTGCCAGCTTTTCTTGTCTTATTTTTGTAATATTTGCATAAATTTGTGTTTTTTTTTATTGTCACCAGTTATCTATCTTATTTTTAACTTGCATATTTTACGATGTGTTTGATATAATCGGTTATATATGTATTTTGTTCAGTAATCTTTGTTCTGGGTTTACCATCTGCATCAAACGGGCATCTCGGTTTGATTTTTATGAGGTGATGCTAATATAATACGCACTCAAAAGTCGGGTAAGACCGAAGATTTAGACGGCAACGCGGCTTCTAGGCGTGTAACTAACGTATAATATTAGTGTAGTCAAAGGTGAAGGATTTAAGAACATGTTTAGACTTGAGTTGAGAATATAATTTTTTGATGTCCTACCGTTTCTGTATAGGACTTGAACTAACATCTTCAACAGCCACAGGACGTCCACTGCTAGTCATAGGCCTCATCTGTCTATAATAACAAAAAGTAAAAAAATGTTTGACTGAAAATGCCTGCCTCCGTGGCGTGGTGGTATTTCGGTACGACTACGGTTCTGAGGTCTCGGGTTCGATCCCCGGGTCGGGCAAAGTGATATTGAATTTTTCCATATCAGCCCGGAGTCTGGAATTTGTGCCCGATATGGCGATAGGCTCGCCCCCTATCACATCTGGGACGGAACTAAGCTCGGCGAAATGTGGGTGTTCTAGTTCGCTAGTACGCCTCTGCCTACCCCTTCGGGAATATAGGCGTGAGCTTATGTTATGTTACGTTAAGAAAATGTTTGAATTATATCAAGACAACATGCCTATGGTCAGCAGTGGACGTCCTATGGCGGATGATGATGATGATGATGATAACACAACAACTACTACTACCTGTTGCTTTTCATTGGTATACCAAAAGGGCGTGGCTATAGTATCTTTGAAATGAATTTAATATCGATTAATAAATAAAGCATTATAACAGAAAAAGCTGCTTGGTAAACAAAGTTGTTTTTGCTGCCAGGCCTTAATACAATGATATAGGGCATGACGTAGACGTAGATTTCAAAATTCATTTAAAATCTACCATAGTGCTCGTAAGACAACCTTGAATACCACCAAAAATATTACTGTCTTTAAAGTTGAGAAAATAAACAACAAAATGTTTTAAAAGCAATAATTTATTTTAGACTAAAGATAAATAAATAGGTATTTACATGAAAATCACAGGAAGTAGGAACTATACGTTTTTACAATATAAAACATGCAGCTATGGAATAAGGATTGTCTAACTGATGTTGTACATTTTTTAAATAGCTTAATTATAGCATTGCGTAATCATGGTATTGTTAAGATTTTATACAACAAAAAGTTTTTATTGTATTTGCGAAGATCATTGATCACTATATCTTCAACTTGTGCTTTGTAAATCTAGAATTGTTTGCAGAGATTCCCTTAATTGACTTGATTGCCAATGTGAATCGTCTTCTTCTTTGGTACTGTCTGGCGGAGATATTGGTTCATAGATGGGACTGTTTTCGCACTGCGCAGATGTTTCTTCAACTGGTGTGTTAAAATTACAGTTTCCCAAACAGTTGTCAATAATGTGCACTAAATTATCCATCATAGCGTCATCAAGAGTCACGTATCCAAACTTGTCCGTCTTCTCGTTGATTTGAGATTCAATGTAATCTAGACGAAATTCTGGTGAATTAGTTTCCATAGTAACATTATCTGACAATGGTGATTGGCACTGATCTCTCTTCCCTTTTAAACGACGATTCTGAAACCAAATTTTGACGGCTTTGTCGTTTATATTCAGTCTTTGGACCAAGACTTGTCTATCTTCTCGCGTCACGTATGGTTTTTGGCTAAAGTATTTTTCTAACTCTTCAACTTGCTCTGTGGTGAATATTGTTCTCTTTCGTTTACGTTTTGTTATTGTCTTTAAAGAACCACTGGTAGTTGGAACGACTGTAATGAGAAAATAAAAGTAAGATTAATCTTCACAATCTAAAAAGTGTTATTGGATACAGCAGATTGTGAGGCGATTCCTCACTCAGTGTTCCTAACCGCCGTTGGCTTGTGTTCCGAGGTTTGCCACAGGATAATATAAATATAAAACATATGTAGAATATACTTTTTATGTCTATAAATGTAAAAATAAATTATAAAGTAGAAAACTTACGAGATATATGAGCTCGATGAACTACGCCACTGTGATATGACAAAAGTTGCGGATATGATATTTGTACTGGAATACTGGGCGGAAACTGAAAATAAAAAGGTATTTATAAAAATTGAACTTTGTTGACATAAGTAATATAAACTGCAAATCAAATGCACACGTTATCATATTTACCTGGTTTGTATTCTCAACCGGCTTAAATGTGTTGTGTTGATAATATTCGTTTTGGGGTGTTGGTATTATATTCCGAGAAATTTCTGATTCATTTATCAAAGATGAACAATTCTGTTCCTGGAAATATAATATGCAGTTTTAAAAAAAAATCGTCACAAAATTATATCCAGTACGCGGTTTTCTAGTCTCACCTGTTGGATATATCTATGTAAATCTTCAAATAATTCAGCAAAAGCTGAAGTATTGCGTTCCTGGGGACTCGTACTTTGTTCTTTTTCCGGGTTATTCTGCAATAAAGAAAAAGTATTATAAATAAATAAATAACACCCAACAGTTACATACATCCTGACTCCACACTAAGATCGAATCTTGTGTCGTGGGTATCAGGAACTACGAGAGACTTTCGGTTTCACAACACCCAGGCCCGAAACAAATATCTGTAGGCCATACAAACATTTTCTCGGTGCGGGGATCGAACCCGCGGCTCCACAGTTGGCTACTGGCCCGTTCTATTAAAATAAGCCTTTTGAATATTTTTATACACTATTGCACAATCACAATTCTTATTATTTACTTGGTGGACAGCAACATTTAGATTCACGTTTTGATTCCAATATTGATCTACACCAGCCGCATGGATGTCAGCAGCAGGTAATGTGCCAAAATTATGATCGTAGGAAGACATTGTGATAATGAGGTGTACTGGTAGCAAGTGATGCATAATTAGAACCCAATTACCTTTTTATATACCACTTGTTTAGGGTCATTAGTAATTGCTCTACCCCTTCCAAGGTAGCCCCTTCCTTATTGGTTGCTTCTAAAGGGTTTGTGTCAACAACTTTTAATCCCTTAATTAAAGTACTGCATTTTAAAAACATGTTTACAGTTTGTTAATTAAATTATTATTTAAATGTAATGTTTTGGCAAGAGTTGTGTAATAACATCTGGTTTAAAAAGACATTGATAAAAATCTTATCCTGAAGATTATGTTTAATTGTTTAGGTATATTTTGGGGCCTAAAAGGTAAATGCTAATGACAATCTCTATTTGTGATATTATTATAAGGCTTATAATTTGTTACGATTGCGCATATCATGTAATTAGAACGTAATTAGGAAATGGATTTTAATTAATTAAACAAATAATATGTAATTTTTATTTTGTAATAAAATACCTCTTGTAACTAAATCTTATTTTAATCATAAAAAATATAAATGTACATAATTATTTATACACATTTTAAGAAATCTAAGAAAATGAATAATTATAATACAATTTCGTAGTAATAACATACAACATAGTAAGCTTATTTATGTACATACATACTACGACTACAACAGTAATAGTAATATAATTTAGTAACAATAAAATTAAGTCCTATAATGAAATTGAAATAAAACTATTTTTACGGATTTTATCACGATTTGGTGACAAATGTGATAAAATCCGTAAAAATAGTTTTATTTCAATGAATAGCATTCGCGTAAACTTAAGAAATCAGTCCTATAATGAAATATAAGATGATGAATATTTGCTGCTTGATGCAGATGAATGTTGACTAGTATTATCCGACGGAGCTAAGTAGGAGAAATATGGATCTTGAGTTAATGGCAAGCTAGAAGTTCTTGAATGTATGCTGGTGTCTTCGTACGTCGGAGCGGGAATCGATGACATCGGGTTGCTGAACCCATATGCGTCAGTTGTTGGAGTATGCATCACTACTCCACTAGATATCGGATTGTAGTACGTAGAACCAGTGGTATATCTTACAATATCATCGTTCAACTTTAAGTTCACTCCGTTAGGCACGTAACTATCAGATGCTAGCGTGGACAAAGTAGAATTCGGCTGCATTGACTCATCGTTCGAGTACCGATAAACCTCCGACATCGGTGAGTAAGCGGCCCTATTTGTCCCCGCGGTGTAGTACGATGAATAAGATAAATTTGGCGTGTAAGACGGTAACTCTATTGTGCTTGGGGGCCCTTTTATCACAGATTTTAAAGTATTAATAGACCCGTAGTCCGGTGGTCTTGACAGAGTATCGTTGGTTGAGAGGTAGATTTTATGATGGCCAGCGTGATTATCACTCAGAAGACGCCGATGTCTGTCGTGGCCCCCGCAGCTTCTTCCATGACTCATCTTATGGTCTTGACTTGGTGACAACTCTTTGGAACTAGACGGGCTGCTGTCGTCAACTGAAGATGATGGCTTGTTGTGTTTATTGTCCTTCTTGTACTTCATTCTTCTATTCTGGAACCATATTTTGATTTGTCTCTCCGATAGTTGAAGATAGTTGGCAAGCTCGATGCGTCGCGGTCGACAAAGGTAACGATTTTGATGAAACTCATTTTCCAGTTCAACTAACTGCGAACTTGTATATGCAGTTCTTGCGCGTTTTGTAAATCCTTTTTGATAGGATGGCGATGTTGTCGACATTTCTAAAATAAAAATTAATATTAAACATTGCAAGGTAAATCACTACACTTGTTCGTATAATATTATTGTACAACACTTCTTACCTGTGCCTGATAAAGAAGATGAAGCTCTAGCAATAGGTGTGCTAGAGGTTGGTTTGTTAGGCCACCCGGGATTCTGGAATGATAAAGTCAGTATTAAGGTGTTGAATTAAATCAAGCGATGCGTGTTGCTTTGCCTGTGAGTAGTAATACAATAAGGTGAGTTTCGACCTATTTCCTAATTGCTACTATCTACAACAAAATTAAATTGTCGTTATGGATCCGGTTTTTCTGTGGTAAATCACAGAAGCCACTGATATTTCAATTCAGCTGCGTTAGTGCATTTTGCTATGTATTGTGTAAATATAAAGTTGAATTTAGTATGAATTGTATTTACCTGACCGGGAAAACTAGATTCGTGTAAGTCATTGATATCAACAGGATCTTTTGCATCACTGTTTAAACTGCTTCTTTCGTGATACCGAACAGGATCGTTAGTAAAATTTTTGTCGTAAATAACCTGATTTCCAACCAGTGTTGCAGTGGAACTAAAAATTTCATTCTTGTTCATGCAATCCTCGGTAATCACCTCTTCGGTACCAGATCCGTAATTATTGCTACTGTTACTTATACTCTCATAGTTTGGTATTTGGTAATCATATCGTGGCTCTATGTTATCTTGAGCATTCACTGCGTTGTATGACTGCTGGAGACCAAGAATGTCATGGATTGTGAATCCGATTGAATCTCTTGAGTTATAGTCTTGCACGAAGGAATTTGGTATCGAAGATAAAGCTTCTGGTTTACATTCTGAGAAAACAGTTTCGTTTACTCCGTAATTGACGCCCTCTGACAGGATATCTTCGACAGCATGTGTGATTACTTTTTGAGATGATTCTAAAGTTTCATTTGGATATTTCGCCATTACGGTATTTGAAAATTCAGATGAACTTGACTCCCTGGATTCATCTTGATCAGAATGTAAACTTGGTGGAGATGGCGTTGGTGACGACATATTATTATTGCACGATTGATATTTATGACTTGCACTTCATTACACGTGTATTGTTATTAATTGAACTTAAATAAAAGAACCACTAAGACTAAACGACCGCACGGATTGAGGCTTGTTTACAAAATGCCTTTTTTGTCACCTGTGTATCGTTAATTTGGTAATGACTTTGTTTGATTGTGTGCATTAGTTTACGGGTTTCTCGTGCTTGTGTGCTTCTGATAAGAAGGCATACCAGGTCTGCGATAGTGGACAACCAATAGATAATAGTTTAAAATTGGTTACGGTAGCCAGAATGCTTGTCACCATCATTTATTCTAAGTGAAGTAACTTCATTTTAGGATAAAAGTAATATAATATGTTCTATTTAGAGTTCATTAGAATTATCTTTATTATTTGATCACAATCATAGGTTGGTGTAGTTTGCTTAAACAAAATTGTTACTTAAGATTCTTGCATTGTAATATTAGTATTTCGTTTTAGTATGTTATATTAAATTATACATACTTTTAAATGTTTTTAAGTAATTTTATATTATTGCTTAAAAAACTGAAAACAATATCTTAGATAAAATCCAATTAGGAAAATCTCAACGACAAAACTCTACGGAAATGAGAAGTCTATTTGATATTGACGCATTTACGAACATCTACGTCGATACATCGTAAAATATTATAAATACGGTAACAGCTGCGTAAAACCACAAGTTGTGACGTAGGCAATGTAGGTCTGTACCTACGGCCACCGATACTAAACTCATTAAGATAGAAGCAAATTCTACATAGTATGTACTCACCTAAATATTGAGACCAAATACGTAAAATATATATCTACTTAAATATAACTATTCTGAACTAGATGAAGGATGTTACGGACGGCATAGGTAAGAATTTACAAATGTTCTTCTCACTTTCTAGCTGCATGCCTAGTAATGTCAATGAGGGACATTTTTGGCTTCTTCTTCGTAATCTTCATTACTGAATGTCGCGGCCGTCTTGAACAGCTTTATTGGAGTAATAAAAGGTGCTTCCACACCACTCTATCTTCGGCTTGTCAAATCATTTGTTGTTGCCATTGTGCGCCAATACGTCCATCTAATAGGGACATAGATTCTTTGTGTATTTGAAATAAATACCTTCAAAATTATTAAGGAAGATGCAAATTACATTGCACATGTACAGTAAGTTATAAGTCAGATAGTGAATTAATCAATTTTATCTGTGTCTACTTCCTTTTAGAGTAACCCATCCATGATTCTTTTTGTATCTTGTGTGTCTAAGGGCGGTGGAGATCACTTTCCATCAACTGACCCATCTGCTCGTTTGTCAGTCTCTGCTAAAAAAGGCAATATTATAAAAGCGAAATTCGGTTTTGTTGATTAGTCCTTGCATTAAGTAATAGAAAAATGGATCAATATATTTTTGTAAGTAGCATAGGTCGTCCACCTACAAGGTGGACCGACGACCTGATAAAGGTTGCAGGAAGTCGCTGGATGCAGGCCGCTTTCAACAGGTCGACCTGGAAATCTTTGGGGGAGACCTATTTTCAGCAGTGGACGTCCTATAGCTGATGATGATGATGATATTTTTTTATAGGCTGGTGCATTCCATTTTTAGTGATCGCACAAATTGCGTGTTGCCAACTCACTTTGAAACCTAATCTTAACTTGATTAACGCTCCGTAAACGCTCATTTTGGGTATTTAAAATCCATAATGCATTATAATGTTCATGCCAATTACCGTAACGCGTTAGGTCATATAGTAAGAACGGTTTGCGATGACACTATCAGAAACCTATTGAGTCTCATCCAGATGTACTTATTTTAATACCCTTTAGCACGTGCTAAAGTGCTATTGTAATTTGGCGTTTATGTTAAAAATATACTAGCTTTTGCGCGTGGTTTTGCCCGCGTTAAGTCTAGAAATTAAGCTCAAAGAATAATTTTCATGTTTTGAATATTGATTGCGAAAATATAAGGTAATTTAAGAATCACGACTCATATACAAGGGCGTAATTCAATGAATTGAAAAATAAAAAAAAAAACAGAAGATATGTGCTCGAGCTGGTATTCGAATCCTAGTACTCATCGATCTCTCTCATACAAATAAGGAGCGCATTTGATATTTCATATTAAAATATACTCTTAAAATAAAGTTAAGAATAGCGTGCAACACAATGAATATATTCCATATTTGTCACATTGAATACAAAATAAAAATCCTAATTTATGTCCTAAGCATTGAACGATATGAACAGGCGTGTAAAAAACTGCTCGAGTATTGAATCAACTAGTTCATTGTTAACTCATGATAGATGGCCGGCGTGCGTGAGAGACATAAATGTACGTGGATTAACTATTATGTTACTGATATTAATATTATACGTATGAAGTCTTTAAAATAATGGCCTATCGCCCGACTGGTCAAACGTTACTCAATTTTAACGGCTTCTTACATTGATTTTCGCCATACAATTTTGACAGATAAGGCGGCCTTAAACGACATGAGGCGATCATAAGTGTATGAACATTAGGTGGTATGTCCAACAGCAAGCGTCCAGTGGCTGATGATCATGATGTTTAAAATAAAACAAACATACATACATAGACACACGCTGGTATCATCGAAGGGGTAGACAGAAGCTAAATAGAGAATTAGAACACAGACATTTCACTGTGATCATTTTCATCCCAGATGGGCGTTAGCCTATCGCCATATCGGATACAAATTCCAGACGCCGGGCTGATATTGAGTAGAAAACCCAATTATCCGAGACCTCAGGACGATACGTGATAGTCAAACCGCGCATGCAATATCACGATGCCACCGAGGCAGTGAAATCCAAACTCAAACACATTATACATATGTAGTTATTTTATTGTCTCCTTTTAAATATGTGTTTTATCGTCTTTCTGTTTATATGGTATAAAAATGTGTCGCATAATGCTGTGTAGAATAAATATTTTTTCTTTCTTTCTTTCTATATGTTGTTATCCATGTGAAATATTCTTATAACGATTAGAATAAGCTGTCATCATACACCTGTGTTAGTTCACTGTTGTTCATTTCCCGAAGCCCGTCATTAAGCAAAAATAAAACGCTCTTGAGAATTCTTACCGTTTGAACTCAAAAATATCCCCGATGTGGAATATTTTATTGACTTAACCGTTAGTCGTTACAATATATTTCACAGTTTGGACAAAAGCAGACTGCACTGGCCGAAGACCCTAAGCTTATAACGTCAAGCCGATGATATATTACGATTTGCTCAAAGGGGACCCTTTTTTGTTCTCGCCGTAATGGTTTTACTTTAATCGACGAGTGAGAGGGATGAAGATAGGATAAATTTGAGGTGAGAATAGGATGCAAGACCCGATGCCTGTTCCCGCCAACGGAGAAAAATGAATCAGCGGATGAGCAGGAGTAATACTATCAACAGTTTGTTACCAGCCTCTGTTAGTGATGCTTGGTGTTTCTGTGATATACAAATTTTTAATAGAAGTGCTGGCTGCTCTAAAATCCTCAGTGAACAACAGGATGCTATTGGTTGCAAGGAACCATCGATGTGCGAGGTAAGTTCTACCCTCACTTAGATTACTCAATTTTTGCATGCGAAAACGTGGTTGCCCATTAAATAATATTGGTATTTTTACCATGCATGGTTGGCGAGATGTAGGTTAAAATTTCATCATCGTCGTCATCAACCATATGACATCCACTAGGTTAAAACTTAATTAAGGATAATTTTCTTTAATTTTTTATGACAGTACTGATCGACACTCCAGCGCCTGTTTGTTTGAATGACCATAGATTTTAAAAACAACAAATAAAATCAAACTTATGGTTCCTTAGATTGCAATTAATAACTTTTTCCAGATTTGATCTAAACAAATAAGCATTAAGCCACGTAATGCGGGTATCCCGTGTTTACTTTAGTCCCGTTTCTAATCAGAGGCATCTGTGGTGTATGTGGTGAGATTAGTTGCTGGACGAACATCTTCATAGGTTCAAAACCTGTGGAGTACCGCTGAAGTTTGCGTTTCATAGATATGCAATTCACCATGTAGATGGCGCTCTATGTGTTTCAATGTGTGTATTTTGTATAAAGCTGTTCTATAATCAATAAATGAAGGTTATAAAGTGGCTTATTTATTAATATTATTATATATGTGGTTTTAATTTATTTTTGTTTCGAGCGCCCTCTTGTGGCGGTTTACCGCAACAGCTAGACACTAGGGTGGTTATTTGCACCTTCTTTAATTTTAACCTTAAGTAGACGCCTTTAAACACTTATCAATTAATAATTTCATAATTTGATATATCTTGAATCATATTCTGGATAAAACTATTATCACCTTTTGTTTGTAATTATGTCTTAAAATTCTAGTTTATAGTATTAAATAAGTAATCAGGCACTTACTGTTTTTTCTGTAGTAATATTTACTAAATGAACATTATATTTAAGGAACTCTTATTCCCTACTAGATTTTACATTATTTCCTTTATGTCATCTGCCGCATAAAAAAGGATGCATTCCCTAATGATACAATGAATAATGTAAATCAGATGGGTGTAGGAAAATAGCTGCTTTTAAAGTTTCATATTCCTTAATGGAAGCAGTAAATGTACCGTAAGAATTTAAGTTTAAAACTGTGATGGCCACCTTTCGGAGATACTTGCTGTGTATTTTCTGTAAATAACTTTTAGACAGAATTCCTTTAGAGTACGATAGATTGATAGAACCGAATATTACTTTGACTTCAGGACGGTACTTTTGACGGTAGTCTTATCGAAATACAATCATGCCACCAATGCAGTCAGGCAGAGCAATATTTATTATCTATGCCTATGAGGCAGTCAGGCATAATTATTTTTTACACTTAAACTAATATTGAAATGGAATGGTACGGACTGCTGAGACGAGTGTCGAAGGTTCGAGACCAACCCCAAAAAGGAGCACACACCTCTGATTTTTATATGTTAAGTGTGTTTTCATTGTGAAATATTGCTTGCTATAAAGGTGAAGGAAAACATCGTGAGGAAGCCTACATGCCCGAGGTTTTCTCCACATGAGTTTCGAACGTATGTGAAGTCTACTAACCCGCATTAGGCCAGCGTGGTAGATAAGGCCTAACCCCCCTAATTAGTATAGGAGGCCCGTGCCCAGCAGTGGGACAGTAATATTACAGGGCTAATATTATTATTATTATTTAATATACTAAAGAGGAAAGATATTTTAATTTTTGTATTTTTATTTCTAATGAATAGGATCAAAAATTATTGCGGTCCGAGCAAGAATGTTGTTAACAATCGAATTTGATGCTCGATGTTTATGTGAAAGATTAACCCAAGCGAGCTCGATACGAATTCGATTGTCAAAAATATTCCAGCTCGAGTTCCTTATACCTTTTTTGCGCCCTTTACGTTTCTTTATTTCCAACTGCCCTTTACAACGTGGGATCTTTGCAACACGCTTTTCAAATCTTTTGCAGAAAGGATTTGGATTAGTTTTACATCCGGCTGCTTACCTGACGTCAACCTCCTCTGGGGAATCAACATATGGACAGTGAGATTGAAACTCAGGACCTCCCGGTTCACGCACAGACCAAGGACTATCACTAGACCAAGGCGACAATGTTGTTAACATCATATTTTAGAATTAAATTAGAAATATAGGTATACACAGGTTTTTTTATCGATTACTTCTGAAACTATAATTATCTCCACTTCTAGTATATTATTAATTCAAAAACAAGTTAACATACAAATAAAACTGTGATAACCCCTATAATATTATAATGAATTATGACAGGAATAAAGTGAGATATTTTTTATATCGCAGTACATAAGGGTTATATTAAAAGAACGCCAGATGTGGTAGGCGTGAACGATATCTGTTCAATCTTAAACAAAAGTTGGGGCATTCCTAAAGTCTAATCAGAAAGTATAGCTGATAAAGATATTACTTTCATCTCGTAATATTTTTGAGATAAAAACGGGATTGTTTGGTTTTGGTCCGGGTTTTACTTGGTTTCACTACGTAATTTGAAATAGATATATTTATATAGATTGTTATTGAGGCAGTTTATATGATGTTCTAAATGTGTGTTCACGACTATTAAACAAAGAAACTTAAGATTTGTGTTAATAATAGACTTATAGACTTAATACTCATATACCATAATTGCCTCGGTGGCGTGGTGGTATTTCGGTACGACTACGGTTCTGAGGTTTCGGGTTCGATCCCCGGGTCGGGCAAAGTGATATTAGATTTTTCCATATCGGCCCGGAGTCTGGAAGTTGTGCCCGATATGGCGATAGGCCCCTATTACATCTGGGACGGAACTAAGCTTGGTGAAATGTGGGTGTCCAAGGTCCCTAATGCACTCTGCCTTTAGGGATACAGGCGTGAGCTATTGTATGTATACCATAAATATTTGTAGTAAGTGATTAATTTTAACCTCCGCCTTTTAATTCCCTCATTTTCATTAAAATTGACAGGATCCCACTGATTCTTCTGGTATCATATTCATTGGAATAGTGATCCGTTAACGCACGCTTCCTATGGTGCCGTCACGTGGCATACGCGAGCGTCAGTTTCACAGTCACGTGATCACTTCTAATTAACCCAATAAAGACGCTAGTGACGTGTACGCTTATGACACTATTGTGCAGTGGCCATGCAGTATGACCGTCAACAGTGGCGGTGTTAGGCGTTGGTGCCCGCTGACAGCCTTGCGTCTTAGGGGGCCACGCACTCGCCCTTGATTAGAAGGGGGCCTCATGGGATAAAAGTAACATAAAACTGTCATTTTTTTTGCTGTTTGCATTTCTAGATAGCTCAGTTAGGAATGGTACGGACTGCCGAGACAAGTGTCGGAGGTTCGAGAACAACCTCAAAATGGAGCATACACCTCTGACTTTTCTATGTTAAGTGTATTTTCATTGTGAAATACCGCTTGCTATAACGGTGAAGGAAAACATCGTGAGGAAACCCGCATACCCGAGAATTTCTCCACAGAAATTTCGAAGGTATGTGAAGTCTACCAACCCGCATTAGGCCAGCGTGGTAGACTAAGGCCTAACCCCTCTCATTGGTAGAGAAGGCCCGTGCCCAGCAGTGGAACAGTAATGTTACAGGGCTAATATCATTCCTAGATTCTAGCTGAGCTTCCTTCCATGTATCTACAAGTATAAATGTGACCATTGTTAATCCTGGTTTACAGAAGTGACAACGGTGGGTGTGTGAGCGTAATACACTAGTGACTGGCTCTTCCACCACCACCACTTACTTGTGTAAAAAAAAGAACATCCAGTTAGGAATGTAGATCATTTGCGAGTTCCCTAATTCTACGGCACAAGTTGCAGCGAAGCTCACGACACATAAATCGCAAAAGAAATTTTCAAGTGTTACGAGCGAAACCACCAACGGTTGAATTAATTTTGTTCTTGCGAATTTATGGTTGCAAGTTGTTCCCTTGTAGTTGCACACAATCTGTAACAAATTGTGGACGTGCGAACGTTTTGGTTGGCTATGCACGAGTGGTATTCCGAAAATTTGTCATGAGTAAACTCTTGCTTTGCTTTCGTGTGCAGCTGACTGTTGACAAACTTATGACGTGATTTAAGTAGCAATGTGAGCAAGTGACAATTATAGCATTGTCGATATTTAGGGTTCCGATGCCCAATGGCAAAAAAGGAACCCTTTTAGTTTCGCCATGTCCGTCCGTCTGTTTGTCTGACCGCGGTTTATCTCACAGACAATTATTATTATAGTATTACGGCCGGTTTCAATAACCAATCTCAGTTCGAATGTGCAGATAGATTACAAAAATTAGCCAATAAGAACACAGTTTGTACATGACGCCCTCATATGACGTGATTTGATTGGTTCATAATCGCGATCTATCTGCACTCCAACTGAGATCGTTTATTGAAACCAGCCGTTAGAGAACTGTAATTTGGCATGAGTTCACATATCAACCTCATTGAAAAAGATTGTAAAATATTTTTTTTTATATATTTTTTTAGGTTGGTGGCACAAGAGCAGGTAGAAAAATAGAAATATTTTTTAGATTGCCATTTGGCCGGTTTTTATTATATTTGGTCATTAATGAGAATAAGGAAGAAATGGGGTCTCAATTAAAGAATAATTTCTGGTTTGTTTATTATTTATCAACGATAGTTGGTCTCAGCCTTAATAGATATGGGAGGGTTTTCCCAATGAGCAATTATTTTTAGCAATACAAAGTTATTGCAAGCTACAAAATAATCAACCATTACTCAGAAATAAAAAAATATATGTTTTAAGACCATAATGCCATAATCAAGAAATTGGACCTCGTTTTACAGCGCTATAAAATGACCGAGATTTAATTCGAATTGACAACTTTTCCTAGTGTGGGTGTATTACAAAGATATTTAATATTACTATCTGTAGATGGGCTGTCAAGTAAGTTTGATATCAGACGTCAGTAACGCCATCTATCATTTATTACAATACGATGATGCTGCACCTTACTTAAAAATATTTGAGCGCTGCTTATCTTTATACCATAGGTTGTCCCTTTCATTTTTAAACAATGTAACGCAAGGAAAAAAGTGACAGGTTATTCTTCACCATTTGCTCAGCTAAAAATGCTGTTTTAAGTAAGGCCCATAATGTTCTGTGAATGTTCAAGACGACGATTTTATTGTCTAAATATTACTTCTTATGCTGGAACGACATTGTGCGCGTATGTTTCAGATACGACTGAGTGACTTATGACCACGAGGTCACAACTTTTGGATCTGTTGTCCCGCTGTCGTCCCGTCTATCTACTGTTGAATGTCTTTGGTGTAGTATAAGCGCCTAAGCGGTTATAATAAAAGTCAATATTCGCACGAAGCCCTGGCATGAGTTCAGAAGTGGGGCGTTAACAGGAACATTCGCAGCATCTGCTTTCACGCCGACAACCTAAACAGTTTTTAATATAAAGCCTTTAGTTTGTTCATTTGTGCATAGATATACCGGGTGTTGAGTGTTGAGAAAGTTGGTACTAATAACAATTCCATATATAGGGAGGGTGATTTAAAAAATAATGGTAAAGTTAAAAATAATTATTAACGGACCGAATTCAAAACTTATCCGATTTATATGGGAGCTTATTTCAAGGAATAAGCTCTCTTGAAACGGTCCACATTTGACGGAGATATCGCGTAACATACATTAAAAATACTAACGAATTGAAGACCTTCTTTTTTTAGTCGGGCAAAAATTCAACTTAATTTTTTTAATTAATTATTTACCATGAGTATTGTAAAATCGGAATGCGATCTGTGAATCGTTGCAATTAGCGTAGGAACGATTTGTGTATGCTAAATATGTATTATTGCAGTGGTGCTTTGAAAATGTATTGCAGCTGACCCAATGGGCCAGAAGCAATTTTGTTTTCACAAATTCATGTTTTCGCTTTCTTGACCCTTACAACCTATGAACCTTACAACCCTGTCAAATTTAACCGTTAAATTAGTAGTCATCCTCCCTATAAGTGTAGTTATTATTGATACCAATATTTTACAACATTCTATATAGTGTTTGTTCTTGTACTAACTCGATATTTGCAAAAGACAAATGATGAAATATTTAGAAAGTTTTCAATAAACCTGCCTCGGTGGCGTAGTTGTATTTCGGTATGACTACTGTCCTGAGGTCTCGGGTTCGATCCCCGGGTCGGGCAAAGTGATATTGGATTTTTCCATATCAGCCCGGAGTCTGGAATTTGTGCCCGAAATGGCGATAGGCTCGCCCCTTATCACATCTGGGACCGAAATAAGCTCGGTGAAATCTGGGTGTTCTAGTTCGCTAGTGCACCTCTGCCTACCCCCTACAGGCGTGAGCTTATGTGTTATGTTATGTTTTCAATAAAAATTGAAATAAGCATTTGGCTCATAATTCTTAGATAGTCTGAGCAGAGTACAATAAAATACAGTATGAGGAAACCCTCGGGAGAAGCCAGTCAAAATATAATTAAACGCGCCAATGCAAAATTAGGCGTTTGTATTGTTGTCACGAATTGACCTGGCTGAGTTATGTGATATTAAACTTTATTAATCTACTAAAATCAAGTACAATTGTTGCCATTGTTACGTGATTATTGAGGTAATTTTGAATGTATTTTTTATCGTTTCTAGCAATAATAAAGAATACTGAACAACAAAAATTGTTTTTAAGTCTATGATTTTAAGTAAAATTGAAGATATATAATTTTTTTTTAAAAATTGTTTTTTCCATATCAGCCCGGAGTCTGGAATTTGTGTCCGATATGGCGATAGGCTCGCCCCCTATCACATCTGGGCCGGAACTAAGCTCGGCGAAATGTGGGTGTACTAGTTCGCTAGTGCGTCTCTGCCTACCCCTTCGGGGATACAGGCGTGAGCTTATGTTATCTTATTTAAAATATATTTGAATTTTATACTAATGGAATTAAAGGTAAATTACAAAATCTCAATAACGACTGAACAAACATACTTACACACATAATCGCCTATAATGACGAAGGGTTTGGCAAGGGCGCAATTTAATACCCCAACTTTTTGACAAACTTCTGTCCTAAGATGAGATTGAAGACGAGCCTATCTTCATATTGGGCAGAAATATATATTTTTTAATAAATACACCCAACAGTCACACACATAGCCCTGACCCCAAACTGACATCAAGTCTTGTGTCGCGAGTATCGGGAACTACGAAAGACTTTCGGTCTCACAACACCCAGACCCGAAACAAATGTCTGTGGGCCGCACAGACATTTGTCTCGATGCGGGAATCGAACCAACGACCTCACGTTTCACAGCCGACTACTTGCCCGCTGCGCCACGGAGGCTGTCTTTTGAATTGATACTGAGCAGAACCCAATAGCATTTTACGCCACCGGAGATCGAACCCGAGACCTCATAGTACCACGCAATACAACTAAGCCAACAAGGCAGTCTACCGAACCAAAGAATGATCTAGGAAAATGAGAAAAACATTATAGCCGTTATTTCTTTACACATGACGATGAAACGACTCTTAATAACCCTCTTAGAAGATAAATATTCAAAATTTCCGCCTGCTTCCGACGTGGCGCGAGAATAAAAACTGAATTATTTTAGGACGTCCATGAAAATAAGCCGGTTATAATTCGTATGAGCTAAACAAAAGGCATGCTCATATCCGTTGACTTGTTTTGATGCATATACTTTTAAATGAACATGATAATAAGTATGGTAATTTTATATTTGTTAATGATTTATTGTATGGAACGAGTTAAAAGATTAGTATTTTGATGAGATTAATATTATATAAATTTATATCTAATAAAATACTGTTTCAAAATAGTTAATAAATATCTTGTTAATAATATGTATGAACGTAATAAGTACTTATTCGCATTGGCATTTCTATTTTTCGACCGACCTCCCAAAAAGGAGGAGGTCCTCAATTCGTCGTTTTTTTAATGTATGTTACGCGATATCTCCGCCGAATGTGGACCGATCTTCTAAATTATTTTGGAGTTCGATAGAGCTTCTTTTAAGGGTGGTCCCATATAAATGTGATCACGATCGGATTTGAAGTCGGTCCGTTCAGTTTTTAAATTTGTGATTATTACTAGATATGATTATGATGAGGAACAGCATCATACATAATACAGATAGTAGCGGCTTGTAATAAGCTAGCTAGCTAACATGATTATTATGAAAACTCCTATATCCTATACCCTGCCCTAGCGTAACAACCGAGCGGTCAAATACACAATTATGATGAATTTATAACCTCCCTTCAACCGCAAGGGTTCATTTTCACAGCATCAAAAATGCTAATTTAGGTACATCAAATGCTACATTCAACCCCGTTTCTGTGGTACATTTCATTAAAACAGAAAATGACAGGCGAATAAAAGGCTTTTTTCTCTTTTTTCCACAGCGCTGCGAGTTCGGGGTACATGTGACGCCTGAAGCGAAAATGGTACGGCATAAAATGGCGGGTGAAAGATCAATATGACCTACCAAAAGGTGAGCCTGTCTCTTTCTAACACTTGGAATGATATCGTCCGACTCGCTCTGCCGCGCCGCCATGTCACAGTTTTGATATGTCGTATGACAAAAGTGATTTTGGTAGCGAATTTCCACACAACCCTTGGATATGTAAGTCCTTTCAGAGATTCAGAGTTAGTACATTATGTTTGTAGAACGATTAGCGATTTGCGGTGGATGTCATTACGTCGCCTGCGGATAATGCAGCGTTATGAAAATTTCCACTTAAATGGTTAATTTAAATTGTTAACATGCCATTAAAACGTTCTTAAATTAACTCCTGTTGCGTGCTGTTAACAAGTTCGCAGTTAAATAATAAAAATAAACTCATTTTCGGTTAATCTCTCCCATACAGCTTGGGTCGAGAATATTTCGGCACAAGTAATAAACTCGGATTTTCGTTTGATAAGCTTTGTGTAAAAATTGGGGAGTAAAAATTCTGCCAAATTAGCTTTTATATGGTTGTAAAAGTCATGTAGGTATAAATTACTTAATCGTGTAGTTATAAAGATCTGCTTGAATTACTTGATTTATATTAACATAGGTATATTGTGGCCTCCTTGTTCTAGTGGCAGCATATATGGGCTGTGGACCGGGTTCGATACCCAGGTGGGGCAAAGCGAATTTTCTAATTTTATTTGCCCGGGACTGGATCCCTCAGACGGGGTTGACGACACGCAGGCAGTCGGTCGTAAAAACTAAGCTTAATCCTTTCTGCAACATGTTTGAAAAAGTGTGTTGGGCCGACTCCACATTATGGTGGGATAAGGGCAGGTAAAAAGAAAGAAAGGTATATTCTCTGACAAGGTTTATTGCTGTCGTCCTTTTCACGGTAATGGAACATATATTGCAATGGGAAAAACAAGAATAAAATTCAAACGCGTTTTACTGCAATGCGCTCGAAGCAATATACTGTAAAATATCGACACATGATCCAACGCGTCATGAATCACAAGTGACGCTCACTGCTCAGTGTATTCCATTGTAAAATCTGATTTTTGCACGGTCGGGTCTAGACGAGCGAGCAGTTTTATATCTTCATTAAAGCCTTGCATTAGGGTCGTTTTCGCGGGTCGCTTGTAATCGAAGAGTTAGTGCGGATGCGGTGCTGGCCGATTTATGGCCGGCTC
Organism: Clanis bilineata; assembly: GCA_036417725.1. Lineage (NCBI taxonomy): Eukaryota > Metazoa > Arthropoda > Insecta > Lepidoptera > Sphingidae > Clanis > Clanis bilineata. Next base: position 5,924,372 of record CM071142.1, read on the forward strand.
TCATCGGTTGTGATGCTCGTTTTAGAAGTCCGTCCGGGCGTGAATGGATTTTTATGTATAATTTTGCGGTCTTATGTATTTTGTGATTTACCTTATGCACTAAATTTATAAAACCATAGAAATTAATAGTTTTTTATAGAAGAGACTGGCAAACGAGCAGGTAGGTCAACTCATGCTAAGTGATATGCACCGCCCGTCAATTCCCAAGACAAAAAGAATTATGGGTGCGTAGCTAGCCTAAAAAGAGGGGAATAGTGTTTGGGAAAGTAAGGGATTCGGGCTACCGGTAATCTCAAGTTTTCACTTCTCATATTAATATATAAATTATGAAAATCTCATCTAATAATACGAATGATGAAAATATTTAGTTATAATATGTAACTTAAAAGAAATCGACAACAACAATGATCCGACATTTTCGTGGTAAAAATGAACGGCCTTTGCGTGTTCCGTCATCCCGGATAAGTAGAACACTTAACGAAAGTTCTTCAAATCCCTCAGCAGGAGTAAAAATAAGGAATCTGCACTGTCGCTACTTATCAAACTGATATGGATTTTAGTATACGAAAATCAACCTTACCCCACTGTGATAAGAACGTATTGTGTTCCAGTTTTAATGGTTTCGTCACTTGACACGTGAAGGGATCACCGCAGAGGAAGTAAAAAACTGAATATTTCGCGTACACATCTCCCGGTAGCGCCTAGGGATCGGCAACAATTTCCTATAACGGTTGAAGGTTGAAGTGACAGACATAGCTATAAAAATATGCTATTTGCCAGAACGAATATGTGCTTGCGGAAATATGACTTCGTATAGCCCGTACTATAACCTAAGGAATACATTTGTGCGTTTCATCTGCCGTTAGCGTTGATTTAATTTTATCAGGCTAAGTAAAGATGGGAAATTGACGTTTTAGTTTTATCTTTTGTGGGAAAATAGGAGACTGGATTTATGGTGCACAAGGAAACCGTTGCCAACAATTTCGTCAATACAATAAATTATCTATATGTCTTACATAGTTAAGAATCTGGTGAATAATAACCTAGGCATTTTTTGGCCGTCATATTAATTGATTTTAACCTTATTCTTTCGTTCGATATGCCTTCTTCCATTTCTATATAGAGGTAGGTTCGGCGCCACACAAATTTTCAAGCATGTTGTAAAAAGGATTTAGTTTTGTTTTTACGGAGAGGCGTCCACCTAAAGTGAACCCCCATTGGGGGTGCCTTTAACTGTATTGATTATTTTTATACTTTCCAACTTCATGTAAGTAGCTATTATGATATTTTGTTTTACAAAAAAAAATCTTAACTTATTTACACCAGTGTAAGTTCACACTTTGAACCGTGTTGAGTGTTATCTCTATATTATATAACGAAATTAATGGGTGGGGTTGGGGCGATGATTCCTGAGAAAGTTTGTGATGTTCGCATGTTTTTAGATAAAAAGGGTGCGGGGGCAATAACACGGGGCGAGTCGAGCGGGCGAGCTCTCTCGAGCCGACCGCGTTGGATTCTACTTGTATTTTTAATTGAGCGTGTAGTATGTACAGTGTACACACTATGCCCCTTACTTATAAAAATATTTAAGTGCTGCTTATCTTTATACCATAGGTTGTCCCTTTCATTTTTAAAGAATGTAGTAACGCAAGGAAAAAGGTGACAGGTTATTCATAACCATTTGCTCAGCTAAAAATGCCGTTTTAAGGAAGGCCCTATATGACGCGATACTATCTATCTAATAAATAGAACATCAGTAATAATGTTCGCATCATGATTCACGTTTGTATATACAATTAAAAATATGTATTTTTTGTTTATTAATATATTATTTTTGTATTGATTTTATGTGAATTTATATCTACGACTGAGTTTCTTGGTGCTTTTTTCTGACCAGTGGGCTTTTCCGAAGCACCGGTATATATTGTGACGTGTAAATGTGCCCCTAGCGGCCTAATTACTAAATAAACATTTGAATTTGAATTATAAGAAATAATTCTGAAGAATGCCATGAAGTTGCTGTCGCATTCAATGAGTGAGGTTTCCGGTGGCCCAAATCCTTCCCTTCTCAATTCCTATCCTCTAACCCATGATTATTTTGATATCGTAGGTATATGCGATGGATATTACCTACTTACCATCTGGTGACACAACTGCTCGTTTGCTAATGTCTGCAATTAAATATAAGTTGTCCAAAAGAAAACGATCATGCAAAGATGCATTAAAGATATAAGACTAGCTGTTGCTCGCGGCTTCGATCGCGTGGAAATTTATTTAACAAACAAGCTCACAAGTTTTCGCATTTAAAATATAAGTGTGTAGTTGGGATTCCTTTTTCCTTTTAGGATCACTTTTGTTGTCTACATAAAGCGATATTCATAGGCATTTTAATTTTCGAATTGTTTATTCTGAGTGACGTTATAATAGAAAGTTTGGTATCATATTGTTTAGTTATTGGAGTTGGGTAACATTTTGATTGAACTTTGGTAATGTCGTGGGTGGATCGTTCTTGTTTGGGTTCTGTTATTAAACTTGTTTTGTCTGTCTGCGCTTAATATAGTCTTTGTAATGTCGCCTTGAAGTCAAAATTATTTCGAAGATTATAATGATGATGCAGAAGATTTTACCTTCTTTCTTTCTACCTGCCCTTATCCCACCTTAATGTGGGGTCGGCGCAACACACTTTTTCAAGCATGTTACAGAGAGGATTTGGCTTAGTTTTACGACCGGCCGCCTGCCTGACGTCAACCCCCCATGAGGGATCCAGTCTCGGGCAAATTAAATTTGAAAATTTCCTTTGCCGGACCTGGGAATTGAACCCAAGACCTCCATAGCCCTTTTTACCTACAGCATGAAAAAGCCGTTGCGGTTTGTAGGAGTAAGATTTTAGGAACATTTCCCTTTCGTAATTCTTATTTATCTGTTATTCGCGTTTGGTGATTTATCTATCGCTTGGTATTGCTGATATTTATGGATATCGTTGACCATACCATCAGTTGAGACGACTACTCAACTTTTTCCGTGAGCTAATGAAACATAAAAATATCCCATTGAATATCTCTTGAAGTGCAAGTCGATTTCTGACTAATTTCTATCGCGAAGGAAAAGTAACTTAAAGTACCCAGATATACTTTCTATTAAATATTTCCATAAACAAAGAATACTGTCATAATACCAATGACTGAACACGTAGTTATGTGATATATTTATTTAAAAAAAATGAACCTTTACAGCAGTATAAAGGTATGATGAGGTTAGCTTAGGATTTAAGGTAGGTCCCGCGATTTTGATTCTTAATATACTTACAGTATATATTGATTATTTTATCAGATATACTTTCTATTAAATATTTCCATAAACAAACAGCTATAGTATAATAATGTGAAATAGAAACACGTAAACATGTAGGTATATGATAATCTGTCGGGCATATGAAAGGACAACGTATTCCCGGTCACAATGTTATTTACATGAGTATTCCAATAAATGTGAGTAGGGACCGCGCCGCCGCGCCGCACCGCTCCGCGTATTTACCCACGTTGGCCCATGATAGGAGTAATCTCTCGGAAAAGGGTTGGAGGCCGAGATCACGGCTCGCACGCTCCGATGACGACTAAGCTCCGCCGTTTGTGTTATGGAATGTGGGGAATGAAGAGTTTTCTCCAATTTACGTATTGATTACGTTAGTAGGGTTGATTTTATGATAAATAATATAAAATAACAAATAAATAAATAATATTAGCCCAACATCTACTAATCCATGGTTTACCAATACACTGACAAGGAAAATGAACACCTTCAATATATAGTATCTAATAAATATACATAAGCTATGTACTCACTGCTGAAAAAAGGTCTCCCTCAATTCGTCAGCCACAGGACGTCCACTGCTGCACATAGGCTGCTAGGTGGACAGATGACCTGATAAAGTTCGCAGGAAGTAGCTGGATGCAGGTCGCTTCCAACAGGTTAATGTGTCCAGCAGTGGACGTCCTGTGGCTGATGAAAAAATATATACTTATACATAATAAAATATTGAAAGTATATGGAAAATATTTATATAAAGAACTTTGTGATCCAATCTAAAGCTAATACAATTCTAATTATATTATAGCAAACGTACGAAATTAACAAACATGATAAACAAGCAGAAGATTCGCGAGTATCATTCACAAAACAAGTGATATCGAAAATTGCACACATAATTTGTTAACACATCAATTAGCCTTTTGTTGTATCGACAATATGACAAAGCGTTGCATTTTCGGTGTTCGGCCATTATCAGACGACTCTGTTTGTCGGCCCTTATGGCTACAAATGGTCGCGGTATAATTATTATCGTGCTGATTTATAGCACAGGTACCGTTAGCAGAATATAAACGGTGACATTACGCGCTCATTCCTTATTACGCCCTTATAATTATTATGGGTGTTCTAATTGGCCTGTGAGTTGGGCTAAAAGCGTTGTTTCAATTTGCGACAATGTGCCGTATTGTTATATCAGGGGTTCGACGGAGTGTTGCCAGAATGACTGGAGTGAGAAAAGTTTGGCAAATATAGCACAAAATTAAAAATAAATACGCAAGCTACGTTTGTAACCCCATAAGGGTAGACAGAGGTGCAGCTATTAGACCCACGGTTCACTTGGCTTAATTCTGTACCATCTTTTTTTTATAGCAGAGACTGGCAAACGAGATGGATCACCTGATGGTAAGTAAACCACCGCCCATAGACACCCACGACACGAGAAGAAACCTGGGTGCGTTGCCATCCTAAAAGGAGGGAATGGAAGGGGAGGGAAAAGGGATTGGGAAAGAAGAAGGGGGGAATTGGGCCACGGGAAATCTCACTCACCGAACGAAACGCGACAGCGAGCTGCCACTTTATGTCAGTTTTCTGTGAGACAGTGGTATCAAACCGGTCGAGTCGGCCCATTCGTGTTGTAGACGTAACTGACTACAACGTGGCTCTATCACTCAAGCATTTGCACGTCCTATCACCATACAGATAATTCATTTGTGATTTCTTTGTTTTAAAATCCACACATCATTACAATTGCATTACCCGAGATTGAAATCCAGTATCTCATTATCAAAGAATACTGTCATAATACCAATAAGTGAACACGTAGTTATGTGATGTATTTATTTAAAAAAAATAACTTTTACAGCAGTATAAAGGTATTATTAGATTAGCTTACGCTTTAAGGGCCACTTGCAGAGCCGCGATAAATCTCTATTTATCCCAAATGTTGATTTAAAGATAGAAGTGAGCTGTAGGAGAAATCGAGATAAGGTGTAATACTAGATTAGTAATATCACTGCAAGTCGCCCTAAGTGAGGTCCCGCGATTTTGATCCTTGATAAACTTACAGAACATATTGATTATTTTATGTTAATAAATCAAACGAATGAACCAGATATCTTAGGTATATGAATAGGCATATTATTCTGGCAAAGCACTATAAAAATAAACGATCAACACCATCTCCAGTCAGGCAGTAAAATCAGAGGCTAACAACAAAAAACTTTGGTTCAAGCATATAAAACATTCTCTGGCAATAAGAGGTTACGAGCTACGAAAGGTAGTGAATGAACGAGAGGAGCCTCAGATATGTCTCAGTGTATATTTTTTGCTTCATATAAAAGTTCACTTGTAGGAAATGTCTTCTATGTAAAGCCTTGACACAATATTTATGTCAAGAAAATAAAGAAATCAAAATACTGTTTGCGAAAAACCTATGTTTACGGATTGGAACCTCCAGAGGGGGTTGACGTCAGGCATTCAGTCGTAAAAACTAAGTAGAATCATTTCTGCAACGTGCTTGAAAGTGTGTTGCACTGACTTCACAATGTGGGCTGTGGGATAAGGGCAGATTGAAAGAAAGATAAAACTTATGTTTGACATTTAACTCCACATGGTGTTGAAATGATTTGGAACAGACATTCAACAGTACGTAGACGGGACAACAGCTCAAAACTTGTGGTCCAACAGTTGTGACCTCGTGGTCATAAGTCACTCAATCGTATTTGAAACATACGCGCGCAAGGTCGTGCCATCGTAATAATATTGAGACAGTAAAATTGACTTTCGTGATTCTTGAGCATTTACAGAACATTCTAGGGTGTAAATCATTGTAATAAGAGCCCTCGCATTGTAATAAAGGGTAGATGGCGTTACTTAAGTTTGAGATCATTTTTTTGTATGGAAACTTGCTTGATAGCCCCCTCTTTCTTGCTTTCTGCCGTTATGCCGGCCGTCTGCCAGGGTCCATCTTCCTACTTAAACGCTTCCACTTCGCCCGGTCATCAACATCCTTTATAGTAAGGCCATTGGCTTTCATATCTTCCTCTATAGTTAGTAATATTTAATTATTGATAGCCCCTCTATCATCATCATCATCATCAGCCATAGGACGTCCACTGCTGTGAACAAGGTCGCAGGAAGTCGCTGGATGCAGGTCGCTTCCAACAGGTCGATCTGGAAATCTATGGGGGAGGCCTATGTTCAGCAGTGGACGTCCTATAGCCCATCTATAGTGAGTTTGATTTGGAACGAGATTTTTTCGTATTTATATCTAAGGATTTTCCAAGTACATAGAAAATATAAAACTCCAGCGCTATTTATTATGTTCGTAAAAAATAAGTGACTGATGTAGATAATTTTTCTGCTAACCCTTCTTTTTGTTTACCACTGCACTATTTCTGCATCAATTTAATGACGTCATAAATTCTTAATTAAATTCAGCCTGCACGTTGCTAGATATAGGCAGTTATATATGATATAGTGATATGGCGACTAATTAACTGAATATTTGTTAGGGACCTATGATTTATACTGTAATATGGCGGAGTTACTTTGATTAACTTGTACATTGTATAGTTTCTTTTCAGGTTGGCGAGTTCAAGCTGTTAGAACAACTTTTAATACAACACCAATGATCATAGAGAAGAAATATTTTGAGGTAAGTGTGACTTTTTTGATACAGATATTTTTGAATTGGAAGTATTAAATTGTAAGTACTGTGGTTAAAAAAATCAAAATTTTCGACATATGACGTTCTTGATGGACGCCATAAATACTCAGGCGTTATTTAACATACTAGGCAAAAGATTTTTATACTGTTAGTTAATACGTTTTACCAGGCTGCCTCGGAATGGGATTATGTTTTCCATAATATCATTATTCGCACCATATTTATACAGCATGTTTAAATAAAATCTTTATTATCGCTATTTTAAATATCTTCGCAATAGAACAGATATTTCGTTGATGCGATTATATAAACCGAGCATATAATTTCTATTCTTATAAACTAAAACCTATTCTTAAAATAATTTTACTTTAAACAGCATAATCCAAACTAGTAAAGGCTTGATACGAGTTGATACGAGTTCTAAAATACGAGTATAAACAGAATCCATTCGTTTGCTTACTTTCTAATTCAATTTAAAGTGTGTTCAAGCGAAACAGACTTATGTGGGGATCTAGTTGGCAAACAATTTTCATAGCCGGGCGGCAGCTGCTGCACTCTGATTGCCTAAAACTTTCCGCTGGATTTGTGCACTGTTATAAAAAGACGTGTGTGCAATATTGTGATCTGTACAGAATTCTAAAATTGAGTTGCATCTTTTCTTGTTGGTATGCTAGAGCGTATGTTGACCATGTGCAATTTTCACCAATATTAGCTGTGACTTTATATATTATAGATCGTGGTTCAGATATGGTGGGAATCGAAAAAAGATAAGAATGTTCAACAGTGATAGGCTGATAAATGCTTATGATGACAGCGCTATTACTTGTCTAAAGTTAGACCTAAACTCGATTTATCCTACAGCTTATTCCAATATTTAAATACAGATTTGGGATAAATTAAGATTTTTCCAAGTGATGCAAGTCACCCTATTAATTATATAAAAATATTTTGATTAGTAAATAAAATGCTCACGTCTGTAACCGAGGAGGTGTAGGCAGAGAGAACACCCATATTTCGCCGAGCCTATCGTCATATCGGGCATAAATTTCATTTAAAATTTTGAAAATGACTATATTATAAAGCTGAAAAGCAGAAACGATTCGAAATTTTTGTTTGTTTTCAAATAAGTATTAGCAATCGTGCTTAGCTGTCTATAAAATAAGACAGGCTCGTAGAACAAAATAAACGCCAAAAGGAAATCAGCTGTCAAAATGGCAAAAATATCGAAGAAATACAAGGGAAAAAAGTACACGAATGAGCATTCGGGAAAAAAACCACGAAATCGATAACACATCTCATTTGTGAATGACAATGGAAGTTGTGGAGGAAGTGGGAGAAAATTGGAAAGCATTCACTTAATATTTTCAGTATTATAACATTTTCTGGTAAATATATGACAGCTTCAAGGAATTACCAAAACATGATGAAATAATCAGGCTGTATAATGCTATGTACGATTTGCATTATACCATAGTATATAAAGCTATATATACTGCATTTTTTAAACCGGGTTTTGCTTGTAGCTCCATCCGCGTGAACATTATAATAATTTTATTCCATCTTATTGCTAATTCATTTTGGAGTTTGGGATCAACAGCTGTTAATTCAGCAGCTTATGTTCAGTTATTAAATTTTGAAACTTTATTTTATTTAAAACACCCTACTTTTACCGCATACAATATTATGTGCTGTAAATGACACCTAACAGTCACACACACAGTTCTAACCCCACACTAAGATCGAGTCTTGTGTCGTGGGTATCAGAAACTACGACAAACTTTCGGTGTCACAATACCCAGACCCGAAACAAATATCTGTGGGCCACACAAATATTTGTCTCGGTGCGGGAATCGAACACTTCACAGCCGGCTAATCGCCCACTGTGCCACGGAGGCTGTCAATATATTATAATGATAATGATAAATGTTATGTTATGTTTTATCGGTTCCCAATACTCCAAAATGACAATGTCTTTTGAAGCTTAGCTTATCCAGCTCAATATTTTCTGAGTTATAATAAGTATTATATTTTGTTTCATCATTCAAAAATCATTGTCCAAAAACTTTAGACCTTCTTTAAATGTTAATTGCCAAGAGACTTGTTTGTAATATTTTTGTAATAGGTATGGCCAGTCTTCTGATCATCTCTTTACCCTTGGTCTGCCATGTTTTCCCGTCTTTGTGTAGGTACCGACTCTCTTACTAATTTCGCTTTCGTCCGACATGCGGCAATTCAAATTATTCCTGCAGCATACATGGAAAATTCTGTATGTAAAGAAAACATGATGAAATATACTATATATTGTAATTTGTTGGTGTTGTCTGATATAAATCGCTTTAAGACCGCCTATTGATGTTTCATGATTGTAACATTTTATAGTCTATGGTTTATCGTGTTTGTACTATTCCTAATAAAGAGTTATGTATCTATCTTGATATTTAATCGTGTATGGTGTAGTTGGGTGGAAAATTCAGCGGAATAAGGAAGTGCACCGACCAAGTTATAATGCTCGTAAGTTGGGCTGTTCCGCGCAGCGCTACGAGTCTCTCCAACTTATTATGAGGCAAAAAGCCGCATTTTCTAACCTCGTTACGTTGCTACAACGGAAACTTGCATTGTATTTTCAAACTTGTGCTACCGGAAATTTCTTTCTTTTAAGATAAAGGGTGTATTTGAACGTTGTGGTGAAATAATTATTGATTCAAAATGGAGACTCATGGCGAAGATTTCTAAAAGACACGGCCTTGGAAATAGTTGAAAAAAAATGTTATTGCTTTTTACGCAAAATATATCATTTGCACTTAACAGTAAGTATAACTATAAAAGCAAAACACTGAAAAAAAGCATAATAGGTATTTCATTTTATGTATTTTCATGTATCGGATACAGTATGTGTCCGGTATCATCTACACGGATATTGTCTATCTGTATATAGAGAAAGGTAAAACACTAACGCGCGGTTCCAATAAACAATCTCAGTAGCCCGAGCACGAAAAACTAATGTAAATGTAAATGTATTCGAGTTCGCTGCGTGCGCACTGGTGACGTTTGGTTAATATTTCATACAAATTTCATAGACGCGCACCGAGTTCGAATAAATTTACGGTTGTCAGAAATTTTCCTGCTCAGGCCGCAGTTCGAATGTGTAGATAGATTACAAATATTAGCCAATAAGAACACAGTTTCAACATGACTCCGTCAAATGATTTGATTTGATTGGTTCATAATCGCGATCTATCTGCACTCTAAACTGAGATCGTTTATTGAAACCGGCCGTAAATTGCAATGGTATTAAAATATACATTTAATTCAAGCATATTTTTATATAATATACATACATCTATGAGCTCACGTCTATATTCACATTGGGGTAGGCACTAGGCAAAGCCGCAGGCAGGCAGTAGCAGAGTAGGTAGCAGAGAGGTTTTTATATAACGCTGTTCCCAAACGTAGTTTCTGTGAATATTCATAGAGCATTCAGATATTTTATTTGATATTGAATGTGCAGTTTACATACGTTATGTAAAATGAAGGCTTTAAACTGCCGCTCGGAACTTTTCGACTAGCTGACCCGGTTCGTGACGATGTATTCTGAACTGGTAAGATATCATTGGACGTGTCGTTTGAGTATTATGAAACGTTATTACTTTTGCAAAGGATTTCTTTTTAACAAATTGTCTGCAGTTTTCACTTAGTTTGAGTAAGAAGTTATGTTAACGTCGGAATTTGCAACTTGTTACAATCATCTGGAGTCGCCTAGCTGTAGGCAGTGTATTCTAGTGTTCTCGGCCGTAGAATAGCATATTTTATCAGGAATTTAAAAGTAATCTGCTTACCCCCAAATGGTCAAACGCTGCCTAAATATTTAGGATGGCCTTACCGATTTAAGCACTCCTTATTCTTCAATTTGGCATGGTCAAACAGAACCTATCTCTTCACATTAAATGTAAGCAGGACCCAGTTTAAGGCCCGCTTATTTCATAAAACGGCATGGTCAACAAGTGCCTAAAGTTTGACAGCTATTTAAGGCCCGCTTAACTAGCATTTAATCGAGATTAGTTTGAGAGTACCTGCGACCAATCTCAAATGAAACTATTGTATAGTTTGTGATGATGTATGGATGTTTTGTTACTCTTTCACACCAGAATGTCTGAAGAGATCTGAATGAAATTTGGCACAGAGATGGATTAAAGTCTGAAATAGCACACAGGCTACTTTTTTCCCCGGAAAAATGTATGGTTTCTGTAGGATAGATTTGTTTAAATAAATAAAATTTCACGCGAACGGAATGGCGGGCATAGGTTTGTATTTCATGATTTCCGTGTTGCGTGTAGTGTTTAATAATAATATATGCCTATTACCTACCCCTTGATTTCAATAAAATGTATTTTTCCTCAATTTATCGCACTCGTAGAAGCCAAGACAAATAAAACACTTCAAAAATACAATGATTAATTTTATTAAATCCGATCCACACTACTGCATGTTGCCGAATTCCTCAATCCTCTCCAATATAATGGTTTTTATATGGTTCTGCTGAAGCCGGCGTGAACTGGGACGTCCTGAATTCCTTTCTCAGATCGGGCCGAGTATTTTTCTTCACACGGTCAGACACAGTAACTGGCAAGAAAAATTCAAGAAGACTTCTTTCATTGAAACGCTCCAAGAAATATCCTCCATATCCAAACTTCATAGTTTCCATAATCTCTCCATCTGCGTTGATGTTTATTACATAAAACAAAATCACTTCACATACAACAAACACAGTTATTTAATTACGAAAATAAATATAAACAAACAGGTCGCCATTTGGCAAATTTTTTTTTTCAATTCTTCCACACAAATCATTGACTAAGGACGAAAGATACATACTGCCAAGTGGTAAATATTTTAACAAGATACTAATAAATTATAAAAAGATCCATTTTAAGTTCCGTTTCTATTATATAAAAATGTATAATAACAAAAAATAGACAGAGATAACATAAACATTACAGAAAAAATTACTACAGATGAAATATGATCGGAATGGCACATGGAATGCAAAAAGTTAAATAAACATTATAGAATCATGTATTCTGCCAATTATTTATTATAATTATCTTAAAAAAAAATAAATGATATAAAATGATTCTACGTGAAACGAAACAAAAATATAATTTTATAAAAATTTTGTAATCGAGAACAAACTTTTATTATCTGTAGCAAAATGATTGATCCTCAGCTGATTTTTCCGCCAAGTCTTCTCAAGTGCGTACGACCATGCCGCTCAAAAATTATTGTCTGCTTAACTTTGGGTAGTGCTCAAATGACTTGGATGATTGAGCACTGTTTGACCATTCGGCCCTTAGCCTATAAAATTTATTGGAAGGGGTAACTGTCTAATGACAAAAAAACCTATTAGCAATCTGTGACGTCATCGGCCATAACAGTGCGAGCATTAGAAAGGGATAGCAATATATACCCACTCCTGCTCAATAATAATAATATATAATACTAGCTGACCCGCGCAACTTCGTCTGCGTATGAGAGAGAGGGTTGAAAGAGTGAGTCGTAGGCACCTATAGCACAATAATTCTAAAAAGGTAATGATATGTTTTGCTAAACTTCGAGAGATAGTACGTGACTTCGGTGCGGTTCCGTCAATCACCCCGTCTGTCAACCCGTCTGTCACCCGTCTGTCACCCCGCCTGTCACCCAGCCTGTCATCCGCCTGTCACCCCGTCTGTAACCCGTCTGTCACCCCGTCAGTCACCCCATCAGTCACCCTGCCTGTCACCACATCTGTCACCCCGTCTGTCACCCTGTCTGTCACCCCGTTTGTCACCCCGTCTGTAACCCGTCTATCACCCCGTCAGTCACCCCATCAGTCACCCTGTCTGTCACCCCGTCTGTCACCCCGTCTGTTACCCCGTCTGTCACCCCGTCTGTCACCGCGTCTGTCTTCCCGTCTGTCACCCCGTCTGTAATCCGTCTGTCACATCGGCTGACACCCCATCACTCACCCTGTCTGTCACCCTGCCTGTCACCCTGTCTGTCACCCTGCCTGTCACCCCGCCTGACACCCGTCTGTCACCCGATCAGTCACCCTGTCTGTCACCCTGCCTGTCACCCCGTCTGTCACCCTGTCTGTCACCCCGTCTGTCACCCCGCCTGTCACCCACCTGTCACCCACCTGTCACCCCGTCTGTCACCCCGTCTGTCACCCGTCTGTCACCCCGTCTGTCAACCCGTCTGTTACCCGTCTGTCACCCCGCCTGTCACCCGTCTGTCACCCCGTCGGTCACCCCGCCTGTTACCCCATCTGTCACCCAGCCTGTCACCCATCTGTCACCCCGGCTGTCACCCGTCTGTCACCCCGCATGTCACCCGTCAGTCACCCCATCAGTCACCCCGTCAGGTATCCCTTAGTCACCCCATCATTCAACCCGTCGGTCAACACTAAAAGAATTTTTCAATTCGAACCAGTAGTTTCTGAGATACCAACTTCCCCGGCTTTAAACATTTTTCATTTCTGCTCCGCTCCTATTGGTCATAGCGTCAAAAAGAATTTTTCAAATCGAACCAGTTGATACTAACGACACTCAATTGTTTTGCCTTCCCGGAACCTCTCCACTAAAATTTGAGCTTTATCGTATGGAATTAAAGTTTAAATTGACTTTTAAGTATTATTACGAATCGATTGTATGGGAGTATAGAAAAGTGTTGTTTTTAGACTTTTTAGGCAATTTTTAAATTTTTTTCTCTCCGTAAGAACCATCCTCGTACTTCGAGGAATATTCTAAAAAAAGAATTAATGAAATCGGTCCAGCCGTTCACGCGTGATGCGATGACAACGGAAAACGGGTTTCATTTTTATATATATAGACTAGCTGACCCGCGCAACTTTGTCTGCGTAGGAGAGAGGGGGTTGAAAGAATGAGCCGTAGGCACCTATAATCCAATAATTCTAAAGGAGGTAATGGGATGATCTACTTCGGTCCGGTTTCGTCAGTCACCTAGTCAGTACTCCCGTCAGTCACCCCGTCCATCACCCTGTCGGTTACCCCGTCCACCACCCCGTCGGTCATCCTGTTGTCACCCCGACAGTCACCCTGTCGGTCAACCCGTCGATCACCCTGTCGGTCACCCAGTCTGTCACCCGTCTGTTACCCGTCTGTCACCCCGTATGTCACCCCATCTGCCACCCAGTGTGTCACCCCGTCTGTCACCCATCTGTCACCCCGTCTGCAACCCGTCTATCACCCATCTTTCACCCCGTCTGTCACCAGTCTGCCACCCATCTGTCACCCCGTCTGTCACCTGTCTGTCACCCGTCTGTCACCCAGTCGGTCACTCCATCTGTCTGCCCGATTGTCATCCCGTCTGTCACCCCGTCTGTCACCCGTGTGTCACCCGTTTGTCAGCCGTCTGTCAGCCGTCTGTTACCCCGTCTGTCACCCATCTGTCACCCGACTGTCACCCATCTGTTACCCCGTCTGTCACCCGTCTGTCATACGTCTGTCACCCCGTCTGTCATCCGTCTGTCACCCCGTCTGTCACTCCGTCTGTCACCCCATCAGTCACCCGATCAATCACCCCGTCGGTCACCCCGTCAGTCACCTCGTCAGTCACCTCGTCAGTCACCTCGTCAGTCACCCCGTCCGCCACCCCATCAGTCAGCCTGTCAGTCACCCCGTCATTCCTCACGTCAGTCACCCTGTCAGTCACCCCATCAGTTACTCCATCAGTCACCCTATCAATCACCCCGTCAGTCACCCCTTAGGTCATAGCGTGATGTTATATAACCTATAGCCGTCCTCGATAAATGGGCTATCCAACATAAACATATTTTTTTCAATTCGAACCAGTAGTTTCTGAGATATCAACTTCCCCGCTTTTCAACATTTTTCATTTCTGCTCCGCTCCCATTCGGGACGCCGCGCCGTGTCAGCTAGTATGTAGTAGTAACAATTGAATGACGTTACCATCGTATAAATATTGACAAATATTGACGTCACTCAATTGTTTTGCCTTCCCGGAACCTCTCCACTCACACTTAAACTTTATGGTATGGAATTAAAGTTCAAATTGACTTTTAAGTATTATTACGAATCGATTGTATGGGAGTACAGAAAAGTGTTGTTTTTAGACTTTTTCAGACAATTTTTCATTTTTTTCTCTCCGTAAGAACCATCCTCGTACTTCGAGGAATATTCTAAAAAAAGAATTAGCGAAATCGGTCCAGCCGTTCACGCGTGATGCGATGACAACGGAAAACGGGTTTCATTTTTATATATATAGATTAGCCCTGTAATATTACTGTCACACTGCTGGGCACGGGCCTCCTCTACTAATGAGAGGGGTTAGGCCTTAGTTTAGCACGCAGGCCTAATGCGAGTTGGTAGACTTCACATACCTTCGAAATTCCTGTGAAGAAATTCTCAGGTATGCAGGTTTCCTCACGATGTTTTCCTTCACCGTTATAGCAAGCGATATTTCACAATGAAAATACACTTAACATAGAAAAGTCAGAGGTGTATGCTCCATTTTGGGGTTGGTCTCGAACCTCCGACACTTGTCTCGGCAGTCCGTACCATTCCCAACTGAGCTATCGCTGCTTGCTGCTCAATGCATTATTTAAAATTGTTTTTTTTTCTTGAAACATCATAAAATTATTTTTTAACAAATTTTGAAGCAGTTTTTACAAAAAAGGTTTTGTTTTCGTAATATTAACCAATCGTGTACAAAAAAATGTATAAATATATGAAACTACCTCACTGTAAAGACGAATATAGCACAGAATAAGGCCATAGAATAGCCATTTGGACCGGCACCAACGAAGTGCCTTCGGGTCCAATTAACATGTTGATAATAAAACTAACGGCCGGTCCTGTTTTTGTTCGCTGCGTTTTATTTGTTTGTTGCAACATTTCGTTGCCAAAGATATGCGAAGGTGCATTGTTACTACAGACGGTAAAATGGGATTCTTCGTCTGTTGTTTTAGTTAAAGTAATGTTTTGTAAAATGGATATCGTTCTGTGGTTATTCCTAGATGGGCAAAGAGTGACAACATTATTAATATCGAGCCATATAATATTGTCATGGATGGAAGCCATTCTGACAATCTTTGGATGAGTGTTATGAATAGCTGATGCTACACAATGCGCAGTCGCACAGAGTGCCTGATAACGATGTTGGTAGTGATTGTCGTTTTCAAGACGAAGTTATTTAAGTGGATTAAACATATTTGTGTAATCCAACTTAGAAAATTATTAACGACTTTATAGAATTATCCTAGAATAGGGTGTTGCTCTGTGAATATTCCATACTATTATAATAAAGAACCACTGAGGCACCACTAAATTTTAAATTTTTCTATAACTTTGACTGCTCCGTCGTTGTATTTCGGTACGACTACCGTCCTGAGGTCTCGGGTTCGATCGGTCGGGTCGGGCAAATTGATATTGGTTTTTTTTCAACTCAACCCGAAGTCTGGAAATTGTGTCTGATATGGCGATAGGCTCGCCCCCTCTCACATCTGGAACGGAAATAAGCGCGGCGAAATGTGGGTGTTCTAGTTCACTAGTGCGCCTGTGCCTACCTCTTCGGGGATACAGGCGTGAGCTTATGTATGTTATTATAATAAAGTATCACTGAGGCACCACCAATATTTTTAAACGTTTTTCTATATGAACAGAATACTCAAACAATTTCCTTAAACATTTATTTAAAGTTACCACGTTAAACATATAACGTCCAATGTGCAACGAACTGGGTGTACGCTCGGAATCCTCTCGCAAGAGCAAGTACACCTGTGTCCAGACTCCAGTAATCACGTAACTACAGTTGGTAAGCTTGGACTAAATTCTAGTGAAATACCAGCGATTTATTTACTTATTCGCTATATATTGAATGGGGCAGCTGGTCATGTTTTATGGAAGGAAATTGGAAGAGTAATGTAAGAATGTTGCTTATAAAGCTGACATAAAATTTATTGCCTTATCTCTTTGAGGGCCAATTCTGTATACATTGCTTTTAGTCGTAAATTAAGTATATTTGTGATAATAAGCGTCAATAGCTCTGCTGTAAACATTTTATCATAAAATATTCTCTATTCATTGATGATGTATGCATATTAATACAATGAGGCTTATTTATAAAAACAGTTTAACTGAGCAAATGAAATAAGAATAAAGAATAGTCTTTCCCTTTTACTTTCAAACAATTTGACACAAGGAAAGAAGTGCCAGACTAGCCTTCTTAGCCATTTGCTCAGCTAAACTGTTTTTATAAGCAAGGCCCATTTGGACTTGAATCATAATTTTAAACGACGTCAAAAACCACAAACGTCCATTGGGTACTGAGGGTTGTGTTTTTGAAAATAAGAAAGGTATGCAGCTGCCTTGTACCGATCTAAATAGAGCTTAATGTATTTTTCCACCTGCCCTTACCGGGATGAGCGCAGCCATTAAGTAGGACTCAATGCGGGGTCGGTGCAACACATTTTATAAGCATGTTGTAGGATTCTTAGGTTTTATGACCAGTGGTATCTTTGAGCCATAGTGTAGACAGTTACGTGTACAGCACGAATTGGCCGCCTCGACTGTTTTTATACCACTGTCTCACAGAAAACCAACGTAAAATGTCAGCTTGCTGTCGCGCTACGTTCGGTGAGTGAGATTTCCGGTGGCCCAATTCCCCCCTCCTTTTCCCACCTTCCAATCCCTCATTTTAGGTTAGCAACATACCCATGATTCTTTTTGTCTTGGGTGTCTAAGGGCGGTGGAGGTCACTTACCATCTGCTCGTTTGCCAGTCTCTGCTATAAAAAAAAAGTTACCTCCCTGACGTTAACCTCCTCTGTGAGATGCAGTCTTGGGCAAAACTCGCGTTGCTTGAACTAGGAATCGAACCCAGGACCTCCCAGTCCAAAACCGAAAACGCGATTAATTATGTACCAATTGCAATTTGCAATGGTAACACCAGAAAACAATGTTCTTCGTTTATTTAAGGCATACATATTGGTACTGAACTGCCATTGCACTGAACAAAGGGAACATTAAACTGTAATACAGCAAATACAGACATTCCCAGATGCGTTGTTCACTGTAAACTCTTTTAAAGAACTGTATAAATATTGTTTTATCACTATATGCAATTTTATGGCGCACTGGTTATTGGATGCAGTATCGTATTCCGTTTAATCTAAGTATACCGTATAGGTAGGTGATTCTAGGATGTTCTGCGCAATTTTATATCGAAATTCTGAGAGAAAAGGAAATGTTAAGTTTATGATTGAGGTCTGTGCAAGTTTCTTTAAACTGAATATATTTGATTATAATATTTTTATTATACATGATGAATGTTTATCGCAGGACGCAGCCAAACAGAAAATTTTTATTCACGTAGCCGCGTCATAAGATTTGATTATAATAATTTATAATCTCATGATGTAACCACGTAATTTACAGTTTTCTGTTATATCTGTACTAACTCGTAAGTAAAAACGGGACTTTTTCTTATGACACTAATTTAATTGTTGTTAACTACAAATCTACTAAACCCTGATTGGCACGATTATAAATAAATACACCCAACAATCACACCCATAATCCCCATACTAGGTATATAACCTGTATCCTGAATATCAGAAGATATGAGAAACTTATGGTCTCACAACACCCAGACCCGAAACAAATATATGTGGGCCACACAAACATTTGCCTCGGTGCGGGAATCGAACGCGCGGCCTCTCACACTCTCGCCCACTGCGCCACGGAGGCTGTCGAAAGTAAGTTGTTATATTGCCAATATTATGTAGAATTATTGGAATATAATTTTGATATAATGACGAAGATTTAGTAGCCAGTCTATAGAAATCCTTAGGGCATGTGAGCGTGGGAGTTTGTTAAATTGGTCTCTAAGGCTCGGCAAATTGGACCCATGTTATCGCCAGTGTGGTTTAAAGACAGGCCTGGTTTAATCAGCTGCGATAGGTCCTTCCGAAGGTATTAATATTAGACAGATAGTTTAATGATAAAGATATCAAGTTACATACATAAAAATACTGACGAAGAGCCTCCTTTTTCGACCGACTTCCAAAAAGGAGAAGGTCATACATATGTTACGCGATATCTCCGCCAAATGTAGACCTATTTTCAAAATTTTTTTGTGTTCGAAAGAGCTTATTTCAAGGGTGGTCCCATTTGGTCAGGATCGGAGCAAGTTGGAAGACGGTCAGTTAAGTTTTTAAACTTGTGATTATTTGAAGTCACTTCAAAAACAAAATTCGATTGCAAACATTGTTGTACAATGTCCATTTTGGACTCAGCTTCCTCCTGTGGTATTTCCAGACCGATACAACTTAGGAACTTTAAAATAGTCTTTAAGCCATTATTTAAAGGCGCCCTAAAGGTCGTCATCTTATATACAGTCTGGCGTCGCGGGTGTTCATGGGCGGCGGAGATCGCTTACCATCAGCTTGCCTGTCTGTTTGTTTGACTCCTTTCTTTCTACCTATCCCTATCCCACATTAATATGGGGTCGGCGCAACACAATCTTTTCAAGCATGTTGCAGAAATTATTTAGCTTACTGATTTCTTAAGTTTACGCGAATATTATACATTGAAATAAAACTATTCTTACGGATTCTATCACGATTATGTTTTAAATATTATTTAGCTTAGTTTTAACGACCGGCTGCCTGCCTGATGTCAACTCGACCTGGGGGATCATGCTTTGTTTGTCTCCTATGTCACAAAAAATGATTGTATTTTTAACGGACTTCCAAAAAGGAGAAGGTCCTCAATTTGTCTGTATATTTTTACATATGTTACGCGATATCTCCGCCAAATGTGGACGGATTTTCAAGATTATTTTTGTTTTCGATAGAGCTTATTTCAATATACACAATTTGGTCACGATCGTATAAGTTTTGAATTCGGCCCGTTAAGTTTTTTAAAACATCATTAATTTATATATTTGCGCTACAAAACCCGTCTAGTAAATTCGCTCTTGTTTCGCAGACATAGTTCATTACAGTTTAATTTCCATGCTGTGAGTTATACCAGATGACGTCGGAGATGAAACAAACATCTAATATTCAAACAGCAAACATAATATCTATTGAACGTCGGATTACAAAGCACAGTCGTGCCAAGCAATACATTAAATTGGACGGGGCCCAAGCGGGCATCGAATTTGTGTTCAATTAATGGGGTTTTACGAACAGCTATGTTGGAAATGCAGCTTATTTGTTGCCAGGCTTGTATTATAAAGCTGGTATCATTATGTTGCTTATGTATTTTGATTCGCATCAACACTTGATTCGAGTTTCTTTATGGCGATGGGCTCGCCTTCTGTCACATCTGGGATAGAAATGAGCCAGGCGAAATGTGGATGTTCTAGTTTGCCTCTGGATACCTTTTCGGGGATACAGGCGTGAGCTTATGTAGGTAAGTATGTCAGCGCTTCAATCCCAACCTGACGTTTGTAAATATTGTGTGGATTTGTCGATAGACGGGTCAATTTTGGTTGAGTAATTTTATTGAAAAATAAACGAATAAAATGTTAACCCCTAACAGTCGATCAAAATTAATTTATAATTTCTGTAATGTATTATTGTCATAAACATGTTCTTTCGAAAATAGTTTTTCAGTCTTCAAAGACTGCCTGGGTGGCGTGATGTTATTTCGGTACGACTACGGTTCTGAGGTCTCGGGTTCGATCCCGGGTCGGGCAAAGTGATATTGGATTTTTCCATATCAGCCCGGAGTCTGGAATTTGTGCCCGATATGGCGATAGGCTCGCCCCCTATCACATCTGGGACGGAACTAAGCTCGGCGAAATGTGGGTGTTCTAGTTCGCTAGTATGCCTCTGCCTACTCCTTCGGGGATATAGGCGTGAGCTTATGTTATGTCTTCAAAGATGTACCTTTATTATAAGCCGAAAAGTTGAACGCATAAACATCATTTTTATAAACAAAATATGGATAGGATATCGAAATGTGGCTGGCATTCGCCCAGTTCGCCTGATAATATGCTTAGATCCCGAGAGGTGCTAGCTATAAAATGTATGAACATTCCATACGGTCAGACAGTATGGTGGAATTTACTATACGATGTAGAGAGGACGTGTTTGCCCAATTAGGCGTCGATATTTGGATGTCGATGTTACTATGTTGTGTTTGGGATTACTAGGATTTAGTTCGGTGTGGATATAGTTGGCGGGTTACTTTATTTGTCTTTAGCGATGAAAGGAATAGTGTAATAATACTCGTTTCATTTTCAGAATGTTTAATGAATTGGTTTGTTCTATTTAATTTATAGTCTATAGCAACAGACAGGAAGCCTGCTCAAGTATTCATAGTTCAGAAGAAAAGGCTTGAATAAATTTTCCTTGCGAAACATCTTGCTTCGCAGATAATGTAATGAGGGTAGATTCAATTACAGACGCTCTTTTGTTTTTCTCAAGGCCTTGATAAAATAAAAACAGTGATGGAGAGTGCACATTCTTTGCTCACTGTATATTGCCGATTTGTACTGTAGAGCGTGCTTCCGACACAACAGCGGCGGCCCGCCCGCCCCGCGCTCCTCGCGAGCGCGCCTCACCCCCGGTGGCGGCTGCGGGAAAGAGCCGGCAAGGTCTATTCAAATATCCCTTGTCTGTTCACACCCCTCCCCACCCGCCAGCGCCTCGCAGTCTCGTTCATATTTCGTGTTCCTATTTTGCGCAGCATCCCCGGGTACCGAAATGCACTTGACAGACATCGAAAGAACTTAACCGACTGCCCTTACAATAAAAGTTCGACTTTAATACAAAGTATTACGGTTCAGTTTCCTCAGTGAACTGAGGGAGCGCGTAAGCTCTTAAGCTCGTTCATCGCGCTGCGTCCCGAAGCCCGGAATAGGGGTAGAGATTCAGTACAAGTAGCGTGTAGGGGCGCGGCTCGCCGCAAAGTTAGACGCAACTGAGCTCCTGCCGATAACGACACTTCATGTTCATTTAGAGCTGAATTAAAATTAAATCTTAGTATCACAGAAGGCTGGAAGAGGACTAGAGAAAAGGTACGTTTTTCGAATTTTTATAATAATATTTGTAAGGAATTTTGTGGGCATGTTGGGAAGGGAAAAGTTCTCGCTATAATTTGATTGCGTCAAACGCTCCCTAATTCGATTTGGTCCCTCCGTTCTCCCGCGTGACGTGACACGCTCAAGTGTTGTTGACTTGTTGTTTCTATTTTGTTTTTGACAGACGTTTATCTTGTCTTCACCTTTTCTCGGCACTTTTTCCTTTTGTGTAAATTGGTGTGTTTTATTATTTCAGATGCTGACCAGTGTATCCGGGTTCAGAGTGGCAGATTATGGTAATGTATGCATTTACTTATTTTTGTTTTATTTGTTTTACGTTATATTTGTTTCGTTGCGTCTTATATTATTATTTTGGAGTTTGAAATGCTTTTGTCTCATATTTCTTAATTCGTTTTTAAATACGGAACATTCAAAGTAACATTTTTTCTTCGTATTTGCATAGGAGGCCGTCATCAAAAAAATTGTACCGTAATTTGTTAAATGTTATTATTTCTGGAGAATTTGTGAGCTTAAAATTATTATTTCGTCCTTAAATTATTATATCTTAAAATTATTATTAAAAATACTTATTGTTATATGTAAAATAGATATGTAATTTATTTATTTTCTGAATCAAAATAAAGCAGAGATGTTTTACGGCGAAACTAATGTCATTAAAGTAATGTAAATTAAAGTAAAATAATTTAAAGTATTGTCATAAAGAATAACAAGGAATCAATTAATGGTAAATTACAAAGTCCGGGCAAGGTTGTAAGGCATAACATAACTTAACATAAGCTCACGCCTGTATCCCCAAAGGGTAGGCGGAGGCGCACTAGCGAACTAGAACATCCATATTTCGCCGAGCTTAGTTCCGTCCCAGATGTGATAGGGGCGAGCCTATCTCCATATCGGGCACAAATTCCGGACTCCGGGCTGATATGGAAAAATCCAATATCACTTTGCCCGACCCGGGGATCGAACCCGAGACCTCAGAACCGTAGTCGTACCGAAATACCACCACGCCACCGAGGCAGGTTGTAAGGCGAGATAAAAATATTAGAAATTGATTGAAGAAAGATTCTTATAGATCCTGATAAAGGTCATTACACTTGTTGTATGTGACTGTTAGGTGTATAAAAATTGGTTTTAATTTCCATTTAATATTACGGTTTGAGTATATCCGGTCGCCTCCTTGGTCTAGTGGCAGCATATATAGGCTATGAGGCGGAAGGACCTAGGTTCAATTCCCATGTCTGATCAGGCTGACTGCCTTGGTGGCGTAGTTGTATTGCGTGCACGGAACGACTACTATTTTGAATTTTCGGGTTCGATCCCCGACTCGGACAAAGTGATATTGAGTTTGTCTATTCAGGATTAGCTCGGAGTTTTGAATTCGTATCCAGTTTAGCGATAGGCTCGCCCCCTATCATATCTGGGACGGAAATGAGCTCGGCGAAATGTAGGTTTTCTAGATTTCTAGTTCGCGTCTGCCTACCTCTTCGAGGTTTTAGGCGAGGTTTAGGTGAGTCTATGTATATGTTCTATGGCACGTAGGAGCTGAAAGTCGCCTTCTCAATTTAGGGGCAGTGCATATGGGCTGTAGTCGCTCTCGGTCCAGGGTTCGTTTCCCAGGTCGAGCAAAACAGCTTTTCTAACACGTTTATACAGGGACTGGATCCTTTAGACTTCTAGAGGGCTTTGACGTCAGGCAGACAGCTGGTCGTAAAACTAAAGCCCAATTCGTACTGCAACATGTTTGAAAAAATGTGTTGCGCTGACTCCACAGTGGGATAAGGGTGGAAAACCATAGAAGCTGAAATACTGGTGTTAAGATTATCTTTTCACTTGGATTACATAATTATAAAGATTTAGGCAGTACCTACTTTAAAAAAATAGATGAGTCTGTAAGGAGTCTGTAACATTTTTGTTTCATATTTTTCTATCATAGTAAATACTGGGTTTTTGTTAAAATAACTAACCTAATAATATTTAACCGATAAATTCTACTAACTATCTAAAATATCAATAACATGGTTTCATAGGTACTTACGGTCAATCTCAATATACCTCTATATGTTAAAAAAGAATAAGCACACAAACTAACATGTAGCCCCAAAAAATAAAAATAAATTCTGGAATATGTTGTATTTTGACGTTGTGAGACCGATAGTCTCTCATAATTGACTCACACGACACAGGACTTGTATCTCTATTGTAGAGTCAGCATAATGCGTGACGTATTTAATTCGTATTTAACCGACTGCGTCGGAACGGGGGTAATCTAACGAATATTATAAACGATAAGTTTTTGAGTATGTAAATACATAAGCTCACGCCTGTATCCCCGAAGGGGTAGGCAGAGGCGCACTAGCGAACTAGTACACCCACATTTCGCCGAGCTTAGTTCCGTCCCAAATGTGATAGGGGGCGAGCCTATCGCCATATCGGGCACAAATTCCAGACTCCGGGCTGATATGGAAAAATCCAATATCACTTTGCCCGACCCGGGGATCGAACCCGAGACCTCAGAACCGTAGTCGTACCGAAATACCACCACGCCACCGAGGCAGTATGTGTGTATGTTTATTACTTTTTCACGCAACTACTTAGTGGATTTTGAAGAAAATTTACAGTTATATAGATTATACATCAAAATAACTCATATACATATAGCTTTTTATCCCGGCAAAATGGATAGTTTCTGTGGGACATATTTGTTTGTTAATAAATTATTATAACTAGCTGTCGCCCGCGACTCTGTTCGTGTGGAAATTTATTTTCCGTAATAAAAAGTATGTGTTAATTCAATGTCAGCCATCTCCATATCAAATTTCATCAAAATTAGTCCGGCTGTTTGAGCGTGAAGAAGTAGCAAATATAGACACACTCAAAAACTTTCGCCTTAATAATAATATTAGTGTGATAGCCATATCAGCCTCCGTGGCGCAGCGGGCGAATAGCCGGCTGTGAAACGTGAGGTCGCGGGTTCGATTCCCGCACCGAGACAAATGTCTGCGTGGCCCACAGATATTTGTTTCGGGTCTGGGTGTTGTGAGACCGAAAGTCTCTCGTAGTTCTTGATTTCCACGACACAAGACTCAATAGTGTGGGGTCAGGACTATGTGTGTTTCTGTTGGGTGTATTTATTTATTATTTATATCCGCACTACCAGTTATTCGATACCAAAATTAGGTATAATAATAAATCAGTAGGGTAACTTTTGACACTCGATTCGATTTTGATTAGATTTCATTTAGTGACTTAAAATCTCACCAAAATCAAATAAAAAAACTGTACTAAAGTTGCGTTAAAAATTACCAAAGGACAAGTTCTTTAATGTAATACGCCCTTAGCGCACATTTCAACTCGATTTCGATAAAATTTTAAGTACAAATGCTTACGCCTGTATTCCCGAAGGGCTAGGCAGTGCTTATGATCTAGAACACCCACATCTCGCCGAGCTTAATCCGTCCCAGATGTAACAGGGAGCGAGCCTATCGCCATATAGCACATAAATTCTAGACTACGGGCTGATACTTAATTGCAAAACCTAATATCACTTTGTCCTACCCGGGGATCAAACCCGAGACGAGAGGAGTCAGGACGGTCGGTAGTCGTAACGAAATACATCTACACCACCGAAGTTACACTTTACTATTTAAACAAGTTTAGTAAATTAGGTTTGAAGTGTTATTAAACATCCACATATTCCCTTAAGCTGGCATACGTTTCGCCATTTAAGGAGCTTGTCGGACTACAACATGCCATTCCTTACATACTCCCTCGGGGTATGTCCGAGATTAATACACAAGCCTACGATGTACGAAATAATTCTCCCGCGGCCACTGATGTGGTGGAAACAATTTGTTCTGTGCCGTTTATAAGGCTCTGAGGAATCTTTTGTTTGTGAAAAGAATGGGCACGACGTATTACATCTAACAGACTTACAAATGCTTTTATTGTGTTACTGTATATAAAGCGGGTATTTCATAATGTTAATTGTACTGCAAACCATTAACGTTGATAGACTTTATATTTCGGTGGGCTTTTAGAATTATATAATTATATCTAATCTAACTTATAATCGACAAATTTGCAATATATATTTGAACGACCTATCCAACAACGCTTCATTTTATTTTACCAGATGTTGGCGTGATTAACATGCATAGTATATACCCATGCCGAATTACAGCTTTCTAATACTAATAGTCTCTGAATTAACCTTACATACTTGGAGAAATGTGTTGCGCCTCCTATCTGGCAACACGGTTTGAGCATCCAGTCCCTGAAACATTGTGTTAGAAAATTTGCTTGGAATTCGAAATTCTATTCACAAAGTATGCTGCCACTTGACCAAGAAGGCGACGGATAGGATATATTCCTATTTTAACCGACTTTAAAAAAAGGAGGTTATCAATTCGACCCGTATGTATGTAATATTGTCAGAATTTAATATTTGGATATGTTAGTGTATATGGGCTTCTGAACAGATGTGCTAAATTTCATAAGTGTATGTATGTATGTTTGTCCACTTATATCTCGGAAACTATTCATGGGATTTCCATAATTCTTTTTTTATTTGACTAAATGTCTTCTCACTTAGGGAATAGTGCAAGTTTCATCAAAATCGCTTGAGAACTTTTGAAGATATGGACTTAAATGTGTAAACATGCTGAAGTCGGTTTTAATTTTTGTAATATTTATACAGCAGTGGACGTCCTGTGGCTGATGATGATGATGAATATTTACTTATTGCATTCTTAGTTAACGTTAATGTGAAAGACAATATCCTATTCCGAAGATCAGCTGCACTCACACTAGAGATATTATACTCCCGACACCATTATACTAAAATTTTATCATCGCACTGGCGTAAAACGCGAGACGTAAAATTAAAGCTATAACAACGAAAATGAAAATGAATAACTAATGAGTGTGCTCAACAAGTCTTAGAAAGGGATCTTTTATTACTACACCGACGTTATTTCGCTTTGTCTCGACCTCCGCCCAGTTGGAACGTTTTGTAAGTTTTAATCTAGAAAGGTCTAGATCTGAAATTCTTTGTTAGTTTTGGCATAAATAAATAATATTATTATCAGCTGTTTAATATTGCTGTTGGGCCATTGTTGCCACCACTGGGCACGGAGCTACTCTATAACTCTACTAATGAGAGGATTTAGGCCTTAGTTCATCACGGTGGCGTAATCCTGGTTGCTAGACTACACATACCATAGAAATTCTTGTAAACAATTTTACAGGATTGTAGGTTCCTCACGACGTTTTCCTTCATCGTTAAAGTAGATCATAACTTACAATGAATACCCACGTAGATTTAGAGGTGAATACTCTTATCTTAAACTTGCTCTCATCTCGGCAGTCTGTACTGAGTCAGTCTTCAACTGAGCTATCGACTCTCGCTGCTTTTATTTTAGCTTAACAGGCTAATTTAAGGTACGAATGGTAATTACTAATTGCTTCAAATCTTGTATAGATTGGCGTTGGAGGCGGCACATATAGAGGTATATGTTCCATAAGCGTATGGGCCACCGGAGGCCGAGCCGCCCGTGGCTATCTACGAAGCCATTAGCTCATCTATCATATAAGCCCCCACCATCAACCTCAAAAATTATGTAAAAGCAAACAGTTTCTTTTCAATATATATTTTATTAATCGCCTGTATGAAGTCGCACTAAAAAATCGCCAACTTAAGTTAATTGATCCATCCTCCGTACTACGTTTTCATACCACTCAATACTTTGCAATGTTGTTTAGTTTCGTATTAATTAAATCTACAAACTATGCATTTCGTTCGACACCTCTCCTATCACGTTAGTTTAATCCGGTATGTAACATGCGTCCATTCGTTTTCTTAATACCCCTTCACACGGCCCGGATCGATCGGCCCTCATCCCTGGCTGTCGGGTGAGATAAATTACTGTTTTCTACGATATTACAGCCATCCTTTGTGTGGTCTTATCGTTTTAATCGCTTAGATCGATTGGGTATTAACACGATTCTGTACATGTGGCCTGGCTATTTATGTAGCTTGATTCATAAATGTGGAAATTTTAAAGATGAATAAAATTTATGACAACCCTCATCTAATTCTAAGAAGATAATACAACTAATGGTATCTAATAAGTCAGAATTATAATATAATATAACCCTTTACACTGTATTTGCTCTAGAGGTATATAAGGAACATCATAAGCATAAATAATTCTCATTTGTTTATTAACGATAATAAAATTACTTTTACTACAATTGTATAAATGGAATAAGAAAAGAAATACCAGTCATAAAACGTGCATACTAAATTTTACATCATTCACACAGATGTTACGACAAAATCCAATGTTTTTTTCTGATTAAGCTTTAATTTAGCAGATCACCGAGATCCGTGTCTGTGTACATTCGTGCACGGAATTTGTTCTCGCCTGCGGACCGCGCAATCTAATACGTATGCTAATTTATGATAGCTCTCTGGAATTATAGATGTCGCCCCGAGCGCGAAATTACGAGAGCCCTTCACCCCGCACCCGACACCCTTGACACTCCGCCGCCATCTTGGAATTTGATTCTACACGCAAGCACAATTAAAATGCAGTAAACCAACAACAGTAGAGGGGTAATGTCCTTTTTACCGCCCTCTACGTACTATTTGGATAGCGTTATGTTTTAATTTTCTGGAATTTTTCGGCTTGTCTGTAATTAATTCGGGTTTGTTTTTGTAATTGCCAATAATTGCTGTTTAAGTCCCAATATGCAGAACAGGGTTAGGTTTTTGGGAATAATAATTCGTGAACACTGAAATCTCTCCATCTTTGAAGTCTCGAGTGTGATGGCATAGAAAATGCGTATCATATACATACGAAACATTGTGACTAACCAAATAAAAAAAAAACAAATATTAAACACAGGCGGTCTTATAGTGTTGAATAAAATTTACAGTATAAACACCAAGGCAAAATACATATTTCTTTCAAACAGTAAAACATTTCGCCAGATTCATACGTAAAATTCCTATTGACATTTATCATAAATATAAATGAGGACCGGAGATGGATATCATTTATCTGAACGACTTGGTTACCAAAGAAATATCGACTGTCAAATATATGGACGTTCCATTCATACGATTTTGCGAACTGATGAAAACTCGCCTTTAGTACTTATACGAATTATTGTTCAATATTTGAACGACTATGCATTTTATAGTAGGTTACAGAGAATGTCGAATGTTACATTTCAGATAGTAATAAAAACATTGAAATAATACATTTTTTACGGATCATATCATGATTAGGTTTTAATTATTATTCCCGACGTTTTGAAGGCTTTGCAGTCTTCGTTGTCACGGGTCAGACTGAGGTGTCATTTGTCCAAAAAAAGGTTAGTGTTACAATATCTACCATCATTAAAAATTCTACAAAATCAAAAAAGGTTAATTATTTGTGTTCCGATCTACGCAGTACGAGCTCACGGTGTCCTAATCGTGATAGAATCCGTAAAAATAGTTTTATTTCAATGTATAATATTCGCATAAACTTAAGAAATCAGTAGTAATAAAAAAGTTTTTTTTATATTGTTCATAATTTTTAAGCAGTAAGCCTATTACATCAGCTGTATGGCAAAGTACCGTCGCGTCGTTTGGATATCACATAAATAGTTCTTCTCGCCTTAAATGTTGTACCAAGATTTTTTCAATTTATATCCATGGCATTAACACATGATTAACACCATTAACGGTCTCATGTCATTTTAAAATCACTAACTTTTATTTTTAACGAACAGACATAAATATTCCTGTACACCGATTAGCTTACCTTGTAGGACTTTCTTATTCATTTTTTGCGTGATAGGTTACATCTCTTTCAACCTTAATATTTCTAAGGGTAGTTAGTGTCCTGAGAATTGTTTGAATTCAAGTCCTATTAAAATTTATCTGACTCTCTTATAGAAAAAACTAATATATAATTACAAAAGTAGAATTCATTACTTATTGCGTACCTATCCGAAGATATGTATATGTATGATTTATACTGGCTATAGCACAATAGAGTGTGACAACTATGTATCCCAACTACAATTCTAGACATTCTAGAATATACAATAGTCTTATGTAACTTTTAATAGCTTCCTCGTCTTATACATAGCAACGAATGTACGTTATGCAAATGCAATTTGAACTAACAGCGCTCCGGCGAGCTTAATGTTAAGCTGAGGATACATTGCGGCTGCGGTGCGACTCGCGAATGTAGCGTGCCTTGTTACCTAGCAAATATTTATTACAGTTATTATTGTAGCTAATTTATAGTTATGATATGTGCTTGTTGCACAAATGTGGTTGAATTGTAATAGTTAGTTTGTTTATTTCTGTTTTCTTGTCTTGTGAGGACTAATCTATTCAAATTCAAACAATTTATTCCGCAAATTGAATATATTATGTCATTTTTACATGTCAATTATCTATTTGAATAAAATGACGTCGGCATTTTGTGGCTAGTCCCGAAAAGAAATATTTATAGCAAACTACACTATTAATAGAGTAATTATTTTGTTGTAAATTCGTATTATTCGTTGGGCATCTGATTCTTCAATTTACCTTTTGTGAGAAAATTAATCCGAAAATTGGTCCTTTCGTTTTTCCTTTTTGCAACCAATCAACGAATTGCTTCCAAAGTTATGTGTTTACTTAAGGTGACATGACGGTAGATTCTTGCAGAAAAACAAGGCTTTACCTTGATAATCTTCATCTCGTGAATGTAGTCGTAAATAACACCTATATTTTTATGTGGATTTCTTCTTTTATATAAAATAATCAAACTTTCTATTGCCAGGTTCAGGTTGTTTCATCGTGTTGTTTAGATTTGATGTTTAGGAAGCATAAACGTGCTGTTAGAAACTGTATCAAGGGCTGATGATTCGCTTGGCGGCCGTCATATCACAGACATGGATGTAAGACATATTCATTATGCACCCTATACTTGGGACCGATAGGAACTATCCGTAAAAGATACTCGAACCAGATTGTTGTCAATAACGAACTTAGTACTCTTATCCCACCTAAATGTGAGGTCAATGGCCTACCCCCTCTTCGAAGTCTAATTAAACCATTATCACTATCACTACACAGTATAAAACAAAGTCGCTTCCCGCTATCGTCTGTATGCTTAGATTTTAAAAACTACGCAACGGATTTTGATGAGTTTTTTTAATAGATAGAGTGATTCCAGAGGAAGGTTTATATGTATAATACATGCATAAATTCATCCCCTAAGCCCTAAAGGGGGCGAATGGAGGATGATTTTTTTATCAAGAATCTTACGCGGGCGTAGCAGCGGGCAAAAGCTAGTATTATATAATGTATATCTCCAACATACTACACATACTCATGCACGTTAGTAATTGAGCGTAGACCATGTATTTCTCTTGTACATGTTCCAAACTCGCTCCACGAGTAATAAACAGAAATCCCACTCAGGCCTCTCCGACGAACTTTACTGGCTTGCAAATGTGCATGCGGCTTAACTACGTTCCGTTATGCAGATAAAGCGCACTTCGGAGTAGTAAAGTTCAACCAACTGCCTCGCATATAGTCTAGAAACAACTATCTTGTAGCATAAGTTTGATATTATCTTTTCGATATTCGCGCTATTGTAAAATATTACTTATTTTAGCTATGAATTAGGTACTTATTTTATGGAACAACTAGATAGATGAAAATAAGAAAAATAATACTATTAATTATAGAGCTTATTTTATTGCTGATTCAATACAGATTATTATCAGTTTCATAGAAATTTCCTTAAGGTATCTGTGCCACAGAATATCCAATTTATTGTTATCCAACAATTTATATTATTATTATATAACGAAAGTAGTTGATGCCTGTGAAAAATAATTAAAGAAAAGAAATATTTCGTTTATTCTCCTTACTAAATAGTAACATTAAAACAAAGAGTCGATACACTGAGTGTTACAAAATTAATAAAAAAAACACATTAAAAAGGTTTTTGTATATTTTGATTTCCTTGAAAATAAACAAAAATATCAAATATAGTGCTAAAATACATGATTATAATAAGAACTAATTGCGACATTTATGGCAACTCATTACTAACGTTTAGTACGGAGCCTTAAAATATAAAAAGCACCATCCAAGTAAAAAAGATAACCATTAAGGGTGAGTTTCATTTAACGCCACGTTTAATTTCCTCGCTCGGTTTTTGTTTGCTTTTACTTTAAACAAAAACAATTCAGAAAGTTCTGGACTTCGGATGTTGTCGGAGACACTTTTTTGGATTGAATTTTACTCTTCGCTTGTTCCGGCAAAGTTCAGTTTTCATCCATGTCTCCCCAGCTTTTTTGCGTAGTAAACAACAAAATTAGTATAGCATCTATGTACCTCTATTTAACTTTAATTAAGAATGATTTTATGTGATTAGAACATAAGCTCACGCCTGTATCCCCTAAGGGGTAGGCAGAGGCGCACTAGGGAACTAGAATACCCACATTTCGCCGAACTTAGTTCCATCCCAGATGTGATAGGGGGCGAGCCTATCGCCATATCGGGCACAAATACCAGACTCCGGGCTTATGTGGAAAAATCCAATATCACTTTGCCCGACCCGGGGATCGAACCCGAGACCTCAGAACCGTAGTCGTACCGAAATACCACCACGCCACCGAGGCAGTGATTAGTGATTAGGTTTGAACAAGTAAAAGTAGTTTGTTTACGTAAACATTCTTTCAAGAGTCAAGACTACATAAAATAGTCTGATTAATTATAGATAAATAATTTTGACAAAATATGTGAAATGATTCTGTAATTAATAATTATCTTTTTTTGTAATATCTTTATTTACATCTCTCAAGTATTTAAAAATATGGAAGATGCAAAAATACTTTAACGGAACAC
Source organism: Clanis bilineata (assembly GCA_036417725.1). Taxonomy (NCBI): domain Eukaryota; kingdom Metazoa; phylum Arthropoda; class Insecta; order Lepidoptera; family Sphingidae; genus Clanis; species Clanis bilineata. The sequence goes on from CM071142.1 coordinate 5,957,325, forward strand.
TCTAACTACGTCACGTCGTCGATTACATATTTAAGTAATATTAAACATAACATAAGGTCACGCCTGTATCCCTGAAGGGTAGGCAGAGGCGCACTAGTTAACTAGAACACCCACATTTCGCCGAGCTTAGTTCCATCCCAGATGTGATAGGGGGCGAGCCTATCGCCAGCCTATAACGGGCACAAATTCCAGACTCGGGGCTGATACTGAAAAATCCAATATCAATTTGCTCGACCTGGGGATCGAACCCGAGACCTCAAGACCATAGTCGTCACGCGCACGCAATACCACTAACGGCCGGTTTCAATAAACGATCTCTAAGTGCAAATAGATCTCGATTATGAACCAATCAAATCAAGTCATTTGACGGATTCATGTTCAAACTGTGTTCTTATTATTTTTGTAATCTATCTCCACATTCGAACTGAGATTGTTGCCGCCGAGGCAGTCAAAGTAATAATAAATACTTTATTTTACCGTCAAAGATATTTAATATGATTATTCTTGATACATTTTATTCCCCCAGAGAGGGTTGACGTCAGGCAGGCAGCTGGTCGTAAAAACTTAGCCAAATCCTTTCTGCAACATGCTTGAAAAAATGTATTGCGTCGACCCCACATTAAGGTGGGATAAGGGCAGGTAGAAAGAAAAAGATTCTTGATACATTTTATACAGAAACATCAATCAACTAATAACCCAGTTGATAAATAAAATTGAGTACATGCACATGATCGCTGCTTATAAGCAACATCTATTTCTACAGTAAAGCGAGGCGGAACACAAAATTACATATACATGAAATTGCGGACGCTTCGTGTCAAATATTAAAACACACGCGTCCGACGCCACCCCACACAACATATTGATCCGTGAATGTAATATGGAAATATGTTTCGTATATAAATCTCGTGCGGTGACTGGCTTCGGGCCAAAGCGTATCGGATTTTCTGCTATAGTGTAGTTTGATTTAGGCTTCAGTTAATTAAGCCTGCCAGTGTTATAATAGTTACATTTTGGCAGGCTTTGGTTTAATCCAGGGCTTAATGTTTGCGTTTTAATATCGGAACATTTTCGTTTTTAGGTGTAGCTTGTCAATGCTAATGCCTTTATTAAGATACGATCTTTGATCAGATTTTAGCTCGATAGAGTTTATCTTTTTTAAGTTCAAAGTACGAAAGCTCTTGATTGATAGAGTGTCAGAATCTCAATTTTAACCAATTCGTATTATTTATTTATGTATATTTTATTTGTATTTATAAATATAGTTTATGAAGTGTTATATTTTACGACATATTTAATTAAGCATTTTATAATATTGAAGTATATATTGCTGTACTAATTGTCAGCTGCCGTCTTATTTATCTCCCTCTATTTATATTTTATATATACCCACATCGTTTTATCTCGGCACCACCCTTAGGTAGACTGGTAGAAAATGCCTTTGGCATTAAGTCTACCTTTATACATGTTTGTATATAAATTTTAAATAAATAAATAATCTCTTTTATATACTCGGGCATGTCTGTGCTATCAGAAGGGGTGACGTCATGCAACAAGACAATTCTAGCATATAAGCTTTTCTATCTCGGTGGCGTACTTGTATTTCAGTACGACTACCGTCCTGAGGTCTGGGGTTCGTTTCCCGAGGGTGGGCAAAATGAAATTGTGTTTTTTCAATTCAGTGTCAGCCCGGAGTCTGAAATTTATATATGGCAATAGGCTCGCCCCCTATTACATTTGGGACGGAAATAAGTCGGCGTGATGTGAGTGTTCTAGTTCGCTAGTGTACCTCTGCTTACCCCTTCGGGGATACAGGCGTGATAAACTCACGCCTGTTATGTGAACGTTTCTAGCCCCTTTCTCTCATCAGGGGTTTATTTAAAAAAAAGGCCAGATTTTCGCTAATTGTATATCAAAGAGCATTTATTTATATCGACTTTCGACGATAACTACTTACTATCAGTGAAGATGGGACATAAATACTCACAACAGTCACTCACATAGTCCTAACTCTAAGTATAACCTATATCGTGGGTATCAGAAACTACGAGAGAATTTCGGTCTCACAACACCCAGACCCGAAACAAAAATATTTATGGGCCACACAAACATTTGTCTCGGTGCGGGAAATCGAGCCCGCGGTTCTCGGTTTACAGCCGACTACTCGCCCACTATGCCACATCATCATCATCATCATCATCATCATCATCACCAGTCACGTCGGACGTCATGGGACGTCCACTGCTGAAAATAGACCTCCCCAAAGATGACCACGGAGGCTGTCAAATGTTTATTTATAGTTCAATAGAGGAACAAAAACACAAAGATAACAAAAACTATGTAAAGTAAGTTGGAAACCCACGCGATCACATTTACCAAGTTTAATATGTAATCTCTGAAGAACGGATGTCCGAAGTTAACTCATTAGTTAAAATATTAAGAGGAAAGTTTTTGTTAATGATGTTAAGTTTAATGTACGCACAATTTGGGGACCATAAGTGTGGGGCTTATGTAATAATGAATTGTTAAGGAATCTTCCTTATTTAGTAATTGGGTTGGTATTAGGGATTCCACGTACCGTTATCCCACTCCAATATAAGACCAGCCCAACGGATTTTGCAAATATGTTGCATATTGAATTTGGCTTAGTTTTTACAACAGTTTTATATGAGTTTTTCTTGGCCTCAACATGCTTTGGGGATTCAGTAACGGTTACCGGTTCAATAGTTCAAAAGCCACAAAAAGTGGTGACCTACCTTGGTTACCAGTTTGATATTTATTTAACTATTTGATATTTGACCAAACTACAATTGAGTTGAATTCTAAATCATAGAATTGACATTACGGTTGCTTTGTAGTAAAACATTATATTTTTAACACACCAAATATAGTCTATAAATATCTTAAAAAGTCAGGCAATTATAAATACCAAATATTTTAGGCTGACTGCTATTAACGGATTTAAGCAATACTTTTGCACTGTAAACCAAGCTTTAAATATTTGTCCTTATGCCATTACATAAAGTAATTTTACAGTGTATACATCTTCACGTAAACTCGTAAAGTACTGCGATAATGGGAAATATCCATATCACAGACAACCGTTAAATGTTTACTGCTCAATCTCATACAAAAATTACGTTCAGCCAACGCGGAGGTATATCATTTTTGCATAAAACACCGGCGGGCAGAAGTTATTTGGTACAGTCAGCATATTGATGTAACATATGGCACGGAATGTTTCAGGGCCCGCTGTCTGGGGAAAACAACACGCAGCGCAAACACACAGGTATGTGATCTGTGATTTACCGATATCCTGTCAATTATAGAACTTTCTACACGTTATTTATATTGGAAAAGTTGAGGAAAGGGTTTTGGTTATACACAGATGTGGAGTCTAACATAACCTCACGCCTGTATACCCCAACGTGTAGGCAGAGGCGCACTTGCGAACTAGAACACCCATATTTCGCCGCGCTTATTTCTGTCTCAGATGTGATAGGGGCAAGTCTGTTGTCATATCGAGCACAAATTCCAAACTCCGGGTTAATATAAGAAATCCAGTATCACTTAGCCCGACCCGGGCATCAAATCCGAGACCTCAGGACGGTAGTCGTACCGAAATACAACTACGTCACCGAGGCAGAGTTGGAGTAATTAATAATACTATAATATATTTAAGATCGTATACATATTTAAAACACTCTTTTTATTGATGGCTTTATACAATTTGTTGTTATAATCAATTAAAATTATGTTGCCTCGCCTCCTTGGTCTAGTGGCAGCATATCGGGATCGTGAGGTCCTGGGTTCAAATCCTAGGGCACAAACCAAATTTTATAATTTAATTTGCCCGTGACCGTAATCTCCAAAGGGGTTGACATCAGGCAACCAGTCGATTGTAAAAATTAAGTCGAATCACTTCTGCAACATGCTTGTAAAAGGGCAGCTTAATTAGCTGCTTACTCATGACAGAAATAGTTATTCTTAAGATAACAATGAATTCTAAATTAAAGAAAGACAAATATATTCCAAATTACACCAGCATTAAATGTTTGTCCAGATACGCAATATCAGATTTGTTAACAACATAAATCTTGTAAAGTTCCAAATATCCCGTTTAATTCAATAGATGGAATAAAAACGTCTAGACCAACGGGATTTGAGACAAAATCTTCGAGACGTACCTAAGTCTCTAAATACGACGGCGGCAGTTATAGGGATTTCAACTGTCGACAAATGGAATTAAATTTTATCGATTAACTATCTAGCGACAATTTACGTACATTACCAAATATATAAGAAGTGTTTTGAAAATGAATATCGGTACTCGGTAGCTGTATGAAGTCATAATCATAATTATTCTGCTATCTACTTTTATCTGGTCCGTAAAGTTAACATAATACACCTTTAATATAAAGGTAAAGCAAAATGCTACATACATAATATTATAGATTTTTTGCGATTGGCTGAAGTAAATCCATCCATCAAAAGATATTAAATAAATTCATTTTTTTCATGCTAATTAGTTTGACTATCAAGTATGTTAACCTGCAAACTACGAGGCGCACCTGAAACCTAATTAATAATCTATTACTAGTCGGGCGAGCGTCCCGGCAGTTATCGTTCACATCTACGATAGTTTACTTACATTATCGACACGGAGCAGCTCTAAAGTTGCTCTTAGGAGAGAACGCTGTTTGCTCGGCGTGCAAGATTAATGATGGCAGGAGGACACTACACAGAACGGAGGGGGGTGCGGGGCGCGGGGGGTTCACTACCTACCGAGGATTTCTGCTCATTCTCCGCCCCAACACAGTAATACGTTCGTATTTGGCCTAATTGCTTGTAGATATTTACGAACGGCACCTATACGGACCATTGTTAGATTTATAAACGAGCTTCAATTAAACCGTCTACAAAATCCGGTAGTTTACTTTATGAACGCATTACTAAAGGGCTTTCCAGCTTAATGCGGTACGCGACCTGTGTACGGAATCTCGAATTTCTTCAAACACTTAAACCCGAGTTACGAGAGCTAGATTAATGACGGCATGATCGAGCGCCGACTGCACTATTTCCCGGCCGAGTTGCGACGTAGAAAAACCGCAAGGCGAAATTAGTTTGGAACGAATCGGAGACTCAATCGGTTTGGCTCCGTCAATCTGAGAAAATTGATGAGTCAGCCGATCGGGTGGCTCCGTACAATGGCCTCGCGGGAAACAATACTCGCTCGCCTTTCAGCGTTCTTCCCTCGAGCAATTAAGTGAGCCTTTTTGTTCGGGCCCGCTTTCCTCTACTGCATTATCGAGTGTACAATGGTGGCCATGATTTGCGGAAATGTGCTGAGATTATTTTTTGCGGCGAATCCCGCGGGAATCCGCCGTCTCTTCAGATTTGTGATCCTTCGTCATGCTATCCGTATGGTGAGGTGTTGTATTGTTCAATTATTCATTATTGGTGAAGCGGGATTTCAAAATGTTTGAATTAAGTGGTTATAAATATACAGAGTTGTTTGGATGAAATATTTTAATACTTGGCAATATTCTTAATTCTTTCCAATAGATCGCGGCTATTCAACATGTGGTGAAAAACTGGGCTAAGCAGCTCTTTGTGGTGAAATCACTTACCATCAGGTGACTCACTTACTCATTTGCCAGTCTCTATATAGAGGTACATACATAAGCTTACGCCTGTATCTCCGAACGGGTAGGCAGAGGTGAACTAGAACACCCATAGTTCGCCGAGATTATTTCCGTCCCAGTTGTGATAGAGGGCGAGCCTATCGCCATATCGGACACAAATCCCAGACTTGATATGGAAAAATCCAATATCACTTTGCCCGACCCGGGAATCGAACCCGAGACCTCAGGACAGCAATCGTACGGAAATATAACAACACCACGGAGTCAGTCACGGATTTTGATTTAACAATGACCAAACTCATTACATTTGGAGCATTTCATTACACATTTGTATACACAAAGCCGGCGGAGTAACAGTAACATCCGAACCATTTAACATTTCGCTTTGCAAATCGAATTTCGCGTACATTCGGGTATTTGCCAAGTAATAAATGATAGATTACGCGTGTCGCTCCTAATGAGATTTCCATATTAAATGCTCCGCACGGTGTCTTGTTAATTACACGTAAGGCTTTATGCTTCTGTTTTAGTTGGGCGTGTTTGGTTCGTGAAATTTGAATGGTTTGTTTGGAGGTTTTGGGTTTCTTTTGTTCTGTGCTCGTTTTACGTTGTCCCTTTTACCTACTGATTAATTATAATTACACATTTAAAATCAGAATTTTTAATTAGTGTTTCGCTATTCATTAAATTTTATATAAAACAAATAATTTTAACTGACTACCAGACTGAACAGACTGCCTCGGTGGCGTGGTTGTATTTCGCTACGACTACTGTCCTGAGTTCTCGGGTTCGATCCCCGGGTTGGGCATACTGATATTGGATTTTTTCATATCAGCCCGGAGTCTGGAATTGTGCGCGATATGGCGATAGGCTCGCCCCCTATCACATCTGGGACGGAACTAAGCTCGGCGAAATGTAGGTGTTCTAGTTCGCTAGTGTGCCTCTGCCTACTTACCTGATACAGGCGTGAGCTTATGTGTGATGTATGTATGTAAATAACATAACATAACATAAGCTCACGCCTGTATCCCCGAAGGGGTAGGGGTATGTATGTAAATAATTTTAAATAGTATAAGCTGACGACTATATCTAAAGGGTTGGCAGCGGTGCAACTAAAGCCGCGTCTCCTGCACTAAAAAATTACAACAAAACACGGTATTTTTGTCTGTGATCCATTGATCTATGTGCAAGTGAGTATAGCATAGTTCCCGAAAACTAAAAGACGCAAGGTTGCTTTTTAAGCCTTTCCGTGGCGTAGCGGGTGAGCCGGCTGTAAAGCGAGAGGCCGCGGGTTCGATTCCCGCACCGAGACAAATATTTGTGTGGCCCACAGATTTTGGGTTTGGTTTGGGTGGGAGATTGTTTTGGGTCTGGGTGTTGCGACACCGAAATTCTCTCGTAGTTCTTATACCGACGACAAAAGACTCGTATCTTAGTGTGGGATCAGGACTGTTTAATTTTTTTTTGCTTCACACTTTTTTAAATGTAAAATCGATTTATGTTAATAATATATTTGGGTTTTCGACGCCTCCAGAAGGCTGTACGTTACGGAGATAAAAGTCGAAAAGCATCCTTTAACGTATTTTATAGTAGAAAGAAGCATATTAGTGTTATTTTATATCTATACAAACACATCCCTTGAGTCAAAAAGACAAAAATACTATAAAAGTTTGAAATAAATTCTAAATAGAGCTAGCTTTGCTACAAAGTTTCCACAGTCGTATAAAAATGACAAAGACACAAGTTTTATAAAGTTGCCATGGTAGATATATTCCTATTTCTATTCATAATAATGTCGTAAAATCTTTGAAGATAAGAAGAAAGTAATGAAAAATGTTTCCAAGTTTCAGGTCAAACTCCGTCGGCGGTCACATCTGGAGCTAAACTTCGTCTCACAGTACCACGAAAACTCGAACAGAAGTATATGATGGCACATTCGTGATCTACCCTGTAGATCCGGGCTTTTGTAGTTTAATGTCGCATCAGAAGCTCGTCTCTACAGGTATCTCACGGCTGGAAGACCTCGCTACTATGTCGACTGTGAAAATTCAACTAGAAGGACATCGGAGAAAATATTTGAAGTCTTCGATTTTTGTGCATTATGCATATATGCATTTTTGCGTATTTTTAAGCATTATACAATCTTCACGCTCATCATTTTATTAATAAGAAATAGAGATGTTTTAAAAGTTTTTTTTTTGGCGAATTTAGTTTTAATAATGCTGATTGGTAGACTGACTTTACATATTGTTAATTGAAGTTTTCTTTCCCATAAAACGAGCGACAAGGTACTGGGGATTGAAAATTGAATCCGCGGTTGTTTCATTAATTAGTTTACTTCCCGCGAAGCAATTATTGATTGAAAAAAAAAACTTTAGGTACTTAAACATTATAGGGCCTTACTTATAAAAACATTTTCGCTTATCTTTTCACTAAGAATAGCCTGTCACTTTCCCTTGCATTACATTGTTTAAAAATAAAAGGGACAGACTATGGTTAAAAATAAGCAGCGCTTAAATATTTTTATAAGTAAGGGGCTATGTTTTATGTAATGATTGTGACACTGTGATTGCGCGTTCAAATCTTTTCTATTTGTGACATAGTATCGAGTCATAGTTAATTTTTGTTTCATATAGTAACTTGTTATAAGTAAACTAAAAACTATTTCATTTAAGTACTTATCTAGGAAAATCAAATATCTAATCTTAGTAGGTAGGGGGTTTGAAAAAAAATTTCTTTCAAAAAGTCTAACTGAATCTGTCTTGAATTTATTTCTAATTTTCTATTTAATTTAATTTCGTTGCGACATTAAAAATTTTCTATTTCTATGGGCATTTCACATCGATTCTAAATAAAGTTTGAAATAAATAACTTCTATGCGTCGCATTTAAACCATTTTAGCTTATCTTTGGAATGAATTATGTAGTTTGGATTATTAAATAGGTTAAAAAATTCTATTATGAAGATATTTTCTAAGACACTTTATACCGGGTGTTTCATAAAGTTGGTACTAATAACAATTACACATACAGGGAGACCAACTTAAAGCGGAATGGTAAAGTTAAAAAATAAAAATGTAACTTAATTTTGAAATAAATTATTAAGCATTTTATTGATAATGATGATATGCGACCTGTAATTCGGCGAAATTAGCATAGGGATGGCTTTGTTTATGCTAAAAATAATGAATTACCCCCTAGGTGGTATGCAAATGTACTACAACTGACCAAATACAAATTAATAAATAATAAATAACACCCAACAGTCACATACATAGTCCTGATCCCACACTAAGATCGAATCTTGTGTCGTGGGTATCAGGATCTACGAGAGACTTTCGGTCTCACAACACCCAGATCCGAAACAAATATCTGTAGGCCATACAGACATTTGTCTCGGTACGGGAATCGAACCCGCTGCGTCTTGCTTCACAGCCGGCTACTCGCCCGCTGCGCCACCGAGGCTGTCAATTGTCATCATATTTCAAGTTCTTCTTTATTTAAAAAAAAATATGGCCTCCATCAAAGTTTGATGATTTTGCCAACGATAGTGTTTAATATATCCATTACTCAAAAAAATAGCTAGTCAGACATCTAAAGAAATATAAATACCATTTCAAGTTTCTATTATTCAAAATGTATGAGCCTTACGAAATTTTAAACATTACCGCTAGATTGCTAGCCATGCTCTCTTAAAGTGTAGTTATTATTGATACTAATATTATGAAACAACTTGTATATACTTAAATTGGAAAACATTGAATTATTCTAAAACGTATGTCCACAAATGTTAAGCAAAAAATAATACTCGTAAAATTACGAGTATTTCAAACCAATATTACTCCCGATCACACTAATATTTTACTTCTCAATCCAATAGAGCGTTATGAGCTCCAATAAAGAGCACATTGTATTTCCAATCTCGTATAGTGCACACCGTACTCTACGTGCTTTATTGCACAATAACGTCGCCACGTAAAGCTTTGAGCGCTTTACGGGATTTCACGAGATTTATGACGTAGACGCATCGAATGCGCTTTAATGACACTGGTTACTTTGTTACCTTTTATTTGGATTTGTTAGCAGTATTATGGTGGGACTGGTGTGTCAAAGTGTATGAAATGTACAAGGTGGTAGGTATTTCTTATTAGAGTGGGTAGGTGCTAGGGACTTGTACTGATTTGGGTCATTACCATGTTATAAGGACATTTTATCATGTAGTTAAATTACTGTTATGAAACTTATATAACTTGTTTTTTTTTATAGAAGAGGGGGCAAACTCACCTGATGTTAAGTGATCACCGCCGCCCATAAACATCCACAATACCAGAGGAATCATGGATGCGTTGTCGGCCTTTGAGGTAGATATAGGCTCTTTTCTTGAAGGTCCCTAACTCGTAACGGTCAGGAAACACAGCCGCCGAAAGCTGGTTCCACAAGCACGTAGCACGCGGAAGAAAGTTCCTTGTGGGTGGTGTTGTCCCAATTTATGGGCGTTCAGTTTTAAAAAACATGTCCCGTACAAATTAATAACTTGGTAAAATAATAACCATAAAAAGGCATTAAATTATTTTTTAAATGGTATCTTATAATTAATGATTTCTTCTTTATTTTGTTAATTTTTCTACATTCGTTAATGTTTACTGAATAGATCTAAAGTTATTAAGTACACGAATTGTATCATTAATATTTAAAACATTTATAAAATATGATTAAGTAACATAATTTTACTTCTGAAATAATAGGAGAATTATTAATTTAATATTTAAATAATATGTTCCTTGTAATAAGAATGGATGCAGGCCGCTTCCAACAGGTCGATCTGGACATCTTTGGGGGAGGCCTATGTCAGCAGTGGACGTCCTATGGCTGATGATGATGATGATGATGATGAATAAGAAACATTCATTTGTATAATATGATTTTAAATGACATATAGAATACATAGATACATATTTAACCTACATATCTTATACATGTTATTTAATTATATTTGGTAAGGAACTATGTTCACATTTACAAGTACATTTTATATTGTTTAACTTTCATTAAGAAAATAATTCATTCATCATCATAATCAACCATTGAAAAATATTATACTTTACAGGATACTGTTTTATAATCTAAGTAAGGGCCTTACTTATAAAAGCAGTTTAGCTGAGCAAATGGCTAAAAATAGCCTGTCACTTTTTTCCTCGTGTTACATCGTTTGAAGATAAAAAGGACAGGCTATTCTTTACTATTTGCTCAGTTAAACTGTTTTTACAGATAAGCCCCTAAATGTACAACGTGTGGAATAGATAAAACCCTAAAAAATATTATTATAAAATTCCGTCTTATTCTATTGTTATAAAAGTAGTAACTGTTGGTTTTCCTAAAAATAAATAAATAAAATGAAAAATATATAATTTCGTTTACTCAGTATAAGATTAACTATATATATATAGGTATACAAAATACTATAATTTACTCGGTTTTAGTTGCAATTTGTGATTAGATATTTCAAATTATAAGTTATGTACAAAAATATTTAAAAGTATAATTTTAAAATAAGCATACTATGTGTGTGTGGCAAACTTTTTATGTTTCAGATGCACGATGACCAGAAACTAGTTGCTGATGAAGCGGCGACATATACCAAATTAAATTTGTTTTGATAAAAGTGCATTTGATTTCATTTATAATAAATAATTCACCTAAAATATTCCAAATAGGCGGTAATTATCATTCGGCAACCCGGCTCGTTAGCCAGTCTCTGTTATATACAAAAAAATATGTTTTTACTTACTTTGTTATTATAACCCGCCTTGTTCCTATGAGGTTAGATTCTGTATATAGAGCTAAATACTAGACATCAATAAAGACTATCAGAATTAATACCACATATAAAGATCTCAGTAGGTGGACAAATAAACTTATATCATATGTTGAGACACAAAAGTTTAATTATATATAAAATAAACAATAAATATGCTAACATTATATTTTCGATTTCGCCTCCTTGGTCTAGTGGCAGCATGTATGGGCTGTGGACCGGGAGATCGTGGGTTCGATTCCCAGGTCGGGCCAAGCGAATTTTCTAATTTAATTTGCCCGGGACTGGACCCCTCAGAGGGGGTTGACGTCAGGCATGCAGCCGGTCGTAAAAACTTAGCCAAATCATTTCTGCAACATGCTTGAAAAAGTGTGTTGCGCCGACCCCACATTAAGGTGGAATAAGGACAGGTAGAAAGATTATATTTTCGATTTGTAATCTCGTTTGTGATATAGACGAAAGGGCGATTGAACAGGCGGGCCATATTATAGTAATCGCTGCTAAAAATACGAAATGTCAGACAGTAACGCCGAATGGTCAAACGCTATTCAACTTTAAAGGCTTCTTACATTGATTTTCGCCATACGGTTTTGACAGATAAGGTGGCCTTAAACGACATAAGGCGACCTTAAGTGTATGAACATTCGGCGATAAATTGATCACGATAATACACAGACGTAAAAAAGATGATGGACGGAGCGCTACGAACATTGAAAGTGAAGCAGGGTTTTTGGCTCATTCGATCAGCCTCCATTACGTGTCTATAGATCGAATGGGCTGAAAACCCTGCTTCACTTTCAATGTTCTTAGCGCTCCGTCCACTTTTTTTACGTTTTTTTTATAAAAAAAAAATTGTCAAAAGCAATTTAATGTACAAAAATAAGCAAAGAAATAAAAATACATGTAGTCAAAGAAGTGGCTCAATAATACCAGCTAAGGCATATTATCCAGCGTTGATTTTCGTGTACTGGAGATACTACAAGCTACTTACTAACCTGCTGGACTGCCTCGGTGGCGTGGTGGTATTTGGGTACGACTACGGTTCTGAGGTCTCGGGTTCGATCCCCGGGTTGGGCAAAGTGATATTGGATTTTTCCATATAAGCCCGGAGTCTGGAATTTGTGCCTGATATGGCGATAGGCTCGCCTCCTATCACATCTGGGACGGAACTAAGCTCGGCGAAATGTGGGTGTACTAGTTCGCTAGTGCGCCTCTGCCTACCCCTTCGGGGATACAGGTTCACGCCTTATGTTATGTTATGTTACTTACTAGCTTCCTAATATTCATCTCTATGACACACATTAATGAATAGGGTATAGTTAATAGCTCTTAATGCAGATTTTATTTAATAAGTACACGCTATATTTTGATATCTGCGAATGGACTAGAGATTAAAATTAAAGTTTGTATTCTCGATATGTGGAGCCAAATGTGTGACGTTGGAAAAATTTATTATGGATGTTGGATATATCGGATATATACTGTAACTACAACTAAATAATTGCTCTGACATTATTTACATATCATATAAATTCATGACAAAAATTATATTTTTAAAATTCAATATTTATTGTCAGTATTTTATTAAATCTAATATAATTAATGGATAATTATATTTTATATTTGATACAGGAAATGGCATTGAGAAACCATTATCCTATAAAAAAAAACAAATGTTGTCATACTACTTACGAAGTGATTTTTAAATTGCATTTATTTGCAGAAATAAATAATCGATCTAAAAGTATAAATGTTACTATCAACTGTTCTTAACTCGACATAATGCTTAATTATACCTACAATTCACATTTTGGCTGTAGAATTTAAACAAGTTAGCTAATATAATAGAACCTTACAGTATTATAAATTTTATTTAAAATCTGTATTATTTATTTATATACTGTGGTCTAATCAATAGCTGTACAGCACATAAAACTCTTGCTATTCGCCAAGAGATGGCGTAGTACAGAACATAGGAATTTAAATTTACATGGTCCTAAGCGTTTCCTTATGCATAGACAGATAATTTAAATAAACAATAGAGGGCGACACAGGGTTTTTTGACGGATATTCACTGATTACGCTTGACTAAAATGCCTAAAAAGTTGACTTTTTATTTTAGAATTTCAATTTTATTTAAGGCACTTTTATGTTTATTTATTGACAATAATTATAATGCTAGAGACCATTGAATTCCATTAAAAATAGGATTAATTATTTCTTTTACTTTTATAAGGTCAATTTGTTAGTAGCAATCGCTCACGCAACCCTGATTATATCTAACGCTTTATACTTGCACGTAAAATCATGTGATGTACCGATAAATGTATTGCCCATTGTCCCGACGACGTTGTCAATACAAGCGGCGCTATCGCCCATCGCCAATATAACCCGACCACACTGTATGAGCCACCCCACCCCTCTGCATCCATACAAAATGCAACTTATGAGGGTATTTTACAAAATAAGGAAGGATCAACCTAAATTGGTTGTGTTAACCTTTCGATCGCATTTGGACTTATATAAATAAATCACCTAGCTTACAACACAGACCGCCCATTCTGATCCGTGTTATCGAACATTGATTAATAGCCCGTTACAGGGTTATTTTTTAATAGTTACCTAAAAACTGTCTCTGATTTGGTATGCCTTAATGTGTCACGAACTTGAACTTTATCGAGCTGCTGATTTCTATTAAGGAAATAAATTAATAAATTACGCCCAACAGTCCCATACATAGGCCTGACTCCAGACTAAGTTAAATCTGTATCCAGGGTGTCAGAAACTACGAGAGAGTTTGGCCCACAACACCCAGACCGAAACAAATATATTATGTGGATAAGACAAACATCTCGGTGCGGCAATCGAACCTGCGGTCTCTCACTTCATATCCGGCTTCTCGCCCAGCCACGGAGGTTGATGATAAGAGAAAGAACTAAAAAGAGCTTCCTCATTTCAGGGTCCTATAAAAAAAAATTGTGTTACGTAGGTCTCATTTATTAATTTAATGTAATTTTTACAATTTGTGTGGGATTTGATTTGTAAAGAGTTAGTCTCTGTAACATTGTAGATCTATGATAGATCTATAAGCAAAAAATCATAATAGTCATATATATTAAACTTAATCTTACTACGAGTATTACTATAATTGCGAACATTTGGATTTCGCACAGAGATAGATAGGCTGTCGCCTCTTAGGTTTAGGGGCAGCATATATAGGCTGTGAACTGGGAGGTCCTGGGTTGGATTCCCAGGTCGGGCAAAATGAATTTTCTAATTTAATTTGCCTGGGATTTGATCCCTCAGAGATGGTTTACGTCAGGCAGACAGCCGGTTATAAAAACTAAGCCGTATCCTTTCTGCAACATGCTTGAGGGGGTGTGTTGTGCCGACCCCACATTGAGGTGGGATAAGGGCAGGTAGTAAGAAAGATAGATTTTCTATAAGCTGGAATAGCACATAGGCATATATCCAGGAAAAAATAAACGGTTCCCGTGGTAGATTTCTTTATGGAATGGAAATTTCCATGCGAACTAAGTCGCGGGTAAAAGCTAATTTAGGTAAAATAGAGAATTCAAAGACATGGAAAATTCCTTAACTTAGGTATATAAAGTTTCTATAATTACTGGCGCCTTGCAGTAGGTACTTGAAAAAACTCCATTTAAATATAGAGGTATGAATGAGATGTAAGTTAAATTGATGTTAGGACTGACTCTAGATTAGTTATGGTGCTTCAAGTCACCCTAAGATATAAAGCCGAATATTTGAAAGATATATTCTTTGTAAACAACTCTATACAATTCTTAAAAGGTAAATTAGAAATTGTCTCCACGGTAGCCGCTCGTCACTCATCAGTCGTCACAACTGATAACAGAATATTAATGAAAAACCCTTCCTATCCATATGTTGATCGACACAAACTGACAAAAAATCTCTACTCATTATTGTTAATTTAGATAAATGTTCTAGGAATTATTAGTGTGATAAATGTTACGTGCCCTATCAAATGTAGATCATCTAAATGTTTCATCAAATAACTTTTGTAGTATTTATAGTATAGATCACGCCTGTATTCCCATAGAGGTATGCAGAGGCGAACTAGATCACCCACATTTCACCGAGCTTGTTTCCGTCCCAGTATGGTATTCTATCTTACCGAATTCAAAAAAGGAGGATACTCGATTCATTTTTAAAATATTCCGTTATGTTTACTTCATAGTACAAATAGTAACCTAAGGCTAATCTAGAAGAGGGTTTGAATCGTAAAGAAAGTTTTTTATATATTTACTTACTATTCATAACTACGAGAAGACTGTAAGTATATCTTTTAATTGTCTTCATTTTCGTATTAATTTATTCATTAAATAACTAGTATTAAGACGTATGTATTCTTGATTTAACAGTCATCAGTTAAATTGAAATTTAAGGCAATTTAACTTTTTTAAACACTTTTTAGACTTCGGTTACGACAATACGAAAACAATACTCTTTTCTATTCCATTGCATCCGACAAATTCATACTATATTATTTAATTACCAATAACTTTATCATTCAAAATAAACCGAATATCCTTAATAACGATAACTCTCGAATGCTGGTGAAAATTTGCAACACTTAAATTTGCCTGATTGATGTTGTTCATTTATCACTCCCCTCGTTTGTGCGTTCTTCAATCGGATCGTATAAAACTTTTAAAATGGGTCACAGGGTCTTGATTGCTTTGCCAGTCACTGGTTGAGTAATTAAAATTTGAAAATCGATATTTGTTTGGAGCAATATTTGTGGGGTTCGCGCAAACGATTCCGCTTCGAGTGCGAGTAATTCATCATCTGGAGGATATCCGCTGACGAAATGTGTGCGAGGTGTGTTCGTGATTCATTGTGTAAATGTGGTAATTGTATCTTATGCCACCCATAGCGCCGGACTATTTACTTACACCTGCTACAGTCAATGGCCACTATGTGTGGATATATAAAATCAATCCATTTTCTACGACCCGCATTCAAATTCAATTTGTTTATTCAATTTATTAAAGTTGTTGAACATGCCCATTTTATGATTGCTAATAATAATAATTTCTGAGGTTTACGTCATGTTTACGTTAATGTCATACTTTCTTTCTTTCTTTCTGCCTGGCGTTATCCCGTCTGTCTGCCAGGGTCTGCCTTCCTAGTTAAACGTTTCCACTTCGCCCGGTCTTGAGCATCCTCCATGAAGAGGCCATTCATTGACTCTCATATCTTCCTCCAAAACGTCCAACCAGCGCTTTTTGAACCGTCCATGGGAACGTAACCCTGGTACGATCTGAACCAGACACATGCGACCGAACATACATTGAAATGAAACTAGTTTGTACAAAGTAGTTTCTTAAAATCCGTATGGATTTTATCACGATTTAGTTTTTGATTTGGAAACGTCGGGCCTAAAAATAAAACCAAATCGCGATCAAATCCGTATAAACTAGTTTCATTTCAATGATTGGTAATTTTAAATTTCATGGGTGCTTTGCAAATATTCACTATCTAAGGACAAGTTTCTAGAAACTCTGTTGATCAATTCGATAAATATTTGAGATAAATAAGTTTCGATGTCAACATTGACAATAAAATAATCATCATCATCCAAGAATCCAAAATTCAGTAAACAACAAACCAGGTATCAAACGATGTGTACCTGAGTCCATCACTTCATTGTTCTTAACTAATCGAACAGTCATCTGTGAATTTCTAAATTTTTCGTGAAGTAAATTAATCCTCTATAATATTATAATAATCCTATATGAAAATAAAATGCTTCAAATCTACCATATTTAAAGATCCTGATCTTCTTTGATCAAACTGTCAAGAAGGCTACTAATCTATAGAACAAGGTGGATTAAGGGCATGCCACCAGTTACAAAATCAGAATATTCTACATCAACAAGAGACCTGACAGGCATTCAACGCGGGATCGTCAGGTCGTCAGCGATGCTATCTGGTGATGATGCGGAGGCGGCGCCCCCGCGACTTGCCAGCTGATCTGCTGATAAGTCAATCACACCAGATCTTAGATGTGGGGCAAGTTTATTGTGTGTAAGTGAGGTAGGTATTGATGTGTTATGTTTAGTATCAAATGAGTGTTGTGGGAGCCAGTAAAAGATATTTACTAAATATAGACTGCGAGGTTATGGTATAGGCTGAGATGCTATGGTCACGTGAAGAGGAGGCCGCCTGATTACGTTGGAAACTTAGCGCTACAACTATCCATCCCTGGACGTAGATCCAGAGGCAGGCCAAAGACAAGGTGGAGAGATGTAGTACTAAGAGATATGAGAGAGTGTGAGGTATCCGAAGACGACGTTATAGATAGAGCGAAGTGGAAAAGAAAAACAAGGAAAGCTGACCCCACCACCATGTGGGATAACTAGCTTGGAAGAGAGAGAGAGACTGCGAGGTTTTGGGTTCAAATCCCAGGTCGGCCAAAGTGGTTTTTCTAATACAATTTGCTCGGAACTGGGTCCTCCAGAGGGAGTAAATATCAGGTAGGTAGGCAATGATTTTGATAAAAATATGTTGCACATACCACAAATTGAAGTAAGATAATAGAAGGTTTCTACGACAAGAAATAATTTAATAAATGGTCGCCGTAGCCAAAATCAGCTAGGATAAATACCCGCTGTAAAATCTTTTGGACTAAAAATAGGAAATGTGACAAAAAGGTTTATCTTTTCATTGAAAACTTAAAACATTTTCCGTTTTTTTACGATTATCGCATACACAAAAGAATGCAACACAAGGAAATCACGAAACGTTTCGTATTACTATGAAAAAGATCATTGGACCGTGTGCCCTACTGGCTGCCACTATATCATTAATTTTGATTTTTTTCCGCTTAAATGTGTCTTTACAGACCTGTGTGTCAGTCGACGTACCAACTAACTTAGTACCGTCCGCAAATATGGCAAAGGTAGGATTAAATGAATAAGTAAATATAAATCTCTTTCATTAGATTTTTTATTATTTATTACTTTTTTATACCAGCGATTGGCAAACGAGCAGGTGGGTCACCTGATGGTAAGTGATCTCCACCGCCCATAGACACCCCAGACACAAAGTATCATGGGAGCTTTGCCAGCTTAAAAGGAGGGGAATAGTGATTGGGAAAGGGAGTTGGATCACTGGAAATCTCACTCACCGAACGAAACGCAACAGCGAGCTGTCACTTTACGTCGGTTTTCTGTGAGACAGTGTGTATCAAACCAGTCGAGCTTGGCCATTCTTACTGTAGCCGTTACTGTCTACAGTGTGGCTCTACCACTTATAGATATTCCAGTCGTGTGTTACGTATTCGATTCTGTCGCTTCTTTGGTCTAGTGGCAACGTGTATGGGCTGTAGGGAACGGAACCGAACCGGGAGGGGTTCCTAGGTCAAGCAGGTGTTTTGTAACACTATTTTTTCGGAACTGGATCTCCTGGAAAGGATTGATGTCAGGTAGGCAGCCGGTCGTAAAAAACGAAGCTGAATAATTTCTGGAAAATGCTTGAAAAAGTGTTTTGCGACTACCCATATTGAGGTGGAATAAGGGCAGGTGGTAAGAAGACAAAATAATGACTGTGTTAAAATATAACTCACACACTTTGTCTTGACATATTCAAACTAACAATATACACTTTCTTCTTCGAAATCGATTCTTCTTCTTCTTTCGTGTCAATAGTTCCAATAACAACGAATCGAGTCAGATCCTCAAGGACTAGAAGCCCGCTACTGCTAGAGCTGTATCTGTCGCTTCCATTAGGTCTTCGCTTGTGCAGATGGTAGGGCACAATAGACAAACAAGCAGATATGACATGCTCAGGGGCACCACAGTCACATTCGAGCCCCGATGAATAACCCCGCCTCACCATACTACCAACGACCCACTCCGGTACGAAGGCGGTTCAAAGTTTGCAAGAAGGGCCAAATAGATTAAATTATAAATTGCTTCTACTGAATTACGTAGATTTATATTCTGACGGTACTTATGCGAACAATAATTACCCGTCCTCCAGTTCCGTGCAATGTCGCGCTCGCGGCTGTATCGAAAAACTTTTAATTTAGCCAAGTCTCCATTGTAAGTCTTTTAAAAGGCTTCGAGTATTGTATGCATTTAACAAGGAGCCGCGGTGACAGTTATTAATGGATTTCCTACTATTTTTCTCGGCGCAAAGGATCGGCTTAGGTACCCGGCACTAGTAGCTAGTCTTTGTTCCGATTTGGATGGACTACAGCCCATGTTTACTGTAGGTACTCACCAGTATAGTAGCAATAAATGCACACAGTAAAAATATATGTATATATTTCGGGAGTAGTTTTTATAGGAACTACCGGCCTAAGATTCAACGACTCTAATACTTTCTTCATTATCAATGGAACATAATATTCCACAGACGTGTAGTGTATATAGACAAAAATTTGTTACAAAGATTAAATCAAAAGCACTTTTGTCTAAAAACCAATAGTTTTAATTGTATATCTTTGGTGATAGAGAATAACAGTAGAGCTACGATGAAATATATTTAGATTTAGATTATAAAAAAAAAACGTATTAAATAGTCTACTATTGTATGCAAAGTGTTGAAAAGTTATCTGGGATTCACATGTTTTTTGTACGTAGCATTAGTATTTACTAACTAAACTAATAAATTCTACAAGTCGATTATTTGATATTATAACAGATTTCATCAGAAAATAAAACAACGGTTGTACTTCTAATTTACTCATACAAATACTGTACGTGGTTTAAACATCATTGAATTTACTCGATAGAAAATATTCAGTGGCATAAATAAACGAATTCTGTCTGAAAACTAAACCTACCAATACCTGTGATACCCACCCGCAATTCAATAATCTACATTTATTGATACTTTAAATCCATGACATTGTTTTAAGCCTGCAGAAGCGAGGTATTTCTCTAAATCCAGAACGTTTCTACATCATTTGTCATTGTGGAGCGGTGACGTGGCGCGCAGCGTTGCTATACTTTTTGCAAGCACCACTTCGACTCAAAAAACTGCGATGTGCATCGGCGAACGATTTACGTTCATTCCGACTTTTTGTTTACTATTAATTTAAAATTACATAATTATTTTTATGACTGCCTCGGTGGCGTGGTGGTATTTCGGTACGACTACGGTTCTGAGGTCTCGGGTTCGATCCCCGGGTCGGGCAAAGTGATATTGGATTTTTCCATATCAGCCCGGAGTCTGGAATTTGTGCCCGATATGGCGACAGGCTCGGCCCCTATCACATCTGGGACGGTACTAAGCTCGGCGAAATGTGGGTGTTCTAGTTCGCTAGTGCGCCTCTGCCTACCCCTTCGAGGATACAGGCGTGAGCTTATGTTATATTTATTTTCTTTATTGTAAAATACAAAATACAGCTATAGAAATTAAGCTACAGAATTAACGTGTAACAAATTTTTTGCGTGCCTGTTAAGTATTACCTCTATAGTAGTGGTAAACCGAAGTATGGTTATTAAATAATTAGATACTATTTTTAGTTCTTTTGTGAAAACTGAGGAATGTAATACATATATGCCGGAAGAAGTAGGCAGAGACGAACTACAGAACTAGAATACCCATATTTCGCCGAACTTATTTCCGTCCCAGATGTGATAAGGGGCAAGCCTAGTGCCATATCGACATAAATTTCAGACTCCGAGCTGATACTGAATCATCAGCATTATCATCAGCCATAGAACGCCCACTGCTGAACATAGGCCTCCCCCAAAGATTTCCAGATCGACCTGTTGGAAGCGGCCTGCATCCAGCGACTTCCTGCGACCATTAACAGGTCGTCGGTCCACCTTGTAGGTGGACGTGATACTGAATAGAAACCCCAATATCACTTTGCCCGACCCAGGGTCAAAACCGAGACCTCAGGACGGTAGTCGTACAGCGCACGCAATACACTATGCTACCGATTACCGAGGCAGAACATAATATAGTAGACTAATTAATTATTTTTGAGGAACGAAAAGATTCATCTGTATGTGTCTTACATTGGTTTACTACATTTATGAAATTATATTTGCATCAATAATTGGTGTATCCTAATATATGATATTAGCCCTGTAATATTACTGTCCCACTGCTGGGCACGGGTCTCCTCTACTAATGAGAGGGGTTAGGCCTTAGTCTACCACGCTGGCCTAATGCGGGTTGGTAGACTTCACATACCTTCGAAATTCCTTTGAAGAAATTCTCTGGTATGCAAGTTTCTTCACGATGTTTTCCATCACCGTTATAGCAAGCGATATTTCACAATGAAAATATACTTAACATAGAAAAGCCAGAGGTGTATATTGAAATAAAACTATTCTTACGGATTCTATCACGATTATGTTTTAATTAATATTCCCGACGTTTCGAAGGCTTTGCAGTCTTCGTTGCAGTCGTCTTCGTTTGCAGTCGTCGTGACAACGAAGACTGCAAAGCCTTCGAAACGTCGGGAATAATAATTACAACATAATCGTGATAGAATCCGTAAGAATAGTTTTATTTCAATGTATAATATTCGCGTAAACTTAATAAACCAGAGGTGTATGCTCCATTTTGGGGTTGGTCTCGAACCTCCGACACTTGTCTCGGCAGTTCGTGCCATTCCCAACTGAGCTATCCCTGCTAAGTAAGTATCCTATATAGCTTTGCAAATATCAACCAAAGTACTTTAGTTCTTTCTACTCTTTTACGTACTATTTGTTATTACGTCTTTGCGATAACAAATAAGTCAATCGATCATACTGCTAAACAAACTTTAATTTTACGCTTTCACGATTTCACATACTAATACAGATCGATTGGGCGGAAAATCATACCGAATCACCGTAAATATTTTGACACAATCCGAGCATCGAATGACGAGACAATCGCCTTCGAATACCCACGGAGTTCTGTGGGGGAACAAACTTTATATCGCTTTGATGGATCGGTCTCGGGGGTGTTCAAAACAGTAGCAAAAATTCTGCGGTTAACAATGGTCTGCGAGACAACTGCCTCGCTTGGGACTTTGCGATTATGGTATCTTATATTTTTGTCCTTGATGCAATGTTATAGAACTAATTGGAATGAGCTGGTATTTTGTTAAAATCAATGGAATGATTTTATTATATGTAAGAATTAGTGAGTGTAAGAAGTAAAAGTAGCGATAGATGAGTTGGGAATGGTACGGACTGCCGAGATGAGTGTCGGAGACTTTTCTATGTTAAGTGTTTTCATTGTGAAATATCGCTTGCTATAACGGTGAAGGAAAACATCGTGAGGAAACCTGCATACCAGAGAATTTCTTCACAGTAATTTCGAAGGTATGTGAAGTCTACCAACCCGCATTAGGCCAGCGTGCTAGACTAAGGCCTAACTACTCTCATTAATAGAGGAGGCCCGTGCCCAGGAGTGGGACAGTAACAAATATTATATTATTACTATAAGAATTAGTGGTTATTTTACACAGACCATACCTCTGCATTCTATTCGAATTTGATTTAGTTTAGGTTTAATGTAATGGTAGTGAAGACTTGAGTTATCGGGTAGAGCAGCCAATAGTTAGTATTGGTAGAGGCATGTTGTAAACTACTTTGTCTCCAGCAGGATTGGGCAGTTTCGACCAGTACCACTAACTTACAGTAAACCCACGTATAGTACGTATATAATACCGAAGAAACTAGTTTTATTTCATTGCATAACATTCGCGTAAACCTAAGAAATCGCCATGTATGTATAGTGTCAGCATGCTGTTGCATTTTGTACAGTAAGTGACATTTTCTTTGGTCTAGATATCCCCTCCCTTTTTCAACACCCACAGTAGGCACCGGCTTAGCGGTACTCTTAACATGGCGACTGGTCATGGTCGACAGGAACCACTAGGAATTTATCATCAGTTGGGCCATCTGCAAGTCTGTATTCGTATTGGTATTGCTTGTCCTTTTTCCACACTCCCATAAAAAATCAGAAGATCAGAAACGCATCCTGCGCTTTCTGGTGTCTTCACAGGCTTTTCGAAGCGACCACGGCGTATTGATTTCGTAAAAAAAACAAACACTAAAATAAATTCTCCCTATATTTCTTTAAATTAAAAAGCTACTCTCCCGGAGTAGAATTCACGGAGGGATAATTCTCGGGATGGAGTGTCGAGTACGGAGCGAGGAGTGCAAAGTGACTGAGGGGAGGAGATAAAAGGAATTTTTGAGATACGCGCATCCAACCGTTGTACATAGGTTAAATTTATGCATTGAAATGCAAATCGTGTCGACTGTGTGGGGTTGTTATCAGTGAATAGCTTTTTATATGTGTAATCTTTATTTTTAGGTTTATGCTCTTTGTAATTGCATAATATGGACCTTGGTCTGATGATGTTCAATAAGGATTAAATTTGCAAATCTTTTAATATTTTTGAAAATTGCATTATAAATGTACCTTAGCGCCTAGGGTTCTTTCAACATTTGAAAACCTTAATCAATTTAAAAGCAAACTTAACGGAACACAATGTTGAGAAGGTATGGGAGCTGATTTTAAAGAAGGATCTACTTTATAAACAAATATTTACACTGCTATTAGCATCAGTCCGTGTTGCTCTCCTAATAGGTATGAACCTTATAACAACCACCAAAATTCTTAGCTCTGCATAACTAATGAACTAGTCTTCGGCTAATCGGTCACACTCAACTATAATCACTATAGATTAAGGGTAATATAAATAAAATACAATTTTCCAACATTATCGACTCTTTTCCATTTGTATATAAAGAAAATCCGATTTCACTTTTATATAGCAGAGACTGGCAAACGAGCAGATGGGTCACCTGATGGTAAGTAATCTCCACCGCCCATAGTCATGATGGGTGTGTTGCCAACCTAAAAGGAGATAATGGAAGGGGAGGGAAAAGGGATCGGGAAAGGGAGGGCGAGAAATGGGCCACCGGAAATGTCACTCACCGAATTAAACGCGACAGTAAGCTGCCAGTTTACATCGGTTTTCTGTGAGGCAGTGGTATCATCGTGTACGTATGGATCATCGTGCTGTAGACGTTACTGTCTACAGCGTGGCTCTACCACTCTATTTATTATTGATAATAATAAACAAAAAAGAAAACAGGAGAAAAGGGTACTGAACTCTATTGTCGTTGCTTGTTTATGGATAGATTTGTACATGTAACCAGTTAGTACATACTATTGATTAGTAACGACCACCCAGTCTTGCAAGTTTCCCAGGAAATCGTGTCCAATATCCAATCTTAGGGTGAAAGAGGAAAAAAATTGAGCCGCGACGCCAGCGCCGCTGCACTGTCGCGACTGTTCTCTGATTAATGAAAGAACTGCTCACTCAGCTGGAAACGTACGTAACTCACATCTACCGCGACACCCTAATCTCAACTATATTACATTTAACTACAGTTGATATTTGAGTGGTAGAAATTGTAGATAATGCTGTTTGTGTCAGAAACCCCAAGAATACCAAACGTTTCCCCTCGGCACTGTAACATTTGACGTTTTTGTGAGACATACATACACATAAAATGGCAAAATAATATCAACTTTAGTTCGCTACATGTGTATAAATCTGTACATTTTTGTATGCTTCTATGCCAATCCTACAGAAATAAGATGCAACGGTCTCATTAAGGAACCCACAGGAAAACATTGTTCAAAAATGCCTAGGTGAGAACGCATCAGGTGTGTATTACCATGGAAGGTCCAAAAACAGCTTCATAGATGTTTTGAACGAAGATATTAGAGCTAATTTTCTTACCACAGACGATGTTCTAGACCGAGCGATGTAGAAAAGTTTAGTACTAACTAACGAAGTAAGAAGCTGGATCTTGGCATTAGGTCGGGATAACGCCAGGCAGTAAGATATACCTATACGGCACAATACTAGTCATTCAATGTTTATCGATAATGTAATTCATATTACTACTATAGCTTTTGAAAGAGCTAGAGGGTGACGTCAGCCGGGAGACGTGGGTAGGGAGCGTTGAGCGCTGTCGGCTGTCAAATGCCTGACACACGCTGACGCACCGCGCGGCGAACGAAACTTGCGTTGGCTTACAAGTTTGCTTTCATTGTTAGTCTACACTTATATACACTATACAATATACATACTAGTATGTGTATTATGTAGTTATTGTCGCTTTATATTTATGTACACCATTACAGTTTATTTCGAAAATATGCAATCTAAAATAACATACCTGATGCACTCGTAATAAAATTATAGATCCAACACACGGACGTATAAAATAGATGGACGGAGTGCTAGGAACATTGATAGTGAAGCAGGGTTTACGGCTCATTCGATCGACACGTAATGGCAGCGACTGATCGAATGGGCCGAAAACCCTGCATTTTTACATCCGTGATCCAACAGTAACACATAGCCCTAACCTCACACTATGTATAACTTATATCGAATATGTTAGGAACTACAAGGGACTTACGGTCCAATAACTCTTGGACCCAAAACAAATGTCTGTAGATCACACAAACATGTATGATCCATAGACATTTGTTTCTGGTGTGCATGTATGTTTACATCTCGGTGCGGGATCGAACCCACGGCCTCTCGATTCACAGCCGACTACTCGCCCGGTGTTAATAAACGAAGTATTTTAACTAGTGACGGGCATTTCGGCTTCCGGAGGCCGAGACACTTATGCAACATATGTATATGTGCCGCCTCCATCGGGTTGAGCATATTATTGAAGTATTTTTCATATATGTCTTACATATTCGTGTAACATATATACATGACGTATCGTTCAATGTAAATGCAACTACGATGTATTGTGACTTGCTTTGGTACAATGACAATAAATCAAAGAACTTGTATTGTTCATAGTAACATACACGTACAAAGGTTTTTATGTTACATACGTTCAATCATCAGTAGACAATTGAGATTGCAGAACTAAATGATTATTTTATTAAAATTAAAACATTTATTGCAATATTGTAGCTGGTCGCCTCCTTGGTCTAGTGGCAGCATATATGGGCTGTGAACCGGGAGGTCCTGGATTCAATTCCTAGGTCGGGCAAAGCGAATTTTAAAATTGAATTTGCCCGGGACTGGATCCCTGAGAGGGGATTGACGTCAGACAGCCTGTCGTAAAAACTAAGGCAAATCATTTCTGCAATATGCTTGAAAAAGTGTGTTGGGCCGATCCCACATTAAGGTGGGATAAGGGCATGTATAAAGAAAGAAAGATTTCAATATTGATGCAAGAAAAACTATCATATCTCATAGCCAAAATGACAGAGCTCACGTTTGTATCTCCGTAGAGATAGAGAGAGGATTTTCCATTTATTGATTGGTATAGGCAAACTCGCAGACTAAGGGTTTGTATAAGATGATTACTTTCGGCTTACGTTTGCATAATATTATATATTGCTGCGTCCTGATTCAGTAGCCCGAGCACGAAAAACTAATGTAAATGTAAATGTATTCGAGTTCGCTGCGCACTGATGACGTTTGGTTAATATTTTATACAAATTTCATAGACGCGCATCGAGTTCGAATACATTTACGGTTGTCAGAAATTTTCCTGCTCAGGCCGCTGAAGTCCACAGTTGGAAACAAGAGTGAAACGCACGTCATCATGTTTATTAAATATAGACTTAAAGATAATGGCATAAAATAGACCTTTCCATATGATTTTCGTAAACAAACGGGGCACAATTGTGTTACGCATTCAAATGGTAAAAATGAATAAGCATAAATAATGAAAGAAAGAATTAGATATATAAACCCTTTTTTTACCTGCCCTAATTTTATATCTATTACACATATGTAATGGCAACTAGGTAACACAGTATTATTTATAATTACAAATATTGTGTTTATGTCCGCCATGTTAACATTCTATTAACAATTATTATGCACCTGCAGCAGCTGTTCATGACACATGTCGATTGCAAACTCATCGGACATTTGGCCGACTTGCTGGCTACTGATATATATTTATCACTAATACTTAATTACAGCTAGATAGCTATAGACTAACCCCTTTATTCATAATAACTTAGTAGAGCGTAATAAGACCGCAATAGTACACTTCATAAAAATTGTATTCATAATCGTTCAATAGCGTTAAAACATTCCAACATTCGATAATGAAAACATGGCCGATTCCGATGAGTTGTTTCAAGTGTTATGTTCTTTCTTAATGATATTATTTTTATTATAGTCTAGGACCCGATTTAAGACTGATATATATATTTTATTAATTGTTTGGAATCAATTAATAAAAAATATATAGCCAAAACTTCCTATCTGTTTCGAAGCTTGCCAGAGATCAAAATATTTTTTTTTCTGTAACCAGCAACTTTGTATTCGATAATCATATATTAGTTCTCTTTTTGCTAAACAGGCAAAAGTAGGGTTATGCTTTCGATAAGACCAAGATTTCATTATGAATAAGGGGGTAAATATAAAATTGGCCACAATATCAGACCAAATTGGATTTATGTGTAATGCGGATGTCTCTATATATAATAAAATAGTATTGGTAAATATAATAAATATGACATTAGTTAATTAAGAAGAAATTAATTTGTAGAACAGGCACCTGTTGCGTCTAATAATGACCCATACTCATTAGGATCTTTTAAGCGAAACACGAAGAAGCAATTAGACTGCCCGTCAAAATTATGGCGACTGTTGAGAGATGCACGGGTTACTCGTCAGTAGACCAACATCCATATCTAACAAAAAAGGAATATCTGATAGATTGTACTATACATTTTTTTATTTTATTTTGTTCATCGGTGAAGGCGAGAATTTTTATGTGAAGACTTTCGATTTTAAAAAGGCTAAATTTAAAAAAAAATATTGATCAACTATACAGACTTATTCAGTTATAATTTTAAAAGTACAATATTATGTTATTCTAAATAGTTTTTTAAAATAAAGTTTAATAAATAATCTACATCTTAATAATTCATTATTTACGTAAGATTTAAAGCTGTCAACACACTTATGTATGATATTTATATCGGCAACAAAAGCGTGTGTAGATAAAATATCTATATAATGTATCCCATAAATTTTAGCATCGCATGCTGCCCTCGCCGTGGGAGGGGCGCTTGTGCAAAAAACGTCGGCACTCGGCCCAACAAAGATAGGAAACGCAACCCGCCATTACAGAAAATTGGTCCCGCGGTCCCCTTCTCAAAAACGCATGATTGGAACGGTGCCGAATTTTAAATTTATTAAATTCGAAACAGTTCCACGTTTAAATATTTCGTTTTCGAATTCTGTGAAACTCGTTTTATTGTAAAAAATGTAGATGTTTTCGACATTTGTTATTTTTCCAATTATGTGTATGTTACTGATTTATTACACTGTTCTCTGTGTGAATTCACAAAAGTAGCGAGTACAATTATTTGTTATAAACTGAACTAGGTATGTACTAAGTAATTGACTACACTACTGCATTAGGATAAGAAATCCTGTAATAGTAGTTGTAAGTGTGAAAAATAAATAAATAAATAAATAAATAAATTAAGTTTACGCGTATGTCATTTGTTTTTGCGACTACGAAGGATGCAAAGCCTTCAAAACGTCGGACCTAAAATGCAAACAATTCATGATAGAATCCGTATAAAATATTTTGTTTCTATGTGTATGTTATCTAGCTAGGAGTTTCAGATTGAAGTGTTCATCATATAGAACGTAGCTGAGAAGCAACTTTGATATTTCCCATTAGTATATATTCTAACTACTAGTAATGTTTATTACTTGCTATAACATTAAAAATATCGTCGTTAATTATTTCTCATTTACGTATGTCAGAATTAGTAAAAAAATTAACAGTTACAGGCGACTCATATTTTGTCTACGTTGGCAGACTATTGTCTCATACATAAACATAGAAATCAAATAGATTGGTATAGAATCTATACCATACATACTATAGATAATAAATGTTGTATTATGAAAGTGTTATATTTTATCAGGTGTATTAATTGACAGATTGAATTCATTAATTCGTTACATGATCTCAGTTTGCACTTTGTTTGTTTGTGTTCGTCACTGGATAACCAAATAGAAACTTTGATGACTAGTCAACTTGTAAAGTATAATCAGATATCCTTTGAAATTGCAAATCACCGTCTTCAAAAAACATTTGTGCAAAATTAACTTAAAATGAAATAGACAACAATGGATCCGATGTAATCTTTAAATAAGAATCTTTCGTCGCGATATTTCAGTATCTAAAGGCAAAACAAGAAACGAATAATACGTTCGAGTCAGCTAAATAGGTTTTTCTCCAGCACTTCTTTGATGCCAAAAGGGCATATCACTTCTACTATTCACATTGAAATTTTGTTCATCAAAGCATGCCAGTATGACTTAAATTTGCTTGGCAACAAAGTTAGGAAATCCAAAGTTTGATTAAGGGCCTGTCGTATTGTTCATTAAACTTGGATTAAGTTTGTGCTGGATAGAACGAGCTGGCAGCCAGTTAACGTCACGAGAAAAAACAAAACACGGCACTCGAGAAGGGAGCAACTTTGGCGAAGAAAGTTTGTTGCCGCTTGGACGTCTTCATTGGGTGTCAATGATTTAAATTGAATTCTATAATTAGAATACGCTTTGTTGTTTTACAATGAAACTTTGTTGATTAAGAATAAGTGGTTATAGCAATAAATAGATCAGATGCTCTCTGATTGTATGAAAAACTCAACTTAAAGTCTATAAACAATCGACTTCTAAACCCAACTGTCAGTGTTTCGGGTTGAAGAGTTTTGAAACTTATGCCACCTTACCAATAACCACTTTAAGAGTAAAGCAAAGAATCATGAATCATATTTGGCGGAAACACCAGCTGCCTGAGCAGCAAAATTTCTGAGAATTGTAAATACATTCGAGCTCAATGCGCGTCTATGAAATTTGTATGAAATATTAACCAAATGTCATCAGTGCGCAGCGAGCTCGAATACATAATTTACCATTGTCAGAAATTTTCCTGCTCGGGCGGCAGGTAACATACACCAAAATACATACGAATTGAGAACCTTCTCCATTTTGGAAGTCGATTGAAAAATAGCAACAGACGATTAAAATAGAAAATTTAGATGCTGGTATTCATATCATCAAATGTAAGCTTAACCTTGAAGGAGCCAACATTTTTATTTATAATCTAGCCAAACAAACACCTAGAACTAAAACTAAAATCGTCATTAGTAGTCTTAACTCGAGAAAGATCTAGATATGAAACGAGATCGGAGAACACGAAACACCAAATCATCCAGATACAAGTTTTATTGATCAAACATCCATTGAGCGAGTGTTGCCACCTTTTGTGGGTGCCGGGAGCCATGACTCGGCGAAACCAATGACCGCCTACCATTGTGAACGTCTAATTCAATAAAATCACCGGACATTTGTTTATTTGCCGGCACTCTTGTCGGTCTCACTGCTGTATTAGCGGCTTATTCCGTGTGATAGCTTGTACAGTGACTTGTGTTTTTGTTTTCTTTAGTAAAGTTGTCATTTTTATAAAAAATATGTGTCTTTTCTCGGTTTTCACTTATGATCATGTTGACAGTTGGCCAGGGCAGCAAAATTCAATAAATTATAATTACCATTAATAGTCTCAGAATCAAATAGCAGGCTGACTTCAAATAATTCTGATTCCATCATCAACATCGTTAGCTCCTGAATTTAGGCCTCCTGTAAAGATTTATTCATTCTGATTATTATGTTACTCATTATTTATATTCTGATTTACTTTAACTCACTTCATCCTTACTTCTATATTTTAGTACTAGCTGTCTTCTCGTCACAGCTTTAATTAATTGTTTCTGTTCGATTATTCTAGCATTAGCTAAATATTTGTGAATTAAATTTTTATTGGGATTTATGATCGAAACTAAATTAATATTTAAACTAGTAGAGCTTCCAGTGTTCTCTAAACTCTATACTATGAGTGGCCCGATTCTACTGACGTAGTTACCCTTGACCACAGACAACTGATGTAAAGTAGCATCTTGCTATGGTGTTTCAATCTCCATTCCTTCATTTAAAGTTAGTAACAGACTCACGTTTCATTTGATATTTTGGGTTACTGTTTATGGGTGGTGGAGATCTCTCACTATCAGTTGAGACTTGTGATCAGCTCAAGTGATCATCAGCTAGCCATTCTTTCTACCTGCCCTTGTTCCACTTTAATGTGGGGTCGGTGAACACACATTTCAAGCATGTTGCAGATAAGTTTTGGCTTAGTTTTTACGACCGGCTCCTGTCTGAATATACCTTAAAACTTATAACCTTCATCTGGGAATATCTGGTGGTCATCTGCTAGGCAATGCTGTAAAGAAATAGCATAGTCAGAATGTAACATATTTTTATCACTAAAGACTCATTAAAACCAAATTAATCACTAATCTATCATCCATAACAAAATATCAAAGGATTGAATAGCGTTCATGCAACTAAATCTGTCAGATTGATTTTTTATACTATCTGTTAATGCCTTTTTGTACGTTAATCCTTCAATGGTTTTATTCTAATTTCTTCAACTTCTTATTGAAATATGAGTACGATCAAGGTTTTGATACAATTAAATTAAAATTTTCGTATTTTACCGATGATTCTTATCTTTTATTGTGTTTTAGTCATTAAATAGTATATATTGCATTCGAATAGGGCAATTATTTCGTCATCAATATAGAGTTCAAATTCAAATCACCATTTAAAGACCCAACGCGGTCACATTACCAAGTAATATTTCATACCTATTTAATTATATCTTACTTTTATACCATTAAAATAATGAACAGTATTATAATGAAAAAATAAAGGAAATTGCATATTAAATATTTAAAACGCCCGTGTCTTTACGTACGGAGACCGCGTTCGCTCTGTATTATTATTGAGCTTCTTAATCCAATATGCCCACGGTAAACTTCCTTCTCATCTCTGCCGATATAAAAGCTTTAATGTTAAAAAGAGACAGCTATACAAAAATGTTCTTGGCTTTAAATTTCGTCGGACTCGCTGTTCCTCTTGTACCGACCGGCTTATTCGTGCGCGGGAGCGAGAGATCGTTTTCGACCTTTGAGTGATGCCGACACAGAGTACAATTCGATTTGAGCCTTGAAATGTAGCGGTAAGGTTCATATTAGGATGATAGTGGTGTAACAAGAGAGCAGAAGAAGAGCTCCGCCTTAAAAATGGAAGGTGGTATGTAAAAATTGATGAACATGTATAGGAGTCCTTAAAGTGACAGAGTGCGCTGGCGTGTTGTGCTGTGTGTATTGTCTTAAAATGTCGCCGGAGGATAGCGCGCTCCGACCATTGTTTATTATCAAAAAGTGATAAATCAAATGACTTTGCAATAACATTGTAAGGCGAGCCAGTTTGTAATCGAAACTTTGTGACAGTGTTGTTGAGTGGACTAGTGTTTAGTGCTGGTGATAATCATAACATAAGAGATACAGTGAGTTGAAATTAGTCTGAGGTTTGTTTTGATATCTAATATTGTGGGTTTGCGAAACGGAATACAGTTTGAAAAAGATTAAAGGCTTATGTTGCACCTGGTTATATTTTGTTTCACGAATATCAAGAGCTTCAAAATCACAGTATGTGACTAAAATATTAGCGATGTCTGTGTGAAATAGTAATGTATTCTGAAAAAGTATATAACATTTTTACTGGGGTCTTTATAAAGTAACTTGATAAATATATTTTAATCGAGTATTTGTTTTATTTAGAAATCTTATGGAACTTTTATACTGCTTCCACTCTGCTCTATATGTTATGATTATCATTACTAAAGACCATAAAACTGTTTAAATATAAGCAAAATGACCGTATATTAAATGGCGGCCATATTAGGCGTGTTGAGAGCTAGGTGATGCGAGCCGACCACGCCCACGATGAGTTCGTTCCTCATGAACGGCGGGTACCAACCGCAGCCGGACCCCAAGTTCCCGCCCTCCGAAGAGTACAGCCAGGCAGACTACATACCGCCGGGGGAGTACTACCAACACCAACACCTGCAATATGGGTACCAGCATCAGTACGCTCCTGTGCAAATTGGTACTGGGTACGGGTACGGAGGGTACTACCACCCGTTGCCCCAACATCCTCCGGTCGCGCCACCTCCTCGACCACCAGAGCCGTCTCATCCGTCTGATGCCGATCATGGTTACGTCCCGCCTCATAGTTCTGAAGGAGCGCCTGGATTAGCGGAGCTTGGACTGAGATTAGAGAGGCATATAGAAGAAGCTGCTCCGGCAGGGAGGAAACTGCACGCGCTTGGTCGTGAGGGTTCTCCGGTCTCGGAGATGGATGATGACCGACTACTGCTGGACAGTCCGCCCGTGGAAGACGATGACTCTTCTATATGTTCGGATAATACAGACAGGGTGATATATCCCTGGATGAAGAAGATACATGTGGCTGGAGTGTGTAAGTATAATTCAAATAAATTAACGTCATACCATACCAAATACCAAACCATATACCAAAATATTAAACCAGCATAACTGGAAGGTTTCAATAATAATTCGTGGGTACGTATATGAAGTCTACCAGCCGAAATAGGACCTAACCTTTCTCATGAGTCATGACGAGGACAGTACATAAAATATAATGAAATAAACAACAAACAAACAACGACTTTGCATTATCTTGGCCAAGCTTTCCTTATATTCCACAATTAACATTACGAAACTGTGGTGCTAGTTCTTGTAATGCTTGAAGTAATAGAGATTGTGAAAAGCATGTAAACTATATTTTCATTTATAAAGTATTTTAACTTACTTTTTAGAGTTTACGGTATAATATAGAAATGATAATAGGTCTAGATAGAAATGATATAGGGAATGACCAATATGGTCTATTAAAATCAATCAACTAAGTCGCATTATACAATCATTACGTAGGGAGGCCCTAAAATCTTTTGATCAATACGAGAGTACTGTTTACTCTACCAGTATCTGACTTACTATTTTGAGTCTCAAACTGAGGCAGGGTACTGCTCAGTACCTTCCATGTCTTAATAGCGACACTAGATATTAAAAAACTGCCATAGTGACTCATTCCCATAATTTATTTCACTACCCAGATGGTCTCTCCTTTGTGAGATTGCGAAAAGTGACAGTAGTGCAGTCCAAAATACAGGTGAACCTAATCTTTTTCTTTCTACCTATCCTTATCCCACCTTAATGTAGGGTCGGCGGAACACACTTTTTCAAGCTTTCAAGCTTAGTTTTTACGACCGGCCGCCTGCCTGACGTCAACCCCCTATGAGGGATCCAGCCCCGGGCAAATTAAATTAGAAAATTTGAAATTTGAAACAGGTGAACCTAATAAGGTAATATAAAGCGTGTACAAACCAGCCACCATCGACAAACACTGGGTTTATGGAAGGTCATCAGAATTATGTCGGCTTATTTTTGCTTCTTCACACTCTTACAAGGGATGAAGCCAAATCGAGGGGCTTGCAACAAGACAGGTGGTTGACCGATGCAGACACAGGGATTTACTCCAATACCAATGAACCATCAAGTCATGACACAAACCCCTCGAGAGAACCGGAAATACAGTGGCTGATCCTGGAACGCAAACCACACAAGGAGTGTGGTTCACTATGGCAGGTTTTAACACCTTGTGAACGGTGGTCGCCATCCGGGGGGATACGATTATCCTTCCACCCGCAAATATCAGAGCTTTGTCCATTGCTGCCACCAAATTTCTTACTACAATGTTGTGTTCTGGTTTCAAGGTTAAAATGACCCGTAGGTAGATCTACGACCAGGCGAGCAACTTTCTCATTCCATCATACAGGCCAATAAAAATATTTTATTTATCGTTATCGTATCAGCTCATTTAGTACAGTATAATTTCTTACTCCAATATCGAAATGGAGATTGCAGCGAATGGGTTTTGATTGATCGTAGCCGCATGGTTCTTTTCATGAGCATAAACTCTGTGCACATTTGTTATTTTAGTCACTTTGCGAATATTTCTTGGATAATCGTATGGTGCATTGTGAAGTTTAATTCGAGTACATACTTTGGTATCTATTAGAAGTTATAGTTTCAAGTTTGTTTGTTGACAATGTTATAGTATGCAATTAATTATAATCATTCTGCTAGTGAGGAAGCTAGGCGTAAAATTAGCATTGTCTAACTATTAATTATTCAGCATTTTGGAGCTGTTTTTAAAATAAATATGTATTTTTATAGAGGTAAATATAGATCTGATCTGATCTTCATACTATATATAGTTCACGTTGAAAGAATATTATTCTAATTTGATATAGCAACTATAACTTTAAGGTTATAAACTATCATTTGTATTCAACTTTTCTCGCAGGAAAGTACATTAGGAACATTACTTATTATAACACTTTAGGTATGTATTTGACTGCCTCGGTGGCGTGGTTGTATTTCGGTACGACTGCCGTCCTGAGGTCTCGGGTTGGATCCCCGGGTCGGGCAAAGTGATATTGGATAAGTGATTTAGGTGTGTATCCTCAGTTCCTTCCTTCCATAACCAGTATTTTTATCATGCGGTCACATTTAAAGTATTAAAATAATAAACTGAGTACCTACTGACACTCTTTTGTAGTTAAGGAGTTATATATTACAATGCGATTTGCATAGGATCATTATCATAGGTTTTAATTTACAACACTATTTTGATCTTCATGATGCTTTCAAATTTTTATTAAACTCTTGAGACTGGATACTGTCTAAGCAATAAAAATATATGCTATTTTCAACGAGTAGTTAATAATGTAGCAACATTTCATTAAATTAGTGCTAAGCTAGTAAGCAGTTTAATCAGAGCTCCGGTATAATTCAAACCTATACTGAGATATAAAGGTTTTGGACTATGATTAGTATGCTGTAGTTCATTGGCTCGCCTGCTTGGTGTTCCTAGAGCCTAGTGTTATCGCGGCCTAAGGTTCTTTTTTACTAAACTATCGAAATATTTTTTGTTTTCACTGGCTTTAAAAACTCTATGCAACTAAAATGAGAACATAATGTTCTCAAATTGTTATCACGGTGGTTGTTTGGAAGTCTTCCTCTTCTAATCCCCTGCCGGTTTGGCATTTGATAAATTCAAACATTAAAATAGGCTGTTAAAAAAGCTTTACTGAATTTTAAAATGTAGTTTTCAGATAAAAATTTAAAGACATTGATAACTCACGTTGTATTTGTACACTCCACATGTATGTGTGTAAAGCCGGTAATAAAAATAAGCTTGTGCTAAATATTATTTATAACGTAAAACTTGGAATTTTTTTCTTTTAGAATCTATTTTGGAATAAACTGAGATATCTTTTAACGAATTAAACCAATTAATAGAGGCTTCAAAGAGATAAGTCGGTGAAATCGAAATTTAATACTCCGTAATAAAGTAATCCTCCACTCCGCTACTCAAGCTATTTTTTTATTTTCTTTTTAATAAATATTTATGAAAATATTAATTGTAGACATTATCGAATATTTAGATACTTACGATGTAAACACTCAACATAGTCTTCATTTAATTTACAAAATATAGCAGTAATTTGCATAATATTGTGTTATATTATAGCTATACAATTGAGTAAATAGTTAAATATTAATTGCTGCCTTCGTGGCGTAGCGGGCGAGTAGTCGGCTGTGAAGTGAGGGTCCGCGGGTTCGAATCCCGCATTGAGACAAATGTTTGTGTGGCCCACAGATATTTGTTTCAAGTCTGGGTGTTGTTAGACCGAAAGTCTCTCATAGTTTCTCACATCCACGATACAAGTTATATCTAGTGTGTGTGTGACTGTTGGGTGTATTTATTTATTTACTTATTATTAATTGTTAAAAATTAAATATAAATGATACTCTGTTAAATTATATGGGGTATATTACCCCCTAACGATCGCTTAACATTATTACTGTTAAAAAGATAAATTTTATAAAATATCTTATGCATATTGCCTTTGCTAAAGTCAATAATTTGATTCAATGCTCCGACAGTTGTCGTTCATTATCTATTAATGTCAATAATCACAAGTTTAAAATATGAACGGAATAATACTTCAAAATTTATCCGATCGTGACCAAATTTATATGGACCACCCTTGGAATAAGCTCAATCGAACATTATATAGAACTCGAATCTTGAAAATCGGTCCACATTTGGCGGAAATACATACATAAAAAAATACAGACGAATAATAAGAACGTCCTTTCTTTTGAAATTGGTCGAAAACTTACATGCTATTTGTACAAAAAGTCTTAAATTTCATTCTAATTTATACCTAATTATCGATGCACTCTTTTCTTCTTTCGCCATACACGATAAAGAACTTTTATGTAAGTGAATATAACATTGTCTATCAAGTAAAAATATTCCTCAAGTAGGTAATGGTCGCTTCCAACAGGTCGATCTGGAAACCTTTGGGTGAGACCTATGTCCAGCAGTGGACGTCCTGTGGCTGATGATGATGAGGTATAATGATCCTAATTTTCATGAAAATACACAGCAATACCTACGATATTTCTCGTTTAACGTAGCATATCATCAGCAGTACAATACGCACCTAATAAATAGCCCTACACGCTTCTTCTACAAGTATACAAGAAAAAGCGTGGAAAAAATTAGTGGACAATACAAAATACAGTTTAAGTAATTCACGATGAGGGGGCAGAATCAAAGATTTGTAAGATTAATATCAACACATTAATTTCGTTCCTTTTCACTTGATTCACCATTGTAATGCCGACACGAGTGCAAAATACCTTAAGTCGTGGTTGAGTTAAAGAAATTAACAAATCGCATGCAATCAATAACACTTGAAATGCTTTCGAAGTCTTTGAGCCTCGTGTCCTCTGATGTGTTTTGACATTTTACTAATGCGATGTCATTAGAACCTTGTGAAGGACCTTTGTCGCAGTACAATGGGTCCCAACGTTTGAGTTAATGAGCGTCGTTTATTTTTATAGCTTTTAAATAGCGGTTTGTGGCTGTACATTTGCCGTGAAGATTAGTTTTTGACATTTCTTTGATTTTCGATGTGTGTCTTGAAATTTAAATGTGAATTCGTTAGGGTGATCGCTTTTATGAATATTTTAGGTTCCTTTGTTGTTCGATGTCGAGTAAAATACTTTCTTTTTTCTAAATGTTTGTTTTGTTTATGACACAGAAAGTTCTGAAGTAGGTTACTGTCAATGTATGATTGAAAATATTTTAGTCTGCTTTTTTTAAAAAAAACCGACCAAGTGTCTGTCTGTCCATGCATACATAACAAAGGGTTCCGAAATAGACACGCATGTCATTGAAATATAACTAATTTTATTAAATATAAGAGCAGGGAGTCTGGAATTTGCGCCCGATATGGCGATAGGCT
Source organism: Clanis bilineata (assembly GCA_036417725.1). NCBI lineage: Eukaryota > Metazoa > Arthropoda > Insecta > Lepidoptera > Sphingidae > Clanis > Clanis bilineata. The sequence continues at coordinate 5,996,146 of CM071142.1, forward strand.
CGCCCCCTATCACATCTGGGACGGAACTAACGCCTGTATCTCGGAAGGGGTAGGAAGAGGTGCACTAGCGAACTAATACACCCACATTTCGTCGAGCTTATTTACGTTCCAGATGTGATAAGGGGCGAGCCTATCGCCATATCGGGCACAAATTCCAGACTCCGGGCTGATATGGAAAAATCCAATATCACTTTGCCCGACCCGGGATCGAACCCGAGACCTCAGGACGGTAGTCGTACCGAAACACAACCACGCTACCGAGTCAGTCCTTATCATTAATTAAATTTATATTATAGAAACCCTATTAAACATAATTACTGAATTACAAAAATAATCGTCGAAATCAGTGTCTAATGTAAAAATGAAAATTTTTGAGATGTGCCATAGTAGTATAGATAGAAAATTGAATATTACAAAGGTATATCTAATACATCGAGTAAAATTATAGGTAGATACATAGTCATACCCAAAACCGAAGTCATACCCAAAATGTGGTGATTTAGTTTGTAGCGGTAGTTGTTTGTTGTAGGTAATTGTACATATACAAGCAGGTGAGTTAATTATTTACTGTACTTACATAAATCCACGGCAATACCCCCCAGTAGGAAAAGATGAACTAGATCAACTTATAGACTCTAGTTGCTAGACTCTAGTTACTAGAGCAACCCCACCTCTTACCATCTTCGTATCGATATCGACATCGGGCATAAATCAAACCCTGGTAACTTCATGTGTTTATTATTTTAACTGAATATATCAAATAAATATTTGGATTGACCGATATAGGGTTACTCCCCAGAATTTCGCAGTTTTCATCCTAAATAAGCTGTTATAAGAGTATTGGATGGATAGTAAGAGGCATAAGATATGTACACTTCACTTCTAACAGTGGAAATCCTATGGCTGATGATAATGATGGTGATGATAGATACCATGTACAGTTCATTTTGGCATGGGCCAGGCCACAGAAAATCAACCTTATTCTTGTTTTTTCATTAAATAAAAATTAATAATAAATAAATAACACCCAACAGTCACATACATAGTCCTGACACCACATTAAGATCGAGTCTTGTGCCGTGGGTATCATGAACTACGAGAGACTTTCGGTCTCACAACATCCAGACCCGAAACAAATATCTGTAGGCCATACAAACATTTGTCTCGGTGCGGGAAAAAAAAAAAAAGAAAAATAATAGTGTAATCTGTCAGATAGGTACATGCGATCTACACAAGAACGATTTTGGTTTAAGTATCATATTTAGCTTAAGATAAATTGAGAATAACACATTTTTAAACGATTCATTTTAAGCAATATTATATTATTTAAGTGATGTAAGTACGCAGTGATGTGTTTAAATCCTTAAAATTATGATTGTTTTGATCTAATTCTCGGTTCCAACAATTTACGTAATAATATTTTGTCCAATCACTAGTTCATTTACATTTCTAAAGTTTACATGAATAACTTTTAATAATTTAATTCAAAATATCCTCGAGATTAACATTTATTTCAACAACTTGAAATTTAATAACAGTTTTGTAAACTTAATTAACCGAAGTAATACAATTAGTTAACTTTCCATCTCTTCGTTCAAACAAAAAAGATGAACTATAGGTCAGTGACAGGGCATCGCATCGAAGGTTGTCATGCAAACAACTTTATCAAAATGATGAAGTGCCAATGTATATGTAACAATCGGCCGGGTCAAGAGCACCGAAACAGGTTTACTTGATTGATCACAGAGGAAATTGCTATTATCAGGAGCGCGCCAAAGTTTCACGAGAGAGCAAGACGAGCTGGACTCTCCTTATCGACACCTGTCATTGGAAGTACATTTTTCACTGGCTACACAATAGCGGGACAAAGGCGCTTTGGAACATCGTAAGTTCGACGTAATGAGGCGGACCACCAGAGATCGACTTGAGATTAACACATTGGTTATAAGACCACACGCTCGTCGCAGGTAGCTCGTAATTCAATTCAGATTGTCATCGTTCTGATGATGTGATAGCGGGCCTAACGAAGCGAAGATGGAGCGGTTCGTCCGGTAGCCAAGTAACGGGGCACCGTGTTTTGCATCCCACGATGAATAAAATAATGACAGGTTTTTGTCGTTTACATTCAATATTATTTCGTTATGGTGCTTATTACAAGATAATAAGGTTCACGATTTAATTACGTACAGAACAATGATAAATTCATATGTAAACGGTAGATATACTGGCGATAGTGTCAAGTTACTCATTAAATATGAGTTTCGTTGGTTGTTTTTGTATTCTATATTAATAGGTAATTAAGCTGCTATTATATTGTGTCAGAATGATTATTTAATTTTAAAAGCATCAAATCTTAAAAAAAATATAATATTAAGTTTCAAAAATATTAAAGGTCATCTGGTAGAGATAGCTTTAAGCGATAAGACCTCCTATTGTTTACACTTTAATTATTTTTTTCCCTTTTTGTAAATTTTTTTTTGTTGGTTTACAATAAAGAGATATCTATCATCATCGTCATCATCGTCAGCCATAGGACGTCCACTGCTGAACATAGGCCTCGCCCAAAGATTTACATATCGACCTGTTGGAAGCGGCCTGCATCCAGCGACTATCGAGATATCTACATATATTATCTATATTACTTTATATTGCTATGAAGCTTCTCCACTTTCAAATGTTCGACATCATTAATCAAAACAGAAGAAGAACTCCTCTAATACCTTTAGGCGGCTAATTGTGGTCAAGTTTACAGGTGTGTTACATCTTTGGGGAGGACATTTATTCTATCACAGTTCACTTAATTACAATTATGCCTTCGCACTTTTATACTAAAACTAAGTAATACTAAAACATTAAACATTTGTTTGATGTATTTATGGTCATGTACATGGATAAGTCGGTAGAGTTTGCAATGACTTTTTTTAATCCGGGCACGGCAAAGTGACTACACTGCACCTAACGGTAAGCGTATGCAGTCCAAAAAAACTAGCGACCACTGAAAAACAATGGGTTTATCAGTGCTCTCCAGAATCGTGTCGGCCTATTTACGCTCCGAATCCAAAGAGGGAAGAAGCAAATCGAGGGGCTTGTAACAAGAAAGGCGTATGACCGATGCAGACACTGGAATACCCCCCACATCCGTCTCAACTAACTATCAAGTCATGCCGCAAGCCCTTCGAGAGTATTGGAAGTACATTCTCTGATCCAGGAACGCGAACCACACTCGGAGTGTGGGTCACTATGGCAGGTTTTAGTACCATGTATACGGTGGTCGCCATCCGGTCGGATACTAATATCCTACCACCAGCAGAAAAAACTAACAAAATAACAGTAGTAGTTGGCCAACCGGAAAGACAAGTTGTCACTGATGATGATAAGATTAGCATTGTCGATGTCATGTACTCTCAAATGAGGTTACATTTTTATACATATTCGTATTTACACATGATTATTGACCATACAAAAAATCTTGACAGAGCCGTTTGAACAGAATTATATTTAACGTTAGTAATACCAACTCGTTGTCTCCTTAGTCTGGTGGCATTGTATAATATGAACTATGGATCTTACTTGGTACTGGGTTCAAGTACCAGGTCGGGATTTACTATCCCAAATTTCTCAGAACATAATCCCCCAGAAAGGGTTGACGTCAGGTAGGCATCTGATCGTGAAAACTATAGTCGAATCTTTCTACAATATATTTGAAAAAGTGTGTTGCTCTGACTCCCACACTAGATAATACAAGTAGAAAATAGCGTTTGTAATGATTTGAGCAAGCAGAGAGGATGGATGTAAGGAGACTGCCAAACCTACTATACCAACATAAGTACGCAAATGTACGGGGTGTTGCTGAAAGGTAGTACCAATAACGGTTCCATACACAGATGGAGAGCGATTTGAATCGTAAGGCTAAAGTTAAAAGATAAAAATATAACTTATTATTTTTAAATCAATTATTATTAAGCATTCGAATTTTAAAATCGAAATGCGATCTATAAATTGCCGCGATTAGTGTAAGGACGGCTGTGTGTACGTTAAACATATTTAATTACGGCATATAGGTGGTTTGTAAAATATGAAGCGGCTGACCGACAGAAAAAAAAATTTCGTCACAAATCTAAATTCCCATTATTCAAAAACTATATTTTTTTTTTTTACTTTACCGCCTTCCTACGTGTATTTATTATTATTGTTCCACCTTTTTCCAACACTCTGTATATCGTTCTTGGGTAGATTAAATACTGCATTTTGAATTTGCTTTCTCTTTACATCTCCTCGTTATTTTCATACAATAATGCGATGATAGATCGTTCTCTGATGTGTAGGAACTTGTATGCAATTTTGATACTGCAATATTCAATAACTTTTAATTGGATGGATAACTGATTTCAGAACTTTTATTTTTAACGTTTTTAGAATGAATAGAATATGTAGAATTAAACAGCTGATTTCAAAATACGATTGGATATATTTTGTTTATAACAAAGAAATTTAATATTAATAACTATAGAGGGGCTAAAAAAAAATATATCTCAAACTTCAGTAACGCTATTATTATTTACCACTTATTATAATTTACATCCTAGATGCTCTGTGAGTGTTCAAGAATCATGTAAGACAATTTTATTATCTAAACATTATTATACCAACCCGCATTAGGCCAGCGTGGTAGACTAAGGCCTAACCCCTCTCATCATTAGAGGAGGCCCGTGCCTAGCAGTGGGACAGTAATATTACAGGGCTAATATTTTTTTTATCATAAACATTATTATGCTGGCACGACCTTACATGTTTCAAATAAGACTGAGTGACTTATGACCACGAGATCACAACTTTTGGATTACAAGTTTCGCGCTCTTGTCCCCTCTATTTTCTGTTGTGTGTTTGGTTAAAATAATTTTTCCTTCGTCATGAGATCATAACCAAAATATGGGCACCACGGAGGCCAGGCTGTAACTTACTATAATACGACTCACAATGATATCGCGTAACATAACTACATAAAAAGTATAGGCCAACTGAGAATCTTTTTTATGGAGTCGATTGAAAAGGAGCGAACTAACAAAAAAATATAAATATTATTTTGGGTTTAATAAATCGGAATATAATTATTATTCAATCAATATCATAATTTTCGAGTGGTAGAGCCACGCTGTAGACAGTTACGTCTACAGCACGAATGGGCTGGCTCGACCGGATGATACGACTGTCTCACAGAAAACCGACGTAAAGTGTCAGCTCGCTGTCGCGTTTCTTTCGGTGAGTGAGATTTCCGGTGGCCCTATTCCCTCCTTCCCTTTTCAATCCCTTTTCCCTCCTTTTAGGTTGGCAACGCACCCATGATTATTTTTGTGTCTTGGGTGTCTATGGGCGGTGGTGATCACTTACCATCAGGTGACCCATCTGCTCGTTTGCCAGTCTCTGCTAAAAAAAAATGCGAAGGCATCATGTATAATATTATGTATGCAGGAAATCAACTTTCAGTTACTTTTATTTTAGACCACGGAAGTCCTTCGAAAATTTAATAATTCCGACATATGTAAATAAACTAGTCTTATTTGCGCTTATAAAATATGTTCAAAATTATCCGTCGAGAGGCGGAATTAAAATCTAATTCAATGCTAACATCACTTTTTGTATTACCTTTGAAATAGTTTATCTACGTTTTAGATTTTTAATAAATTATGTCTTATTTTTTGTCTTACATACATACTTACATAAGCTCTCGTCTGTATCCCCGCAGGGGTAGCCAGAGGCGCACTAGCGAACTAGAACACCCACATTTCGCCGAGATTAGTTCCGTCCCAAATGTGATAGGGGGCGAGCTTATCACCATGTCAGGCACAAATTCCAGACTGTGGGCTGATATAAAAAAATCTAATATCACTTTGCCCAACCCGGGATCGAACCCGAAAAAATAAAAATTTGCAAAATGGAAAAACAAATAATTAAAGTGTAAGGACGATAGTCGTACCGAAATACAACCACGCCACGTGGCAGTTTAATGTCTTAAAAGTTAATAAAAACATTTGATTTTGTTTAGTGAAACTTTAAAACTATTTTTTATAGCTGAGCCTGGAAACCGGAGAGTCACCTGATGTTAAGGTTTTTCATCACCCATAAATATATTTCCACAAAACCCACCATTCCTCTATTCTTCGTTAAGACACACTGTAATATGTTCTATAAGTGTAGATATCTGTAGATGTACAATACCGGGATCAGCAACGTTGTGCCTGACCACTGAGGAAATCTCGGGCGCCCGCCGACCGCACATACCAACCTCGCCCACATCGCGGAGATTCTAACGAATTCCTGGACGAACACAATTATTTGCTGTCGTCCTTTTCTAACTAACGGCTTGGCCCTCTTGTCTCTCTCTGTTCTCTACTGTAATATGTTTTATATGGGTATGTAACTGTATTTATAGTTAGACGAAAAACGGCATGATGCAATGGGAGGGGAAAAAGTGGAGCTTGCGGAAATGTCATCATCTGTTTTATGTTGTATTTTCGCAGTTATATATAGAGGAAAGTATAAGACGCGTGGTATACTACAATGCACCAGATGAGGATTCATTTTTTCATATGTGATAACGTGATTCTTGTATTCTTGGCCTGAGAGCCTAGCTATCAGTATTTTAATGAAGTCAGAATTTTTGGATTATTTATTACGTTAACTTAATCTAATTTTGCACAATATAAACTTAATTCTAGCCAATAGTAATACATAGCAATAGACTTTAATTTATGTTTATACCTATATGTGATGTGTACTATAAGCGTCTAGATTATTATTTTGTTTTAAATGTTCAGAATCTCATTCATGGAGGAGTTTTGCGTTTATGGGGAGGTCATGAATTACGTATGGGTTGAGTTGAGTGTGAAAATATTGCCCATTCGAAGATTATGATTTGTTTTATCCAATTAACATAATGCCATGGCTATTTAGCTACAGCCGTGCGATATGTTTTTTGGAGGCCCTTAGCCTGGATTTCCTTTTATTGTATTTTACAAAATATTATGATGGTCCAACGAAAACAATGTTAGGAAAATATTCATGTGTGAAATATATTATATAAAAATAGATTTTCTTAAAACGTTGCTACTTTTAATATTAACTGCTCAGATGAATATACTTGATGGTTGGTTGGGTAGGATATTGGGGTATCCCTGGTTTGTATCGGCCATCTGCCCGTCTTGTCGCAAGCCCATCGATTTGCTTCTTTCATCTTCGCATCCGGAGTGTGAAGTATAAATAAGCTGGCATAATTCTGGCGACCACTGATAAACCTCTACCTTAAATTGCTTTGCCGTGCCCGGATAAAAAAAATGTATTTCCAGTGAAACTTTTCAAGAGCTTCAGATAATTTACCGAGTACGAAATAAAACGTCGTCTTTTTCAAAGAGATGAAGATGTATCTTATTTTACTGGCACTATTAAAGAAATCGTTTCTCACCTCATACATAAAAAAACAAAAAGTAAATACAGACATATGTATATACATAGGTTGCTAAAATTATAACCCATCCCTTTGGCTTTGTCAGTCAGGTAACAAGCACCTTCTGACAGTCTTGGAAATTACACTCTTCTGTTATATTTTCATCTTCGTCATTCTTACTAGAAAGATCTATCTTGACAAAAACAAATAACTTTAAATATATTTAGTACACAGAAACGACACTGTTGTCACTAACTCAAATTAAAACGCTGTATTGATTGACTCGTAAAATATGGCGCCTTCACTAAGCTTCGACAACGGCATAAAAGCAATTTCCTTTGGAGGAAATTACGAAATTACTAGAACTTTGAGAGTACAATAGGACTATTCTACCTTATATTAAAGCTATTGATCGGACAAACTCAATGTATGGACGTTAATTTGATGAAAATACATGACTAATGCCATTTCAATTACCATTCATATAAGTCGTTTGAGTCATTGTGCCCTGCAAAGATGGTATGCATAAATCTTTGACAATGGTTGTAAGGAAACTTAAACGTGTTGTATAATATTAATATTGTGGGATTTATACATTTGTATTTTTTTTCATAAGTGATAACTTCTTATGGGAGAGTAAACCGCATCGTAACGTAACGTAACGCGTTACGTTACGAAGCGCGGCGCCACTCTGTCTGGCTTCTTCTCATATTAATATACATAAAGTTTAAGTAATAACCTAAGCTTTTCTAAAGTTAAAAAATTCCAATATTAATATTTCAACTTACATTAGTTTAAGTTATCACTTCTGTCGAGCGTCCCGAGATGCACACGTTTTTTTTAACATACATAAGCTCACGCCTGTATCCCCGAAGGGGTAGGCAGAGGTGGACTAGCGAACTAGAACACCCACATTTCGACGAGCTTAATTCCGTCCCAGATGTGATAGGGCGCCCCCTATCACATCTGGGACGGAATTAAGCTTAAGGACGGAAATAAGGCTCGCCAGCCTATCACCATATCGGGCATAAATTCCAGACTCCGGGCTGATATGGAAAAATCCAATATCACTTTGCCCGACCCGGGATCGAACCCGAGACCTCAAGACGGTAGTCATACTGAAATACAACTACGCCACCGAGTCAGTCAGTTTTTTTATTACTGGAGATATAAAATAAGTCATGGCTTTGTTTCTGATAGAATGTGAATGAAATTGAAACTGAAAGTCGGCTTTATACCAACTCTTGTTGTAGTAAATAGTATTTTCACATATAATTCGGTATTTATATATAATATCAGTCCTCTAATATAGTAATATTAACACTCAAGAGGGTATTGCTGGGCAGGGGTCTCTTCTACTAATGATAGAGCCTATCCAGGCTTTAGACCACCAGTCTGGCTTAATGCGGGTTGATAGACCTTCGAAATTTTGGAGAATTCACTTACCATCAGGTGAACTATATGCTCGCTTCGCTAGTACTTGTTATAATTTTTTTTTTCTTCCAGACATAGGTCGCAATACAAAGATCAACATAACATGTAATGACTTAATGAAGACAGTACAAAACGAGCACATAAACTTAGAGTTCTGAAACCGAACTAAATTACTAGAAGCTATTAATCACTAGAAAAAAGGAAGCTCATGCTTGTACATGTAATTATTATGCACATTAATTAACACACCCGCCTTGTGGTTAGCGCATAAATTATTCGAGCGCACGACACGCGAGCTCGCCGTACTGTTAGACGTCCGATATTACACTGCCGTAGATAAAATCTGTGTAATTTGAATGCTTTTAATTTGTAGTTTGGTTTTATCTTGAACTAGCAAAACTCGCGGCTCCGCCCGTTTGTGTTTACTACCGTATTTCCATTGTTTCTCTGTATACATTAGGCTGCTCTTCCCGAATTTTGATTTCATGTTTCTTGCATATACCGTAAAAAGAAAGTGTACGAAATTTTTGTTTTTTGTGATATATTTACTTCCATTAAAAGCGATTAAGATAATTCCAGACCAGCAGCCCGAGTAGAAACATTTCTGACAATTGTAAATGTATTCGAGCTCGATGCACATTTATGATTTTTTTTATGAAATATTAACCAAATGTCATCAGTGCGCATCGAGCTCGAATACATTTACGATTGTCAGAAATCTTCCTGCTCGAGCCGCTGGTGAATAGCGACTTAAAAAGTATAAAATGAATCATTCATATTTTTCTAATGGATATTTTTCTTTCACAGCCAATGGATCTTTTCAACCCGGGATGGAGCCGAAGCGGCAACGCACGGCGTACACCAGACACCAAATATTAGAATTGGAAAAAGAGTTCCACTATAACAGATATTTAACTAGAAGAAGAAGAATAGAAATAGCACACACTCTAGTCCTGTCCGAGCGGCAAATCAAAATTTGGTTCCAGAACAGACGAATGAAGTGGAAGAAGGACAACAAGCTACCTAATACCAAAAACGTTAGGAGAAAAACGAATCCGGCGGGAGTGACGACGACCACGGCTAAGGGAGCCACACCAAAGAGTAGATCGAATAAGAATACTAATAACAATGATAAGAAGAAGTCGAACAACAACGGGCGGCCGGACAGCATAGAGAATGTAACCGATAATATTATGAATGACCTTCACTGCGTAGGATCGCAGGGACTTTCCCACGATCCCGCGATAAGCCCTATGTCCCATCCTGGTAACATGAATCCGGGGCACATGACCCCCCATCATCTTCATATGATGGGAATGCATGGCATGGACCCAGGGATGGTCGCGAACCTGTCAGCCCACGGGTCGCCAGTTGCCGCCGGGTGTGGCACAGGCATCAACCCCAATCAGCCAGTCATAAAATCAGACTACGGTTTAACCGCCTTATAATCTTTAGATGTGTAAAGAAGATACTATATTTTTCATTATTAAAATGTAATTCTCACCATTCCTTTTGTGTCGATAAGGTGTAATAAAGTGATTTTTAATTTAAGTATTATTTTTAAGTTATGTATGTATTCTTAGATTAATCAGTCATAATCGGATGTTCGCATAGTTAAGAGGACAACTCAACAATGTCAAAGTGTGATTATTTTTTTAGTGTAGTTATAAACATGTTCTGAGTGTTGGATTTGTATATTTTATTATTTCGGCCTATCCAAAGAATAAAGTTACATATGATAATGAATCGACATTGCTTTTTCATTTTTCTAAGCTTAAACTGGACCTATATATTTAAATAGTAAATATTTTATTAAGCTATGTCATAATTTAACTGGTTATTATATCATAACTCTAACAAAAATACTAATTAAATATATAGGTCAATTTGAGCTCTGAAAAAAGCAATTTCGATTCATTATCATATGTAACTTTATTCTTTGGATAGGTCGATTTAAGTCATTGTCATGAGTCGTGGTTTGCTTCGCGATTCAACGTCTGCCTTGCGCTCTATATTTTTGTATAACTGTAAAATTGTGTAATATTGTTTGGCGAGCTTTCAACAAATACATTGAAGTTACCAGTTTATTTTTTCTTTCCTTTCTATCTTAATGTAAGACATCTACTTATCTGTCGAGGGCTCATACGCACCTCACCACCACCTCATAAGCTGTAAAGCCAATGAGTGCAGTGTTAGCTAGTCAAAAAATAAAATAATATTAAAGATTCTTAATTGAATATCAAAATCCTGCTATATTGTGAACATGGCCCTGTACAGACCAATTACTTTATCAAGTCTGTAATAATAAAGTTTTCTAGTAATCACTCATTTAAATTATACCTGCCGTAGTAAACAGGAAAAGATTTACAGTTATTGTATTATTTTGCACCTATAGTTTTCATCATACAACATAATATCGATATTTTTTTATTGATAAACATACTAAAATGTCACATTTCTTCGTGTATTCAATTATTTAAATATATTGCAGGTAAGTAGATGTTTCCTATATGATGTATAATGTATATAAATAAACTATAATACAAGTTTGTAAGCGAGACTTATGTGATGTAGACAATGACTTAGGTTTAGGAACAAAATGTGGATTTTAATTTTAAACAAGGAAAATTGTTTTGTAACTAAAATAGGAGAAATGTGAATACAAAACCAATAAATATAGTAACAATATGAGGTAGTGTTTCTCTCTTATAAACTTTTAAGGTAGATTTCCAGTGATGGCGTTTAGCTTCAGTCGCTAGCGTTAGCGTCATTGTCAGCCAATATCCCATTGCAGGGCTATTCCCGTAAAAACAGCAGCATGCCGAAACAGCCACGAAACGATTGAATTTCATACAAAATGTAACAGCTCGATTCTAGTAAAGCTGTTTTTTAGCGGAATAGTATAATTGATTACGTCAACGACGCTGTCGGCAGATGCTCATTTACAGATTTAATTAGTGCAATAGTATAAACTTTGAAAACCAGCGTCACAGATGCGTGTATTGGCTCTTAGCGACAATCGGTAGTCTAAGCTTACAGAAAAGCCATCATCATCATCATCATCAGCCACAGGACGTCTACTGCTGGGCATAGGCCTCCCCCAAAGATTTCCAGGTCGACCTGTTGGAAGCGGCCTGCATCCAGCGAGCCATATTTTGTACATATACATAAATGAACATAAATAATATTCTTTTTAATTGACAAAGTATACATATAAGTCCTTTTTATAATATCATATTAGGTACTTACTTTGTTCATTGAAAAAGGTAATGGAAAATCAAATTAATTTTAGGGGGATATATGACTGCCTCGGTGGCGTGGTGGTATTTCGGTACGACTACGGTTCTGAGGTCTCGGGTTCGATCCCCGGCTCGGGCAAAGTGATATTGGATTTTTCCATATCAGCCCGGAGTCTGGAATTTGTGCCCAATATGGCGATAGGCTCGCCCCCTATCACATCTGGGACGGAACTAAGCTCGGCGAAATGTGGGTGTTCTAGTTAGCTAGTGCGCTTCTGCCTACCCCTTCAGGGATACAGGCGTGAGCTTATGTATGTGTATGTATGTATGTTTAGGGAGATATTTCATCGCTCTAGAAATGTTTAGTAATTGCCATAATCTTCCCGTCATATAACCAAAATAAATAGTACTATAGTTGGGACAATAATATTAAATCAGTTTTATTATGACAGTGTATGTTTCTCATACCTATAAATCATGATTCTTGTTTAGTCAGTCAGTATTAAACACCAAGAATTGATTAAACAAATATGCAGTTTTTCTATAGTCATATAATGAACACTTCATGTAACACCTACATTTCACATCACAAATGAGATGAATGTATAAGTGACGTCGCATAACCCTGCTATATTATAGCCAAATAATAATAATATTACTGCGAATCAGTAAAAGCGACCACACATGATCGTCTTACGTACAGCGATTTTAATTGCAAACGCTGACTTTCGCGCTGATAGCGAGCATTGATATTTTATTTCACGGTCCACCGAATCCTCAGCGTCCTCACCCACGCTTACACAACGTTCATTCGTAACCATCCGCATCGATATCATAACCTTGTGACATTAGTATCGAACGAAATGAAAGCAAAAATCGTAATGTATTCGTTCAATGCAAGTTCATCAATCAATGTCGTCAGCTCATTGTGTGGCCGGCACGCAACGTATCTCCGACTGTGCCGACTGCCGCGGCTTCGACGCCGACTGCTTTATCGCTACATATTATAAAGCCAAGTTTGAGATACATCGATTATGTTTTATTTCAATGCTCGCACTATTTGATGGCGAACGTGTTGGTCTATATTTAAATCGTTTTAATAAAATATCGCTACATGCAGATGCTTGGTTATCTTTTTGAGACATGGGCCGGAGGTTCTCGTCCAGTCCAAGTGTTTTATATTATCAGCTGATACATTCAGTATCATTTTAGCATAGATAGGCTTTATAGGTTTAATAATAATGGGCCTTAATTATAAAACTAGTTTAACTGAGCAAATGGTAAAGAATAGCCTGTCCCTTTTATTTTCAAACAATGTGACACAAGGAAAAAAGTGACAGAATATTCTTAGTCATTTGCTGAGCTAAACTGTTTTTATAAATAAGGTCCAATGTGAAATAAGTGTCATTGTCATAGAATAAAAGTTTTATTGTGGATTATGGATTGATATAATTGAAACAACTGATATAAAATCTAATAATTCATTTTATAAAAAAGCCGTCAACTACTTTTAGCTACTAGGTAATTATAGAGGTATATATATACCTTTAGGAAAGGGAAGGGAGCTTCGATTATTATTTTTAGACATATATTAGTTTGAGATTTGGCCAGCTCATACTTTAATTACTTTTATTTTTGCTACTAATTGAACTCAAAGTGGCATATTAATGTGCGAAATCCGTCTCAGTGTTAGAATCTGTATCATTAAAGCACATTCTCAACCGTATAACAATCTCTATAATTTAAAAATTAAGCCTTCCGGTCGGATTGCCTCGAGCGTTTACCATTTATATAGCTACTGTCGATTCAGATAAAAACGTTTTAAAAATGAGATTCGATTGCATTAAAAAGCCTGTAAGAGCTTCAGTACATGTGAGCATAAAATACTTAGGATTGAACTAGTTGTTTATTCAGAAATCTAGTCCAGCTTATGTACTAATCGGTGATGTAGTTGTAATAAGTACGTGGTAGGATTACTATTCTACGGTCTCGAGTTCGATTTCCGAGTCGGGTTATATTGGATTTTTCTGTTCAGCGTTAGCCGGGAGTCTGGAATTTGTATCCGAAAGTCTCGCCCCTTATCACATCAGTGGGCTTAGCTAAGTGGATTTTGCGCTAGCCGAATAAAATAGTAAATGTATGGGAATGACATAAGAGTACGAATTAAATAGCGTACTCTTATGTCATTCTTATACATTTATTCTATTCGATTACTCTATTCGATTAGCGCATAAGCCCGCAGGGACGGAAATAAGCTCGGCAAGGTGTAAGGGTACTAGTTGCCTTGTTCGCGTCCTCCTACCCCCTATGGGAAACAATATCACACGGAATAATAAAATATCATGGTTTCTCAACTCTAGTAACTAAAATAATTGAAAAGACAATAAATGAACGATTCACGAAAAACACAATTATTTTGAAAACGCCGCCGACTGAAAATATAATATTAATTAAAGATATCGTATACTAAAATAGATATTTGTAATTAAAAAAAAATATGCTATTCATTGGAAAATGTTTGCAAAAACGCATACTATTAACAGACACGAAAAAAATCAGCAAAAACGAATCAATTAGCCGCACCATTTTGTTGTTCATTTGGATGTTTCTTCGCCAAGTCACCTCACAATAACCCTTTTTGTACGAATGCGTCAAAGAGTTAAAGTTTTGCAGAAGTCTAACTAAACAAAAGAAGGATTTGTATGCAAATAACAAGATTTCGCTACTGTCTCTGTGACAGACGTATAAAAACTTTGTGTCGCTCAAATGTTTGGTGTTTTAAAAGTCCCTTGAGAGTCTTTTGTCAATCGGATTAGTTGGTAGCCTTCTTGGGACTCTACTTTATTGATTGCCGCGTCACGAGATAATACTTGTCTCACAATTACATGCATATTTATAAACATGTAACATTTTACTAAATTATTTTATTTACCTGAATACTGATTGTTGAATATCAAAGATCCGATTCGGCGTTATTAATAGTCACGGGCGGCTCGGCCTCCGGTGGCCCATACGCTTATGTAACATATATGTGGACATAATAATTAGTTAGACTGTTTCAGTGGCGTAGTTGTATTGTGCGAGCAGTAAGATCACCGTCCTGATTTCCCGGGTTTGATCCCCGGGTAGGGCAGATATATTGGGTTTTATTACAGTTTATTTGTGCCCAATAAAAGAAACTAAGCTCTGCGAAATGTGGGTGTTCTAATTCGCTAGTGCGCCTCTGCCTAGCTGACTACCTGAGCTTATGTATGTATGTTTGTAAACAAGAATTTAATGTACGCAGTTCAGCATTTAACTACGAAAATGTTACTTCACCCCTTAGCAGAAAAGTACTAACAGAATATAAAATAATAATAATAGCCCTGTAATATTATTGTCCCACTACTGGGCACGGCCCTCCTCTACTAATGAGAAGGGTTAGGTCTTAGTCTACCACGCTGGCCTAATGCGGGTTAGTAGACTTCACATACCTTCGAAATTCTTGTGGAGAAATTCTCGAGTATGCAAGTTTCCTCACGATCTTTTCCTTCACCGTTATAGATAGCGATAAAAAAAAATGAAAACACACTTAACATAGAAAAGTCAGAGGTGAGTGCTCTTTTTGTAGTTGGTCTCGAACCTCCGACTCTCGTCTCGGCAGTCCGTACCATTCCCAACTGAGCTATCGCTGCTTCTAACAGGATATATTCCAAGAAATTGCATTATTTAGTAATCCTTTTAGCGCGGTAGCACATCGAAACAACGGTGCGGCAAAGTAAAAGGCGGTTCAATGTAGAGATCATTCGGCAGGTGAGTCCCGGAGCCCGGGACAGTCCCGCGGGATTGTTTAGGAAGTGGAGTCGGCCTCCGTGATCCCCGTGACTTGCCGAAATGGAAGGCTTGGTCTCAAAGGTAAAAATAATGTGAAAACGATGGCTTCAATATTTTGCGCTTTGTTAATTAAAAATGTGGATAGTATTTTATTTTGCTAACTATTAAGTCTAGTCACTTTGCTGTGCTGAGACAAAAGTTAATAAAATAAACTTGTGTTTTATAATTGTACCTACTTTTCTTTCTATCTGTCCTTATCCCACATTAATCTGGGTCGTCCCAACACACTTTTTCAAGCATGTTGCAGAAAGGATTTGGCTTAGTTTGTACGACCGACTGCCTACCTGACGTCAACCCGTCTGATGGATCTAGTCCTGGGCAAATTAATTTAAAAACTTAGCTTTGCCAGATTTGGGAATCGAACCCAGGACCTCCTGGACCACAGCCCATATATGCTGCCACTAGACCAAAGAGGCGACTAAAGTACCAAGTATAAGTGTACCTACTGTAGTAACAAAATTAATAAATAAATATTGGCATAGTTGAGTCAGCAAGTTGGCGAGTGCAAAGCTGTAGTCGGGGCGGGGAGACGACAAATTTCAATACATCGAGACGTCGCGTTATAGGGCGCTTTCAGAATGTACGAGTACAACAACTCTCCCCACATTAATATGGCGGATGGTTCGGTGTGGCCTAAGTTTGTAGCGCACGGCGATTTAATCAGTTTAATTTTAAGCATGTATATTGTATATTTTTGAGGAGGCCTATGGCCAGCAGTGGACGTCCTGTGGCTGATGATGATGATGATGATTGTATACTTGACTTTATAATTGTAGAAGAAATAAATATAGTTTAGAATAAGATTTTAAAAATATGAAAATTTAAATGTTTGCTGAAGACTAGATTTACAAAGATTTAATCTTATTTAAATAACACAATCATAAATATGAAATAATGAATTTATAACAATGAGATCTTAAATTTCTAACAGCCTCCGTGGCGCAGCTGGCGAGGTGCCGGTTCTAAAGCTAGAGGCCGCCGGTTCGATCCCCGCACCGAATGTCTGTATGGCCTACAGATATTTGTTTCGGGTCTAGGTGTTGTGAGACCGAAAGTCTCTCGTAGTTCCTGATACCCACGACACAAGATTCGATCTTAGTGTGGGGTCAGGACTATATATGTGACTGTTGGGTGTTATTTATTTATTTTTGATAACTTTATAAGCTTGCTTTGAAATATATAGAAAGATATTTTTTTAAGCGCAGATATACACTTTTAGATGTTACTAGTATGTTGAAGCTATTAGTAAATGTGAATATTATAAGAATTTGCTTGCTAAATATGTCCAAATACTGAAATTAATCAGACATTGTTATAATTTATTCGATGTCCTTTGCAATGTCAACAAAACGAAACTGTGTGTCGCTGAACCCAAACGCTCGATTTTTATATTTGTTCTGTAACATTTGTGTGAGTGTAGGGTGGCTCAAATCGTCAGCGAAATGTAATCCATACTCAAGTCGATTTGAGAGCTGCAGAAATGTACGTACGTGACACGAGTTATGGGGGTGAGTGCTTACTGCTTATGTTGTTATTGCTTTCGAGGATTGATTCTTAGATATTACAACAAATCTTGTATAGCTTGTAGGTGAAATGCTTATGGCTATAAGTAAAGTCATAGAATCAGTATATCTATCGATATTAATACAATTAGATCGACATGTTTAAATGGGGCTTCTAAGAAATAACATAACATAAGGTCACGCCTGTATCCCCGAAGCGGTAGGCAGAGGCGCACTAGCGAACTAGAACACCCATATTTTGCCGACCTTAGTTCCATCCCAGATGTGATTGGGGGCGAGCCTATTACCATATCGGACACAAATTCCAGACACCGGACTGTTACTGAAAATTTCAATATTACTTTGCCCGACCCGGGGTCGAACCCGAGACTTCAGGGTGGTAGTCGTACCGAAATATGATCACGCTATCACCGAGGAAGTCTAAGAAATAGCCGATAGAAAATATTGTCTAATGTTTATTTTACTTAAATATTAGACCAAATATTCTTCCGTTGTTACTTTTTTCACATCATTAAAAAAATAACTTGCTCTTATTTCTTAAATAATAATAATTAAATAATACTTAACTCACATTAAAGAAAAACCCAATAGGTTTGATGATGGGAAAAAGTATGAAGATTTAAACCATTTTCAACTTCAAAGATACCTACTAAAACTTGACGATACCGATTTATATGAAGGGTATTGTTCATACATCTATGTATATCACACGTCTTGATGTCAGTAGTCAGTCGAGCAAGCTTTTGTGCCCTTCTATGGGGATTGGGGTGGTGTGCGTGCGTGTATGTGTGCGTGTGATTTCCCGACGCAGCTTCGCGCCGCCGCGCTTGCCCTCTAGTTCTGTATAGGATGGTGGTAAGTACAATTTATGCTGCAATTTTATTATTAAGCTCTTTTATTTGTCTACAAAGGCAGACTGACGAGCAGACTGCCCATTTGATAGTAAGTTACAAGTGCCAAGTGTGGCAGTGCCACTCCTTCTGTGTAAATATACCATATTGATACCAAATTACAATTTTTGAGATTTGGATATTTTCTGTTATTTACATAGATTATATTATTATAGGGGTAGTATCATTAATTGTATTTTAATAATATTAAACAGTAGACACCATGACTGCAAGTTGTACCGACTTGTATTTATTGCTTATGTTACAAACTAGACTCTGAAACTGTCTCCACAATAAAAATGAAACGAATTCCAAAACGATAGTGAACACAAAAAATGATTTTGTTGAAAATACGGGTAATATGTAATGCACAATATTTTAAATATATAATATTATTAATAAAAGTATATAATAATGTTATATTATGTATGTACAATTTTTTTTTATCTTATTTTATTTTACATATCTGTTTATTTATTCGTAAGAGAGATTAGATTTTATGGTTCATACAGCCATATTAGCAGCGATAGCTCAGTTGGGAATGGTATGGACTGCCGAGACAAGTTTCGGAGGTTCGAGACCAACCCCAAAATGGAGCATACACCTCTGACTTTTCTATGTTAAGTGTATTTTCATTGTGAAATATCGCTTGCTATAACGGTGAAGGAAAACATCGTGAGGAAACCTGCATACCCGAGAATTTCTTCACAGGAATTTCGAAGGTATGTGAAGTCTACCAACCCGCATTAGGCCAGCGTGGTAGACTAAGGCCTAACCCCTCTCATTAGTAGAGGAGGCCCGTGCCCAGCAGTGGGACAGTAATATTACAGGGCTAATATTTACAGCCATATTAAGCCATATAGAGATTTTTTTATGTTATCATTGTTATGTATTAAAATGTAGTTAGATTTAAGATGTTATTTTTATTTTTGTATTTATTTTGTATGTATTTTAAAAATAACTTGTAGATTATTCGTATTCTAAGTATATCGTGGTATATACTCCAGTAATAAATACACTATTTTAGTTTAATATGCTATCAAATCACCACATCAAAATATGTCAAGCACATTATTTATTTATTAAAATAACAATAAATTATAAATAAATGCAACCAATACTTTCTTCACCCTGCACTCATCTGTCAGCTTTGTACTGAGGGTCACGCACACACTCTCATACTCACACACAGATGACACGTCGCCACGTCGAGGGGTGCGCCGAGCTATGGAGGGGAGTGTATTAACTTCCTTTCTTTTCACTCAAATTATTTTAGGGGATGGTTTTAGTTCGGTATTTTTTTTAGGGTCGCCTGAGCCACTGTTGGACGCATTCGCCCGTACAATTTGAGATATGGCTGCCTTGTAGCGTGCATTTCATTGTATTGATATGTTTTCTTATATCTGTATTATTTACATTATACTCTAACATAGAAAATGAAGCGTATTAAAAGTATATTTTAATGTTTGCTGTTTTTGCTACCGTTTTATTTATGTTATAATTTACCAGTATAACGATTGTTTTAATTAGTTATGGTTTATAACTACCTTCACAAATAAAAGAGGTTTTACCTGTTTGAATTTTTATGTTAGTTCAAAAATTTAATTATTTTTATTTTTAAATTAACTCTAAGATAATTTATAATCATTAATTTTATTAAAGCACCGTTATATTTTTAATTCCCTTGTCTCTTATGCCAAAAAAATTGATCGGTACTCAACTTTAACCGCTTCTTACATTGATTTTCGCCATACATATTTCACATATAAGGCGGCCCTAAATGACATAACACGGCCTCAAAGTTTCAATATTCGGGGGTTAGATTTATAACACCAGTACACAACCATTATTATTAAGTCTAATACAAATAAAGCGCTTCACAAACACATAACTATGTTCATAAGCAATTTCTACATCCACAGTACATAATTGCAATCGCTTTAACAACAGCTGAGCACACAAAACATATTTTTACGAAAAAAAATAATAATGTGAAGATAAAAAGGTAGCCACGCCCGATAACATCGGAGCGCTGCGGCTGCGAGCTTTCGCTGAAATATTTTTAATCAAAGTTTTTACCTGATACTGGCGGCTCCGCGGGAACGAACCCACCTGTCAATCTCCAAATGTTAGATTAAAAACATCCTCTTTATAGCGAGGCTGGTGTATCTAACAAATGAGTGGGGAGAAATGGAAATTTTCAAATTTTAGTTAATAGCACAGGATAAATTATTACAAAAACAAAGCACCTTTAATTTTCATATCTATTAGATTTTTATACTTTAGACCTAAGTACATTTCCGGTTTGGCTCTCGCATACGTTTCTAAAAAAACACACTTAACCTTACTATGAGCATAAATAAAGTGGTATAAATTTTCCGTTTGCGAAGGCCTTCCCTAGAAAAATCACCAATGGAGGTAAATTATCTCTTTGGTTAATCTATCATGGTGGATTGATGATACAAATAAATTTATTGCTTATTCGAAACACTAATGTGCCAATGTGGTAGGTAAAGATTCCATACGGTAGTTTCTAATCAAATCCGGGTAACCGTATACGCTAGTTATTAAAGCGAACTTTCCCCATTTATTTCACAGATATGTTCGTGAGACTGTAGATTAAATACACCATCTTTACTTTTTTTAGCATTAAGAGGATCAAGGAATTATATTTTTTGTAAAAAACCGTAGCAGGCAAAGGCGTATGATTATAAGGATGCGTTAGATAAAGTTTTGACGAAGGTTGGCGCGATGGGAAATGTTGAATATTTATCGTATTGTGTGTTCTATAATACGTTTACCTGGTATATTATATACACATGATGTATACAAATGATGTATATAGAAAAATAATAATACAAATTTCATATTATTTAATAAAAATAGTTTTTAACAAAAACAATAAGGTACGATTCCGTAATTAACAATAATACATCGCTTTATCCCACAATTTTATCATCGAAAAGACAAAACATCATAAAAATACGCCCAAAAACAGTCCTTATCATATGTAAATAAGAGTAAAATTTCCAGTCACGGACAATAAAATTTAATACGGATAGTTAAGCGGCAGGTGTGGCGATAAATGCTGAGTCAGCGCTTATACAGGGGCACCGGTAGTCTATGGTAGCGCGTTCGAGTCCCCGGTCGATCACGATTTAAATGTCAGACGCGCCGCTTGATATCCGATTGTCTAGCTATGATGCTAGTCATGTTGCCTATAATTCTATGGAGATACGATTATGGAAATGGGGATTTGGTCCGTATTACACTGACGTATAGTGAGTAGTTACGTTTGATCCCTTTATCAGTATGTTTATTTTCTTTGACGTTATAATATTTTGACGAATCGCTTCTTTGGTATAGTACTAAGGATAAGAAATTGTTAGGTCGAGAAATCACAACTTTATAATATTTCGATTTGAAAAATCCTGGTTTTCTGGGGTTAACGTCAGGCAGGTAGCCAGTCGTAAAAACTACGCCAAATCCTTTCTGCAACATGCTTGAACACGTGTGATGCCGATCTCACATTAAGGTGGAATAAGGGCAGGTAGAAAGAAAGAGTTTCCTGGTATTGGAATTTCATCTGGTGTAATAATAGCTTCGTCCCCGTTTACAAACATCGAAATAAGCCTGACGGACCGTGCCTGCACCATTTGCACCTCTGCCTATCCCTACCTACTTCATCTTGAGCATATGTTGATGGATACTATCATCATCATTATTGGATTTTTCCATATCAGCCCGGAGTTTGGAATTTGTGCCCGATATGGCGATAGGATTATTGTCAAGTTATATGTATTTTCCTGCGACCTTTATCGGTCGTCGGTCCACCTTGTAGGCCGCTTCCAACAGGTCGATCTGGAAATCTTTGAGGGAAGCCTATGTTCAGCAGTGGACGTCCTATGGCTGATGATGATATGTATTTTGGAATAAAAACATTATTTTAACTGACTGGCTGACGCATCAACGTACAGTCGAAAATATTTGAGCTAGGAACGTGAAATTTTACGAAGGCGAGCACTAAGAAATGACTTTTTGAAAATTCATCCCCTAAGACTGCCTCGGTGGCGTGGTGGTATTTCGGTACGACTACGGTTCTGAGGTCTCGGGTTCGATCCCCGGGTCGGGCAAAGTGATATTGGATTTTTCCATATCAGCCCGGAGTCTGGAATTTGTGCCCGATATGGCGATAGGCTCGCCCCCTATCACATCTGGGACTGAACTAAGCTCGGCGAAATGTGGGTGTTCTAGTTCGCTAGTGCGCCTCTGCCTACCCCTTCGGGGATACAGGCGTGAACTTATGTTGTCATCCCCTAAGATTCGAGCGAGGCCGCGGGCAAAAACTATTGTAGTCATATGGATGTTTATTGACGAGTGCGGTGATATAGGTACGTAGTGCGATATGCGACGGCTTCCGTTATGAAGACGGACATGTCAATTTGAGCCAATAACTATGAATGCCACGAGTCGTATACGTTGAACAGTGTGTGTTTGAAGTTTAAACGTGACTTGGTATATAAAATTGTTTAGAAGCATTTTCAGTACTATTCGTATTGGTAATTCTATTTTACATTTGACGGCTTCCGTGGTGCAGTGGACGAGTTAACTGTCAACACAGGGTTGAAATTTGTCAGAGAGCTTAGATTATCCTATATAAGGCAGAGAGTTATAGCCAGCGAGGCGTACGGTTAAACGATTTAGAAACTGCTGAATTCGTAAAAAATATTCAAGAGAGCTACATAGTGTATATAAAGATATAGGATAGGCTAAGAAATAGGCTCCATAATGTATAAGTATATAAATTTTATAAAGATAAGAGATAGGAAAGTTTATTTATATATATATTATTATAAGGACCGACTGCTTACTAACTAAATCAGGATGCTAAAACAATATTTCATAGTTTCATTTCAATCATAGGATATCACAAAATTAGAAGAAGTTATATCATATTATTACGAAATAACCATTGTGTGAAGACTGTGAATGTCCTTATACTATTAAAATAAATTATACATACATAGTATTACTACATATGTATTATAAAATAAATTCCTCTGCCGTGTATGCCAATCTGTTCGCGATAAACTTAAAAATTACTAAATGGATTTCCATGTAGTTTTCACTAATAGATATAGTGATTCATGGAATAGGTTTACATACGTGATCGAAGTAAACAGGATAACAGGGGCGCGGGTAACAGCTAGTATTACTATATAACAACTCAAAGACTTCAATGTACCTCTATTCTAGATAGAATGACAAATAACTATTCAAGGGGAGTGAACAATGAAGCGAAAGTAGAGCACCAGGCGCATGGCCTTATAATTGCATGGTATGTATATACCTATGTGTGAATGTGACATCCTTTGTTAATGCACATGATTCAATTTGCGCAGTGACTTTCTTTTTGAAAGTCATGCTGTGGCATTTGTCTTCATTCCTTTGACGTCTCAATGCTGGCCAATGTTAGATCAACCAGAAATCTGACATTCCAGAATATGAATTGGGGCAATGAATAGTTATATAAAGTCATGGTACTGCGTCAGTTTTATTAAGAATAATAGTTTGTGATGCGGTTGAATTTAAATGTCGTGGCATTCTTGTTAAGCAGAGTTATCAGATTTTTCGGAGAATGTCAGTTACAAGATAATTGTAACACTTATTCGCAATGAAAATAAATACAATTTATGTTATTAAATTTTAAGTTTGCAAAATCGTAAAGTAACATGGTAAGTAACGTGTGATGACATGAAAGGCTGAGGATTTCATTCCTACACTCGGTCAATTTTTTTTGTATCATCATAAGCGTCATCATCATCAGCCATAGGACGTTCACTGCTAAACATAGGCCTCCCCCAAAGATTTCCAGATCGACCTGTTGGAAGCGGCCTGCATCCAGCGACTTCCGGCGACCTTTATCAGGAACTTAACTTTTTTAACTTTTATATTTATTTACCTTTAGTTTTTTTGTATATTCTATAAATATTTGTTTTGAGTCTGGGTGTTTTGGGACCGAAAGTTTCATATAATTTCTGTAATCCTGATATCACAAGAGTATATCTACGGGATCATGAGTATGTATCTTTATGCGCGTGACTGTTTACTTTATATCACTGTATGAGATTAATAATTATTACAATTATATGGGTACTGCCCATTTCTGATTCCGCAAACAGTGAATTGGAATCCTGATTCCAATTCACTTGCTTGGGCCTGCCTAGTATGCCCGAAACGACAGCATTCGCACTTCCAAGCGTTTCCATCAAAACCCTTTCCATTACTCAAAAAACTGTTTAAACCCCATCTGCCAGTTCCCTTGAACGTAACGGTGGTGCGCACGTGGTATACATGCAGCGTCATCGGCCAGTCATTATCAGGGGTCAACGGCCCGCTGATTACCTCTGAACACGCCCTGTCGTTCATCATTAGCCTAGGTTAGGATGTTTGTAAACATAGCCTCCATTCACTTGTTTTTTGACACAGCTAATCTCGCGTATAATTGGGAGACAGTTGTCTTGTAACTGGTCAGTGGTGGGGTTAAAGATATTAAGACCGGGTCTTGGTGCACTTACTTTTAAGTGTGCGTGAGTTGGTATAGTATATAGTTTTGTACAAAGATATTTAATATTTACAAAAAATTGATCTCAAACTTCAGTACCTCTGTCAACCACTTATTACAATGCGAGGGCGATTATTACAATTAACACCCTAGAATGTTTTGTGAATGGTTAAGAATCACGTAAGATAAGTTTATTCTCTCTATATTATTATGTTGGCCGGCCTGGCGCGCGTATGTTATAAATAAACTGAGTCACTTATGACCACTAGGTCATAACTTTTGGATCACAAATTTTGTGCTGTTGTCCCGTCCATATACTATTGAATGTCCTTGGTTTTGTGTGTTTTTTGTCTAAATGGGCAGAACAGCTTGTGGCCCGTCGCCCGCCATTTTGTAAATAGTAACTCAATGTGGTAAGCCATAACCGCCCACGGATTTCAGCGATGTTAGGGCATGGCCACGCACTCCCTAGTATCTACATTCTAGTTTCAGCAAAAGCTAAAGTTGTTATTCAATAGTGATAGGCACACATAGATGTCCTCTGTACCGGTATAGCATGCACAATGTCAATAAATTCAATAATTAGTTGTTAATAATTAGATAGTAAAATAGGTACATATTATTTACTAATATTATAAAGCTGAAGAGTTTGTTTGTTTGTTTGTTTGTTTGTTTGATTGAACGCGCTAATCCCAGGAACTACTGGTTCGATTTGAAAAATTCTTTTTGTGTTGGATAGCCCAATTATCGACGGTGGCTATAGGCTATATATCATCACGCTATGACCAATAGGAGCGGAGCAGAAATGAAAAATGTTTAAAACCGGGGAAGGCGATATCTCAGAAACTACTGGTTCGAATAGAAAAATTATTTTTGTGTTGGATAGCCTATTTATCGAAGATGGCTATAGGCTATATAACATCACGCTTTGACCAATAGAAGCGGAGCAGAAATGAAAAATGCTGCTAGCGGGGAATTTTATATCTCAGAAACTACTGGTTCGATTTGAAAAAATATTTTAGTGTTGACCAAGGGGATGAATGGTAGGGTGACTAAGGGGTGACCGACGTGAGGAATGACGGGGTGACTGACAGGCTGACTGATGGGGTGGCGGACGGAGTGACTGACGAGGTGAATGACGGGGTGACAGACGGGGTGACAAATGGGGTGACCGACTGGGTGACAGACGGGGTGACAGACGGGTGACAGACGAGGTGACAGACGGGGTGACCGGCGGGGTGACAGACGGGGTGACAGACGGGGTGACAGACGGGGTGACAGAAGGGGTGACGGACGTGGTGACAGACGGGGTGACAGACTGGGTGACAGACGGAGTGACCGACTGGGTGACAGACGGAGTGACAGACGGGTGACAGACGGGATGATAGAAGGGGTGACAGACGGAGTGACGGACGTGGTGACAGACGGGTTGATAGACTGGGTGACAGACGGGGTGACCGACTGGGTGACAGACGAGGTGACAGACTGGGTGACCGACTGGGTGACAGACGAGGTGACAGACGGGGTGACGGACGTGGTGACAGACGGGTGACCGACTGGGTGACAGACAAGGTGTCAGACGGGGTGACAGACGGAGTGATAGACTGGGTGACAGACGGAGTGATAGACTGGGTGACAGACGGGGTGACCGACTGGGTGACAGACTGGGTGACAGACGGGGTGACCGACTGGGTGACAGACGGGGTGACAGAAGGGGTGACAGACGGCGTGACGGACGGGGTGACCGACTGGGTGACAGACGGGGTGATAGACTGGGTGACAGACGGGGTGACCGACTGGGTGACAGATGAGGTGACAGACTGGGTGACCGACTGGATGACAGACGAGGTGACAGACGGGGTGACAGGCGGGGTGACAGACGGGGTGACCGACTGGGTGACAGACGGGGTGATAGACTGGGTGACAGACGGAGTGACCAGTCGGGTGACAGACGGGGTGACAGACGGGTGATAGACGGGGTGATAGACGGGGTGACGGATGTGGTGACAGACGGGGTGATAGACTGGGTGACAGACGGGGTGACCGACTGGGTGACAGATGAGGTGACAGACTGGGTGACCGACTGGATGACAGACGAGGTGACAGATGGGGTGACAGGCGGGGTGACGGACGTGGTGACAGACGAGGTGACAGATGGGGTGACAGGCGGGGTGACGGACGTGGTGACAGACGGGTGAACGACTGGGTGACAGACAAGGTGTCAGACGGGGTGACTGACGGAGTAAGAGACGGGGTGACAGACGGTTTGACAGACGGTGTGAGAGACGAAGTGACTGACGGCCGAAGTAGATCATCCCATTACCTCTTTTAGAATTATTGTGCTATAGGTGCCTACGACTCACTCTTTCAACCCTCTCTCTCATACGCAGACGAAGTTGCGCGGGTCAGCTAGTTATTTATATTTATATAACGAAATAAACAATTGGGTACTTGACTATCTTTTTTTAATTCATTTTATACGAAATTTACGTCATCTAAAACGTAACACAGAAAGAAATATTGAAATACTCCCAAAAATAAAAAAGTTATATGCCTTTGTAGTTTGGTGTAACCTTCAAACAGCGGGAAAGAGTAGAGTATCAGTAAAATCACGTCACGGCCATAACGGTGCGTGCGTTGGAAAGGGATAGCAAGATATCCCCACTACGCCCCCTCTCTTGCTCATTGCATAATTTAAAATATGAATTACTGCCTCATTTTTCAATCAATTTCGATGCGGTTTTTAGAGAATGGTTTCTTTTTTGTTTTATTTGCTATTACATATACAAATGTGTATGAAATGAAACATAGTCAAGTACCCAATTAATGTTACACAAACTTTAGGTCGCTACAAACTCATTAAAACTAGGTATGTGTATTTTTAAAAGTATGTACATTGATCTTCATTTTTTTTGCACAAGAATGGCGTAAAAGAACTTATTGGATCATCTGACCACTGAATTGAGTAAAACCTGTATAACATGCACAGATGAATTATATTCTCGATACATATTTCTAAGACATACATCTACAACCAGATTTACTAAGTATTAATAAATCATCAAAAATATTAGGAATTTATTGGCTGTCATTACTGCTGCTTAATCAATTTACGGGGCGTGTATTTAAATTTTTCATAAAACTGTTGTATTTATCAAATCATTTCGAGATGTTTTGAGGAGTGTGTTCAATGGACGTGTAATAAATCAATGTACGCGCCAGTGCGCACGATTCTGCAGCTCAGAATATATCAAATCAGCTTGGTGCCTCACGATCGAATCTTGTACCTTTTGTTTTGTTGTAAATGAGATGAACGTTTCCATAGCCGTTAACCCAGTTTGTACGATTGTAATCATCGATATGTCTTCGTGTTATTGTTTTGTATTACCTTGTAAAAATCGATAGCTTTTTAAAATTCTTTTTCGCACTCTTTATTTTTGAAGGTCATGTCTCTCTTAAACTTCTTTTGCATATATGAAATTATTTGCTTCCAAGCTTTTCTATTCTTAGGGCCGAATGGTCAAACAGTGCTCAGTCATCCATGTCATTTGAGCACTTCCCAAAGTTAAGCAGCCTATAATTTTTGAGCGGCATGGTCGTACGCACTTGAGAAGACTTGGCGGAAAAATCAGCTGAGGATCAATCATTATGCTACAGATAATAAAAGTTTGTTCTCGATTACAAAATTTTTATAAAATTATATTTTTGTTTCGTTTCACGTAGAATCATTATATTTAATTTAGTTTTTTTTTAAGATATATAAGAAATACTTGGCAAAATACACGATTCAAAAATGTTTATTTAACCATTTTGCTGTTCATGTGCCATTCCGATCATATTTCATCTGTACTAAATTTTTCTGTAATGTTTATGTTATCTCTGTCTATTTTTGTTATAGTGAAGGTAAACACATTTTTATATAATAGAAACGGAACTTAAAATGGATCTTTTTTAATATTTATCATTATGTTGTTAAAATATTTACGACTTGGCAGAATGTTTCTTTCGTCCTTAGCCAATGATTTGTGTGGAAGAAACGAAAAAAAAAAAAAATTGGCAAATGGCGACCTGTTTGTTTATATTTATTCTCGTATTTAAATAACTGTGTTTGTTGTATGTGAAGTGATTTTGTTTTATGTAATAAACATCAACGAAGATGGAGAGATTATGGAAACTTTGAAGTTTGGATATGGAGGATATTTCTTGGAGCGTTTCAATAAAAGGAGTCTTCTCGAATTTTTCTTGCCAGGAACTGCCGTCCGTCCCAATAAAAATATCCGCCCGATCTGAGAATGGAATTCAGGACGTCCCAGTTCACACTGGCTTCATCAGAACCATCTAAAAATCATTATATTGGAGAGGAATTCGGCAACATGCAGTAGTATTAAATCGGATTTAATAAAATGAATCATTGTATTTTTGAAGTGTTTTATTTGTCTTTGCTTCTTCGAGTGCGATATATTCTAGTTTAGATAATGATATTGAGGAAAAATACATTTAATTGAAATCAAGGGGTAGGTAAACACTACACGGAACACGGAAATTATTAAATACAAACCTATGCCCGCCATTCCGTTCGCGTGAAATGTTATTTATTTAAACAAATCTATCCTACGGAAACCCTACATTTTTTCGGGGAAAAAAGTAGCCTGTGTGCTATTTCAGACATTAATCCATCTCTGTGCCAAATTTCATTCAGATCTCTTCAGCCATTCTGGTGTAAAAGAGTAACAAAACATCCATACATCTTCACAAACTTTCGTGTTTATAACATTAGTTTTATTTGAGAGTAGTCGCAGGCAATCTCAAACTAATTTCGATCAAATGCTAGTTAAGCGGGCCTTAAATAGCTGTCAAACGTTAGGCAGTTGTTGACCATAGCGTTTTACGAAATAAGCGGGCCTTAAACTGGGTCCTGCTTACATTTAATGTGACGTGATAGGTTCTGTTTGACCATGCCAAATTGAAGAATAACGAGTGCTTAAATCGATAAGGCCATCCTAAATATTTAGGCAGCGTTTGACCATTTGGGGGTTAGTCTGTTAAATTGCTGGTGTTACTAAGTGCCCAGTCTAAGTAACAAAGAGTTTAGCTGAATTTAAGATAAGCAATTTACATACTGATATCATGATTGTTATTATCTCTAACTTAGGCCTTTCTACTTGCTTAAAAATAAAGCAACATCGCTTATGCAAGTCTTTCATTCATTTCAGCTACGTTGTATTTTATTACACCCTTTATATTATTTTAATGTTTCCTTTGATAAAGTTTAAACCCTCTATCTCAGATTTATTTAGATCATTCCTATGTAGAACCTACTAACTTGCAAGTTTTAACAATAACAATAGTAAGACATTTTCAATAGATCTAAATTGCAACGATTATTTTTAAAATCTCTTTTTAACTTATTTCTCGGTATCTCTTTCTAATAATGTGATACCTAAGAACATGCATCCGTAAGAACTGGGTTAAAAATATCAAGTTCCAGAAACGAACATCATGATTCACATATATGTCATCAGCGCATGCGTTTTTCTCAGCGCATGTGTAATGTATATCATAATTTACATTTGAGTTGCGCATGAGTGATCGGCCTCTTTGATCCCCGTTACAATCGGCCATAATTGATGATTGCGTTGTGAACACCGTCTCCATATACAGCGAGACCAATCTTGCGCGCGCGCGGCTCTCACGCGCCCGCTTGCGTTACCTTTGCCTACCTAGATTTCTATGTCATGTGCATTTAGTAACACAATTGTTGCATTTTTTACCTTTGCGACTTGTCCAGAATAATTAATGTTCAATTGTGTAATTGTCTGATGTCGTTCCTACAATAGCATCATTTTAGGCAGCATTCATTTTAGCATTATTTTCAGGAATTCATTTTAGGCTTCAGGAAAGGCCTTTCCGAAATAATGGAGTCTACGTCGTAGGTACCTAATAAAGTTTACCTTATATGATTCGTCATTTTAGTACATAATGCCCAGCAGTAGGTCTTCGGAAGATATTTTTTCCAAAATATTCTAAATTGTAGGTAGTCTTTGAATGTATTATTTCCATACATAAAATGCTCATTAAACGAGCATTTCCCACAAGCTAATTTTTCTAGACTCTAGAGCGTTTTGTTCTTTTGAATAAACTTAAGTCTTAAGCTTTTATTTGGGAACAAATGTTCTAATGTTCTTTTAATTGATAAAGTATAGGATTATTTATAATATTAAAGACATGTAACTATTACGACTAAAATTACAAAATGTCTCATTAAAAATAGTAAATTCAACCCGCCCTAAAATAATAATCTACTATAATAATCTTGTGAAACAGATCAGTAATGTGCAAAATATTGTCACAAATTCTATTTTAATGTTTTGTTGCACTTGATTATATGTGGACACTTTATTATGCGAGGGGTATTTAAATTTCAATCATCAGGAGTGAGCCTGGGCGCCATTACGACATGGAAAATTGTAGTAATGAAGTCATTACATCGAAGAACCATCAGCCTAATGGATAAAACCTCTTAAAAGTTAATCGATCTTCGTGTTTTTAAAGGCTGTCGCAATTTAAAATTTACTTTGATGTTATCAATTTGAAGTACCTATTCTAAGTTAAATGTAATGCTTGTATTTAATAATATTTTAGTAAAAACTTCGACATTACCTGTGTAATAGTATGGATTCTCAAAAAATTCGCTTGGATATCATTTGTCATGCAGAATGGGTCGGTAAGCCTCGGTGTCTAAGCAATGCAGCATTTGAGTTTGTCTTTTCTTTAGTAATATAGTAGGCATCGGCTTGCCTTCAGCATTGTAGTGGTCCGGGTAGGAAAATTTCTGATAATCGTAAATGTATTCGAGCTCGATGCGAGTGTATGAAACGTATATGAAATATTAACCAAATGTACTCTGCCCACTGCCACTTCAACTTGCTAATCCTCTGGGTTATGTCGGTGACTTTTGTTCTTCTACGGATCTCCTCATTCCTGATTTGATCACAAAATACCTCAGTGCTTAAAGCTGACTGTGTTATTTTTTATAATTATTCTGATCTTATATCTTATCCCTTATGTCTCAGAGGGAGTTGACGTCATGCAGGCAGCCAGATGATGATTAACCAAATTTCATCAGAATACATTTACGATTGTTAGAAGTTTTCCTGATCGGGCCGCTGATCTCTATGGGCACTGTTGTTCTTATCCCACAACTGAAGTCAGGACAACGTGTAATATAATTGTTTTTTCTGCCATCCGATAAATATGATCCCGTTCATTACTAAACACCATAAGCATTAGTTCCATAGATTACTTTGTAAAGAAACGATCAAACAGCAACTTAATACTTACTCGCCTTGTGACTTATAAAGTTATGAAGACATGAATTAGGTGTAGCAATTATTGAATTATTCAGTCAATATAAATAAATACAAATTGCTTAACATAAGCTCACGCCTGTATCCCCGAAGGGGTAGGCAGAGGCGCACTAGCGAACTAGAACACCCACATTTCGCCGAGCTTAGTTCCTTCCCAGATGTGATAGGGGGTGAGCCTATCGCCATATCGGGCACAAATTGCTTATATCAGAATAAATTTGACTAAAGTCAACCTTAACGTACTTTAGTTTAAGAATAATAAGCTATGTATTTTTATTACAAAATGAAACTAACACTTGAATTGTAAATTGAAATGGTAATTGTAATGAATATGGATCATTGTATTGTTTCGTGTTTCAAATGGTACATAGTTGATTGTTTCGGGCTCACCAAAAGTCGAGCACCAAAAATGTAATAGCTGTCACTGGTCATGATTAATGCAATTAATCCCACAATGGCCACAGCGTATCGGCGTACATTGTCGACCAAATGTTTTGTTTTACACAACTATAAATAATAACTTTTAGTTTTTGTAAAATTTCGTGTATACAGTGTATGTGTAAAACTGTTTTGTCAAGTAATTTAATATTGATATCATGAATCGACTGAGAGATTAATAGACTATAATTTACTGTAATGAACGGGAACAAATTTAAATGAATTTTGGTATAAATCAGTTCATCATCAGTGGTGGTTTTTGCAGCTATACTTTGAGTTGATTTACATCTATGTACAACCAACGTGAGACCTTAGAAACGAGTATATAAAAAACTTCACCGATTTTTTGTTTATCATTTTCTAACCAAAGATATATAATTTTATGAAGCAGAGCTATACTTTTCCTTGGCCACAACTATAAACGGATGGATCGGACCGTCCGTTTGATAGATTTCATAAATAGCTTGTAGAATTTTTGTACATAGATTTATGACGTTCGGCGAGCGAAAATGGTGGGAGATTGTTTTTCAATTTCACCGGGAACTCCCGCTGTTTGACATGCCGCCTGGCGGGCTGAGCTTTCCGCCCAGCCGACAGACGTGTACATGCTATATATACATACCTATTTTTATTTTATATCATTTGATGTTGCATACGTCTCGGAATTGTATGGTTGGTTGTCAGCGACCAGCGCTTCGGCTCTTTGTTTGCTTTAATATTTTATAGCTTTTATATTATTTGTTTGTGTAATTGTTTAAGGATTGTTGAATATAAGTAAAATTAAGAGTAATAAATACTTACGCTTTAAGAATATATTTTATTTCTTTTTTAGATTCTAGTATTTGGAAAACTTTACAGCTTATGAAACTATGAATGTAAC
This sequence comes from Clanis bilineata, assembly GCA_036417725.1. Lineage (NCBI taxonomy): Eukaryota > Metazoa > Arthropoda > Insecta > Lepidoptera > Sphingidae > Clanis > Clanis bilineata. The sequence goes on from CM071142.1 coordinate 6,029,796, forward strand.
AAGATGCAGTTCGTGACAATTGGGTCGACAAATCATACTTGCACCTCTGCTTATATATTTATAGCGTCGTGAGTTTACTGTGCCTTTTTAGTCTAGCAGCGTATACGGGCTGTAGACTGGGAGAACGTAGGTTCGTATTCCAAGTTGTATAAAGAGGTTTTCTACACTATTTGTCCGGGAAGCAAGTGGAAGAAGTCTTGAACTCTAGAGTGTTAGTTACGTTATATTACGTAAGACAACAGATAATGCCGTCTGTAAAATAAGGATATATCAATCCGAGCAAAAAAAAGTAGTTTTCGATATACGTTGAATAAGCAGAGAACAAGTTTGTGACAGAACATTAATAATACCATTAGTGAAACAGTTTATGCCCTGAAGCGACTGATTACAAGTAGCCAGTACCACTATATCTGTTTATAACTCTTATTACTATGATTGACAGACGATATCCACCAACTGTTTTCGATATAATCAATTAACTCGTATCATAATCGTATGGGATATTCATATAATACAAAATGTTTTTATTTTATACTCTGTTAACTGTTGCGCGCACCTCAACTCTGCTGTATTTTTGCTAAAATAATCACAAGTTTAAAAACTTAACTGACCGACTCCCAATTTACCTATCGTGACCAAATTTATATGGGACCACCCTTGAAATAAGATCTATCGAACACAATAATAATTTTGAAAGTCGGTCCACATTTGGCGGAGATATTGCGTAACATACATAAAAAGAAAAAAAATACCGACGACTCAATTTTTTTCGGACCTCCTTTTTGGGAAGTCAGTCGATAAAATGATGTCAAGGGACACACACTACACTACATTCAAGCGTAGTGTAGGCTTGTAGCTTTTGTAGTAGGTAGGTATATCTAGGAAATAGCGCGTTCAAACTTTTTAAGCTTCAGCATAATGTTACAAAAACTTAACAGACCGACTCCAAATCCGATCGTGACCAAATTTATATTTGACCACCCTTGAAATAAGCTCTATCGAATACAAAAGAATTTTGAAGATCGGTCCACATTTGGCGGAGATATCGCGTAACATATATAAAATGAAAAAAAATACAGACGAATTGAGGACCTCCTCCATTTTGGAAGTCGGTTGAAAATACTGAATATTCTTTTCATCTCGTAGGTTATACCTACATTTGATTTAACAAATAAAACATATCGATAAAGCTCAAATGGTTTGCAACATAATCGATTTTAAGTTGGTTTCTATTAGTAGAACGAAAACTATCACATGATTTCAATGTTGAGAATAAATACCAAAAAGTACGTAATTTTTTTACACTGACAAGACAGAATCTTGACTGACACATCTTGCCGCCCCAGTAGGCACTCTAAAATATAACTAGTTATGTATTAGGTGTGAAAGGCGTGACCTTTGTTAACCGGCATTAATTTTACAAAGAAATTAAATCACAGTAGTAAATGTTCGCTCCTACCCGTACATTATTAATGATTTTATACTGAAGTAATTTATTTAGCGCACACTTATCCTGCGCATTAACGTTACTTAGAGATGACTTCTATAATTTTGTTGTAAATTAATGATTGCTATTTGAGTTGTTCTAAATTAACAACGCACGTATGAGATAAAATTGATCTTAGTACACGTTTACTATATGGTATTGTTTGATAGTTTAATAATAATTTTGATAAAAATGACGAAATATTTAGACCTGTCACATGAGGTTACTCGCATGTGGGATGTGGATTCAACAATCATTGTTTCGATAGTCAGTTCTGCCCATGGTTTGATACCAATGAGCATCGACCAACATCTCAAGAGGCTCTCGGTTGGTGTTTGGGTCAAGAGCCAAATGCAGAAGTCAGTGTTACTGGATACGGCACGAATTGTGAGGAGGTTCCTCACTCTGGGGTCCTAACCGCCGGTGGCTTGGGTCTCGAGCCTCGCCATCGGGGGGGAATATTTTTATATTTTTATATGTATTTTTATTTTTATGTTATATATTTAAAAATGGAAAAATAAACTTTAATAATAAAGAGTACTGAACATTTTAATAAAAACATTACGAGATAGTCAAATGACAATAAATAATGATTATTTTTTATTTATAAAACCAAAAGTTGGAGTCAACGGATACACTCGTTGTGGATGTAAATAATATTTTGTAATTGCTTTAATATTGTATTAAAATTAATAAATTAATATATTCGTTACATTGTTATTGTGAATCCGATACCGGTGACGATAATATGCAATAAGTAAATATGTGTTTACTCTGCATAAACTAATAGGTATGATATACATAGTTATTTCGAAGTTTAATCTTCAGATGATACTTACCTTACTTAGTTTACTTTTTACTTATATTAAGTGTGAGTCTAAATGATTTATGATATGAAATCATTAATTTTCTACAAATATACATACATACCCTTTCACGCCTGTATCCTATGGGGGTACGCAAACACTATTGAAAGAAATACAAAAATAAAATAACAAATATGTACTAACTACATATATTGTAATTCGACCTGTTGTAAAAAAAGTCGACCTCGAAATCTTTGGGGGAGGCCTATGTCCAGCAGTGGACGTCCTGTGGCTGATGATGATGATGATATTATAATTATTCCAGTACCTAATGTATTTTCCATTAAAAATTACTATTTTATGTAGAAACTTTATTTATTATAATCAATTGTCAAACTCCCCCGCCAGTGAGTGGTTCCAATTCTACCTCGCCTTTAATTAAAGCCTTCTCTTAGCAGGTAAATCCCGATGAATAAAACAAAAGTTGTGGTCAGAAACACCAATTGTTTTGACCCTTTACTCCTCGTTGATCTTATGACGGGCGGGCTCATTGTACACTGGTCAGTGGTAGCACTCAACTGGACTTTGGGGATACACAAGGGTCATGGAAAAACAATGCTTAACGCTAAGCTAGGGTTTTAAGCCTAATGGACTGGGTCTCTGGATACTTTCACAATTAATTAGCACCTTCAACGTAGGGTAAGTTAAGCCCGGAGTTCATTACCTGTTGAGTTTGATTGTTGGATTAAAAGCAAAGTAAAACTTATTAATTAGTTTGCTGTATTGAAATTATAGAGCGCGGAATAAGTTTCAATAATTAATTTCTGGAAGGCCTGCATTAGAACAAGGCGTCGTGTACTTTTTACAAACTATTGAAAATCAATAAAAATGAGACAACTTTGTGTTCGAGGAAAACGTGTGTAAGTATAATCGTGATTTAATTTATTTTTCGTCCAGACCATGTAAAGGCGCAACAATACACAAAACACCTTCACGAAACATGAAATTTCTACAATTATTTGTCTATGTTCCATTATTACTTAAGCAGAAGACAATGAAAAGCCTTGCTTTGTGTAGATGTTTTTGTGTTTTGTTTTGAAAAAACAATAGCTTTCTTTCGGTGCAGTCGGGTAAAAACCGCGTCGCCCGACCTGGGATTCGAAACTAATACCTCTAGGCTATATACACTGCCACTAAACAATAAGGAGGACATTTTTATTCCATATTTGAATTAAATAAATATCAGTCCTCATACAATAAGGGACTGCGATTCGAAGGGAGTCGTATCAAAAAACGTAATGCACTCTCACTCCCGTCCCTCAATTCATCGTGCGTCCATTTTGATTCCCGCTCTCTGGCCCCTCTGTCCCTCAGTCCCTTCGTCCCTAAGGTCCATATGTCCCGTTGACGCGAGTGTTGATTGGCAAGCTTCGCTGGATTACAAAGGGCAGTGCAATCCTCTTGGGAATGAAGAAATTAACAGTACGGTTTTGTTTGGTATAAAGAATGTATATAGAATTTGAGTCACAATGTGGGCAAAATAAAATTGGATAGGTATTTTTATTAATGAGGAGTTATTACAATGTAACAATTTTTTGACCATTTTGTCGATGTATGAGTGTGTAGAAAATAAATGGTTTAAATGGTTTTTATTTTAAACATTTACATAATATTAAAGAAACTCTTTTACAAGTTAAATTAATTAACGATTTTTTTAAACATGTGTATTTTTATCTGAAAATGCATTGTTTCAAAAGCATTAAGCTCTAAAAATTTCTTTTAAATAATTTCTATATTTCTGATTAACGTCGCCTTTTCTAAATATCACACCTCTTTATATAGCCAGATATACCTCTACATAACCAGATATATACAACTCGGGTATCAGTTAATAAAAAATAACAAACATATGTAATTTTAGGGCGAGCGAAACTTTTCTGGCAAAGATATTACAGCCTGTCATCAGAGCCCCTCATCCCTCGTCAAAGATAATGACATCGTTTTTGAAAACAAATCGATTTATATTATTCGACACGGACGCCATCATTCCGATTCGTTTTCATCTCGACGCAAAATTTTCGAATTCTACAACGATATTTTATGACGCGTGAAATTGTTCCGTTGTGAATCCGAGCCGAAGATTTTTCCATTTTCACACCAACAATACTATCCAGTGACATGTTGTTAATGATTACATAGATGTTTATACGACTATAACAAAAATCCCAAAAAAATGTGGGAAGAATTAAATCCAATTTGTAGCATATCCATTGCATCATTTGGCGCCAAAGAAGTTTGTTGGCAATGATATTTTTCACGTTATAAATAGAAGTGCGTAAACAATTTTTGTTAATGAAGCGTTCGCGTTTCGTAATTCCTACGGTAGGAGCGAGTATTATTTTAGTTGCTCCTCGGAGATCGGAACATAAAACGACTTGTGTCCGTGATTAATAGATGTGGTAGTGTCACATGGCGGCGACGTCACGCGGTTCATCCTTAGACGTACGCATAACTTATTATTTCAAGACATTCCGTACGGAAACGACAGGATTTTCTCTGAATATGCTCGAAGGAATCTTTATTTTTTGCCTTCTTTCGTACATATTGCAAAATCCATTAGGATTTTTCAGGCATGAGAGGATATGTAGTTCAATGTTGTATTATATAACATGTCTGGATTTCTAGGCCTTCGCTGGTAGGCCTCATTTTATACAATAGAGTCGATTCTGGCAGAATTCCTTTTTGAGGCAACATGTACGTTACTTTATTATTTTCTTTATATTTATAATGAAGATAGATTTTCCTAAAAAAAAAAGATATTCTTCCTTTTTTGACATAAATGTTAGGAAGTGTGCTTGAGTAATCGGAGTTACATGATAATAAATACGTATTTTAAGTTCCTAAAATAATTTAATTTGATTGAACTAAAACTGTTTAATACAAATCTTATCACAATTTCTTTTAATTTTTAGGCCGTGACCACGAAGGCTGCAAAAACGAAACATAGAGCCTAAAAATAAAAACAAATCGTGATAGAATCCGTATAAAATAGTTTTATTTCAATGTATAACATTCGCGTAAACTTAAGAAATTAGTATATTAATTTAATTTCTACTATTAATTAATAGCGCAGTTCATCCAGATCTTCGTAGTTAATATGGATATGATATTAGGACTGAAAAGATGATCGCTTGATATTGTTTACTAATGAGCATCAAATAAAATTCTACTAACAAAATGTTATAAATAAAATATATTGATTTACGCCATAATAAACAAGAATGTTGTAACACAAACAAGCACTAAATTAGGTAGCCTATTATTCAGATCCTAGTTTCTAACGTTGCAGACAACAATAAACTAAAAATCTATTGATTGAATTTCGAATATGCATGGCGGGTTAATTAACAGCCAATAGCAAAACAACGAACCGTAATGCCCATGAACCGGCCACCTCCCTTTTAAAAAGCTTTTTATGTCGCAAGAAACAAACCAACCATTCAGACGCAACCCGTTGACCTACATCCTTCAATCATTTTGCGGCAATTTTTATTTAGTATCGTGCTGTTTGAAAAATAGTCTGAGCGAATGAAAAACTTGGCGTTTTTGGAGACAAAAGGCGCGCGTGGGCGATTTGAATGTTAAGACGATCATTAGCGCACCATTGTCGAGAATGCCACGCAGTTTTTACGTCGGCGTTGCTCAAACTTTGTTCCGTGACGTGGCGATGACAGTTGCTTCCAAGATCCTATCTGGCAGGTATAAAAATTAATCTATGAAAATGTTATTTGGTTTATGCAACTTATGTCTCGTTAAATTGATAAGCAAATAGTTTTAATACTTTGCATATATTTAATAATAAAATTGTTGTAGTCCACCGAGTCTTTGTTCGGGGTATCACGGAAAAACGAATGGATTCCAAACAATTTTTGGATAATCTTGTATTGCCCAATTAATCAATGTAAACATGCTATTAATTATTGGACGACCGTTCCGATCCAGAGGGTAATTCAATAGAAAAACAAGTACAATTTAATGTTGTATCGATCTTTATTCGATCATCGTCATATTTTGCGAAATACGCGAAGATTACTTAACTACCTCTACACTATGAGTCGTAGTGAAGTTGTATTCAAATATGTTTCAATATGTTATTTGTCCAATGATTTGCATTGAAATAAAATTAGAGTTTACGGATTCTACCGAGTTTGATTTTAATTGTCATCACCTTCGGCTATGAAGCGAGAGGCCGTGGGTTCGATCCCCGATCCGAGACAGATATCTGTGTGGCCCACAGATATTTGTTTCGGGTCTGGGTGTCGTTAGACCGAAAGTCTCACGTAGTTTCTGATTGCCACGACATAAGACTCGATCTTAGAGTGTGGTCAGGACTATGTATGTGACAGTTGGATGTTATTTATTTATTTATCTTCAGCCGTAGGACGTCTTTTGAACAATTAACATTAATGAACTAATCAATTTATAGCAATTTTGAGATTGCAGTGGGCACGGCACATAGCTCGTAGAACTGATAGACGATGGGGCAGAAAGGTTCTCGAGTGGAGACCACGTACCGGCAACCGCAGCGTAGGACGTCCACCTACAAGGTGGACCGACGACCTGATAAGGTCGCAGGAAATCGCTGGATGCAGGCCGCTTCCAACAGGTCGATGTGTAAATCTTTAGGGGACGTCCTATGGTTGATGATGATGATGATGAATCGATTTATATTAAGCTAGAATTATCAACCCCACTTGAGAACCATTGCCAAAATGCTACCATTACACTGTCGATGCAAGGAAAAAGGCATCGAATGACCTCCAAAGGCATGTGACTTGCAAAACCATTGTAGCAGACCACCTATAAGCTACCATAAATTATGAGCAATAGGGACAAAACTGTAACAATCCAGAAACGGTAGTTGGCAAAAATTGGCAAAAGGGTTGTTTATTGTTATGCGGGACAATAAACATTGTTCTATATAAGCCATATATCATTTGTAAATCGGGTTATATTTGAAAAGAGTTGGAACTTGTTCAAGGGATCGTTTCATAGTACATGCTTCTTAGGTAGCAAAGGAAAGTAAGTTATGTCTATTGAATTTCTTCAATATTTATTTAAAATATATTCATGCGGTATACATTTTTATGACTAGTTTACAAATATTTACGTATTTTTTAAATTGGAGAAGCACATCTGTATTGCCCAATAATGAATATTATTCGGCGATACCTATAGCATCATGTGATGCTGCGTTTTGGCGAAGCGTCGGTGTCATCGGTCGGTACTTCTGTCTTTTGTGGGTTACACAGTACACTTGAGGTTCTAAGTTTGTAAAAGTAGGTAAATTATTTGTTATATTGTTATATTGATTTATTTACCTATCTAGTGAATTCATCCAACTTTTGTTTAAAATATATTATTAACACGAATAAACAGCCAATTTAGAACCCCTGATCAAACACACTAACTAGTATTCCAAATAAGTTGGCTCCCTTTGGATCATGACGCAGCGATTTCGGGAACATTGTTTGCTACCGATTAACATTCTATATTCGGAGATAAAATACAATTTCTGTTTATTATAATAAGTGATAGAGACAAGCTGTAGGCAATTTTACCTACAGCATGAATGCATTGGTTCGACCACAGATTAAAAACTTACCGGACCGATTTTAAAATTTGTCTGGTCGTGACTAAATTTCTATGGGACCAACCTTGCAATAAGCTTTATTGAACACAAAAAGAATCTCAAACATCGGTTCACGTTCACGTTCAGCGTTGACATTTGGAAACATACAGACGAATTGAATAAAAACACAGAAAACCGACGTAAAGTGGCAGCTCGCTGTCGTGTTTCGTTCGGTGAGTGAGATTTCCGGTAGCCCAATTCCCTCTCCCTTTCCCAATCCCTTTTCGCTCCCCTTCCAATCCATCCTTTTAGGTTGGCAACACACCCATGATTGTTTTTGAGTCCCGGGTGTCTATGGGTGGTGGAGATCACTTACCATCCGGTGGCCCATCTGCTCATTTGCCTCATAGAAAACGAGCATAAAGTGGCAGCTTACAATTGAGTTTCGTTCGGTGAGTGAGATTTCCGGTGGTCTAAATCCCCCATCTCGCAATCCCTATTCCCATGATTTAACTTTCTTTGACGTCAAGCAGGCACTCGGTCGTAAAATAAGCTAAATCATTTCTGCAATATGTTTGTGTATTACGCCGACCCTCCATTGAGGTGGGAGGGCAGGTAGAAAAAAATATCATAGGAGAATACGAAAACTAATATCGTTTTCATTTTGTGAACTTATTCAAACATGAAATAAAACTATTTTTAATCTACAGTCTTCGTGGACCACGAAGACTCCAAAGCCTTCGAAACGTCGGGCATAAAAATTAAAACAAATCGTGATAGAATCCATAAAAATAGTTTTATTTCAATGTATAATATTCGCGTAAACTTAAGATACCAGTTATTCTAACTTATTCAAACAAAACTTATTCACATAAGATACTCAGTTAACCTAAGAGGTAAGTATTACTAACTCTATCTTTAGGTATTGCAATCTCGCATGATGCTATTTATCATATTATTTCTCGGAAAACCATTACTTAAGTCTTCAGCACGCATACAAATTCTTCCTAGAATATATTTTATTGTAGGTAGGTGTACCTATTATTGTGAATGGAAAAACTTGTTTCCTGCATGGGAAATCTGCAGTTAATTGCAGGATAAATGTACGTTAGATTAGTTTCGTAGTAGTAGAGTCGTCGTAAGTTGATAGTATTCGTTATATAATACCTCTTTGTAATACGCGTTTAAATAGAGTACATTAATTTAAAAGATCGGCGTCCCATTAATAAAAAATGTTTACTATTTTGCACGTACATACTTTATAAGTTCTGAATTCGATACCTAATAGGTACATACGTATTTTTCGGCCGGCAGTCTAAGCAACACGACTCTGGCGTCACTGACGCGGCGTTACTGACGCGGCGTTACTGACGTCGAAGTCACGCCGGCCGTCTTGTTCGGAGTGCTACATATATTTCTGTCAATATTTAACTACTTACGACCTATTTCCTTAAATAACAATATTTTCTAATTTCAAGTCCTAGGGACAAAGGGTAAACAAGAATGGCGTAATTTCAATACCTACATAAAGCTATGAACAATTTGTTTTAAATGTACGACTAGCTGCGGTGTGCGGAGCGTGCAGCTAAAAGTTGTGATTAATGGACGCTGGAGCGGCCCGCCCGACGCCGACGACTGCACCGATGCACGCAAAGATTAACTACGCACGCTCAATGTTATATCAAATGTAATTAATGCCTATGAGAGTAATTGTTGGGTATTTTTAATGAAGACTACAGACGAGCAATAAGAATTAAAATAAATTAGATCACTAGACATAAAAGATGTCCACCGCCTGTGAACTCTCAATACCAAAAGAATGATGCTGTGAATCTTAAAAGAAAGAAATGGGAAAGGAACCATGGGAAATATCTCATTAGCGATGTATTTAGCTTTACTACCGTCTGAAGCAATGAATACATTAGCTGATAAAACTATACGCTAAAAGTACACTACTTCCACATCCATGTTTGTTCATAGAGGTACAAAACTTTATAATAAGGTTGACTTGAATGATGTGACGCATCTTCTCGTTGTTTAATATTTATTCATTGTTCGTAGTAAATCGTTTCTCCAGGACTTGATTAAAAGTTCGCTGTGCAGTGTTGCAATGGGATTTCGATATGGAAACTGTAATATTATGACTCTCTGGATGGAGCGGTTGGAAAAATTACATTTAACTCATACACTTGTGTCGAGCAATTTTATGTTCTTTATAACATCATCATCTTCAGCCACAGGACGTCCACTGCTGGACATAGCCCTCCCCCAAAGACATAACATGCACTTTAAAATTGATTATTAATGGTTTAAGCTACGCTATATATTTTGTATAAACTTATAATTATACAACTGTAAAATTCTTTTTCTCCTTTTTGGAAGTAAAACGTGACCACAGTTTATAGTATCCCATTATTGTTAATATCTATAAAGTACTTATTGCACCTGGCTGTTCCTAAGCGTCCAATAAATCCATAATAATAATATCCATATTCTATAAATACATAATATACGACAGCCTCCATGGTGCAGCGGGCGAGTAGCCGCCTGTGAAGCGAGAGGCCGCGGGTTCGATTCCCGCATTGAGACAAATGTTTGTGTGGCCCAAAGATATTTGTTTCAAGTCTGGGTGTTGAGAGACCAAAAGTCTCTGATAGTCTTTGACACCTACGATACAGGTTAAATCTAGTATGGGGTACGGACTAGGTGTCTGACTGTTGGGTGTATTTATTATTTTTTGCATATTTAATGTTTTTAATGCAATTTTAAAGTAAACAACAAACAAATCAGATAACCCCATATATACACTATAATTTGTTATTATAAAGCGTTTTTAATACAACGACTCGTTAAATGCTCTGATGAAAGGGGCGGTGACGTAACAAAAGAGTTGTTAATAGAAAAACGTTATCCATTTCAGTGTGACTGCACCCGACGAGCTCGCTTTTCCAGAGAAGGGAGCAAATAATAATAACGAACAACCCCGGGGTGGAAAGCTCACGAAAAAATGCAAGAAAAAGCGCAATTCAGGAAAATCAGCGTCCAGCGTATCTTGAGCCATCAGTTTTTTTTCGTCATTTACTAGTGTTGGTCGGGGTGGATGTGTCAGCTCAATTTTAATTGGTTCTTTTGTATGAGGAAGTAAGTTCCATTTTCTGTACCTACATTTTGCTTTAGAATTGCTTTTTATCCATGATGGGGTAGATAGAGATGAACTAGAGAAACTGAGTTTATTTCCGTCCCAGATGTGATAGGAGGCGACCGTATCACCATATTGCACTCATTCCAGACTACGGACGGATACTGAATACAAAATCACAATACCAATTTGCCCGGGAATCGAACTTGAGACCTCAGCATGGATGTCGTACCGCGCACGCAAAAGGTACCACATAGCCGAGACAGGCAGTTTCTTTACATACATGTAATTCTTCAGTTAATTATGGGAAAATGTTTATTTTTAATTGGTATATAATCTTAACAATGGTAACATATCCCGTAATTAAAAAAATATTTTAAAAAAATACTAAATTGTTAACGACCAGTACTATACTTTCTACTTGCCCTTATCCCACCTTAATGTGGGGTTGACGCAACACACTTTTTCAAGCACGTTGCAGAGAGGATTTGGCTTAGTTTTTACGACTGTTCCTGGCTGACATCAACGCCCTATGAGGGATCCAGTCCCGGGGAAATTAAATTAGAAAATTTGCTTTGCCCTACTTGGGAATCGAACCCAAGACCTCCCGATCCACAGCCCATACACGCTGCCACTAGACCAAGGAGGCGACAACGACAAGCACTATACAATATCTCATAATTAAAACCATTATTAATTGTACACCTATCATAATGTACTTACGTTTAAGTATACAAAAAATATTTACCCTAAAGATTCGTTACGCCTCATGTCTTGACTATTTAGAAATCGCATAAGGTAGGCAACGTTTTTTAATTAATAACATAAAGGAGTCCTTTCAAAGAAACGGTCGGAACGTTTCAAACGTAAACGCCATGAATAATAGTTTTAAATGTATTTGAATAAGCAGTTCATTAATTATGTGCTGGGGTATAATAGTAATTTTTGACACGGCCCTTCCTGCTTTCAATGCTTTCGTTGGGTTACACAATTTTTGGCCTGATCTCATTTTGAATTTACTAATGATTTTGCAAGTTAATTTTGGATTTTTATTTCAGTTTTGATTTGGCGAATTGAGATCCATTAACGGATAATTTTGACAATCGAATTCAAATCGAGCTCGTTGCATCATACATTCTGCCGCTGTCAAAACGCCATAAGGATTTTTTTCTAATTTATTTATAGCAGAGACTGGTGAACGAGCAGATGGATCACCTGATGGTAAGTGATCTCCGTTGTCCATAGACACCCATGACACAAAAACAATAATGGGTGTGTTGGAAACTTAAAAGGAGGGAAATAGGGATTCGGAAAGGGAGGGGGGTTAATTTGGCGACCTGAATTCTCACTCATCGAAATAAATGCGACAGCGAAGTGCCACTTTACGTCGGTTTTCAGGTACAGTGATATCAAACCGGTCGAGTCAGCCCATTCGTTTTGTAGACGTAACTGTCTACAGCGTGGTTCTATCATATCTCAGATCAATTCCAAAGAAATGCAGGAAAAACGTTACATACGTTGTTGCACGTTACATTAAAAAATGTACTATAAAGACTTACGAGAAAACAATAAGGGACGAGTCACCGCCAGAAAACATACTTCCTAGCGATGGCTATTTACTAAGAAATGGTTAAACTTAGTAACCTAACACCACAGATGTAAATAGACGCAGCGCTAGGAACATTGAAAGTGAAGCAAGGTTTTCGGCCCATTCGATCTATCGACACGTAATAGGTGTGTGTATGCGTAGGGCACTTTTGTAAAGGCGCGTTTGTGTGCGTGGCTTCTCTGTGGCGTCCGTTAAACTATAAGCGAGATGGTGTCCTTTTTATTTACGTCCGTGCCTAACTGGACGTCTTATTCTCTATAACTATCGCCCGAATGGTCAAACGCTGCTCAACTTTAACAGCTTCTTATATTGATTTTCGCCATACAATTTTGACAGATAAGGCGGCATTAAACGACATAAGGCGACCTTAAGTGTATGAACATTCGGCGGTATAACTCACATTTCTATACACAAAATGACGTCTGTAAATAATTTCATTCAAAAGCAACTTCAGTTTTGGCACATATGCAAGGTTTATTTTCCGTGTCAAGTTTTAGCCAAGACTCTAGTGTGCTTGATTAATAGTGCCCATTACGAGGTGAGCCCCTGTACACTGTACGGTATATGTCAGATTGTGAACACGTGTCCTAAACGTCCACGGACTTAGTAGTGCTGTAATCCGTATTGTGGGACAGGTGGATTAACTAAGTTGAGTAGTTTATGTTGTGCCTAAACTGTATTAATTATGCTTATTCTGTTAATACTCTCTTTTAAAGCCTCCGTGGCGCAGTGGGCGAGTAGCCGGCTGTGAAATGTGAGGTCGCGGCTTCGATTCCCGCACCGAGACAAATCTTTGTGCGGCCCACAGATATTTGTTTCGGGTCTGGGTGTTGTGTGACCGAAAGTCTCTCGTAGTTTCTGATACTCACGATACAGGTTACACCTAGTGTCAGTCAGTACTCAGGACTATCTGTGTGACTGTTGGGTGTATTTATTTCTTATTAAATAATTATTTGTAGAAATAATTCTATCATTTGTTTTTCTCGTGGTTGGATCCACCAGAGTTGTATTCAGACAGGCAGCCGGTCGTAAAAACTAAGCCAAATCATTTCTGTAATATGCTTCTACCTGCCCTTATCCCACATTAATGTAGGGTCGACGCAACACACTTTTCAAGCATGTTGCAGAAAGGATTTGGCAAAGTTTTTACGGCCGACTGCCTGCTGGACGTCAACCTGCTTTGGTGGATTCAGTCTCCGCAAATTAACTTAGAAAATTCGTTTTGCCCGACCTGGGAATCAAACACATGACCTTCCAGTCCACAACCCTTATATGCTGCTATAGACCATGAAGGCGACTGACTCTATGTAACCAAAATAATGCAAAAATCGAATAAAGATTGTGTCACATGACCACAGTCACTATACTGAAAGCTGAAAGGGCGCGTTCATCGGGTCGGGCCAATTATGAAAATAGCGCACCTGCGCTTGTCATGCGGCCGCGGCTGTCTGCCGTTCTGCTCATCATTAATCTTACAAACTCCTTATACCTCTGCATTCCTGGTACCGTCGCCCGTTCCGCTCTTTATTGTGCCATACAAATATATATTTTTATTTTGTTTATGTATTTTGTCATCTATTTTGCGATGTAAATAGTAGACGCTGTAGACAATTTCGGCTACAGTATGAATGAACCTGCTTGATTATTACCACTGTTTCTGAAAACCTACGTGATGTTCCAGCTTGTTATTTCCCTTTTCACCCTTTTGCAACATTCAATTATTTTCTATCTTTTTCATGGTAGGCTTGCTTCTGCCCCTGATATTTTGGATGCCTATGGGCGACGGATAACCATTTACCATAAGGGGGGTCGACTCTTCAACTGCTAGAAGAGCAGCCAAATAGATAAAAAATATATAATTCTTCCTACTTTAAAAGCAGCGATAGCTCATTTGACACTGGTACATATTACGTAGACTAAGTTCATAGAACATAAAGCCACCTCTAAGTTTATTGTGTAGGCATTTCTTCTAAACTGCCACGGTGGCGTAGTTGTATTTCGGTATGACTACCGTCCTGAGGTCTCGGGTGCGATCCCCGGGTCGGGCAAAGTGATATTGGATTTTTCGATATCAGGCAGGAGTCTGAAATTTGTACCCGATATGGCGATAGGCTCGCCCCCATCACATCTGGGACGGAACTAAACTCGGCGAAATGTAGGTGTTCTAGTTCGCTAGTGCACCTCTGCCTAACCCTTCGGGGATACAGGCGTGAGCTTAAGTTATGTTTTGTTATTTCTTCTAAATTATCGCATTCTTTATCAGTATATAAAACATCACCAGGGGGGTTACTACCACCTCTTATAGCAGTATTACTATAATCTTAACTGTACCGATTTTCGTACAAAAAAAAACTAAGTAAGATTATAATAATATTGCTATTAGAGGTGGTGGTAACCCCGCAGGAAACTTACATACCTGACAATTATCTATAAGAACTTTGACGGCATATGAAGTCTAGCGATCTGTATAAGGTCAGGGCGGATAAAGCTAATCGTCTTGCCCAAGATCAAAATGACTCTGTCAGTTTTTCCCGCGATTTTGTCAGCATGGTAATTTTTCCATAATGTTTTCCTGGTAAAATCAATCTACATCATTATGATTGGTTCGCATCTATGCAGAAATCATCAGTCCATTGCAGTGTTCATGTGTGAAGAATGACAAAACAACAAATACACCGCCAGATACTTTAATTTTAGGTGGTACTTAAGACAAAGTCCATGAATAATGTAGTGCCATCTGTGAGGTGGAAATACAATACCTTGTAGGCTTTTGGTTGTCTGTCTAGAAAATTATTATAACTATTTGTTTCAGTAATCAAATCTGTAATAAATATATGATAATTAATTTAACCTCAATATCTTTATTTTTATTGCTAATCTTAGTACAACAAACACTTAATTCAATTATTCTGTAAGTATATAAAATGAAAAGAATTATTTGTATTTTTTATATTTTTATAATATTTTAAAATAAAATCAACTGATTCAAACTTATATTCTCATATTATTTAGTAATATTACACCAGTTTTTTTTTCATTTGTTAACCAGCGCCATCTATCCGTGAGTAGCGGCTACTACTCAAAATATTACATAAATAATAGTAAGACGACGCCATCTATACTCGAGTAGCACAAACTTGCGAAGCGCAAATGTATTGATCCGAGCTTCTGCATATTTACATATTAGGGCGGTGGTGCTAGTTATAAATATTAGATGGTCGCTTCTATAATATAACGTAAATGACGATACCTTTTATAACATTGTCCTAAATTAATATACTCCTATTGTGGGTTTACGTCTCTACATAAAATGAGTATGAACATAACTCTACATTAACTAATATTTTATTGCCTTCTGATTTTTATTTACAATGAAAATTTAGAAAGATGGAATTCTTAAGTTCATATCAAGTAAATATTGCATTTCATATAAATATTTTTATTAAAATATTGTTTTGAATTTCATTTTTAAAAGGCAATCGTTTATATAAATTATTTAAAGAAGTATTTCTGGAGCCCCATAAACCTTCCTACACAATCCCCATTATTTTCCTTTACATTGTAAGCAGTGGTATTGTACAGTGATCCTGACATTACCAATGTTGTTGGGCGATGGTAACTGTTTAGTCTTTTATTGTCTGCCTTCGTAATTAGTACCTATACTTATTCAATTGTACCTCTATATGTAGTAATTATCATCATCCGCTAGAGAATGTCCACTGCTGGACATAAGCCAGCTAAGTAGACGTGCTAAGTAATGATTACAGCATCTTAATTATATCCAAGGCGCGGATGATTGGCGCTCACTTTGAGAGCCTACGTAAACAGTGGACGGCGATAGGCTGAGATGATAATATTGATTTCATTGGCTATGATATCCTTGAAGAAAAAAACCTGAGTTTTGCATAACTAGTATAAAGAGGCCAGAATTTTGAAAATGGAGTGCTGTGAATGCCTTTTTTGGATAATTTTTAGGATGCACTTGTGAAACCCACTTTTCACCAAGCGTTTCCCTCCCTTAATAACTGTGTAAATATATATTTTTACCAGACCGGGGAATTGAACCCAGATCGGTTTCAACATGTACAAGATCAATAAAGCAGTCACTTAATTATGTACTTTCAAGTTGTTTATATTCAATGACTCGTGTGTTTCTATTTGCATTTTATTAGCAACTTTTACACTTACTAATTTTCTTCATACATTGTTGGTAATTATGCACTTATGCATACAGTAAAGTAATTGTTTACATAGTTTTACATAGTAAAGTATTTGAATAATTTGTTACTATGTTTGAAGTGTATAAGCAGGCTGTCAATACCGCCTTCTTGGAGTAGTGGCAGCGTATAGGGTGTGGACCGCGGCCCCAGGTTCAAAATCCAGGTCCAGAAAAGTGGTCCAGAGATTGGTGTCAGGTAAGTAAATTTTTTTCCGCTATATGATTGAAAAAGTGTTTCCGACCTCACATAGAATTGTCATATGGGCAGATGAAAGAGTAAAGCTGATCAAACCAGCATGAGGGTCACCTGATGGTGAGTGATCTATACTGCTAGTTATCACATATAATATGTATCTATCTACCAGAAAAATCATGAGTGCATTATATCTGGGTATTTTATTTTAAGATTAAAAAGCAAAGGGAAAATAAAACAATAAATATGTTTACAAATGTATTTGTACATCATTAACTAATTTTTAGAATTAATACTCAGATTAGTTTATAAACACAACATAAATCATGAAATAGCGACATTAATGAATACTTCAAAATTAAAAAAACATTCTAGACGTGCATGTTAATTAGTGCAAATATTTGATTTTTAAAGCAAATATTTTTTGAATAAACAAATGTAAACTTAACCATTATTACATGAATACACTTAAAATTTAAAGAAAATAAGTTATCGGAATCCGTTACATTCCATAGGTCAAGATAATAACAGAGTCTTAAAAATAGGTAATTTTTAAAATGAATACTAGAAAGCAAGCTGAAGCAGCATCCATCGTCATTAACGACAACAATCACACACTTGCAAATATGTCGAAAACTCTCACTATCGGTACATTTGCGAAGCTGTGTGATTTGCAGAGTTGCTCAACTTGCATCGGTAAGTGCGAATACTTTTTTACATGTAAATGTATATTAATTCGTTATTTATCTATACAGTAATTATTTAATACAAATACTTAGTTCTAAAATTTGAATACTGAAACACATCACTGTTTAGGGGCTATTCAAGTATTACGTAAGCAGTTTTTCTTTGCTTATTTTTTATGACATGGGGGATGGGGGGAGGCTAGAAGGTGATTACGTTAGGAGTATTTATTCTTTTATTAAAGAAATCAGAACACATTGAAAAACTCATGTACCATTCACGTTACCATTGGTAAGAGCTTTGCCTACTTTTGCTGACAAGGGAGAGGTAGGGGCTAATAATTGTAAAAAAAACTGCTTATGTAATAGTTGTACGGCCCCTTACAACAAATATCTAGTGTATATATATATTGATATATCAATAAAACATTTAATAAATATGAGGCCTATGTTCAGCGAGAAAAAAACGCGAAACGAAAATTTTCCATTAAATTATACCGACTATTGCTCGCGGCGGTATAATGATGAAAGTTAAGTCCCGGGATAGATACTTTTATCTCAGCCTGTCGTCATCCACTGCTGGACGTAGGCCTCTGTAAGTGAGCTCCAACCATGCTGGTCCCGCCCAACTGAGCTACTACCACTACATCCCATCCCTGTCCCGGATAGTTACTTAGGGTAGTGTAAATTTCTATTTGTGAAATAACTACACCAATTGCAAACGGAGGAGGCGGTCATGGCTCATTGTGTATTATCCGATATCCCCGGCAAGTATAAACAAGCAAGATTCTTTTTGTGTTCGATAGACCTTATTCCAATAATCCCATATAAATTTGGTCATGATCAGATACATTTTGAAGTACCTACCTTTTTAATTTTAAAGCTTATTGAAAATAAGTTTCATAGTTCCCACTACATACAAACTAACAAATACGTTTTTAAAATTAGTAAAATATACAAAATGGTTTAAGATTTCTGTTCTTCTCTCGGTTGTCCTCAGCAAGTCTTGAGCGTGGCTTTGCATGCACCACACAAACCTCTCTAGAACCGAATTTGTCGCCTCACTTCAAACAAATTCGGATCTACAGGGTAGATGTAGGGCACTAATAATGATGCTACGGTGTCGTGATGTCAACTGTTTCACGCTGAAATTGCTTAAAAAGGTACGTTAGTAAAAAAATAATTTAAAAAAAATATGTCCTACCTATGGTTTTCTAAGTAATTACCGAGTGCGATATGTAGTCAATTTATAGAAAGAAAGAAACTTTATTTATCCAATGTCTCAGGCGACAATGAGAGGAAAAAAAAACAAAATATTATGTAGTACTAAGAGGTTACAAATTAAGTTAATGACTAATTCAAATGTGTGTAATATTATTAATAAAATGCATACACAACATTATGTACATCCATAGATTATTTTCAACAAACTTTCAAAATAGGAGGCAAATATGGGTCGATTTTGAAGAATCTCTTTGGCACGATAGACTTTACTAGATCTCCGATAAAGCTACTACAATGGTGGTTCAGTCTACATTTTGAAAAGGACTGATGAAAGAGTAAACTCCTCAACAAACAGTAGCACAGACTGTTAATGTCTTTTTTACACTTTATGGTTATTAACTTTAATGTAAACGTGTGAAACGGTAGGTCGTGGGTTTGATTCCCGCACTACAAATGTTTGTGTGATCCACAAATATTTGTTTAGGGTCTGGGTCTTGTGGGATTGTTATTCCTTTGTAGTTTTTGATACCCACGATACAGGTTAAACCAAACCCAACCCCACATTAGTGTGGGGTTAGCAATATGTGTGTGACCATCTGACCGTCTATCCAAAAATATAAACACCACCAAGAACCGAACATAACTAAACCATGCATGTTCTTGCTGGTCATGCTAATACCAAGAATATGTTAAATACCCCATAATGACTAGTAATTTTACAACATTTAATGAAACTGAAGTCAGTATTGTGAACCACGCTTGGAGTATGCTCTATCGAACACAAAAAAATCGCTCCCAATCCGGAGAACAACATATGTACTTAAATATATAGATACATATGTAAGGTTTTTATGTAAAATATAGATGAATGGAGAACCTCCTTCATTTAGATTCGGGTGAAAATCACGATTGATTCTTTAAATCTATGAAGATTGTTAATCTATGTAAATCAATATCACGCTTTAGAGTATAAATATTCTAAGCGTAAATCAATTTCAACTTTATGAATGAATATTTAAATTCAAAATTAAATGCGCGTGTGTATTTGTTAAACTACAAGTATAATAGGATAAACAAAGACAGTAAAGTACATTCATAGAGCTAAGTGTCTGTTCCGGAGATACGCTTAATGAATAAATTCCTGAGATACCACCGTTAGTAATGTGTATGAGTAAGCTTGTACTTTCTGTGAAGGGCTCTACTTTAAGGTGTGGTGTGTTATTTGGAACGATGTATTCGATTTTACATTGAGCGTATATATATTTTTTTAAATGACATGTTTACCTTCTAATATCCGAGTTAAATGATAGAAAATAAATAAAGATAAAATAACTTCTCTGTTTAAAAAGATGTCTGTTTCGGCGTCAGTCCTTTCCTCTGCACCTGAAAAGACAACAAAAATTATTGATACATAAAATGAATTAAATAATTGCTTTTGTACCAAATCTAATTATAAGACGGTGAGACTAAAACAAATTGTCAAAATGCGCATCCATCAAGTATAATAGTGTTGTCAACGCACGGCATATTTTTATCGATTATAGTAAATTACGCGACAGCGGCGTCAACCACACAATTGGTTACCGTATCGAGCGTGTAAGTAGAGCGGTAGTCAAGTGTCGTAATCGATCATCGTAATTGCGCCAGTTATCTATAGACGTGGCGCACTAAAATAAACATTGGAGACAAGTGAGGACGGCACTGTTTGTACAACCTTACGTTGTGTCCACACATGAATAATGGTAGTGGACGCATTAATCGCGACAAGGTTGAAAGTGATACTAGAGAAAGTTAAAATTCCACTGCGTTACGTATCGACGGAAGGAAATTGTTAGCGCTTCGTACTGTTTAGCTGAAGCACGCTAATCAATATAAAACAATGTTTGTTGTACGAACACGTAATCATGTGATATTTCGCAAATGTTACATCACCGGCAGCATCATAAACACAGAGGATATTTAACACTCTTTTTAAAACGTTCGCTCATTTTATTCATGATTCATTCATGTAACGTATACCAGTTTTTCTACACTACATCGATATATGCCTTTTTGTCGACTTTTTTAGCCAATTAACTAGGACAAGATTAACATTGTCCATAATTGAATTCGCACTCCGCATACCTGATTTATTGGGCCTCCGTGTATGGTGTTAACTAGCGCGTTCGGTACCGATAAAATCGTTTACGCGTAAATTTGTTTGATGTGATCCCGATCCATGACACCGATAAATCAAACATCGATTCTAATTTTAATCGTGTTCACAGGAGTGCGTCGGATGAGCGTCGCGTCACTACGTCTGTGCTACCCGCGAATTCGGCTCGTTGATTCGCCAACCTTGGTGTAACGAGGTCGCCATCCGCCCGGCGGCGGCGCGGCGGAGGCAACTGGGTCAGGGGACGCGCATGCGCGCACTCCGGACGCAGGCAATGAGCGCCGCCCCCGGCCTGGGACGGAATGAATGGCCCAGACCCCCCGCTTATCGGCACCAGTGTATCCTGACCTCCCCTTCCCGGTAGCCTATTGGCATTTCATACCACCACTCAACGGTGCTTCAGCATTGAAGGAGCTCTCTTTCGCTTGGTCCCCGGAGTTCTAAGCAGCTGTTGAACAAATCTGTTGATCAGCCCACTAGTTGCTAAGCGAATCTTAGGATGTTTGATTTGATATTTAGGCGAAGGTATTTTATTTTTCCAGTTAATATAGTATAGTCTGTTACATATTAAAATCAATAAATTTATGCGTCATAAGCATCGAGCGTGATGTCAATTCTTGTTGAAGATATTCCACATCGCAGCATCGCTTGTTTGATCATGTCCTTTGTTAAATGTGAACTATTCAATTATTATTTATTGTTTTTATATGTAAATGTATGCATTGGCAATAACCATCCATTGATTAACGTGATTTACTGATTGATTAATTATTATATTACGTCCTTACTTATTCACTGGTTAAAAACACGCACACTCTCTGTACTCGTACCCTTCGTATTCAATAGTAATGCTTTCATTACACGAAGAGAGTCTTGTTCCGTTTCGTATACATCAGCATAAGAATAATTTATGAAAGTACCTATCCAACTTTACTGGCTTCCTTTATATTCCGCTACATCCATTTTAGTATTTTTTATTCCAGACATGTTATTACCTAGAGCTAACAAACAATTCATAGAATTTTTCCGTGGCGCAGCGGCGTGGCTGTGAAGCGAGAGGCCGCGGGTTCGATCGCACCAAGAAAAATGATTGTGTGGTCCACAGATATTTGTTTCGGGTTTGGGTGTTGTGAGATCGAAAGTCTCTCGTAGTTCCCGATACCCACGACACAAGACTAGTAAGATACTATGTGTGTGACTGTTGGGTGTTATTTATTATTATCATTATATTAATTGTGTGACGTAATTTTTTTATTCAGTCTTTTAATATATAAGCAGAAAAACTTTAAATGTATTTGCCACAAAATTTAAAAAAACTGCGGTTACTATTAAAATATGAATGGAATAATAGAATAGTAAAAACTTATATTTGCATTTAGTACATAGTTATAACTTGTAAGCCACTTTGTAATATCACATAATATCACACTAATATTATAAAGGCGAGAGTTTGTGAGTGTGTTTGGATGTTTGTTACTTCTTCAGACTCAAACTGCTGAACTAATTTTGATGAAATTTGGTATGGAGGTAGCTAATACCCTGGATACATAGTATATACTTTTTATCACGGAAAATAAATGTTATCCCTGAAAATAAATTTCCACTTCAATGACACTATTTTGTTTAGGTTATAGATGATTGGAACCGTTTTATATTTATAATATTGTTCATCTTTGCTTATATAGATATTTGAATGAAATAAATACACAACAAAACATTAACTCAATTTCAAGTATGGTCATAAGACAAAACAAATTGATTTCCTATAAAAATTGCATGGTAAAGTCAATGCTAAACAACGCTAAAATAACCAAGGCTGACTTTATATACGAACATATCCGTAGTTAACATAAATTTCATGCGCTCCAAATGCTAGCCCATACATTTCCACCCTAGAAGCCTGCATTGACCTAGTTGTGCCAAATAAATCTAACTCCAAGAACAGTTCGCTGTATTTATGAACTAAACCCGATATAACTTTAAATTACAATACAAAATGCCTTATAAAGCCACTGAGGGTTGAAGTTAGAAGAATGAATAATACAATGAATGACAAGAAAATAACGAGCTAGAAAACTAATGACAATACAAAATTGATACAACACTGATATATTATGATTCACTCACCTTCGATTGAACTGATGATACAAATAATGGAAGTGATGATATAAAATTGAAATTCAGAATTGCAGTACTGGCTGAACACGATCGAAGTATAAAAAAAACAAAATAAAAAGCACGAAAGGAAACGATGCTATCACCACGAGAGACGATCTCGATGTGATACGTTCCCACAGCGCGTATAGCACGAAACTATTGGTGATGAAAACTATTAGTGAACCACTAATTGTACGTCAGCCTACATAAGCGGTGGTAATTGCCCCATTTACACATTTCGTTAGTTCGCTCTGCATAATTGTTGCCTGTTTGCACGGTAGATGATACGAATGTGCCAAACACGAGAAATTAGGAAATAACTTTAATGGCGCCCTCGTAACTGGAGAAACACTCCCGTGGTGCTAATGGAGAAATTGTATCATTTTATACTACGGAGTTGTTAGAGGTGATAATAAATAGAGCAAACTTGTAAACGTCGATGTTTTAAAATTATTTGTAGGGGAAGAACGCAACATTAACTATGATTAATGATAGTCATATAAAATCCACTTTTTGATATGATCACTTCTTACAAGCTTAAATATCGTAAAAATAATAATAAGATAGCTGACATCTGAAAATACAATCGAATAGGTGACGTTTACCAGTTTTTTTTTATTTTGCTTTAAATATGCTAAATTGCTATACATTTGCATATATTTTTATTGTTTATATATTTCACCTATGAATGAGATAAAAAGCTGAATCTATTACATAAATCCTTTGAGGATTTTACTTATTATAATCCAGAAAGTAAAAAAATAAGATCATGATTCAAAACAAAGTTTGCTATGACTTAAGCATGATGAATCAAAACCTTCTCATATAATAGGCTTACGAGGAGAATCTCATTGAAGACTAATAGTTAAGTATGCCTTACCACATACTTGAATATAGATTATGGAATCTTTCTTAGATTTAATGGGCAAATTATATTTTTGAAGGAAAATGATTGGATTGAAAAGATTTAGTAAAGGATATTGAAGATGTATGATGAAATGTATGTCTGAACTTCTTAGACGGAATTAATCGACCGACTTCCCAAAAAGGAGGAGGTCCTAAATTAGTCGGTATGTTTTTATGTATGTTACGCGATATCTCCGCCAAATGTGGACCGATTTTCAAAATTATTTTTGTGTTCAGAAGTTTTTAAACTGGTATGCGGTTTTTGGTGATTTTAAAGACAATACATTTTGATTCCAGTACACGTTTGAGGAAATAGATGAAGTCAAGACGTTTTACGGCAGTATAACCTTCACCATATACCATGAACTAAGTTCATACAACAATATATTCGATTGTCATGTGGGTGAGTAGTTCCGAAGGTGGCATTTGCATTTCTGCTATTGTATAATGATTGTAGACAATACTGCCAGTTAGATCATAGATGAATTTGTTTGCGTAGCTGTATTCCGTGGACAAAGAGTTAGTATGAATTAATACATTCATAAGTGTAATATTGCATACAAATTGATTGTCACTTGTTGGGGGTTTACTGTGTTTTAATGAGGTTTGAGATGACATAATATTATATGACTTTTGTCATCCAAGCACACCAAAGTAACTAAGTACATCATCGTTCATCGAAAAAACCTTCGAGCACCGACAAATAATTTTGTTAGATGTTTTATACATCAACTGTTTTAAACAATTGTTCTGCCAATAATAGTTACTATTACATAACTAGCTGTTAAAATTCCAGTGACTGAACTTAATGTTGGATTGAAGGTAAATTTATCAACAGCTGGATAATTTTTATTTGAGGGATTAACATAATTTAGTTCACGTTTGTATTCCCGAAGGAGTAGGCAGAGGCGTCCTAGCACAGACATATAGTTCTAGCTACCTAGAACACACACATTTCGCCGAGCTAAGTTCTGTTTCAAATATGATAGGGGGCCTATCGCCATATTTGGCACAAATCCCAGACACTTGAGGACTGAGGGATTATTCTGACATTTTCACATCTATCAAATTTTTAAAACTATACCCCAGATGAAAGTTATCCATCTCTTTAAAATTCGGAAAATCTGTAACATCGTAGCAAGAAGGCGTCTGTCAGCAAGATGTCAGTTTAAGGTCCACCTCGAGGAAAATGGTTGTATGAAACATACGTATTTATTATACAGCATGATCTATAAATATTTGTTTCAAGTGTCATGAGACCGAAATATTTAATACCTGACCCAAAATAATCGTAATTACTGTGGATCCGGACTATGCGACTGTTTACGTTGTAATTTTATTTCTTACAATTAATTAATTTGTTTATTTTTTCGAAGCAAATTATTTATCCTGCAGTGAAACACAATAGACCTATATTAATTTTAAAATTTAAGATTGCTATGAGCTATAACATGGTTTGTATAATACATGTTTTAATTTTGAAGCCGTGACTTAAAACTTATACTAGCGCTTAGATAGTAGAATTCCATCTACTTAATTGCTGGTATGAAGATTATAAGATTATTATTGTATGTGTACAAGAAAATGTTTAAATAAAATAACGCATTAATTTCGTTTTTGATATGATATGGCGATGGGCTCGCCCCCTATCACATCTGGGACGGAAGTAAGCTCGGCGAAATGTGGGTGTTCTAGTTCGCCTCTGCCTACCCCTTTAGGGATACAGGCGTAAGGTTGTGTTTATGTATGTTATTTATCTATTTATACATATTGTTTAAAATTTGTATTGGTATAGTGTTTACGAAAAATAAATAAACGTGAACAATTATTTTGGTAATTAATATTAATAATATCCTGGCTAGCAATTGCTTCAGTGAACTAATAGGAGTAAATACAACGAAATAAGCTAGAGGCTCGCCCCTATCACATCTGGGATGGAAAAAAGTTCGACGAAAGTGACCTCCTAGTTCTGTAATTAGCCTCTGGAAATACAGGCGTGAGTTTATGTATGTGTGCGTACAAAGATTTTATAGCGACACTCTAAAATTTTCGAGATGAGTAATACAAGAACCTTCTACAGTGTTAATAAATGCCGACCCAGAAAGTTTGCTCCGGCTAAAACAATTAACAAGAACGCATAGATACGCACTTTAAAGCCATTACAGAGATCTATTGTCTATGAACCTTCTTCATACTTTTATGACACTTATTCATAGAATGTATTTGTTTGGCTATAAAAAGAATAAGAAAGTTTAGTTCTGAATAGATTTTCTTAGATATTAGTTATGTTGAGAAACATATATTGTTAAACGTTTTTGGATATAATTTTATTTTCCGTTCCATATTTAAGAGGGAGTTTCTTAGAGATACTGTGTTATTTAAACAATATATGAGGCCGGCCATCATCCACATTCCTTTACCAAAAATGTGTGTGCCACATTCCTGTCTTAGAAGGATATCAATACTATTCCGAAAATTTCCAAAAAATTATAATCAAGTAATCATATTATTATCGAGCAGATATCTTTATTAATGTTTTCGAAGCCAAATGTAACATCCAAATATAAAACTAGCGAATCGAACTGGGCTACGACTGACATTATAAATACTGCCATATTAAATTTACATGAGTACGGGAGTAATTACGAAAATAACTTACAATTGTTATAGACGCCGCCTCACGTCCGCCACCACCGCAATTGGCGCCATCTGAAATGATTTCCACACAAATCATTAATATTTATAAAAATATTATGTCAAAAGATGAAAGCGCTGCACGACATAATTCAATGTATCAGGCTCCACAAAAAGCTTCCACCGATGGAAACCGACCTTGTTCATCCTGCTTGATACGCGCCAAACTGGCGTTCACTTGACAGTCCCGCCAAACATGGCTGCCGCTCGTGTGGGAAGCGGAAACGCACGAACTGCCACGAGCCAGAAAGGGTGGGTCTTATAGACGGCACGCAGGCGCGCGACGAGGACGGGCGACAGGTCCTGCCCGTTCGAACTTTTAGACCGAGATACCGATATGGGATTTGACGTGCGAGTGAAAGGATAAGAATCTCATCTAAACGGTTTTTAGGGTGGAGCTGTCTGGACTTTCGGGTTCGCGAGACGCGCAGATGGTAACAAAAAGGGACCAGTCGGGACTAAAATTTGGGAATAAATTGAACGACATTTTTACCACATTGCTGCGCAGCCGTCCGCCTCGGGTCAGGAATGAGTGCAGAAATGCTGCTCTTTTCATTGTTGAATTTGATTTTGAATTCACAAACGTACGAGCGGACCTAACGCAATTTTGCGGATATTAAATCTGTTGACGTAGGTATTTTTTTATACTTAAAGCGGTTAAAATTTAGTAACAGAACACGTTTCGCATAAAAAATAGGCGTATTCGACTCACGGGGTCAGTGACTCAGGACTTATTGCTGGCTTCCTGCCGTTTTATTAAACATATTTTTCCTAAACACGATCCCGTCAACCAAATTTATCTTCCGCTTTTTATTTATGCAGACAGTAGTAATCCTCGTGTGTTCATATAGAAGAATTGTATTAAAGCAGCCGCTGGAGTACACGCGCCGTCGTTACTATGAGTGACATCATTTTTGAAAATAAGGTGACAGAGCGCATTATAAGCCGTATCTCAACGACATAAAGTCTATTTTCTTAAATACACGCCATCGAAATCTCGATAGCTTTGGATCATACCCGTAGTACAGATATTCATGTCGCCACCGAGCCGCGGCGGAACGTAATTCCATTTAGTGGTTATTTTGACATTTGTTTTTCTTTTCTTTTCCTTTCTTATTTGTGTCGCAATAAATATTTTCAGCTTTCATCTCGTATATTACATACGTATAGTCTGTGTTACTTATAAAATATATCATACTTAGCAAAAACGAAAGTCACTGGCTAGATTTTGATTGATGACTCCATCTGGCATTGGGCGGACAATATGCCTCCCAATTTATATTACTATGTATTATGATATACGTAATAGAGAAGATATATCTCGCGCGATAGTTATTGAAATAATTTTATGAATAACTATTGAGCTCTATAATGAACGACCGTATTTTTAGAGTTATGATTTTCGTATAATATTCAAATACAAATCATTTATTCTGCAAATAGGATATTTTATATAACTTTTACATGTCAATTACGAGTATATATTGAAAATATAATAATGGCGTCGGCATTTCGTGGATATCCCGGAGAAGAAATGTCAAGGGTTATAATAAGTTAATAAGTTACTAATTTAAAGAAGAATTTCTTCTTAAACCTGCGCTTATCCCATACTAATAGGGGTTATCGCAACATCTTTAAGCATATTGCGGAAATCATTCGGCTTAGTTTCCACGGCCGACTACCTGCTGACGTCAATCACTTATTAAGCATCCAGTTCTGTACAAATCGTAATGGAAAACAGCTTTGTCTGACCGAAGATTCTCACCCAGAACCTACCGTTCTACAGTTTATATAATAATTATACTGCTAAGAACCTAATAAGGCGCGATGAAGATTAATTCAATAAAAGTTAAAAAAGAAAGTCAACATAAGAATCTATATTCAATTTACATCAAACTTCAGAATTCTTTAGAGAATAGTAGAAACTATCAAACAATATTTTTATTACTTCGGTAGTAAAACTTCTCGTAAACACAAAAAAAGGTTGTTTTATGATTCCTAATCTCAACATCCTTACGTATTCATGAAATATTTTTTGTCTGTAAAATAGATCTAGACAATACGAATGAAAGAAGGTGCCTTCAGCGGCCTGAGCAGGAAAATTTCTGACAACCGTAAATGTATTTCAGCTTGATGCGCGTCTATGAAATTTGTATGAAATATTAACCAAACGTCATCAGTGCGCAGCGAACTCGAATACATTTACCTACAGTTACATTCGTTTTTCGTGCTCGGGGTTCTGGTCGTAAAAAAAATGTAATGGCGAAAAACACTTAAAGGATGTTCCCTTATTTCAAGCAGACATTTTTCGTTAACCGCAATGACTTGATACTCGATATATTTATTATTTGGACTGAAATATAATAAGTATAATAGTCACTATTCCGCATTCCTCCTTGGACTAGTGGCAGCATGTATTGTTATATACTAAAGGTCCTCGGTTCAAATCCCAGTTCGAGTAAAGCAGTTTGTCTAACACAGTTTAACTGGGAGTGGTCTCTGAGGGGGTTAAAGTAAAGCCGTGTCTCCTGCACATGTTTTTTTCAAAACAAAACAATAAAAGCACCTACACAAAACAAGGTTTTTTCATTATCGTAAAAACAAACCCAAATCCTTTCTGCAAAATATTTGAAAAAGTGTGTTGCGCCCCACATTAATGTGGGATAAGGGCAGGTAGAACGAAAGCTTTACTTCGAAGCTTTGTTCTCTTAATAAAAGTCTTGTCTCGAGATAAGTACCCTCTATTAGTTGAAATAATTAATGCCAAAAAATTTATTGTTTCAACAGTTCTAGAGATTCATTGACTTTAATCTAGCATCATAATAATATCATTATATCTACATAAGCTCACGCCTGTATCCCCGAAGGGGTAGGCAGAGGCGTACTAGCGAACTAGAACACCCACATTTCGCCGAGCTTAGTTCCGTCCCAGATGTGATAGGGGGCGAGCCTGTCGCCATATCGGGAACAAATTCCAGACTCCGGGCTGATATGGAAAAATTCAATATCACTTTGCGCGACCCGGGGATCGAACCCGAGACCTCAGAAACGTAGTCGTACCGAAATACCACCACGCCACGGAGGCAGTCTATATCTACTCTTAAATTTTAACATGTAACAGCTGCAGCATTTTAACATGTACTTATTCTATAAAATTAAGATAAGATTACCAATTATTATGTTAACCTGGTTAAAAAGTTTAATTATATCTAACAAGATAAGGGATTAACGACGGAAGCTGCCTTGCCGTCTGTTTGCTTACATCCTATCACTGGAGATTAGCGTGGTGTTTGTCACCTGCTTCAGATAAATCTATATTTAACTAAGATAAGGATAGCTTACCATGAGTTACAGCTTGGTTATGTACCTATCAAGTCTTTATGATTATAACAATTTTAATTAGGTGCAGGTTTCTTTCTTTTTTTCTACCTGCAATTATCCATCTTAATGTGGGGTCGGCACAACACACTTTTTCAAGCATGTTGCAGAAATGATTTAGCTAAGTTTTTCCGACTGGCTGCCTGCCTGACGTCAACCCCCTATGATGGATCCTGTTCCGGGCAAATTAAATTAGAAAATTCGCTTTGCCCGGCCTGGGAATCGGATCCACGACCTCCCGGTCTACAGCCCATATATGCTGACATTAGACAAAGGAAGCGACATTAGGTACAGGGTTATTGATTTTTTATTTTTTTTATAGCAGAGATTGGTAAACGAGCAGATGGGTCACCTGATGGTAAGTAATCTCCACCGCCCATAGACATCCAAGACACAAAAATAATCATGGGTGCGTTGCCAATCTAAAAGGAGCGAATGGAAGGGGAGGGGAAAGGGATTGGGAAAGGGAGGGGAGAAATGGGCCACCGGAAATCTCACTCACCGAACGAAACGCGACTGCAAGCTGCAACCGGTCGAGCCGGCCCATTCGTGCTGTAGACGTTACTGTCTACAGCGTGGCTCTACCACTCAAAAATATTTGTTAATAACAGACTGGAATGAGCAGTTGGGTCATCTGATAGTAAGTGCTGTTCACCGAACATAGACACCCATGATTCCAAAAGAAACATGGAAAGGGCGAGAATCAGTTATTAGATTCTGGCCGATCTCCACCGAACTTGATTCCAAAAGAATCATGGAGAGAGTCAGAAATAGTTATCGGTTTCCGGCCACCGAAAATCTTACTCACTGAATAACACGAATAATTACACACGAATTGTAACTATAAGTTTGTTTTTTGTGAGTTAGTGGTATGAAACCGGTAGAGTCGGCTCATTCGTACTATAGACATTACTGTCTACAGCGTGGTTCTATAACTCAACAAATTATTAGGTACTCAACATTTTGATACTTGTATAATCAAAGATTTTTTTTATTGTGCATTTAATTAACTCTCATTAGAATTAAACATACTAGACGACCCGTACAAAGTAGTCTTGTATTCCCTAGTAACTTATGTTTTGTCATCATGGCCCGAGCAGGAATAATTTTGACAATCGGAATCATATCAAGCTCGCTGCGCGCTGATGAAGTTTGGCTAATATTTCAGAAATGCACATCGAGCTCGATTGAAATTCGATTGTCAAAAATATTGCCTCAGAGGAATATGGCAAATCAAACATTAATTTTCTTATGCTACTAAGCTATTTACATAACCATAATACACCTTTAAAAATAATAACTACACATATTTTTTATATTTAACGCACTTCATAATATAAATTATCGTAAAACGAATCAAAATTACTGCCTCAGTAGCGTAGTTGTATTTCGGTACGACTACCATCCTGAGGTCTCGGGTTCGATCCTCGGGTCGGGCAAAGTGATATTGGATTTTTCCATATCAGCCCAGAGTCTGGACTCTGTGCCCGATATGGCGATAGGCTCGCTTCCTATCACATCTGGGACGGAACTAAGCTCGGTAAAACGTGGGTGTACTAGTTCGCTAGTGCGTCTCTGCCTACCCCTTCAGGGATACAGGGGTGAGCTTATGTATGTTATGCGAATCAAAATTATTCTCATAATTCTTGAATAACACGGATTACCTATTCATATTCAATATTGTGGCAATAAAATTGTCATCAATATTTCCCGAAGTCGTAAAATAGCTACGTAATAAAATAAGTATTTGATGTTGAAAATTATACGATAAATACAAGTTTCCTATAAAATTTTCTTCGATAATTCCACGTATGGTCAACTTAGATTATAACATCAAACATTAGTACTAACCATTTATTTAATGTGTCTACATTAGATACCCATTCATAGAATACTGTATTCATAAGCTTTTACAAATATGTATTGCTATATTGTTTACACGAGTTTGTCATTTATAAAAGCGCCTTTCCTGCACTAGTTCTTCTTGAAACATTACACAAAACACACACGCACAATGATTTTAACTGTCTCCTGCTCGTAGACTATAGAAAAATCATTTTTTGTTTAGAGTTTTGTGTAATTTTTAGTGCAGGAAACATGGCTTTAGTTCAGGATAAAATATTGTAAAGGTACGCTTCAGATCTTTGCGTCAAGCGTCAGATGCACGCGCGTCAGTAATACAGCTTCGATATCTGTACCACTAGTACGAGTTTATTTTGATAGTTCTCAATTCTCGAAATCGACGATAGTTTGCGTTTCGTCCATACTTGATTCTTGATTAGCAGCGCCGCTTTGCGGAAACTACAACAAACTAAAAAAAGTATGGAGAAAACTGTAAATTATCGTCGATTTCGAGAATCGAGAAAAACTCGTACTAAAGGTAAAGAGTCTGTGCGTTTGTACAGTTTGTACTATGTGGATACTATTTTAAATGGTATTACTGCTGGTGAGAGTGTTCTTTAGTATTATACAACTGAATGGATAGCGACTAACGTACACATGGTACAATATCCATACATTGAGGGTCGCGATCCGGGTTCAAGAGATGCTGTAAAATTTTATTCTGAGAACAGCATGAGACGGTGTCACTATCGTATGGGTTGATGAAGATGACGTTATTAAAATTTGAAGTGACCAAGTTTGACTTTACATTAATATCCCAGTATTGTACGTGGATTGAATTTACTAAGAAATCATAAACATGAATTTATTTTTTTAGAAAACGAAATTCTTCGTTTTGATCAAAATACATAAAATATTAATTTCCAAATCAACTGCACGAATTCATAACAAAATTTCATCATTTAGAGACAGTAAAACTTGGTTATGATAAGTCAAACGGAAAGGATCCCCTGTGGCACGCGAACCTCAAGAACATGTTATTTATTTACAGGGCTGTTTATGAACTTTAGAAGTTTTAATGACAATGAATATAACTTAAGGTAATAAAAATACATTAATTCTGATATAACTTTGTCACGCGAGTTTCCCTAGAGGGGCCGTTAGTAACCACTTCTTTAAAGAACTTCCAGATGGTTTTTGAGTTTTTTAGGTTATACATCCACACATAATAATGTTTATGAGGTGAAATATAAGTAAACAAGCTGAATCAAAACCGAATGACACGTGTTTCTATACTTTACCCAGATATTATCTGAAATCACTGGTAAGTATGATAAAACGATGTCTAGTAAATTCGAATAGATCGAATTAATTATTGTAAAATTAGTTAATTACTAAGATACTAGATTGATACATAGACTCAGCGTGGAATTTAAAAAGTCATAAGGCTTCGTCAGTTCTAAAAACAAATCGATGTGACACGACAATAAATTCGATCATAAAATAGGACGATCTATCATTGATCTGGTAGTCAAAGGACACTGTCATAAACTGGTACGGTGTAATACGTGTTGTGAAAACGACATTGATGTAGGTACGTTACAACAACAATTTCATGATGCAATGTCGTAAAACTAAATAATTCGTGTCACGTAGTTTTGAGCGCTGCTAGTATGAACCATTGAATCTGTTCGCGTGTTCGCGTCATGCAAACACGGCATTTGATTACAAATGTGCTAACGTTTCCGGATTTTCTTATAAGGTATTGATGCTTTGCTAATCGTATTTAAATAAGTATAAAATAATATTGATTTTAATATTATAATCATTAGATTTCTGACGGTCGTGTCAGGCGACGGAATATGTGTTACCAACGGTAACCGTTACTGACGTTCGCCATCACTGGGAGCCCAGTAGGGCGTTGATAGACAACGGTTTCTCTCATGTTTGCGTCAAACGTCAGATGTCTATGCAATTTGGGGTTAATTCGACAGTAGTTACACTAAGGCTCGCTTTCACTGGCGAATTCTGTACAGCAATTAGGTGACAGTTTCACTGAAGTACGCATCCAACGCTAGTCGTGGTAAGCGGAAGCTGACCTTTAGACCAAATAGAGAAAAATGAGAATTACGC
This sequence comes from Clanis bilineata, assembly GCA_036417725.1. Lineage (NCBI taxonomy): Eukaryota > Metazoa > Arthropoda > Insecta > Lepidoptera > Sphingidae > Clanis > Clanis bilineata. Next base: position 6,064,052 of record CM071142.1, read on the forward strand.
GTCGCTCGGTGCCTGATATATTTGGACAAAGAACCATAGTGGTACCTCTAGTGTGGTTGTTCTGAGGTCATCTGGTGTAATTACTTCAGGCATACTTTTAGTAACTCAAAAGTAATAATATTTTATTTTAACTAGATTATATTTCACCTAAATGGTTACCTCATCCCCCTCAAAAAGTGGAAGAATTTGTTATTCATAGAGGCTATGTTGATATAATTACTAGCCCAGGGTTAAAAGGTCATACACATACAGATATAATGTGTATGTACCAAAATATTTTGTCTTTTTTAGATTAATATAGAAAAAAATAGATTTTAATTAAAATATATGGTATGAATTACGACTACAAGATTGTATTATTTGGGCGTGAACGAATGAAAAAATAATAACTGTTCTTGAAGATAGAACCACTTTCAATGAAACACTAAAATGTAAATGATTTGACTGGCAAAAGAGATTTTGGAATACCTACATAAAAGTATATTGAAACGATGGTAATAATAAAGATTTAAACTTTTCTTCATTTTAGTATGAAATGGATTTTCAATTTGACGTACGTGCAGTAATAATATATCAAACTCTATTATACTGTCCGAAAGAGACGGGTCAGATCTTTTCATTTTTGGTTCACCACTGGGGACTAATGCGGTTATAGACTTCATATACCTTCAAATTCTTATGGAGCAATCTTAGGTTCAGTTTCACAATTACTTTCTTTCACCGTTATTCGCAATAAAGACATATTTACTTAGAAAAGTCAGATTTACAGAATTTTTCTTGACTGTTATGCAATTGCCATGTTTTTGTCTCAGCAGCCAGGTATCACTCTTAGTTGAGCTTTCACTTCTAAATAACTTCACCGTCCATAGACGCCCACGATATCAAAAAAATTGGTGGGTTTCTAACGACAAAAAGTATGGAGGGCGAAGGGAAGGGAGAATGTGGGTACCATACCGAATGAAACGCAACAGTGAGTGTTATGTTGATTTGTGTGAGACCACAGTCTCACTCGACTCGACTTGATTGATTTAATACCACTGCATTCAGTTAATCGAGTCGCGGTATACACAGTTAACTATAGAGGTAGTGTGGTTCTACTACTAAAATCTGAGACAAGATCTATGGCTGTTAAGTGTATATGAGATCAAAAATATTTAAACGCGATTCTCCTGTGCCTGTTTTTCTTGAAACATAACGCAAAAACACATACGCAAAACAATGAATTTAGCCGTCTCCTACTCATAAAACAATGGACCATAGATAAAAATGTGTAGCGAAACCATGATTTGCGTAGGTGTTTTGTGTAATGCAATGTGCAGGAGACGCGGCATAAGATAAACTAACAAACTTGTGGATGCCAACCGTTTCCATACCTGCCCCCATCGGAACGCCCCTGTGTAGGGTTCTATTCTTATTTACATAAACATACCTCCCTCGTTTTGTTCCCATGAGTGTGATGTCAGCCAACGTGATACCTGTTTAGTGTCAGTGAGTATTTTTACACGAAATGCTTTTGCCGGTTGGTATGTATAACGCCCAGTAGTAATTTGGATTTAATTGTCATGAATTGAATAATTAATTTATCGAGATCTTTGTTTTGTTTTAAATAATTGAAGTATTTTTTTATTTATATTTCGAATCTTATCTTTCCATTTTAAAAGAATGTTGCAGAAACTAAACTAAGCCGATCTGTATTTGGAAGACCGACCTCTGGGAAACTAGTCCCGGGCAAATCGAGTTAGAAAAACCGCATTGCCTAGCCAGGGCTTCGATTCGACCTTTTGGTGAAACCAAGATGACTACAGAAATCAACCACATAAATAAGAACATTCTAGATACGTTACGTTGTAGTAACATGGCGAAACATAATAACAATGTTAATAAGAGTCTATAAAATATGATTTTCGACTGTATGAACGCTGTAATAATTTCAACGAAATGCGATAACGGAAAGGCCATAAAGTAATAAATATGCATGCATTTTAATATTTGCAAATATATGGAAATATGGGTTATGAAAGCACCTTTTTATGACGAACTCGGCGGATTTAATTTGGCAGGTATTTTTCCTGGCAAAAATTTCCCAGTTATAGGTAATTGGGCAATAATTCATGAATTCTTAAAAATGTGGCGTCATATTATTTTTTTTGCCGCTTACTTGTCTTAGCGTGCTTATGCTGTGATTTTATTTTAAAGGGAAATTCTGTTGTAGTTTTGCAAATAAGTATGATTATTGTATATTTATTATATAAGGTTGTTAATCCAATTGTTATTACAAATAATATTTCCAAAAATATTGTCTTCTTTTCGGTGTATTTACTTAAATACATAAGAGATAATGATCTTTGTTCTTATATTTCTAACGTAACTAAAATACTTCATGAAAATCATGGTTATTAAGATAAAAATTCCAAAGTACGGGTAAATTAAACGGTAAAATGAAAATCATCAAAAAACAAAGCTTAAACTGCCTGGAATTTGTCACAGCATCGCTTAAAAGGGAACACACAGGTCAACCTTTTTTGATATCACGCATTAACATGCATAAAGGCAGGAATCAGAATATTATCAGAGTATCAGCTAGGTTTCGCACATGCGTACAACGCGCGTCGATATCGAGCGGCGGACGTGCCGCGCAGACTCCGGCCAACCCTCCCATGTAAATAATACAATAAAAATAATACAATCCCACTCGATTTGAATGTCTTCTGCGCTCGGTAGGGTTGGCGGAGTCAGCTTGATGGAGTGTTATGACCGGTCCCCCGATACAACGCGATTATGTTTCGTTCGTACGATTTTTTACGAGGACAGTATAATTGATGAGCTGACCTCGGGTGTTGTCAATATTGACACAGCACAACTCTAGATAACACGCTACGAAAATGGATTGACAGGAATTTAAAGGTCATTTTTCATTAATAAACGAACCTCGGTTTCTCTCTTTTGTGACTATTTATGAACACTTTTATATTAATTTTTACTTGTGATTGCAAAAATCATATTTTTTCATTTACCAATACAAAATAGCATGAAGATAAATTTGTATTTGCCTAGTGAGTTAATTATAGTAATTTGATGTAAATAGAGACGCGAATCGATTGAATTGGGTAAGCATCCGAATATGGAAAATATCGGCGAGCACATCGGTTGTAACTAATATTACATGATCATAAACAGTTACGTAATGGCTAAACATAGAAAATTGGTTACATTAGCGACTGGTATTTAATAATATTAAGCTGTATTTTCTATAGAATTTCGACACCGTCGCCTATTTAATTAAATTTTGTAGCAAATGTTTCCTATACTGAATCATTATGTGATCCAATACCACGTGTCACGAATGATGAATCAATTATTACGTCATTTACGTACAAATAACTCTGTGTTTATGAATAACGATAAATAAGTTATTATTATGATCTTTTTATAACTATCAAAATTATATGAGATATAAAATTGTGAATCATGGTAATGTGAATTAATATTAATAAAGAACGTAGGAAACCCAATTGCTAAATGATAAAAAAAATGATTAAATTTAACGAGTGAGTATCAAAGTCATAATTTATAACAAATAACAAAAAACAGCTAATAATTAATAAATATATAAAAATAAGAATAAAAGAATACCTACGTAAAAATGTTCCAACGATGTGCCCTTAGGCTCGGAGAGACTTTGGAATTGAATAAATCGATGAAATTTATTCAATATTATAACATAATTTATATTAAGACAATAATAAAAAATATTAATTTAATATAAAGGAATTACAGCGGTGCAACTTACCAGCTCGGAAGGCGAGGTCGCGGCCGCTCGGGTCTCGGTGGCGGAATGAGACGCGCGTTCCTCCCACTACTCGACGCCCCTCCAACCCCCGGGGGTAAATACGTTTCCACCATACAATTTACGTAGACCATCCGAATAATTAACGGTTGCGATTTAATTAGGTGTTAATATTGTACATGAATTGGAAATAATTTATGTTTGCATTGCGTACTAAAAACCGTAATTATGGATAGGTTGAGATGGAAGTAGTACTTTCAAGAGTCTTCATATTATTATTTTTTATATACTAGTATTATTATGAAACACATCTGAATTTTTAGGACTTTAGTAACAGGGAAAGCTAACTAATGAATTTTCATTTTTGCAATTTTAATAACTCTTAGTAACAATATGGAATAGCATATAAATAATTTTAGCTCTACGTGGTTTAACGACTGTTATTTTGTTTCATATCGATTATAATTATGCTGTATTTGTATTACATCTGATATCTTATTTTATAACATAACCTCACGCCTCTATCCCCGAAGGGGTAGGCCGTGCCGCACTAGCGAACCAAAACACCCACATTTATCTTATGCCTAATAATATTTATGCCTGTTACTAGGTGATGATTTATTTCCTATTGTTACTTTCACCGACAAAAGTATTAACTCTGACGCATTAATTTTCATTTATTACATTTGATGCATAAAACAATGCTTTTTCTACAAATTCCACCGAAATAGTCAAAGTAGTAGAAAAAATCATTGTCTCGTTGAAGGACGACTGGTCATACAAAGTGGAAACTGGTTCCGAATGTTTTGATGACGAATTCCTAGCTTCAAAAATAACGGAACCGAAAATGCAACGTGCACCTAAATAAACAAAGTACACAAAAATAAAACTCAAATAAACAAGACGTAAAACATAAATTATGAACGAGTAAAAGCATGGGAAAATAAACACATGCGTATTACACAATACAAACGTAGTGTGTATGTGTAAACGTATGTGTAAAATAAAATACGTGCTCACTGCCCACCTACTGACAGTGAAACCGTTAAGATAGTGCGCGTGGTGACGCAACCGCGCCTACCTGCCGGTTCCGGGCCGCGCTCACACTGCCTCTTAGGCTGAGATCTATAGAGCGAACTTCGACTAGGTCTGAGTCAAAGTACCGAACTCAATGAGAATTTTGACTTAGTCCGAGTCATTTTTTACAAAAAAATATTTGCTTTGTCTGTCTGTCAGTCTGGATTTCTTGTAAAAAAAATACTCGGACTAATTCAAAGTTCTATTTAACTATTCCTAAATCCTCACTGAGTTCGTTACTTTGACTTAGACTTAGTCGAAGTTCGCTCTATAGATCTCAGCCTCAGTGAGAATCTGGATTTTTTAAATCGAACTTCCATTTAGTTCGAGACATTTTTTGCCTCTATAATAAAAACAGACTGACAGACACACTAAGCAAAGATTTTTTTTGTAAAAAATTACTCGGACTAAGTCAAATTTCGATTTAAATTCCAATTCCTCACTGAGTTCGTTTCTTTGTCTTAGACTTAATCGAAGTTCGCTCTATAAAAATCTATAGGCTGAGAGCAGCCTTAGAATATGCCCGACTTTGAATAGACTGCTTCGGTGGCGTAGTTGTATTGCGGTACGACTACCGTCCTGAGGTCTCGAGTTCGATTCCCGGATCGGACAAAGTAATATTGGGTTTTTCTATTCAATATCAGCCCGGAATCTGGAATTTGGCGATTGGCTCGCCCCTACCATATCTGGGACGGACCATAAGCTTGTGCGAAATGTGGATGTTCTAGTTCGCTAGTTCGCCTCTGCCTAAGATGGTACAGGCGTGAGCTTATGTTATTTTATAAATAAAGCCCGCTCCACATTATACCCGAAACTACAAGAGTTTTTTTTTGTAGCAGAAACTGACAAACGAGCAAGCAGGTCCCCGGATGGTAACTAATTCCACCGCCCATAGATACCCATGCCATGACTCTAAAATATTTTTTTTATCTTGTTCATAGCCATGGATACAATGTCCTTCAGCCGTATACTTTTTATAATTTATTATACTTGATTTCCTACACCTAAGTTTTCGCAAGTGCAATGAAGTCGGATGTGTTCGATTTCAAGGCCCTGCTGGAGTTTTGGCGTCAATTCCTTCCAGTTTGATGCTTTTAAGACGATTTTATCGTAGCGGAGGAATCGAACATGGTCGACCCATCCACCCGACAAAAATCATCCAAAATCACTTATTTCAAAGCTTCCACATACTGTCCATCTGCGTTGATGTTTATTGCTTATATACACATCACATTTAAACCACAAACACAACTTTAGACTAAAATATGAAATCATTAAAACAAGCGACCATCCACACCGTCAGAATTCCCGCCAAAACTCTGACTCTAAAAGAGTCATGAATGTGTTGCCAATCGTAACTTGACGAATTCAAAAGGTTCTCCCCCCCTTTAGGTATTAGTTTATTTATAGTTGTGTTATGTAGTGTAGTTTTGTCTTGTCTTCATTTTGTAGTTATTATCAAAAACTCTCATGTAGTTTTGTGTTTATAACAGTGCCAAACGAGAATATAGAGCCGCTTTCGTCTCTTTGGATTATCGGCAATTTTCCTTGCCAAAAGATTTGGTGGAAAAGTGGAGTGGTCTTACATGAATAAATGCACTTATTGACGTAGAATATAACTTAATTGCAATTTATATGAAACTGTATTTATTCCATACAATTCATATTTTAAGGTATAACAGCCCGCATTAGGCACATTGAAATTTGTGTGGCTCAACTGATTCCACTATCGAGTGTGGCAATTAAAACTACATTTACGCCGTTTTACTGCCTTTTAGGCTGAGATTTATAGAGCGAACTTCGACTAAGTCTAACTCAAAGTAACGAACTCAGTGGGGATTTGGTATTGTTAAATCGAACTTTGACTTAGTCCTAATATTTTTTTTACAAGAACAACTGATAGACAGATTAAGCAAAGATTTTCTTGTAAAAAATTACACGGACTAAGTCAAAATCCTCACTGAATACGTTACTTAGACTTAGATTAAGTCGAAGTTCGCTCTATAGATCTCAGCCTTAGTGTCGACAAAAAATCGCTAGGAATAAAGTCGTATTATAACCTACAACCAGTGTGACATAAGCTTTATAAACGAGCACGTCCGTCCGGTGCGTGTGTCCGAATAACAAGACGACATATGGCGGTTCACGGCCCGGTGACTTAATATATTCGCGCATTCCTATTGTAGTAGACTCTAGTGATGCGTAATATATAAACTTGTATTTTAATAGGAAGTACAATGCACTGTCTTATGGCTTATTCGATTGAGGGTAAGCGTTATATATATCGAAGACAATGACTTTGTAGAGACAATTGTAGTCTGGCTTGAGTTTTTTTTATATACCTGGTACTAAGTGATATCCACCGCCCATGGACACCCCAGACACAAAAAGATCAAGAGTACATTACCAATCGAATGGAAGGAAAATAGGCCTTGGAAAAGAAGGGGGGGGGGGGTTGGGCCATCAGGAATCTTACTCACCAAACGAAACGCGCCACTTTACGTCGGTTTTCTGTGAGACGGTGGTATCAAACCGGTAGAGCCGGCCCGTTCGTGATGTAGACGTCACTGTCTACAGCTTTAGTGTCACAGTTGCTTTCTCTATTGTGTTTCTTCTTATCTTCTTGATTAATTTTAGTGTAAGACTGCACACTGTGTATAGTCTACAGAGAAATAGCTCTGTATTAATAATTGATAATAATTATATCGATGATAGGAATAATCAATTAAACCTAAATTAGATGCATAGGAATATTATTGAAAATGAATTGTAAAATAATTTAAACGTATAATTTATCTTCTTAAAGCAGAGTGAATTCGATTTTGGTAACCGATGTTATAGAACGCCAAATGCACTGGTTTCGATAGTGCAGTGCCCCACGTCAATCAGGCGAAGGATTATTTTGCTCGGACGCGCAGAGCCAATCCCGTGTAACCCCTCCCCTTATTGGTGAATTTAAAAAGGAATTTCAATTTAATCCGCTCCCCTCGAATATAGCTGACAGCCGGCTCTTTACCGAGAACCGTTTTCGAACAAAATAAATATTGAGTGTTCTATTTTTGAATCTTGTTGTTTTTAAATAAATTATTCCATAAAACCAGTATTCCATTCAAGATTTTTTTATGAAATCGTATTTCTATTCATAGTTCATAGGTTCATAGGTCATAACAACATTAATCGATTTGGGTTCAATGATTCACATTCAGATTTTATTATCTTTGGTACGATACTTTTTTAAAAGATCGATTTTAACAGCCAGTGACGTCTTTGCCACGTAAAAAGTAAAATTTACACCCACAACATAATTACACGCGCGAAATTACACCAGTAGGTGGAAAAAACCGATGATTGATTGATCGGTAACTGCTGTTAGAAAGATCTAAATATTGACGATAGCTAAGCGATAGACATTTTTATTTGGAAGATGAGTCATCACGTCAGTCGGTAGTTTGTCGCGACTGGATTCTTTGAGAAACATCTGTTCGTTTAATTTGTTTATTGTTAACTGGTTTTAGTTTTTATATCTAGTATACATATTATTATGATTTATGGTGCCGGTTGATATGGCACTTCATTCTCACGAATTTGTTATAGACTAGTTTGTCGTAATTGTTTTGTGGTACATGAGTTTTAAATTGCGATTATAATATTATGTTATTTATTTAGGTCGGTATATTTTTTTTGATAGGCATTATTTCATAAAGTATCATTTTTTACTTCATTATAAGTATTCTCAAAAATGGATCTACTAAATAGAATTTCGAATCTCTGCTCAAAATACTTGATCAAATTAAGGTTCAGGTACTTAAACTCACTCGCTTGATTTCCATTTTAATACAATGTTAAATAATATCTTATTAAATAAAATTATTCATGACGAGGTAGGTACAGGGGCCGCCTCGTGCTTCCTTCGTATTTTAGATACTACTAAGGACACTGAAACTCGATTAAACGGAGCGTTTAACATGGTGAAGGAACTGTCGAGAAACGCTTTAGGGCCACTTACAGTTCCGCGATAAATCTCTATTTATCCCAAATCTTGATTTAAAGATACAAGTGAGCTGTAGGATAAATAGAGATAAGGTGTAACTCATATTAGTAATAGCGCTGCAAGTCGCCCTTAGTACACGTAATCACAAGTTTAAAAACTTAACGGACCGACTTCAAATCTGATCGTGACCAAATTTATATGGGACCACCCTTGAAAGAAGCTTTATCAAACACAAAAATAATTTTGAAAATCAGTTCAGATTTGGCGGAGATATCGCGTAACATACATACAAAAAATTGAGACGAATTGGGGACCTCCTCCTTTTTGGAAGTCGGTCGAAAATGATAGAATTAGATTAGAAATAGAGGTATGTATTTTATGGTGCAATTTTTGAAAATAATCGTTTCTGTAAATATAAGTATACATAATAATAGGATGTCAAAATTCTAAACTTTTGAGGAGAAAGAGGTGTATAAGCATCGTAGCAAATGGAAATCCGTTGTCTCTGCCTACCCCCATGGGAAAAAGGCGTGAGTCTATGTATGTATGTATGTATGTAAAATTCTAAAGTTTTTAAATATTGTTTTTGTAATGAGTTAGATTAAAAATTGATTTGTATATGAATGCTTATGGAAGCCTATTTAAACCTTAAGTAATAATAATGTTATTTAGGGCGAAGCGACGTACAGCACTATTACTAATGTAGAGTTAGTCATAAACTGGATTTAAATATACGAATGCGATGTAAGTTAAATCAAGCTAAGGACTAACTTAAGATTAGTAATAGTACTGCAAGTAGTCCTTGAGGAAGTATGTTAACTTATTATTTTGAAGTTATAAAGTTCAAGCTCATACATGTCACACAATTGTATTTAATGAAAACTTAATCGATGTAAGATTCGCAAGTTACAATCGAACCGTTTTCGAGAGTCCATAGTAGGTCCATATTATCCCCCATTTCATTTTGTAAATGCGCAAGCCCACGGCGCAGGCGCAACAGAGGTGCCCTTGCGGCGGCCATATTTTATTGCCCTTTTTTCGGCAGACCTTTAAACAAAAATAACGCCATTCATAGAAGTCAGGTATAAATTTCGTCCTAACAGAGGTTTTATTTTTGAAACGCAACGCGCCGCTCCCTTATAGGATTACAGATTTTGATCTTCTCGTAAATAATAGATTTTAAATACTTTGTTTTATAGTAATGGGATTAAAATTAAATTATTTTTTGTTTACTAACTATTTTTAGTTAGTTTTAAGATTGAAATTTTAGTTCGAAATGGTGGGTTCAACTAAGTTCGGACAAGGAAATCAGGAAGGGATTAGATATCAAATTGAGGGCGACTATCAGCGCTATTACTAATGTATCCTATTTATCCTACAGCTCATTCCAATCTTTAAATCAAGATTAGAGATAAATAGAGATTTATTGCAGAGCTACAAATGGCTAAATCAAAATTGGTTAATATTTTATATTAAGTTGATCATTAGTTTGTTAGCACGGGAAGTTTACTTCGAATAATAATATTAATTGTAACGTGATGCCAATAATGGAGGCATAAATGATAAATTCCGTTAGATATTTTTTCAATTCATATACTTACCTATATCGATTTATAGATGCATTAATTAATTCTACATACATGATATTAAAACTAGCTGGCAAGACATGATATATCAAAAAGTCCTACTCAAAAGCTTTCTTTTAACCTAAATCATAAAACAACATTTACCACCATTTCTATGTTACGTTACAATATATTAATCGTATCAGATTGTGATCGTACATTTTACTACCTATTAAAATGTAATCACGCAAACAAATTATTTCCCCTCATTACAATATTTGAAATATTTTCAAAATGTTTTATACGAAACATTGTAATATATTTCTCTAATACACGACCTTATCCGATCCGTGCGGCCGAGCTCGTAAATTAAATGTATTGACATTACAATACTAATGAAATAAAAATCAAACAAAAAATTAAAGCGTCCTTGAGTTGCCATTATCTATATAATAATTTAATAATACTCTATAAATGGATATAAAAGCACTTACCTGGGAAGTAGCGCCAAATGCCTGTTTAAATCGGTACATTAAATTACTTTGTATATTACTAAACGCGTCTTCCTCGTTGGGTCGATGTGGGAGCTTTTCGAAAAGCTTTCTGACGTTTAAAATGCTGCGGGACTGTTGTAGCTACACGCACCTTTTTTTCAGAACAGCGCCATCTAGCGGGGAATAGTGGCATTGACATTCTAATTGGTTTATTAGACTCTTGCGAATCATTGATTAAATTTTGGCACACTTAAAAGACGCAATTTATACTAATAAGACTGTAAGCATGCAGATACAAGCATCTTGAAGCAAAATGTGGCATACTTACATGGGTTTATGTTGCTCTCACTTGGTGCTGCGTCGAATTTTCAGAAGAAAATTTTTAGCGACGAAATAACATTATCGGAATGGTAATTTTGATGGAAAACAACGTATGATGGGTAGGAGAGTCTAATTAAACCAGTTAAGCACAAATATAGAAGATCTGATAACAATAACCGATTAAAAAGAATTTTAAAGACCAGCGGATAAGGCACTGTACTCAGCAAATAATATTCTAATGAGATTCCGTAGTAGAAGCCCACTAGCGTCGGCGACGGAAAATGTTTGAACTAATTGTAGAGCACTACCTCAGTATTACTGTCTGCTTTGTTACTTCGTCGCTAGGTGGCGGTAATACAAAGCCACTTTACATAAAGGCTTGTTCTAAAGATTCGTCAAAAAATGTCAAGATGACGCTGTGAAGGAAGAAAAAAGTTGTCACCATAATGTCACCTGCAACTTTGTAAAGTTCTAAGAATAGCGTAACATTTAAATAAAACAAAGTATCGATGTAGAGCATTAGCAACTATTCCAAGCACTAATGACAAATTACTTTCTGGTGACACAGACTTGTCGATTAAAGATTTATTTATACCTTTTAATTGCTATTTAAAAGGACTTAACAATGCAATAAAACTAATTTAAGGGTGTTCATTTGTTTTTTGAATATTGAGACTTCGACGTCAGCTTACAATAGTGACACTGCTTTTAGAATAGACGTGCTTTCTACTGCATCAATAATTTCAGCTAAGATGAAGAAGTGTATTTATGATTAGTGTTTCGGTTTTATTTTTCTTATTGACTCTACAATGGTATTTCGCAAATAGTTTATTTTAGGGTAAAATGATGAAAATAGAGGTGAATATTTTTATTTCCTGGACATATAAGTTGTCCTGTTTGTAGGAAAGCTAATTTTATCATACTGTAGAATATATTTAATTTAAAATTGAGCCGAAGTCAATCGATATGCATGCTAGGTTTATTCTTTATTCCTAGTTAACTTAGAAGTAATTGGAGTCGTTTTATTATTTAAAAGATTATTGTGATATGGTTGTGAGATTGGTAATTCTTTGATGATATTGGCAACTTTTTTGAAGGTTATGAGTCTAAATTTCTAAAAGAAAAAAGAAAGAAAGATAGAACGAAGGAAAGAAAGAAAGAAAGAAAAGAAAGAAAAAAAGAAAAAGAGAAATTTTATTCAGCCAATGTCTCAGGTAACAATAAGTGGTAGAACAAAAAAAGACAGAATATGTAACACTAAGAGGTACCAAATTTGTTAATTATACGTGGTGAATATTATTAGTAAAATAAAAATATAAATGTAAATATCAAAATACGACTCTCTCACAGTTATGACTACGTGGAAGCCTGTACTTGGTTTATAAACTCTGTAAACAGGCGACAGCGTATATGAGCTGTGGAACCGGGAGTTTCTGAGTTCGAATCCCAGGTCGGCCAAAGTATCTTTTCTGTAATACTATTTTCCCGGGACTGGGTACCTCAGTTGACATCAGGCAGGCGGCCGGTCGAAAAATACTCAGCCAAATCCTTTTGGCAACGTATTTGAAAAATGTGTTGCGTTTACCCTACATTGAAATGGGATAAGGGCAAGTAGAAAGAAAAGGGAAAGATATCCCTATAGTTTATAAGATATAGTTTATTGAAATTAAGATCGTTTATGTGACCTATACGGGCAGAGTTATGACGCCAGCTCATTTATAACAGCAAGCTCAATAGTAATGAAGTCTCGTGATTGATGAATGTCCTCGCCAACGATTGTATTCAATTCACCTTCCATATAATATTTTCTCTATCCGTCGATGGAATTTGTACGGTGTGGGAAGTTTCGCACATCGACAGTTTTCAATGAGATCGATATGAACAGAGTTGGTGTTATCATGGAAATCTCACTAATATCATAAATCATAGGTCTAGCTTGTTTGCTTCGAACATTTTCAGTATTATTTTGTATGTATGAAATATATTTTTGGTATCAGCCCGGAGTCCGGTATTTGTGCCGGATATGGTGATAGGCTCGCCCCCTACCACATCTGGGACGGAACTGTGGGCGAAATGTGGGTGTACTAGTTGGCTAGTGCGCCTCTGCCTACTCCTTCGGCGATACAGGCGTGGCTTATATTATATTATGTTAAATGTTATGCTTAAATCTCACCTGTTTTTCTCGAAACAAAACACATACGCGTAATAATGATTTTCGCTGTCTCCTGCTCGTAGAACAATGGACCATAGATAAATATATATGGCGAATCCATGTTTTGCGTAGGTGTTTTGTTTAATATTTTAGTGCAGGAGACGCGGCTCAAGTATTCCACTTAAATATTTACATACAAAGAAATCCGTCATGACGGTTAAAGAGTGAAGCTGATCACGATTGATTTTAACAATATAAAGTATTTAAAAATATGTATAAATTACTATATTTGTTAATCCAGAGGGGGTCATCTTCAGACAGACAGTCGTTCATAAATATTAAAGCCTAATCTTTTCTGCTACATGCGTGGGTTCGCTGACCCTACAGTGGGGAAAGATAAGGGAAGGTAGAAGCAGAAGATAATTAACAAAAGATTTTTTATTTAAGAAATATAGATAAGGCTACTCTCTAATTTATAACATTTATTGCAAACTACAAAACTCTGTGTACCAATGCCATAAAAATGAATAATATGTTTTCGTAATTTCATCTTCAACATTCTTTTAATTTACTAACGCCCGGTTCCTCGGTTCGAATGTGTAGATAGATTACAAAAATTAGCCAATAAGAACACAGTTTGAACATGACTCCGTCAAATGACTTGATTTGATTGGATCATAATCGCGATCTATCTGCACTCTAAACTGAGATCGTTTATTGAAACCAGCCGTAAATCCTTCTGAATCATAACTGGATAGAACAAACTACACAATAACTCAAAACATACAAAATCTTATCACATCCGTCAAAACGGCGTCATACGAGCATCGGACACGTCTTGTGAAAAATGAATCGCGACAATGAACACACCTTAATGTAAGGTATCACAAGTCCACAATCGGATGGACAGGCAAACATTAATAATATCGTGCTAGTGCATTAACTTGCGGATTCGCTTGTATCATTTTCGTTTTGTGGCTGGTACTATTTTGTCGTCTCCTTGGTCTAGTGGCTGCATATATGGACTGTGGACTGAGAGGTCCTGGGTTCGATTCCCAGATCCGGTAATGCGAATTCTAATTTCCGGAGGGGTCAGCCGTAAAACTAAGCCAAATCCTTTTTGAAACGTGGTTGAAAAAGTGTGTTGCGTCGACCCCAAATTAAGGGGGAGGATACCTTATCCTCCCCCTTAATTTGGGGTCAACGCAAATACGACGAAAATAGAACTAGTCTTTTCTTTCTACCTGCCCTTGCAGGTAGAAAGAAAAGACTAGTTCTATTTTGTAGTTTCTTCTTTCAACAACTCTTATCCCACTTCAATGTAGGAATAGCGCAACACACTTTTGAGTATGTTTCGACAAGGGTAAAATTTTATGACTGACAGATTTCTGTAGATCCAGTCCAGGGCAAGTTATATCTGAAAAACACTCTAGTTTTTTTACTCTTCTCGAAAATGATAGTTGTTTTAGTTATAACCATATATTTTTTTTAATAAATTGTAGATTCCGCAAGAGGCGCTGATGTTCAAATGTGGAGAAGACGTATCGTTTTTGTACTGTCGCAAATTATACTAAGGGCGTTGTGAATAACTTGCTCGTTTGGCGACTACTGCAGCTACAGACAGAACAACTGCTTACTGCCAGAACATATTATTTAATTTTGGTTTACTCTTCTTTTTTTGTCAATAAGTACTTATTGTGTTTGACCATACTTAAATTTACTATCCTCTGTCTCTAATTTTCGGTCATGACAGAATGATGCTGAGTGTATTATTATTCTCCACTGGCTAATAACTATAGCTACTAGTAAGGTTATGTTCATATTAAGCTATTTGGCAAAATGTGTTTGTGAAATGGGCTGTGAAAATTTTGACATAATTTATGCCTTAGTCATCATTACACTGGCGAAATGCCATCTCTCGTATAAGTCACTTGAAAGAGTTACATATGTACACATTTATCTCGCCTTTGTGCTATTGGGATAAGCAGAGACTGTTAGACGTTTAGAGACATCTTTTTTGCTTCTTCCTTATTACTAAGATTTTCTGCTCCCCTAATTTGGCCCTTTTTAGTCTGATGTCAATTTGGTCCATAAAGACTTGTCTAAAACGTTGTCGTCAGCCTGTACTATCAAAGAAGAGAGTAACAAAGTTATCATATGTATCAAGACTGAATATTGTTTTATAATAAAAAAAACAATCATGATTAGTTAGAAAAATAAAGCTGTTCACACAAATCCACTGAAAAATTAAATAAGGTAGTTGATTACAGTATTATTTATTGTAAATATCATCATCATCATCATCATCATCAGCCATACGACGTCCACTGCTGACAACAGAGGCCTCCCCCAAAGATTTCTAGATCAACTGAGGATGCGGCCTGCATCCAGCGACTTCCTGCGATTGTAAATATAGGTTTTATTATATGTACGCTTTTGACTTTGATATTATAATAGTCCATGGAATTGGTTACCTATACCATACCTAGTCTGTTCTCTGTTAAGGATGCATCCTTTTATTAGCGTATAAAAATTAATAATAATGTAATATTAAGTGATTTAATTATATTTGTAACCGATAAGGCCACAACAGCTTTTAAAAAACATTTTGTACTGAAAACACTGCCCAATCCCACTCAGATGTAATCGACCGGCGAATCTGTACCAAAACTGGATATAAAGCGAAATATTCCGTCAAAATGATTTATAGGCTGATACGCAGCCGCGACCTACAATCCAAGCAACCTTCGCATTTTTCGACACTCCTTTGTTAGGCACGTGGTTGAGTTGCTATGGAAGCCAGGTTCGGCTGTCATGTCATCGGCGGTGATCATTTATCACAACTCAATACCATAGGCGTCTCTCTGGCGCTTGCACTCTGTACGAATATACAGAATATCTAATAGATATTTCCTTTTATTGACATTGGGTTTGGTCTTGTTTAGATAGGTTTGCCAGTGCTAAGCTTGGGGTGCGTTGATTGAATAAATAGAATTTCGATCAGGAATTCCCTCCTATAATACTTTTGCAAAATGTGAAACATTAGTGTCTCATTTTGGATTGTGAATTAATAAAATTAAATTAATTATTATCATCATAATTTATTTTATCATCTTCACCAATTTTCCAATTTTAGTACACTTTATTAATACAATACAATAATTTAAAATGATCAAGTAGCATACTTTCCTAGAGTCCTCATTTACATTGGAATGAATGATAAACATTATTTATTAGTTAAAAAGAAATAACATAACTAATCAAGGGAAACATTTTACATAAAATGAAAGATAAATCTTGAAAACAAGTCAGGCCACTTGTATTGCACAGCAAAATTTACAAAAAAGAAACAATGACAAGATAAGAAGGTAAGTATTCAATGTATTTGGTTATATCTAATATTTACAAACAATAAATAAAGCAACAAATGAACCAGTCGAAGAAATTAACCATTCTAAACATACAGAATGAAAGCAAATGTCCGAACATAGAACGCACTGTTTCACTTAAGAATAAATTTAACAAAATATCACAGTTGACCACGACAAAATTTATAAAATAATGTGACCACGTAATCTTAAGCGTTGCTCATTAGTAATCGTCATAGTTTCAAAAACATTAGTCGAAATCAATTCCATAAATTCCAAAATTTCAAGGAAGATAAAGGAAAACTTTTAACCGCTAGTATTATTTTAAGTACATTTTACAAATATTAAAGTTTTAAAGTACGTAATAGAGTCACATGTAAATCTGAATGGTATCATTTGGGGAAACATTAAAAAATTACTATTTATAATGTATTCGTTAGAGTTATTTACGTATCTTACTTGTTAAGCCTATGTATGATAAATATTTGTTATTTACAAACTAAGGACAGGAACATAAAACAGTTCTTCGAGAAGTTTACTGAAATATATTAGATTTTCCATTGTAACTACTAAACATGTATTTACATCGATAGGGAGAGACATCTACCTATTCACAATAATTATCTATTATTACTGAGCTTACTCATGTACTCCTAGTTCGCAGCTCTTTACAAGCCCTCTCTAATTAATAACATATTTATATTCATAGTTAGATGTGTAGACATGACATGATCTAGATAATTTTGATACATTACATGTTGTTCTCAACATTGTGATTTGGATTCGCCAAGTGTTACCTTATCCCTGTACATTTCCGAATTTGTTATATTTGTGACGGCCGTGTCTTTACATAGATGTACGTTCTGTATCCACAAAGGACGCGGTTCGTTTAGCACGTTTGTCATTACCCAGCCATCACAACTTACATTATTCGGTTACAACTTAATCGCTTTTCTCATATAATTTTAGAAATAATAGGATAGATCGAATTAAATCTTATGACTAGGTAAAATTGTCACTACATCAAATATGTAACATGATTTATGTCGTTATTTTACGTTTATGATACATTTCCACGTAAATGTCGATAGATTCGCATCTGGTCGAGCAGGTCAACCCGGCAAGTTTCGTACCATTGCTTCGGCACGTTGATACGATGTACTTCACTAATAGTCACAACGTCTTGCAGCACTAACACTTCGATGTAAACGTCACTTTGTAATGTCACCATAACAATTCTAACAAAATTAGGCTACACTGGGTAAATTTTTCGAACAGCGAATAACTGATCCAGTCTGGTCGCTGTAACATCGGAGTCTTCCACTTCGATGTCACAACAACCCCGCGTGCCACGGACGACTGTTTAGTTTAATAAATCAGTTATCCGCTGTTCGAAAAATTCCACTGATCCTATGCGGAGAGGTGCGCAAACTGGCTCGGGTGAAGGTCGAACTGGTAGGGGTGGCCATATGGATTCATATGGTACGGAACTATGTTCATCGAAGCCATCTTGTGCTCCTTCTTCCATTTCATGCGGCGGTTCTGGAACCAGATCTTGATCTGTCTCTCGGTGAGGCAGAGCGCATGCGCGATCTCGATCCGTCTCCTCCGCGTCAGGTACCGGTTGAAGTGGAACTCCTTCTCCAGCTCGAGCGTCTGGTAGCGGGTGTACGACGTCCTCTGGCGTTTCGTCTCTCCGTTGGCGTTCACCGTACCTGAAACGATATGATGCAAACATTAAAACCTCAGAAGATGGATTGTCTTAGCGCCATTTGATGTAACACTTTCTTAACCAAATATTATTCTGGTAACAAACCGCAAGGCACGTTAATATTTAGAACTGAATGTCCATTTGAGCGCCAATGAATAGTTGGCTCGATCGACTTCGTGCCTTGCCACGCTTGCTCGATTGTGATGTACAGCTCGCGGCAACATGCTCGCTTCAGAACGAGATTTCTATTCAGAAATACAAACACTATTGTGCAATTAATTTAAATTTATCTCCGCGAGCTGTCACATTTTTCTTAATTTATTATATGTTGTCGTCCAAAGCGTAGCGACACCTTTTCTAATGATTGTTTTGGCACATGGCTGTTCCTGTTCGCATGTACAACTGGAAGCCAAGATAAACCGTTGGACGGTCGTCCGAAGCGATTTAATTACAAACGCTCGCTTCTGGAAAGTTGTATGTAAGTCTTTGTTATTTTGTGTATATCGAGCGTGAATGTGGTTTATTTACACAAGTTCGGACGTATGAAGTGCAGTCGCCAGCACATCGATATCAAAGGAGAGGAGTGCCTCACTGGTATGGCGGCGGCGTTCAAGTCATGGGTTGCATGCCGCAGCTGTCATCGCGTGTCCACGGTACGGCCCACCACTTGGTCGGTCTTGGACGGACGCCAGTGAACTGGTGATATATATGAAGCTAGTCTCGTCTGTGTCTACCAAATTAAACTGTTCTATTTATTATATTTCTTTAAGCAGGATCAGGCCACTAATGAGCTGGCCTCATCATCATTAATTGAAAACCTACTGAACTATATTCAAATACTACGACGCGTGGAGGTTAAGCTTTTTTACACATACACTTATCCGCAATGCGGAAAAGATTAATGTAATTGATTACATTATTCATTACATGATTGAAATATATTTAGGTTTCCTTAGTTAAATATTCCCAGAAATCATTTCTGACTAATTAAACCTTCAGTAAAATCGAAATGGAATTCGAGAAATTATTGTCCAAAATTCTTGTATCGAAAACCATTAGCGTTTGGCACACAAAACCTTAATAAATTCACATCCATCGAAAACTTTCTTTCGTATGATTGAGATGTCAAGCCCGTGTCAATAAAGATGTTTAAAAGGGTATAAATATTCGATTGACTTTAAGTGAAGCCGCAACAAAAACTCTTGAAGATTGAAATGCTAGTGACAGGCTGATGCACAAACAACAGACGGATAGCATTATTTTAACATAATCCTTGTAGAGCCGAAACGAATGGATACAATACGAGGACATTTGAATTTCAACACGAATGTAGGAATAAGTTGGTATTGATTAAATGTTTAGATCAACAGCTTAATATGTATGCGCTATAATGATACCGATGCATAATACAGACAATGTCATGGAAGTGCAAAAAGATTGATTGAATGATGCAAATTCAGATAAACTTTATGCTATTTCTATTTATAAGAAAGGAATATTTAGCTATTACGAAGCTTAGTTATATCTTGTCGCTTCCTTTATGTATGGGCTGTGGACTGGGCGGTTTTAAGTTCAAACTTCGAATCTCAGATATGGCACCACGTATCTATCTAACGCAAAGTACTCGGGACTGGAACCTTTAAACGGGTTTAACATCAAGTAAGCCGGTTGTCAAAAATAAGCCAAATCCAACATGCTTCAAACAGTGTGTTGTGTTAGAATTGGATAAGTGTAGATGAAGAAGAAAAGAAATAACTATAATTAGGATACTATCCTAACTCCAAAGAAATTAAGCGTATAATTAAAGTACTCGTATCTGTCGTCCTGGCGGCTAATGTTGCTTCTCTATTATAATATGGAACTTTCGTAAACTATTAAGTTTTATTACTAATTAACCAAACTCCTGTAGGTTCTTTCTGACATATTGATGGATACCAAACTGGGTGGTTCGCGTACTGGGGTAGACTCCAAGGCAGCAAGTTGTCCTCAAAGGTATTCGAATGGCCTATTCCTATATCAATTGTATATATAGTATAGCAACCGCATTATGAAGTGAAAAATTCGTAATTCCCGAGGGTCACGTTTCGAAACTAGTTTATGTAGTTGCTTTGTAGACAGTATAGCAGTTAATTATATGTTCATTATTTGGCAGTAGCCCTTTAGATTGCAATAAATGTTTTTCATGTTCGGTTCATTTTGATCCAGCTTATGTAAATACAAAATTTTTTTGAAACCTATAAATTGATAATCACAAAACAGTGGTGTTGGCCGGAAGGTTAGATTTGATATCGAATAAATCAGATAGACTACAAGTAAGTGATTTCTTGCTTTCTAAATTAGAAGCTTCACCATAGCGACTCACCTAACACCACGTTAGCTTCAAGTTCTTAAAATTATTATATGGGTTATCCTTATTGATAAGATATTAGTTATTATGATGAATAGGGTGAAGGTACAAAATCGGTTGTATAATACGTCTCAAACTGAAATGAATAAAGTATTGCATCGGTGTCCAAGTAAATACGGTAGATCATGGAGGGCTTATAGAACAACGTGATAGAAGACATGGTGTTATTTCGTATTTAACCATATTGGAAACTATATCTGAAGATATTATTGCAAGAAAATAACCTGCGATCACAGGTTTCAATATAGTCGAGTATACACCATTCTTTTCATATCAACTAGGAATTCTAGGTCACAGACCATTGATATTCTGTCTGCCTGTGTCTAGACATATTGCATGGTCGAATTTTAAATGAATGACATCGCATTACCTATGGATGAGTCTTAAAATTTGAAAACTAAAATAGCTAGTGTCTGGGGACAGACTTCAATAGAGTGAGCTGAATTTATTTTATACCTATTTATAGTGATTAATTTAGAAGTGCAAAATGATGTAGACCCCGATAAATTAAAGAAAGACAAGACATTATAGCGAAACCGGTGATGTTAATTGATATTTATGCAAAATTAAATGCCAAATAAAGGATTCATTAAGCATTGTATTCTTTGTATAAATTATCGATTTTCTTTGTAGAGATGTCGCCTTCTTAATCTAGAGACGACATAGGTATACGAGATGTGGATCGGGGGGTCGTGTATTCAAATCCAGTTTTGGGTATCGCATTTTTCTAACATGATTTGATCTGTACTGGATCCCTCAGAGGATTGTTGATGTCAGACAATTAGAAAAACTAAGCCGATTCCTTCCTTTCATATATAGGTTCCAAATTAAATTCTACGTAGAAAGTGGTCAAATAACCACAAATAAAAGATATTATAAATAAGCTATTCCAATAAACGTGTTTATGAAAACATCATAAAGAAACTAAAAACCAAATACAAAAGTGAAACATGAAAATAATCAATGAAATAACATAGAATAAAACGTGTAGCAAATATTCGAATATTTCCATCAGCGTTGATACTTAAATAACGTACGACTGAGATATGCCAGCATAAAAATGTTTAGCGATAAAACATCAAAGAGATCATGACTAATGACATCTAGATGAAAACAGAATACATGCAATAAAAACGTCACATATAGTTTTTATTTGTGGCTCATATAGGCCGTGTAATTGTTGATTTTATCGTTTTTTGAATGGTCCTCAAAATTATTATCATCGTACATAATCGTATTATTTTGTTTGTGAAAATTAATTAAGACCAAAAGATACAAATTCTTGCTGATGCTCTATAGATAATTTTTCTGTACAGAAATTAGCCAATATTTACAACTATTATTAATTGCTTGTTGGCCTTCGCTTCGATTCCTAGCTTGAGTAGTTGTAATTAAGTACAGATAAAATCTAAAAACGTACAAATTGTACTATATGACAATAGGCCATTCCCTAAAGCGCCATGACCGAAAAACAAGCTAGATACTGATACTTGTTGCGCTGATCTCCAAGAAAGATGACACAAAAAAAAGCGAAGAAGAAGAAGTTGTACTCAGTATAATTGTACAATATTTTTAACATATGTACATACTTGGTATTAAATTACAAGCTCACCATCCAGTCTGTCAAAATTTCACTAACGAAAACAAATTACAGATAACTGCGATGTCTTCTGTATTATAATTTTATCAACCGAAACTATTCTAAAAGTTGTATAGGTACGTATATATAAAAGACAAAAAGCTAAAGATTGGCTTTATAGATTGGAAAGCAAATAACAAACTATTGACTTAATTGAAAGCATTCGATGAAGTATTAAAATTATTATTTATTAAAATCTAAAAGTCGAGTACCTAATATTACATGATGTCCAATATCTCACAATAGAAATACATATATATCTAAAATGTAGTAGTAAATAATTATAGTACTCAATTAAACTTAAAACTCTCAATAATGTTTTTATTTCACCTATTACTTGTGTATATTATGCGAAATTACAGAATCAAAAGTCGTAAATCTAATTAGATAACACAACACATAAAGTTTTCCACACGTTCTCGATCAGTTTGTATTTGACTGGTATTTATATTAAAATGTTTGTATTATTCTACGTCTGGGCAATAAATTCAACTTAATTATTTTTTATTTTCAGTCGAGTGTTAATTTCGTATTAGATCCGCCAGTTTAAAATCATTCGCATGGTTTAGACTAATTGTAATTCTTGAAACTATATCATTTGCGCGAAAAGAGGATCGAAAATATGTTTTATATTATTTTTAACATAATAGATTACAAGATCCAATATAAATAAAAATAATAAAATAGCACATAAAGAGACATATTATATTTGGCACAATGGCACTTTATATTTAACATAATACATACGTACGTAATTATGCAACTGAAATTGTAGATTTTGATAATATTTATTCAAGATCCATTATTCCACCCGTTCCCGTAATAAGAAGGTAATGATTAGAAATTCTTAACATCCATTTAGAATTTGAGTACCTTAAAATTGCTTATCCAAATAACGAACAGAAAACGACAATTCTAAAAACCTTGAATGAATCTATAATCAATAACCATACAGCTCCTGTATGAAAACCATAATTTGATACCAAAGCGAAATACGATATTAAATCAGTTGCCATGCTGTCTATCCTGGATGTGAATGAATAACATCTGCCCATTACAAGCAGTCGGTGCATCGTCAAACAGGTCATCCTATAATATTCAATACACAGTTACAGACGCATTTATCATGGCTAGCGGGTGAATTTTTATAATCCGGAACCCGATTTAGTGTTTTAGGTTAGCTATACCTACTTCGTTGAATGAGTTCATGCTAGGTGTTTTATTACTATTTTGCTGTTCTTATTTGAAAGGCGAAATCGTATAGGCAGTAATAGTTTTCAGTCCATGGACCACCTTCGATATTATGTTATCTTTATGTTACATGATGCATCTTACTCGATGATCATTTTCTTTCAAATACTGTCACAACTGTTCTACCTTAAGACAATTAAATGGTCCTGCTGATGCTGTTATCTCAAATATTCTAATTAGATTAAAGACGAGTGAGTTGAAATTAAGGAATCTTGGTATATTATACTTAATATTTGTTAGGGTGTTTGATAATAATAATAATACACCCAACAGTCATACACCTAGTCCTGACCCCACACTAGATATAACCTGTATCATGGGTGTTAGAGACTATGAGAGACTTTCGGTCTCACAACACCCAGACTTAAAAAAATATCTGTGGGCTACACATACATTTGTTTCAATGCGGGAATCGAACCTACAGCCTCTCGCTTCACAGCCGGCTGCTCGCCCGCTGCGCCATGGATACTTTCGGATTCACCACAGTCAGACTATAGTTGTCTAAATATTAATGATTAACAATGAGAACTGATACGACACTATAATACAAAACTAAACATTTAGGGCCACTTCCAGCTCCGCCATAAATCCCTGTTTATCCCAAATATTGATTTACAGATAGGAGTGAGCTGTAGGATTCATCGTGTTCAGCCTTAACTCTCGATTAGTAAGAGCGCTGCTCTTAGGATTTAATGCACACACGGAAATATGTGAATAAATGAATGGAAATGTTAACTACAATCGTATTTTCTAACTATAGGAACTTGTATGTGTGTACATACATATGTACAACTTAGGAAGTTCGTATTGTAAATAAACCATTTATCAAACCGAACTATACAAAAGAATTCACAGAATTGTTATTTTGCAGAAACTATGCGGTATTATTTATGAAAGACATACATGTGTCGTAAAGTAATATAATGGACAGTAAACAAAATATATGGCTAAGCGAAAAAAATATAATTTTCACTACCGTTGTCATTAATCTTCTTTTAATGAACATGATATAAAAACATTTGGCAAACGTAATAATTATGTTATTAAAGTTAAGAGTTCCTGAATGTACCTCTATTATGATACTAAAAGTTTTACTGTGTTTTCGAAATAATGAATTTGAATTGGCTTAGGAGGTTACCTACGATGCGTTTGTTAAAGAACATCAAGATAATGAAATTGATCAATATTTTGGTCAATAAATCTGATATATAGAGGTAAATATGTCACTTCGGAAGTGCAAGCTACGTTCATTTTTGTTCTTGTTAAGAACAAAAAATTTAATGGTAAAGCTAAAGTTCCTTTTAACATGAATTTTCATACATATTAAGAAACTATAGTTTTCTGTCGGCCCCCGTTCACCTGTCTCCAAGAACAATACACAGTTACGAATGTTTGACTGTCGTGGTTCGACGTGTGACTGACACTCGCAAGGTGCCTTTCGACATGGGAATTTGTTACTTGTTCCTGACAAATCTATTTACTGTTGTCAAAATTGCCAGTCCTTATTTTAAATTCTCATTTCTAGTTGTGATCAAGTATAACGATAGTTTTGTATCTGCAAATATAATTTTGTTTAATGCTGTATCTATCATTCTTGATGAATTGGCTCTGTCATTGGTTACGGATGTGACGTGACGATTGCTGATATAGATTTATTCATATTGTATGCAAAGATCTACGGTTATGGTGCTTCTTCTCAGACCAGTGGGCTTTTCCGAAGCATCAGTAGATTCAATGTCGTCTAAAAGTGCCCCAATTGGCCTATTTACTGAATGAGAGTTTTGAATTAGAATTTCAATAGAACATAAATAAAGTCTATCCTGTTAATGCTCAATAGATTTATAATGACCGTCACATAAATATTCGCTGATATGATAGATGATGAATGTGGCATAGGTGATAAGGCATGCATCAAATAGACAAATTGCTTATTGGCATAGCTAAATTTTGTCTGCCTACGTATGTGTCATAATATTCAAAATAATATGGGTACCATGTTTATAGTATCTAATATTACTGTCCCACTGCTGGGCACGGGTGTCCTCTACTTATGTTAGCCCTTAGTCCACTGTGCCAATCTAAAGCGGGTTAGTGCATATACTTCGATATTTTTGTGAAGAAGTTTCATGTATGTGGGTTTCCTCAGGATGGTTTCCTTTATGTTACATCAATTGATCATTCATAATGAAATCTCAGAATTATGAGAGGTTTTTGAGGTTGAATTTGAACTTGTGACTTTTGTCTCGACAGTCTGTACCGCACCCAACTGATCTCTCAAGTTACTCTGCAAGTAACACAAACTTCCTGTTTTATTCAAACGTGTTTGTAGTTAACTATAAAATATTAGGTTATTTTGGAAATATATCAAGATTATTAAAGCTTGGTAATATATTTTGGTCTTTAATCACGGTGACGACATTAACGTCAATATCAATCATGGCGAATGAATACAAAATTAGCATCAAAATCGGAATTTGAATACATCAACGAAGAAATATCTTTTATCTGGCCGATTATGGACTTAAGACTATTTCAAGTTCCAAGCTAACCCGAGGTATGTAATTATTTGTACGCGTCGTCTACGTATCAGAAGTTCGCTTTAAGGCGCTACCCGTGCATCGTGCACCACAGTTTTATTTCCAGATACGAGCTTTAGAGATCCGCAATGATTTTGATGTAAAGGAAACCTTTGTGGTACAACTAGCTTTTGCTGTCACAGTTTTAAATTACCATTTTGTTATTAAAGTGGATGTTTGTAACCTTTTTTATGCTTATGCAGTTTTTTGTGTTGATTTTGTATTGGAAACACTGTTAAGTAATACTATGCTTAAATTAGTACAAGAGAAAGTAAATTTTTCTGATCCGCTTTTGATTTATTTATAACTAAGGAAAGATATGGTATATAATCTAATTAATGGTTTTAAACAACAGATTGCGTCTGTGGCTACTACGCAAAAAATATTGTGTTTCCAAGACTAAAGCATTTCGTTACGGTAGAACAAATATCACTGGTGTTCCTGATCGACGGTCGACTCGCACTTGTCCGTTTTTTATTTCCCTCGGCCAGTATCATCGGCGAGCTATCGCCGCAATGTGTCAGCCTGTCCCGCGGTGCCACTTTACGAAACTTTTGATTTACTTAACCAGTGAGTTCGCTTTTTTTCATTTATTTAATGGAATCCCAGCGGCATTGAGTTTCTTCTTTATAGTGCGCTACGCATTATATATAACATTTCAATGTTAATGTGTGCGTACTATCAACAGTCGCACATAAATAGTGTTGTTTGGAAAAATTTATTTATTACTAGATTACGTTTCATTTTTACTGAGCAAGATATAAGGTAGGTGTTACTTATTATGAGAAATACAAAAGCATTTTAAAGGATTTAAAGTCATTTAAATAAATATTTTGATCTTAGATAATAAATTACAAAAAAATACAAAATATATCGTTTATAGTATACAATAAGTACTAACTACAATAATAGAGTCCAGAAAATAGGTGTTGCGCAATATTAATAGAGTTCTATCGCACACAAGAAGGGATAACATCAGAAAGGCGGTCGGCCATAAAACCAATAAGCTAAAACTACGCGGAAACATACCGACCCCATAGTATAGGTATACGAAGAAAAACAAGAAGCATCTATTATTATTTTGGCACCAATAAACAACCAATTTATTTGCTTTCGTTTGTTCAATAAAACATGGAATATTCAAGCTTGTTGACAGGTAACAATAGAACTTTCCGTCACAGATCATTGGATCTTATCTCGGGCAATACAAGTTTATAATTTAATAAAGATGATTCTTAATTGACATTGCGCGATGGCCATTAGTCGTGTACGTCGGTGCCAACGCCACACACTTCATGGTAGAGTTTCAAACGTAATGGATTACAGCGATGAAGTGTGCGCGCACGCATGTTTCAAATTATGTCATCAGCCAGCCCACCAGATCGTGTTGCGTTACACCAAATGTCACTGGCCATCGTATCTAGTTATTATTTGGCTCGTTGCCTCGTTTATTAACTTTAACATAGAGGAAATTAGTTGAGATACGTATCGAGGGCAAAAATTGCTGAACGTGGTGCATCCGATCGCCGATACGATCCGAGCACGAAGCCTGTGTTTAAACCCAATGCATTCGTACACTAATCACGACGGGGAAATATTAAGAAGAGTTATATCTTGTACACAAATACATAACACGCAATAAATCTGGCGAGTGCATGCGTTCCGGTTGATACCATTGATATATACTTATTGCAGCTTTTTTGATGATCTATTTTAACGATGTGACGGTAGATTTAAATGAATTTTATACGTTTTGCATTTACAGACCGTTTAATTTGTTTTAGTGCGGTTATAAAATGTCTTCATGTATTATGTTAAGAGTCGGTCATGTATCTGGATTAACTGTTGTGAATATTATATTTAATCATCCTGTTTAATCGCTTTTTTCTTGGCTTTAAAATCAATGCACTTTACAAATGATAACAAGTGTCTATTCTGTAAAAAATATGACCTAATTAGTAATTTGTCTAGCTTGGGTTCTATATAGCATTTAACTTGCAGCAAATATTTGTCTATGGAAGGTACTAAAGTTTTAAAAACTTTTTTATCTCTATATGTATAGATATTATACACTGTCTCACCGCTGGATTTTGTCTAACGATGCTGGCTCTGCTATGTATAGACTTATTATCAACCTAAAATCAAAACAAATTCTTCTTTCTTGGTATCCTTATCCCACCTTAATGTTGGGTTGGAGCAACACACGATTTCAAGCAAGTTGCAGATAGGATTTTAGTTTTTACGACCGGCTGCCTGCCTGACGTCAACCTCTGAGGTATCCAGTCCCGGGCAAATTAAATTAGAAAATTCGCTTTGCTCGACCTGGGAATCGAACCCACGACCTCCCGGTCCACAGCCCATATATGCTACCACTATACCAAGGAGGCGACCCAGTCACCATTCTACGATCTTTCTTATTGTACCTACGTAGGTTTCAAATCGTTTAACCCACGCCATGTTATCGTATTTGATACAAATCTCACTTGACAATATGTCATCCGAATAAACAAGATCCCATTAGTTTTGTGATAAAGTCCACTTGATTGTATTACTTGTAGTTTAGTTCAGATCACTTATCTAGAAGACTAATCGTCCATCTATCTGCGTTTACTTTAGTAGCATTACGGACCGGTATCCTGCAGTACTGGTTATTTATAGGAAGTAGGAATAAAACCTTAGTTTGTTATGTGTGATTATTTGTGATTTATTGTTTCATGTTCTTACACATTTGTAGTTACGATGTGTATAAATGCTTCTTTGTGATTTTGAGTCTTGTGTCCATCAGATAGCGTTTAAGTTTTTAATTATTGTTCTTCGAAATGACTACATTGATACAAGATTGAATCTTAATTATGAGAGCAATTGACATTAGTCTGAATTTTGTTAGATATGTCATCATCATCATTATCAGCCATAGGACGTCCACTGCTGGACATAGGCCTCTCCCAAAGATTTCCAGATTGATCTGTTGGAAGCGGTCTGCATCCAGCGACTTCCTGCGACCTTTATCAGGTCAGCGGTCCACCTTGTAGGTGGACGTCCTACGCTGCACTTACCGGTACGTGGTCTCCACTCGAGAACTTTTCTGCCCCATCGGCTATCAGTTCTATGAGCTATGTGCCCTGCCCACTGCTACTTCAACTTGCTAATCCTCTGGGCTATGTCGGTGACTTTCGTTCTTCTACGGATCTCCTCATTCCTGATTTGATCACGTAGAGAAACACCGAGCATAGCGTTCTCCATAGCGTGCTGAGCGACTGTGAGCTTTCTTATACGGCCCATATTCAGAGGCCACGTTTCAGATATATGTACCTCTAGATATATGTAGGTACTTAATTACTTTGCATAGAAATCTGCTTGATCCTCAGACCAGCCCCCTGACTTTTGACACTCGATTCGATTTTGACTACGACTCAGTTTCATTTATTGACTTAAATTTCCACCGAAATCGAGTTAAAAAAGGTATTCGTTTAAAAGTCATCACACGCTAGGATTTATTATAATATAAAATGTCACAACACATAATTGCACAGTACCTATTACATGAAATGTATGCAATAATTTATGGCTCATCGAATCGGTCATTCCGTTACAATCGTTCCAAGTTTGATTTATTGACAAACGAAATGTTGGAAATAATTACCTATTAAATAATTAAGCTATGATGAGATGTATACATTATAAGGTCACATATATAGTAGCAGTCTTAAGCATTGATATAATTTGTTAACCATGAAACTTTATTTTGTATAATATCAGAAATTCACTTGCAGCGCTAGAGTATCTGATCTCAATTAAAAAGTTTACATTATCTCAGGTGTAACGGGTCAACATCAAACAGATGCGCAATGAAACAAAAAATCTTATAGTTTCGTTTGGATCGCTCCCTAAAATTGATTGCGGCACAATTACCGTGGACGCCGTGGGACCAGTAATAATTTTAAAAATATCGCCGAGTAAATGATGCCATAAATTAAATTTAATAATACGTACGCCCAACGCAACGGCATCATGTGCGGAAAGCTAATTGAATATTAATTTCATAATAAATCTGGTCGAACGACTCTCAGCCGTGTATCGCCTTTATTTATAACTTAACTAGAAACGTTTGGCAATTCTAAAACATTAATTGACGATTTATTGTCTCCGAAGGCGCCGAGATGGTAAGTTTAATTATTTTTTATTGTGTTTTTTCATGTGGTTTGTACATAATGTCTGTCTGCTAATGTTCTGCACCACACCTCTGGCGGCCATTACAAACACCTTCCGTTTCGCTTAATTTATTACTTTTATCTCGAGCACAGTCGCGGTCAGTGCACACAAACACACGACATCTCCGACAATAAGACAAATCGACCGATTACAAGACACTACCTGCCCGCGGTGGGTCCGACCCATGCAAATTCAAACTTATTCTTTTAAAACACTGTCATTATTGAGAGTAAAAGTATTTGAATAGCCACATTAGTAAATTAATTGCAGCGACATTAACATGAAAGACTTTCAAAACTTTCGTTCGACGAACAATAGTCGAAGGCAAAAAAATTGTTCAAAAGTAGAGTGAATTTGAATGCAACTGACCTTGCTTGTAACACGCCTTAAGTTTTGCAACATTTGGTTAAATTCGCACAGACGCGTGATTTATTGTCCTGCAAAATCGTGCTTTGTTGTAATGATAAGGCTTAAAACCCATGTTGTCTCGAAAGACCGCTTGCGGTGAATCAATAACGTTTGAAAACTAAAGAATTGGGAACATTAGTGCAGCATTGAATGTATAATGAACATAATAAGTACGAGGCGTCCGCTTTGTGTCTACAAACAAAGCTTACGTATGTATAGAGTAGACCTCGACGCTC
Source organism: Clanis bilineata (assembly GCA_036417725.1). Classification (NCBI taxonomy): domain Eukaryota; kingdom Metazoa; phylum Arthropoda; class Insecta; order Lepidoptera; family Sphingidae; genus Clanis; species Clanis bilineata. The sequence goes on from CM071142.1 coordinate 6,095,247, forward strand.
GGGTAGGTATGTACGGCACGCCAGAAATAGATCATGATATCATATCTTGATATCTTGTAGGCAATTTGGCTGTGATATAAGTCCGTGAGAGTTACTGTTTTATGAGTGCATGCTAGAAAAAATATTTGTTTGTATATTATTGATTATTGTATACATTTAAGGATATTCTGTTTATGCGACTGGCCCTAAAGCTCATGCCAAATAGAAAGCGAAGTTAAACGTCGAAATCTGAACCGGGAAAAATTATGGCCAACACGGTGGGGTACAGCATTTTGTATGATGTGATTAAATAAAAAAATAACATGCAATAGTCAAAGACATAGTCCTGGCCCCACATTAAAATACGAGTCTTGGATATCAAGAACTACAAGAGAGTTTCGGTCTCACAACATCCAGACCCGAAACAAATATCTATGGGCCACACAAACATTTGTCTCGGTGCGGGAATCGAACACGCGGCCTCTTGCACCAAAGCCGGCTACTCGCCCACTGTACCACGGAGGCTGTCAACGCCACAGATTCAAACTTCTCCATACATTACATGATGCAAATACTGCGCCACGCCTCCGCTTCGCTGTCTGTTCGACACGGCTTTTGCAACCAAGCTTGATTAGAAAAAGAAGCTGAGTTTAATTCAAACATTAATCCGAGACTAGATAAAGGCCACCACACGGCGAACGCGCTATTGCCGAAAGAAATCTCCATACAAAACATTACTCGCCCGTGTTGAGCGATTTATGCGACGGCTTGCGGCCGCGTACCACTATGCACTCTTTATTGTATATTATTATAGTGACACCGATTAATTTGTTGGCCGACTGATGAACCAACTGCGGGGAAGAGATTGTTTATGTTGTAGATACTGCTTTACATTATTAACTTTGTGCACCTAGTTTTATTTATCACCTACTGATATATAAATGTATATTCGCTGAATGTATCATATATTAGTCGTTAAATATTGAAATGTTCTTGAATTTACGAATCCTTCTTTGACTGGTACCTGGTGACTGCGTCGATGGCGTGGTTGTATTTCGGTACGACTACCGTCCTGAGGTCTCGGGTTCGATCCCTGTGTCGGGCAAAGTGATATTGGATTTTTCCATATCAGGTCGGAGTCTGGAATTTGTGCCCGATATGGCGATAGACTCGCCCCCTATCACATCTGGGACAGAACTAAGCTCGGCGAAATATGGGTGTACTAGTTTGCTAGAGCGCCTCTGCCTACCTCTTCGGGGATACAGGCATGAGCTTATGTGTTTTTTGACTGGTAATTTGAAAGATAATTTATTAACATTTTGCGGTAGATAACTTTTTTCTGACAGATAATATTGTTGTTCCTTTGATAGAAGTTTCATACACTGTCAAAACGTCAAAAATATTCTCGAGTTAAAAGTTATCTGACAATTAAATATAAATGCCTTTATAAATGCTTTTTGCCTGGCTAATATTAAAAAGAAAGAAACATATATCAGCCTATTTGTATTTAATCTTGAACTTAACCCTTTAATTCACCATGAACAGATGACTGCACCGTCAAATTTAATTATTGAATTGTTCGTCCCATCGCGTCCATAAGCGCGGTTATTAATAGAGATATAACTGAAAGTGGTTCCCCTTCACGTGGGCTTTTAATCTTAGCAGTGGATGTATTTAATCCACCACGTCGTTGGGAGCAAAACGTCGGCGCAGGTCGCGGAGTGACGCGCAGCTCGGCGCACGCGCACGTCTCTACAGAACACGATTCTATAAAGCGGAATGGACGTTGTTTATTCTATGAATAGGAATATTTTGGAATTGATAATTGAAATAATATTTGTAGCGTTGAAAATTATTTAAGTAAGATATTTTAATACTGTGCCCTTTACTTATAAAACATTTACGAGTTTCATATCTTTAACAATAGTTTGTCACTTTTCTCATTGCGTCAGAATGTTGAAGATGAAAGGGACAGACTATTCTTAAAGATAAGAAGCGCGTTAATATTATTATAAGTTACGGTCTGTTGTTCGGACTGATATGCTTTTTTTAGTAAAATATCGTTGAACGTTAATCGGCTGTTAGGTATAATTAGTGTTCATTTTGTATTATATTGGATGCATTTAAGTATTTGAAGGTGGGATAAGGGCAGATGGAAAGAAAGGATGCATTGTAGTATTTTATATTAAATATACAGACCTTGCTGCATAATCTTTCATATATTATTGTATGTTGAAATAAAACTATTTTTATGGATTCTATCACGATTTGGTTTCAAATTTTTATTCCCGACGTTTCGTTTGTATGTTGTTTGTGATAAAATGATGAAAATGATAAATCTAAATGGTCTAAGATTTTGTCATTTAAATGGTTGATATTGAACTAGTTTGCATATTTGCGTTATTTATGCTTTTAATGTATATCAGTAGGCGTAGAGTGCCACCATTATTAATTACAAATGGACCAATAAATTAACTTTAAATATGGTGGGTTAGAAAATTATTTAGAATTTGTTTATTTTTGGTCTCATTAACTTAATTGATGTCGTTCGTCAATACTATATATTCAAATAGCAGAGATGGAGTTTGATGAAATTAGTAAAAATATACGTATAATACACACCTATAATATGGCAGAGCTTTCGTCTAAGGGTCGAGCAGACCTGCCCGCCTAGCATGCGCGTCACGAGAAAATGTTGTCTACGCTTTTTGTCGTGTTATAACCAGTTTTCCCTATTTGTCTACGGAAACTAACATGCGTCCTCGTTTATATTCATACAATATTGTAGACAACATCTCTACAGTCGGTTATCGAGATATATCGTAACACGTATACTAGCCGGGCTGGAGTCTGGACGTTGAGTCCCACTCAAGATATTTTGATTTTAGATCGAGATTACATGTCTTGTCAAACAAACCACAAAAGTCAGCTTAGTTTAGCTTCCATTTCGTATATCTGTGTGAATAGACAAACGAAATACATTAGAAATAGAGACTATAAATACGAGACCACGAATTCGTTCTCTGTGTTGAACATACTACAATACATATAAACATATTCTCGTGCCTGTATTCACAAAGGAGCAGGCAGAGGCAAACTAGAACACCCACATTTCATCGAACTCATTTTTGTCGCAGATGTGGCGAACCAATCGCCTTACCGGGCACATATTCCAACATCCGGGCTGATAATACGCCACCGAGGCAGTCATGCAATAATGTCATGTGCATTTATCAATAATCACAAGTTTAAAAACTTTACGGACCGACCTCAAAACTTATTCGATCGTGACCAACCAACCAACCAATGGGACCACCCTGGAAATAAGCTCTATCTAACACAAAAAGAATTTTGAAAATCGGTTCACATTTGGCGGAGATAATTCGTAACATACATAAAAATACAGATGAATTGAGGACCTTCTCCTTTTGTCATATAAATCACGAAAAACGCATCAAAATCCAGCACTAATTGCATAAGTAACAGTGGTATAATTTCGTATTTCAACAGACTATCATGACACGAAACGAGTGGCTCGTCCGAAACTCACGACATCTCAAAACAAACGGATCCATTCGCGGAGAAGCGTCAGTCGAATGTTCCTCGCAGCATCTTGATACTGTTTGTACATATTTTGACTGGCCGGATAGATGTGTATACAAATACGATTATAAAAACTCAATGTAAATTGTTTTTATGGCATGAGTGGCGTGTGTTATAGTTCGCATTTGTGTTATTGTGAAATAGTTTGCTGTTTATAATATTGTTTTAGGTGTAAAAATAAAGTTTGATTACATTTTGATAAATAATTAATTTTAGGATGAACGAAGAAATGTATTAAAGGTGAGTTCAAAAGAGACTAGTGTGTCCACGCGGTTTCGCCTTTGTGAAAGATAATTGTCTAAAGGCGGGTACACACCAACCAAGCTAAGGTGAAAGAACGTTCGCGAAGGGCCATTGGCGATGGAGACTAAAGTTCCCGATCATGTGAATGCGACCGCGAAGATTCGCGAATTATCGTGAACGTTCGGTATTCAACGCCGATGGCCCTTTGCGAACGTTTTTTCGCCTTCGTTCGATTGGTGTGTACCCGCCATCAAAGGAGCAACGATAGTTAGATTGAGAGTGTTTACGTCTTGCCGTGACGAGTATCAGAGGTTGGAGACCATCCCCAAAAAGACCATGCACCTCTAACTTTTCTATGTTAAGGGCGTCTTCATTATGAATTATTGCTTTCTATAGCGGTGAATACAAAAATCGTGAGGAAATCTGCATATCTTAGAGTTTATCCACAAGAAGGTCGAAGGTATGTGTAGTCTACCAAACCGCATTAGTTGGTAGACTTAAGTCTGGCTCATGTCATTAGTAGAGGAGGACCGTGCCCAGCAGTGAGACAGTAATATTACAAAGCTTATGCTATAATTTTCTATAACATAACTCTACCACCTAAGATATTTGTGTGTATTCTACAGATCAGTTTTTATTATAGTTTCTTTATTTCTACTTGCTTTTATCCCACCTTAATGTGGGGTCGGCGCTACACATTTTTTAAAAAACATTGCAGGAATTATTTGGCTTAGTTTTACGATCAGCTGCCTACCTGACATTAACCTTCTCTCGGCGGGATCGAGTCCCGGGAAATTAAATAAGTGACATCGCATTCCCTGACCTGAGAATGGAACCTAGTACCTCCCAGACCACAGCCCATATATCTTGCAACTAGACCAAGGAGGCGACCGAGTTTACTATTTCGCAACTATAAGAGTTCAGCAAATAATTACAAACTATTTAACAAGTCATTAAAATTAGTCTCTATTCACAGAGGTAGATTCTAGAAGCTAATGTAATTACTAATGTTATCGTTTATAGTAAAAAATGACACCTTTGTATTATGAATGCTGTATTATGAATTCAACATTAACATCACCTAACGGACACCCCTGTAGGGGCTAGACAAATTAATCATAGGATAATGACGTGGTAACGCCACGCAGTTGTGAAAGTCTACTGGGACGATTACTTAATTATATTACTATTACTTTTTAATATTCAATACAAGGCCAACGTAGAGCAGCTTGCTAAGATATTGAAACACTTGTAGAAGATTCGTAAAATTATTGAGTGGTAGAGCCACGCTGTAGACAGTTAAAGTAGTAGCTTGCTGTCGCGTTTCGTTTGATGAGTGAGATTTCCGGTGGCTCATTTCCCCCCTCCCTTTACCATTCCCTCCTTTTAGGTAGGCAATCCAACCATCATTCTTGTTGTGTCTTGGGTGTCTATGGGCAGAAGAGATCACTTACCATGAGGTGTGCCATCGTTTTCCAGTCTCTGCTATATAAAGAAAAGATTCTGACAGCCTCCGTGCCGCAGCGGGCGAGCAGCTGGCTGTGAAGCAAGAGGTCGCGGGTTCGATCCCCGCATCGAGACAAATATTTGTACGGCCCACAGATATTTGTTTCGGGTCTGGGTGTTGTGAGACCAAAAGTCTCTCGTAGTTCCTGATTCCCACGACACAAGACTCGATCTTAGTGTGGGGTCAGGGCTATGTGTGTGACTGTTGGGTGTTATGTATTATTTATTATTTATTATGAAATTAATTTCAGAAACTAACAGACTACACAGATTCTCAGGCAACAACTCTATCTTTTCTGCAACATGTGTTTGCAGAAGTGTGTTGCGCCGACCTCACATTGGCGTGAGATAAGGGAAGGTAAAGTTGAGTAAAGAGAAGGAATAGTTTGATAGTCTTTAATGACGTGGTCGCGTAATTAATATTTAAGTAATTCTTGTAGATTTAGTTCACTAGCCGTTTTATTGGTTATTGATTTCGACAATCTCCCTAATATAACTATTCTTTCGGCGTTCCAAGTCTCAAATTCCATAACAGTTTAGATTATAATTTGACAATGTGATTTCTACAATGTCGTGAATCGTGATTTATCAGAATGTCTATATACACCAAATAATTATTTACTGCTTCGGTGGCGTTGTATTTGGGAAACATTATCGTTCTGAGGTCTCGGGTTGGATCCCCTAGTTCGACTAGGTGATGTTGTTTATTTTTTCAATTCTATTGTTATAATAATTATTTACATACTTAGATTATTTAAGTATCGGTCCTGACATCACCTCCTCATAATGTGCGCCATACAATAGCCATTTCGATAAACACTCTGATGCTTTACTTTAATATAAATTCACCATTAAACTAAACAAAGGTTTATTAAAATATTATCTTCAAAAGCTTTCTCATTCCGAATGCCTCATTTATTCAAATTCACGATATCGAATGAAATATTCGCCCCTATAGTTAGTATACCTCTGTTACTTTATACCTATAGAGGTAGGTATACGGTAGCGCCTACCGAGATTCCACGCCTAGTTGGGTGCACGTGCACCGACCACGCCCAGTTATGTCAATGATAATTAACCAATTACAGAATGACAACCCATCGCCGCCATTTTAATTGCATTGCTATTTTATGCATCGGTAGATAGCGATTGGTTTGTGAGTACTTTATTTTATAGCGATTTTTTATGAATATGGTTTTAGAATGTCTTTGTAGGCAATTACCATAAAATGGTATATCATTTTTAATCTTATATGAGATCAATATTCTTTGTTTTAAATATGCGACATACTTCAGTGATAATTAATAAGTAATCGTTTTTGTCTTATATATCTAAAACGTATAATATGGAATGCATACATAATATTTATATCTAAACGCAGACCGCATAGATGTTTAAAGATAAAGTGCCAAAAATTCAGACACGAAGAAATTCGTTTTCCTTCAATCAATCAAACCATCAATCTGGTATTGGCGTTTTAATTGCGCTGTGTTTATTGCGCTTTAAAAGCTGGGGAAACGAAAACGCAACAATATTTTTTCCATATAACCATTAATAACTGTCGGCTTGTTTCCTTGGCGGACACAGCTCGCCCCACTGTGCGGTTGGGGTAGTACCGTAGTATGCGCGCACAACTCACTATTACAGACCTATGAATTGTATTAGTTTTTATAAATCTAGGTGTTGATTCATACATTACAGCAATGGCAATAGTTAATTATAAATTTAAAAACTTAACTGATCGGCCAAATTTATATGGGATCACCATTGAAGTAAGCTCTATCGAACAAAAAATAATTATGAAAATCGGTCTACGTTTAGCGGTGATATCGCGTAACATACATAAAAAATACAGACGTAAAACACGATCACAGAAAACCGGATAAAGTGACAATTTGTTGTCGCGTTTCGTTCGGTCAGTGAGATTTCCGGTGGCCCATTCCCCCCCCCCCCCTTTCCCATTCCCTATTCCCTCTCCTTCTATTCCCTACTTTTAGGTTGGCAACGCACCCACGATTCTTTTTGTGTCTTGGATGTCTGTGGCCGATGGAGATCATTTACCATCAGGTGACCCATCTGCTCGTTTGACAATAACTGCTATAAAAAAACGTTTTGGGTACCTTCTTCTCTTTGGAAGTTGGTCGAAAACTCAAGTATGCAGTACCTTACTACTCAGTACTCAGTTGAAGTTTGTTTTTATAACAGAAAAGTGAATATGCAATAGATTAAATGAGTATCGTAATACAATAATATTTTTGGTTAATTTCAAATTACTCTTGAGGATATGTTTATATAATTTAATATGTTCCATAAAAACTCGTACTTGTAGAGAATCTATACAGGGTGTTTCATAAAGTTGGTATCAATAATAACTACACTTAAATTTCGCAAGGCTCATAGTTTTTGAATAATGGAAACTTGAATTTGTGACGATTTTTCCGATTCCGACATTCCGATTTTTAATTCCCTATGCTTAATAATTAATTAAAAATTAACTTCAATTTTGAATTTTTAACTTACCATTGCGCTTTAAATCGCTCTCCCTGTATGTGTTATAGGTACCAACTTTATGAAACACCCGGTATAAAAATAAAGTTGCCTATTATGGACCCGATATTACATCGGCATACCCATACACAGTATTGATCAACGTTGTTCAAGAATTAATGAAGTGGCCACGTCGACCCCTGTCACGCTGACATGTCTCCGAACTCCTGGCTCCACGTCACAACGTTCTGTCGGAATGTCTATACACTACGTGATGAATTCACATTGTGACATTTTGTCCACGCATTTACTATAGATGTCCACTGCGCGTGAGTTCAAACGTGCAATTATTTCTATGGAAAAGACAGATTTTTAAATAATTAATTAACAAATTACTTGATGTTTGGATTCTAGAAATGGTTATAAAATCTTGTTTAAGGAAACGGCAGACAGAACAATTTTTTGCTATTCCGTTAGCTTACTCAATATCCATGTACCTTTCAAAACGACTTTATTTTACTTTAAATTTTTAATGATTACTGTTTCGGTGGTATAGTTGTTTTGTTGTTGTTGTTGTTGTTGTTTTGTTACAGTACGACTAATATCCTGATGTCACGGGTCCGATGCCCGGATCCGAAAAAAAGAATATTCAGTTTTCCGTAGTCTGGAATTCGTGCCCGAAGTGAGAATAGGCTCGCAATTACATCTGGTATGGAAATAAACTCGGCCAAATGAGGTGTTCTAGTTCTCTCGTTTCCCTTTGCTTACGCCTTCGGGGATACAGACGTGATTCTAAGCGTTTAATGGTTACTGTTCAATCATAAATAATACTTATTTCATATTATTCTAAATTAATAATTCTATTGATAGTTAATTATTAAATACATTCTGCAAAATTTAATTCAGATTAAAATAAAGTTAGAAAGTCAAACTATAGGAAACCTATTAAACGAGTTACACGAGAGGTCATGGAACCGACGTTGAAGCAAGACTAACCGAGAGGTTAATTTTTAATCCCTCCCTACAAACAGCTCACGTTTGTTTCCAATCTAGTTGCAGTGTGGCACGACTTCTGAGAACTGAACGCACAATTTCATTTTATTGGAAAAGATCGTTTGTTAATTTAATAAGCAAGAAATGGTTGGTCAAGAAATTGATTGCTGGAGATTTGAAAGTAGCTTCGAACAGTATCCCTAGATGGTTACAAGCATTTTTATAGCACAGACGAATCTCCATCGCTCATAGATATTTAAAATAATAAAACAATCATGGGTGCGTTGCCATCCTTAAAGGGAGGGATTGGACAAGAGAGGTAGAATTTGGTCCACAGGAAATCTCAAAATCTCGAAATAAATCATTTGTCTCAGTCTGTAGATTATGTGAAATTTGTGCTGGATTTTGATTGGATCTCAAAAACTTCGAAAAGTTAAATACCGTTAGTAAAGCCAAGAAAAGACTTAGAATTAAAACGAAATTCACTTCAAGTATCTACAGAATACCTTTACTAAACTTCTAATGATGAACTATAGGAAAATTCGAATTTTTCAACAATACATTGAATGAGCTGTAATCACATAACAATAAAGACCATTTTCCGATGTCAATTGAGGGATATAGATCATTCTGTTCATTGATGGGTACCGGGTGCTCGCGGTTGCTACACTAAAGGCGTCTTTGGACTATTTAAATTCCTTTTCGGTTCGTTGCTTCGCTGGTTTATACGGTGCCGTTAATTTTATACAAAATTGAATTGGGTATTGATTTTCCTTTAGAAAGTAGGAAAAACTAGCTGCTGTAATTAAATAGCGTTTATTGTAGAGCCAAGGCAAATATAGCTGAAAACTATATTTCCATACTAAGGCCTCTTAATAGAGTTTAAAAAGAAAAACTTAAAACGCTGTCTCCTAAGCATTAAAATTTCAACTATGGACACATCAGTGACATGCAGAGGCATTTAGATTAGAGTAGACAAAAATCTTGCATAATTATTATATCAATTTATTCTTGCTTTACTTTAACCATCCTCATAATTCTCACATCGATTTAAAATAATACACCCAGTGCTGTTTGAAAAACTCTTTTTGTTGACCATTTTTTCTTCAATTATGTAATTTTAGCAAATTGTCAGGGTAGACAATGTCTCCTTGTGGATATGAAAAGCACGCCACTGGGGCATATTTAAAAACAAAAGAAGAGACGCCTTTGATACTCCAAATAGTTCCAGAACCACTATTCGTTTATAATGAACCATAAACTTAAGGAATGTTAATTTAACCTATCAATAGTGCAGTTTACACTATTTATATCATCTAAGTTTAAGCAAAACTTTGTAAATTTTTACTTACGTCGTTATTGAGTACATTATTTAAATACATATTAGCGACTTCGTATATTTTTCTAGCGACATACGTAATAATATTAAAATAAATATGCATTCAAAACAAAATCTGACATTCACTGTCTCAACAAATTAGAAGGAGGAAACCAAAAGCTTGGCATATTTTGTCTGCACTAAATGACAAGGCGTATTTTAATTGTCAAAACATAAGATAGAAATAGATATCCTTGCCAATATGTATAATTGAAAATAACTAGTAGTTTTAATATCGCAACAAGGAACAATGAGCGCCGCAGGGTCTCAGCGAGATGACTGGCTAACAATACCCAAGATTGTGTCCAAGTAACAGCTGACCAGTGGCCAGGCAACCTAGACTTTAACCCATTGGATGCGGCACATATATAATTATGTTACATATGTCTCGGCTACCGGTGGCCTAGCCACTATTTAATGTGTGAAAAACGTAATGTATCTAATGTGGTACATATAGATCTTGGTTGTTGAACAGTTATCTGATTTTTTATAGAATGTATCAACAAAATGTCGCCTCCCTGGTCTAGTGGCAGCATGTATGGGCTGTGGATCGGGAGGACCTGGGTTCGATTCCCAGGTCGGGCAAAGCGAATGTTCTAATTTGATTTGCCTGAGACTAGATCCCTCAAAGGGAGTTGACATCGGGCAGGCGGCCGGTCGTAGAAGCTAAGCCAAATCCTTTGTGCAACATGCTTGAGGAGGTGTTATTTTCTGCACCATGCTTGAAAAAGTTGTTTGCACTAGAATGAAGTGGGATAAGGGGCAGGTGGAAAATAAGAAGGAAAGATTGTAGAAATTTTTAATGTTACTTTATGAAATGTTAACTTAACATAGTAGGAGTACCCTCCAAACTTTTTTTTTTTTTTTTTTTTTTTTTTTTTTTTTTTTTTTATCCGGGCACGGCAAAGTGACTACACTGCACCTGATGGTAAGCGTAGTGCAGTCCAAAAAAACTAGCGACCACTGACAAACACTGTTTATCAGTGGTCGTCAGAATCATGCCGGCCTATTTATGCTTCTTCACACTCCGAATCCGAAGAACGAAGAAGCAAATCGAGAGGCTTGCGACAAGACAGACGGACGACCGACGCAGATACAGGGATACCCCCCATACCCGTCTCAACCAAACATCAAGTCATGCCGCAAGCCCCTCGAGAGAACCGGAAGTACACTGGCTGATCCTGGAACGCGAACCACACGCGGAGTGTGGGTCACTATGGCAGGTTTTAGCACCATGTGTACGGTGGTCGCCATCCGGTCGGATACGAATATCCTACCACCAGCACTATATTAGTGTTGTCTTAATGCTATGTATATTTATTGTAATTTATGGTGTTTATCACATAATTATTATGAAAGCATGATATAATTAAAAATAAATGAGTATCTAAAGGTGTTAAGTAATTTGATTATTATCGTTTAAGAACTTTGGATCCATTTTATATTTTCGTTATTGCCTACCTTAATCAATTTTAGCCCAATAAATATAATATAACCAGTTAAATACATGAAATGAGGTCCTCAACTAAAGGTCTTGCATATTAGTAAATTGCGTAGCACTTTAGATTGGCGAAGTACAATTATTGTTACGAAAATAGGACACTAACAGACCGTTTAGTAATAGTGTGAGATGCATGGTATAATATTTTATTAATAAATCTTAAGACGTCACGAATGGAAGGCAGACGTTGCGCGCGCCCGCTGACAGATGTTTTGACAGCTAGAATATTATTAATTGTGACATTATTCTGTCGTTAGAATATCGCCCAGAACGCTCTTCCGCTTCCACGTCATTAATAAAATGAGCAATAGTCGAAATATTTATCAATGGCATAATCGATACAGAAACAATTATAACCACATCCATCAAAATTCTAAACTTCGCTTTGCATCGAATTTTTATACCTTGTTACTCAATATTCAACTTTAAATACATTTCATTGAAAGTTTAAAACACCTTTACCACCTCAATGAACTTTGCTGTAAGTGTATTGAACTGTATTACGATATCAATAGAAGCTAATTTTATTTAGCAAGTATCAAGAATAAGTACGGTGGTATCGAGTAACATTAAAATTCTTATCTCTGGTCTGTCACACAGCGAGAACGTCAAAGTTCGAAGTGAAGAACGCATTATAATTAATAGTCGATGATACGCGAGGATCGTAAACAAAAGCTGTGATAAATGGATTAAAGTATTTGATACTAGATAATAAGAACTGTGGGTTGTAAATCGTGCTTTCGTAAGCGGTGGTCAGTTTTAGACTTACAAAGGCCGCCTTTTATACAGCCGCGTATACTATGAACTATTTTTATAGAAATGATAATAGACGTTTTTCAATTTTTTGTATTTCATCTAAAAATTATATGGATAAAATTGAATGTATTTAACGATGTGAGGTGCATTTGATATTGTTTGGAAATAGTTATGAATCATTTGTTATATTTTTTAAAGATAACAAAGAATTTGTCATCAACAATAATAACGTGTATCGTTATCATATTTTATACAGTGTTGATTTTGGATATTTGGATTGTCCCCAATAATGACTCAGGTTGATTTATCGTGAAAACAAAGTCGCAAATCGCAATAAAATCGAATGCAAATAAAAATAAATCAAACAAACATTGTCCCAAACATTAACTCCTGTGAAACGTCTCCGAACAATGGTTCGTGATATTGATGACTTTACAAGCGTAACATGAAGCATTATCGATCAGCGAATTTTAAGTGGATTACGTGTCGGTGTTAAAGTCAGCCAAGCTCTTATATCACGGCTCGGCTAAAATGACATATTAGCTGTCAGATATACTATGATACGTTCAGAGGCGTGACGCGTTTTGTTAAAAACCTATCATTATAATTCGATTCAGGCTTTCGCTGCTATTGAATATTGACAATAATTTGTTATGTTTTCGATTTCATGTGAGAAGTAGGTCGATGACACGGACGTAAAAAAAGTTGGACGGAGCGCTACGAACATTGAAAGTGAAGCAATGTTTTCGGCTCATTCGATCTATCAACACGTAATGGCGGCGACTGATTGAATGAGCCGAAAACCCTGCTTCACTTTCAATGTTCCAAGCGCTCCGTCCATCTTTTTTTACGTCCGTGGTCGGTTAGTAAAGAAAAGTTATCTAACGTTAACATCGATATATTATTCACCTAGATGCACAGTTGACGCTCGGAGAATGGGACAGAAAAGAAGTGCTTAAGCACTTGTAGTGCAGTACAGTCGATAGAATTCTAAATTTCAAAATTCAAATTAATGAACGCTTGCTCATTTCGTTTAAAAACCTACTTTATAACACGTGCTTAGGGTTATATTTGTATTAATTTAATTACAACTTGTGATCGTTTTCTTTGTTTTATTCCTGATACCACTTTTTAGGAGGATATTTGCAAAGAACTGTGCTTCTAGGGTATAATATATTGGTGAACGTTAAACTAAAGTCAATAGATAGAACAAGTGACCATTCGTTATACACAGTTCCATCATCAGATGATTGTGTGCTTAAAGAATACGGATGATGCTTTGTCCCGGAATACAGACAGTGATAAATCTGATGCATATCGATGGTGGCCGCGATTTGTTGATGCTCGCCATGATAGGCGGAGGTATTTAAATAAGAATAACTTACTAGGCGTTTTAGACTTGCTTTGATTTGCCCAGCTGATTGCGGGATTGGAATTGCAGGCGGCAGTATAGCTTTGGTGGTAAAATTGGATAAATGGGACGCTTCTTAAATTTAAGATGATGATAAGAAATTTATTTTGACAATTAGTTGGTATAAATAAATAAACCCAACTGTCACACACCTAGTCCCGACCCCACACTAGGTATAACCTGTATCGTGGATGTCAAAGAATATGAGAGACTTTCGGTATCACAACACCCAGACTTGAAACAAATATCTGTGGGCCAAACAAACATTTGTCTCAATGCGGGAATCGAACCCGCGGCCTCTCGCTCCACAGCCGGCTACTTGCCCGCTGCGCCACGGAGGCTGTCTTATTAACTTTATTTATATATATAAAATTTATTTACTGTTGATAACTTTTACATGTACAATACGCAAGACATGGAATTCCTTTATAACAAGTTTATGTAAGTGCAGCAAATTATTAAATTTATGTCACTTATGTGTCATTTTGGATAGTAATATATACTCATCAAAGGGTTTAGTGAAGATACGTCACAACGGAAAAAATAGAAACAAGGAACAATCAATTACTCATCACCTTATCCTCCTATACCCATAACATAAGCTCACGCCTGTATCCCCGAAGGGGTATGCAAAGGCGCACTAGCCAACTAGTACATCCACATTTCGCCGAGCTCAGTTCCGTCCCAGATGTGATAGGGGGCGAGCCTATCGCCTATCGGGCACAAATTCCAGACTCCGAGCTGATATGAAAAAATCCAATATCACTTTGCCCGACTCGGGGATCGAACCCGAAACCTCAGGACGGTAGTCGTACCGAAATACAACCACGCCACCGAGGCTATACTCCTATACTCAGTAATCTAAAAAGCTTAAAAATCTGTAGAACAAAAGCCGTAATACCCAGTAGGTCTTTAAACATACCTACGTTCATAACTCGCGAACTAAACGGGCCAGCACGTGTGGTTCCGAAATCAAATTAAAATCATGTTTGATAACATCGAATGGCGGTTATGGAAATTTATGACTATATTACCTGCGCTCGCGCATCCACGGGGACCAGGCACGGACTCGGCAATTATTTCTCGTGTCTACATATGATTATGGTTTATGAACATTCGTATGCCAGAGGCGTAACCAGTCAAACGGTCATTTGCAATTTTTGTGCCGCTAATGCATTATAAAAGCGGCTTAATGTACGTAATAACATTTTGAAAAATTAATAGAAATGACCTTTCGACTGGTGTTTAAGAGCCGCTTAAGTGTATCATATAAATTAATGGTAACTTAAGGGTCATATTATAGGGCGTACCCTATAATATAGCAGGCAACATTTGACCAAGGTTGGAATTATTATTTAATCACTTGAAGTACCTTCATGACGTCAAGTGAACGCTCTAATATTTCCGTCTTACATTTAATTTTCACATTTATCTACGTTCAAATTGACGTTCACTTAAAATATTTATGAAAGTCTTTTCTAGTTATTTTCATTAAATATATCTCGATGATTAGGAAATGCAAGCGGAAACAAAATGTTTAAAATAGACATAAATTTATCGTGTTGGGAAAAGTCGTAGATTACGCCGAGACAAAAATGTGTTGAGCGCAAAAGATACAGAAATAAATCAGTTAGATGACAATTTAAAGTGGTTAACCCAATAACTGTGACCATTTTAGATACTTTGATCAAATCTTGTCGAAACCGAACGAGTTTTACCACGAGCTTCGTGAATCAAAATTGAATGTTATTTTTTGGAAAGAAGAGTCGAAATTCCCTCACTTCATTCGCTGCTTGTGGGTGTTTGTTAAACAGTTTAAAGTCAGTGTAGAGATTTATGTTTTTATTTAAAAAATTAATGTGAGTTTGTAATCGCCGTTATTTTAATTTTACGCATATTCTGATTAAAGATATATATTTTATACATAATTTCTATGGCAATTCGTATAATTAATTTTAGTAAACATATCCAGTTCACACGTTTTAAACTTTATGCGTGCATATATAATTTAACCAATGGTTTAGCAAACGACGTATAAACCGCTGGTAACATTAATTTCATATTATTCGAAATGTACGGTTTATGGCGTAATGACATAGATTTGTGACCGTTATAGAAAATAATATTTTTACTAAAAATCATACAAAATTACCCAAAACAGTTTGAGAATGCACCTGGCGCCAAAGAGCGCACCTCGCCCCACTTTATATACTTTACGATCTGTTAAAAGACCGAATTCGCTGTCCAAATTAACACGAAATAAAAACTGAATCGATGCCACAAAAAATAAGCAAAGGTACAAGATAAAAGTTTAAAAAAGGCTCACGTCAAAACATTTGATTGTATTAATATTTATAGGCAGTGTATCGCCGCAGGAAAGACGGGCCGGGATGAGGCAGAAAAAAATGTTTATCAGCCCGTTTAACTTTTAAGGAAACCGCGAATCTTTTGTGAAAAGTTATTTATGGTCACGAAAACAATTGCAATGTTACCATTATATCACATTTGACAGTGTAGTAACTGTATTAAGCCTGGTTTTTATCGAGAGCCGATGAAGATGTTCTCATTTTTTGATGTAACAATAGTTTGGGAATACGCGTGAAGGAAATTCATTGATTTTTATTAAGTGTCGAGCTTTTGATCGAATTTTTTGTTCCGGTTATGGCTTTGTTGTATTAACATTTAGTTGTCCGCTTTTTGTTATTGAGTTTCTTGTTTGCTATGGTGGGTTGGCGCAATAAGTTACTTAAATGGAAATGATTAACATTTTCCTGGTTTGCATGAGGTATGGTGTTAGTTAATAAGTCATAACTCAGTGTTAATTAAAGGTGTATGTTTGAAAATATACTACAATTATCGCGTTGGATACTATCATCACTTATTAGGATTAAACAGTTTTATTTGAACTTTACTTCTGATTTATTGAAGTTGTTTTTCTTGACACAGTTATAGCAGAAGTCGTTTGTCTATAACTATAATTATAACGAATTGTATCACCTTCCTATTGTAAGGAATAATAGTTACGTAAGTGTGGCAATGTGAAGAAAAAATATATGGAATAAATGATGATGAGTAATTGACTGCCTCGGTGGCGTGGTTGTATTTCGGTACGACTACCGTCCTGAGGTCTCGGGTTCGATCCCCGGGTCGGGCAAAGTGATATTGGATTTTTCCATATGAGCCAGGAGTCTGAAATTTTTGCCCCATATGGCGATAGGCTCGCCTCATGTCACATCTGGGACGGAACTAAGCTCGGCGAAATGTGGGTGTTCGAGTTCGCTTGTGCAGCTCTGCCTACACCTTCGGGGATACGGTCGTGAGCTTATGAATAACACCAACCTGACCCAACACTAAGATTTGAGTCTTGTGTCGCGGGTATCAGGAACGAGAGACTTTTGGTCTCAAAACACGTATAGTCTAACGGTTGATGACATAGAAGACTAAGACCTATGTTGGATATTCAGGTCAGACATAGAAGCAATCTTCAAGGGCACTTTATTCTGAGTCAGATATATGCTCGATATGGACATATGTTATCTCTTTTATATAACTTTGACAAAACCTTGTTACAAACAAGAGCATATTTATTAACCGACTTCAAAAAGAAGGAGGCTCACACTTTGGCGCTGTAGGTTTTGCATGTTAATTATGTATTACGCTATACTTCTGGCAGCTACTGACCAATTCGCAAGATCATATTCGGTACATATGTATGAGTAGACTTGAAAAAATCTAGTCAAAATATGATTAAATGAGTAAACTCTTGAGACATAAATAGTATCTTCCTACATACGTATCACGTCGCGATTGGACATTAAAACTATAAATAATTAAAATTTTGACCAAAAATAAAAACTGAATTAAAAAATGAACACTTGAAAGTCTTATTAAAAGTCAATAATAATGTCAATTTCTTACTAACTTTGAAGTTGTAATTTTCTTTGATCTGCTGTGACACCGCCAGACATTAAAAAGTTTTTGTTATTATTGACTTTTAAGAGCCTTACTTATAAAAACAGTTTAGCTGAGTAAATGGCTAAGAATAGGCTGTCACTTTTTTCCTTGTGTCACATCGTTTGCAATTAAAGGGATAGGCTATTATTTACCATTTGCTAAGTTAAACTATTTTTACAAGTAAGCCCCTAAGTGTTCAAGTTTGAATTTAGTTTTAATTGTTTTGTGAAATCTAGGGCCTTACTTAAAACAGCATTTTTAGCTGAGCAAATGGTTACGAACAACCTGTCACTTTTTTCCTTGCGTTACATTGTTTAAAAATGAAAGGGACAACCTATGGTATAAAGATAAGCAGCGCTCAAATATTTTTATAAGTAAGGGGCAATATTTGTAATAGATTTCTCAAGTATTACTAGAAATTGATTCCTCTATTCCGTCTCAAGAATTATAGCTTGTATAATCCACATCATGATTTAACGTTAAAAGTCATTTAATTTTTAAAATATGTATGCAGTAATTACGTTTGCTGTCTGTACTTGTGAATGTTCACAGTTCTGTTGACTAACGGCCCAGGATTCCTATGCTAATGAAGAATATGCAATGCATATGCGAACATCAGCGGTGCCCTTACGAGAAGCTTAATCAGTGTCAGGACGCGGATTATTGAAACGAAATTAAAACACAGTTTGCTTTTTTATGGTCACCACTCACCGTAGTGTGTGATGGTGTAATGTGCTTGTAAGAAGTTTTATTGCATACATACATAGACGTACAAACATAGACTCACGCCTTTATCACAAAGGATAGGCACATATAACGGATTTCCCCTTGCTATGATTCTTGCACACCTCTTTTGCCTTATCCAGTCAGGCAGGCGAGTAATAGAAAATCCTTTGTTGTCAATAACTATTCAAAACACGGTGTTTAAATCAATTTTCGGTCAAAGTACTTTTTAAGCCCTAATAATACTAAGTTCTCGATAACATTTTCAATTAAAGAAATAGCTCACAGGCTGACCAGACTAAAATACTCTTTAGTTTATGATAAAGGTTGATTTCGTTTCCTAATAAACTTAAGTATGTTGATCCTATCTGACGCAAATGAAATCTTAGGATTATTTCAGATGCATCGATAAATTACAATCATGAGTAATGTAAATGTGGAAATGTCTTTGGATATTTATTGCGCGATCATATCTCGAGTCGCCGGGACGGATTGGATCAAAGTACTGAGTCAGCTCAAAATCGTGTCACTAGTATTTAGAATAAGCTCATGCTATATCCCCGAAGGTGTAGGACACCCACTGCGTGTGAAGCTTTGCAGTCTCAAGATGTGATTAGGGCCTATACACAGTCCAAAACCTACTGAGTTATCCATGTTTGAAATAAAAGGTCGAACATGTGTTGTAATTGGGATTCAAACTCAACACACTTCATGGGTTTTCAATGTAAGCTCCGTCACTAGACTAAAGGAGCAAGTTTTATTTTTTATTATAAACTACTGAGTTATTCCGAAATTTATATTTTATGGATAATGTTAGTATTCATCATCATCATCATCAGCCACAGGACGTCCACTGTTGAACGTAGATGTCCAGATTATTATTATTATATTATATATTAATCATTTTTAAATGCGAAATATTTACTAACATCTTTGGAGAATATTGAGTGTGAAGAACCTTTGCCTACGATGTCCATAAGTGAACTACAGTTGCTAATTCTGAGCTTTATAGGCCTTTGGTCAGGCCTTATCAATTGTTGAACCAATAATGGGCGTAGATATACATTAGTAGCGAATATTAATCAGAGGCAAAGTTGGTAATTGCCTGGCCAATGTTATCTCTATGCAGATTTTAGAAACGCGCTATCAGATTAATTTGAATTATAAATTATTGGGTATTTAAATCAATTAATCGGTGTTTTAATTCATGACAAATTAGGTACAATTCAGAACAAAATTACCTGTGTTTTTAAGATTGGCAAAGTATTAATTTATTGGTTAATTAATTAAGTTTTTTATTTGTTATTTCAAAGTATAAAAATATGAAGAATACTGATAATTAACATTCTACAACAAAGTCATATCAATTAAGAAGGTTTCCAAATAATACAAAAATGTTAATTACTAATTTAGGTTTAAAGTGATTGATATTAATTTACTAGTGTTTAACAAATACAACATAACAAGCTGGACAGAATAATTTCCAGCAATATTAATGAAATCCGCCAATGCAATTATTAGCAAGTAATTTCTGTACTAAATAAAAAATAGATAATGGACCAGTAATTAGCAATCTAACCAATTCGGATACGTAAAAATAGGAACATTTTTGGACAAGTTGTGGTAACTGTATTTTCATTGTGAAATAACGGTATACTTGCCATAACGGTGAAGGAAAACATCGTAAGGAAACCTGCATACTAGAGAATTTCTTCACAAGAATTTCGAAGGTATGTGAAGTCTACCAACCCACATTAGGCCAGCGTGGTAGATTAAGGCCTAACCGCTCTCATTAGTAGAGGAGGCCCGTGCCCAGCAGTGGGACTGTAATATTACAGGGCTAATATTATTATAACGCTAATTTAGGTGTCATTCATCAAACACTAATAGATGAACGGTATCACCATGATAAGCATTGCCTCCTCAAAAAGACATGGAAAGCATGTCTTCTGTTAATTTTAATGATATTATTTATAGTTTTAACTCCATTAAATAACACGCAAATATAGCTTCCGTGTACTCTAATTTTGAGGTATTGTTTATCATTATGAATACGCATCATGCGTTAGTGACTAATTTGAATAAAATAATTAAAGAGCTCAATCATTGTTGACAGCGAGCAACATCTGTCGGAATTATTCGAAACTAATGTTTATAGTGCGAGTATCAGAGGCCTTAGCGAATAACTGTCGACTACGTATACGAATGAAGCTAACGGTAATTTTAACATTTTTATGAAAACAGCGTGAGTGCCCAGCGTGCTCGAAAGCGAAAATTATACATGCTACCGGCTCTGATGCTATCGGAGCGTATTAATCAACAATACGCATAGGTTGAAGATTATGAAGGTGTGCACCTGCGTTCGTACGACATACAAATGTGCAATAAATATCCATATAATATAGGTCTAGATTTTTAGCGATGAATCGTTGATTCACCGATTTTGTTGTCTCTACGTGTCTCATCGGTGTGACGTCATTCTATTTTCACTTGACATCGGTTTTGACCGCTTTGTTGTATTGTTTTTTTATTTTAAAAAATGTAGAAAACGACGCAACATCATAACTATAGAAGTATTTGTTTATTATATACACTTTATTCGAATAATTCAATGACGTGGTAAGTGGTTATATCAAGTAGTTACAAAATTTCATATTTTTCTACCTGCCCTTATCCCATCTTAATGTGGGGTAGGCGCAACACACTTTTTGAAGCATGTTGCAGAAAGTATGGAGTTTAAATTCTACGACCTGCCTGCCTAACGTCAACACCCTCTGAAGGATCCAGTCCCAGACAAATTAAATTCGAAAATTCGCTTTGCCCGATCTGGGAATCGAACCCAGGACCTCCCGGTTCACAGGCTATTTATGGTGCCACTAGAACAAGGAGGCGACTAAAGTACAGTTACAAAAATATCCTTTCAAAAATGATGGCGAAAGGTAAAATCTTTAAAGTGAAAGCGATGTCAAGTTAATAAACTATTGACGTTAACTATTGTCATTTATTTTAAAAATGATTTGATATGGGTTGATATGAACATTCTAAAATTATTTCTTCGTGTAATTACTGTAAAGTGTAGATTCACAGTGATACTAATAAAAAATAGTTATTACATTTTCCACAACTTTAAAAAGCCAGAAGGATCGTCTTATATGCAGACTTCGCCACTGACACTTGTCTAACAGACCGTGTTGCGAGTTATTTAAAGTTAAACCTGATGAAAAATAGTAGCGTCTCACCCTAATATTTTATAGAGGCTAAAAGTTGGCGTCAATAATTGAAGTTGGTATATCCCTCGGGAGTGGGGTTTACCAACTACCCCTGCGGCGGGAGTTATTTGTTTTTTTTACGAATATAGTCTGTTTAACTACACATTATCGTGGGTAAAAGGGGGTAATAGCTTTGTAAAATTACGACTAATTATTGGTATTCTTTGCGTGTAATTTGTGTGTAATTAATTTTAATACTTTAAAGATGAATTAGGTTCCTCGCATAATATTACATTAAATTTGTCATGGAAGTTTTTTTTTTTTTTTTTATTGCAGAGATTGGCAAACGAACAGATGGGTCACCTGATGGTAAGTGATCTCCACCGCCCATAGACACACATGACACAAAAAGAATCATGACTGCGTTGCCAACCTAAAAGGAGGGAATGAAAGGGGAGGGAAAGGGTGGGGGGAAATGGGCCACCGGAAATCTCACTCACCGAACGAAACGCGACAGCAAGCCGCCACTTTACGTCGGTTTTCTGTGAGACAGTGGTATCTAACCGGTCGAGCCGGCCCATTCGTGCTGTAGACGTTACTGTCTACAGCGTGGCTCTACCACTCAAATATATATATAATGATTTAATATATGTATAATGATTTAATAGATAATAATCATATTTTTGAGTGAATTTACCGGACAAATAGGTATTATACTACGGTTTTATTGTTTTTCTTTCTTTCTGCTCTTCTCCCACCTTAATGTGGGGGCGGCGCAACACATTTTTTAAAGCATGTTGCAGAAAGGATTTGGCTTAGTTTTTACGATCGACTGTCTGTCGTTGTCGTCGTCAACACCCTCTGAGTGCTTTGCCCGACCTGGGAATCGAACCCAGAACCTGAAACCAGAACCCAGTCCACAGCCCATATATGCTGCCACTAGACCAAGGAAGCGACTAAACTACTAAGGTTTGATTGTGTCATTTTATGAAAGTAATAAAATTAAAACATAATTACATCTCAAAAATACTTTAATTTTATCAACTTTTTGCGTTCGGTGTAAAAATAAATCATAAAACTTAACCAAACCTTTAATCTGTTTAATGTCCGAACATTAATGAGTATCAAATGACTTGAAACGCGCAAACGCAAACGAGTATTACGACCTCCACACATGGTAAAGTAACTATACTATATAGTTACTACACTATAGGTATAAGTATATAAGTCATGGTCGTGTCTCAGTGAGAAGATTTTGCAAAATCATCGCCGCCATTACATTGAGCGAGCCAACCGCGTTTGCTCCTCACTAATCCTTTTTAAAACTTTATTTTTCGAGCCACTCATGGTTCTGTAGTTTATTTTTGTGAACCCTTTGCATATTTAAAGGCATTGGACGGGACGGGTGCTAGGCGGGGTTTCGTAACGGAATTTTTTAAACGATTGCCATTTTATCTGGTGATCTTGGTTTGTATATTTTTTTGTTGGTCATTTCTTTGTAAGAGCAGGTTTGAAAAAAAATGATAAAAATAATTAAAGCTGTTGTAATGTACTTACTGCCTCGGTGGCGTGGTGGTATTTCGGTACGACTACGGTTCTGAGGTCTCGGGTTCGATCCCCGGATCGGGCAAAGTGATATTGGATTTTTCCATATCAGCCCGGAGTCTGGAATTTGTGCCCGATATGGCGATAGGCTCGCCCCCTATCACATCTGAGACGGAACTAAGCTCGGCGAAATGTGGGTGTTCTAGTTCGCTAGTGCGCATCTGCCTACCCCTTCGGGGATACAGGCGTGAGCTTATGTTATGTAATGTACTTGCTTGTTTTGGTTTACTTAATGATACATGTATGTTGTATGAATAAAATGAACTACAAATAAAGGCTTTGTGTTTTTCTAATTGCATAATAAATTGTTCATTCTATTGTTCTTTAGAATTTTAACATACGCGCATAATTTGCTATACCTAAATTTATTCGCATACATCCATGACTCATACACAAGCTATTCTGATAATTAATAACAACTTATAAATAGTTTCCTACTGTAGTAGCGTAAGCTTCCTTGCAACGCGTACAATACTAAAATATTCATTGAATACCATAAATATATATCAATAGACTTCCGTAACATTGATTGAAGACTGTTTTTGTAAAATAAAACCTAATTACAATTAGCGCAAAAAATTGTGGCAAGAAATGTTCAAAGCCGTGGCTACACTGCGCTACGGGCATACCTTTAGCATAATATTATTTGAGTCATAATTTACCGTAGTCGGTTGGAGAGACCGAACCACTTGATTTATTTATGAGCGAACGCTCACTCGACCACTAATCTTTACTGGAATTTAATTTGTTATTTATTTAATAATCGTTGTTAGTGACTCTTGGTACGTTGTGCGTTTGGTGTTTGTGTTGAAATACATCGTGCCAGGGTTGCGTTCCCGAGGACGACCCAAAAAGCGCTGGCTGGACGTTTTGGAGGAAGATATGAGAGCCAATGGCCTCACAATGGAGGATGCTCAAGACCGGGCGAAGTGGAAGCGTTTAAGTAGGAAGGCGGACCCTGGCAGAAGGCCGTGATAACGCCAGGCAGAAAAAAAAGTTGACATAAAACTAGTGACAGAAAATTGTTTTTGAAATTGCAAAGAGTTTGTTACCTGTTAAAAGATGGAAAATATTTCAGAAATATTCTTTAAATCATTACTTGCAGGATAGTTCTTACGATGTAATCTTGAAACCTACTTTGATTTTTCCCTTCTTTGGGGGATAAATACTATCCCTACATTTTAACATGTAAGCAGTAACTTTAGTCTCTTGAGAGTCGAAATCCCATGCGAGCTAGGCCGCGGTCACAGCAGAGTTATTATCTACATCAAAATATTTTTTTAGTAAATCTTCCTCAACGTTGCTTGTCAGAAATTAATCTGATTGCAGATTATTAAACTCCATAGTGCTTAAATGAATGTTATAGACATTTAAATAAAGTAGCATAAATAAAATAGTTTACAAGTTTATCTATTGTACTTTGATTAATTAAAATGAGATTCCTATTTAGTCAGTGTTTGGTGGAGTTCAGTGAACTTATTTTAATATGACCTTGTAAATTTGTAAGTATTTTACAGAAGCTGAGGTTGATGTTAGACTACTATCTATCAAATAATATCTTTCTTACTGCTCCTTTTCAGCTTACTTATGCTGGTATTCAAATAGCTTGCTTTTTCAAGATTGCACTAGGCACAATAAAATATAGCAAAGTAATACAATAGAATAGGTGGCGTGGTGGTATTTCGGTACGACTACGGTTCTGAGGTCTCGGGTTCGATCCCTGGGTCGGGCAAAGTGATATTGGATTTTTCCATATCAGCCCGGAGTCTGGAATTTGTGCCCGATATGGCGATAGGCTCGCCCCCTATCACATCTGAGACGGAACTAAGCTCGGCGAAATGTGGGTGTTCTAGTTCGCTAGTGCGCATCTGCCTACCCCTTCGGGGATACAGGCGTGAGCTTATGTTATGTAATGTACTTGCTTGTTTTGGTTTACTTAATGATACATGTATGTTGTATGAATAAAATGAACTACAAATAAAGGCTTTGTGTTTTTCTAATTGCATAATAAATTGTTCATTCTATTGTTCTTTAGAATTTTAACATACGCGCATAATTTGCTATACCTAAATTTATTCGCATACATCCATGACTCATACACAAGCTATTCTGATAATTAATAACAACTTATAAATAGTTTCCTACTGTAGTAGCGTAAGCTTCCTTGCAACGCGTACAATACTAAAATATTCATTGAATACCATAAATATATATCAATAGACTTCCGTAACATTGATTGAAGACTGTTTTTGTAAAATAAAACCTAATTACAATTAGCGCAAAAAATTGTGGCAAGAAATGTTCAAAGCCGTGGCTACACTGCGCTACGGGCATACCTTTAGCATAATATTATTTGAGTCATAATTTACCGTAGTCGGTTGGAGAGACCGAACCACTTGATTTATTTATGAGCGAACGCTCACTCGACCACTAATCTTTACTGGAATTTAATTTGTTATTTATTTAATAATCGTTGTTAGTGACTCTTGGTACGTTGTGCGTTTGGTGTTTGTGTTGAAATACATCGTGCCAGGGTTGCGTTCCCGAGGACGACCCAAAAAGCGCTGGCTGGACGTTTTGGAGGAAGATATGAGAGCCAATGGCCTCACAATGGAGGATGCTCAAGACCGGGCGAAGTGGAAGCGTTTAAGTAGGAAGGCGGACCCTGGCAGAAGGCCGTGATAACGCCAGGCAGAAAAAAAAGTTGACATAAAACTAGTGACAGAAAATTGTTTTTGAAATTGCAAAGAGTTTGTTACCTGTTAAAAGATGGAAAATATTTCAGAAATATTCTTTAAATCATTACTTGCAGGATAGTTCTTACGATGTAATCTTGAAACCTACTTTGATTTTTCCCTTCTTTGGGGGATAAATACTATCCCTACATTTTAACATGTAAGCAGTAACTTTAGTCTCTTGAGAGTCGAAATCCCATGCGAGCTAGGCCGCGGTCACAGCAGAGTTATTATCTACATCAAAATATTTTTTTAGTAAATCTTCCTCAACGTTGCTTGTCAGAAATTAATCTGATTGCAGATTATTAAACTCCATAGTGCTTAAATGAATGTTATAGACATTTAAATAAAGTAGCATAAATAAAATAGTTTACAAGTTTATCTATTGTACTTTGATTAATTAAAATGAGATTCCTATTTAGTCAGTGTTTGGTGGAGTTCAGTGAACTTATTTTAATATGACCTTGTAAATTTGTAAGTATTTTACAGAAGCTGAGGTTGATGTTAGACTACTATCTATCAAATAATATCTTTCTTACTGCTCCTTTTCAGCTTACTTATGCTGGTATTCAAATAGCTTGCTTTTTCAAGATTGCACTAGGCACAATAAAATATAGCAAAGTAATACAATAGAATAGGTGGCGTGGTGGTATTTCGGTACGACTACGGTTCTGAGGTCTCGGGTTCGATCCCTGGGTCGGGCAAAGTGATATTGGATTTTTCCATATCAGCCCGGAGTCTGGAATTTGTGCCCGATATGGCGATAGGCTCGCCCCCTATCACATCTGGGACGGAACTAAGCTCGGCGAAATGTGGGTGTTTTAGTTCGCTAGTGCGCCTCTGCCTACCCCTACGGAGATACAGGCGTGAGCTTATGTTACAATAGAATAATTGAATCGAATATACCTCTAATAATATAGTTAATAGTTCCATAGTAAAACACGCCGAAGTCTCGATGGTCCATTACGGCCAAATTATGGTTTAATTTATCGGCATCTGCATGCTGTGTGGACTCGGCTTTACATCTAACCTGTTTTATATGGAGTCGCATTATAGATAAGCATCTTGGGGAACTTTAAACTATGAAACAACGCGTATCCAAACGGATATTCAATTAAATAAGCTCATGTAAATTAATATTTAATATACGTGTAATTTATATAATTTGTCACCAGTAAGATTAATCCTACTAAAATATTATACTGGATTTGGATGTTAACGAATCCTTAATAAGGTTAAATCGATTTAGATGAAATTTTATATTAATACAGGTCATGGCTGGATGGATTAAGACATACTTTTGTCAGGGTGGTAATCTAGCTAAGCTAGTTGTTCTATATTAGGATGTTTTATTGCTTTGATTGTGTTTTGTATTTTCGTCTTGCATTGTTGGCCTATATTGGAAATTAAAGTTTTAAAAAAGTTTGAAGTAAACGGTGCCCTATTTATTTGGCTTACAGTATTTAGATAGCCTCAAAAGATTATGCCTGCAGTGTTACGTAAGAAGCGAGTTGAAGTATATAGTTATTAACTAATCGTTGTTACGTTTAACGAAGGTATGATATGCTGGCTGTTCATATAACTAAGCCTCTTGATATTTGATTTATACTACGAGAAGAATAAAGTATGTTACAACCTGCGACCTGACTGCCACCGTGGCGTGGTGCTTTTTCGGTACGACTACGGTTCTGAGGTCTCGGGTTCGATTCCCGGGTCAGGCAAAGTGATATTGGATTTTTCCATATCAGCCCGGAGTCTAAAATTTGTGCCCGATATGGCGATAGGCTCGCCCCCTATCACATCTGGGACGAAACTAAGCTCGGCGACTTGTGGGTGTTCTAGTTCGCTAGTGCACCTCTGCCTACCCCTTCGGGGATAAAGGCGTGAGCTTATGTTAATGTTAACCTGCGAAAATGCTAAACAATCTCAAAAATGATTTTTCAATACGAATCCCTTTCTCAAATTGATTGTGCTAGATCACAGGTTTACATGAATTTTGTGCATATTACCTACATTATATAAATCATAAAAGCTTGTAAATTATATTATGATTTATATAATTCATACCAAAAGTAACCCAAGAACAATGAAATAGCCATAATTTAAACATGATATTGAATTTTAATGATTCATATCTTCATACCACATTAAACCCAGTTTAGATATAATTTACGATAATTTGAAGTGATTTAAATTGCACGATCTACACAATAGGGCGATTTATGGGCCTCTAAAATATCAGTCACCTTAATTTCCCTTCACTCCAATAACAAGTTGATTCCAATTAATTTATATAACATTATCGCATATGTCTATGTATGATCCCATTGGTACCGTAGACGTACTGTCGACAGCGGCTACCACTCAAAAAAAAAAATCAAATTTGTAAGTACCTACTATAATTAATTCTGCAAATAGGATCATTTATTTTGGAGTGGTAGAGCCACGCTGTAGATAGTAACATCTACAGCACGAATGGGTCGGCTCTACTGGTTTGATACCACTGTCTCACAGAAAACCGACGTAAAGTGGCAGCTTGCTGTCGCGTTTCGTTCGGTGAGTGAGCTTTCTTCTTTCCCAATCTCTTTTCCCTCCCCTTCGATTTCCTCCTTTTAGGTTGGCTACGCATGATTCTTTTTGTGTCTTGGATGTCTATGGGCGGTGGAGATCACTCACCATCAGGTGACCCAACTCCTCGTTTGCCATTCACAACGTTTTTTGCTGTCTCCTGCTCATAGAACAATGGATAGATAAAGATGTGTAGCGAAACCAAGTTTTGTGTACGCGCTTTGTGAAATGTTTTAGTGCAGGAGACGCGGATTCAAAGTGCCGGGGGCATTTCATAGCTATACCTCAGAAGAAATGCCGAGACAAACTCAGAGGTTTTTAGTATTTTTAACCGACTTCAAAAAAGAAGGAGGTTAACAATTCGCTGAGATCTTTTTTTTATGTATGTTCCCCGATTACTCGAAGACGCCTGCGCCAATTCGAGACATTCTTTTTTTGTTTAAAAGGGTATACTTCCCAGGTGGTCCCATTGGCATCAAGCCGGGATCTGATGATGGGATCCTTAAAAAATCGAGGGCCACTCTCAAATTTTTTAGGGACCCATAGTGTGTTTAATATATTTCCTAAAACTATTCAGCTATTTGCGACTGGTACACATTATCTAATGTTGCTGAGCTGATGATGGAAAATATAACTCCTTAACTATTAGGAGTTCGTGGATGATTCTTTTAATATTACACTAAAAATAGATAAATAATTGAAGTTTAACAAAAACTGAAAACCGACTTCAAAAACGAACACTTAAAAGTAAAAAATAACAACAATTTCTTACTCTCTTTGGAGTTGGTGCTGAGGCCGAAGCAGATTAAATGAAAAGGCACCGACTCCAAAGAGAGTAAGAAATTGTTGTTATTTTTTACTTTTATGTGTTCGTTTTTGAAGTCGGTTTTCAGTTTTTGTTATATAGTCCAGGGAATCAGTTTCATTTAGATATGAAAGTGCAGTATATTGACATTGATGTATTGCTTTATGTGGATTTGAAGTCGGTAGCTTCTTTTCGTTCGATTATTCCAGCTAGGTAAATAGTATTGGATTATTATACTTTGTCAGCTGACACGCATTGGGGCGGTATTTGAAGACTTATTACCGTCGAACATGTAAGGGTCGTGACCTGGGACCAACTTTATTTGCATACTAAGGCTTAAATCTATAGAGCGAACTTCGCCTAAGTCATAGGAATGAACTCAATGAGGATTTGGAATTTTTAAATCCAACTTCGACTGAGTCCGAACCACTTTTTCCAATACTGTCTGACAGACAGACTAAACAAAGATTTTCTTGTAAAAAATGACTCTGACTAAGTCAAAATTCAATTTAAAAATTCCATGTCCTCAATGAGTTCGTTTCTAATTTCTATGACTTAGGCTTAGTTCCCTCTATGGATCGTTCCGCCTCAGTCTGAAAGTCAACTACTTTGGCGTTGCGACAGTACTCTCAGACCATCTTTTTGTATGTAATTAATGTTTTGTATAAAATCATCTATGTATTCCTTTTCATTACGGATTGTCAATAAACCTCTTTGGTCTAGTCGCAGGGTATATGGGCTGTAGACCCGGAGGTCCTGGTTGCGATTTCCAGGTCGGGCAAAGCTTTTTTTATAATTTTAATTGCTCGGGACCAGATCCCCAAGAGGGAGGTTGACGTCAGGCAGGCGGCTGGTTGTAAATACTAAGCTAAATCCTTCCTGTGATATTCTTTACGAGAGTGCGCCGAACCCACATTAAGGTGGGATAAGGGTGGGTAAAAAAAAAGTAAGTATGTAGAGTATTAGTAGTATAAACATTTTCTTTAATTACGAGTATACATTTGAACGCAGTCGTCACATGTAATTACAATGACATTTAGCTAGGGATCTTATTTTTTTTAAGTATTTCATGCATCTATATATTATTTACCTAGATGCAAAGTTGACGCTCCGAAAGAGGGACAGTAAAAGAGTGCTTAAGCACTCCTTTTCCCTACAGTCGGACGCCGATGGAATTCTAATTTTCAAAATTCAAATTTAAGAACGCTTGCTCATTTCGTTTAAAAAGCTACTTTATAACATGTGCATAAGGTAATATTTGTGTTGATTTAATTATAACTTGTTATCTTTTTCTTTGTTTTATTCCTGAGACCACTTTTTAGGAGGATATTTGCAAAGAACTGTGCATAAAGCCCCTTACTTATAAAAATATTTGAGCGCTGCTTATCTTTATACCATAGGTTATCCCTTTCATTTTTAAACAATGTAACGCAAGGAAAAAAGTGACAGGTTATTCGTAACCATTTGCTCAGCTAAAAATGCTGTGTTAAGTAAGGTTGTGTTAAGTAATTCAATTGTAATGTTATGATGTACATTGTGTTGGTGATCAATATATAAATACACCCAACCGACAGACCTACCTTATTCTCTATGAGAATAAAGACCTCATTCGTACAGTCAGCCTATCTTATATAAACATTATGAATACATGAATGTACCCTATTTATTTATTCATATTGCAAGATACAGATCCCTCGTATTGATCCGGTTTTGCCTTGTCCATTCTAATATAATGCAACTTGATGAAGGATCAATTTGTTATGTATATAATTGCAATTTATAAAAGGTTTTTATAAGGAAACTATATCATAGGTTCCTTATTCAAATTTTTAAGTAAACTAATATTAAGCAGTAGCAAGACGATAATATTAATTATATCCTTCGGCAATCGTCAATTTTGCGAAAATAATGATAGCTCTCTTTTGCTCTATACATTTGACTAGCAGCGCCACTTGTGGACAGAACCATGAACTAAAATAAATGTCAGGAGAAAACCAAAACTATCACAGTTTTCGAAAAGATGAATTGCCAGAACTAACTCATACTAGGAACAACGTTCAACGTTTAATGAAACAAGTTTTATTTTGTGTGACAAAACTGCACCTCATGGTCGGAAGATCAATGTATTCGTACTAATTCGTAAAAAGATTGTTAAAGCACATCATTTGAATTAGGTATATTATTATTCATATCGTCTTCTTGGTCTAGTGGCAGTATGTATGGGCTGTGGACTGGGAGGTCCTGGGTTCGATTCCCAGGTCGAGCAAAGCAAATTATCTAAGCTAAATTGCCCGAGACTGGACTCCTCAGAAGGGGTTGACGTTAGGTAGGCGGCCGGTCGTAAAAATTAAGCCAAATCCTTTCTGCTTGAAAAAGTGTATTGCGCCAACCCCACATTAAGGTATCACACGGTATAAGTTATAAGGTATCCCAATAAGTGCAGGTAGAAAGAAAGTAAGCATATCAAAACCATAAATTTATTTAAAACATCCCTGACTAAAAAAACACTAGAATTCTTATTCCAAAATATCCGTAATACTCTTTTCTACTCTACTATGAAACGTTCTTCTAACCATTGAGACTAAACAAAATAGTAGATACCTCTGTTGTAAATTGGTGAGGAGTTGGGTATCCTGCAAATTCGAGGTAATGTTAAAGCATCGAGTTATTAACTGTGTTGTTATAATATCATTAAAGTGACAAGATAAATTTATAAATTAATCATAAATTCATAAATTCGAAATAAATAACACCCAAAAGTCACACACATTGTCCTGACCCCACACTTAGATCGAGTCTTGTGTTGTGGGTATCAGGAACTACGAAAGACTGTCGGTGTCACAACACCCAGATCCGAAACAAATGTCTGTGGGCCACACAAACATTTGTCTTGATGCGGGGATCAAACCCGCGGTCTCTTGCTTCACTGCCGGCTACTACGCCACGGAGGCTGTCAAAATCTGAGAGAAGAATCAAAATCTAATCTGAAATGAGCCTATATTCTTTAAACGGCTGAAGATATTATGTTCTTTCTTCTCTCCATCAAGTCACCTTGCAAACAGTTTAAAAAACAATATCAAAATAGGTCCATCCGTACTGATTTCTTAAGTTTACGCGAATGTTTACATTGAAATAATACTATTTTTACGGATTCTATCATGATTTGTTTTAATGTTTATGTCCGACGATTCGAAAGCCTTCGTGGTCACGGGTCCGAGTGGTCCTTCCTTTGAAACGTCGGGCATATAAAACAAATCGTGATAGAATCCGTAAAAATAGTTTTATTTCAATAGGTCCATCCGTTTAGGATCTACCTCTATGATGCCACCGACCACACATTAACTGATAACACCCTTCTTTTGCATCGGGTGTTTTAAATAAAATTAAATTTTCTTAATTAGCTAATTTGACGTCAGGAATACAGCCGGTCGTAAAAATAAAAGCCGCATCTTTTCTGCAACATTCTTAAAAAAATGTGTTGTGCTGACCCCACAGAAGTGTAGAAAGAAATAATCTCATAGGTTATGAGTTTATGACGATTGAAATTATATTTTTGACGAATGAACAAAAACTGTAAACAACATGCACCAGGATTTTTAAAGTATGTCACAGAAACTTGGCAGTAGAAAATGCAAAAAGTCGAATAGATGTGAAAAAATTGAGACGTCGATGACATTTTGGTAGCAATCTTTTCAACGCTTTCTCGCAAAACTTTTGAGAAGATACAGAGTTTTTTGAATCACTTGAAACTACTGTATCGCTTTCAGCATATTAATGGGGTCAGGACCACCCACATAGAATATAAATTAATAGACTTTTAAAATCATCCGTATACGAATTTAAAAAATTAAAGTGCCTTATTATATTGCTATCACGTAATTTACTTTTTGTTACATTAAACTTAATTTTATGTATTAGTGGTGTAATTAGTTTGATGTAAAGTGTTGTAACATTTTTATGAATGATAATTAAAATTTGATTGACCTTTTTAAAATTACCTCATACTAATTGTATTGTATGCCAATTATAGAGGTAATATTAAGTTTTGAATTTCAACTTATAGATAGTTTACCAATTCCATACAAGTATCACTTACATTTTTATAGGTGTTTCTTTAAAGTGATGTCTTAAGTCTTTTCTTGAATGATATTCTTATATATTTATGGGAATATAAAAAGCAGATCTTTTTTTATATTAGTGTAAAGGCTATATTTCCTAATGTTTAAGTGTCTAATCTTGTTCCGTTCCTGATGTAATAGGGGGCGAGCCTATTGCCATATCGGGAACAAATTCCGCATTCCGGGCTGACACTGAAAAAATCAATATCACTTTTCCCGACCTGGGGATCAAACCCGAGATATCAGTGGATAGTTGTACCGTGCACGCAATACCACTA
This sequence comes from Clanis bilineata, assembly GCA_036417725.1. Taxonomy (NCBI): domain Eukaryota; kingdom Metazoa; phylum Arthropoda; class Insecta; order Lepidoptera; family Sphingidae; genus Clanis; species Clanis bilineata. The sequence goes on from CM071142.1 coordinate 6,129,099, forward strand.
CACCATCGGGGTAGTTAAATAAAAATTCAATAGCAATATAAAAAACTTCGTCTTTTCCAAGAACCCGTGGAAAGAAGTTGGTTGACCACTGCATTGATTTAAAAAGTATCACAGACATAATAAGCACGTTTGTACCCGGTGACCAACTTGGATCACATTCATTCAGCTCTCATCACATTGTTAATGTGTGTCTTCGAAAATCGTGGCGTAATTAAAAATAATGTTCTTAAATTCTGGCGAAATCGTCTGACACATGACACATTAGAAGTTCGAAAAAAATACACGAGCCAATTAAAATTGTATGCCTTCCCAAGGTCGCGGTGGATTTGCGTATTAGTAGAAACAATAAAGTGACTGTAATTTCCTGGAACCGCCGGGACATCTGCGCTTGTCTTTATCTCGGGACATCTACAAGTGACAGGTCGTCGGGGAAACAATGTCTCGCACTTTAGAACCATTCTGCGTTTATAATTCAACCGCTAATAATAGTTTTTAAACTTTGTTTTAACCTCCCAACAATTTCTTTTAAGATACAAATAAAATTCGTCTCGGTCAAGTAAAAAACGCCACCGTCGTTGTTCCCAAACATCAATTTAAAACGGATTAAGTATAAAATAACCAATGCCCGCTCAACACCAGAAGGTTAGCAACCGTCAAATCAATTGTCACTATGACTACGCACTTTCCTCATCATTAGGATGCGAGAAGAAAAAGGCTTCGGAAGTTAAGGCGTACGCGCCCGCCAACGAAACCATTATGCCCTATTATGAACACCATCCATCAGCCGACCATATCGAACCAACATTAATGCATGCTAATGCTTTATAAATAGATATATAATTTGTTTTGTCTCCACCTCGACATCCAATTGATGGATTGTTTTATTTATATTACATCAAACTGTTGATTTTTGACGAGGGCGTGGCCGCGGTTGCTGCTATTAGTTTAGTAGAGGAAGCAGAGTCGTTTATGATTTCACGCCTCTGGTAAAAAAGTGTGAATCAAGCCATTTATAACGTTAATTATTCTCGCTGTTGAGTAATCATTTACACCGGAACCCACACAGTTATAATTCTATGCATATTATAAAGATAGAAAGCAAACAAAACTTACTTTGTCCCAGGTGTACTCGTTTCATCCAGGGATAAATCTGCGGAGGATTCGCTTGAGTGTTGCCCGAGGTTTTAGAGTTCTTCGTGTTTGAACTGGAGTTGTTGGCGTCATTGCTGTCATTGCTCGACGTGCTTGATGCAGGACTTGAAATGTTCTGGTTCACATTAGCTTTGTGTTCCACTGGAGATGCTATCGGGGTCGTCAATCCTAACTTCGTGCTTGTGGTTCCACTAGAATTCTGTCCGACGGTACCAAAGCCAGGCGAAGTTCTTCCCGGTCCGGAAGACGTGGAAAGATCCTGAGGTGACGCAACACCCGTAGTCGAAGTGGTATCAGCAAATTTACAACTGGCTCCAGTCGCTTGAGTGGGCGGAGTCGACATCAAGTTGGGTGATAGCGCTCCGGGGCTCGCGTTCGGATGTTGATGCATATGACTCGCCGTGCTGCCGAGCCGTTGTGGATGTAATTGCGTATAATCTATCATCGTTTGTGGTTGCATGTGAGCTCCTGATGCGGGCGTCGCATACGGATGTTGTGGATAATGATGGCCCACTTGAGGCGGAGAGTAGCAAGCATTAGGATAAGCTGATGCAGTCGCATTCGGATTATAATAATCAGCTCCCGGCGTCGGCAGACCAGGGTGTCCTGTCTGTTCCACAGGCGTACCTGTGCGTCCAGGCGCCTGGTTCCCATAACACGAGGCCAGGGAGTTGACGAACTGGTAGGAGCTCATCCCTGCGTTGTAATTTAGGTCGTTCATTGATAACAGAATGTTGTACTGTCGATGAAGATCACTATATACTTCTCATCGTAGACAGGCGGTGAATGGTCTAGTTGGACATGTTAAGTGCTACTGATGTCCGCAGGCCGGTTCAATTGTCCCCGCCGAGTGGAGCTTGATTGATGGACCTGTGATAAAATGAGACACATTAGTTGGTCAAGTGTGTCGTCTCGTTACATGTGATGAATGTTGTATTACGCTTTGTATCGTTAAGTGTTTGATTTCAAAATTATGCGGTGGTTATGTTGAGAGCATTCACATCTCACTACTTAAATATTTTAATGGTCATCACTTAATGGTTGTTGCTATTGACCTTCTGTGTGGTTTAAAAAAAAACAGAGTTTTTAAAATATTGCTATTTAAGTTTACAACATATTAAACCAAATTTAATATTCAGTATTTTATTTCATAATACGCCGCGCCGTGCATTTAAAATGTGGAAATATTGTACATTATATTCCAGAATATAAGGAACTAAGCCTTAACGCATTATAGTATTCTGTAATTTTCACAATCACCCATTTCATATGTTGTTTCTTTCTGAAATCGTTTTTATAAGTTCTCTTAAGTGGAACTGTGAATTTCTTTATAAGTACACGCTTTGAACTTTGCCTCTATTCATAAAACTTGCATAAATTAAAGATGGTCGGGTAGGGGGTCTATTCTAAAACAATAAATTAATATGGGGATGGTGACTTCCTAAAGCGCAGTACACATGTCAAGTCAAGTGCTGAAAAAATGCCGACTGCGCCACGTGGTAGGGCTATAAAAGTGTCCGCTGAGGTTTATGAGTGTAAGCGGTAGGCCGAATGTGACTTCGCCGGATTTATGTACGCGGCTCGGTGCATACATCTTTATGAGCAAATTAGCAGTCATTGTGCACTCGATTTATTCCTCGCGTTTGCACTGTTGAGTGATATATGTGCGAATTTTTGTAGTATGTCTAATTGTAATACGTTGGGTTGATTACCACACGTAATTTTTCTTTTCGAAAATATTTTAATTTAATTTGAAGGTCAGCGTCGTATTTTTTAATATCAGAGACAATGATTAAATGTTTAATAATGTGGTTTTAAAAATACACGGTAGATTGGCGACTAACACTATAAAATACCCAGACATACTGTGTCTATACAACGGACCTGCTTCCTAGAATATCATGAATTAGCCTTTTCCTAATTAAAATATATGTAATGAATTTCATGTTTGATGCTTTTGGTTATAAAATAGATTCTATTGTTCATTACATTTAATTTTAATATTAATTGGCAAATATGTAGGTAATTCAGTACATTATATAGTATGTTTCAATAAAGAGTTATTAAACATATTATTATAGTTTGATGATTATCGTTATTGGATTGATTTGTTATATGTAAAAGTATTGTAAAAGTATTGATTTCATTTTGCTATAATAGTAAAGAAAATTGATAATTTACTAGCTTGGAATTCACTAGAAAAATATATTATTGCAATAAAATAACATTAAGCTTCAGTAGCGTTATTACTAAAATAATATAGTAGAAATAGATAATACATAAACAAAACCCGGCCATTACATTTTTACTTAACTCTGTTAGTGGCCAAATATATTTATTATATTACATGCCAAAGAAAATAAAGATGCTGGCTATAAATTACAAAAACCGGAGTTTTCACCGATAGGCAAAATAAACTCGAGAAAAGTGTTTAAATAAAGATACTGTTGCAGATAAAGTTTGCATTATAATTTACTGCACAACTATATTCTTGAAGATACTGCAAAAATATTGAGAATTCGCGATTGAAAATTTATTGTAAAGTGATTTTATATATTAAACGTATTCTATCGACAAATTAGTAAAGAGTTAAATTATAACCAAATCATTAATGTTTTACTAAATAATGCCAAGTTTGAAAACTTAACGGATCGACTTCAAAGTTGATCCAATCGTGACCAAATTTATATGGGACTAACCTTGAAATAAGCTCTATCGAACATAAAAAGAATTCTGAAAATCGGTCCACATTTGGCGGAGACATCGAGTAACACACATAAAAAAATACACACGAATTAAGGATCTTGTCTTTTTTTGAAGTCGCAACAGTGAGTTAGTGAAGCTAAAACGTGTAAAACTGAACAAGGACTCATTGTTTATTCAAACATAAAGGGGTAGTCTTTCTAAAATGTCAATAATACGTAACACTTCATTAATCTCAAGTGGCAAAAGCTATTTATTACAGTAGTCAATGGAAAACGATCGAAGAAAAACTTTCACCTCTAAGCTTTAGCGGTGCTTTCGCCGCTTTCAGCTTTAAAAGTGAGATGATTTGATTTAGAGTAATAAGTAACTCATAAACAAAGAAATATATTAGCTCAATAGGTATATTTGCTATTATATACTGATATATTTATTGGATATTGCTGTAATTTTTTACATAACATTGTTTTAATATACCATTATTGATAACATTTTTCTATTATATAGTATTACCTTAAGCCGTTTCGTTTTTATCTATATCATTTAGTTTTAACTTTTTGCACGAATCTACTATCTGCTTATCATCATCATCACCAGCCACTGCCGTCTGACGTTCACTGCTGGATATAGGCCTCCTCAAAGTTCAGGTCGATCTGGAAATTTTTGGGGGAGGCCTATCTACTCACATATACTCTACATTAAAATTAAGTAAAATTTCGTGCAAACGAAATAAGTTTTACAAAAATTATATACATGTATTCTACGTACATAATAATATAATGATTCAAAAACACAACATGTTTACTTCGACGTATAAACAAAATATGTATAATACTTGCAAGCTCTATTTTAAAACATTGTCGCAATTCCAAATACTCTGGACTACGACTGATAAACGACATTCAACACATGCATGTTTGTGTAATAAAACGCAATTGTTCCAAAATACTTTAAACAGTCAGTAAATTTTAATTATTCGTCTCCTAAATGACATCTATACACATGTGCACAGTTTATTTCAGTTTTAGAATTTTTGTCACAGCCGTCCGGTCCGCATTAAATGGGCCGAACGATTTCATTGCGTTTTTTATTCTTATTTTCTTCTCAAGTTTTATTCCCAGACATCCTTTGATGAGGGAACATGTTTTGGACGACTGTTTTAATTTTAATTCCTATCTCGCAATGCTTTTATTGTGTCGTGTTCGATTTTGTTCTAGTTCACTTTTGAGCGCACGTCACATGCAATTATCCGTTAATCAAGGTCGTGAGGTTTGGTTTTAATTCGGTATTTTGAGCGGAGCTTTGAAGCATTCTAAAATATGATTCAGTTACATAATTGATGGCGAATAAAAGTATTAAGTACTCTTTACGTTGTATCTTAGTTTGACTCTACCTGTTTAATCATTGTAAGTTCTGGATAAAGCTCTCAGTATTATTTATCAAAATGACTGCAAATTTATTTAAACAATTAATGACCAATTGACGTCGGCCATTAATATTAAAATATGATTCTTGTTCGCTCTGCATTCTTGTTAATAGACAACTAAATCTAGTTTTAATCACTGGTAATGCAGAAAGCTTTGCGGGATATAACTTTTAATGCCCCACATCAAGTGGACATTTGAAATCCACCGCGCTCTAAGAGATTTACTGCGATACGCTTTGATTTTACGACAACGCGCCTTTTCAAATATTCAATTGGATATAATTTTCTATAGACAGTTAACCTATATAAAAAGTGACAAATACATTTTTAATGTTATTAACTGATGCATTGATACTCACTCCAATACGAACTTTTAGAGTGATCGAACAGCAACAGAAAACTGTACGGTATCACAAAAGTCGAAACACAAACATCCCACAAGTTAAAGTTTCCAAACACTTTTCACAAAATGAGCAATCGAAAATAACTATAAAACAATACAATAATAATGGCCGTAATAAAAAATAAAACTTTCAAAATTCGTGTGCGTACGAATTCCGTAAACTTCGAGTGCGTATCGTCGCGGCGGAAAACGGCTCGTGTTTTCCCGGCGTTCGAGCGTCGAGTGCAGTGCGCGTCTGACGATGAGGTGAGCGGTTGAGTTGACGCGGCGTCAACCGAGCAGGCGGCGGGCGGGGCGCGGCGCGGCGGGGCGGGGCGGCCGCACCTGAGTCTCGAGCCACGTGTGCGCGCCCGCTCCCGCTCCCGCTGACGCTGACGCTCCGCTCGTTCGATTAGTGTAATTAGGGTATACCGTCTCTTCACGTATCCGATTTCAATGGTGCGATTGATGATTATGGATGGTGAACGATCTGACGTGATTGTGTTGTGCGGTTTTTATTTTTCTGTGTTACTATTGTGATAGTGGCTTGTTTTCATTTATTTGCAACTTTTATGGGTATTTATTTATATTTTATATTTTGATATTCAGTAAGTCCATTTACTAGAAGCTTTTATGTTCATGTTATTTTTGTTAGCTTTTATGTTATTGTTTAATTTATAAATTCGTCCAACTAATTACATTCAGGTTTTTACATATCAACCTTATACAAATATAAATAGATCCATCCATCATGAGATCTTATCAAAAATTCTATGAAAAATAGCTTTTACAAAAAGGGTCTCAAATTGCTCTACATTCGACAACATTAAACAAACTCCTTCCAACCATAACTTCAGCCAATAATTACCATAGAAATATAAATAGTTACAGATGTCTTAAACGGTTCTATAAGTCATCATACGTGGTCGGTAGTTAATACAAGTCTAGATGGACGGACAAGCGTCATGCATCACGCGTGACGCGCTCTGACGTACCACCGCGGAATAAATATTGCCCACTGTACTTAAATGCAGAACTAGAAGTTTTTCATAATTACATGCAATGTACGAATGTTTGTAATGAGAATGTGTTTTATAAAGTGTAAGAACGTGATTAATTTTAGTGATTGATAGTTTCTTTGTTATCAAGTCATGTAGAGTTAAGTAGAGTGCTTTGTATAACTAGAGTATGTTGGTTTTAATTTAATTATTTTGAAAATTTGCGTAAATTATGGTTACTATATCTTGTTATATAACATTTTCTTTCCATCTGCACTTGCTTCACTCCAAATTTTTAGACAGTTACAGAAAGGATTTGGATTAGTTTTACGACCAGACGCTTGACTGACGTCAACCCCCGTCTGGAGGAGATCTTACTATAATACCTACGTCATTTTGTTTTATGAGATAAATCTTTGTAAAAATTACATTAAGTAATATGAACTTTAAAGATCGTTCGTATTACGTAGAGTCTACTTCAATATATGTCTATATTAGGGTAGGTATGGTACGTTGCGTAAAAAAAAATAATGAACTATATATTGTTTATACATCATCATCATCATCATCATCAGCCATAGGACATCCACTGCTGAACATAGGCCTCCTCCAAATATTTCCAACAGCCTGATCTGTTTATACATACATAAATATATTTGTAAAGTACGTTTGGACCGTACTTATTATTACACCAAAAATGATGTTAATTTCAAAATACAACAATTGTTAAATATTGAAATCGGAATTTAAAATAATGTATGTTTGTAAAAATAGGAACGAATATTAAACATAATTTCAGTAAGTATTTATAGTTTATAATTTAATGAAGCAAGTGGAATGGCAATTCTGTATAGTGAGATTTAATCTTAATGCGATTAAGTAGATGCACTTAAGCGCGTTTAATTATAATTAAGTGTTAAAGATAGTGACGTTAGCACGTTATGTGCCCACTTGTTATTTTGTCCACGCAGTGTTGGCTGTTCTATTTATACTAGATTGCACTGATTTAATTAAATTGATATGTGAAATTGTACTAAAATTAATCATAGATTAAGATAGGACTCTCGTGCGTGGTTTTTAAAATAAATACGTAAAAGTATTTTTTATCTGCCCTGATCCCACTTTAATGTGGGGTCGGTGCCATACATATTTTTTAAACATGTGGCAAAAATAATTTGGCTTTAGTTTTTATAACCAGCTGCCTTCGCGTCAATTCCCTGGAGAATCAGGTCAGAAAAACAGCGTAGCTATCCAGACCAGTAAACAGACCAGTAAGGCTGTCTTAGATTAAGGTAAAGGAAAGATGGTAAAATGTTTTAATTTTGAGATATATGTATATTGTGAGTTATAAATGGTAGAGCTACGCTGTAAACTACTTTGCCTAGTACATGAATGGAACCAGCTCGATCAGGTTTTTCCTACCGTATTACAGAATATCGTCTTCATATTGCAGCTTATTATTATGTTCCACATCATTTATGAGATATCTGAAGGCCTAAATTAACTCCTACTACCCTTTCTTTGTAGGGTACCCATGCTTTGTCTTTTTATGGAAGGCACCAGGTTGCCCATGCCAATGTGCATAGGGGACGATAACAACTTTTTTTCAGGTAAGCGGTCTGGCTCTCTGCCTTCCATTCCTTTTTTAAATGTCCGTGATGATCCTATGATTTTTCTCTTATCCCCTACTATCAAATGATCAATATTCTCATTTTGCTCCAGTTTGTCTGTTTAAAGATCTTCGTTACATCTAATGACTCCTGTCCCTTTTGACCCTTCTCCAGTACAAAATATCTAATTTTGTTTTCTTATCTATCGTCTACCTTTACTTTTACCTTGTTAATCCATTCCATTTCATTCCACAGGGTGGGAAACAGCTTAGCTGTACTTCTAGAATTGGCGATGTTCGTGACAGACATGCTTGTCTGCCTTCGTAAGACCAAAAAACTACAAATACAGGTTTATTGAGTACTAACATTACTCTTTCCACCTTTATCTCACCTCAATGTAGGGTCGACGCAACATACTTTTTAGAATGTGATGTCTGTTGCAGAACAGATGTGGCAAACTGCGAAAAAAACCTCTCTCTGGGATTCCCAGTTTTAGGCAAACCATGTTAGAAAACCAACCCCCTAAGTATCGAACACAAGACCTCCCAGTTCACAGCTGATATACCCTGCCACTAGACCAAGGAGACGATATTCAACGTTATTTAGAGTTTCTTGCCCGTTCTTCTACGGCGAAACAGCCTTCCGAACACGCGGTAGAGTTAAAATTTGACGGAATCTAAATAATGTTTGAACATTTCATGGATTCAATAAATGATTTGATTTGATTTGATGTTTTTTACCCGACTGTCCCGGAAGGAGAGTGACATTTTTCTTCAGTCCATTGTCACCAGTGGCCTTAAGCATCCTCTTTGGTTACATAACCTAAATATTGTCCTACAGGGTTATCACCACCTCTTATAGCAGTATTATTATTAATCGTTCTTCGTTTGTTTTGTATGAGAATCGGTACAAGTAAGATTATAATAATACTGCTATAAGAGGTGGTGGTAACCCCCAGTAGATACTTAATATTACGTATTATGAACAGTTACATGAAGTCCTTAACACATGGTATAAATTGCTTCCAGATGTTTATTACTAAATTCTTTATTATTACGAGCATAGCTATAAATAAACTATAAACTCTATCAAATAACTTAAACGTTTAATGTGTCATACATACATAAGCTCACGCCTGTATCCCCGAACGGGTTGGCAGAGGCAAACTAGAACACCTACATCTCGCCCAGCTTATTTCCGTCCCATATGTTAGGTAGCCTATCGCCATATCAAGTACAAATTTAAGATTCTGCAGGCTGATGTTAAGTAGAAAAAATTGAATCCGGGAATCGAACCCAAGACAACGACGAAAGACGGTCATGTGTCCCGATTCCATATTAAATACTCTATTTCCTTAGTTAAAAAATAATCAACAAACTTTCACTTAAATCAACATAGGATTAATTTACGAAAACTAAATAAAGTTTTCAGAACTTTTTACAAAATAAAAACATCAATACACTATACATTACCCATATAGCTCAACACAAATACCGATGTATCATAACGTTTCATTCTAACACCGCAATGATAACGCCCCTTCGCGTAATAGCCGCCACTTTATACTGAAAGCAGTAGTTTACGCTGCCTTTTGAGATGCAATCGAACTTGCATGCTAACGTATTCATGTATTTGAACTATGGTGGATTTTAAAAATACGTTGTAGGTACTATATTATATCTGTTTGTATGTATGTTTAGTTTGGCTGAGTAGAGTATTATTATAGAGGTAGTAGAGTCGGAAAAAAGGGTCTTTTGGTTTTTTGGTGTGCAACATTTTTTTTGGTACTTCTTTTTGGAGCAGACTAGCAAACAAGCTGGTGGGCTACCTAATGGTGGACACTAACGCTAATAGGACCCCGTGATACAAGAATCATAGGTGCGTTGTCAACCTTAAAGTGAGGGAATAAGGATTCGAATGGGGAGAGGGTAGATAGAAGAAAACCTTTCAACAAGAGGCAAACCACACAAGAAATCTCTCACCGAACAAAACGTAACAGCGAGCTGCAGCGGCGAGGGATCGATATAATACGATTCCCACCGGCTTACCTTTGTGACCTTTTCTAAACTGTCGTTGGCTTCGTTTTTTCAAATGGTTACCCCTCGCTACTAGCGAGCTGTCATTTTGAGATAATGGTATTAAACCGGTTTAGCTGAGAATCTAAAGATTATTCGTGCCGTAGACATAACTGTCTAATACGTGGCTGTACTACGTAATTATATTTTTGTCAGGATAGAAATGCAGTTTAACTATGTCATTGAAAAAATCTGTCTAATATGTTTTATCAAATATTGTTATGCCCACAGGATTCTAGACCAAGCCTCGCAGTCACTTGTGACAATTTGCAAATCGTCGTTTAGTTCCATAAAACAGTTTAATAATACACAGTGCACAAATGACCAACAATGAAATTAGTTCGTAATCAATTTGTTCCTTGTCTGAACTTTTACAGAACGACACCTAATAAAATAAAGAAAATTAATTGGACGTCGCGTCGTTTCACCAATGCAAGGATGCACGTTTCCGCGCCAACCCTGCTTTCTATTTAAAAATTGGATATTTATCTCCCAAAAGACACCTTCCCTGTCCCGCGGGCTACGAAATTTATTACAACTTAATAATCAGCCGGTCACGCGACAACACAACACACATGTTGCAACGCATAACTCATACAACTCACTCACTGACTCAACGTTATTTACGACTTTAGGGGTACACTGTACCTGTCTCTATTTTACGAGATGTGAATAAATATATAGAGCTTTTAAACATTTTTATAAAGTCGTATATTTATGCTTGACCACTTTTGTTACGGGTTAATTTATGGATATTATATAGGGTATTGAAAACTTAATTCACATTTGCGAGATATGAACAGTGTTTGTGTGATCTATTTCTAACGTGGCAGCAAAACTTGCACGCAATGTGTTTATTAAACGTGAATTTATGCGCATATTTGCCTTAGTATTGTATTTATTATTTTAAAAACAATTCTCAGTGATATAGAGAGTGTTAGATGAAGAATTGAGTTTCATAATCATTTTATTAGACTTTGTGTTACTTTTAATGAGGACCATTATATGCACCTATAGGGTATTGGGTTGTGAAACGAGAGGTCATAGATACGATTCCCGTACTGAATCAAATGTTTGTGTGATTCGCAAATCCTTTTTCAAGTCTAGGTGTTGTATAATCTTAAATGCTTAGTTCCTGATGCTCACGATGTAGGTTGGAGTCTAAGCTTGGCCTTGTTCATTTATTGCAATAGGCGCGACATAATACTTTAAAGAATATGCACTTTTGTCTTCGGTATTATGTATGTAGTTGTTCCCTACCATTTGCTTTAATGGTAAAGGAAAATATCCAGAGTAGACTACCGGCCTGATCAGGAAAATGTCTGACAATCGTAAATGCATTCGAGGTTGCTGCGGACTTATGACATTTGGTAAATATTTCATACAAATTTCACAGACGCACATCGAGTTTGAATACATTAACATTTTCCTGCTCGGATTGATATATAATACCTATACATCACTTCGTAATAATTTCGAAAAATTGTGAAGTAGGTATACTAAACCGCATGGTAAATATATTATGGTGATTAAAGTTAACTAACCGCTTTCCTTAGCTGATTCTAACTTTAATTTATAAAAAAAATATTAACACTCTAAAGTACCTAGGCGAGAAACATCATTAGCTATTTTAGTATAACAAGTTACATTAATACTAGTGCACTTAATGAAAACTTAAGTGCAGTTTAAAAACTGAGCGTAATCGTCAAGACATTTAAAGTAACTGGATATAATATTTATACAGGCTTGACTGCGATAACTGATTTGCTAGGCGTGTGTATGATTGCTATGCATATTTTATCGTCGAGTAGAGCAGTGCTTCAGAAATCAGAATCCTTTGACCATAACTTACCTTTCTGTCTTACATAATACAATGCCTCGGTGGCGTGGTGGTATTTCGGTACGACTACGGTTCTGAGGTCTCGGGTTCGATCCCCGGGTCGGGCAAAGTGATATTGGATTTTTCCATATCAGCCCGGAGTCTGGAATTTGTGCCCGATATGGCGATAGGCTCGCTCCCTCTCACATCTGGGACGGAACTAAGCTCGGCGAAATGTGGGTGTTCTAGTTCGCTAGTGCACCTCTGCCTACCCCTTCGGGGATACAGACGTGAGCTTATGTTATGTTTATGTTATAATACAATATATTGGGCAAATACTTTGTTGGCTAGACCTCAGTGTGTTTATAACTTTTTCAAAACATAAATAGATAAAAAAAGGATCCTTGTGTGCCTAACTGAGGAGTCATTTGGAAGACATGTCAATATTGCGTTTGGATTTGGGTGCCTTAACTATTGAAGGCAATGCTCTATAGCAAAGCGGTAGTTTGAAGTAGGCACGTTGTAAACAATTATATTAACAGCACGAATGGCTAGCCCATTTGACTGGTTTGATACCATTGTCTGAAAAAACCAACGTGACCAGTCAGCACGCTGTTGCAACATTTGGTGTGTGGGATTTCCACAGGTCCAAACCCTCTTCGTATTCCAAAGCACTATTCCATTATTTTTAGGTTGGCAACACGCCTGTGACTTTTGGTTTAAGGGTGACTATGGAACTTACCACCACACGACCCAACTGTTCGATTGGTAGCCTCTACTATAAAAAAACAACTGTCTGGCTGTATGCCTTTAAAGGCTGCACATGGAATTACCTACAGCTCTATGGTGAGGTTCTTAAACTACCTTCTTTTGACGGATGCTGTCGATTTTTGTCTATGACAATCTTTTTTAGCTAGATAATGTTTTATCGTATATAATATGAGCTCGGGGAAATAACGTTGTACTCTTTTCATTGCAATGTCAAACAAGACGTTGGGTATTATGGGGATGCTAACTGCTTGGCTATGCAGGTATGGACGAGCTATAGTGTACTAACATTGCTTATTTAATATTAATTGCTTGCAATACTATGGGTCGTCACCTCCTTGGTCTAGTGGCAGCTTATATGGGCTGTAGACCGGGAGGTCGTGGGTTCGATTCACAGGTCGGACAATGCGAATTTTCTAATTTAATTTGCCCGGGACTGGGTCCCTCCTAGGGAGTTTACGTTAGGTAGGCAGCCGGTCGTAAAAACTTAGCCAAATCATTTCTGCAACATGCTTAAAAAGTGTGTTGCGCCGACCACACATTAAGGTGGGATAAAGGCAGGTAGAAAAAATGAAAACTTGCAATACTATCTAATTAAAAAACTAAAAAATATATACCTACCTAAGATATTCTGAAAAATATACTAGGTAGGTAGGTACCATAATTTACCCCCAAATGGTCAAACGCTGCCTAAATGTTTAGGAGGGCCTTATCGATTTAAGCACTCGTTATTCTTCAATTTGGCATGGTCAAACAGAACCTATCTCTTCACATTAAATGTAAGCAGGACCCAGTTTAAGGTCCGCTTATTTCGTAAAACGGCATGGTCAACAACTGCCTAACGTTTGACAGCTATTTAAGGCCCGCTTAACTAGCATTTGATCGAAATTAGTTTGAGATTGCCTGCGACTACTCTCAAATAAATCTAATGTTATAAACACGAAAGTTTGTGAAGATGTATGGATGTTTTGTTACTCTTTTACACCAGAATGGCTGAAGAGATCTGAATGAAATTTGGCACAGAGATGGATTAAAGTCTGAAATAGCACCCAGGCTACTTTTTTCCCCGAAAAAATGTATGGTTTCCGTAGGATAGATATGTTTAAATAAATAAAATTTCACGCGAACGGAATGGCGGGCATAGGTTTGTATTTAATAATGTCCGTGTTCCGTGTAGTGTTTACCTACCCCTTGATTTCAATAAAATTTATTTTTCCTCAATATCATTATCTAAACTAGAATATAGCGCACTCGAAGAAGCCAAGACAATAAAACACTTCACAAATACAATGATTCATTTTATTAAATCCGATAAAACACTACTGCATGTTGCCGAATTCCTCTCCAATATAATGGTTTTTAGATGGTCTGATGAAGCCGGTGTGAACTGGGACGTCCTGAATTCTGAATCCTCAGATCGGGCGGAGTATTTTTTTTGGGACGGACGGCAGTCCTTGACAAGAAAAATTCGAGAAGACTACTTTTATTGAAACGCTCCAAGAAATATCCTCCATATCCAAACTTCAAAGTTTCCATAATCTCTCCATCTTCGTTGATGTTTGTTACATAAAACAAAATCACTTCACATACAACAAACACAGTTATTTAAATACGAAAATAAATATAAACAAACAGGTCGCCATTTGCCAAAATTTTTTTTTCGTTTCTTCCACACAAATCATTGGCTAAGGACGAAAGAAACATTCTGCCAAGTGGTAAATATTTTAACAACATAATAATAAATATTAAAAAAAGATCTATTTTAAGTTCCGTTTCTATTATATAAAAATATGTTTACCTTCACAATAACAAAAGATAGACAGAGATAACATAAACATTACAGAAAAATTTACTACAGATGAAATATGATCGGAATGGCACATGGAAAGCAAAAAGGTTAAATAAACATTATCGAATCATTTATTCTGCCAATTATTTATTATAATTATCTTAAAAAAAAACTAAATGAAATAAAATGATTCTACGTGAAACGAAACAAAAATATAATTTCATTAAAATTTTGTAATCGAGAACAAACTTTTATTATCTGTAGCATAATGATTGATCCTCAGCTGATTTTTCCGCCAAGTCTTCTCAAGTGCGTACGACCATGCCGCTCAAAAATTATTGACTGCTTAACTTTGGGTAGTGCTCAAATGACTTGAATGACTGAGCACTGTTTGACCATTCGGCCCTTAGGCATTCATTTTGTTATGAGTATGTTAGAAAGTGAGTACGTAAAGATTACATTTCATGTTAATGCGATTAAGGAGCTAATTCCATGATTTTAAGATAATTATGCTAAATCAATAATTACTGTAAGTTAAATTTATGTTATTGATAATAACTTTATCGTAAAAAAACAAGTGGCCAGGAAAGAAACTAACGTGTTCCAAGTAAAACAGACGATTATTGGAACAAAGTGCATTATATCTCAGTAATTTATATTACAATGAAATCGTGTTAGAGATAATTGTTAACCGCTAGTTACTGCTTATTATTTAACTCCTAACGTAACGTCGATGTCACGCACGCTTTTCTCGCTTAAACGTCGATTTTAAATCGCAATACCGCATAATAATACATAATTACTTAATGCAACGCGTAATTTGCAAATGAATAAAAAATTTGCATGTTTCAATGGTAAACGTAATGCTGTCTTTTTCGTTCTATCGGATACAATACGTGAGAGAGTGAGACAAAGATCGGAGGGCTATTTCGCCGGCACAAAGCATGCGTAGTGCAGTGGCGATGGGCGCGGCTTACTGGGCTCTGTTGGAGCCGATGATTGGCCGACATGCGTTGTTAAAGTGGGGTGTTGGGAAGAAGAAACTTCAGAGTTTTATAGTTGAAAACTTTTTGAAATTACACAAAATTTTCTTTTTTCGATCCACCCTCTAGTTTGGCGACGTGATTGGAATGCTTCCGAGGTTTGGTAACGTGTTATGCAATGTGGGCGAGTAGGTATCTTGGTGATGTAATATTTGTGCATTTTATATTCACCATAATTAAAACATGCAATTTTATATTAGGTGGGAATATCTATTCAAATAAATGGAAAAAGCAACAAAGTAATATTTTTGATTTTTACCGCTTTAAAATATTTTTATTAATAAGAGTAACCCAGTAAATTTTGCCTTGTTAGGTCAAATGCAGTCAAAATAGAACCTCATAACTTTTGATGATTTTTTTTCAGTGTTGGTGACCACATCATCATTGTAATCTTCGTTAAGCAGCGATAGCGCAGTTGGGAATGGTACGGACTGCCGAGGCGACTGCCGGAGGTTCGAGACCAGCCCTAAAAAGAGCATACAATTTTGATTTCCTATGTTGTGTGTTTTCATTGTGAATAATAAAATAATCGTTTGATATAACGGTGTAGGAAAACATCGTGAAAAATTTGCGTACCTGAGAATTTTTCCACAAGAATTTCAAAAGGTATTCTACCAACATGCATCAGGCCAGCGTGGTAAAAGCGCGTCCTCTACTAAGGCCTAACCTCTGTCATTAGTAGAGGAGGTCCGTGCCCAGCAGTCAGACAGTATCTAATATTACAACGCGTTCTTCGACCTGGAAGTCGAACCTAAGAGCTCCCGGTCCACAGCCTATATATGTACGCTGCTACTAAGCCAAAGGATGAACACGATACCACTGATTTCAATTTTCTTATTTAAGACTTTGTTTATTAGAGGAAGGATGCTAAAATGTAGAATAATTATGACTAATTTTATATCTGTTTCATTTATTAAATTATTGTATGCTAATTATGGCGAGTCATAGCTGTACATCATAAGACTATATATAACACCTTCATGTTACCTATGTACCACAATAAAATTGATTTGATTTGATTTGAAGGAAGGTGAAATATTGTAGAACAATGAGAGGTGAGTAATGCGACAGTTAAGAGCAGTTGGTACTACTTATTGGGTGGTACTAGATGATGGTTTATCTAGTTGTTGAATACATAACCCGCTGATAGGACTTCAGAAACCAAACGTTAATCCTAATAATTTGTTTTTTTTATCCGGGCACGGCAAAGTGACTACATTGCACCTCATGGTAAGCGAAGTGCAGTCCAACAACTGTGACTACCGACAATAGGTTTATAAGTGGTGGCCGGAATTATTGCTATTTATGCTTCTTAAAATTCTGAATCTGTAGAGAAGCAAATCGAGAGGCTTGTACAAGACAGACGGAAGACCGATTCAGACACAGGGATACCCCCATACCCGTCAATAATATATAATATGTAAACACAAACAGCTTTCTTATATGATCAAAAACAATAATTAAATACGCGTAATAAGAAAGTTTCAGTCTTATATGAGTTGATAATATTAGAAATCTAATTCGACTAACACTAAAGCTTATGAGAATGAATAAGAAACTTCCAATTTGATTTATTGAAATAATATTATATGGGCTTAACAGAAATGATACATACATACAGAATCACGCCTGTATCCCGTAGGGGTAGGCAGAGACCATTGAGCGCCACAAGCTACGATCCTGCCATACCTCTTTTACCTCTTCCACACTCATGCATCTTTTCATACATTTCTGCCGGTTGAGGGTACAGAAACGATATCGGGTATAATTGTCGATTACTTACAAGGCGTTGATATACTACCACCTTTTTTTATACGGGCACGGCAAAGTGACTACATTGCACCTGATGGTAAGCGTAGTGCAGTCCAACAAAACTAGTGACCACTGAGAAAGAATGGGTTTATCAGTGGTCGCCAGAATCATGTCGGCCTATTTATGCTTCTTCACACTCAGAATCCGAAGAGGATAGAAGCAAATCGAGAGATTTGCGTGAAGGCAGGCGGATGACCGATTCAGATACAGGGATAAGCCAACTTGCTCTATCTGACTGTACCTTGTAGTGGAGCAACTCCGTAGACAATTCTGCACATCATGACGCTTGTTCGACCGAAATATTACCACTATCTCACAGAAAACCAACAAAAAGTGACAGCCTGCAGTTGCGTTTCGTAATGTGAATGTTCTAAAGCCCAAAAACCTTGACACCTTACCAATTCCTTTCTCATATAGTTGGCAGCAATTTGATTATACTCTTAGCTCTGAAGATGTCCAGGGCGACAGTGTTTACTTACTATTGATATCAACTATATTCCATAGAAATGTAGGTGGAGCATCTTCATTTTGCTCGTCGGTCTTCGTAAAGCCTTAGAAATTCTATTCATAGGTTTGAAATTTGAAGTATGGAAGTATTTAACTGCTGTGGCTGTAGCAGGAATACTTATTTTTGACAGTTGAATTCGTATCAAGCTCGATGCGCGCTTTTGAAATTTGTTTAAAACATTAACTGACTGCCTCGGTGGCGTGGTTGTATTTCGGTATTACTAGTGTCCTGAGGTCTTGGGTTCGATCCCCGGGTAGGGCAAAGTGATATTGGATTTTTCCATACAGCCCGGAGTCTGGAATTTGTGCCCGATATGGCGATAGGCTCGCCCCCTATCACATCTGGGACGGAACTAAGCTCGGCGAAATCTGGGTGTCCTAGTTCGCTAGTGGACCTACCCCTTCGGGGATACAGGCGTGAGCTTATGTTATAAAATATTAACAAACGCCATCAGTGCTCAGCGAGCTCGGTACAAATTCGAATGTCAAAAATATATGTGCTCGGGCTTCTCTAAAGAGACACTGATGTTTTCCTTTTATAAAAGGAACACAATTCCATCTGTGACAGGACAGGTGGATGTCCGATGCAGGCACAGGGATTACCAGTAATACTTGCCCCAAGCCCTAACCATAAAGTCATGTTGTAGGTCCGTTGATAGAACAATATATAATATAACAAGTCACAATCATAAGGCCCTAACTTAGATCTTAATTTAATACTTCACAGGAGCATTCCTATAGTAAGCTCTTCCTGTGACTCTCATACGATACTAGTAGAATCGTGAGTATCAGAAACTACGAGAACATTTAGACTCGAAACACTAAGCCTCGAGAAAAACTGTTTTTGTGTCAAACAAATATTTGTTTCGGTTCGGGAATCGAACCCGCAGGCTCTCGCTTCATAGTCGGTTACTCGCCCGCTACTCCATGGAGTCTGTAAAGTATATACTGGCTGATCCTACGACAAGATCCCATAGCACGAACTACATAATATGCGTGGGTCATTCGCTGATATATAGATATACGTGTATATTTACCTCATACATGACGTCTGTATACTTACACTGCCTTCTCATTCTATTGAAAAATAAAAGATTACTATGCCATTAAAATTTCCCAAAATATCATGAATTTTAAAAATAAACTACAGTAGCAATAACCTAACACTGTCACAACTTACCGCATGTTTTTCTAACGATCGGTGAAAGTTTACCAATTATTATGTTGGCCTGAAGCAGTGGCGCTACGGTAGCTTTCAGGGATTAAACTTTAGACTAACATTCTCATAGATGGCGCTCTAGGCAATACTAATTTGAGAGTTGAACTTAAATTAATAAGTTCATGTATCTTTGTCATCATTCCGCTCTTGGCAGCGGTCGTGCTCGGACGTATTGTCACTGCACCTGCAGTGACTTTAATCCGATTACCGGCCTACCTGCTAGGTCGGAACGCAGCCCCCGCGCTGCATTCTCGGTAATCCGGCCAATAACAAAGCCCCGCTTTGTTATTGTCGGTTGCCGAACAAAGGGCCCATCCGCGTCCTTTTCAGGACAGGGATTAGCCCGAATTTCTCGGTATAGTGTTTTATTGTCCCCTTCAGGGAATTAGCTCGGTGGTAAACCTCACGGTGACAACAAACCGATAGCTAGCGGTGACCCGGCCCGCGCCACGCCCCCTCAGGGCTGAAGCAAGCCGGACGGGTGCGGACAAGGAATCAGTGGAGGCACACCACTCTTTCCCCCGCATATCGCCTTCCCAACCCTACCCATCCCGATTTCCATCCCGTGTATCCGGTTGAGTGTGCGGTCCTCGGACCAATACCACTTACGGTGCACGGACTGTTAGGAACCCTTTCGCACATTAAGATTGGCAAAGGGATACCAGCTTAGGGCACACCTAATTTTAAGTACACCCCCCCTCGCCTATACCCGGCGAGGAGGGTCATTCACATACTCAGCCCCGGGCACACCCACCCGGGGACGTAAATTCACGCGTCCCACCGCGACCCGCGACCCGCGATCCGCGACCGTACGTCAGTGCGAGCGCCGCCCGGTTTCTTGTGTGTTCTTTCCCGGGCGGAACGCACCCGCGTCGGAACACACTCGCGCCGCATCAAACTCTGCAACACTCGCGATGGCCCCGTCACGCAAGAAGTGTGCCGCGGCCCTTGCGAAGGTGGCAGAAAACCCACTCGCGTAGGCACGTCTCGAGTCCGCACTCAAGGACATTCTACCGGACCTGTTTGCCGACGAGACGGAGAGCCCATCAACGGACGATGGACCCTCCGCCTCGCCCACCACTCCCTCGGACCCCATCGCTACGGCGATGGAAACCGACCCGCCTGTCTCCACCAAAAGGCCTGCGTCTTCGTCATCCTCCGGCGAGTCTCGGTCGGACTCGTCATCGTCCGAACAGGACGACGACGGCTTCACGACCGTGAAACGCGGGAGGAGGAAGAAGCCGCGTTCGGCCACCGCCGTGTCGGTGTCGACGCCGGCGCCCTCAGCGCCGACTTTCGACACCGACTCGCCGGCTTCCCCCTCACCCCCATCCTCACCTGCCGCACCACCTACCTCCGACAAGCCCTCTGCTCCCTCTGAGCCAAAGGGCAAGAAGCCGCCGAGGCTTAACATCTTAATGTCAAATGACATTACAGTCCCCACCCTCCTCGCCCGAATCAAAGAAGCGGGCATAACGCTGACCCACAACAAATTTCTAGAAGGCCAAGATCTTCTATCAGTTTTTCCGGCCACGATAGCCGACCATAGGGCGCTCACCAAATATTTTAAAGCCAAAGACGTCCACTATTTCACGTATGCCCTCCCTGACGAAAAACGATTTAGATTCGTCATCCGTGGGATTCCCCTGCAGATGACGGAAGAGGAAATTCAATTAGGCCTTACCGAAAAAGGCATATCTTGCACAGAGGTACACCGGATGTACCGAACAGTCAAATCAAATACCTCTCTCAATGAACAACAACCATACACGATGGTTATGGTTGTTGTTGAGACCCCCATTGACGGCAGACACCTGTTTGACGTCAAAGACATCTTGGGCCTCCGCGGCTTCACCGTGGAGACTCCATACAAAAATCGCCTGATAGGGCAGTGTCACAACTGCCAAAGGTACGGGCACTCGTCCTTGCGGTGCTCCCTCCCCTCCAGGTGCGTCAAGTGCCTAGGGGAGCATGGCACCAAACAGTGCCCACGACCAAAGGACAGGACCTTGTGCACGGAGCCGCCTTCGTGCACAAACTGTAGACAGATAGGACACCCGGCAAGCTACCGCGGCTGCCCGAAGGCCCCCAAGAAACCATTCTCCCGAGCTCCTAAAGCTCCAGCCCCTCAGGCCAGATTCCGCCCCGCACCCATGCCGGTGCACAACCCATGGGTCAAAGCCCAAAAAGCCCAAGAGGTCCCTGGTGGAGTCACTCCCGCCGAACCAGCCACTCCCGTCACGCCTATGCCCGCTTCAGCGATCGCACCCGCTCCCGCTCCGGCGGTCACCCCCGCTTCCGCTCCCGTCACTGCTCCCACTCCAGCGGCCTCCCGGACTAACCCTCCCAGGGTAGCCCAGCCGCGCTCTCAAAAACCTGCACCTCTTCCTCCTACCACGGCCGCTCGAGTACTCTCCAAAGAGGAGGTAGATGCCATCTACGATGCCATTCTAAGCCCCCCGGTCGACTTTTACACCCTTATTTCGGAAAAAATAAGGGAAATAGCGGCAAAAGGTCACCCGGACGAAAAATTAGTGTCGGATTTACAAAGATTATACAGGGAACAGCGATCCTACATCGCCAGCTTAATTTTAACGCCTTCCAATGGCTACTAATAATAATATTTTTACCGCTCCCTCAGAGTGGGCTTTTTCAATACCAACGGTATTCGCGGCCAATGTACCGAAATCGCACATTTTGTCCGCGATAATAACCTAGACGTTTTCCTCATCCAGGAAACGTTCCTCAAACCCGCTCATAGGAACCCTAGTATCCCTAATTTCAAAGTAGTGCGGAATGACCGCACTACTGGCCCTTTAGGTGGCACCCTAATATATTTCAAAAGGTCCCTGCACTGCATACCTCTAGATCCCCCCGAAAACCTGACGAACATTGAGGCTTCAGTTTGCAGGCTAGCAATGACAGGACATCCGCCGATCACTATCATCTCGGCTTACCTCTCACCCAGTAAGGAGCTTCACTCCAATGAAATCTCGACCTTATTGAGCATGGGGGAGTCTGTCCTTCTGGCGGGCGACCTCAACGCCAAGAACACGCTCTGGAGCTGCAACTCTACCAACAGCAGAGGTGCAGCACTAGAGCGGTGTCTTGACACTATTGATATGGAAATTCTAGTTCCATCAGAACCCACCCATTATAGTTCAATTAACGACAATCACCGACCTGACATACTCGACATAGCGCTTACAAGGAACGTTTGCCTACGCGTGCGTTCCATGCGGGTGCTACAAGAGTTAGACTCTGACCACAGACCTGTGATCCTAGATCTAGTCCCTATAAACGGTCCCACAGACACAGGTCCTAACGTACCGATGAAGGTGAAAACGAACTGGCGTCTCCTAGGCACCAAGCTCGAGGACACCTCATCCCCTGATCTCTCCGCGATCCCGACCAACATAGTCACTCCTGAAGAGACGTCCGGCGCGATTCGCTCCTTCACCGCACATATCCAAAACGTCGTGAGCGACAGCTCCGAGAGGGTGCCGGAGGCTATGCTTAGCCATTGGCACCTTCCCGAAGACGTGAAATGTGTGGTGAGGAGGCGAAACGCCGCGCTGAGAGCCTGTAAGACGAATCCCTCCCCGGATCAACGGCATCTAACGCGTTTCCTCCAACGCGAGGCCAAACGTCGCATCCAAGAGGCCGTCGATTCGAGATGGGAAACTCACTTATCAGAGCTAGATCCAACTCACCAGGCTTTCTGGCAGTTGTGCCGTTCCTTCAGGAGGAACGATACAGTCACCATGCCTCCGCTCAACCGTCCGAATCAACGCCCGGCGTTTGACGACGACGAGAAAGCGGAACTGCTGGCTACCAGCCTGGAGGCTCAATGTTCACTCACCTCAGTTCCCATTGACCCAGAGCATCTTGTTGCGGTTAACACTTTTGTCGAAAGTAGGAACGCAATCCCGCCGCCACCGATACCGGTTCCGCGTCCGCGCCCGGCACCCGTTGACCCGGATGTCGACCAACCGCCCGACCCACTCGCGCCGGTAACAATCGAAGAAGTCAGTTCTCTGATCAAGGCGCTCAAAAGACGCAAAGCCCCTGGGGGCGACGGTATATCCAATAGAGTCATGAAAATGCTCCCGGAGCATCTAGTTAAAATTCTCGCTGACATCTTCAATGCAGCGTTCCAAAACAGCCTCTTTCCAGACGTCTGGAAAGAGGCAGTTGTGATAGGTATTCACAAGCCGGGGAAACCCGCTTTCGAACCCTCCTCTTATCGTCCCATCAGTTTACTCAGCGCTCTGGGTAAACTCTACGAGCGAATCGTCCTCGATCGCATCAAGATAGTCGCCCACCTTCACCATCTGCTCCCTCCAGAGCAGTTTGGTTTTCGTAGTAGGCACAGTTGCGTGAATCAGATTCTCCGCATCACGGAGCATATCCACGCCAACTTTAGGCGCGGAATCCCTACCGGTGCTCTTTTCTTCGATATTGAAAAAGCATTCGACAAAGTGTGGCACAACGGCTTGCTCTACAAGTTGTATACCTTCAATGTGCCCACACAGCTCGTACACATCATACGAGAATTTTTGTCGAATCGCGGTTTCAAATATCGCGTGGAGGGAACTCTTTCCTCACGACACACCATCACTGCCGGAGTCCCGCAAGGCTCTGCTTTGTCCCCTTTTCTTTTCTCGCTATACACTAGCGATATTCCTAAACCGAAGGACGCCCATCTGGCGCTCTTCGCTGATGACACGGCAATCTACGCTTCACGTAGAGACCCGGATAAAGTGATCCGCATTTTGCAAACCGCAGCCGACGAACTCGGTGAGTGGTTCCGCAAATGGCGAATCACTGTCAACCCCGCCAAAAGTCAGGCAATTCTCTTCACCAAGAGAATTTTCACCCAAACGCCTAACGCTTCAGTCACCATGGCCAATAAGGCTATCCCTTGGACCAACAACGCCAAGTATCTAGGAGTCAACCTTGATCGGAGACTGAACTTCATCACTCATGTAAACGCGGTACGCGCGCGAGCCGCATTCGCGTTAGCCCGATTTCATTTTCTCTTAAACCGAAAGAGCAAGTTGTCAGCCCGCAACAAGATTAGGATCTACACAACGTGTATTAGACCGATAATGACTTACGCGTCGCCCGTGTTCGCTCACATACCGCCCGCTCGACTTAAGCGTATGCAAGTCCTGCAAAACGTCTTTTTAAGACGAGCGCTTAACGCTCCGTGGTACGTCCGTAATCACGACCTCCACGTTGACACCAACTTGCCGACCATCAGGCACTTTATGCAGATGGCTAGCAGACGCTACTTCGATCGGGCGGCACACCACCCAAACACGCTTGTCCGTCAAGCGTCAATATATACTCCATTTGACCGTGCGAAATGGAGACGTCCTAGATCCGTTTTGTCAGACCCTGATGACGCCATCACTCTGGCCATTCAACGTAAGATCGAGCATCTTAAATCGCTCCCACACTCCACACGACCGATATTCCGTCCCCGCCGACGAGGACCACGCCGCGCTCCCAGTAGCAGCCCCCCCGACCCTGTTAACAATTCCGGCCCGCGTGCCGATGACAGAAATGGATAGTTAGGAAAACATGTCCACACTCCCCTAATCGATGATGTCTTCAACATCTCCCTCTCAGTGACCGCCCTGAGCCGAGGTTCGTAACCCGTTAGTGGGTTGCCCTCAGCGTGGTCACCTAACTTTACGGGTTGAGCGCACCTGCGTTCCTCCCAACAGACCGGTGTGGCTGTATTTGCCGACTCGGTCGGGCAAGCAGCTGTAGGGCCATAAAAAAAAAAAAAAAAAGTATCTTTGTACCACCTGCCTTTATCCCACTTCAATGTAGCGCCAGCGCATAACATATTTTAATTATGTTGCAGAAAGATCTCGGCTTAATTTTTACAACCATCTGCCTAGCCGATGTCAACGACCTCTGGGATGATGGGTGATCTAGTCCCAGGCAAATTGTGTTAGAAAAAACGCGTTGATAGATCTGGGATTCAAGCCCAGGACTTCCCGGTGCACAGCCCATATGCGCCATAATATATACGGGTGCTGCTTGTGGAGACTGGTCTACCTGGACTGTTTTGTTTGCTTGTCAATTCAACTTGCCGTGGCTATGGGGGTTGCTCAGTGTATCTTGTATGTTACTTTGTCTTATATTATTAGATATCTATTGTTATGGTTTAGGTACCTAACCTAAGGTCTTTCTGTATCTGGTACTGTACTGTATTAGTAGATGACTGAAAATTGGTGTTAAAAAGAGTGTGCATGACAGAAAATCAATGTAAAATTTCAGTCTGCTGAGGTCATTCATAGCATCAGTATTTGGACCATACAAATAAGCTGATTCTATATTTCTCTACTAAATTAAAACTTAAAATTTGGTCTCATATATTGAGTGTTTACGGGCCATAGAACTCAGTAGCAGGAAACCCAATTTCTTATATAAAATATTGACTTAATTTCGTTAAAGAAAATGGCGTAGTTCAGTAATAAGTATTAGAATCCTTATGTGTAGTAACGACTCTTTGTAACGTTAGGAATGTATACAAAATAATTAGTTACTGATTAACTCAGAAATTAAGTATTTTTTTTATTAAATATACTTCTAGAGCAATAATAGGTACATTTATAGTTAAGCCATTAAAGAATGTAAATCCATTTCTATTCGTTTAGGCGTAGTACTCACATATGTAGTTTAAACAATTGAACTTTTCCCCACACGTTCCCATACGTGGCCAAAGAAGTTCTAATAGCGTTCATTCACGTTCGAAGCCGTCCAATAAACGTGTACTTGCTACTATGGAAGAAGCCAACAGTCTGCACTGCGACTGCCTAAGTTATGAACTTGGAACAATTTATAATTTATAGGATCATTCTGTTTATTATAAATCTGGTAACTAATAAATAGTAAGTAGTAAGTTATCTAGTATGTATATAAGAGTTTTTAAATGTATGTATATAGTGTTTATCATAAATTAGAGAAAAACTAAATTGGTTTTTAAGTATTATTAAATAAAATAAAAAAATACACCCAACAGTCGCACATCTAGTCCTGACCCCACACTAGGTATAATGTACACCTGTATCGTGGGTATCAGAAACTATGAGAGACTTTCGGTCTCACAATACCCAGACTTGAAACAAATATCTGTGAGCCACACAAATATTTTCTTAATGCGGGGATCGAACACGCAGCCTCTCGCTTCAAGCCGGCTCCTCGCCCTCTGCGCTACAGAGACTATCTGTCTTCAGAGGTCACTTTTAAAGTATTTGATATTTATGGAAACAACATCCGTTCCTTGTTATGTGAATCGTCGGAAAAAAGCTCGATGAAATGTGGGTGCAGTAGTTTCGCCCTGCTTACTCCTTCGGGGATACAGGCGTGAGCTTGTGTTATGTTACTTTTCTCCTATGTGACTTAATAGAAAATTACTGTAATATACATATGTAAAATTGCGTGCAAAAAGTTCTCACTTTATAATTACACGTATCCTTATTCTTACGTTCCACTTACCCAAGTTCACACTCATCGCAGTCGCCCGCGCCGGCGAAAGTAAGAGAGTGACGTCGAGCGCCATTAGTCAAACTGTCGCCCCTTGTCAAATGGTCTGAACTCGCCCTTTCGACGGCCGACCTTCCAATACTGCTAAACACTCGCGGCTGACAGCGTGTGACGTTATTAAACGCTCGTACTTGCCAACGTGCTTAGACGTCCCACTTTTTTCGTAAATTTTTAAAGGAACAGTAGAAAACACTTGAAATTTTTGAAAACCTTTATTCGGGTTTGTAGGCTTATTCCTAAAAATTTAATCGCTGCTATGAGTTCAGACGTGGTACAGATTTTTTGTTTACTTGATATTTACATAATTATGTATAATCAGCGTCTGAATATTTTTATACTAATATACGAACAACATTAGTAAATTAAGTACTTAATTCGTTTTAGATTCGAATCATGAAAAAATTACAAAAATAAATATTTCCAATTTTTTTCTTATAGTTAGTTTATTTATAATACCTACTTATTTAGAGAAAAAGGACGAATTTTAATTTTCTAATAAATATAACGCACAATGAGCCCCTAACCGCCCGTGGCTTGGGTCTCAAGCCACGTCATCGGGAGAGTGATATTTTTTTATATTACTTATATTTAAAAATGTAAATAAAAGATAAATTCATTATCACAAATTACATTTAAAATAAATGAGTTTATAATATGTAATTTGTGGATGGTATTGAATTATTATTATTTTATTATTTATTATTATTTGTAGACATCATCATCAGCTATAGTCCACTGCTGGACATAGACCTCCCCCAAATACTTGTAGATTATTCTTATTTTATTTGTAGACATATAAAGTTTATATTATCCGTAATTCTCGATAGGGACTGATTCACAAAATTCAAAGCGATACTTTTCACAGCACCTCGCCATCAGCACCGAAGCAATAACCTATGTTTTAAGTCTGCAGCAGCACACTAGTAGAAACCTGAAAACAAAAATATACCCGTTATAATCTTTTTTCTACCTGCTCTCCCTCCTTCAAGCATGTTGCAGAAACGATTCGGCTTAGTTTTTACGACCAGCCTGACGTCAACCCCTCTGAAGGTTTCAGTCCCGGACAAATCAAATTAGAAAAATAGATTGTCCGACCTGGGAATCGAATCCGGGACCACAGCCCATATGCTGCCAGACCAAGAAGGTGTACCAGTACCTAATATAAATACATATATACATACATAAAATATACAAACGAATTATTGATAACCTCGTTCTTCTGAAGTCGGTTGAAATTTATCAACAGAAATAATTTTGGTATGATTTACTGGGGGTATATTGCAGTGTGACAGTAAGCAAGATGGGAATAACGAAGATGCCCTAGTTGTATGCCTGTTTACTCCTTTGGGTATACAGGCGTGAGATTAACTGTACAGTATAACTCTATACCTCAAAGGCATACAACATCAAGTACCAAAACACAAATTTTACAGGAGAGGCGAAAGTGTTAGCCGCTAAACTGTGAATCCAATACTGGTCAAAACTTACGGCGATTATTTATTTATATATTCAAAATTTTGTGTTTTATACCATTATAGAGATCTGGTTTTTGCGCATGTATCGGTGTAAAAACAGGATTTTGGAAAAAATGAGCTACTATTGTATCCCCCTGAGGTACAGAATTAATCTAGTGTATTTTTTGCTTAAATCTCACCGTACAATGCAGAAGCAGAACACTTCCAGGCCACTCTCTAAAGAAAAAGTTAAATTAGCTTCCACTTTAATGAAATTTCTTCAGTGTAGAAAATCTTCGTGAAAGTTAAAGGGAATTTTTATACCAAATCTCTATTGAAATTAAACTATTTTTACGGATTATATCACGATTTGGTTTTAATTTTTATGCCCGACGTTTCGGATAAATGACACCTTAGTCTGACCCGTGACCAAGAAGGCTGCAAAGCTTTCGAAACGTCGGGCATCAAAATTAAAACCAAATCGTGATATAATCCGTAAAAATAGTTTAATTTCAATGAATAACATTCACGTAAACCTAAGAAATCATTACCAAATCTCTATTGTCAGGTTTTGTGACAGAACAAATACCTGTCATTGATGCAGAATTATACATAGTTATGTAACATTATTATCTCGTTTTGCATTGAACTGATAAAAGGCTATATTATTTAAATAACGCTTTTTTATGTTGTGATTATTTGGTTTCTCTTTACGTTTTGTTTTTTTTAATAATCCTAAGGCCTCGTAAAAGGCCGGTCGTGATTATTTAGTCCTACAGATGTTTTCCTCATGTACCACGCCAAACTGCCACGTCCTCCTTCTTCTGTCTTCTGTGTTGTAGATAGTTTTTGAAACAATGGGACTAAATTGATATAGCTTGTTTATTCATGTGAAAATATTTATCAAAATCGGTCGAGTCTTAAAGTGGATCGATACAACATACATCATACATAAGCGCACGCCTGTATCCCTGAAGGGGTAGGCAGAGGTGCACTAACGATCTAGAACGCCCACGTTTCGCCAAACTTAGTTCCGTCCCAGAAGAGATAGGGGCGAGCTACCGCCATATCTGGCATAAGTTCCAGACTGAGGGCTTATATCGAAAAATCCAATATCCCTTTGCTCGACCCGGGGATCCAACGCGAGACCTCAGGACGTACCAAAAAACAACTACGCCACGAGGCAGTGTGGATCAATTTTGATGATTATTTTATTTATTTTACTTGAACCATTCAAGATTCTAAATCCCATATAGTTGTGATGACCGGGTTAAGTAATTGTATTCTGTTATTGAAGTTGGTTGTTTCAGTTATTATCTATGGCCAACATATTTTATCATTGTTAAGCAACGAAAATTTGAGAAAAGAACCTAAAACGAAAAATGAAACACCAATCGTGAAGGCATGTTTACAATATATCGTGAAGGAGAAATAATTATAGAAAGAGCTGGGTAACTGAAGGCTGCGGTGCGTCTCTCAAACAATGCTAACTTACATTTAGCTGTCAGTCAAAAACAATTTGGAATTTGGTGCGCGCGGAGGGTCGACCGGGTATGTTAGGAAAATGGATGTATACAGAGCTGAGAATATTGTAATAGTGCCCATTTAATTAATTTGATTGAAATGTTATTACTGTGTTAAGTATAGATTTTTAGGCTGAAATAAGTATGAATTAATTGTTGTTTATTTATGAACCATGAAAGTACCAGTTAAGTGAAAATTTTGTGCTGTTCCTTACCTTAATATGCTTGTGCTTGATTAGATATTGTGGTAAATGAATGGTTCAAATGTTTTCCTTCTTAGTTTTTGCAATAAAGCTGCTTTGGACGCAATATTACTTTTGGAGCAAAATATAGTTTATTATTATGGTGTTAGATGGCAGAAAATATTGATAAGCAGCATTATTAAGGCCACAGTTCCACAGAGAGCAGTTAGTACCGAGTTTTGCCTTCTAACAACCATAATGCATTCATCTAGTTGTATTGGCCCCTGACAATTGGTACAACAAATATTCGAAGAACACAAACTAAACTACAAACATATTAATATGTTCAATGTAAAAAAATAATACTTGAAAAAAGAAAAGAAAAAAGATGATTAGAACGTACAAAATAGAAACAACTGCGTAACTCTATAGAGATCCAGGCCGCTCTCTCCCGTTACAGGAACGGCCCGGTTGCTACTCCATCCATCATTTCCTCCATCCACTCGCCGGGTTAAGCACATAAGTGACATTGACGCCGACCTAGACCATCATAACTTGATCCCTCTATCGTATCACCACAAACTAAAATATATATTTAACTAAATAACATAGAGATCAGAGTAAATTGGCCGTTCCTTCTTCAGGCCCGTCATGTCCTGTTACGTTCAGGTAAATGACGTTTTTGATTTGAACTCTGAGTGACAATAAAAATATAAGTCAAAAGGTTGAGAAGCTTTAAACAGAAGAGAGCACATAGGGATAACATTAAATGACTTGTTTTATAAATTGAATCAGTATAATAGCAACTGTTTTCTTCTTTATGAATAGATTTATGTTCCGCATATATAGGGCCTTACTTATAGAAACATTTTAGCTGAGCATATGGTTAAGAATATTCTGTCACTTTTTTCCCTGTGGGAAAATGAAAGTGACAGACTATTCTTAACCATATGCTCAGCTAAAATGTTTTTATAAGTAAGGCCCATTGTGTAGTGTCATCACGTTTCTACTAGGTATACATACACGTAAACTCACGCCTGTATAACTAAAGAGTAGACCGAGGCGAACTAGAGAACTAGAACACCCACCGTTCTTTGAGCTCATTTCCGTCCTAGATGCGATAGAGAGGCGAGCCTATGAGATACAAATTCGAGACTCCGGTCTGATACTGAGTAGGAAAGCCCAATATCCCTTTACCCTACACGGGGACCGAACCAAAAATCTTGAAACGGTAGTAGTACTACACACGCAATACCACGAGGCCACCTAGTCTGATCTATTTAGTAAATACGCTTACGTATAAGTGTATACGTTATGTTTGATTGCCATGCTGGCGTGGTTGTATTCCGGTATGACTACTGTCCTATGGTCTCGGGTTTGATCCCCGGGTCGGCCAAAGTGATATTGGATTTTCCTATAACAGTCCGGAGTTTGGAATTTGTGCCCGATATGGCCTATGGGCTCGGCCCCTATCACATCTGGGACGATACTAAGGTCGGCGAAATGTGGGTGATCTAGTTCGCTAGTGCGCCTCTGTCTACTCCTTCGGGGATACAGGCGTGAGCTTATGTTTATGTATGTTCGTTATGACTCTACTATACTCAAGAAAATTCCTGTCTGCACTTTACATACTACGGATAATCTCTAAGTCAGAAAATTTTAATCTATAAATTTAAAAATATTCATCTGATTATGTTAATTAAGAAGCTATAGCATGAATGAATTTAAATAATTCAAATTTAAAATTCATAACTTCATTGTTAAGAATTCATGTTCGAAATCAAATTTATATAATGATCCATTCAACGGGAGCCTTTTGCAATTTTTATCACGCAAAAAAGTTATGTTGACCACAAATTGAGTTATTATAAATTTCGCAAAGGCGTTAAATTGCAATATTATAATGACTGCTATTATACGGTGGCGGGGAAAACGATCGGTATACTGTAATTGTGCATATAAACTCGCATTATATATGTTATCGTATACGTGTGAGTGGTGAATAAATAGCTTTTTTGCACCTTCTCTTATCGTTATGTAGCTGTAATTCTGCTTTTACATATTCCTGGCTGGAATCGTTTGAAATTGGAACATTACCAGACGTTAACTAAGGATACCATCCATTAATAAAATTCAATTTCATAATTAATTAAACATAAAATTACGTACTGTAATAACACTGATTTTAATTGCCGTTAAAATGATTATCATGATTGAATCACTTAATCGCTAATTTCATTTCTGCAAAGATCAAAAATAGAAGGGATTAGATGGTACTAGAAAAGCTTATAAGGAATTATTTTTTTGCTTTGATAGATATACATGAATTTATCGACCAACGTCAAAAAAGGAGAAGGTATTAAATTCCCCTGTATTGTTTTATGTATGTTACGCGATATCTCCCCCAAATGTGGACCTTTCTTTCTACCTGCCCTTATCCCTTAATGTGGGGTCGGCGCAACACACTTTTTCAAGCATGTTGCAAAGAGGATTTTGGCTTAGTTTTTACGACCGGCCGCTTGTCTGACGTCAACCCCCTATGAGGGATCCAGTCCCGGGCAAATTAAATTAGAAAATTTACTTTGCCCAACCTGGGAATCGAACCCAGCACCTCCCGGTTTACAGCCCATACATGCTGCCACTAGACCAAGGAGGCGACTGTGGACCGATTTTAAAAATTCTTTTTGTATTCGATAGAGCTTATTTTAAAGGTCCCATATAAATTTAGTTACGATCGAATTTGTAGTGGGTCTGTTAAGTTTTTATTGTCAACAAACTTCCTCGGTGGCTGGGACCATAGCTATAGAGTATAGACATTGTAGAACGACCTTAAGAATACAATTCCACCTACAACCCTGACCAAACTAAATATAATTACATAGCCGAATGCAAAAATTTTAATGGAAGCCACCGAACCCCAATCCCGGGCAGCATTGATCAGCCGATCTGCTTTCGAACGTCGCCAGTGGAGCGTTGTTGATAAATGATCCCGCGGCCCGGGACAATGCGCCCTGCAGATTCTTTTGTTGATACGCCCGCTTTTTGTATGGACACTGATGTTTCTGTAACGTGACGTGTCCGCGACGTGTCCGGCCATTTACCGCATTTTTTCGTGTAATTTTAGGCATTGCGCAGAATAGGGAATGTAACAATATTTGGTTACTAAATGTAACCTCTTCTACCTCTATACACCAGAATTTCGTCGAACTGTTTGATAAACTAAATAATTTCGAAATGTGACTGATACGAGAAATCGCGACAGTACCGTTTTACGCTTTGGGATGCTCTGTTAAATCATTAATCTATGTACAATAAATTGTATTTAAACACGGTAATGATTGGTATCTACAAAATACTTATAAATCTCGAGAATGATTTGAATAGGTCTGAGCCATTACATCTGGTCTATCCTTTGGCCGTTCTTCATCGGCCACTATTCAGTATTATGTCTTGCTGTCTAATAATAAATATTATCATTCAATGTACGAGACAAAAAAATATAAATCATCATCGTCATCATCATCATCAGCCATAGGACGTCCACTGCTGAACATAGGCCTCCCACAAAGATTTCCAGATCGATCTGTTGGAAGCGGTCTGCATTCAGCGACTTCCTGCAACCTTATTATAAATATGACAGAATGTTTATTAGTGCCTCCTAAACATAATAACATCACAATAGAACACAAAAAACTACAGATAACCCTTAAAGGTCAGCCATGTTAATACATCAAACAGAAGATAATTTAAAAAGTGCAATAAATAGTTTATTCTCTAAGTAAACGCTAATTGCCCTTATGTTACAATTACGTCATAATTTATGATGGTTGATAGTGGGCGTTTGAGCGGGCGTATCATCAAAGTGCACCGTACAGCTGTTGATAAGGGCCAATTATGAATAATGAGTAATGGATGAATGAAACAAACCTCGCGTGGCGTTAAGTGCATTTCTTTCTACCTGCCCTTATCCCACTTTAATGTGGGGTCGGCGCAACACACTTTCTCAAACATGTTATCTGAGTGGTAGAGTCACGCTCTAGACAGTAACGTCTACAGCACGAATGGGCCGGCTCGACCGGTTTGATACCACTGTCTCACGGAAAACCGACGTAAAGTGGCAGCTTGCTGTCGCGTTTCGTTCGGTGAGTGAGATTTCCGGTGGCCCATTTGCCCCCCCCCCCCCTTCCTTTCCCAATCCCTTTTTCCCTTCCCGTCCATTTTCTACTTTTAGGTTAGCAACGCACCCATGATTCCTTTTGTGTCTTGGATGTCTATGGGCGGTGGAGATCACTTACCATCAGATGACCCATCTGCTCGTTTGCCAATCTCTGCTATATAAAAAAAAAACCTCTCTGAAGGATCCAGTCCCGGACAAATTAAATTAGAAAATTAGCTTTGACTGACCTGGGAATCGAACCTAGGACCTCCCGGTCCACAGCCCATAGGTATATGCTGGCACTTGACCAGGGAGGTAACATTAAGGAATGGTAATGCAAAATATATGCAATGATGTACTACTAGCGCCTGCTTGGTCAAGTCATGGAAGCGTGAATGGGCTGTAAACCGGGAGGTCCCAGATCGTGCGGATTGCGAGTCGCCTGGAACTGGTTCCCTCAGATGGAGTTACCGTCAGGTAGACAACCGTCTTTTTGGTAGAGATAATTCTGTCGTTTGGGTCAATTCTGTCAATATGACAAATACATGCCAAAAAATTAAGAGCATAAACTACTCCCAGGCTACTAATAACTGAGCCGAATCCTTGCCGCAACAATTTGAAAAAGTTTATGCCGATCCCACGTTGAACTGGAATAAGAAGAGGTAGAGAAATTCTGTACATACCATCAGTGTATACATGCCACTAGCTACAGCGCCATCGTGCCTTTAAATACACTTTGATCATATTTTAATATCCTCGTTATTGTTAATTAACGGCAGACATGACTCACTCCTTACCGTCGAGGCAGTCCATACTCCGTGAATCCAAACACTATCGATGCATTCAAATATCCATTAGAAGGTTTCTTTTGATCCAATTTCAATGAGCTCTGGCTGGTTCGACGTGAGGATTAATTAGAGCTGCCATTCATGTATTCAATGTGCTGCCGGACCGAATTATACTTGCCATCGGAAAACACCGAATTCAAATGCACCATCTATATCCTTGTATTGGACAGAATATAAATAATATTATGAGAACAGCAAATAATGTAGCAATTAATTATGGTGCCTCAGTTTCTTTTTTACAAATCAATATTTTTAAGGAAACGTTGATTCCATCATTATCATCATCATCATCCATGGGACGTCCAATGAACAAATCAAAGACTTTGTATACTACTAGATAAGCTGTTTAGAAATAAAATTGTGTCACATTACGGGGAGTGTTTGACGTTTGACGGCTAAGGAAAGGAGCAGATCTCTATAGTAAGTTGCGGTCAATTGGCGGAAACTTAATGCGCACATTCTTTGTACCGAACAACCTATCTAGTAGTATACATAGAAGTCTGGAACAAATAAATAATATGTCACATGAGTCAAGAGTTTAAGACTCGGCCACCCGTAACTATTGGTTATATTAAACTCTACCCAAAAAAAAGGTTTTGAATAAAAGCACAAATTGATATTATTTGTATTCGTTAGAAGTGGCGTTGATATAAAATATGAATCAATGAATAAATATGCTTGTTAAAAAATACTTTTTGACAGATTTTAATATATGATTAATTATTTTGGACTTATCGCTTGTTATTAATTAAATTTGTGTGGGTGTTGGGGATTTCCATAATGTCTGATTGCTATACAAATCTTTGTTTTGTTACACTTAATTAATACAATAAAATCATATTAACATGCATTTTAATGTCTTTTGATTGCCTTTTTAAGGTTATTTTGGTTGTAAACAACTCACCAATTTGCTCTTCAACCGCAACCGCACAGTATCTTTTTTTAAATAATTTATGGCACTTGATATATTTTTTTTGAAAACTAAATAATTAGTCTTCCATTGTTAATACCTTATAAAACAACTAATATTCAGGTAAAATAAACAAAATATGGACTAATCAGAAGCAGCCATCTTGGCAAAATGTTGAAACGCATGCGTAGACAGCTTACCCTCGGGCAAGGGGATGCTTATATTGGTTTCTCTCTTTATCATCTAACTATGCCATATTGGCGTCCCTGTTTTACTAACTCTATTGTTATTCTCTATTCAAATGGCAAGAGGGTCGATTTTGGGACGGTGGGGTTCTTTACGCTGTGAAGTTAGCAGCGGATGTTATAGTTAAAACAAATTTAGATTTTAATATTACTTAAAAGAAAAGAATTTTCGCAGATACCTCAAACGTACATATTTTGATAATGGAACAGACTCAAATGTTTAATATTATAAAATAAATTGGATTTTTTATCTGTCACAAGTTGTATAGCGCGTGACGTAATAAGTGGACAAGTTAAGTAGAAGGCTTGTCCTTATAGAGTTGGAACTTTGTTCTAATTCATAATCTGAAGAGAGCTCTGGCAATTTGACTATTCTATTTATGAAACTTTCTTTCTTCCCATACGCCGCAGCATTCTTTTTCAAGCATGTTGCAAAAAGGATTAGGCTTAGTTTTGTCAACCGGCTGACTGCATGACGTCAACCCCCACTACACACACCCGGGCTCGGGCAAATTGAATTCGGAAATTCGCTATGCCCGTTCTGGAAATCGAACCTAAGGCATCCCGGTCCACAGCCCATATAGGTTGCCACTAGACCAAGGAGGCGACTCTATAATTTATTATATTTATTAGATGATCTCAAAAAATCAAAGCATGTGTTAAAAAGATTTTTTTTGAATAATAATATGAAGTATACAAATTTTTGATTGAGAAATAAATTGAAAAAACCTAAACCTGGCTGTTAAAAAGTTATTAAACTTTACAAAATTTTAAGCATCATAACTAGAATAAATATTTTAAAAATCATTAACAAAAGCCTTTCCATTCGCCGAAAGTAAGTCAGGTAGCCCTTAACAGGATTACTAAGCAAATTTTTTACAACGCAAAATCTGGTAAGTAGTCAAAACATGTCAAAATTGCACACAACACCCGAAGGTTCCCTAGTGGCTTATGGAAAAGTTAATCGTATTTAGAAATCGGTCTCTGTAGCAAAGGGTTCCGATCTTATTTAAGTTATTGTTTGAGGGTTCCACTAAAGGGATTAGGGATACTTTTCTAAGCGCGGTTTTACAAGCGAATTTGTTAATTGCTTCCGAGATTAAGGGATAATAAAATAAGTTTGTAAATAATCAGGATTAACTCCTCTTTATTTTAGCGCCTTTGTGATTGACTAGAGAAGTACAAAATCATAAATAATCAACCTTACAATATTGTTTAATGTACCGAATAATTTATATCTAAATAGGAACAATGCGCTTATCATAAAAATATTATTTACAATACATTTTCTTAAAATTACTAAAACCTTAAAATTAGGAGGTACACACGGAATGTTATCATCAGTCATATTTATATATCTCTATTAAACTTAGCACTCTATACAATATAAATCTAGACTGTATAAATGTGGTCAGAAAATAATTTTTTTTAAGTGTTTTAACTACTTGTTGAAACTTCCTTATTTACAATCACTTGAAAATATCACCCGTGCATCATGGCCTTAAATTCGTGATATATCCGCCTGTGACGTCACATGTTGTTTGACATAACAACACAACGATTTATACAAGATATGTTTAGTTTCTACAATAATGTACAGTCTTATTTAAATGGCAATGATAATCGTACAAAAATTATAATTTGTCGCGTATCTGTGATTATAAACAAAATTAATAAAAAAAGAAAGCCCTGTTATGCCGACGAAAGTTTGTCGCACGCAGGACATAAACAGAAATTTAACAGAAAACCACCATTTATGAAACTGCTTTATTTTGTTTCAAATTGTATTATTGCGGATACACACCGGCCGAATGAAGGCGAACGAATCTATACCTGTTGCGTTCACACAATCAAACTTTCGCTGTTGTGGGAATGAAACAGGCATGATTCGTTCGCCTTCGTTCGGCCCGGTGTGTACGCGCCATGATGCGGCTTCGAAATCAATAGTTTTTTTTTATGTTCTCGCTTGTGTGGCGCGATATACCGTCTTCGTCTGAACAAGATTTAAATGTTCATGAAGTATCATAATCTTCTACTAAAATGTTTGTGGTACTCAGAGATATATTATACAACGAAAAGTATAATTATGTAGGTTCTTAAGATTTCAGGTACATTTTTGATTATGTTTTCGAGAATTCTAATATAATCAATAGAAAATCTATAGCAATATTATTATATAGCCTTATCAGGCTTAATGGGAATTTCAAATAATTGTACTCGGTGAGGATATTGCAATTACTATCACGAGCCAGGAGTCTGTCATATCTTTGGTATAACACTTCCATACGGTGGCATCATGCAATTCTGCGGCATATTTCCCGGCATATGACCCATATTAGTCTGCATTGAACCCATATGATAATTAGGATATTCCATTTGTTGCCTACTGTCCATATATTCAGGAGCATTACCTAACTTAGTAGCACCGATATCATCAACTCCATAGGGGTCTGGTGAAGTGGTCAACTTGCCGTCTTTCTTTGCTTTCATTCTTCGGTTCTGAAACCAAATCTTGATCTGTCTCTCCGTAAGTCCGAGGGCGTGGGAAACTTCAATTCTCCGTCGTCTTGATAGGTACTTGTTAAAGTGGAATTCCTTTTCCAACTCCAATGTTTGAAATCTTGTGTATGTTTGTCTTGTCCTTTTTGAGCCTTCCTTTTTGTCATCATCTGTAAAAACAACATCGTTTGATTAAATATTTTTCAATAAAGTAAAGGTAGTTAAAGATAGGTTAAATAAATGACTTATACTAACTTCCAACACCCTTCATCCAGGGATAGAATGCTTGCACTTCGGCTGCAGCGGCCATCTTGTTCTCAGCATAATCCGCATTGTTCCCGCCCGGTTCGACCCTCGTCACTTCTTGACAGGATTCCGCGGGATCCTGTGATGACTGCGCACCTTCACTCGGTGCCGGCGCTCCACCCACAGCATCTTTCTTGATTGACGTCTGACCCTCCAAGTTTTCAAATCCACCATGAAATTGCGACAAATTGCATTCTTTCTCAGCTGCGGTCTCATTACTTTTTTCCCATTCGCTAACCTCTTCCGTGTATGCCATTCGTTGCAACATTTCTTGCGAATACAACTTATCGCATTTAACGAAGTAAGGTGGAGGGTTTTTATTAGATTTTGGTTTTGTTAATAAAGCTCTCAGGTTGGGAGAATCGTTGGATTCGGGGCTTGGTGGTTTAAAGTTCCCAGTAACACTTTGCGGGGATCCATAGCTTTCAGGTATACTGCATTGTCCGGGAGAATTGATAGATCTGACATCCTCAACTTTATCAAACACTCCTTGGCCGCTCAAAGGTTGCATTCTGCCGTCAGGTGAATAGCTTTCTTGCGGCTGCGCATAATAGTTCATTTCTCTCCACTTTTGAACCATATCCAAATTAGTATTATTTACGTTGTAATTTGTCTGATAGCCATGCCAATTTGGTTCCGATTTGACAACACCATCGTTAGGTATATTTTGCTCATACATTTTCCCGGGATAACTAGCACTTAACATGTGAGCATATTCTGGGTTTTGAGGATAAAAGTTCTGATAGTTGTAATAATTAGCCGGCATAACTGGGTATTGCTTGTTTCCGTAGTACTTAGCCTGTCTTGCACTATGATCGTTCACATCAGCACAGTTCCACATATCACTAGCACGGTTAGTCGCTACCGAAGACATTGTCCAATTAACACTTAACAATAATAATTAGCACTTTCACTTACATAGGTCAACTAAAACACTGGACTGCGTGGGAGATGTTTCTCCTGGATTGACTGCGAAACGAATGCAGTAAGTGCATGAAGCGGCACGACCCTAACAAATGTAATACTTTTATGTGACCTAAAAAAAGTTTGGGGTACTTTCAACAATAGCGTCGCCATTGTCCCTCCGTGGAGTTGTAAAGCCGTTTTTTCTGTCTCGCTCTCTCACTAAATCGTCGCGTATAATGCAATGCAAATGAAAGGGACAGGAATAGTCAGTACGTTTGTAAAAATATTTGGCAAATAATCTGTCAGTGTTTACAATGCCAATATTTCCAATAGTTGTGCATGTGTGCGTGCGCATCGGTTTTGGAATCATTGATTGGTGTATGCATGTGTGCGTTCAGCGTATGAGAGGGTGGTATAGATTGATTTTATTATTGGTTTTGGTATAAAGCCGCCTATGTGTGTCACTGTGTTGCATTTACGTGTTTTTATATAGGGGGATGCTAAATCCAAACCTGTTAAATTAATTTTGGTATTTTATAAATAAAAACGTCCACTTTGATATAACATAAGTTCGCGCCTGTGTCCCCGAAGAGGTAGGCAGAGGCACAGTAGCAAACTAGAACACCCACATTTGCCGAGCTTAATTCCGTCCCAGATGTGATGGGGGAAAAATTAACACTTTGAAATAACAAAATAGATATAGGTATTTATAATTTTATTTGACATAATTTTAAGAACATCGTCGTTAAATATACATTTACTACCTGTTTTACATAAATAACAACTTTATCTATGTTGTATTAAATAGAATTTGTACGAAATTTTGCTTCAGCCTTTGGTCGACTATAACTCGTTAACTTGTAAAGCGGCTTACTCTTGATAATGTTCCTTTTAAATTTGTTGTATA
This sequence comes from Clanis bilineata, assembly GCA_036417725.1. Lineage (NCBI taxonomy): Eukaryota > Metazoa > Arthropoda > Insecta > Lepidoptera > Sphingidae > Clanis > Clanis bilineata. The sequence goes on from CM071142.1 coordinate 6,169,904, forward strand.
TGTGGCTACCATGATTTTTTCACATTTCTGGAACCAACAGTTTAGCTGGTAGGGAGTGCGGACACTTGACCTTAGCAAAAAAATTGTCCTTTAAAGCCTAATATTTCGGAAAGGAATTCTTGGATCAAAAAAATAGTTTTATCAATCCCTCAATGTTTTTAAACAAACTATCCAAATATATCCCACACCATAGGATAATCGAGAAAAAAAATCATCCCCCACTTTACGTGTAGGGAGGTACCTTAAAATATTTTTTTTCAATATTTTATTTTACCGTTTTGTCGGTGAGACTGATATGTATATCCATGCCAAACAGCTTTCTAGTACTAGCAGTCTCTAACCTAATCCCTAATAATGTGTACACATGTGGGTGTGTGCACATACACATGATAGTGTTTTTTTTTCTTTTTTTCCCCTCTGTGTATTTTAATAGACCTAAGTACCTAATTGTGTAACAGCTAAAACGCAATAAATGTCATTTTCATTTTCATTTTCATTCATTAATCAGATAGACAGACAGACATGACGAAACTATAACGGTCCCATTTTTGGCATTTTGCATCAGAACCCTAAAAATAGTTTGCTGGGCCAGAGATTTTAACCTGGCACCTAGATACAAAGCCTATATATACATGCTACCACTAGACCAAGACGGCTACTGTTATTCAGAAATAGTGAAGCTTTTTAACAGTAAAATATTTTTAAATTTGTTCCGTAACCTCTATAATATTATATTAGTATTTTTCAAACATGCTCTATAAGCGTCCATGAACATAACTCATCCGGCGTAACAGTTCAATCGGGGGTCGTGACAATGACGCAGTGTGAAGCCGTGCGCGTGCGTCGCTCCGACTCCCGACTCCTGACTTCGATGTGCTAATGTCCTTGCATTTGGACTTCATTATAACATATTTTTTTTTTGGTTATATTAATTAATTATTAGATATATGGTTACAGATGAATATATAAATGTACGGTTTACAGTAGGCAGCGACTTAGCTGTGTCTCTCGCATTGTTGAAGTCCACGGACAGCGGTGACGCTTTCCATCATAATTCATCAGCTTCACTTCGGCATTAAGCGAATGCAGTTTCTAGATAAATTGTTTATTTATTTATGTCGATTTATATATATCTACGAATGACATATAGATTAAATCATGTTAAGGACTAACTCTAGATTACTAATAGTGCTGCAAGTCGTCATAAAAATTTTATTGGTTAATGTTTGATTAATCCTAATCACAGTTATTTGTCACAGTGGTTGTGACGGTGACGCTGTTCAGCATTCAAGATAAAGGTCACAGCATACTTATACAACACAGCTCGCATAGCAATAACGTTTACCTCATTTAATACTGTGCGAAAGTCGACGCGATGCGGCCGCGATATAGCAGGGCGGAGTGTTCGCGTCGCATCGGGTCACGTAGTCATAGCGACGTGACATCGTACAAGTGTGGTACGACCATTATGACGTATGAATTTACTTTTGCCACGATCGGTAGATCGTTAGAACGATCAAAAATATTTAATCAGCAATATTTTTAATAATAATCTTTCAAATGAATAACATCCTTAAAGATGTTTTAAATTAATGTCTGTTGATTACAGATAAGAAATTAATATTCCCTTTAAACGCAACATTTTATAGTGATATCAAAGCATAATACATAATATTCCGTAAATAATATCTGTGTAACTGTATTAAGTAGGTATTGAAACAAATCTGCAGCATCATGCAACGTACGCAGAATTCGGCGTCCAATGGTAAAGCTGTATCCACACTGCCGAAGTCGACATATGCATTCTTTGTCACTGTACACACCTCCCGGAATCACACATCTGTTCGACATGCGCACACCCCCTTACACACGCATTGTGTCCATGGTTATATGAAAACGACAGTTTACCTCATTTTGGGTGAACGTGGTTTTATTTGGATGAAATTTTGTATAATTTGAGGAATAATAATACTGCCTCGGTGCGTGGTTGTATTTCGGTACGACTACCGTCCTGAGGTCTCGGGTTTGTTCACGGGATGGGCAAAGTGATATTGGATTTTTCCATATCAGCTCAGAGTATGGAATGTGTGCCCGATATGGCGATAGGCTCCTCTCTTGTCACATCTGGGACGGAACTAAGCTCGGTGAAATGGGGGTATTCTAGTACGCTAGTGCGCCTCTGCCTACCCCTTCGGGGACAGAAGCGTGAGCTTATGTTTGAGGAATAATTTCATAATATACTTATTTCGAAAGCGGAATATTAATGTATTAATAATACAAATACTGTTCAGTCCACGTGAAAGACACAGATATTAAGAAGTAACAATAAAAAACAAACTTGGCAAAGTGTGAAAAAAGAAACATAATATCATCAATAAAACGAAGGAAATAATAATACATACATACATAGAGTCACGCCTTTTTCCCATAGGGGTAGGCAGAGACAACGGATTTCCACTTGCTACGATCCTTACACACCTCATTCGCCTCATTCAGTCTCGTTACATTCTTCATGCACGTCGGTTTAGGGTACTTTTAATTTGACCTTTCTCGAGTATATCTCTGACTTGGTCAGAGAAAGTTCGATGAGGTCTTCCCCTTCCAACTCTACCATTCACGCTTGCCATATATATTTGCTTTGTCAACCTCCTCTCATCCATCATCTCTACATGCCCAAACCACCGCAACATTCCTTTCTCGATCTTTACTATTTCCTCTTACAAACCACACCGCTCTCTCACCACACTATTAAATAATAATAAATAAAAATAATAATAATAACTCATTATGATTAGTCATATGTTCCCATCTCTACCAATATGTGGTACAGATTTGCTTAAACCTTTTCAATGTTAATTTATCATAAAGTTAACTTCAATCCATTAACTTTAATGTGATTGTTCATTATAATTCAATTTAACAATCAATAAAAATATTGGTTTTTAAAACCAAACAAATAAATATTTAATCGGCAGATTAAGCGTACAGCCATCTCTCGCGCTCAGTGCACTTTGAAAAATAAAAAAAGTTTTATATCAATTTCACACCGAATTCCAAAATCAATTTCTATCGAACCCCAAGTTCAATTTATTTTATAAAACATCACAACTGGAACAAAATATTTATCGCAAAAATGAACTCTACATTGTAAAAATAAGATTTGATTTAGTTTGTTCATTATGTTAAAGCTGAACACCATTCATTGCTGGGTCAAGTCAAAAAGATTTAAAAATAACAATTGTTGGTCCTTATATATAAGATAATAAAATACATTTTGGTTGCGCAAATTCTCACAACATTCTCGTCATACTGTGGCGCTGACAATGTAGAGTCATTAATCTTGCAAAATCAATCGATGGCTTATTCAGAATATTGTATTTGGTTTGGGCTCACGGCTTTGACGATATTTACTTTGGATCTTTTACACTAATTTATGGTCTGCGCGAAAAAATGTCGACATCTGTCGTTTTGCCGAGAACATCGTAAAAAAACACAAAGGAGTAAAACTACCTACGTATACTAACCGAACTAGGACAGTACCTAATGGTGGCGAAGGACAAACGTTTTCAAAAAGGAAGCCAACTCTTGTTGACTATAAACGATTACGGCAATTCTGTACAATGTCTATTGAGATAGTTTAAAAAAATATATAAGTAATTTTCGTTGAATTATGCATTAACCCGTCGAGAGCGGCATATATAGAGGTATATGTTACATACGTGTATGGGCCACCGAAGGCCGAGCCGCCCGTGACTATCTAAAATGCGAAATACAATAACTCGTATAAGTAAGTAATTTTAAGACATGTTTAAAATGGAAACTGGAAGTAATAGATTTATATGGATTCTTCGCCACTGGTAACTATTTTTCGTTCTTTACCACGTTTTTTATTTGTCGGCAATACAAACAGGTCGCAGGGGCGAACAGAAGGCGGCTTCTTGTAAAATAAAAACAAGATTTTCTTCGTTTATTGGGGTGCTAAAATAATAAAATACTTTCTAGTTCATATCTCAAAATGTTTTGAGGATGCCGACGCGCCGCATGTCATAAAGTTTGTACCTGCCCCCGGTGTTTGCAAATTTTTTGTTGGATAAAAATGTTAAGCACATGTCGGCTAAAAACCACGTAGATTCGTCATAAACTAGGCCAGGCTTTGTCCAAGTAAATAGACATCTACTTTGACTAAGATCCTACAAATAATCTGATCTAACTACTGTTTAATCCGCAGCAACGACGAAAATGAATTCGCAGTTTTTGTCTATTTATTCATGAAAATAACAAAACATAAGCTCACGCCTGTATCCCCGAAGGGGTAGGCAGAGGCGCACTAGTGAACTAGAACACCCACATTTCGCCGAGCTTACTTCCGTCCCAGATGTGATAGGGGGCGAGCCTATCGCCATATCGGGCACAAATTCCAGACTCCGGGCTGATATGGAAAAATCCAATATCACTTTGCACGACCCGGGGATCGAACCCGAGACCCCAGAACCGTAGTCGTACCGAAATACCACCACGCCACCGAGGCAGTCATGAAAATAAATAATTACATATTAAAACATTATAATAGATAGATATATTTACAAAGTATATATCAATACACAAACTGCAATATTTTCCATAGATTAAATAAACCAGTAATTAGATGGTAAGTGGGCAAACGAGATTTTTTTGTGTATATTTGATAGCCTCCGTGGCGCAGCGGGCGAGTAGCCGGCTATGAAGCGAGAGGCCGCGGGTGCGATCCCCGCACCAAGACAAATATTTGTATGGCCTACAGATATTTGTTTCGGGTCTGGGTGTTGTGAGACCGAAAGTCTCTCATAGTTCCTGATACCCATGATACAGGTTATACCTAGTGTGGGGACAGGACTAGGCGTGTGAATGTTGGGTGTATTAATTTATTTATATCGGGCACAAATTTCAAACTGATACTGAAAAATTCAATATCACGTTACCCGCCCCGAGGATCGAACCCGCGACCTCAGGACGACAGTCGTACCGGGCACGCAATACCACTATGCCACCGAGGCAGTCAGTGGTTCTACAGAATGTAATATTTTGGTAACAGTTGTCGCTTCGTGTTCAAACAGGAAAACTATTTAGTCGCGCTTCATGCTTACAAAGACAATGATGTGAACATTGTTCAGTCCCATTATTTGATCTGTTTGCTGTTTGTTGACAGTTAAACTGGTAAATTTGAAGATTTATGACTTTCCTTAGTAGTAAGAAGTGCAACGGGAAAACCGATGACAACTGATGTACCGTACAGATAGTAATGGGTGTACGGTAGTTCAAAATCACTTATTCAAATGGATTGGAACAATCACTCGACAATTCATAATGATATGCCCAAATCTAACCATAGACCAAAAATCAATAACAAAAGACAAAATATATTGAAAATATAGATTTTTATTTGAATATACTATTATTATAATGGATTTAGTAGTAGAAGAGTATTTGCTAAAGGGAAAAGGTATTAGGAAGATGATAAGCGTGCAACTTCTTGTTTTTACTAGTACCTACACATGCAGCAGAGTTTATAGTTTCTTTTTGATCCACTTCTAAAAGGAGAAACTCCTCAATTCGGCTGTATTTTTATGTACGTTACTCGATATCTCCGCCAAATGTGGACCGATTTTCAAAATTATTTTTGTGTTCGATAGAGCTTATTTAAAACGTGGTCCCATATAAATATGGTCACGATCAAATAAATTTTGAATTCGGTAAATAATATTATTAAGGCTTAAAAATCATTGTGTATTCATAAAATCTGCGGCCCGGGTAGGAATATTTTTGACAATTGAATTCTTATCGAGCTCAATTCGCGCTTGTGGCATTTGTATGAAATATAAACCAAACGTCATCAGTGCACAGGGAGCCCGATATAAATTCGATTGCCAAAAATATTCCTGCTAGGGCCACTAATATTTAAAGGTAATCAAAATTTGTCTGAGTGGCGCGAAAATAAATTTCCTTTTTTAACGGCAAAAATGCAAAAGTAGAGTTGTAAAATTTCTATTTTACGACACACCCTTTGCATTTGCAAAAAATCTTTGCAATATTGTTTTGACGTGTCCTTGACCAATATTTTACGACAATCAGTTTAAAACTGAACAATAAAACAATTTGCTTCAATAGGCATTAACGACTTCTTAAAGAACAAACAACTTATAAAAAATCTCACAAGATACCGACGACATTCAAAGTGATAGGAAATCCTTTTTGAGTTTTTTACTCACAGTATAAAGTCGCCTCCTTTGTCTAGTGGCAGCCTATATTGGCTATGGACCCGGAGGTCCTTTCGTTCGATTCCCAGGTCGGGTAAAGCGAATTTTCTAATTTAATTTGCCCGGGACTGGATGCCTCATACGGGGTTGACGTCAGGCAGGCAGCCGGTCGTAAAAACTACGCCACATCCATTCTGAAACATGCTTGAAACAGTGTGTTGCGCAGACTTACATTAATTTGGGATAAAGGCAGGTAGAAATAAAGAAGTACATGCTCAAGGGAGGAGTGGCATTTATTCGGTAAATTTTAAGAATGCCCAGTATATGTGAGGCCTTTATTTAATTTACCTATAAATAATCATCAGCCCAACACACTGCTGGGCCTGGGCATGCTCAACTATTGAGAGGGGTTAGCCTTAACATTAAAAAACACCGTGAAGAGACCTGCACACCGAAAATTCTTCACGAGAATTTAGAAGATATGAGATATCTACTAACCAGTAACGTGTCTAGCCAATTCAGACAGAGCAAGCCTAGTTGATCTGTGATCTATTTCCGTCCCGGATCTAGATTGCTTTCGCCTTTATAAAATAACGAACAAGTGTTTGATAACGTCAAATGAACTTGACGTCAAATACAACGATATGATAATAATATTATGATAATACAAAGTCAGTTATATTTATGTTAGTTTATGGCCTAACCCAAGCGAAGATAGAAGGTTCAAACTAGGCTACGTAAGAATTTAATTACTACGGAATTGATTGGTCACCGTCCAAAATTCCGTTTTACCATTGACTCCGTGTCCACAACATACCATAAGGGGCTAAAACCGATTTTAGTAAGCAAACATTCCTAATCGACTGCGCCCAGTATAATCTCTTGCCGTGATATTATGTTGCATTATGGGACCCAAGAGTAAGAAACGCATAAGTTTTATAAAAAAAAAACTATTTAAAAATTATGTTGTTTATAATCAAGTTTTCAACAGTCTTTTTTCGGGAATCTTATATATCTTAAAGATCTTATGTTGGCTATTACGTAGTATTTTTCATATTTGACAAAATTTTATTTTGCATCCTTGTGTAAAAACATATCAGTAAAATCATTTCATATTATTTAACTACACTCGATCAACTAAACTAAACGTAGCTAAACTTGCTGAGCTTCATGGATTGTCTCAACTGTGTTTTTGTAATCCAGTTTTTGACGATAATTATGTTCTACACCTAGAAGAACATAATATTGGCAAGTTTTAATGTACTAGAAAATATCAAAATTAAAACTTACACCGTTAGTGAACGTAGTTCATAGAATGTCCCTCGCTGCACAATCATTAATCAGAGCTTCGATCCTGGACTCCTTACTTACAATGGGGAATGTTCTGAGCGCCGCGCAACCATTAGAATAACCATAATTACTCTTCCACGTCATACAGAAACATTTGAAAAGGACCAACGAAATTTTATTAACATTATACGTCGTTTAGAAATCTGAGTATTTTGAGTTACTTTATTTTACAATGAGCTATTTATACCTTAGTAATAAAATGTAGTATAAAAGTAACATGTTATAGGTTCATACCTGCATTACCCAAAGGGTAGGCAGACGGACACTCAAGCTTCATTCAGCGTTTTTTTATAGCAGAGACTGGCAAACGAGGAGATGGGTCACCTGATAATAACTTATCTCCATCACCCATAGACACCCAAGACAAGAAAATAATGTGTGCATTGCCAACCTAATAGGACAGAAAAAGGGATTTGGAAAAGGGGGGGGGGAGGAATTGGTCCACCGGAAATGTCACTCACCTAACAAAACGTGAACTTTACGTCGGTTTTCTGTGAGAGAGTGGTATCAAATCGGTCGAGCGAGCCCATTCGTGCTGTAGACGTAACTGGCTACAGCGTGGCTCTACCACTTAACTGAATGTGGAATCTGCTTGCTATGGTCCTGCAGCGGGACGAGTGTTCTCTTCACTTGTTCTTTCCACCTGCCGGTCGAAGAAGAGAATGTATTTATTATGTTATTAGGCTTACCCCGCCTCTATCAGTGAACTAGATTATTATATTTTAATCCTAGACAGCTCATCGGTGATTGTTTCTATCTGCCCTTATCCTACCTTAATGTGGGCGCAACACATTTATTCAAGCATGCTGCAGAAAGGATTTCGCTCAGTTTTTACGACCGGCTGCCTGCCTGACGCCAACCACCTCTGAGGGATCCAGACCCGGGCAAATTAAATCAGAACCTCCCGGTCCACAGCTCATACATACGAGTATGTATATGCTTTGAAATAAAACTATTTTTACGGATTCTATCACGATTAGGTTTTAATTATTATTCCCGACGTTTCGAAGGCTTTGCAGTCTTCGTTGTCACGGGTCAGACTGAGGTGTCATTTGTCCAAAAAAGGTTAGTGTTACAATATCTACCTTCATTTTTAAATTATACAAAATCAAAAAAGGTTAATTATTTGTGTTTCGATCTACGCACACACACCAGTCTACACCTACACCTCAGTCTGACCCGTGACAACGAAGACTGCAAAGCCTTCGAATCTAATCGTGATAGAATCCGTAAAAATAGTTTTATTTCAATGTTATACTTATTTATATTCGCGTAAACTTAAGAAATCAGTATGTATATGCTGCTTCTAGACCGAGGAGGCGACAGTTCATCGGTGATTATTTTACCAAAAACTCAAATGGTTAATTATTCGAACAAGGATTTGAATCCAAAATCACATTTCTAAACAAATTATAGTTTGCAATAGATTAATGAGGCAATTAATAAGACACGTTATTTGATATTGACTTTTGTAATACAACTGTTGAGTTTATAATAGTTTACAAAAGCAAGTAAGCTCGTTTTATTTCATTAATGTCGTTTGTAAATCGGACAAAAACAAATAATGTTATAACACAGAACACAGCTGCTTACCAATATGTCTAATCGATGACCAATATTTAAGCTCACACATTTTTAAAGTTGTCACTTTGAAATAAAAATATTTTGGTACAAGTGGTAGAGACACGCTGTAGACACTTACGTCTACAGCACGAATGAGCCGGTGGGGATATCAGGTACATAAAAATACGGACGAATTGAGGAAGTCCTTCTTTTTATTAGTCGGTCGATAAAGTCATCATTATTTTGTAAGTTGTTTCATGATCTCATTATTCTTAACCTAAGTACATTGCCATTAGACCAATGCGCGGTACTACCTCTATACTACATACATAAGCCCACGCCAATATCACCGAAGGGACAGGCAGAGGCGAATTAGGTTACTTGAACACCCGCATACCACCGAGCTTAACACCTTCAGCTAATAAACTCTTGATATTTTACATGCAGAAATGAATAGTTGATTTAGAAATAGCATATAATCGTGACAAAGAAATTCAGGTGCAGTAAATCACAATAGCGGAGGCACCGCGGACGGCGTGCGTGATTCTAAACAAAACAGTCCCGGCCGGGCCACGCCGGGCCGCTCCAAGAAAAACACTAGCCGACTGATTTACGAGACAATATCATTCGAGTAATGTCGACAGAAATAAAATTAAAAGTGTATCGGATTAACGTGAGATTTGCATAAGTTTTCCGGTCGGTTGTGAAATGGGCTATTTTATGAGCTGGTTTTGCAATAAAATTAATTTATTTCGTCCAATCATGTGGTGGGTATTCTATTGGTAAGCGCCATACAGCCTAAAAAGTATCAGCTGGAAGGTATTGTACTGCATTCGTCACGGTGATATAATAAGATGTTACGTCTCATTTATCTATGAATTCACTGATTTCCTTCAAATAGAAATACAGGACTATAACCCTAGTACAAGGTTTCTACGTAAGTTTTGTCGAGAAGCGAGTTTTGAAAAAAAAAACTCGTTCTAGGTTACTGCAGTAATCATGATTTTTTTTTAAAAATCAATGAAATACCTAAATAAAAATCTTTATCGGTCACATAGGCATATAAAATCCACTTACAACAGATCACAAAAACGAGGTCTAGGTACATTTAAATAATAATCTATAGTACCTACCCAGACAGACAATAGTAAACAGAATAATATCATACAGCGAACGTAGTGTGAACATCCGCTTGTATCGCGGCCACTTCGTACAAACTACTGAAAACTGTATCTGTACTCAGATTTCCATAATTTTCCAAGAGGAAAAAATATAAAAAAGAAGTTCTTCCTTTTAGTTGGTGGCATTTGATGAAGATGAATCGTGAGTCGCCGATTGAATCATCCTGTTTTTGTGAACACTCCGAATAGTGACTATTCCATGGTTGGAATAACAGATGCGTGGAATCGATATTATACTAATAATGCTGAGTATCATCTAGATATTTTTTTGGAGTGATAATAATTATGAACCCCGACCAACACCTTCAGAGGCTTCCAATTGTTGGTTGGGTCAAGAGCCAAATGCAGAAGGCAGGTTTACTGAAATCCACACGCCTTATTAGCAGGTTCTTCACTCTAGGGTTCTGACCGTCGGTGGCTCGGGTCTCAAACCTCGGATGGGAAAATTATTACTCTTTTTTTATATTTTTATTATGACGTACCTCAATGAAATTATTAATAAATATTTAAGGTTCATAAAAATATATAGCAATTATTTCTTTCCACATGCATATGGATTCAATGGAACACATTTTTTCGGGCATGCTGCATAAAATATTCGACTTAGTTTTAAGACTGTCTGCCTGCATGACATGAGGAACACTTTATGGCATATTAAAAATACAGCATTAGATAATATATTTCAAAGGTCAACTGAACAGATTTCTTTATTCGAGTATCTATTCTTAGGGGTGCAAAATCTTTACGTGGCCCATGAAAACGATATCACATCCGACATAGAAATACACTTAGTTTTTCTTTTCACTGTCTATTTACGAATTCTCTGAATGAATTGAATCATTCATTATCATCGACATCTCATAACGTTAAGCACTAGATATCGTATTACAATTATATTTTTATGACAACTTAATATGTTTTTTAACATAATTATTGTCTAATTAAAATAACTACTAACTTCAAAAATGGATACTGAAATGTGGTCAATATCATTTATTTGAATACAAATGAATTAGTAGAATAGCGGGTTTTTAAAGTCGGTCCAGTGCCGGTGCCGATAACGATCAAGTGATAATTAATTGACTAATAAATAAATAGTAACATCCAACCGTCACATACATAGTCCTGACCCCACACCAAGATGAGAGACATGTGTCGTGGGTATAACTACGAGAGACTTTCGGTCTCACAACACCCAGACCCGAAACAAATATATCTAGGCCTTAAAAACATTTGTCTCAATGCGAGGATCGAACCCGCGGCCTCTCGCTTCACAGCCGGCTAGTCGGCCACTGTGCTACGAAGGCTGACAAAACATTACATAACGTTACGATATTTTGAATACTGTTAATGAGGAGAATCGTTTTTTATGTTTTTTTTTATTGCCAAAGTAGGCAGACGAGCTAGCGGTCCGCCTGATGGTAAGCGGGACTGCCGCCCATAAACTTAAGCAATGCCAGGGGCACAGCCAAGCCGCTGCCTACCGTGAAGTGAGTACTCTTTTTAAACTTTGCTTAAAGAGGGATAAGTCATAACGCTTTATGTGATGATTCTTTATACTCATTAAAGCTTAACTTTGCAATATCGTATTCACAGAGCTATAGTCGATTTATAATCGGAAAACAGGGTTCGGTTCCAGCCGCCCACACCTCGCAGACTGTTGACTAACGACCTGCCAATCAGGCCCTAACTTAATTGGAAATCCGTGTTTGTGGAACGACTCCCGCTTTTCTAAGGCTTTTGTTCATAAAAATTAAACGTTTGCTGTACGTTTGCGATCATTTGAATACGGTTTTAGGTGTTTGTTATTACGATATGAAGAATCTTATACCTAGTTGTAGTACATGCATTATCATGGGGGCTATAACAAATTAATACTTTGGGCTAAGTGTGGATTATTTATTTTATCGGCAAAGGTAAATTTATATTTCATCATAATACATACATAAAGAGTGAGGCAGACAGTCTGTAGAACACAAAGCTAAATGCTTACTGCAAAAAGTGTGTTGCGCTGTCTCAACATTAGGATGGGATAACGGCAAAGTAGAAAGAATGTAATACGCACAGAAACAGTTAATCCAAAATATTTTAGAGGTAGCTAAACTCTTAGAGGCATTTATTGAAAAAGTCTATAACAAGATATATTGCATCGAATTTAGCTTAATATTTAAGTCTTAATGGAATCATAATCTCACTCCATAACGCAATAAATTCTCTATAGAAAGACGCTTTACAAATAAGACTTCAAAAAACTAAGGAGGTCCCTCAATTCTTCTGTATTTTTTTTAAAGTATGCAATATCTCCGCCAAATGTGGACCGATTTTAAAGATATAGTGGTACCATCACGAACATATACGTTTTGAAATCGGTTTTAATTAACAATTTACAACATTTTTCGCAATAATCATTATTTCCATAAAACAAATAAATACTGTACATCGTTCCGTACATTTTTCATACAGTCAAATACCGTGCAAGTGTGTATGCTAATTCGGGCCACGACACGTATTGTCGCTGTCAAAGCGACGCCGTCTATTAATGTTCTTTACACGATCGCTTTGTGAGGATAAGATACTGGTGACGCCTTGACCTGGGGCCTAATTATCTATACCCACAGACTGAAACAAGTTTGTAACGCACCTAATCGCATTTTTGAAAAGAGACTTAAAGATAATGGTGTAAAGGATACTTTTCATACAAATTTCGACAACATGACTTGAGTGCGTTAAGTGTTGATATGTTTCTATAAAATTTTCTATAAAACTTCACGTCATATTGATAATAAGGGCCTACGGATCTGTATTCGCTGTTATACTTGTAATTGAGTCGCCTATGTGTTCATGCTTTAGCTTTAGAGAAACCTACTTACAATACAACCACGTTGTTTGTTACGTGTGAGTTGGAGTGACCCATTTTCAGATTTGTTGGATAACACTACTCATATATTTCTCGATAGTAGATTACGCTGTAGGGATTATAATGAAATGGTTTATTATTAGATTTAGAAATCCTTTCTTTGCATGGACTGATGTGGACTGGAAGGTCTGGGATTCAAATCCCAGGTCGAGAAAAGTGATTTTTCTAAAACGATTTACGCGAGACTAGACCACCCAGATGGAGTTAACAGGCATACAGCTGATCGTAATCATCATCATTATCAGCCATAGGACGTCCACTGCTGAACATAGGCCTCCCCCAAAGATTTCCAGATCGACCTGTTGGAAGCGGCCTGCATCCAGCGACTTCCTGCGACCTTTATCAGGTCGTCGGTCCACCTTGTAGGTGGACGTCCTACGCTGCGCTTGCCGGTACGTGGTCTCCACTTGAGAACTTTTCTACCCCATCGGCTATCAGTTCTACGAGCTATGTGCCCTGCCTACTGCCATTTCAACTTGCTAATCCCCTGGGCTATGTCGGTGACTTTCGTTCTTTTACGGATCGTAATACTAAAGCCGAATGTCTTCTGCAATACACTTGGAAAAGTATATTGCGCTGACCCCACATTGGATTAGGATAAGGGCAGGTGGCAGACGGACTACATTGTAATGACCTCACGGAATAATAATGTCACTGACGCAGTATACATGTGTTTTTTATACGCGAGACCATTTTTGATTTACGTCTAATTCTGTATTTATTCTACTTTGAAATAAATGTTTAACGTTCATTTATGAACAATTTCCAATTATAAAAAAAACGATTAAATTGCTTTCTATTAACAGTAGAAAATGCATTTTAAATTACTTCGTCCCATCCACATTTTGCAAACACGTAACGGCTTCGCCTTTCTTGTTTGGGGATATTAAAAAATTGTTCCGGCTAGCGTGTCTAATCTCCGGCAGCCGGTGCTCCCTGCTCAGTGCTCACCTAAACGATTCCGACCGCCAAAGATAGAAACTTTGAATTTAAGTTATTATCACAAAAAACATAAAATAGCACTCCCTAATAAATGTAATCTCCTTGTCCAATAATACTCTGCCTTGTATTATAATTGTTGGGCACTGTTGGGTACAATTTTCCTTTGGTAAAGAGATGTAATTAGAGGTTAAGCCACGAGCGTAGCCAGGTTTTAGTTTGGGGGAGCGGGTTCAAGAAAATAAAACAACACAAATGCCTCGACTGCCTCGGTGGCGTAGTTGTATTTCGGTATGACTACGTCCTGAGGTCTCGGATTCGATTCCCGAGTCGCGAAAATTGATATTGGATTTTTCCATATCAGCCCGGAGTCTGGAATTTGCGCCCGATATGGCGATAGGCTCGCCCCCTATCACATCTGGGACGGAACTAAGCTCGGCGAAATGTGGGTGTACTAGTTCACTAGTGCACCTCTGCCTACCCCTTCGGATACAGGCGTGAGCTTATGTATGTGTGTGTTTAAAACAACACTAATGTATCTATTGTTCAAGATTACAATACTAATGTATTTCTAACATTAATTCGAAAAAAGAATAGGTGCTTATAATAATTAACATGATTTAAAAAAAATTAAAATGGAGCTTATTGTTGTCACTGTAACTAGTTATAATGCATTGGATAACAAATATTCATAAAAAGTAGTCGTAAGTAGTTCCAATTATTTTGAAACAAAACTGGTCCAAAGAAAGGCAAACCCTACCAACGCCATCTCTAATCATTTTTAGGAACTGATTCGCGTTCGGTTTACAACGCCATCTGGGCATAGTATGTTGAACTGTCTTCATCCCTTCATCACTAGGGGTTGCGGGTGAAAATCTGCGAAAATAGCGCCACTTGCGATTATTGAGCTGTAGGAATGGCGCGAAAAGTGAAAATGCTATTGCTCTCATAAGACTGCTACACTTTATAGTACCTATTTAAGGTCTATTTAGAAAAAAATGTTCCAATGAAAATAAGTAATTAATTATTATATTCACAGAATGGTAGTACTGTATTTTTTAGTTAGCTTATATTCATCATATCATTCATCATAGTCTATTATGCCGAATAAATGTAAATTAGATTTTATGCATCAAAGAACTTTTATTTAGAGAAAGGGCTTGCTAAACATGTTCTTATAAAGGTTTCATTAGGATTCAAAGGAAAAATAAATTTTACACGATTTACTTTAGGCAGCATACATGAGCTGTCGACCGGGGGGTCCTGGGTTCGATTCCCAGGTCGGGCAAACCGGGTTTTCTAGTTTGATTAGCCTGGCTGGAACCTCCAAAAGGGGTTGACGTCAGGCAGGTCGTATAAATTAATCCAAATCCATTCTGGAACGTGCTTGAAAAAGTTTGTTACGCATCTACATTGAAATAAGGGCAAGTTAGAAAAAACGACCTGCTTTCAAAAATTTAAAATCCATTGCATTTAACTTAGGCCGGTGAAAATATTTGAACTCGGGCACACTCCGAGACCAGAATTTAAATCTGCGTGATGTAAGAAAGTTTTTCTTCAGCAAATGGCGAGTTGAGTGAAGTTTCAACAGTTTTAATACGTCGTAATGTCGAAGATTTGTGGTGGTAACGAGGTATCGTTAACTCGCGACATGATTCTCCATGCTTGTTTTTGTCAGCGCTAGGTTAAGTTAGAGCTATAGATATAAGTATAGGCTATAGGTATAGATATTTATATATCTTTCTATTAGCTTTAAGCTCACGCCTCCGAATGGATAAGTAGAACTAGAACATCCACAACTCGCAAGTTTATATTAATTGCTTTATGTGATAGGCGACGAACTCCGGATTTGAACTAGGAAAATCTTTCATAGAGCGTTATATTATAGCCCATAGAGGCGTCAGCTGTCATTTTAAGTACACTCAAAAATAGAGTAACGATCAGTGATATGGAAGTTTGAAACTCCAATAAGCAGTACTACAGAAACTAGTAAGATAGTAGTCTAGTAGGCATCTGAATAGAGTTTAAATAAATAGACCATATTTTATCTATTTAGATATTATTGAAATAATCATATATGCTTTAATCAAACATCGTGTCTATTTTGCAAACGCAGTGCAGGAGTAAAAACAATTTCATTACCAAGCCGTTTAGAAGCAGCCATCGTAATTTATGGATGACATGCTTTTAGCCCGCAATAATGTTGGCAACCGCATTTTTTTTAAAACTTGTTCATAGCCGTAAGTTCTTCAGCCGTATACTTTTTAATATATTTATTCTTTATTTCCTACATCCTAATCCTACATCTAAGTTTTCACGAGAGCAATGAAATCTGCGGGCTTACCCAAGTGGCTTATGTGGTAACCGAATAGAATAAATGTATGGGAATGACATAAGAGTAGGTACGCTATATATAGTAGTTCCACCTCATTCCCATACATTTAATATTCTACTGGACTAGCAAATAAACTACTTGGCTAAGCCCACTGATGTCGATTTCAAGCAACCGCTAAATTAATTTGAATGTTACTAGCGTTAGACTAGCGTAACCCACAATATTTCTTCACCTTTTAACCGCAGTCTTCGAAATCAAAATGCTAATCGTTCCATGGCCAAACTACAAGGATCTCGAAAGCCACATTACGGCCCGATGTTCAGCTGTTCAGTTTTACAGCACACAGCGCAGATAACAATCCTCGTCGAGGGAGCCAGCGTGCAAACTTTTAATTGGCGTGCCATTAGAACGGGCGGGAAGCACTAAGCGATTTGTGGTGTACCGGCCTGCTCTCTCGAGGTTTTAATTTCTCTCTCACCTCTGTAGAGGGTATGTTACGTATTCTGCTTTAGATTACTGGATTACGAGCGGTTACGTAATTTATCAGTGGCTATTTAGTATTTAATTTTCATCTCTTTGGAACCAAAGTTCAGAGCGAGAGCAAAAACAGTATTTTATCAAATAAAAAAAAGGAGAATTTTTTTTTTATTATGTCTAGACGATGCTGTGGTTTCTTATACATCACTTCTTTGACATCATCGGCACATAGTCTTGCTTTTAGAATCTACTCGAGTTAAAATATCGTTAGTTATAGCAATCTATGTATTGACGCAATTAACTCTGAACTCGGCTTATATAAACTAGTCATGGGCGTTATAACGAAAGCGGTTTATATAATAGTATTATTTTTTTAAAGCTACAATAGCGGTGATTTAGAAATAGCTAACAACGTTATTGTTTGTAGTAATTTTATGGATGGGAAGTCTCCAATTTTATTCAATTCATATAGAATTACTAAACTTACTAGCTGGCATATGACGGTTAGCTGACGGCTTTAAATAGCGTTTAAACATAATATTTTTTTAAAAAAGCCTAAGCTACATAATACAATGACAAAAAGTAGCCGTTATTTCCATCGCTAATATAAACTACTGGCCATGATAATCCATAGTAATTGAAAGTAAACTAAGTTTCAATTAAGCCCACGTTTAGTATAAAATCTATTGACCTGTTTTATTGTACTGCCTCTATTAATGCTAAGATTAATATTGCAGAGAAAAGACGCAGTGACATTTCCGCCTCTACTGAGATACACTGACCAACATATCTATACCTTTTTGCGACAAAGCCACAATCGATTGTACTAATTACGCAGGTCCATTATAATAATATCTTATAATCGAATATAATCGCGGTGCTATTTGTAACGGCCGATGGCAGTTCGCAATGAGGTGTGGAAACAAACCGCTTGCGGTATACGCTTTCAACAAGAGTTATGTGGTGTAAGTTAGAAGAAGTAGCGAGTAATTGAAACTTGCTCTTCAAAGAAAAATGTTGTTGGATTCAAAGGGGATATAAAAAACGTTATTCAAACGTATATTTTTACCGAATTCAGAAAGAGGTGGTTCTCAATTCGGTTGAGAATATATTTTATATAATTTAGTGAATTGCAATATGTTTCACCTATTACGTCATAACTACCTAACGCTAAATGCGTTTATAAACCGGTATTTATAAACCAGGTTTTAATAAATAGAAATACCGGTGAAGAAAAGTGTACAAATAGGGTGTACTAGCTAAGCGATTTTGCTAATTTGTTTTACCCGGGACTGGATCTCTCAGAGGGGGTTGCGTTAGCTAGGCAGTTGGTCGTAAAAACTAAGTTAAATCCTTTCCGCAACATGCTCGAAAAGTGTGTTGCGTCGACCTCACATTAATTATTCCCTAATCAGCTTATTCAAGTGTTGTAGAAAAATAAAATCATAAATAAATTTTACTTCTAAAAGGATTTTAATAAATAATAAATAAATACACACCCAACAGTCACACACCTAGTCCTGACCCCACACTAGGTAACCTGTATCGTGGGTGCCAGAGACTATGAGAGACTTTCGGTCTCACAACACCCAGACTTTAAGTAAATATCTGTGGGCCACATAAATGAAATAAATGAAAATATTATGGATGAACCAAACCACTCTTTGAGAGTTTACTTGATATTATGAGAGTTGCCTTTTAATTTCAAGGGGTATAAATTGCATACAACAGCTACCTCCAGTGACTTACACCATACAGATTTAGAACATTTTTGTTATATAGTTACGTTGATGACCAGTAGCTGTGCGGTTTAGAAATCGATTGAACCGACCACTCATTAACTTAATTTATTTCCTGCTATTGAGCTCAATACAATTGGCTTCTCGTTTAATAATTGAAAATAATTGACATTACATAAATGGAAATTCATTTATTTTTAAGGATGTTAAATCACAAGTATTCACCCTTTGTGTTTTTGATATAAGTTTTAAAACAAAACTAATATAATGAATTTTATCACGATTTACTTTGTTGATTATTTGTGTTTCGAAAAAGTTTTAAATTTTCAAGTTCATGGAGCGGCATAAGGAGTAAGAAAGTAAATAATTTGATTTTGTAAGTTCTTAAAATTTGATTACTGTCATAAAGCATATTTACATCAGAATGTATTGATTTGAACATAAACATGATTATCAATAAATATACACACGCTCCAAGTGCAAAAGGTAGAAAATAAGAATGAAAATCTTTTTAAAAATAGTTTATTTTATCAGGAGATATTTCAGACTAGACGACGTAGATCTAGACCATTAGAAACACATTAGAAAATCTCACGTTTACTCTACTTATGCCTTCTGTTGATATCATATTCTCAACATACATAATACATGATTTCATAATATATAATCTAGTTCATGAAATATTAAAACAATAACAATTTAATATTTTTATTGACTTTAATAGTCTGAAACAAATAGGGCCTCAATAATTGAACGTCCTCCCAAGGTCAATATTCACAACTTATTTTTCTTTTATATTGTTATACAATATACTACAAGTAATACTATGATCGTGTAAATACCATAAAGCTTAACCATTAAATAAATTATTAGTTCCTCAGTGACCAAATCATCCTTTATTTTGATACATAACATAACATAACATAACATAAGCTCACGCCTGTATCCCCGAAGGGGTAGGCAGAGGCGCACTAGCGAACTAGAACAACCACATTTCGCCGAGCTTAGTTCCGTCCCAGGTGTGATAGGGGGCGAGCCTATCGCCATATCAGGCACAAATTCCAGACTCCGGGCTGATATGGAAAAATCCAATATCACTTTGCCCGACCCGGGGATCGAACCCGAGACCTCAAAACCATAGTCGTACCGAAATACCACCACGCCACCGAGGCGTTTATTTTGATAGTTCTCGTCAATTACCATTATTTTGAAGCTTGATTCTATCGGGACAGGAAAACATGACGGAGGCGTAGAATGATGTAGAGCCAACTAAATTCAGAGCGTTCATAAAATTTCAAGAACTATTATATACTAGTTAATTTATTGTTTGTTCATAATCGTTAAAACAGCGATACCTCAGGACTGACGACACGAGTTTCAGAGGTTCAACACCAACCTCAATAAGGCATACATCTCTGACTTTTCTATGTAAAGTGTGTTTTCATTGTGAATTATAGCTTGCTATAACGGTGAAGGAAAACATCGTGGGAAACCTGCATAACCGAGAATTTCTCCACAAGAATTTCGAAGGTATGTGAAGTCTACCAACCCGCATTAGTCCAACGTGGTAGACTAAGGCCTAACCTCTCTAAATATTAGAGGAGGCCCAACATTGGGACAGTAATATTACAATTGTAATTATTATATATATATATATATATATATATATATATATATATATATATATATATATATTATATATGTATATAAATCAAACGAGAAGATGGGTTACCTGGTGGTAAGTGATCTCGATCGCTCAACTAGACTCAAATAATATATTATTATTATTATTATTATTATCATCATAATCGTTAGTAACATGTTAGTGTTCGTTAGTAAATAAAATATAACTTTATTATGTCTTTAATATTATGCAAAAGATTCGTCATCATAGATTAGAGCCATCAGATTGAGTTCGTATTACCACTGTTATACTAATGATGTATTGTTATGTTATTTAGTTTGTCTAATGCAAGACTACGGAAGTCCTAAGAGCCAGTATCTGATTGCATATTCAATTGCCTCATGAATATGTATCTAAAGTTTTGACACCATAATGTCAAAAAATAAAATATAAAACCAAAAAGATAAACCTTCAAAAGGTCGGTCTTTTATACCTACATAACAATTAAAATAAAATAAAAAAATAAAATAATGTGTAGGTATATGCTTCATTTTAGAAGATCAATTTAATATTCATAATAAGCTCTGTGATAAGATTTTTTTAGTAATTCTTTATAATTTTTGGCAAAGATTATGAGAAAAGCTTTTTACAACAGGATTCTGAGTGTTAAAACTACATAAATAATTTACAATAATATCCTTTTAAAAAAATTTGAATACCACAAAAATATTTTGCAAAGTTTGTTACACTGTGTATGTCTGAAAGTGCGATATGAAATTTTCATTTAATAGTGCCGACACTGAAACGTTCTCTCGTCACGTCACACGTAATAATTAGTCTGCGTAAGAGTTAAGACAAACGAGTTACAGAGAATGCTTTTGTAGGGCTGCCGCTTGCAGATTTAATATTTTATGTTTATTGCATAATATGTAACTAATTCTAGAACGCGTCTACAAATACGTCAAATTATGAAACAATGTCTAAGATTTAGGGCCTTACTTATAAAAACAGTTTAGCTGAGCAAATGGCTAAGAATAGCCTGTAACTTTCTTCCTTGTGTCACATCGTTTGAAAAAAAAGGGACAGGCTATTCTTTATAAGTAAGGCTCTTGATGTTAAATATGGCAAATTATGAAACCAGTTCTAAATTTCAACATTTCATGCGTCAAATTTGGAAATAAGGATTTGATATTACTGCCTCGTTGGCGTGGTTGTATTTCGGTACGACTACCATCCTGAGGTCTCGGATTCGATCCCCGGGTCGGGCAAAGTGATATTGGATTTTTCCATATCAGCCCGGAGTTTGGAATTTGTGCCCGATATGGCGATAGGCTCGTCCCCTATCACATCTGGTACGGAACTAAGCTCGGCGAAATGTGGGTGTTCTAGTTCGCTAGTACGCCTCTGCCTACTCCTTCGGGGATACAGGCGTGAACTTATGTAACACCTAATACAAAGTTGTGTTTCTAGTACGAAACAGATTGTTTTCTTTGTTATAGAAAAATGGTACGTTACATATAGACAAACGGATGTTTCAGATCTGATGATAAATTCTATGCCGCATCGGAACATCGGATATCAAAATTGATTAACAAACATTTCTTTGTTACTGTGAGAGATATATTGAAACAGATTGTACGAATAAAGACGGACATCACAACAGAGATTACCACAAAACCCTTGGAAACATATTTCAAATTTTAATTATGTCAAATTGTGACAACCCTGCGAAGAGGCGTCACTAACGACTCGACAGCACACGGCCGTTAGCCAAATGCGGGACGACCCGAAAATCCACTTAGCAGCCTTTTGCGGCGGGGAAAACTCTGAAAAGGGTTCCATGAAGCTAGATACAAACGTCACTGCTTAAAAATCGGGCGGGTTCATTAAATCGTCAACATTGATGCTACTAGATTAATAAATGCATTTATATTTAAATTAAGTAAGCATATGTATGCATTTAAATTTATTTTAAGTAAATAATACCTTAAATTAAATTTTCCAGCCTTATAATCTATGGTTACAAAATATTTTTTTACACTTTCAAGGCCTTGGTGTAAACACTGTACAGAATATAATGTCGCAATGTATTATTGATTCGTTTTTAAGAATCTCTTATTTGAGTTCATCATCATCATCAGACTTTATCCACACCCACTAGTGGGTATCGGCCTCTTCTTTGGCACGCCAAATGTAACGTTCCTGTTTTATTTTGAGTTAGTACGCTTAAATTAAGTTACTTTAAAATGCGCCCATACTGATTTTTTCTACGTTTTATTGAAAAAATACTATCTGCTAACAAATTTCCTACCGTAGTTATATTACCTCTAGATACGTTTTAATGCATATCATGATTTTTTGTCCCTTATTTCTTTATACTATGTCGAAGTAGATTAAACTCAACAGCAAAAACAAATAATATTTTTTGTATTATAACATAGTTGGAGGTCCAAATAAATGGCGTGCGTAGCTAACTTCACATATATAATTACAAAAAAAAATTACAATCATAATTTTCATGGCGTCAATAAAAAATCTTGCGTGATGTTTACAGTAACATCGTTTCATAACACTATTAGGCCTTGGTGTTGACGTAATGAGTTTATAATAACACACAATTATAGCAAAGCGATTAAACAGAGCTTATAATGCAAAAAATACCATTATGTAAAGTGTTTTTAAGCCTCATGCCTACTAAACGTGCAAAACAATTTTCGTAATCAACTGTTTCCAGGCATCATCCAAAGTCATAGCTAATAACACAAAATTGGTTCTTTAACATAAATTACTATAATAATAAAGAAGGCGGCAAACGGGCAGCATTTTGTACAAAATATAAATTCTACATAGGTAACTATTTTGTATATGGTATGTAATAATACATATTTGATTACGCAGGTAAAAACATTTGGGCCCTTTTTTGCAAATGTTTTTGCATTGCCGATGTTCGAAGTAAGAATATTGTTTAATAAAAAGTTCCTTTGGTGAAAATACTTAGGTTTCTCCAGGTCGTTGTTTTAATGATATTAGGTGCTTCTTCATATTATTGTAGTTTGTTTTTTCCATTCTCCGAGTTTTTCCTAAACTTTCTTTCCATTATAGTTTGTTATATGATGCGGTAAAGATTTGAAACTAATTTTACGACCGGCTACCTGCCTGACGTCAACTCCTTTTGTGGAATCCAGTGTCAGGCAAATAGTGTTAGAAAAACAATCCGCCCTACTTGGAAATCGAACCCGATTCGATTCACAGCCCATATACGCCACTAGACCAAGCAGGCGATTAGTTTTTCCCTAAACAATTACAAGAAATACATAAGTCCAGCAGTTCTAAATCATCAATGACTTCCTCGCCTCTCTCATACACATATTTACAGATATCCACACAGCTCCGGTAAAAGTTGACGCTAATGACTTTTAGGTAACGACCATTGGCCCACTCTAATGAGCCGACGGCCCGGCCTACTTTTTTACCGACAATCCGTTTTGGTAAATTACCTTTTTCTATACCACTACCGCGGACCGTAAAAACTTTTATGTTATGTTAGGGGTTTATGGAAGCTTCGAGATTTAAAAAAAAATGAGTGGATAATGTTGAATTAAAGCTATTAAAGGTGCTAGGACTGCCTACTTGTACGTTCTACCAATTACCGTTTGAAGACGTAAAAAGATCGCAGTTTTTTTACTTAAAGCTACACTTTTTATAGCATAAGTTCGACCAAGTAAAACTATATGATCATAGTTAATTATTTATACAAAAATCATGTTTTGATATGGATAGCGGTCCGAGCCCGAATATTTTTGACAGTTGAATTTGAATCGAGCTTGATGGGCTCTATGATATTTGTATGAAATATTAACCAAACGTTATACGTCGAGCTTGATACGAATTAAATTGTCGAATATATTCCTGCTATTTTCTTATTCCTGTCGCTGAATATCACAAGAGTCTAATGTTTTACCTTTATAGTTCATAGTAAGTTGATGGTGCACCATATGGAAGTGTTTATGTGATATTAAATCATTTTCCTTAAAATGTATTTTGGGAAAAGTTTGGAGCAACTATTAACATTTCTGATAATCAAAAACACATCGATGAAGGTCGATATAACTGTTAAACAAATCTCTACTTAATTCTTACAGTGTGGTCCAAAACA
This sequence comes from Clanis bilineata, assembly GCA_036417725.1. Classification (NCBI taxonomy): domain Eukaryota; kingdom Metazoa; phylum Arthropoda; class Insecta; order Lepidoptera; family Sphingidae; genus Clanis; species Clanis bilineata. The sequence continues at coordinate 6,194,418 of CM071142.1, forward strand.
GTAATTATGTAAACCAAAAAATAATCATACAGAACCCATAAGAGACCTTCCCATATTAAACGTAACACCCATGGCTGCCTCCGTAAAACGTGAGCAGAAACGATTGTTTCAAAGTCATTCTAATTCGACACGCATGCGCGTCGATTAGTTACCGTCACCCGTTCACTTGCCTTTCTAATCTTTGCGTTCGAAATTATAATATTTGTCAATCTGTACGCATTTGAATTATTATGTACCTACTACTGTATGTTCTAAGGTACATTTGGGAAGCAGCATGATATAACAGAGACCTATTCTGAACAGTAGGAACCTGCAGGTTGTAATAAGATGTGATATGTATGATGACTGTACTGTATATAACTTTGTACTGATGTTCATACAGTAAATGATCTATTATTGTATTTAGTTATGATATTTAATTAGAAGAGTCTCCTTGGTCTAATGGTGGCACATGTTAGCTGTGGACTGGGACGTCCTGGTTCGATCCCTAGGTCAGCTTACTTTTCTAAAATAATAATTGTCCAGAGAATTCTCCAGCGGGTTGACGTCAGGCAAATAGCCGGTCGTAATAATGAAGCCAAATCCTTACTTCGACATCTTTGAAAAAGTATGCTGTACCAACCCCACTTTGACGAGGGATTAAAGGCAAGTAGAATAAAAATTAATTAAGAGCCTAAGTAGGAAGGTCGATTCTGACATTAGGCTAGGATACCGGCTAGTTATACAATTAACACAGCTCCCTTATATTCAGACAGGAAAGATTATTAAAAAAAATTTTTTTTTACATAGATGATCTCACTTTTGTAACAAAAAACCATGACCGGTGTATGTTTATACAAAGAAAAAAAACAATCTAATTCAAACATTATACGTTGTGTAATAATGCCGCAAAGATTTCATTTCCGCATAATTTGTGTGCTGCACGGTTTCAACTTCAGTTTAAAATCTAACACAGCACGCCCATTTACTCTTTAACCCAACTCTCTATGGCGTTAAGATGCTCGTATTTACAACAAAGAATAAATACACAATAACAGAGATGGCAACATAAAACATATGTTTTTTGAAAATCTATTGTATGGACGGGTGTAGGCTGATGATGACGACGATTTTATTCTCGACAGAATTTAATTTATCAATAACTGTTTATCAATAATTCTATGTCCCTTATGTTATATTGAACAAGCGATCAAAGGCTCGCAGCCCCACTTGTATAAAAGTTTTCTTTCACGACAAAAATTATACAGTATTCTTGGGTGTAATTCAATTCCACTTTAATCAAAATATGTTCATTGTGCTTTTAAAATGTTAAAACGTATTTTTTTTAACGAGCAGGTAGGTCACCTGATGGTAATCTCCACCGCCCATAGATAATCATAAATACTTTGAGTAGAACGTTATCTTATAATAACAAACCTAGTTACAAGAAAGTAACAACGTGAATCACAAGTGAGCTTACCATAAAATTACTATACACGTCTACATACCTAAATAAACTAACCTCTGAGATGAAAGGATCTCATAGGCATCTAATGAGAGTAGAGACTCAAAATATTCTGTGTCTATGTTTGAAGCCTCCTGTACCCTCCAGCCCAACTTCAATACATCAACGTGTACCCACGCCTCTGATGAGAAGATGATGACCGTAATTTGCGACGCACCAAGACGTCTATGTCTCATGTTTTTTCACTGAGCTCAGGTATCACCCGAGTACAAAATTACAAGTAATTTATCGCCAGTACACGAGGATAAGAGCTGTGTTGCCAGTGTAAATATTTCTTTTTTACATTTGATATTTTTGAGGCGGTATCAAAATGTATTTTTTTAAGATAATTTAGTGAAAAATTATGTACAGATTTTTCTTATACGTAATGATTGTTTTATGGAAAATTAATACTTTGTTTGAATATTATACATATTACATTTCAATTGGAAGCAGGCTGCATCCAGCGACTTCGTGCGACTTTATCAGCTCGTCTGTCCACCTAGGAGGCATAAGCCTCTGGACATATGTAGGTCCAGCAGTGGACGTCCTGTGGCTGACGATGATGATGATGATGAATGACATTTCATTTGATTTTCACATATTTTAAACATAATGAGCGAAATATTGTACGGTTGTAATATAGTAAACAGACATTCCTGGATACAATATTTTCATTTTGTTTAAATTTGTAACACTGGTATTAAAAATAAGTTTATTGTGAACATTGTTATTTGTTGATACTCAACAAATGACCGCATTATTTATTTAGTATAAATGGGATGAAATTACTGTATTTAATATAAATAATATATATTACAAAGCATGTCCGTGTATGTATAAGGTATAAGAAAATATTTTTCAGTATAACATAATTATTTTGCAATGCGGTGGATGTGCAACGTTACACGACTAGATCGAATACGTAATCTGTACATCCACGGTAGTCTTGGTGTCCACGACGTGGCAGATAAACTACAAGAACGTCGCTTGCGATGGTATGGTCACGTTTTGAGAAAACCACATGAGTACGTTGGAACCAGGTGTCTGGACCAGATCGTACCAGGGGTGCGTCCCCGCGGACGACCCAAAAAGCGCTGGCTGGACGTTTTGGAGGATGATATGAGAGTCAATGGTCTCACTGTGGAGGATTCTCAAGGCCGGGCGAAGTGGAAGCGTTTAAGTAGGAAGGCGGACTCTGGCACTTGGCCGGGATAACTTCGGAAAGAAAGAAGAAAGAATAATATAATTATTTTGCAACCAAAGTAGGGCAATGACATCCGAACACAGATCGGCTGATATTTCAATAATGACATCCTTATTTAAAACGCACAAACTCGTGTCCGATGTGGTTTTACCGACTGTTTATTTTGCCTTTATACCGATTCCGACACGCCGATTTTGTGGTCTTATACTATACAACATTTACCATAATGACCATTGCAAGTTAAAAATATTGTAGTGTAAAAGTGACTCAATTCCACTGAAGCTAAAGTTGACTTTTGGTTATATTTAAAACATTAACGATATTTTAATTGAGTCGATCCTGACGTGGAGTAATGATTGGATGTAACATCGATTTATTTCGAGTTCTCGTTTCTGATTGGCGGTTGCGATAAGTTTGTGTCTATCAGGTAATGTTTTTATAATAGCCCCATATCCAGATTTCCATCGCATTCAGTAAATTACTGTCGTATAAACTTCGATAATGTTGTATTTTCCGCTTATACCCGCAAGATTGATCATCGTAGGTATAGTTATGCATCTGGTTCAAATATGTAGTCAACAAGAGTATTAATTGCGTCAAACTGTAGTCACGGTGAAGGAAAATACAGTGAAAAATTGTGTGCGTAATTTGTGGCTGACTAGCTGTCTAGCGTCTACTTTGAAGTATGTTTAACAAGTTGGAAATTCTCATGATCAAGAGGGAAATGTTTAGAATCTACTCGTGTGTACATTGTCATACCACGTTCTTGGAAAACCTGTCAACAAATTTACAGCAAATTCATTATGCCTCGTTTATCACATTTATTTCTTCAAATGATGCCACAGCTATTAGCTCGGATACCGCAAATGTTTAATCATGTCCATGTGTGTATATAATGTGTGGAAATTCTTTTCAATCGAGTTCAATAGGAGGAGGTAATCAATACGTCTCTATTTTTGACCTACTTCAAAAAAGGAGAAGGTCATCAATTCGCCTATTTTTATTCGACCAACTTCAAAAAGGAGAAGGTCCTCAATTTGTCTGTATTCTTGCGACCGACTTCAAAAACGCAGAAGGTCCTCAAATCATCAGTATTTTTTCGTCTGAGTTCCAAAAAGAAGAAGGTCCTCAATTCGTCTGTATTTTTTCGACCGACTTCCAAAAAGGAGAAAATCCTCAATTCGTCTGTATTTTATAAGTTTTTTTTTAGAATTTTTAATATTAATGCTAGGTCAAAAGAAATAATTTCATTAATTAGCATGATTTAATGAATGTCGCCTCCTTGGTCTAGTGGCAGCGTATATAGGCCAGACCAGGATATCCTGAGTTCAAGTCCCACGTTAGGCAATGCTGCTCATTATTATTTCCCAGGATCGGATCCCTCATTTGGTGTCTACCAAATGAGGAATCAGGTGTCTGACGTCTGTCAGGCAGGCAGCTGGTCACAAAAATGAAAGCCAATTTTTCTGTAACATCCTTGAAAAAGTATGTTGCAGCGACCCTACAGTTGTGTGGGATATAGACATGGACAGAAGGAAGAAAGCGTATTCGTATATATTGTATATATGCGTAATATATGCGTATAGCGATATTCTCAACTAAATTGAAATTAAAACGTATACCCTCTATGTATAATGAAGTATACGAGACTCCTAATCCCAGGAGAGTCAAGAATCGGCCCTAATGAGCCTTTTTCTGACAAATCGATGTTCGGTCCCGCCTTTATGGGTGATCAGCAAACTATCTCAAATTTTCTTTATTTTCTTGCAGAATAAAACAGACTTGCGGATTTCTCTCTTTTGTTTTTTGTTGAGTTTGTTAAAATTAAGTTAAATTTAAACCTAAAAAAATTAAAGCTTTTTATTATATTGGAAGCTTGATTTTTATTTTTATTAAGGGTTCGATATCATATGGCATTCTAACAGTTCATTTGATAAAAAACGCATTCCATTATGTTTTTATCAAAAATGATTAAAAGATCACTGTTTGCTATTGTTGTAATAAGGTTAACGTTCAAATTAGCATCGTTCAGCATTTTTTCGTTAGTTACTAATTTTATTAACCGAGAAGTTTTACGAATTGATTTGTAAAGATTAGTATCTACGTGGATTAAAATTAACACTATTTTCTCGGGACTAGATCCCCTATATAGGGGTTGACGTCAGGCAGGCAGCCGGTTGTAAAACTAAGTCAAATCCTTTCTGCAACATGCTTGAAAAAAGTGTCTTGCGCCGACCCTGTATTAAGGTTGGATATGATATATATTATACTATGGTTGAAAGGCAGGTAGAAAGAAAGTATCTACGTGGATTAAAATTAAAAAACCTTATCACTAATGTCATATCCTCAAAGTTCACAATTTCAAAGTTAAATTACCGGCATCCGTCTACACGCGAGAGGCCGCGAAAATCTTAATTAACAGATAGGCGCGAGTAATTTATCTTGACGCTACATGATAAGGGGCGCTTCCCTCTCAGGTAACGATCCGATGATGGCGTCCAATGATTGATAGATGTTCAGATTCGGTAGCTAATGTGATTGTTTAAATAATCATTTGTTTAACATCAGTTAATGATGGAATCATTGATTGGGGTTGGGTATTTGCTGCCAGCGAGGTTTGAAATCGTAAGGTTTTTCGAAATTATATTTTATAGTAAATATATTTTAGAAGTTTTTTTTTTATAGCAGAGACTGGCAAACGAGCAGATGGGTCACCTGATGTTAAGTGATCTCCACCGCCCATAGACACCCAAGACACAAAAAGAATCATGGGTGCGTTGCCAACCTAGAAGGAGGGAATGGAAGAGAAGGGAATAGGGATTGGGAGAGGGAGAGGGGCAAATGGGCCAGCGGAAACCTCACTCACCGAACGAAACGCGACAGCAAGCTGCCACTTTATGTCGGTTTTCTGTGAGTCATTGGTATCAAACCGGTCGAGCCGGCCCCTTCGTGCTGTAGACGTTACAATCTACAGCGTGGCTCTACCACTCAAGATGATAATGAAAAATCACGTAAGATGAAGGTTATATACAAAAATTCAAAGACGTAAGTATATTTATTATACTGATATTGTACTTAATAGACTAAATCGTACTATATCTATAGTGCAGCATATGAAACCCGTGATAGATTTTCAAAATAACATAAATTTCCCAAATGATTTGTCTATTAATAATAAAATATTTTTTCAATTATTATATTAATTTCATCATAATTGAAGTATAATACAAAAACAAATGAACAACAGAAGTTCTATCAACGAGTCATCTAACCTTTATGAAGAAAAGTACATTAAAATTCAAGATGGACTTTGAGAGATAGCGTAAAAGAAAATGACTTCGTGTGGCAAAAGATCGACGTCCGCAAAAACTATTAGTTTTATTTTAATTCCTTTTCGAACACTTGCAAGCCGTGCTCTCGAGGCACTCTAGGAGAATGCTGACAACTAACAAATAGCACTAGGCTATAAGTTTATTACAAATGCCATGTTGTTATATGGAGATACAAAGCTATAACTAGGCTTTCGTTGATTAGGTGTAATATTGTATTCGTACGTAATCGTCAAATCGTAGTATCGCGTTACAGACAATCTTTCGTGATCTTATGGATCGATTTTAATTATCATTTGTTTTTTTTTTCCACTTACTCTTATTCCACTCTAGGTGTCGTCGGCGCAACACACCTTTTCAAGAATAATGCAGAAGCGGTTTAGCATTCACGACCACCGTTTGCCTGAAGTAACGGAATGTGTCGGAATAATCTGACACAGGTCTCCAGTACATATACACTGTCACTAGACCGAGAAGGATTTTAAATTAATACCAAAATGATTGTATTTCTTGGTTTATCTTTTAGTGTGTGTTTGATTAAGATTAATTCATGAAAAATTGTAGGAGACCTTAAGAATGCCAATCATTGCAAGTAGAAAAAAAGAGCATTTCCAAGGGATAACGAGGATTACGAACGTGTAACTACCATCTGAGGGGCTTGTTGATGAAGTGTCAAAGGAGATAACCTGCTTTAAAGCCTTATCTCAGCTAATCGTTGTATTATGGAGTCTTTGCATACTGATATTATGATTGCAATTTGTGTTTTTTTTTTCATGTAAGTTAACGTTAAATTATTGATTTTAAAAGCGACTCTAAAACTTTTTGCCTTCAACATTCAACCCATTATGCATTCAATTAACGCTCATTTCTTTTATATTTTTATTAAAAAAGCATACCAATTAATCATATTCTTTGTACAAAGTACTAAAAAAACTGTTTTACACAAACAAAAATATACGTGATGCAATGAAAAATTACGCGCCAAAATTAGATAAGTAACATTAGGGTGTTCCATAATTAAACATCAATACCGTTACAAAAAGTAAATAAACTGGGCATGTGCGGGGGTGCGGCGCGGTGTGGGGGGCGGCGGCGTTAGGTCTCGACTATGACTAATGTCACGCGATCCGTCAGTGTCACTCGCGGGCTGAGGGGCGCCACTTTCGACCAGGGCCGGAGTGTGCCCTTTGAACGTTCCCTCTTTGGGTTGCTAGATACGTATCTGTATGTAAATAGTGGAATTTCTTGTTTAGATTCGGGGTTGATTGTTCGAATGTTTGCGTTTGATAGTCATACTTTATGGACGCGCGTTTAGACTTTTTTCAGATGACAACATTGATGTAGTTATAATATAAAATAGTAGGATTTATGGCATGTTAAATTTTTATCCTCGAAAGAATTATTATTTTAATTGTAATTAATGTTGTCTACAATATCGGTCGATAAAGTGACCTCTCTATTGATTATTACTTTTTATGCAGTAAAGAATTGTCATTCAAAAAATCGATAAAATAATAGAAAATACTGACACAGATTTAAAAACAGAACACGTCCGCCTCTGTATTCTTTCTGGGACTTTTGAAATTGGTTTCCGCGCGGGCAGCCGAGCAGATACTCTGCGACACATCACCCCATCTCTAGGGCATACCGCGGGCACAATTAGATAAAATAAAAAAAGAAACGAGTAATCCCGCGCCCGACTAGATTGCTTTCGGGACGAATCTGGCACGGCCTTGTGACATATAAATTAAAAAAAATAAACAAAATGTGATGACTCGGATTTATTTATATTGGAACCAAAGTATTTTTGTAGAATTTTAAGTCGATTATTGTTATCTGGGGATTTATTTACAATAGATTAATTGTTGAAACAATCTAAGCCAATAGAACTTTAACAGTACTTTATACATTCACAGCCATCGAATCTAGTAACAGTTTATTACATTTTAGTTATAATATAAAGTAATAAATATTTTTTTCAGAAACACCTGCCTTAAGATTCCATTAAAGAGCGCAAAACATTCACGTTCCGAAAAAAATAGTAACAAATAAAAACAATAAAAAAAGGAAAGGCCTATATTGCGAGAGTACTCACAGCACGTCGACTTTAATAATTATTCATACCGACTGATTTTTTTAATTTCCACAAATTTATTTCACTCGGACAAATGGACGAACATTAATTTAACATTTACGTTGTATGGTTGTTCGCATCACTTTCTACTCGCGAATAAATGGGTTTGAATTAAACAGTTGTAGTCATTTCGAATATGAAAGAATAAAGGCTATTTGGCTATAATATACTATCTGATGATGTTACAAGTTATTCATAACGTTGTAATAATCTATATGTCATCGAAGATTGTTGAAGCAAATTCAGAAAAGTTCCTACCTCTATACAAGTAACGTAATTTTATACATGATCACACTTTTGATTTTACTTTAAGTCAGTTAATTAAGTAAGGGATAAGTAAGGGTAGTAATATTTAAACCATGTTAAATAACGTTTTCAAAAATTTACAAGATTTCCTAAGCTTTTTGCAAATTAAATAAAGATTGGTTTTAGGGTTATTCACTGAAAAACAAATTGGTATGGTTGTGTACTATATTCACACTCTCATTTAAAAGGAACTGTTGATACTCAATATTAGTGGCGAAGGGTCAGCACAATTACTAAGGTTGAGATCTATAGAGCGAACTTTGACTAAGTTTAAGTCAAATAAACGAACTCAGTGTAGATCTGGAATTCTAAAATCGAAACTACGACTTAGTCCGAGTAATTATTTACAAGATAAACAGGCTGACAGACAGACTAAGCAAAGATTTGCTTGTAAAAAATTACTCGGACTAAGTCAAAGTTCTATTTAAGAATTCCAAATCCTGACTGAGTTCGTTTCTCCGACTTAGACTTAGTCGAAGTTCGCTCTATAGATCTCAGCCTAACAGCCTTTACCAAATTGTCGAATATTACAATTCACTATTATTAAAATTGAGACTAGCGGCCTGAGCAGGAAAATTTCTGACAACCGTAAATGTATTCGAACTCGATGCGCGTCTATGAAATTTGTATGAAATATTAACCAAACGTCATCAGTGCGCAGCGAACTCGAATACATTTACATTCGTTTTTCGTGCTCGGGCTACTGCACGGGCACTGATGACGTTTGGTTAATATTTCATACAAATTTCATAGACGCGCATCGAGTTCAAATACATTTACATTTACATTAGTTTTTCGTGCTTGGGCTACAGCATCAACCCATCTCTATGTAGAGACATTGTACACTGTACACAGCAAGTTACTTTTAATGTCTTACACATAAACTTAGCGAACCTAAGAAGTAGCTTGGTTGTGTAACTATTAATCTTAGAACCGGTTGTATCTTACGTGTTAATATTACAATTAATATAACAGAAGTCGTAGTTTATTGAATTGTATTCATTAAAATTATGCGCATTGAATAAACATGGACGCATCCAGATAAATAATTAAATTAATTAGTAACGTAGCACAAATACGGTAAGTTTTAATTCAATACCCATTGAACCTTACGTTTGTCAATTAAAAATATGCCCACAGGCATTGTTTGATAAGTCCCATTTTTCATTGTAGCTACAGTTTCGGAAGTCCACGAAATGAGATTTTGACTGCCCAAACGCTTATAGCTCTTACTTTTTGGGAATAAAGATTATATTTGTGTGATGTAAAATCAACAGAAGTTTTTGGAATCTGATCGCATAGTGTCGTGGTAAAATGAACCTATTTTTTATGAAGCTAAGGATGGTTTTTGTTTTTGTTTCCCGATGTATTTACTTCCCCCGCCGCACCTCATTCCCTTAGACAAATGACGTAGCATTTGTCCAAATGATGGCGCGGGCGGCGGAGAGAATGAATTTAAATTATCATTCAGTGGTACCAGCATACAGTGCTAGAATGGCCAAATTCAGATATGTGTGGGTGCTATACGGTGTTATGCATGAATAATTATTATAATCGATAATTATTCTATTAATGCTGTCAATTAATGTGGCATAGATTGATGTTAGCTCTATTCCTCTATATTTTTCGGTGTGAGATATTTTAATTGTAGTTGACACAATATTTTATATCGATAGTTATTGAGCTTGGTATAATTACGATATTTATAACTCTATTTAGTGCTATTATTGCTATTAATTATTTTAATAGAAAATATCAATACTTAATATGTAGGTTTGTCATAAGATTTAATTCTAATACATTTACACTTTCCAACATCCACCACAAAACCATAGATAATACTGGAAATAAAATCGTCAAGGCCGGTTGCACATCTCTATTCCGCGTTCCAAAACACTTTATTTGAATTCGTTCCTTTGAGTTCTTTTCGGGCGCCTTGTTTTTTGGCGGGAAAGGAAATTGAGTAATGCCCTCGTCACAGATGGCATCATGGTAGATTGATAACGTGGAATGAAGCGAGCAGTTCTATTGTGAGACGGCTTTTATGTGGAACTTCTTGGCGATGAAAGTTTGCGGGTGGAGGTTGACTTCACGCCACAGACTAGACGTTCGTTCAAATTAATTACACCTAAAATATTATTTTAAAGTAAATATTTGTGTCGTACAAAGACATTGTTTGTTTGTGATTTTATTCTGATTTCGTTCAGAGGTTAGATAACTCGAATATTAATTTTGACGACTATTAATCAATTCCTTTTTTCTGCTATATTATGCTATGAACTCTCAATAGAAAGTAGATATGCAACAATCATATTCTTATTTATCCAAGCTTATAATATAACCAATCGGCGACAGTAAACGAGCTGATCACTGTAGCGTACACAAATTATTATTCATTAAAAAAAGGCCCTAAATCTATAAACATTTGATTAGTTGTAGATAACATACTACAACATCAAAAATATTAACGCAAAATATCCGCAAAGTAAAAGCATTTTGAAAAGCATACTTTTATCTCGCTAAGTAGATACGTAGACAAATGACTACACAGAAGATACACGTTTCCCAACTCTAAGGCTGTAACAGAAAACAATATGTGTGGTGCCTAAAGAAAAAAAAAACAATAGGGTCGTGATGAAGACGTAGCCATTGTGAACAACGAGCGAGTCATATTTCACTTCTTTGTATGCGTTCAGAGGTCGATTAATTCTAGATATCTCCATTCGGCTACGAAAAAGCGTGATGAAACCTTTTTGATTCGGCTGGTGTTAACAACGGTGTGGGATGGATATGTTATACCTACATTCTGATTTTAAAATTATTGTTTTTTAATCGCTAGTGTTATTGAAATAGAGTGATATTGAATGACTACGTTCATAGTACAATTTTATTACATTAAGATTATGAAGAATAATTTTTTCATTAATTATAATTTCTGAACTACAATATTATTATTTCGTCAAAACAATTCAAGCCCAAAAAGATAAATATTAATGACAAAGTTCTTATATAAAATACGAATTGGATACCATTGCCTACCTGTGTTGTTAGTAATACACAGAAGAAGACAAAATTGCAATAAATTTTAACCCCTCTATAAATGTACCAAGAAAAATTACCCATTACGATATACAATTCTGCACACCCTAAAACATGAATATTATCTAAGTTAGAAACAATCTTTATCTTTACAAAAGAAACAGTCCGCATACAAAAAGATTTCCACACTCACCTACTTTGGAGAACGGGCGACATTATGCAAATAAAGTAAATTGAATTACCGGAGTTAAATGTCGTATAAGATAAAAACGACGTAGCAATCTACAACCCAATGAGGAGACGCTGTATTAACATATTCAAACCCCTATTGAATATTTATATTATGTAGGATACTCTGAGACAACTGGTGTCGGCTCTTTATTCAGCCTTGTAACGCTAATGGACGCCACTATCTTTCCCCTGTACGCGTCAAAACAAAAACAAAAAATTAGATTAGCGGTGGACCTTTGAGGCTCTCAGCCTCTAATGGCGGCCAGGAAAACAAAAGAAAAAAGAAAATGACGTTACGTATTCGATGAACTACGCTACATTAACACAAACAACGAAATAAATGTAACTATTAATCAATATGTAACTGGCTGAAAAAATTACAAACAAAATACATTCTAATCTTAAAATCTACACTCGCTGGTTGAAAGGAAAAAAAAAATATTTTTTGAATACTGGCCAGTTCATAATTTAAGGCTGTATGTAATGATACCTTATAATAAAAGTTTTAGTAAAAAACAATTTGAATCCTTTATCGTAAAAGTATACAGCACCTTTTATTTCCTACTATTTTTCGTATAAATGCAAGAAGGAAGCAATTAAAGCTATCGGATACATTTTTCGCCCGTAGGTTGCAAGTTTAACAGCGCCCTCGAAAAGGCGGTCCATTAATTTCACGCCATAGAAGGCAACTTATTAAAAACTCATCAAATCGTTTACAGCCTAAAGGTTTCTTGACTCAATAAACACGAAAGGCATGTTCCACTTGTGAATCCTGTTGGAATATACTTTTTCCAATTGGTGGAGTTTATGTCAAATTGATAATATTGTTGGGAGTGGACCGTGTCTAGACACCCGGTAGTCATTTCACCAAAGAGCATACATACATAAATACTTGGTCGAATTATTTTTAGAATCAATAATTAAAATCATTCTTGTTTGTTCTTTGTTTCATTCTTGCTTATTTGTTTTTTTCTTATAGCAGAGACTGGCAACCGAGCAGGTGTGTCACCTGATGGTAAGTGATCTCCAACGCCCATAGACACACATAATCATGGGTGCGTTGCCAACCTAAAAGGAGGAAATGGAAGGTGATAGTAGAGGGAGTGGGCAAGGGAGAGGGGAAATGGGACACAAATCTCACTCACCGAATAAAGCGCGACAGCAAGCTGCCACTTTACGTCGGTTTTCGGTGAGACAGTGGTATCAAACCGGCCGACCCGGCCCATTCGTGCTGTAGACGTTGCTGTCTACAGCGTGGCTCTACCACTTAAAAAAGATGTTGCTTCTCCTATTAATACATGAGCTATGTAACTACTATGGTAATAAAGATTATAATTGTATTTTATTTGTAAATATGATTGTACACGCGTCACGGGTTACTTTAAAATACCACAGTATGTATCTCACGTAAATCATGTGGATATGCCAGATATCAGCTACAGAATTAAGTCAATAAAAATATTGACTTAAACTTGAAAAATAAACCAATTTAAATGTACTCACATACGTGATACGCAGCGTCGCATCTCCAGTCACAAGCGGCACATATCAGTCGTCGGTTCGTAAGAAAAGTGGTACTGAACGGGGCGCGCCGCCCGCGGCCAGGGGCGGACTTCGCAATCTCTCGGTTACCTGCAACGAGTTTTTACTGTTTCATTTACAAATGTTGTTAATTATATTTTCATTATAGCGTTCTTGCATGCATGTTTTGTTATGTGTGAGGCATGTGCCGACTACTAGTTGTACAAATTTTTATGGCATTAATGTGATGTTTTATGTAAATTACAATTCATAGTAATTATTGTAATGTCGCCTCTTTGGTCTAGTGGCAGCATATATGGGCTGTAGACTGGGAGGTCGTGGGTTTGATTCCCAGGTTAGACAAAGCGAATTTTCTAATTTAATTTGCCCGGGACTGGTTCCCTCATAGGGGGTTGACGTCAGGCAGGCAGCCGGTCGTAAAAACTTAGCCAAATCATTTCTGCAACATGCTTGAAGAAAGGGCAGGTAGAAAGAAAAGAGTAATTATGGTAATGTGTACATATCCAGAAAAGTATAATTGGAAGTTACAACCGAAAAAGAGTATAAAGTCTAAAAGTATCTCAAAATACTTAATTAGAATAGTTAAGTTTAATTACAATCATGGGTAAATATTACGAGTCCTTCTTCAAACGATGCTTAAAATATTTACACAGCAGCGGCTTAGCTGTGCTCCTGGTATTGACGATGTCCATGTTGGACGATGGACGGTTATCACTTTTAGCACCATTAGGGAGGGTGCCGGCTCGTCTGACTTCTTAGGCCCATTATAAAACCTAGCTTTAGCCTTTACGCGTCATTTTATGAATGTAAAACCGTAATGAATATTAAAAAGTGACGCTAATTTAATGTCTACGCCCATTTAATATACCCTAGATGCATGGTTCTTTGCAATTATCGCCATAAAAAGTGGTCGCGGTTGTCACAATAAATAAAAAAAAAGATCATAAATTCTAATATACCTCTAAATTAACACAAATATAACCCTATGCGCATGTTATAAAATGAAATGGGCAAGCGTTCTTAAATTTTGAAATTTAGAATTCTGTCGACGTCCAACTGTAGGGAAAAGCAGTGCTAAGCACTCCTTTGCTGTCTTTTTTTCTGAGCCTCAACTGTGCATCTAGGCATTTAATATATAGATGTCTACACAAGACCAATCACATAAAAATACAAAACATATTAAAAACTAAACTGGAAACACAAATGACGGTTCCGAAATTTTAATTAAACTCATCTCCACAGCGAATACAATCGAGTTCACGTAGGCTCATGAATAAATAAACAAGTGTTTATGTAATGTTTGTCCGGGATTAAAATTCAAATATTCTGACAAGTCAATCTACGGTGGTCCGGGCGGTCCCCACTCGGGACCCGTGGACCTAGAGGCTATCCTGCTCGACGCATAGTATACGCGATAACAGAACATAAATCGTCTATTTAATGGTGACAATTGATGATGAAAAAAATAAGCCCGGAGTTTCTTTCTGCCTTTCTTCTTCGGGTCGTCATCCGTAGGTAGCTAGAGAAAGGCTGGTAGGTTAGCTAGGATAGGGCCTCACGCACCAATCCCAACTGCTTCCAGTATTTCAAGTCAATCCCCTGCCACCATTCCTGCCATATGCCATTCCCATACAATCCATTCCCTTACACTCTATTCCTTTCTCCCCTTATCACCCTATCTTAGCCATCCCATCGTTATTATGTCCATACTTGCCTGCCTGTCGTCAAATTCAAATATATAATGTAAATTATATTAATCCTAATTTAAAAATTTACTTGTGTTGACTTGTCATAAGTGCTTTTTTACATGCCTACGTGATCAATAAAGATTTTTATTTTTTTATTATATTTATGTTACAGAATATTTAATGGTGTACTTGCACAAAAATTATAACGAGAAATTGACTTAATAAATTAATAACAAACCCTAGAAATGTGACCTCATGAAATGTGTAGTATTAAATAATTGGTACTTTACAAAATATCTTACTTATAAATTACGTATAATGGAACGTAATTACAAAACACAAGTGACGTCTTTGCATAAAGAATCATGGAGCAGTGTTTCCAAGTCGGGGTATTTTTCCCAATTTTGCCTAAAATTGTTGTTGTGTTTAGTATGGTGATTAGTGAATTAAATTTCGGAGATCCTCCTCATAATTTTTTCTAATTCTTACTTCGTTATTTAAAGAAATATTTTTAACATTACTACGCGGTGACGTCACGTCCTTTTTTACGCGGGGTTTCGTAAATCATATTTTGACTTGTGATGATTAAATGATTTGTGCACATTTTAATGTTTTTGTTTCTGGTGTGTTTATTTGAGACCTAGTTTTTTTTACAATAAACTAAAAAAAAATTACATGCACGTTCCCTATTGTACTATATAAAATAAATGCCGCGTTCTTGGTCTAGTGGCAGTGTATATGAGCTGTGAACCGGCAGGTCCTGCGTTCGATTCCCAGATCGGGCGTGATGTTTTTCTAACACTACTTTCCCGGCACTGGATCCCCCAGATGGAGTTGACGTCAGGCAGGTAGCTAGTCGTAAAAACTAAGGCAAATCGTATCAGCAACAGGCTTCAAAATTTGTGTTGCGCCGACCCAACATTAAGGTGAGATAAGGGCACGACCGGCCACCTGTCTGCCGTCAACCCCCTCTGGGGATCCAATCTGGGCAAATTAAATTATAAAATTAGCTTTGCCTGACATGCGAATCGAACCCAGGACCTCCCGGTTCACAAGCTATATATGCTGCCGTTAGAGGGAGAGGCGATCCCACATCTCTTTGAAAATTAAAATAAATGTTGTATCTAAACATTTCACGTGTACTTCGTACACAAAGCACATTCAGTGCATTTGCATACATTTCCACGCGGTACCTACGACTGCCGGAATTAATACTGTGTAATCCAGAGCACGGCTTTACGCCTTCTATTTTGCTTCAAATTAATTTATTATCCTTACATCGACATATCTATTTTATTATTAAATCAAAGTAAACCCTCCATGTTTACGATATACATAGATACAATAAAATGTCTTTAATAGAAGTTATTCGCCTAGCTGTATTCACAATATTATCTTAATAAACTAGAATATAGGTATTTAAATTATTTTCACATGTTTAAAAGTAAAATGAGAAAATGTTACCAAAGCTCCATAACGACAATATAATAACGGTCACAAAATAATAAATCTTAATTCTTTCATCTCTGTTATGTTAATTTAAATCGTAAAGCAAATGTAATTAAAAAGGCCGACCGCTTTATTAACAAAGAATTAAAACGTCAAAATCAAACACAAAGACGCCATATTTGGTCGGCGAGCGCGTAGTGGAACACGCACCGCTAACAGAAAATAAGGGACACACAGAAAGACAGGAAGGGCCCGTGCGAGCGAGACACCAACAAAACAGAAATAAGCGTGAGAGAGAGGGCGGTAGTGACGCGATGATTGAACGTGCCACAAGAAAAATGATCACCCGTCAAGCGGCGACTGAGAGAAACTACCCCTAGCGGGCGGAACAAGGAGAGAAATATTTTTAGTTTCGAAGTGTGAGAGAGAAGGAATGTGCCAAAATAGGGGTGACGTACAGTGATGGATTATGCTTTTCTCTCTAAAGAAGGGAGGGGCTCACAGGTCGTTATGGAAAAAGCTGAGGGAAGTGGGGACCGACATGTGTCGGAGACGTCGACCAAACCGATGGTGCCCTTAATTGATTTCTGTATGAATCTCAAACATTCGTTGACGATTGTTTTAATCATGTCCATATTAATATTATTTTGATATTAAGTGTTGCAACATATAGAAGCGATAAGAATGAAAGAGTTTTTATTTTTTAACTAAGTAAGAAACGAATACAATTTTAAATGAATTCATGTACTGTTTATAATGTAATGTAAATTTTTAATTTAAGTATTGAATTAAAGTATTATGTCTGTAAAATTTGTTGGTAAATTTTAAACACCTAATAAAAAAATCAGATGTTAGAAACCAAAATATATCCCATTGAAGTAAAAGTAGGAACACACACGACGTGGCGTTCAAATTATCACGAAATCTATATTTAAGTATCTAATAATTTTGAATGGTAGAGCCACGCTGTAGACAGTAACGTCTACAGCACGAATGGGTTGGTTCGACCGGTTTGATACCGCTGTCTCACAGAAAACCGACGTAAAGTGGCACCTTGCTGTCGCGTTTCGTTCAGCGAGTGAGATTTCCGGCAGCCCATTTCCCCCCTCCCTTTCCCAATCCCGTTTCCCTCCCCTTCCATTATCTCCTTTTAGGTTGGCGACGCAACCATGATTTTTTGTGTCTTGGGTGTATATGGATGGTGGAGATCACTTACAGTTAGGTGCATCTGCTCGTTTGCTAGTATCTGCTATAAAAAAGTAAAAATTACTCACAAAATTTAGCAGGCATTTTAGTAGGCAACAAGGATACCATACTATCTCAAGTTAAACATTATAACAGAGACCCAAGGGTGCGTACGTCGTACACAAACGAAATAACGTGCTAATGTCTAGTTAGACCCAAACAATCAACTGGCAGTGTGACCCCACATTAAAATTTTTCCGCGGGGCGCCCAAACGCCACCGACAGACCTGCCTTTGTCCACTTTGAAGGGCGCTTAATGTTTTATGCTTTTGTTGTGTAAAATTTAAATCCTTAATTATTCATGGGATTGTTGCGCGCGACAATATTTTCACAATAGGCGGGTTTTGCGCGGGAGGTGTAATCGGTTTGATTAATAAATTGTCAAGTTGAATCCAGAGTTAGAATATAAATTGTTACCACAAATATTTCATTCCATTATATAAGCGAGAGCCCGCTCATTGTTTTACTTAATTTCATATCTCATCCTGTCACCTGATTGTTTCGATTCGGGTTTCAATGGAACGCGTCTTACTGTTAGCGCTTCGCATTCAGTGAAATTTGCGCCCTGAACTGTAATTTATTGCTTTTGCAGAAATGTCGTGAATGCTCTGGATTAATTTTGATCTATGACTAAATATTTGGAACTGATTCATTTTATGATTTTTGTTTTATTATAATATATACTGCTGAATCAATTTTTAAATTCAAATTGTGACGGGATTATAATATACTGCTTAATTCTTCAAAAGCGTAGTGGACTTCGAGTAGTTCCACTCCTAATGACATCAAAACCTTCATCATCTTAAAAATGAGGATTTTAAAATCTTGACAATGAAGTCAAAGATCTACTTTGACAATGAAATCAAAGAACTATAGCTGATATACATCTATTTATGAAGATAATTATTAACACAGTAAATTAATACGCAATGACACAGCCGCACGCAGCCGTTTCTCTTTCAACTTGGAAGTCGCAACCGACAGCTACCGTTACATCCTAACAAATTAATTTGAACAAGGAGGAAGATGTAAAAACTTCCAAACAACAATTACGTTTTATCTTCAGCAATTATATTAATCATCGGCAAAATTAATTTTTCATTTGGACAAATCGCCGGGATGTTGAGCACAAATGTGTTTGGGGCTTGATTGATAACTCGAGCAGTGGTTAAGAAATTTTCTTAGCGAACTTCAGACGCTGTGGGATTAACATCTGCTATTTCGTTTGCTTGATGTTTTAGATGTAAAGAAACAATATTACATACAAATTGGCATACAAATGTTTTATTATGAACGTTTATAGCATTACTTGGAACATTGCTTTGAAGTTAGTTGTGTTTCAGATGGAGTGGATTATTGACTTCAACTTCAACAATCTTATACTTTTATATACGAGACTAGTATTGGTTTACAATATAGAATTTTTTCAAAGTATCTAAAGTGCTACATTAATTGTTTCTTTATTTGAAGATGATTCTTGTAAAAACAATGATGGGACTCCGCACCACTAAACCATTATATTTTACTATACAGTATACAAGGTCAACCCAAGTAATACCGTAGGTCTTGGATACACGTAGTATTGGCATTTTTATTATAAGGGTTTCTATAAAAAGTAGATAGGTATTATCTATAATTCCAATTTTCATGACACCTACTTAATAATTCGTATCAAGTGAACAAAACATATATTTTTGCGTTAAAAGGTGTGAACTACACAACTTTCAGCATCGCACACAAATAAATATAATGTTTCGCAATTTATTATTACACGCGAAATTTATAAAACTTGATATATGCAATTTAAATGTAAATTCTGAAAAGTTAATTTAAATATAGTACAAGAATAATTGGACACAATGTAGAGACAAAATGCCGTTCAATAAAACATCTTGCACATATTAAATACAACATTGTATACCTATTAACTCAATATATTATAAATATGCAATAACATAGTAATTAATAATACTCAACACTGTAAATATCACTATCCCACTGTAGGGCAGGGGCCTCCTAGATTATTTTAGATTTAATAAGATATGCCTAAACCCTAGTAAGTGATGACCTAATACGGACTAGTAAACTACTTATATTACCTATGATAATTAATATACCTCTAGTGTATTATTGAATCTTAATATTTTGTATATTCCAAACTCTTTTGGAGAAATATTAAGTATGCAGGTAACTATATTTTCCGTCACAAATTTAACGAACAATAACTCTATCTGGCCCCTAACAAACTAGAAAACTTATTATAAATTACTAAAGACTACAATGTAAACACTATCACTGATTTCATTATTTCACAACCCTAAAGAATAAGATAATCTTACATTAGGATAATCTCATCACCATATTCTTCAGTCAAAACGGTGTTAAAATACAGTGAACTGTATAATTGATTTAGCGCTCATTGTGCTTGAGTCTTACTGCATAACCGTCTCATCAGCGATTCAACAGAGCGAATTGTGCTACCTTATTACAAATGAATGGGTAAAGACAAAACACTATTTATGTTCACCGATTTATTACACAATGAGAAGATGTTTCGGCCAACCATCCAACACTAGAGCACAATGTATCCGAGAAACTGAGTTCGAACTTAGAAAAACTACTTAACATTTTTGACAAATGCCTACCACACGCTCTTCACAAAAACAAAGTGGACTCGTGAAACAAACAATTGCCTTTTATGTACACTTGTGGAACTTTAAACGGTATTACGTGTAAAAAATGTTTCGTGATTCATTAATAATTAAAGAAAAGCTTTGAGAAAAAATATTGTTCATTATTACATTTAAATGATGTAATCAAAACAAACTTTAGTTTATAAATCATATTAAAGCTTGAGTTACATCATTTGCGAGAAGGTATTTAATCAAACGAAACATTGTTGACATCACAATCCATTATGCATGAGCATCAGAACATTTTGATAGATTCCATGAGAATATAAGCAGCAGTACTCCCCTAAAATCTCGAAATCGAACAAAGGGAACACGTGAGACTCCCTTCGCATCAGAGGCTAATGTTCACCCCACACGAGGAAGGAGATGTAGAGAAAAATGCGTATTTATAGCAAATACTCGTACTCAAACAGTCCTACATTGTATGCGAGTCAAATAAATGAGTCTCATTTTTCGTGCTGTCAAAAAAATCTGAATGGAAAAGAAAACGCGGCGGCGAAAAAACGGCAGGCTGCGGGGTTTTTATTTCGTTTTTAATGTAATACTGATTTGGGATGTTTCAAATTAATTGCATCTTACCTGAGGTGGCGGCAAGGGTGACGCGCTGAAAGAGTTCTGGGGACGCTGATCGATCGACGAGCGCGCATTGAAAGGAGAAACGTGAAAGGTAATTATTCATTTGGCGACTAGAATAGAACACTTTTGTACCTTTATCTCGGATTTTTTCACGACTTCTGCACGAAATTTGCAAGTAAATGGATGAAGTGACACGGTGATTTGTTTTGTCGGACGCGTTCGACATTCCGTGAATTCGATTCGCGATACTTGCGCGTTGTAGGAATGGAAATTGAACTTCACACGAACACTCTCTATGGATTTTATTATCGGCCAACAAGTTCACATTGTATGTCACAATTTGGAGAGGGAACAGTATTTTTTTGAATTCCTAATCATGATGCTTTTACTCCAAGTATAAAACTGACATTAAACTAAAATAACATAAGAATGTATTCTGTATGTAAAATTGCAACTTTTAAAATTCCTCAAAAGAACAATGCAAAAGCGTAACAAAATCAACAAAGACTCACTTTCGAAAACAGCAAAAAATTTGCATGCTGATTGAACACAAAAGGCGCCAGAACCCGGAAGATTGCACAAAATCGAACGACCAACTGGGAGCACATGTGATCTTGGCCTCGTTTCACAAAATTGTCAAAAGGACTACTGACGCCAATGCCCTTTGTCTCAAAGGCCTTTTATGATTTATGTGATGTTTTATGACGACTCATTTGAATATTTCGACTTGTGCCTTGCACATTTTAACGGACGCCGTGATTTTTTCTTGTACTAGCCTTAACATTTGAATGGACATTTGGTTACCAGATTAGGATATGAGATGTAAATATTCGTGAGTAAACAACTCGCAATGACTCATTTACTTATATTAGTGCGTTATGCTGTGGCAAATTACAATACAACTGCTTTACATTAGAATAAATTGTAACATTGTATGGTATAGAAACTCAAGTACTTAAGGAATACCACCTACTTGAATGTAGTAGACCTGAAATTGGAAAATTACTATCGATATGCTTCAACCTACGCTGACTTATGTAAGATACCGAGACTTCATTATACTTCTTTCTACCTTAACGTAGTGTAGGGGCAAAACACTTTCTCAAATATGTCGCAGAAAGAATTCGGCTTAGTTTTTAAGACTGGCTTACCTGCCTGATCTGGGGGATCCAGTCCCGGGCTAATTAAAAAAGAAAAAATCGCTTTGCCGGGCCTGGGAATCGAACCAAATATCTTTCGATCCACGATGTATATAGACCAAGGAGGCGACAGGCGGAGATACCTAGAACATTTTAGGGAATTTCCTGTTTTTATGATATCATCGTTGCTCTATTTCTGATGATGATTCTATTACTAACAAGAAGTCATAATGTGGAAACACATAAACAATACAGAGTCAAACAATCAGATGATAAATGTAACCTTTTCTTTATACGACAGCCATCGTACTATAAACATTTTTATTAAATAAACAACACTGAATCAAAATTTAAGTGGAGGCAATTCGTGCAAGCAATTTCACCATGAAACCTATGATGTATAGGCATAGTACTAGTAAACTTGCGTAACCAAACCCCTATCATCATCACAAAAAGGGTGAACTTCGAAATATCTAAATGAAGTCTTCAAGCTAGATTGTTATGAAATTACAGGCATCTAGGCGGCGAAAACTGGCAAATTATAGTCCGGCACCGCAGACATCGTCCGCGGTTACCGACCCGTGCGATAGACATCGACGTGATTGCCGTTGTGGCGACCCATTATTGAGACTAACTAACGCCCGAATGGTCAAACGCTACTCAACTTAACTTTAACAGCTTCTTACATTAATACAATTTTGACAGATAAGTCGGCCTTAAACTACATAAGGCGAACTTAAGTGTATGAACATTCGGGGGAAATGCTCGCTTTTGAAACAATCAGTTTGATGAAGATGTTCAAATCCTCTCATCTGTGTTTTAGGGTTCCGAGCCAAATGCAAAACCGAAAACTTATAATTCATGGTGATTTTTTCATTAATAATTTATTTTCATCTATTAATAGGTGTAATATCGACGTTTCTAAATTAATATTTAAATAAGTCAATAATAGGGCTTAAAAAATTTAAATCTAACTTTTAATGTACCTACGGAGTGAAAACAGATCTACATAATGTAACATAAGTAATTTTAAAGAAAATTTGTTTGAAAAAAAATGTGTTACTGTTGTTAGACATAGTTATTGAGAACATGCGATTACTGTACGAAGTGGACCATCCGCAGAACGTATTCAGACATGCACTTGAATGTTTTTTAAACAGCAGCTTGTCTAACGAGCAGGTGAATTTTCTGATGGCATTAAGTGATCCCCACCGCCTATCATCATCATCACCAGCCACAAGAAGTCTATTGCTAAAAATAGGCCGTCACCAAAGATTTTCAGATCGACGATTTTTTTTTATTATTCCTTATTAGAGTTTAATTTGACATGAAATATGCACTGAAATCTTAAACATCCTGTGTACTACGGAAAAGAAAATAAAGGCTTTTACTTAGAGGCGAGTAAACCCTATCATCTCGTTCGGTTCGACGGAGCCCGATAATACTTGGTTTCGGTCAGATGTGGCCGAACGTTGTCGACCGCAGCGACTTGTTCGGAGAAAATAAGCGCGACCAAAATTACTCAACTTATAAAACTGTTTATATGTGAAAATGATTGCGCCTTCTTATGTGCAAATCTGATGGTGTTATTACTTTTACAGTGTTTTCTAAATTTGGTCAACATGACGATGAATGAGAAGTATTTTTAGGAACTAGTTTGGTTTTGGTTTTGTGTTGAAAACCCAACGCGCTGAAGTAATGTCGATTACTAAAGTATTTACGTTATTTTAATAGACAAGGGATGGGACGAGAGAACGGAAACGATAGGAAAAGATGGGAAGATGATCTTCGCTTGGCCCTGGGACCGTACTGGACAAGAGTCCCAGCAGACAGAGAGCAATGGAAACAGTTGGAGGAGGCCTATGTCAAGCGACACACCGAGCTAAGAGACATTTTATAAACCATAAAACTAAACAAAGAGGAACAAGATCGGAACAAAAGGCTACAAAATATATATATATATATATATATATATATATATATATAGTAAATACTTTAACTATTATTGAGAGAATTTCTTGAACGATATACAGTTATTATCATTTTTTCTACCTGCCCTTATCCCACCTTAATGTGGGGTCTGCTCAAAACACTTTTTCAAGTATATTGCAGAGAAGATTTGGCATAATTTTTACGACCGGCCGACTGCTTGACGTCAACCCCCTTTGGGGGGGACAGGACATTATTATAAGGTATTGCAGGACAGGTGCAGTTTCATGCGTGAGGAGTTCAGCAATGGACATACTGTGGCTGATCATGTTCATTATACATTGCTGTGTAATTATGAATACGTGTTCCTACAAATCTACATTATTCTTCTTCTTTAAAAAAATGAGCTTCCAAAAATCGACATTCAATGATTCCTGTGCGTGCGGTGCATCATCTACGTCATCATTATCAGCCACAGGACATCCACTACTCAACATAGGCCTCCCCCAATGATTTTTTTTCATATTGCATTTGATTGCACGTATTATTTTGTATACAAATAAACAACATGTTGTTTTGGTGTAATCATTTGAATGTTTTGATGTATTTGTAGAGAGCAGTAGCAGCTTTATAAGTAGCAGCTTGGTAAACTATGTAGGTAAAAAAACGATTTAAATGTGTATATATATATACACATTTAAATCGTTTTTTTACCTACATAGTTTACCAAGCTGCTACTTATATTCAAATGCAGAAACGAAAACTATTATATTCATATTTTGGCATATTTAAAGTCATCAGAATTAAAAATCCTTCTTATATAAAATGTTATGTGTTTTATAGACAACTTTTTTTACGTACTTAATTTACCAAGCGGCTACTTATATTCATATTATAGTCATCAGAATTAAAAATCCTTGATTGACAATATGAAGTATACAACAAAAACAGAATTTCATTATAAAGCTTAGTGAATAATTTGAGACGCCTACATTGTTTCTTTTTGCTTCCCACTGTGTGCTACTCGAGTTATTCGAGTTTTATTGGTCTTAATCTCGCAAACAAATTGTAATTAAGTTCATTGAACTTTCTCCAGTTACGACTTACGAGTAAGTTAGCTAAACAATATGGTAATTATATAAACTTAAACGTATTTTATTCGTGACTACATTTAATTTACATAAATCATGTAAAATAATCCCAATTTTCAATCAACACAAATAAGGATACGCGTTTATTTTTCATAAGTTCGATGCCTTAACATCAGGTTTGGTCCCGAAACGTCTCAATATCCAAGTAACGAGTTGCCCATTAATATAGGGATGTATCGCGAGATAACTTTATTCTGGTAGCAGACTGCTTTGTATGCGGCGGTCCATGCGTCCGTCATTACATTCTGACCAACTTATATCTGCTTCTCAATAACTATATTCCCTCCTTTAATCCTTTGAAGTAAGACATTATTCAGCAGCAAATAAATGTTGGCAGTCGTAGCCCTCTCGCTTTTATCTTATTGGTCAACCATTACTCCTAAATTTAAACTCTTCATTATAATGCCGTAGTGAGAAAACTGCCGATAACGGCTCGGCACGTGAATAAAATATAGGTAATGGACTTCTGATTAGCGTGTTGTGTCTGTGGATACATAAATAAAATAAGTGATAAATAAACTCGTTTAAAGGCAGACACTTGTACTGTAATAGTGTATGTGCTGACGGTAATGATAAATTCTTTCTTAGATAAGATAAAATTCTTTAATGATTGCATAGATCTTTAAATTTTATTGTAACATTCCCTATACATTAGTTTTGTTTTCCTATTTCATTTGTTTATTCTTTGCACCATCTAAATGTTGACTGATGGAGAATGCTTGAGGCATGTACAATGAACATAATACCATATTATGTATGAATTTTTAAATAAATAAATATAATTGCACATTAAGTTCATAGAATTTCTCAATAGTGTTGTAGTTTTATAACAACATACATATAATTAGTATGAACTATGAACAAAGTCAATGCACTGGAGCAACTATGACCTATAAAGTCATTGAGACAGTCCAAAACGATGACTCAAGGCAAGTTGGTGACCTAGAATAGACTGAACATTAAACTAGTACAATACTTATGACAATTACGATTGAGAGCGTCTATTTTTTTATACGATTATTCAATGAATACTTGGATCCCAGTAATGTTCTAAAAAACATGTCATTTATTATTTATTCGTAGAACTGTACCTATCTATCTATCTCTAATAATGATTCTGAAGTTCCTACTTAATACTTTAAAACGATGTACATAATTAAATATATCAAATAATATACAATTTTACTAATTGAAATTAAACTATTTTTACGGATTATATCACGATTTGGTTTTAATTTTTATGCCCGACGTTTCGAAAGCTTTGCAGCCTTCGTGGTCACGGGCTGATATAATCCGTAAAAATAGTTTAATTTCAATGAATAACATTCACGTAAACCTAAGAAATCACAATTTTACTAATATTTACCAACACGCATCATCGCGAAATGTTCCACTGCGATTAAAGCTCAATTTCTCGACAACAGTAATTTGTGGACGGCTATTTAGACCCTGGGCCAAGCCCGTGATTAGGACTTAGGACACGACCGCAGATAATACGGATTAACTCGTTTAACTTTATCTACAGCTCTTTAAACTTCATTGTACAGTTGACGTGACTGCGGAGACTTGGCTTAAGGGTGGTCGAAGGTCTTCACATTTTTAAGATATTGTCACGGACGTATAAAAAAGGACACCATCTTTCGTATAGTTAAACGGACTCCGCAGTAAAGCCACGCATACAAACGCGCCTGTACAAAAGTCCCTATGCACACATTAACACTCATAACACTCTCCGTCGCCGCTATTACGTGTCGATAGATTGAATGGGCCGAAAGCCCTGCTTTACTTTAAATGTTCCTAGCGCTCCGTCCATTTTTTTTTCATCCGTGGATATAGTCTACGATACAAAGTTAAAATTTTGCTTTCAACCATCTTTAAAAAAAGAGGAGGTCATATAAACTTGGTCATAATCTATTGACCAAAAACGAAGAGAACTGAATAACGTTTTTATCTGCATTCCGAATTGGATTTTGAAATTGCTTTCCTGTACTTTAATTAGGTTAAGTGGTAATGGTAATATTTTAAATGTTTTAATCATTCAGTTGTTTTTAATGTGGGATTCAATTCGTATTGCTTTGTTTGCTGTAAGGCCTCATTCGCACGAGAGCTTTTTCAATGCACATTAAAAAAGCGCCTCAAAATATCTGTTCATGCGAGTGTTTGGAAATCATTCTTGTCCTGTTTCTAATAAGGTGTATTGTACATATCGCCCAAAGCTCAGTGTTTAAAACACGCCGCAGTGTGAATAACTATGTATACTAGAACTCATATGTTCAACGCTTTATAACGCGTGTTGAAAAAGCTCTCATGTAAATGAGGCCTAAGTCTCAGATAAAAAGAAACGTATATATTGCTAGTTTCGATTATAAATGCATTAGATTTATTAATCTAATGACATGCGGGATTATTCATAACGCTTTCTCATAGCACTTAAACGGAGCATATGCCTTTATTAAACGAAGAAAAAATAAAATAATTATATTCTATGGAAATATATCTATTATATTCTATTGTAGGTATCAATATCAATCTTGAGATAGCTCAGGTATATTACGATTTATATCGATTATAAAGTTATTATCTTATGAATAACAAAGACGTTAATTAAAACTTACAGTTCCAAGTAATCGATACTTTTCACCGCTCAAACCGAAATCGATTACGAACAATCGATAACCGCTCCCAAGAGGAGGTTGGGGGGAACGGGAACGGTTGTCTCTGCACCAGGCGTTGACTAATCGAGGCGCGTCCGCGTGGAATAAGACTGATTGCACCGTAGCTCGCCTATGCCTGCCTGCTATGTGGTTCGCCCGAGCCCTCCTACCTACACAAGCCGACATTATTTAAGAAATCAGCTCGCTGGAGCGGCAACAAAGGGAGTTTTTACCACCCACGTTACGTGTTTTTGAGAGACGTTTTATCAGCGCTAAGAAATAGTGATCTTTGCAATTTGTATCGGAAAAAATGCTAATTATTTTACATAAATACATATGTTGTAATATTAATATTTTAAGTCGTAACATATAAAAAATGTAACAGAATGAGAATCTGTTATCATATTAAGTTTACAGTTTTATTATTGGACCGTGTTGTGGAGAAATGAACCAACCCATAAAAAAAATGTTTTTATTGATGCTAACATAATCTAAACCATTAATAGACCACATTGATGTGACTTTTTTTGTTTTTTTGAGGGTTGGATCATTTTTGCACAACACAGTCCAATTATACAAGTCAGCAACGTTTATTTTTTAATAACTTGTTATATTAATAGGTGGTTATGAAAGTACCGTAGTTAATGTATGCCGTTTAAAAACAAGAACATTTATGTGATGTTATCTTAGAAACTGATGTTATTAATCTAATTATCACAAATATAACAGTAACTTTCTATCTACGCTTTATAACCATACAATATTCTTAGATCTTTTATTAATGCCATCGTAATTTTAAAAAGGTGAGAAAAATAAGTCATTGATGAAAGATATTCTGTAATTTAATACGACTATTATCAAAGTTAAGCGAAAAGTTAAGTAAGGTGTAATTTACACAAACCTGTCGCATACATGGGTAAAAATAACCGAGTCTTGTATTTTATAAACATACGTTTAAGGTTATAAGTAAATATATGGTACCTAATAATAGTGACAAAATGTATGAATAATTAAAATAAATATAACTACGATTACCAATCAATTCATTATGCATCTTATCTTGTTAGTTTTAACTTATATTTTATACTATATAGCAAATTAATTACTGTATTATTTATTACTGCGATAATAGGTGTGCAAATATTACAAAAACTACAGACTACATGATTCAAATTGGAGATCATAAAGAAGCATGGAAAGACAAATAAAATTACTTCGAGTACCGAAAATTTTAGTTTGAACTCATTATTATAATGGCATTGAGGTATTAATATAAAGAAAATACAGCTGATAATTCACTAGCAAATATAATAATTACCAACATAAATCACTTCGATAAAGTTTGATAGATCCTTAAACAGATTGAGACATGAAGCATTGGCTATTCGTCAAACTTTCGCCCGTGATTCAGACGGGCTAATAAAACAATTGCTCGCGTATAGAGTACAGACGGTAGTCGCGTCTGGACAACTTGGTAGAGTGATGGCGAATGCGATCGATGGTGACAAATGGTTGTCGACACACGAATACAGCGCTGTCGGCAGTTGTGCGACAAAATATCGCATGATATATTTCTTTCTTTCTACCTGCCCTTATCCCACCTTAATGTGGGGTCGGCACAACACACTTTTCCAAGCATGTTGCACAAAGGATTTGGTTAAGTTTTGACGGTTGGCCGTCTGCCTGACGTCAACCGTAAATTTATTATTTAGATACATACATAACTCACGCCTGTATCCACAAAGGGGTTGACATAGACGCACTAGCGAGCTAGAACACCCACATTTCCCCGAGCCTAGTTCTGTCCCAGATGTGATAGGGGGTTAGCCTAACGCCATATCGGGCACACATAATTTATTATTTATTTATGTCATATGTAGTCAAAAAGTAAAAAGAGGATAGTTATTGGACGAAATGATTATAATGAGTGTTCTTAAATAGTAGATTGTATGAATGTTTAATTACCTACATTAATAAAGGATAAAATATACATTAAACAAAAATACAAAATAATATCAACATAATTCATGGAAAATGGAAATAATATGATTATCAGTGGCGAGTCGTCCATACAACCTGATTCCTACCGGCTACCTTTTTCCAGATCGTAGGCTAATATATAAGTCTTATCAAAACTATTATTCAGATTGTCGCATAATAAAGTTAAATAATGGATCCCACAATGCAATAAAATTCCTTTTCTAACATCCTAAATCCCTCAAGGAATGCATCAACAAATCGCACGCGTACGACCCGCCTAATCCTACACGCCATCGGTATGCGGCATGCAATAGTAACGAAAAGGGATACGATTGCATGTTGTACTAGTACATACAAACGCCCGCATGGTTCGTGCGGGGCGGACCTCCCCTATTATTGGATGGAATTATTCCACGTCATGGTGTCGATGTGACGGCTGATGCTAATCTCACTTCCTGCGAGTGATTTTAGCGATTTGGTTCATACTTTTATTGTGGGTTTAATAACCTTCTTTCTACTTGCCCTTATCCCACTTTAATGTGGGGTCCGCGCAACACATTTTCAAGCATGTTGCAGAAAGGATTTGGGTAAGTTTTTACGACTGGCTGCCTGCCTGACGTCTACTCCCTCTGGGTAAATCAGTCCCGGGCAAATTAAATTAGAAAATTCACTTTTCCCGATCTGGAATCGAACGCACGACTTCCCGGTCCACAGCCCATATATGCTGCCATTAGAACAAGGAGGCGACATATATTAGGTTTAATAACTGTTGTCAGTAATATGTAACCTTACATATTTTAAGCAATGTCAAATATGTCGAATTTTATGTATGTTATTGTGTCATTCAAACATATCCGGCAAATCCGGTATAGGTAACAAATCCGAATTTTAGACTAATTTCGATCATTATCCAATTATTTTGAAGCTGCGTTCTACTAAGGATTTATTTTTCCATAAGAGTTATCTGGCTACTGAAAAATCGGTTAGAGCAATCAAAAATGTTGATGTCAAATTAAACATTTCATATTCATTGCTTATTGCCTATTGCTATTGCTGTAAAAATACGTACCTTATAAAATGTAGAGCATTTTATGAACGAGCCACAGTCGCTTCTCATGTACTACATTTTTTATTGTTTTAGATCTAATTTTAGTTTGTATCGTGAGCTATTAAGCTGAAAAGGCGTCAAACCGTGTAACACAGAACAAAGCAGCCGTGTCGTGGACTTTTTATTGATGTTGCTGAACGCGTTTGAATTCTGACAATTCCAAATGATCCAATATATAGCACTATTTAAAATGTATCACGGTGTCTATTTGTTTAACACTTTTAGGCAGCGACAAAATGCATATAATATCAAAGTAGCTAAAATAAACAAGTAGGTATTATAGAAACTGCAGACTGCCTCGGTGGCGTGGTGGTATTTCGGTACGACTACGGTTCTGAGGTCTCGGGTTCAATCCCCGGGTCGGGCAAAGTGATATCGGATTTTTCCATATTAGCCCGGAGTCTGGAATTTGTGCCCGATATGGCGATAGGCTCGCCCCCTATCACATCTGGGACGGAACTAAGCTCGGCGAAATGTGGGTGTTCTAGTTCGCTAGTGCGCCTCTGCCTACCCCTTCGGGGATACAGGCGTGAGCTTATGTATTATAGAAAGTATTATGAGATAAAATAAATTGTAGAAGAAGAAGAAGAAGTAAGAAGGTTAAGTTAAGTATGTAATTGTTTTTAATTTAATAAAAATTAGATCGGGCAACGGGACTTCTCTAACACAATTACCCGGGACTAGATCCCCTAGAGAGGGTTGTAAGGTAGATATAAGCGTTTCTAAATACTAAGTCAAACCCTTTCTGCAACACACTTAAATAAAGTGTGTTGCGATGACCTTAAATTGAAATGGGATAAGGACAACTGAACAGAAAGAAGTATTTATGACTAATAAAATCCTCAGAAGACATACTGTTATTGAGTTAAGATAAGTTTCAAACTAGAGGAACATACAGTATTGAATAATTCAATTTTTACTTAATTCAATAAAACATCTCATAAATAACCCCACAAAACTACATTCGAAATCAATAACTGACAAATAACGAATTAGGCAAAGCCCAATTAATAGTAAATTCGAACAACATTCACCGATAGTGTTGGAGTTATTCGAATCAGTGGTAGATTGATGGACCCGTTCGATATATTGCATACCTATCAGTTTTATGTCCAAGCACTTACAGCTAATGCTTGTAGAAACGTGCCGCATTAGTTTCACGATTCAGTCATTGGCCCAGCTTGATTATGAGCAAATTGTTCAGTGATTAGTAAGTGGATTTTGATTAAAGTGGATAGAGCATAATTCTTCGCGTCGCATCCTTGGTCTAGTGGCAGCAAGTATGGGCTGTGGACAGTGACGTGCACAACCATTCCGATCAGGGTAGACAAAATCTTGCAAAATTATTGAATTCAATTCCCAACATCATTATTATCGTCATGATATCCATGTCGAATTAAAATATAAGCCAGGCGCCTGCTATTGAAAACTTGGTTTCGGTCATGATTTTTTGTTTATGATGGATGAAAAGTAAATTAGGTACTTGACTCTGTTTGATTTTATACACATATTTATATGTAATAGCAAATAAAACAAAAAGAAACCCTTTTGTAAAAACTGCATCGAAATTGGTTGAAAAATGAGACAGGAATTCATATTTTAAATTCTGGTGTGGGCATGTTGGAGATATCTTGCTATCCCTTTCCAACGTCCGTATCGTTATGGTATGACGCGATTACTCTGATACTTCTCTTTCCCGCAGTTTGAAGGTTACACCAAACTTCAAAGGCTTATAACTTTTTTATTTTTATGAATATTTCAATATTTCTTTCTATTCTATATTTTAGACGACGTAAATTTCGTATAAAATTAATAAAATAAAAATTGTCAAGTACCTAATTGTCAGGGTAGACAATGTCTCTTTGTCTATATGAACTGCACGCCACTGGCTGTGGACCGGGAGGTCCTGGGCTCGACTCCCAGGTCGGGCAAAGCAATTTTTCTAATTTAATTTGCCCGGGACTGGATCTCTCATAGGGGGTTGACGTAAGGCAAGCGGCCGGTTGTAAAAACTAAGCCAAATCCTCACTGCAACATGCTTAAAAAAGTGTGTTGCGCCGACCCCACATTAAGGTGGGATAAGGGCAGGCAGAAAGAAAGAAAGTGCATAATTTATGAAGTTGTTTTTAGTAGAATACAATTGACTAAAAACGTAATCAGCGCTGACTAATCTGACTAAACTTTGCCGCGCTGTAAATAATTTTGTCAGTAGCAAGGTAATGTCAAAATAATTTAATTATTTATGACTAAAGCATAAAATGTCATGTAACTTAAATATGGCTGATTAGGGTTTCTAAATAATAACTTAAGAATAATCTATGTTTACACACATTATTACGATCCAGCATGGGGGCTTCTTATAACTAATTATTATTATTTTCCTCTGAGCAAGTAATGCAATTGCTTCTAAGAATATTATAATGACTACAGTCTTAATTAAATTCGTGAAGATGAGACTGTACTGCTGTTTTTGGCGAGTACAGTACAGTTCAAACATAACGTTGACTGTTGAGAGTCATTGCATGGAGTAGCAAGACGTTACTAGTAACACACATGCTAACCATTGAAATTAGCTGGCTTAAACGATATCTTATAGCAGGATTTAATCAGTGAAATAAGCTGTATTTGTTTTCGATTTTTGCCATATGACAACCACCGTGGCGCAGCGGGGATTAGCCGGCTGTGAAACGTGAGGTCGCGGGTTCGATTCCCGCAACGACACAAATGTCTGTGTGGCCCACATATATTTGTTTCGGGGCTGGTTGTTGTGAGACCGAAAGTCTCTCGTAGTTCCTAATACCCACGACACAAGAATGAATCTTAATGTGGGGTCAGGACTATGAGTGTGAGTGACTGTTGGGTGTATTTATTTATTATTCTTTATTTATT
The DNA here is from genome assembly GCA_036417725.1 of Clanis bilineata. Taxonomy (NCBI): domain Eukaryota; kingdom Metazoa; phylum Arthropoda; class Insecta; order Lepidoptera; family Sphingidae; genus Clanis; species Clanis bilineata. Next base: position 6,228,190 of record CM071142.1, read on the forward strand.
TATCTGACTGACTGCCTCGGTGGCGTGGTGGTATTTCGGTACGACTACGGTTCTGAGGTCTCGGGTTCGATCCCCGGGTCGGGCGAAGTGATATTTGATTTTTCCATATCAGCCCGGAGTCTGGAATTTGTGCCCGATATGGCGATAGGCTCACCCCCTATCACATCTGGGACGGAACGAAGCTCGGCGAAATGTGGGTGTTCTAGTTCACTAGTGCGCCCCTGCCTACCCCTTCGGGTATACAGGCGTGAGCTTGTGTATGTTTCCCTATTGCTACTAGCGGTTTGTATCTCATGTATGAAATAAATATAAATGACGTAAAAAAGACACATATTCTAATTCATCATCGCATTTCAAACCACTTGTTACTTACTAACGTATTTTATATGTCTTATACACTCAAACATCTGGTCACAAAAATTGTGCCGCAACGTTTTCCCATATGTTTAAAAATAAAATTGGATCCACGACTCGGTGCATTTATAGATACTGATTAATGATGTGGCTGAGGAAAGAGGGGGGAATCATGGATGATTGATAGCACATCAAGTTATTAGATAATGGTGTTTCAATAGAATTAGGAGCTTTGTTCGGCGTGCCCTGCGCTGCGGGTCAAACGCTGACGGATGTGCTTCGATACACCTAGCTGTAATATACGCAAATTGAGGATATGAGGAGACGAGGTTATATGAGGTGGAAATAATTAATCACTATTTTTAAATAGATTAGCGGAGACACGGAGTTATAGGTAATCTTTTACGCCTGTGTTACTCACCAACTAAGTGAAGGCGTGGTAAAGCGAACTAGGAAAATGTATCGCGGTTCAATACTTTCATTTCGTATTTATGTATCGCTAGAATCGAATAATTTCATACCATCAGAAAATCGAGCTCGACGTGCATTTATGGCATTTGTATGAAATATTAACCAAACGTTATTAGTGCGCGCGAGCTCGATACGATTCGATTGATAAAAATATTTCTGGTCGTGTCGCTGTTTGACCTCAGAATTAATTTAGTTAAATGACGCGGGATAGTGTCATAGTATCATAAAGTCATCTCAACATGGTAACTGTAACAAACTCGTTATCATGTAAGCCATGAAACCACTGCAATATTCAGATTAAAACTAAATTAATTATACCCAACAGTCACAAACATAGTCCTGACCCCACACTAAGATCGAGTCTTGTGTCGTGGGTATCATGAACTACGAGAAACTTTCGGTCTTACAACACCCAGACCTGAAACAAATATCTGTAGGCCATACAAACATTTGTCTCGGTGCGGGAATCGAACCCGCGGCCTCTCGCTTCACAGCCGGCTTCTCGCCCGCTGCGCCACTGAGGCTGTCATTTTGTCAATTATTATCAAGTTGTTTTGGTAAAACGGTAACATTTATGAAATGGTAACACACAGGACTAAATAGAATACATTGTTCATACTCTACCATAGCAACAAACGAGCCAAATGAAGCGGCCACTAAACGCTACCATCAAATTGAGTACTGCAGTTTACATCCTACACATTTTATAATGTGTTAATACACTCGGTTATCATCAGCAGCCTCTACATGTCACAAAACACTACTACTCTATTGGGTATAGGGCGTTGTGATGGCCCGACTATAGAATAGGTAGTATTCTAGCCATTCTATAGTCGGGCCATCAAAACGCCCATATGGTACTCAATACATTTCATCATTATACATATACTCAAACGCGCGCTTCTGCTACTTGAAGCCATTTCGGCCTAAATAATAGCGTGGAGTCTGTTGTATCACGAGTAATCGCGACTGGTTTATGTGCGGTGACATTTAAGGCGTAATTGTAATATTATCATTACCTCTTTTGGTTTTAAATATGGCACCAAATATAGGCTGCTATAATGGGGTGTTATGCAGAAAAAGAATTAAACGTTAAACGAAACTCTATTAATAGGCGATTCGTATCGTATTAATAACACAGGGAACATCTGTTATTGCGAGCGTGGCGCGATAATGACTTCTACTTTAAGCCAACGTTCCACTGCGAAACTCTAAAACCACCATTCATCTCTCTCTCTTTCTCTCCCTCTTCCAAGCTAGTTATCCCACATGGTAAAACCACCATTCATTATTAAAAACTATTATATAAAAATATGTATTTTTAAATACATAGTTACTATTTTCTTCATATCTAGGACGGAACTAAGCTCGAAATGTGGGTGTTCTAGTTCCCTAGTGCACCTCTGTCTACCCCTTTGAGGATACAGGCGTGGGCTTATGTTATGTGTTACTATTTTCTTTAATCTTCTCCTTGGTATGGTGACAGCATATATGGACTGTGGACCGGGAGGTCCTGGGTGTGAGTCCCAGGTCGGGTAAAGCGAATTTTCTAATTTTATTTTCTCGGGACTGAAGCCCCCAGAGAGGGTTGACGTCAGGCAGGTAGCCGTAAAACTAAGCTAAATCATTTCTGCAACATGCTTGAAAAAGTGTGTTGCGCCGACCCCACATTAAGGTGGGATAAGGGCAGATAGAAAGAAACGAAAGAAAGACTATTATTAGACTATTATTAGACTATCTTTAATCGCATTCAGAAAAAGGTTTTAAAAAGTCATATTCTGCTCATCTAAAAATGATTTAAATACTATTTTTAATACCATTAATAATTTACTTCAAAGAACACGTTAAAGTACGTGCATTTTATTATACCTGAGTTGCTTAACCAACTATTGGTACTATTCGGCTAAAAATAGCTGAAACAGCGACGCACTTTCAAAGTTGTGCGAAAATAAGACAAGTCTATTTACCAAAATAGCTCCTCAGACAGCGTCGAGTGAAATTACAAATTAGTTGCATAAGAAGTTTTAAAATATTTTTTCTGTATTTATAACGAAATATATATACGGACGAGATGTTATAGCATTATTCTCTGGGTTCAGTGGAACATAAGCTTTACAAACAGATGTGATTATTAATTATCAAAGAGATATTGTTCAAAATGAAATTGTTGCTATATGTGAATATATATGTGTATCAGTATCAATATAATGTCAGCGGATCTTATGAGATAAAACTAAAAAAATATACTTATGATAAACACCGCAAAAATATTGTATACGTTTAAAAAGTATTTGAACTAATTAAACAGTAAAAAAATCTCTAAACTTGTACCTACACTTAACAATCTTTTGGGGTAGAATGCCAAAATTGCGCCTAAATTAGTTTTTCTTAAACAATATGAATGGAACTTACAATATATTTGCGTCGGCTGTTGTCACACCCTTTTAATAAAAACTTTTAACTTGTCGCAAAATTGTAACAGGTACCTATCTTCTTTGGTACAATACAAAAGTTTACTGATTTACAACGCCATTAAACGCATTAAACCCGCAAAAGTCAAACAAAATAGTGAAAGAACGAAAGCGAACGTGTAATAAGAATTCAAGGGAAAGTGACTAAAGCGTCACCTCAAAAGATTTTGCATGCTTAACAATGGTAAGAACAATGCGAGGCCAAACAATCGACCACCTACCGATTAGAAGGCGATTTGAATATTATTCGCAAACAATAATAAAGCCAAGTTTCGATTTCACCTTAGTATGGTCAGTCCTTTACTATACTTTGGCTTGCTCAGACCGAGTGCGAAAATGTATTAAAAGTTACGTGTGGGCGATTATTAATCGCATCCTATTAATTATCTGTTTATTGTGGTCTACGCTGTATGGAGTTACGTTTTGTGAGTCTTTTTTATCTCTTTTTTTATCTCTTGATTTTAGTCTATTGATCTCGCAGATTGTACCTACGGTTAAATGATTATGTAATTACATAATCATGTCATCAGCTGGCAGGAGACCGTGAATAAAATATATTGTAATTATTCAAATTTAAACGTTATATGGTTGTATATAAATATATATGATAATATGTAATATGATAAAGACACGTCATAGCTAATGTTTACATTTATTTTTACAACATGCTCTATCAGAAAAGCGATTGTTTAAAAGTTCAAAGCAATATTTTGGATCCACGTAACAAGAAAAATGTCAAAATCTCAAACTACTAATGTTTCCGATATAATAAGTTTAAGTCTTATTTAAAAAATCTATTTTTTTAATATTGTAATATTTGACATACAATTTCTCTCAAAAAATTAATGTCTAGGAGGCTTAAACATACATTTTGGTTTTTACTTTAATCAACATTAATATTACCTATAGCTTGAATGAAATGACAAATAAAAATCCAAATAAAATTTATTATAAAGGTACAACGATATCAACACAAGTTAAGCAAGAGAAATTTTTGTGTATTCTCCAAAATGAAGAATAATTTTCCAATAAATAACGCATAGTGTGCTGACATATCAATATGATAAAATTTAATAGAAAGTTGTCAGAGGTCTACGTTCGGATTCATTAATAAAAATAATCCGAGGTCCGTATCTTTTAGCTTGTATCAACACATAACGAAGAGAGTTGTCAACAAGGCACGCATACTTTGTTTCTTTTTTCCGAGATTTGTGGCATTGGCAGGTAGGTTCACATAAGCGGTTTTATTTATAAGGTGTAAGTAATAATGTGGAATGCTGTGGTCGCGCCCGGCGGCTGCAGTGCGGGGGGCGCGGGAACGACTGCCCGTCCACTCTACATAGGGTGTTCACTAATTTTCACGCACATAAGCATGAGTTACAGAGTTTGAGAGCCATACTCAGGCGTGGATCTAGATTTATAGCTAACCTTCACACAGAAAAATCTCGGTTCAAAATTATAATAATGCTTGGGTATTTTTCTATAATACAGGTCTTACCACCTACTAACCAAATAACACTGCATAAAACATACATATAGGCGCCATTCATTTATTACATAAGACTATTTTGCTAGTTTTTGACCCCTTACGCCCTATATAAGAAAATAAAGTCCGAATGGTCAAACGCTCTTCAACTTTAACGGCTTCTTAAATTGATTTTCGCCATACAATGTTGACAGATAAGGCGGCCTTAAACGACATAAGGTGGCCTTAAGTGTATGAACATTCGGCGGTAAAAATAAGAATAGGCTGACCCCCTCCCCCCTGTCTAATATTTATTATGAAAGAATCTAAAGGAAAATCTTTTATAATCCGAGCGAACTAGTGCACTCGCACAATTGTATGCGCTTTTTTTAAATATAATATTAACTCTGCGTATTTTTATGATCTTACATAAGAACTATCAAGACTTCCTCCCGCCTCCTTGTAAGAAAAAATAAGACATGGTCGAACGCCCTCCCCCCAAAATCGACTTAAGTAATAGATGAATGGTCCCATACGGAAGGCAGTGTATACTTTGTGTGACTTACTGCTAGTGACCCTAGTATTTTTTTATTTATAATATTTAAAAATGTGAAACCTTATGAATAAATAAATAATACAGTACATAAAGTTACTGTATTACATGAATTATGAGTTCGTTGCGCCTATATTGAAAGTAATTAATAAAATATTTCATCTAAGCTATTCTACAAACAGACACTAAATCATTGTCCAAAGAAAAATGCCGAATAATATATTCATTACAAGTGTAATTTTTTAAGCAGATAAAATAAGACTAATATGTGTTAGTGTGAATTTCCTAATCAATATAAATATAAAATTAACTAATTGTCTGGTTTTACGAGTCATTTAGATGTCATTTTTAATGTAGAGGCGGTGTTTCTTGAACGAAGAAATAAATATTCGAGGACACCCCTTACATCTGAGAATATGATATCAAGGTTAGGCTTAGCGGAACACTCCACATGTGGTCAACTTTAATAAAGTGTGATGGCTTTATATAAAACGTTCGTGTGTGACCGAGAAGGATATAGGAGCTTAGCGGCCATGTTGTATTATGGATGCCTATCATATTTTGGACCCGTTCCGGACCGGATTATTTCTTTTTTCTTTTGCGCCTCCATCTCGAAAAACCGGTCCCGGAGCGACGACCACCATTTATTGTAGATTAAAGAGGCTTGTTGTCTTAATTTTAAGCCACGCTTTAATTTATGGCCACGTATTAATGTACAGTCTCCGCCATTTTTTTTTCATAAGATAGACACGTCATTGATTTCTTTATTTGTTAGCGTCGAGTTTATTAATTCGGTCGCACTAGCGCCGACTAATACTTTCGTGCTTAACTTAATGATTTGACAATTAAATTAAATTGTTCTCGTTGCGGTGGCTAAATTAAAATTTACAGCGATGAGAGATTTTAAACGATGCGTCGTCGCCCCTTCTTTGGGTGCATTTGCCTTGTTTATTTTACTTGTCTTTTTTAAAACATGCCGTATTAAAAAGTAACGCGTCTTGTCATATTCCTCATTCGGTTTAAAGAGCGTAATCAATAACAAGGTCATTCAATTTTATGTCATTCGCAGTTGAAATTAATCACAAATGTTGTGTACAAAATAAAAGGGAAACGAGCGAGTGCAAACTCTCATGTCCGAATGAAAAAAATGACAGTACGCTCGGGCAAACCGAAAGGACGCCAGCGCAAAAAGCGCTACCGGTGAAAAAATATGATTTATAGCGTGAAAAATGTGGAAACACACGCAAAAAGGGAGAACGGTGAAAGCGTGGCGTTTCCACTAGACAAATTTATTAATCCTATCGGCCGGTTGCTTTTATTTGTATGCTGTATCGGGGATTTTAGATTTGTATATGATATGGTGGGATATTAATAATAATAATATTGGCCCTGTAATATTACTATCCTACTGATGAGCACGGCTCTCCTGTACTAATGAGAGAGGTTATGCCTTAGTCTACCTCGCTGGCCTAATGCGGGTTGGTAGACTTCACATACCTACCTTTGAAATTCTCGGGGAAGCAGGTTTCCTTATGATATTTTCATTCACTTATAGCAAGTGATAATTCAGTAAGAAAATATACTTAACATAGAAAAGTCAGAGGTGTATGCTCCATTTTTGGGGTTAGTCTGGAACATCCAACACTTGTCTCTGCAGTCCGTATCCATTCCCAACTGAGCTATGGTTGCTTATTTTTAATAATAATAGGTTAATACCTACTAATAACTATAGTAGGTTACTATTGCAAAGAATTCGATTATATTTGAAATATTTTCTCAGATAAGCTAATTGAGTAAGTGTCTTACAAATAATTTACCACCGTGACGTAAACAGACTGATACATAGATATACTTTTAGAATATTTAATAGATGTTAAAATGTTATTTTTCCCAAGATTTATTTTGAATTGATACAGATGCTAATCGACTTGGCCAACATAGTGTATAATTTATTAAACAAAATTAAGTTATTATTTCACTCAAACTTCTGACACGAAAACCTACCATTAAGCAATTAAAATTCGGCCCCAGAACCTTAATAACAGACCACACTTCCTACAAACTGAACGGCACATTACGCATTTTTGAAAATCATTACATAATTTTAATTTTTTTGAAAATTACGTAATTTCGTGGCTGCCTCTTAAACCGGAATATTTCGCATAATGCGAGGAAATTTTCACGAGAATCGAACACAATCAGTATCTCGAAACGTGAAGGTATTAACACATACACATTATTTGCCCACGTATCTCGCAGTCGATCTGCAGTTGGTGCAAAATCAACAGCGGTCGGCCGGTGGCGATGTGCCCTCTATAATTACGGCTACCATACAATAAGCCTGGCTATCTTAATAAAGTGTTAAGAATGTTGCCGATCTCCGATACAGAATGCCCTGATCAGTTCTGTATGTAATTATAATTTATGTTAATATGTTTTATATCGATTTTAATGTTTCCGATTTGTTATGTACTCGTAATTTGAAAGTGACGTCTTGAATGTAGTGTCGAGTTGCAAAGATTCTAAATGTTTTTCCATTTATTTATATACACATTTTGATGTCACCAAAATATTGAACTCTAGACCGTGCAGAAATATGTATTAATCACGATTCGAATTAAGACATAAATATTATTTTTTGTCCGAGCAATATCAATCAACAACCAGCTCTATCGAGCCAGCTATTAGAGATTAATCGCTTAGATTAAATTAAATTAAAATCATAATCCGATTAATTAATTTCTCCATTTTATATGGAAGTAATAACACATACAGAGTTGGCTGTATATGGGCGCTGACAGATACGGGGACGCGGCGGATCTATATAATTATATTATAGTAGTCCCCTCCTTAGTCTAGTGGCAGCATGTACGGGCTGTGGACCGGGAGGTCCTGGATTCGTTTCCCAAAAAGGAAATTTTCTAATTTAATTTGCCCGGGACTGGATCCCTCATAGGGGGTTGACGTCAGGCAGGCGACCGATCGTAAAAACTAAGCCAAATACTTGAAAGTGCTAACTTATTTATTATTATTTATAAAAGCCACTTTTACAATTATTGATAATGATTATTTTATTTATAAATATCTAAAAAGTCGTTTTTGAATAAAAGTGATTTGATGAATTCTGGTGCCATTTCTAACTTAAAGGAAGACATTTGGATCTTCGTAGTATGATTCATTGCCGTAACGTTGATCTAGTTCTTGTTTTGTGTTTATTATAAATCAACGAGTGTTTATACGTTTATTCATTTCGGAATCTTGTAGTCTTTTTTAATATTTTAACATTTTTCATATTTTTATGAAGACTGAATTATTATACTTCAAAATTAATGTTTATAATTTAAAAATGCTCTTCATTCAAGAGTTCAGAATAGGATTGTTAATACATAGAAGCGTACATTTTATAAGCTTTAGTGGTTCGAGCATAAATAATTTTGATACAAAAATTTAAAACAAAATGTCACCAATATTGTAAAAATTCATCATCAGCCAGAACGTTCACTGCTGGACATAGGCCTGATTTTCCTATGGCTGATGATATTTGTAAAAATTGCTTCAACCTCTGAGCTTCAGGGCTTCTCCCAACAATACACGGCCCAATGTACATACATAAATTGAACGCAAAATAAAACTTGTAAAACGCGGACACAGACGAACAGTAGTCGAGCAGGATTCCATTGACATTAGCTACATAACGATTGCCATACGTCGACCGTCGTGAGAGCATCAATCGAAAGCCCCGCGGGCCCAAACGAATGCATCAGCGCAATACTGCATCTCTACTGCGCCGTCCGTAAGAATTCTGAATGTAAATCTTAGCTAATGTACTTACATTACTCTGAAACAGCGTAAACGTTAAATAAAACCTTTGCAAAAACTTCAATGGAAATAAAAGTTATTTGTATATTATTATAACTACAGTCACTTGGTATAAGCCTCGTTGTGAGGTGAAAGAAATGCAGTTTTCTGTTATTTACCATTTGTCGGTCTGTTCAGAACGTGAAATATTACACCGTTTTATTAATATCTGCAATAACATTACACTTGAACGTTTCGTGTCTATATTAATCAGAAAATAATTATCCGCTTAACACTCGACTTTTAAATAAGCAGTCATTAGTCTAAAGAATTTGTACAAAAATATAGCGCTTTTTGTTAACGTTTATTGTATTTATAATTAAATTGTCAAGTTGAAAGAACTTTACGCTTTTGTTTTCTTTTTCCGATGCTTTAAATGTTAAGAGAAACAAAAGCTTAAAAGTAATTATATTTTTTTATAGTCAAGGTGCATCATAATATTTTAATGCTCGACAAAATATTATAAACCTTATTAAAATATTTAGCTTATAATATTTTATTGACTTTATTTATCAGCTTTTGTATTTAATTAAACACCTAGCAAAAGCACCTTTACCTTTCTTTATAATTGAATATTGAATATTCGAAATGCCACGTGGTAAAAATATGGTACTTTTACTTTCATTAAACCTAGAATATTAAAATATTACATTAAATTTCGCGGTATATTTATAAAAAAAAAAAATTCAAACACAAAATCGATTTATTTATTTGCAAAACGTTTACTTACTGATATATTCAACCCGTTACTTGGCTCCCTTTCAAATGTTTACCATGTTGAAAATAATGTTTCATTTTACTTTTTTATTGCAATCGAATGACAAGCAAGTTTGATTGTAAACTTTACGACTATCTATGAATAGTAGCAACAATACCAACAATAAATAAAAAAGCCCTAAGTGGCACTGGACTGCACTCGTCATCTTTCGATACACACATACATAAGTTCAAGTCTGTATCCCCGAAGGGGTAGGCAGAGGTGCACTATGGAACAAGAAAACCCATATTTCGCTAAGCTTAGTTCCATCCCTGATGTGAATGGGGTCGAGCCTATCGCCATATCGGGCACAAATTCCAGACTCCGGTGATATTGAAAAATCCAATATCACTTTGTTCGACCCGGGGATCGAACCCCAGACCTCAGGACGGAAGTCGTACCTAAATACAACTACGCCACCGAGGCAGTACCAACATTAGATGTTAAGTCTCATAATGCCAGTAATTACACTGACTGGTGATATTAATTATGCATCTTATTAAAGGAAAATATTGTGAAAAGCACCTTAGGATTTTTCCATAAAAAAATTTGAAAGTATGTGAAGCAGTGTCCAGTACTACAGGACTATTATTTTTATTATAATGTACGTGTTATAGTCAGGGTGGGGTGGGTGTCTGATACTCAACGTTACATGAAATTTTGCCCTAGGCCGCACCAGCGGAGGTAGATCCTATTGCCCCATAATTTTTGTATATGTTTCTTAAATTTTGTATTTCTTATGGGAATAAATATTTTTTTATTATAATATATTGATATATAATATAAAAGGTACCGTTTGTGAGGCAACTGTTTATTATTTAGAATGTGTAGCGGTGGGGCGACGCAAGTTGATGCGCGCTCCAAGTGGAAATCTTTTGGGATTACGATGCCGTCAACCGAATTGGGGCAGAGATATACTGAGCCGTCGAATATAATTTAATATATATTTTATTGGAATATTTTTTAAGAAGTTATTTGACATTGGTGTTTTGAGACGTTTTGTACGCAACGGAATTAAGAATTCCCGAAAAATATGTCATGTATGTTAAAGTATAGTGGCATATTTTTAAATCGTATGAAAAATATTATTTTTCATGAAATAAAAACGTGTTTTCTGTAAACGTATAGGTTATTTATTTTTAACGTAATTATTACTACATACAGAAAGTTGAAAATGTTTTGGCACCGACTTCACGCTGGAGTAGGATCCTTATTCAACTCCAAACTATATCTATCCTATACCTTCTTCATATTAAGAGTGGGTGAATGAAGAAAAATAAATTAATCTATCGCTACCAACCCGCATTAGACCAGCGCGGTAAACTAAAGCCTAACCCCTCTCACTAGTAGAGTAGGCCCGTGCTGATAGTGGGACAGTAATATTACAGGGCTTATATTACTTTTAGTCGATTGTACCACTCGCCTAAAGATCTCAAGCGTGGCCCGCTATGATGTACGAGAAGACGACGCCCGGCGAAACCTAAACCGGAGTAAAGCCTCCATCACATCAAATGAATACTAAATCACGGGCGGCCATTTGAATTTCAATATCTGCCCGTTCGCTTATGGCTTAATGCGTGTTTTACCTATCTTTGAAGATGCTCGGAATATCTTAGCGAAGTAATTTTGATTTTATGTAACCTTGTGTTGTAAGACTGTGTGATATGGAAATATATTACATAGGGAATATTATGTAATCAGTCTAATCTAGTATTATTTAAATTATAAACTTGAAAGTTTGTGAGTATGTATGTATATATGTACGTTTATTATTCTTTCATGCAAAAACTACATCATGGATTCTGAAGAAACTTTACAGCGATTATAGATTGTACAGCAGATTAACACATATTTTTCTTTTAGGAAAAATGTACAATACCTGACGGCATTAAGGTAGGATATTTTGACATGGACATGGTTAAACATTACTTATATATTTTATAGAAGAGGGGGCAAACGAGCAAGTGGGTCACCTGATGTTAAGTGATCACCGCCGCCCATAAACATCCACAATACCAGGGGAATCATGGATGCGTTGCCGGCCTTTGAGGTAGATATAGGCTCTTTTCTTGAAGGTCCCTAACTCGTAACGGTCAGGAAACACAGCCGCCGAAAGCTGGTTCCACAAGCACGTTGCACGCGGAAGAAAGTTCCTTGTAAAACGCACTGTTGAGGAACGCCATTCATCCAGGTGGTAAGGATGAAACTTCAGCTTGTAGCGCGTGGTACGATAATGGAATTCGGCGGCTGGTTTTAGGCCAAACAATATTTGTATGTTTGTATGATTTTCAATCAACCACCTCTAAATGGCTATTTATTTTTTATGGAACGTAAAAAAATTATATAGACCATGACCTGCCCGCCTAGCATGCGCGCCACAAGATCATTTTGTCTACGCTTTTTGTCCCGTTATAACCGGTTTTCTCTATTTGTCTACGGACACTAACATGCGTCCTCGTTTATTTTCATACAATGTTGTAGACAACACGTAGACAACATCTCGACAGTCGATTATCGGGATATCTCGTGGCGCGCATGCTAGGCGGGCTGGATAGAAAGAAATTCATTGAAGCTCCGAGAAAATGCTACTTTAATAATATTTTTACCCATTAAAAACTTGGGATTTATATGAAAAGTTACAGTAACTAAATCCGAAATACAATAAACGACGTAGTTTTCTTTGGACACGGCACGTGGTAATATTCCCAGGGAACGAATTTCACCAAAGCACTTAATGAAACAAAAGGATCCAAACTACGAAATTGCCAGATACATATTCGGTGAACATTTATCAGTGGAAAAAAGAGCCTTCGTTGAATCGGCAAATATTTTTTCTAGACGATTAGCGGAAATTCTCTCGAAATACCAACAGATGCAAAGATAGTTTTGCTGTTCGGTAACTAGGCTAAGTGCTTCGTGTCTATGATACAGGTTCCAAATTTCTCTGAATTTAAGTGTGGGTGTTGCAAATGTAAGTTGGCCAAATTTAGCAGGTTAAGCGTGGGAACCACCGCGTCGCATTGACCCCTCCGATGCTTAGACAAATGATTTTCACCGGTATTTTCTTCAAAATACTTTTTGCAGATTTACTAAGCTTATATCATTGATATTCCTAAAATAAATTATTTAAGCATATTATTTCTAATCTTTTACCAGCCGTTACTTGCGGCTCTACCACGACAACGTGTAAGTCTTGCGGGTTATATGCCAGGATTAACATTAACTAGTGGTCGCCTACTGGTCGAAATTCGAACATAATTGAGTTGTTTTCAAATTAATTCATTGAATTTCCAATTTCAATTTGAAAGTTTCATTTCTTATTATTGTCTTTAGCAAAATTTTGACATTAAATAAGACCAAAGAGAATGTTGACATTCAATAAAACCAAATAATAATTATTTCATTGGTTTCATAAAATTTCCACACATTTTATACAATGATTTATATAGCTCTAAAACAAAATCTTTATACTGAAAAGTTATTTTAAAATTTTAAGTGCGGTGTGTTATAAAACCGTTTTTTTTTTAAGTTTGTTTATCTATTATTTTATTACATATAAACCTCACAAGAAACGACATAGACATTCGAAAAATCTCTATTTAAATTACCTACTTCATCAAAATTTTATTTGATAGATCTATCGAACACACTCTTTATTTATTTAGACTCAATACCCTTTTTCGATAACCCATAGCTGTTTACGGAGGGCGCGGCGGTCCTCGGCCGCATCCTAACAATTTTTCTCATAAACCTAACATGACAGATTCGTACAGTGATTGATCGAGAGCCGAGCTGATCTGCCGGGGTGCCGAATTATAATGCCGAGGGTGTATGCCCAACTTTTCGAGCCCCACACTCTAAAGTTTATGGATTTTTCTTTGTCGCTCATCTTTTTTGTTAGAGAGCGATACGGAAAAAGGTTTTAAAATGTATATCAGCGTAATTTGTAATTGTGTAATATATTACTAAATACGAGTATAAGACTGAAATAAAACTATTGTATACGAAATCTATCACAATTTGTTTTTATTTTTAGGTCCAACGTTTCGAAGGCTTTGCAGTTTTCGTGGTCTCGGGTCGGACAGAGGTGTAATTTGTCTAAAAATTTTAGTATGTATAACATTCGCGTAAACTTCAGAAATCAGTACGAGCATAATCTTCTATAAAGTCAAAAGCCGACTTCAAAACCCATCTATATCTTGATCAAATTTATATGGGACCACCATTGGAAAAGGTCTATAGCAAACACCAAAACAATTTAGAAAATCAATCAACAAATACCAACAAATTGAGAATTTTTGAAGTCGATTGATTAGGTATTATAAGCTCACGCCTATATCCCAAAACGGCCCACCCGAGTCAAACTGGAGAACTAAAACACCCATAATCTCGCTGAGCTTATTTCCGTCCCAAATTTTATTACGGGCAAGCCTACGGGATACCAAGGATTCCAGACTCGAGGCTTATATTAAACACATAACCCAATATCTCTATTCCCTTACTGGGGATCGAATCCGATCATCTCTTATTTAATTTCAAAACAACGGCAGAACAGTTAATAGGCATCCTTAATTTCTGTTTACATTTTAAAAGAAACTCCATTTTATAATTGCGGTTGCATTAAAGAGTTTAGTCTTATAAATTGCATTTTAAGCTCCTTCCAATTCTTACCCTCAGCATTTTGATGAAAATCTTCATTCCTCTAAGGGCGAACTACCCTTGAAAAAATATAAAAAAGTATTATTAAAGAAGGAGACAGTTCGGGCCGCATTTGTAACTGTCGCGGGCCCTATGATGAAAAATTAGTTCAGTCCTCGTGACAAAGGCGAGCTAAACCTACTATACACGGTTATCTCTTTCTAACTTACAGAAAATACAGGGGCCAAAAAGGATGGATATACGCTGCGTTTCCAATAGCAAATGACACAGATAGCTTAGGGATGACCGTAGGAGCGAACAGCAAGTTTTTGACAGCGGCCATTTATTGTGTATTGAATATCAATATAATTTCCGTGAGAGTCGATTTTTGTCCCATAGTGTGTGTATCTCAAGAGAGAAGTTTGGGCGCACAGATTACGACCAATAGCAAATATTGTTTTTGATTGATAGCTACGCAACGCCGCGCCGCGAGCGATGTGTCATTCTTGGTGTTTGTCTTTTGTTTTATTTATTTTTTTACTTACGCTTTGAGTTTTGGTATCACTATAAAGGGCGCATTTCATTGTGCAGGAAAGCCAGCATGTAGTGTTGGAGATTTTTGTTACCATCTGCTATAGAGCTAGTATGCGACCACCGTTTTCATTAGTCGAAACTCAAAACCGTTCCCAATTCTCGGATTCGATACCCAGGTCGGGAAAATTTATATTGGATTTTTCCATATCAACCCGGAGTCTGGAATTTTTGCCCGATATGGCGATAGGCTCGCCCCTATCACATATGTATAGAACGGAAATAAGTTCGGCGAAAAGTGGGTGTTTTAGTTCGCTAGTGCGCCTTTGCCTACCTCTTTGGGAATACAGGCGTGAGCTTATATAATGTATTACATTGCTTTTATCAGAAACTGCTCAATAAGTTAGGATTTTTAAAAATGTTACAACTGCTAAGGCATAACAAACCTTGACCCGTAAATAGTTACAAAACCGTAGTATGTGACGTCGGGCATGGGGCAGCGTCTGGCAGGCCGCAGGCAAATGGTCGGGATTATTCAGTAATGGCGCGACCATTGGCACTAAGTGTGGCGCAGCTACGTGGTCTACCGTGCATAATCGATTGTCTTGCTCCTGTAATCTACTCGCGCTGACTCACTCATGTATGATGCGGTTGTAAATAGGTCACTGTACACATGAGTTATTGCATCACCTAGTCCTTGATTAGTTTATTCTTGATAGTCTTACGCGAGAAGTAGTTCAAGGGTAACGCTAGATGGAATAATGTGGACAGTGCCTGTAATACCTCCGCTCTATCTACATTCTGCATATACAATTTTTAATTATTATTTTCTTAAAAACGTAAAGAAACAGACTTCTCGCTTTATAAAAGGTTGCCGTTAATCATATATCTTAGCAAACCCTGATTCTAACTGCACCGAGTCGCTGTCTATCATGAAAAAAAGCCTTCAAAATGTATGATAATCGGACTGCCTTTGTCTATTCTCGAACTATTACTCTAAAATGTTTATTTAAAAAGTATTCGCATTCGCATCAGAGCTTTTTCAACGCGCGTTAAAAAAGCGTTGTAATGGAATAAAGGAGTTCTAGTAGTAAAACGTCGTCTTTTAAAACGCGGCGTTTATTTGGCGTTATGTAGAATATACTTTATCAGAAAAAAGACAAGAATGATTTTCAAACAATCGTATGAACAGACATGTTGAGACGCTTTTAACGCGCGTTGAAAATGCTCTTGTACGAATGAGGGTAAGGGTATACCGAAACAACAATAATATCAAAGTCTTAAATCCGAGTCGACACTCGACAGCGCACAGTATCGGAGTGCGGCGCGACTGGCCGCAGGCAAATGACAAGGAATTAGTCGGTAATGGCGAGACCATTCCATCTAACTGCCGTGGTACCCGCGCCCACCTACCCTCATAATTGATTTACACTACTTTTTACACGTTTTAAAGGATAATTTTTGAACATTTAATGTCCTTTATTTCATTATAAAAGTTTTTAAACCTCGTTTATCCGTAGTACGTTAGTCCGACCGTACGTCAAATAGTTTTAGAGTAAATGAAAAACAACTGTTTGAGTTAAGCACTGCGTAATTTTGTTTCTATTAAGAATAAAAGACTTATCGAGTCTTGACTGCTTCATATTGTAAAAATTTTAAGTCTAGGAAGTTCAGTTTTAATTCACTAAAACTAATCAATATAATAAACTTACCCCAGATGCACAGTTCTTTGCGAATATCCTCCTAAAAAGTGGTCTCAGAAATAAAACAAAGAAAAAGATCACAAGTTCTAATTAAATCAACTCGAATAAAACCCTATGCACGTGTTATAAAGTAGCTTTTTAAACGAAATGAGCAAGCGTTCTTAAATTTGAATTTTGAAATTTAGAATTCTATCGGTGTCAAACTGATGGCAAAAGGAGTGCTTGAGCACTCCTTTGTTTTCCCATTTTCCGAACGTTAACTGTGCACCTAGGTCATCGATATAATAATATACCTAGATGCACAGTTGACGCTCAGAAAGTGGGACAGCCAACGAGTGCTTAAAATGTAAGTAAGCACTTGTTTGCTGTCAGTCGGGCGCCGACCGTTCGCCTGTAAAGATGCCTAAATGCTCTGTGAAAGAGTGCAAAAATAACACTCTTACAAAGCGCAAAACACATGGGATTTCATATTTTAAGTAAGTATAATTCCCTTACTTGATTCTTAAAACCTTAATCATGGTAAATTAAGTATTAAACGTGTATAAATAATTAATTTACCGAATTCCGTTAATAAAATATTTTGTCCCTTTTGAAATCATGATTTGGAACAATGAAATATATGGAGTCGTTTTTTTTTGTAAATATATTATATTTATTTTAAATTTATGATTTTTTTTTATTAATTTTATTTATTAATTACAGATTTCCATGAAATGATATAGTAAGAGATAAATGGCGTAAAATTATTTCCGAAGAAAGGAGAGAAGAAAATTTTAAACCCAATTACTCAAGTATGGTTTGTTCAGACCATTTTGCCGATTCCGATGGATATTATACAGAAAAAGGGATTAGGAAAATTAAAAAGAATGCTGTACCAAAAATAAAGGTGATAAATTGTCATCAGCTACATTGTCCTTAACTAATGTTTACTATTTAATTTAACAATATGTATGCTGTTGGTGTACCTATAAATAAATAAATAAATAAATAAATATTGCCACATTTATTGACTTTATTTTAGATTGTCGTAACTACAAGTTTAAATGAGGCAGAGTGCAGTACAAGTGTAATAGTTGAAAAATATTTGATACAGAATTCATCAATAGCAAGCATATACTAGGTACATACTGCCATGTAAAATGACTATTTAATAATTTGCGGCTAATTCTAATAAATGTTTTCAATCAAAGTATGCAGATCATAAAAATTTGCCAACATGAACAAAGTTGAACATTCCGCTGTCAAATAATAATTTTAATGGTTCATTCTCGCGATTTTTGATTTTTTAATTTTTATCTTGGATTCTCGGATTGAGATCATTTATTGGAACCGGTCGTTAGGCATAATTACTACAACAGTAATTGTGGCGTCATCATTTATTGGAAACATATTCATTTCCAGGAACCAGCAATTGAACCAATAAATAATGAAGGATTACCAATACCATCAGAATTTTCATCAAACTTTAACACACCTAAGACGTTATTTTTGAAAGATAATTTGAAAGAACGCAACCAAAAATTTAAACTTAAATCTAATTTAGTGCGATACTTAAAAAGGCAGAACAAAAGATTAAGAAAACGAAATGATAGTCTAAAATAAATTATTAAGAGCCACTTGCAGCTCCGCGATAAATCTGTATTTATCCCAAATCTTGATTTAAAGATAGTCGTGCGCTGAAGGATAAATCGAGTTAAGGTTTAACTCTACATAAATAATAGCGCTGCAAGTCGCCCTAAGAATCTAAAGAGCAAAGGACGATCTTAGTGTGGAGCCAGGACTATGTATGGGACTGTTGGGTGTTATTTATTTATTTATGAATCACGCTAAGGCAAAACAGCGCTTATTTCATATTCATAACTCATAAGCTTTGTTATCTTCTAAAAATTTATACTCTATCTATCTCTTAATGTAAGTAAAATTATTATACAGATATCGCCATTCTCATCTACATTGTACGCCACGTGGTCAACATTTCTCACAAATAAATACAAGAACTATTCGACTCCATTCAATCTTTGTCCAAGTGACTAGTATGTTTCTTTTAATAATGTCAAATTATTGTCAAATTCAAAAACGATTAGAAATTCAAAAATTTCGAATATAGGAACGTTTGAACATTCAATTTAAAAAGCTACTTTATGCCGCGTCTATAAGGTCATATTTGTGTAAATTTAATTAAATTTGTGATGTTTATTTGTTTTGTCTGTCGAGGACACTGTTTACAATGATATTTGTATGGAACTGTGCATCTAGGTATATTATTATATCGATGACCTAGGTAAATAATATATCGATTAATGGTTTTCATATTTTTACCACATTCTTTATTTATTTTTTATTAATATATTTTTTTAATGGCCTGATTGTAGAGACAGCCAGAAGATTGTTTTAGTCCAACAGACTAACCCATTTCATGAAATTCATCAATTAATAAATACATCATCGAAATCATTAAAAGGTAACTTTTTATGATTTCCTTTATATGATTTTAAAATCAAATACTTAATCTTCGGAATGGTTAATTTTTTTCTTAAAGTATGAAAAATCTAACAAACCGATTATTATCTAACAAATCCAAGCCTATAAAATAAAGCTCATAAGTAGGTACTCAATTTATAACTAAACTAAGGAAAAAATAGCTTGCATAAAGCGTTTTCCTTATAATTTCACTTCAGGTGACACGCCATGAAAGACAAAGTTTGCAGAATGGAAAGTTATAATGCGAGCTTTAAGTGAAAAGTTTGCATTGAAAATGCCCTATTATGTGCGAATTTATATTGAAAACAGGATTATTATAAAGTTTGTTGTACGAAGTGTAGATACGATATAAAATTATGCAATTACGATATACACACATTTTACTATGATGACAGAAATGTCTACAACACGAATGGGCTGGCTCGACCGGGTTGATACTACTGTCTCACAGAAAACCGACGTAAAGCCGCGCGCTGTTGCGTTTCGTTCGTCAAGTGGTATTTCCGGTGGCCCAATCCCTCCCTCCTTTCCCCACTCCCCATTCCCCTCCTTTTCGGTTGGCAATGTACGCATGATACACTTGTGTCTTAGATGACTATGAGTGGTGAACTAACTTAGCATCAGGTGACCCATCTGCTCGTTTGCCAATGACTGCTATAAAAAAGGTACACTTATGAACAATTTCTACATTTGATGTCACTAGAAAATAGTAACCTTATAAACTAAATTCAAATATAAAATGCATTAGACGATGACAATAAAACCAAACCAACGAAAAAAAATAGTTCCGTGATACACGCTGTGAGAATTCAGGTAATTAAAGCACAGGAACCGTTAAAAAAACCTCGAATAATCTTATTTATCTACGTCAACCTTCGGCTTTTTTAAAGACGAATATGTCACAGATTATCTACGTACATTACTCATTCCTTTGCTGTTCGGCCAATCTGACAGCTGTCTTAACCCTTTTTAACCAATGAGAATGTCATAGGCTCACGATTTACATTGTCTTTTTTGTGTCTCTAGTATATTAAGTGGTTTTTTATTGCGCTTTAATATTTGTTTGGAGACGAATTGTATCGGTATATGGAATGATGAGTTGAATCGATAGGTATATGAGAAAGGGTTAAAGAAGCAAACTCAAATTGATTTATAGACACTTCTTAATTAGATATTATAATATACGCATTAGAAATCAATAGACCATGACCAAATTACAAGTTTATTATAAGACTGTATTTAAAAAAGAAAATTACGACACAACCGCTTATGAGACAGAATATAATTAAAAAATAAAACTTGAATAAAGCTGTTAGCTATCATTCTAATGATCTCTAAATTAATTACGGCAATAAAATTAACTCTCCGAAATACAAATAAAACGCTCAAAACAAAAATGTTCCTAACAAAATAAACGAGCTTAATAATACATCATTTGTGTAGCAATCAATATAGCGGTCGAATCTTTAACATCTCAACTAACATCTCAATATCTTGTATTGGATACAACAATAATATTTCCTGAAACAGGATATTTATTTAAAACAAGGCGTTGATAAAGTAATTTTCTTTTAACCTTAACCATGTCTTTATGGAGTGGTCATTACTTAGCAATGGTACACAGGCCGCTCTGAGCAATGGCTACGTATTAATCAAAATGCCATATTTTATCTCGCTCTTTTGTTGCCGTCCCACTCCCACTAGTCACGGATATCACGTTTTTCTTTTTCGATATCCAATCTCCTAACTTCAACACGGCTTCGATGAAAAATGTATTTTAAATATTTACATTCCTAGATCCAAGTTCTGTTTTGTTGTTACGTCACTTGTAACCTTTCTGATTCGGCGGAGGTTTTCAAGTTCTGGAGTCTTACTCTCCCGAGACGAAATTTGGTCTTTTTTCGGCTCTCCATCAAGAAACCTTTTTTCGCTTTTTCCGAATAGACATAAGAAAGCGTTCCTTCCTTCGTTCGTCCATTTCTTACGCATTATCTCGTAATCATTAGTTTCACAATTTCCTCGATAGAGAAAAGGCTTTTAGACAACTCAATTAAGTAGATGAATTTGTTTTACGCCTTTGAGTTACGATTTGTTTATTGCTGTTTAATTATTGTACATACTCGAAATGTTATCGAAAATGGTTGTATTTGACAGATTTTTGTTGATTACTTCGATTATTATATAGAGATAGTGTCATGATGGTTAGAGATATCTTTGAAAACCGCATATCTAAAATAATTATTATACAGAGAGAAGTTTTTTATTTAATTTTGTTTGTAGTAGATAAGCACTAAAATTAACTACTGAAAGATAAATTATCAGACTACATTATATTTTTAAATAATAAGGGATTTATAGGATTTTCCAGAGTTAGGTAATTGAATATATCCTGATGTCACGACACCTTTTCAGAATTCGGATACATCCTAACAGAACACACTATGATATTTAGTAATACAAGATAACATTTAAATTATGTTAAATGTAAACAATGTGATTTGTGGCTTAGTAGCCTCAAAACAGTACATCAATGACCTTTCAATGCTAGACACCTCGCCCAGATCTGCATATGAGAGACGATGACCTAATTGCGTATTCCATTCAATAATAGAACTCAAAAGACTGCCTTGCGAATGTGTTACGAAAGTTGAAGCCATACGAAATTACTCATAGTGAGGTGTCAAAACCGTCTCGCCTACAACGCTATTTACACAATAAGACAGCATCAGATGCCTTAACACATACAATTTTCGACCATGTATTCGAGTTCGATACGCGTCAATACATTTTAATAAAATTTCAAACAAATGTCTTCAATGTGACAAGGTCGATTCGAATACGTAGTCGGAAATTATTCATGCTAGGGATCTGCTAGTCGTTGAAAAATACGCTCGTCCGCTCTCTCAGGCAACATCTCGCAGGCCCTCTAGATAAAAATCGCGTTGGCGACGCTAAGAGCGAGCTGAAAGTGCTTGTACTCGTATGTCATATTTAGGTAGGTACCTATATCAGGGGCGAGATTGACCTGTGGCACAGAATGATAGCAAAAATAACACAGGATTTAAGATACTGGTACTTTATATTTATTTATTTTTTATTTAGTTGGAATATATTATTTATTTTAGCTTAAAAATCTACTTTTGCAAGAAACTCTTCTTTCTTCTTAATACTTAATCGTAAAATGTTTTAAAACCTATTTACATTAAATTAATCTTGTTTCAGATAAGTTGTCAAGGCGTAAATCGGTGAAACATGTCAAGGCATCACGGCATGTACAATGTGTGAAGTGGAGATTATACTCCCACCTTTTCTGACATTCTGACAGGCGATGATCGACAACGCATAGTATCGATAGAGGACAGATGAAACTCTGAGAAATACTTAAATACGATAACAAATTAAGTAAACGATAATATTGGATACGAAATATAACTAGAAAATAGAGGGCATAATAATGCGGTTTATAAAATAGCACATACCCAGCTCCAAACCGCATATGTACTATGACCGGACAAGTCCAGTGCGTACTCGAAGGACCATAGATAGCTGAATTTAAATATTAATTATTAATTGGACACAGATCGCTGAAGTCGAGAAAAATGCATTACCTGGGTAGTTAGACAGGAATAGCCAATGAAATAAATGAATGCATGACGGTGTAGTTAGTGGTCAGGTTTTCAGTATCAATATGTATTCGAAACTTGGTACGTAATGATTATGATTTGAGAATTATATTTTTCTTGTTGATATGTAACACAATTGTATATGAAACGAAGTTACTTATATTTCATCACAATATATTTTCAAAGGTCATTAAATTATGTAAATAGTCTTATATATTTTCTTCTTCTTCTAGCGTTTAGTCTACTATTCTGTCATGTGTTATATAACATTGCATATATTTACACAGAAGAAGGCAGAGGCAACGGATTTCTACTTGCTTCGCATTTACGCACTTGCATATATGAGCTAAGTAAGTATAAAGTCAATAATTTCAAATTATTTAAACATTTTCAGTATAATCACCATATGGACTATGTATAAAAATGACATAAATCAAGCATGTTTACATTCTAAGGGACTAACGACAGTATCTGATGAAACACACAAGACACTGCACCACATTTCAACACTCCCTGGGACTTGCTGAAGGGCGCTCGTCGACGACTACGCGGAGTGTCGACGGAATGTGAAGGGTACTGTTTAATAAAGATCTTCTCAAATGAGTATAATATGTGATAGAAATAACAAAAAATCTTTGTGTGTTATGGCTTCATATATCTTGATAGCGAATGTCGTACATAAGATCAGTAACATCAGACAAAAGTAAAAATATCCTACTTAATACCTGTATTAGGACAAAATAAAGGTCAGAAGTATGTATTTTGAACCAACAGAATGCATGAAAATATTGATAGCGAAAGTAGTATCGTGTCAGTGTATCTGTGTAGTCACAATCGTGTCTATTGAAATCCACAGTCTATAGAGGTACATACATAAATTGTGATATTATGTAAAACATAACTCATATTTTTAGATTATTCATTGGACGAATCTACTGTATAGTAAGATATTACTTACAGTCCACCAAACTCTATTATTAAATTACTACGTTTTTAAAAAGGTACCTATCCATATTAACGACACCAATTATCTCGATTTATACAGAATTCTAATATTTTTTTAACATTCTGAGAAAAATATTTTTGTTATATTTTTTCCCATAGACCCGTATAAGTCACAGAGGCTGGCTGCCACATAACTTCAAGTGGACACCCAAATACAACTATTAAGATCAATCAGTAGAGTTATCGGAAACATCATACGTAACACGAGGGTGAACATTTGCATATAATGGAATGATGGTGAGATATCATTCGTCAAAATTGTTTGACTGACATTCTACCTGCTATAGTCTACAGGTTGTTATGAAATATGAAATAAAATACGAAAATTATAAAATATTGTTGGGCGAAATAACTTTTTTACTGATATTAAAGCTGTTTCAGATAATGAAAATATACTCTACACCCTTATTAGCCTTCTAACTTCGAAAATCATATTAAAACATTGCATTATTTCCTCCTCTACAATATCATATGTGGTTCTTCATCATCTTCAATTTGCATTTATCTCACTTTAATGTGGGTTCGGCACAACACGATTTTCCATGCATATTATGCATTATATTAAGTATGGCAAGAATTTGTAATTCATTTTACAACTGACTACCAGCTTGTCGTCCCTCTGTTATATTGTGTTATAAGGTAAAGAAAATATATTTAAATATTATTAATTTTAATTTAATTGCGCTTAAATAGCAAGTATCTTTAAAAGTAATAAAGTATAATTTATCTCTGCTCCACCTTGTTGGCTGGTAGAGAATAGATGCATTTTATTCACTTTTACATCATAATGTGTAATTAGTAAAAAATACATATTTTGCATGTTTCTCTTTAGAGTGCTTAATAATTAAGTTCATAAAACTTGCTTAATAGGAATCACAAACCGCAGTGATGCAAATATGTGCGGAATGATCGATGAAAGTCGTACAAAAACACCATGTGAATAAAAAACAAGGGATATCCATATACATAATATGACCTATAGGCATAATGTATTAAGGTATTCGGGCAAGACGTCTATTGTTGTCATATCTGTAGATAAACTATGGCATTAATCAATTGGGGACGACAATAGAGCCGCTCACCTCAAACCGAAGCTATGGATACCAGGGTACATAGACCCTTTAAATTACCACAACATGTACACAAATGCAAAGAAAGTTGAAGGCGCGACGGTTCTTTGTACAATGGCGGATATATTGATGCATATTGAGTGAATACATCTACATAATGTGTTTGACATTACAAAGGTAGATAACGGTTACTTTGACGACAATTATTATCAGTAAGTATATTCTTTGTTGTTGCTGTTCGATTTATTCAGTAAAGGGTAATGTGCAGCTAATACTACTAGTATTAATGCCCACAGTAATGTGAATGTGTATAATGTATAAACAATTAATATTGTTTTCATTTGTGGGAAAGTAAAGATTTTCAATTTTACACTCATTATTAATGAAACATTAAGGACTTTAGTTAATATATTCAGGTGAATAAATTATGTAAACTACTTTAATAAGCCTGGTTTTTACAATCTCTAAGAATATAATACAATATTTTTCATTGTTTTATTTATTTTGATGTTCAATAAATTTCGGTTACAAAAAGGTTAATTTATACAATTAGTCGTCACTCGTCACGTTACATAAATAGGCAAGAGTAAAATGAATATGTTGTATCTATAAACAAAGAATAAACACAAAGTCAAATATTATTTTATTAATTTTATTTACAGCAGATTAACGTTCCAATTAATTTGTAGCTTTATGCAAATTCGAACAGCGAAAGACAATTAAATTTATTCCCCGCTATTTCACAAGAACGTTTATCACAGGCCCCTTGTTTGTACTGAGAACAGCAAATAATTTCATTAGTCGATATCCAAGCCACACTTATGTATATAGCAGGATTCACGGGGAGTTAGCATTAATCATATAACAAGCCCCTTTGTCTAGAGACACGTCACTAGTTCGCCTGTATACTGAGTACTACACGTTTACGATCGAAAGTGGGATACATTCTAATTTGCTTTCGACTTTGGAAATTATTTTTTATACCCATGATACAGGTTAAACCTAGTGTGGGCAGGTCAGGTGGGTGTATTTATTTTCGATCGACTTCAAAAAGGTCCTAAATTCGTCTGTATTTTCGTATGTATTGTATGTTACGCGATATCTCCGCTAAAGATGGACCGATTTTCAAGATTTTTGTTTTGGATAGAGCTTATTTCAAAGGTGGTCTCATATATAATTTAGACACGATCAGACTAGGTTTGAAGTCGGTCCGTTAAGTTTTTAAACTTGTGATAATTATAATTTCAGAAGTTGCGAAGTTATCACCATATGGATTTCGTTGTGTGTTTTTAC
Source organism: Clanis bilineata (assembly GCA_036417725.1). NCBI lineage: Eukaryota > Metazoa > Arthropoda > Insecta > Lepidoptera > Sphingidae > Clanis > Clanis bilineata. The sequence goes on from CM071142.1 coordinate 6,254,463, forward strand.
ACAAAGCATAATTTTTATCCAGCACATTTTTATAAATAAATTATAAATCGGTACTAACTAAGCTTGTCACGATTGGTTTACTAAAAATTTAAGTTTGCTCGCGGTTTCTCTTTCCATGGAAGTACTTTCTAGGATAAAATATAGCTGTGTCTCAGAGATGGTGATATTATGTAGTAGTAGAAAATTTAACTTTCCAAATCTGATCTTTAATACCATAGTTTACTCCTGACATGAGCAGTAAAAAAATCTTTCTAATTTATCATTTATTTTCGAGAACCTATAGTAGTCGTATACACAGCGATCTTCACCCCCAACACAGAGTGAAAGCCAGGAAACAAGTGACAGACGAAAAACTTACCTCCTATTGTGGCGGCACTTACTGCGGAACGAGATTGGTTTTGGTGTAAGGAGTGGGAGAGCTTTTGTGTGTGACGCAGTGCAATCGCCGCTACATTTAACATGTGTCATGAAAAAAACGGGAATTATACGAGTTATATGACACGGACGTAAAAAAAGATGGACGGTGCGCTAGGAACGTTAAAAGTGAAGCAGGGTTTTCGGCCCATTCGATCTTTCGACACGTAATGGCGTGTGTGTGCGTAGGGCACTTTTGTACAGGCGCGTTTGTGTGCGTGGCTTCTCTGTGGCGTCCGTTTAACAATAGACGAGATGGTATCCTTCTTTTTCTTTACGTCCGTATTATACGAATGGAATTATAATAACAGTGAGAACGTTTTTGAGGCGTGTATAGACAGGCATGTTTAGGAAGCAAAGATGAATCTATTTTTAATGGGATATTATAATAACGCACAACAAAAACCACACTTTCTAATTGGAGTATAACCTGTACGTAATAAGCACATACTTCATCATCATCAGCCACAGGACGTCCACTGCTGGACATAGGCATCCTCGTAGTACATACTTACCAACGAAACTATGCATTTGTAATATTATGTAAAACAAGCGAAGTGATTTTAATACATACATACATAAGCTCACGCCTGTATAATACCAAAGGCAGAGGCGCACTAGCGAACTAGAACACCCAGATTTCGCCGAGCCTAGTTCCGTCCCAGATGTGATAGGGAGCGAGCCTATCACCACATCGGGTACAAATTTCAGACTTCGGGCTTATACTGAAAAAACTCAATATCACTATGCCCGACTCGGCGATCGAACCCGTGACCTCAGGACTGAAGTACTGAAATACAACCATGCCACAGAGACAGTGATTTTAATAATTTTAAATAAATAAAATAATAAATAACACCCAACAGTCACATACATAGTCCTGACCCCACACTAAGATCGAGTCTTGTGTCGTGGGTATCAGGAACTACGAGAGACTTTCGGTCTCACAACACCCAGACTCGAAACAAATATTTGTAGGCCATACAAACATTTGTCTCGGTGCGGGGATCGAACCCGCGACCTCACGTTTCACAGCCGGCTACTCGCCCGCTGCGCCACGGAGGCTGTCATTTTATACAAGTCTTCTTCAACCAGCCCTTAATGCAGAAACTATTCGATTTTATTTATAACCGGCTTGCCTTTCTAAGGTCAACCCCCACCGGGAGATACGTTAACCCCTCCTGGGATAAAGATTTCCTTAAAATAACTAAACAAATTTTTATTTTATTGTCAATTACCTATGTATATACCTCTATATGGTGAGCTTGAGGTGGTAGTCACGCTGTAGACAGTAACGTCTATAGCACGAATGGGCCGGCTCGACCAGTTAGATACCACTGTCTCACAGAAAACCGACGTAAAGTGGCAGCTTGCTGTCGTGTTTCGTTCGGTGAGTGAGATTTCCGGTGGCCTATTTCCCCACTCCGTTTCCCAATCCCCTTCCCTCCCCTTCCTTTCCCTCCTTTTAGGTTGGCAACGCACCCATGATTTTTTTTTGTGTCTTGGATGTCTATGGGCAGTGGAAATCAATTACCATCAGGTGTATCTGACCCATCTGTTCGTTAAAAAATATGGACACAAAACAAAGATGGTCACATATGTACGTTACTGTATTATTTTAAGTACTACTGAAACATATTCCGATAAGAACAATTTAATTGTCCTTATTATATAGAAATTGGAGCAATATTGTGGGCAATGACAGTCGGAATTGGAGCGCAGTGGGCGAAGTACCGTTAAATAGGACACTCCACGCAAATTTTCAAGATGCGTCGAGACGATGTGGGCTATTGTGTTTATCTAATAACTTTGGGCCTAACTTATAAAAACAGTTGAAGTGAGAAAATGGTAAAGAATAGCCTGTCCCTTTTATTTTCAAACGATGTGACACAAGAAAAAAAGTGACAGGCTATTCTCAGCCATTTGCTCAGCTAAACTGTTTTTTTAAGTAAGGCCCTATAGTTTTAAGTATTAGTAACTTCTATGACACGGTTCGATTCCTGTATCTACTGTAATCAATCAAATATGGGAATGGTATTCTGATTAAAATGTTTTTTGGTAGTAATTGTAAAGTACTTTTTTTATGGAGAAATGTAGAGAAGTCAGTGAATTCGGTATCATAACCACACTCGTGTTAAAAATCAATGATATGATTTATCTTGTATGACTTTTTTCAACTTTCATGTAATTATTTAATCATGAAAGAATATAAATTATTTCATTCCAGTCTTGAGAAGTCTCAACAATAAGTTATTTATATATGAAATACTAAGTACAAAGAATACAAAGATATCACACATATTGTCAGTATCGCCACTTTTATAAATAGCACATGTGTAGTAGCTATAGATATCATATACATATCGTAAACCTAGATTAAAACTAAGACATCTCATAAATTTTCAAGATAAGAAAAACATCCATTTATTTGAATAAAAATACTACAACCAAGTTATTATTTATAAAATTTTAATAATATATAATAATATAATGTTACATATGGTATACCTAATACTCAATTTTTTATGAGATAGATGTTTTCATGTCTCATGAAAAAAATATTTTTTGAGTTGTATTAGTTTTTATCTAGGTGTGCGATTTATACGTACATGAATCTATCCAGTTGGCCTATCTCCAGGATTATCTTTATTGAATTACCACACGCTGGTCCCAGCACGATCCTCGAGTCTCGACAGACGCCGTTTCAGAATGGCTGCCCACTCGACAACGGATATTTTTTTATAAACATTTGTTATTATAACTGAATAGAAATTTATTATTTATTATTATATAGATAATTTTAATTTATTATTATATTTAAATACTCACGAGAAAACTTGATGTAATAAGGATTATAGAGCACGAATCATAAAGTTGCAGTTTTATTGACAGAAAAATGTAATTAATATAATTGTAGATTAAGTTTGGAATTTCAGATCTCAGTAGAGGCGGCAAAAGTTAAATAGCCTACTGTCGGCAAATGTGTAAATTCGCCACTGTCTTTACCATTTGCTCAGTTAAACAATTTGTATAAGTAACGCCCTATATGCAATAGTGGAGCGACATAAAGCCGCCTACGCAAGTTAAATAAGTCCCGACATGCGGACTATAGTCGGAATACTCAATGAGAGGATCCGGTGCGGATATTAACTGGAGGATGTTCGATAGCTGTGCGCTCACAACGCTCGGATCGCTTACAATGCTTCTACATGATGTACGTATGTAGGGTGTAGTATTGCAATATATTTTACAGTTGTTGAGTTGAGTGGGATATTTTGATTCTTAAAATATAGCTGAGGGAGCAATGGCCTAAACAAAATATTTAATTTACAATGTTGATATAAATAAAAATATTGCTTAATGTTTTTCGTAAGTTCCTATAGTCTTTCCTTCTAGCTGCCCTCATCCCACCTTAATGTGTTAATGTGGGGTTGGCGTAACACACTTTTTCAAACATGTTGCAAAGAGGATTTGGCTTAGTTTTTACGACCTGCTGCCTGCCTGACAACCCCCTCTAAGGGATCCAGTCCCGGGCAAATGAAATGAGAAAATTAGCTTTGCCCGACCTGGGAATCGAACCCAGGACCTCCCGGTCTACAGACCATATATGCTACCACTAGAACAAGGAGGCGACTAAATATGATGAAGTAAATATGATGAAACTAACACTAATAAAATAATTGTAATATTAAAGCACGTTAATAAGGAGTATACACAATATACATTTTGCCAGTAATAAACACAATATACAGGATGTAAACGACAGCCTACCGAAATCTAATACTAGGTGTTCAGTACATGATTCTGTAACCGTTAAAATTTTACGTCGGTCTTTTCATGACTTTGTGTTTTATCATAACGCATTGATATAAATACTATTTACTAACACAATCCCTACTTCATTAAAAGTAATTATTTTTTTATTACTTTTAATGAAAGTGGGGTTGTGTTAGTGAATATAGTCGATTTTATTGCGTTATGATTGAAAAAAAAATCATGAAAAGACCGACGAAAAATTCTAACGCTCGGGATTACAGAATCATGTACTAAACACCTGGTATCAGTTTTCGGTAGGCTATCGTTTACACCCTTTATAATTAGCCTTTATTAAATCTTGTCATTTAAAATACACTGATATAAAAGTGTGAGACTTCACGAATGAAACAGTATCGAGCTGAGATCATAAATCATGTAGTACCGTTAAGTAACACATTACATTTAAATACAATTTATATTTGTAAAGCGGCGCCGGAACGTGATGTATCGTATGATTATGTATTTTGGTAAGTATATTTTAAATTACTTGTTAAAGAAAATGTGATGGACCGCGTGTGATGATTAATTAGAAACGCATACATACAAGATAAGTATACAACAGCCTCGGTGCCGTAGCAGTGTATCGTGCGCGGTGCGACTACCCTCGCGAGTTCTTGGGTTCGATCCCCGGGTCGCGCAAAGTGATATTGGGATTTTTAATTCAGTATCAGCTCGAAGTCTGGAATTTGTGCCTGATATGGCGACAAGCTTGCCACCTATAACATCTGGGACGGAAATAAGCTCGGCGAACTGTGGGTCTTCTTCTCTAGTTGGCCGCTCTTCCCCCTCGAGGATATACGTATAAGATTAATAGTGGACAGCGATAGACTAAGATGATGATGAATAAAAGATGAAATAAGAGTAAATGGTAGAGCCTCGGATAAGACTATTTTGATGTGAGCGTGGATGAACCGGCTCGACTGGATTATTACTATCGTCTTGTAGGAAATGACGTAACAGTTTGTTCTTTTATTTAATACAGTAAGTGAGATTTCGAGACACTCTTCGTTCTAATTACTATTATTTTCCACGGCAGATTTTTTTAATTCTGTAAAAAGATTACCAAGTTCTTCTACCTGCCTTTATCTTACTTTAACGTGGGGTCGGCGCAACACATTTTTAGTATATTTCATAAAGGATTTGGCTTAGTTTTTTACGACTGACTGCCTGACGTCAACGACAGATCCAAACCCGGCGAATCGTGTCAAAAAAGGTATGTGAATCGAACCCAGGACCTCACCGTTCACAGCCCACATGCGCTGTTCCTTGACTAAGGAGACGACCAAAAGATTACAGGTTGGTTGTTAATAATTCATTCACTTAACTATCTGGGCAGGTACAAATGTTGATAAAACCATAAATACACTAATAACTGCAATTAAATAAGGAATAACTGGTTATTACTACCACGAGTAACTGTATTTTATTGATTAATTATTTCACTCGATTAATAAATATTTATACCACTTAAAAATGCTTAGTATTAAAATATTTCATCACACTAGTGCCAGACGCGATTGAAGGAAATGGAAAACACCAAGAATTATTGGGATTTTATTTAATTATAACGGGCCGACTTCAAAACTTATCTGATCGTGACCAAATTTATATGGTCCACCCACGGAATACCTAAGCTCTATGAAATCAACAATAATCTTGAATCGGTCCACAATTGGCGGAGATATCGCGTTACATACATACAAAATACAGATGAATTGAGGACCTCCTCCTTTTTTTAACAAATCGAAAACACCGATCGAAAAACCTTAGTCGCCTCCTTGGTCTAGTGGCAGTATATATGGACTGTGGACCGGGAAGTCTTGGGTGCGATTCACAGGTCGGAAAGCGAATTTTCTAATTTAATTTTCCCGGGACTAGATCCCCCAGCGGGGGTTGACGTCGGCAGGCAGCCGGTCGTAAAAACTAAGCCAAATTCTTTCTGCAACACAACTTTCAGCTGAGCTATCGCTGTTATTATTTCTGCCGTGCTACGGAATATTAATTATCTCCTCCTTGGTTTAGTGACAGTTCTGGCTTCGATTCTCAGGGCAGGCGGGATTATTTTTTACACGATTTGCTCGGTACTGTATCCCTCACAGGAGGGTTGACGCTAGGCACGCAGGAGGTCGTGAAAATTAACCGAATCCTTCCAGCAACATTTTTTTTTATAGCAGAGACTGGCAAACGAACAGATAGATCACCTGATGGTAAGTGATCTCCACCGCCCATGGACACCCAAGACACAGTAAGAATCATGGGTGCGTTGCCAACGTGAAAAGAGGAAATGGAAGGTGAGTGAAAAGGGATTGGGAAAGGTAGGGGGGGGGGGAATAGGCCACCGGAAATCTCACTCACCGAACGAAACGCGACAGCAACCTGCCACTTTACGCCGGTTTTCTATGAGACAGTGGTATCAAACCGGTCGAGCCGACCCATTCGTGCTGTAGACGTAACTGTCTACAGCGTGGCTCTACCACTCATGAAATAATGAATTGAATGAAACTCATGCTTGAAATAATGTGGTGCGCTGACACCACAAAAGGTTGTGGTGGGATAAAGGCAGGTGGTAGAAAAGCTAAGAAATATTTATCTAAATATAGGTATGCCATGCGTGACAGCACAGGGATAGTTAAAGAGAGCCGGGAGTAATCGAACGAATCCAATGATTCGTTCACCGCCAGGCACACAATACAGTTAAAAACTTAAATCACAAAAAAATACATGGGTTTTGACTCCCGTCATAATTTGGGTACAAAATAGAATTGGAAAAGTAAACAAACCATGCTTATTAGATCAGGCAAAAAAATATTACGATTCCATCTTTAAAAGTTAATGGGAGAGTTCATGATACCTTTATTATTACTGTTGCGTTGAGGAAGTTCTTCAAGTAAATTCTGAATATTTTGTTGCTTAGTAAGCTATATGAGAAACTGCTTCATGCTGACTTCAAAATCCGACGGATTTTGTTACACGAAAAAAATATATACCGTAATTTATTTATTTTTATAGCAGTGTTTCGCAAACGAGCAGGTGGGTCACCTGATGATAAGTGATCTGCACCGGCCATGTTTTTATGTTATTATCATTATGCTGTAGGTGTGTAGTATGTACCTATAAACATTTTTTCTTCTCCTACCTTATGTTTAGATGGCATCCAACATCCAGTTTTCAGCTCAGTTTCCTTACTTGCTCCTTGTCTACACTTTTTTTCCAAATTCCACGTTATCCCATATTGGTAACCTCTGGAGACATTTACGTAATATTGAATTGTTTCCATCGATATATAACATAACATAACATAAGCTCACGCCTGTATCCCCGAAGGGGTAGGCAGAGGCGCACTAGCGAACTAGAACACCCACATTTCGCCGAGCTTAGTTCAGTCCCAGATGTGATAGGGGGCGAGCCTATCGCCATATCGGGCACAAATTCCAAACTTCGGGCTGATATGGAAAAATCCAATATCACTTTGCCCGACCCGGGGATCGAACTCGAGACCTCAGAACCGTAATAATAAAAATAATAATATTAGCCCTGTAATATTACTGTCCCACTGCTGGGCACGGGCCTCCTCTACTAGTGAGAGGGGTTAGGCCTTAGTCTACCACGCTGGCCTAATGCGGGTTGGTAGACTTCACATACCTTCGAAATTCTTGTGGAGAAATTCTCGGGTATGCAGGTTTCCTCACGATGTTTTCCTTCACCGTTGTAGCAAGCGATATTTCACAATGAAAACAGAACCGTAGTCGTACCGAAATACCACCACGCCACCGAGGCAGTCCATTCCATCGATATATTATATAACATTGTTTCAGATTACGTCCAGACTAACGATTCTCTCATTATTATTTTTGAGGAACGCCTTTTTTCAACCACCATAATACCTTATGACACAGTTTTTCTTTTTTTCTAATGAAACCTTCAGTTAACAATAAAATAATCACAAGTTTAAAAACTTAACAGACCGACTTCAAAACTTATCCGATCGTGACCAAAATATGGGACCACCCTTGGAATAAGCTCTTTAGAACACAAAAATAATCTTAAAAATAGGTCCTTATTTGGCGGAGATACGGGTAAAATATAAAAAAAATACAGACGAATTGAACTTTCTCCTTTTTTGAAGTCGATCGAAAACAAACTTACGAATGGTGGTGATGGTAACTGGTAATGTAAGTACTTAATTGCAAGTATTTTTGCTATCATTAAAAGAGTGTATTTAACAGTAACATACATAGCTCGTTCGACATTAACCATAATACATGATGACATTATAATTGTGATCAATAGGTAATTCGTTATACAAATCGCTACGTTTTTAAGTTATTTATTGTCGGTTGCAGTGTTTACGTTGCTAATTGCTAGTTTCTGAGTTTAATCGTCTTGAATACTGTAGTGTTGTATTAATTGATCATAAATTACCTTCAAATGAGGAGTATACGTAATTTATCGTTTGCTAATTTAATGAAGTATTACTTTAAGCACATCACTTGAGTTTAATAAGTATTCATAAATTACCTATTCAGAGGTAAAATATTCTATGAAAGATTTACTTAAGCACGCAATATTACTAACACTTGTATTACCAGCAGTTTCCTAGAGTTGCATTATTCTGTTAATGGTAATGTTAGAAAGCGTTAGAATCGTTTTGTCCTAAACTTCACGAATAACGTTACTGTAACTAAAATTACTGTAACATGAGTACTATTAGTTTATTAATTTTAGAACTTTAGCAATGTCGATGTCGTTTTTAAACACTACATTTTCTATTTTCATGCCCAAGCCGACGGCGCAAATTTTTCAAATTATTGTCCAATTTAGGCTATTAGAGTTTAACCATTGATTCCATATTATTCAAAAATATTAGCAAGTAGCTATCATTTGAAAAAATCGTATGATAATTAAGGTATTACAATAATTCGTATGAGCTAGCTTTTTTACCCTCAGAAAAATATTGATTAGGTACCTTATAAGAATAAGGTCTCTCATAAAATCACCTATACTTACTTGTTTTTAGATATTATTGAAATTTAAGCATTTTTAGCAAGGAACAATAACTAGCAATTTTAAGGATCTATTTAAACGTAGGTACCTACCGAAGGGTTATTAATGAGAAATAACAATCGTGACCCCGCACTAAGATACGAGTCTTTTGAAGTGGGTATAAGGAACTACGACAGACTTTCGGTCTCAAAACATCCAGACCCGAAACAAATATTTGTGGGCAAACAAATATTTGTGTGCCCACAAATATTTGTTTCGTGGGTTCGAACTGGGTTAGTATGAACCTTAATAGAGGTTTAATACCTTTATTCGATTACGGATCTCTCCAGCCTTAGCTACAGCGAGGATATGTAATGTTATATTAAAATCAGTACCTATAAAAATACTTCGGCTTTTAAAATACTTCAGTGGTAGAGCCACGCTGTAGACAGTTATGTATTCAGCACTAATGGGCCGACTCCACCGGTTTGATACCACTGTCTCACAGAAAACCGACGTAAAGTGGCAGCTTGCTCTCGCGTTTCATTCAGTGAGTGACATTTCTGGTGTCCCGTTTCCCCCCTCCCTTCCCCAATACCTTTTCCTTCCCCTTCCTAACATTCAATCCTTTTAGGTTGGTAATGCACCCATAATTCTTTTTGTGTGTTGGGTGTCTATGAGCGGTGGAGATCACTAATCATCAGCAGCCATAGCAGGAAAATTTCACTGATGACATTTGCTTAATATTTCATATAAATTTCATAGACGCGCATCGAGCTCGAATACATTTACGATTGTCAAAAAATGACCTGCTCGCGCCACTGGTGGCCTATTTGCTCGTTTGCCAGTCTTTGCTATAGAAAAAACCTACAAAGAAAGATTTTCAAGGCGTAACCTTACGTCAGCTTTACCAAAAACCCACAGATTTCTAGGACATTAGGGTCGCTACCTCATACCTAAACTACTCCATCACATAACAAAGACACGTACATCGTTACAACAGCTGTTGTCTATTGCCATTTATACGAACACTTAAAAAATTCAAAAGCAAAACCTATACAAACCTATAGGTACGTGACCTAACTCCCCGAACGACGAAACGTTCCATTTCAAGACGGTTGTGTGGAAAAATTAATTAATAAGGATAGATAGATGTAACTTACCTTATATGGGAAGGGGATGGTTGCACTTCAATTGGTGTCATCTTCAAACGTAACCGCTGACGTGTATACAGCAGGCAACAAGTTTTGCTCGTAGACTTCGGTGGATTTCTTTTTTATTTTTATTTTCTAAGTTCTATTTTTTAAAATAATATTATTTATGCTGTAGAAAATAAGTAAACACTTCGAATTAAATCAATTTTCATACCTATTTTCTTTATATAATGTGTAAGTACGTTCTTTCTATCATCAAAATGTAAGGCTTGTGGTGTATATGTTTCAAATAATAATTTTATTGTATAAATTAATAAATAGCTGAAGTCTGGTTATTGTTTTATTATCCCGCATATGCGATCTATAATATTACAGATTTTTTTAAGAAAATGCCTGGCTACGGGCTACTGGCCTTAGATTTGGATGACTAAACCTACTCTTAAGCAGGTATGAGTCAGTATTAGTCACACGACTTCCTACTGATCAAGGTTGTGCATATTTCCGAGTTGTTATTTGATTGTATGTGGATACATTAATATATTATTTGGGAATATTATGGCATAATATGATCGATAACTTCCGTTTTTAAAGTGTTCATTTACTTAATATTGTAAATAAATCAATATTAATTTAATATTACGCTCAATACTGACATTTAAAGGTTATTAATTTGTATTTAAAGCAATTTATTTGTTTCTAACATTTCAATTATTTAGTAGCATAAAAAATCCGAGATCATGGTAGTGACAAAACCTGCGCGTTGCAGTGTACAATATAATAAATGAGTTGGGCTGCGTCCGAGTGGCTGGCGCGTGGGTGTGACAGCAACAGGGCGGGGCGAGCGGGGATACCCGCCCTAAACAAAATGGCGGCCGCATAGGCGCCAATTTTTGAATTTAGAATTTACTATTGGAGAAAAAGATTCATGTAAGGAATTTTAATATTAATTATGAATCTCAGGGAACGGGAATATAAAACTCAAATAAATAAATTGTTTACAAGCAATAAAAGCGTATGCATGTGAACGAAATATTAGCTATAAATAGTTAACTTAGCAAAAAAGAAATATGATTGGATTAAACTATTCTAAAATTCACATCTATTTCATAAAAAAGACACAATTATTACAGTTAATACTTTTTATGTAACATTAGCAAACAAATAAATAAAGTAATTAAATGAAATCCCAATTGGTTAAGATTAAATTATTTTGTTTATATTGTATTTTCTCTATACGTGATTATTGTAATATTTTGAGAAAAAAAATATTTTTAACCGTAAATAAGTTGATAAACTTATATACATGATACTGTATGTCCCAGAATGATTTAAACGAAAATATTATTAATTAAAATGTGCAAACACTAAAATAAACCAACATTTGAATTATGATGTTAAATGTTGAAGCTAATGCAATCAATAACCGCGTGACAGGAATATTTCTTAACATGGTCATAAATTAAATTTGTACCCACAAAGGCTCGCCGAACGGGCATCTATAAACAAATCGTTATTGCAACTTAAGGACCCATTTAAAAGCTATAAATTTTCCTTTACTACGTATATTCAACCTTGTATTCATACAATAAAGTCTCATATCCAGTACGCAAACACTCTACTCCAGCTCTCATAAACTATTTCAAGTAACGGCCAAATGAAGACACTTATCTTCTGCCCCTTTCGTGCCCACGTGTTCTGACAATAGTGTGACAAAGATGTACAATATTTACGAGGTGTTTATATCGATACAGCGGCGTTGATTTAACCATTGCTTTGGTTTATTGCAGTCAATAAAATTGAACGTTATGAGGCAAGGTCGCAAGTGAAAAATCGACGGTGATTCATGTCTTTATCTTGCGACAGTAAAATTTAATGCGTATGGCTTTTTTGTATGACTGCTTGTGTGCCGACAAGTTTTGTATGTGTAATCTGTTACAGTACAATAGGATGTAATTTTTGTAAAGGAATTGTTTTTTTTTTGAGAAAAGTAGGAACATTTTTATTTTTAAACATAATTTATTTTATGGTTGTATTGTATCTTATAATTAAATTGCATGTATTTCAATATAGTTATTGCGTTACCTATTGAGTTGAATTCGTAAAATTAATAAGAATTAATGATTTTTTTGAAGATATAATTTGATCTGATCATCTATAGGTACATATATTATACAGGATAAGATTGTTTTCTGTTTGAATAAATAAAACTAAAATATTAATACATTCTAAAGATATCTATACATTTTTAGGGATTTTAATTTTTTCAAAAATAGTTTTCTTGAACTTTTTTAACTCTTAAGAGTAAAATAAATAATTATTGACCATTTTAGATGAGTTTCAAATATTGATCATCTTTATTATTCAAAATAAAAATGTGTTAGTGCATTTTACAGTACTCTTTATTTAATAGGGTATCTATTATATTTTTGGGTACTAGTTATTATCTTCTCTAACATAATTTGTATATATTTTTTTACTCCATTAAATCTATCACATTAAACAGCGAAATTTCTATCATATCAAATATTACTTTTAATAGTAAACATATATGGTATCACAAATATCCAAGTAATGATCATAATTTTATGCCTTTGATTTTAAAAATAAATAAAATTCATTCATCTACGTATGAGTCCATCGTGCAACAATCGCTCAACCAATTGCCACCAATATGCCTACACGTGACAAGCATCAAACGACCATGAACTCAATCTGTACCAAGTGCAAGCAAGGACCTCATAAATAACAGTTATCATTGCACAAACGTCCATCAAACACGACCTAGAAATGCTTCGACTATCCACAAGGATGAAGGTCAACATAAAATGGCCAAGGAATTGAGAGAAATTGGATTGTTTACATCCGACGGTATGATAAAAATAGTGAGATGGTGTAGGACAATTAGACGTTGTTGGAGTGACAAGTGACAGCTGTCAGTCATATTGAGTATTGTGTGATACGAATTACGATTGATACGAAATGTTCTAGACTTGTAGACTGCTTAGCAACCATAATTACGCATATGGCATATATTCTGTAGTTTACTATTAGTTAATAAATAGATAGATATCCAAGTAGTTGTGTTAGAGATAAAACAATGCAATTCACATGAAATAAAATCATCACTGATGTATTGTCTTATAATAGTTCTCCTGATACATTTAATTTAAATATCACACAAAATTATCATGTCATGTCAAAAAATGTACATTTAATTTTATTGTGTTAATGATTATGAAGACTTGAGAATTATTATGACTGTATTAAGAAGAAATATAGGTAAACTTTGCTTTTCTTCTTCATTATAATAATATAGATAACAATCAACCATTTTATACGAAAATTCAAATCAATTCTATACATTCACAATCACCAGTACACAAATTTCAAGACCGTTCCCAACATCGAGGTCAAACCTGCACTTCCGCATTTAATCACCCCGACCATTAAAAAGCCTGCGAAACCGTAATTGCCTCAATTTCAAACTTGTCAAAATCACATTAGTTCATTTGGAGTCGGAGAATAATGGCTCGCCTTTCGCTCATTGGTCCGGGGGATTATTAAAAACACATTAGAGTGGGCCACACCTATATACGTGAAATAAAAAACTAATTTGGGAATTGGGGGGCCAATCATCCGTGACTGACACGGAAGGAGTCGTATCACGCAAATCATTATTTTGTCGTTAGGGCCACGATATCGCGATGGGTTTAAAAAGATTTTACATGCCTGTAATGGGGGTGCCTTAATGGCGTTAAGGCGGCTGATGGCTTGAGATTTTCGTGTTGTAAAATATTTTCATTTTAGTTACATGAGTTTGGTGAGTAACCTAATTGTATTAGAATTAGAAAATAATGATAAAAGCAGCGATAGCTCAGTTGGGAGGGGTACGGACTGTCGAGACAAGTGTCGGAGGTTCGAGACCAACCCCAAAATGGAGCATACACCTCTGACTTTTTTTTGTTAAGTGTATTTTCATTATGAATTATCGCTCGCTATAACGGTGAAGAAAAATATCGCGAGGAAACCTGCATACCCGAGAATTTCTCCACAAGATATTCGAAGGTATGTTAAGTCTACCAACCCGCATTAGGCCAGCGTGGTGGAGGCCTAACCCCTCTCATTAATAGAGAAGGCCCGTGCCCAGCAGTGGGGCAGTAATATTACAGGGCTAATATTATATTATAACAAAATGATAACTTATTAAGTAATAGTATTTTTTATAATAAATGATCAGATCAAATAAGACATACTCCTAGTTTGAGTAATTTATAAAAATAAGTGTACCAGCAGTTTACGTAGTGCCCAATATTTACTCTGTGACAGTAGTTTGTATAGTTCATAAGAAAACGTGTTAATTAAAAATTGTGCTATGCTATTATTGTATTAAAAAACAAAATTTTTGCTAAGGTAAATAACAATAAAAATCTTCGAGTACAATCATTATGCTTTATTAATTTCATGTATTTATATATTTATGACAATATCGTCTCGCCTAACCTTATTAAGTTACTAATTATAGTTATTTTTCATAAATTTTGAATCGATAGGACATAAGTGAAATTAAATTGTTCAAATTAATAATTCATAATTTTTCACTCTACTGACCTAATATTTCTTAAAGATTGAGGACAGTTGCCGATAGACCTAACGATCAAAACTTAATTTTACTTCGATAAACCTAATTTTTATTCAATTTATTAAATTTTATAAATCGAACTCAAATGTGACGTGGCTATCTGGCGGGACTAAAGATTCCTTTACCATTGCACTTGCGGTACACATTACGGCATTTAGTTATTTAAAAACACAAATACTTTTTAAGTTACGCTGCTTATGACTACATTACAAAGCAAGACATTTGAGCAAACACCAAAACAAAATGTTCCCAGCCAGACAGTAGTCGTTAGATCCACCTAATTCGACAATCAAATGAACAAAAGCGAACCTAATTAAGCGAATCAATAAATAAATATTGAATATATCGACAATATACAATTATTACAATTTACATTTCACTTAACGAACACAGCACAAATAATAATAATATTTATAAAAAAATGAAACCTGCTCACTGAGTTCTAAGTAAAAAACGCTCTCTAGTTACAAACTATGTGAGAAATAATTTACAAAGTTTACAGTATTAAGAAAAACGTATAACGTGAATCCTGACAAATTCATCCCCTTCGAATTTCACTCACCCCCGTTTTCACTTTAATAATATCCATTACACTATAGTGTTACGAGTAAATACCTATAGTAATCAATCTTCGATATTTTTTTACGTATATCGGGTTCCTTATGCAATGATTTTATAAAAATACCATTTTAAAACGATTCGAACTGTCCAATGATAATGTCTCAATTTTACAATAACAGTGGTTATTTTATACAAACACTGAACATACAGCGGTTTATTTCCTAACTTTGGTATACTGAGTACATGTATCGTCGTATCTACATTACACAAAGAAATCTGAAGTGAGAAATCAGTAGTGTCCACCTACAACGTTGAAGGTAACTTTATTATAATAGTTTAGTTTCGTCGTTCAGCATTTTAGATGTCTTTTAAACGTCCACATTTAAGGCGTATACTAATATTTCATAATAGAAGTTTATCAAAGAATATTTTAAGATTTATTTAATCGTCTTCACCTAAATAATAAGCTTCATTCTCGTAACGCGTTACGATAATAATAGATTTCTTACACGCTTATTTATCAGTTATTAATTACGTATATGTGTCATCAAAAATCGTATACATTGCACTTGTATAACTGGCCTTCCGCTTCTCTTACTCGTACAGTCAATAATTCATTAAAACAAACATAGACGTCACATAAACACACATACTGCAAAACTCAAAAACACCAAGTGATCGTTGTTTCACAAATTAATCTCGATATTATTCACACTAAACAATTGTACATTATAAAATCTAAAAATTATCATGTATTTACAGAATAGTATTTCGTCAGCTTAAGTAAGAAATAAAACATCAAATATATTAAATAATAACAATATGGATACTAATTGCCTTCTTATCAATGGTTAATTATAAGAGGTCCTTATGGTTTTGTGATTCAAAATTATGAGAGATTTACTACACCCTCTGACGTTGTGCTTGACGTTAAAGCTAACTGGAATCATGACCGACTATGGACGCCACGAGTTTTATTATTAATTAAAGTGCCACGCTATGTGAGCGAATGTACAATTACAATAAATACTGGCGTGTAACAAATGCGCGCTTTAACGGAAACGTAAAAATTATACATAGTCATATTGGTCAAGCACCCCGTCAAACACGACCCAACATAATGAACATGAGTTCATGACAACGTTTTGGAAGTACGAGAAGAAACAATTCCAAACAATGACATTATTCAACTATATAATCACATAAACGTCAATACAGATTACTAATCATTACACGCTGCGTTTTTGGTAATTATTGGTATTGAGATTGTTCTATAAATTAATTTATACTTAACAACTGTAAAAATCTCTTCATCACACTATCATTACTCTTTATTTCAAATCACTAGGTTACGTATTAGTTATAATGTAATATTATCATGAAAAGTCCAACATACAATTTATACAAATTAAACTGTTCTAGTAACTTCGGCCTTCGGACCGATTGTTTCAGATTTATCGACTCCATAGAAGCAATCGAACGTAAAATTCGACGTCAGGCGAAATAATACAAGGAAAACCAACGCTAGGTGACGGCTGTTGCGTGATCGTAATCTGAAACAATTTGGTCGTTCGCTTGGACCGCGTGAACTAAGCTAGGGGCCTTTACTGCGGCGAAGTGGGCGGACTCATGTTGTCCGGCTCGTCTCCGGAACCAGGCTCGCCTTTGGTCTTGTTCTCCTTCTTCCATTTCATGCGGCGGTTCTGGAACCAGATCTTGATCTGTCTCTCGGTGAGGCAGAGCGCATGCGCGATCTCGATCCGTCTCCTCCGCGTCAGGTACCGGTTGAAGTGGAATTCCTTCTCCAGCTCGAGCGTCTGGTAACGGGTGTACGTTTGCCGACCCCGCTTCCGTTCTGAAATGATACAACGAAACACATTTCAATACAAATTGAACATAACGCATTCAATATAAAACAGTAGGCAACCCTGACCGACGTCAGACGTTAAAAACTGCATAGGCATTCCTGATAAATGGCGGTTATTTGTAAACGGCGAACACTCCCGGCGGAGTTAATTGAAAATTGTTTTGAGCTTATCAATTTGTTAATTGTTTTTGCTTGTTGGACATTTCTCATGAATGTCGAAAGAAACAAAGTTTTATGAAAAACAAAACTCCGGGAGGTTTTAATGGAATTAGGGAAATGCAAATTGATAATGTTTGTGTCTATCAAAGCTTGTTTTACATGAAGGATACAAATGGCATTAAGAGCTCTGAAGGTGCTTCGGGCTTAATCCGCAGTGATCCTTTAATTAATAATATTATGATGCTTAGTGAAGTGGACGAATATGGCGCAATGATCCTAGATCTATAATTAAGGAAAGCTATTAGCAGGACATATACAAATAGGTGCCGGTAATAAATTAACAGATATTTTACAATAATGACGTGAGCCGGTGCCGCTTTGTACATCGGTGCAATACCATGAGAATATGTCATAAAACAGAATATGTACATATGTACGACCTCAAAGAGTCGGGCCGAAGCGCTACCGAAGCCAATTAAAATAATTTAAGGCGCCCGCGGGCCTTTTTCATTTTGTAATCATTATTCTTCGAGGAAGATGCGAAGCCTATTATACACGGTTTAGAAGATTCTCTGAACTGTAATTTATTTGAATTGAAAAAAGACGAAGCTTAAGTTGAAACTGCACGTCTCATACTTGATTAAAATGAATTAATAGATTACGGACGAGCGAGTCTAATCAACGTTGCGTATATCGCTGGTTGTACCGAAATTTAATGGTTATTTTAGATGTTCGATGTAGATTTGATGATCGCAATATGTAGGTTCATGATGGAAAAACTACATCAAACAGAGAATTACTTAATATTAAATATTTTAAGAAAACGGTTTATCACCGTTGGTAATATAACCAATTCCATTACAGTATGATTAATAATAGCTGTTAATAAAAAGACCCTTTTAATCTTAGATCTGATACATATACAAAATTTGGCAATCGACATGACAAAATCTATTATATATTGCACAAATACCGCCGTGAGCACGTAAATCGTTAACCTTAATTCGCCCAAAGTCACGACGTAAGTATAAATACATTCGAAATTGAAACAGTTGAAGTTTTGCAAGTTCGTAACAAAGCCAAAGTTGGTTGATTATTTTCGGTTCAACTGTAACACGCGAAACTCGTACAAGACAAACACGCGAACTTCGAAGAAACACGCCGGCACGAAACTCGGGGATTACATTGCGAATGACACTGTAGCAACAACTATTTCCCAGAAACACGTTATTCATAAATGCTGTCAAAAAAGTACACGGAACGATGACAAGATGTTTTGTAGTTGACAAACGAGCTGTGAGTACTAAGCGAGCTGGTAATGTCATCAATATAGATAACCTTTGGCCGTGGCGCATTAGTCTCGAGATTTGTTCGAACAATACGTGCATGTAAAAGACTGTGCTTATTACGGCCGACGACGTTAGGGTTGGTGCAGCGGATTCAAAATTATCGCCCACTTGTTGCACGGGAAATTGATAACAGCCTCATCGTCCCGCTACCGAGTTTTGGGACGAGTTCAAGAATGCACATATTGTTAATATCCAATGATAATACGACCCATATTTCGAATCAAATATCTAGCATTAAACTAAATGTTGGTATTATGACTGGATTCCTGGGACTGGATCCGTCATAGGGGGTTGACCTCAGGCAGGCGGCCGGTCGTAAAAACTAAGCCAAATCCTCAGTGCAACATGCTTGAAAAAGTGTATTGCGCCAACCCTACATTAAGGTGGGATAAGGGTAGGTAGAAAGAAAGTAAGAGAGAAGGTTGGTATTTTCAAACACAACAACTTGTGCACTTAAAGCTCTACATCATCATCATCAGCCATAGGATGTCCAC
The DNA here is from genome assembly GCA_036417725.1 of Clanis bilineata. Lineage (NCBI taxonomy): Eukaryota > Metazoa > Arthropoda > Insecta > Lepidoptera > Sphingidae > Clanis > Clanis bilineata. The sequence goes on from CM071142.1 coordinate 6,273,899, forward strand.
TGCTGAACATAGGCCTTCCCCAAATATTTCCAGATCGACCTGACCTTTATACTGCACTCTCATTCTGCTTAATCTTTAAATATTTTATGATAATATATATTTCATTACTGTATTAGAATAATTAGGCAGTAATTCCATATCTGTTCAAACATTTCCATCAACTCCCGTCACTCCCGCAATGCCGAAAATCCTAAAACAATGTCATATAGCATAGCTCATGAAATCCCCTCCGCAGCTCCGTAGCGCTCTTTATATATTACACTAGTGGTTTCATCGCACACTCAGATGCATAAAACATGATCCCAACGTCAGATTTAAACCGTATGTAATAAAGGCATTAAAGAGGACAAGACTCGTGGCGGGAAAACGCTGGCGGTTAAACGCTAACGTCATATAATATACTAGGCCAATGATGGTCTAGTGACAATGTACTTAGGCTGAAAAACACTCCAGATTCCAAATCCCGAGTCAGGTCTGACAACCTGCCTGAGATTTTTGTACTTGAAGATCACATAAGAGTATAGTAGTATAGTAGAGAGAGAATATTAGGCAGGATTGGAAAATAGAATTGGAATGGACTCTTTACATATTAGTGAAACTTAGCGATATGTGGGTGCTATAGTCACACTTATATCTTACGAATTTAGTGATGATTTGGGTTTTTAAATCGATCTTTTCAAGTTCGGCCTTCGGAGCGATTGTTTCAGAATAAATAAAAAAAAAAATTACAATCTGTTTTTCTTGTAAAAATGGCTAGGTCTAAGTAGAAGTTCGATAAAAAAGTTCCAAGTCCTCATTGAATTTGTTTCTATGACGCAGACTTAGCCCAAGTACGCTCTATAGATCTCAGCCCTAGTTTATGTATTTATTAAAAAAAACACAGTATTACGCCAATCGTCCGTATACAAACAAGCGTTCAAACCGCCGCGTCTCGAACTCCCGTGTGTGTTCCAAACGAAATCGCAGCTTTAGGAGCGTTGAGCGCAGCGCTGCATGTGTCGTCGGGCGCACATAAATCATCGAAGCGAGGGGAGAGCTACAAAATCGGGGTCCCGGCTTACTTTCACGACGCTAGCGCCGTGGACAAACATCGCGCCGATTATTTTACTCAGCGAGGGGACAATCGACACTGTTAATCAAGGAACGTGTCCTTACGTAATATTGGGTAGTGGTTGCGTCTATGATATTTAAAGGTTTAGTTTATTTTATGATTGCTTTATTTATGAATCAAGGTCGATGATGCAAAGTAAAAATAGATCTGAATTATGATGGATTGTATTTAATGTCATTTCATCGATTGATTATTTTTTTAAGTAAACATAAGTCAGTAACAATTTGATAGTTCATTTCTGATTCAATGCTTATCACTGCAATTGTAGTTGATTGCAATGAAACCTATACAAGAGTTGTAGCAAAACTAATCCCCTAAAGACTCGAAGGTCGGTTTCCATTTATCTGGATAAAGGGCGCGTTAAAATATCGGCCAGCGTGTGCCACTATCTCGAATCGCATTTGTACTGATTACATTCACTAGAGAAACCCATACACGATCCTAGATTAAGAAAAACATTGGGAAAATACTGCCACATTTTTGAGAACTCACTCGATTCAAACCAAGATCGATTGAAAACAGGACAAAAATACTTAGGTATATTATAATGTGCACGTCAGAGAAGATCCTTCTAGAGAAACCATTGACAATGTAATTAATCAAACTGATGTAAAAGACACTTCTCGTAAATAAACATTGCATACACCAATCCATTGGTGTTTAAAAAATAATAACTGACAGCGAACGCGCAAGCCTAAATACCAAATTCATCAAGGGATGACAAGTGAAAAGAGCTTTTAATTTAATTCGTTGCGGTATCGCGCCAGAGGAATACGAAAAAAATACAGCAACAGCTTGAAGCGATATCGACAATCCATAATTCATGTCCTACAATTTCATACATTTCGATATGGTACGGCCGTCATACGTGCGCCAATAAATTACACTCGATTTGTAACTCTAGCACGTTGAGCGTTGAGTTGAAATCACCTTGATGACGTGCGAGACATGCGACTTTAATATCTGGAGCGGCCACTCAGTGTATTGCAACATCGTACACGATATCAAACGAGTATTCAGATTAATGCAATTTCTCTTAAACGCTTACACGTCGTAAATAAAATTGCCGGTTTCCGACGGAGTCACGGAACCGAAGGTCGGTGTCTGTTTAAAAAGTTTAATTGATACCGCAATCATGTAAAAAATAAATAAAACTCGTAGGTTTCATCGGGCTGCTTTATAGTCGCCGACATGTTTTGCCTAATACGTGTCTGAAAGAATAAATCCCGTAATATATTTTTGTTTGAAAATGACATGGTTGATTCGATTTTAATCCTATTTAACGTTACAAATGTAAAAGTTTTGATATTTAACAATTTGGTACTTAATGATTTCTTAGGTTTACGCGAATGTTATTCATTGAAATAAAACTATTTTTTACGGATTCTATCACGATTTGGTTTTAATTTTTATGCCCGACGTTTCGAAAGCTTTGCAGCATTCGTCAGTCCGACCCGTGACCACGAAGGCATAAAAAAATTCAAACCAAATCGTGATAGATTCCGTATAAAATAGTTTTATTTCAATGAATTTGGTACTTTCTTAATCAGTCACACTTTTATTGCTAAACCGAATTGGATGAAAATATGCATGTAGATCGTGATTTGTATTAAGCCTTATGAATCTAATTAATAATTCTTTAGCTAGATTTTTTAGGAGAGCGAAGCAATATAAGAGAGACAGAGACGTAAATCAGTCTTACTTTTAGTAGTACCGTAACTATTACTAATATATATTATAATATATATTATAACCTACTACAAGTAACACTTATGGCATTTATTATGTAAAAGCAAAGGCTATTAAGTGGACTACAATAACAAATTAAGTTAATCACCACAGCAACAAAAAATATTCCTTAATAGTGTACCAACTTTGACCTCAACAAAACAAAACGTATAAAAAGAAGTCCTAATGACACGAACCACAATTTGGTAACATTGATACAATCCATGGCAGTCGAAATACATGACAAAACACGCAACTAAATAATTATGGCGGCCTCATACGTGATTAATGGACAATGTTGGTAATATTTTTAACAATACATAAGTACCCTATCCTATGTATATGCTATTAGTGTTTGTTTTTAAATTGCTGTGTTGTATTTTGGTGGTAAAGTGGAACGCTATCAAATAATTGTTTGAGAAAATTTTGTGTTTCCGTGTTGTTAATTATTCATTAATAAACAAGTTTAAGAAAACTAGTAATTATACATTAAATGGGCAATGAACTTTTTGAAGAACATAATATATCATAAGCTCTGTAGGCAGATGCGCACTAGCGAACTAGAACACGCAAATTTATCCGAGCTTAGTTCCGTCCCAGATGTGATAGGGTGCGAGCCTATAGCCATGTTTTGAAGAAATCTATGTAAATAAAGTTACAAAATTATATCTACAAGGAAATTGTAGATGTGAAAGAACAGGACTAATAAATATGGGTTTTCTAGTACGTTGTTGAAATATATTTTACCACTATTATGCCATTTTATGAGTACGTACTCATTATCATATTATTTAACCAAAAAACTATATACTTTATTGATATAATATATTATATTAAAGTATGATTAACACGTAAATAGGTAATATATTTATGTAATCACCTAAGAAGAATTATTGCAATATCGTTGTTTACTTAAATCATATTTAACAAGTTTGAAAATTTAAACTTTAAAAACCTCACTCATAATAGTCGTTTGAAAGCGAAAATGCTTTTCCAAAACAAAACCCAAAGGAAAGTGACTTATGAGGCTAGAACACAAGAAAAAAACTACGAAAAACATGGCGGCCTTTCAAGCTCTGATGTTCATTAATCATTTTGACGTGGCTTGGGCGGTCTGCGGATATGTACCCACGTAAGCTACTGCTATATGTACGTACTTAATGACATTTTATGTATATAAAGATTCGAATACTCCGAATTTCTGTATAAAAGCTTCTACTTTTATTATAGCAGAGACTGGCAAACGAGCAGATGGGTCACCTGATGGTAAGTGATCTCCACAGCCCATAGACACCCAAGATACAAAAAAATCATGGGTGCGTAGCCAACTTAAAAATAAGAAATGGAAGGGGAGAGAAAGGGGATTGGGAAAGGAAGGGAGGGATATGGGCCACCGAAAATCCAACTCACCGAACGAAACGCGACAGCAAGCTGCCACTTTACGTCGGTTTTCTGTGAGACAGTGGTATCAAACCGGTCGAGCCGGCCCGTGCTGTAGGCGTTACTGTCTACAGCGTGGCTCTACCACTCAAAATAAAAAAATACTTTTCAATTCGCAAACCTGGATCGAAATGACGCATCAAGAAATTGCATCTTAATGACGATTATGTTCATCCTGCTAAGAGAATCGATTGCAATGTGGAATTTGGCTTTTGTGGATTGGCTTTCAAAAGAATTCACTTTCGTAAGACGGGACCTACGTGATTAAAAAACAACGAATAAATTAAGACACTTTTAATTTCTGTGTTGGTTTTTGGTAATGGACGGCAATATATTGTGAATTTTATTGCTTACAGTTTGCTTGAAAGAGTCACTGATCTGGTAAAGGCTCATTTTCAGGTAAGAAACTTAGACGGAAGGCCGAGATATTCGCGTTTAATATGAAATTGTCAAATCAAATAATTTATTTACAAGAATGTAGTATACATAATACATACATAACATATACATAGCGAGGTCTTATAGTTGATTATGTCATACGTGTCTTTATTATTCTGGGATATTATTTGACACTTTTTTACACTTGCCCTTTATGATCGGCGTAAGACACTTCTTCAAGCATGTTGCAGGAAGGATTTGGATTAATTTTTACTATTCGGATTTTTACGATCGACCACCTGACTTTAGCCCCCCTCTAGGTTCAGATTGTGCCCAGCAAACCATGTTAGAAAAACTACTTTGCCCGACTAGGGATTCGAATCCAGGACCTCTCGGTTCACAGCCCATATTCGAACTAGATCAAAAAGGCAAGAAGGTCACTAAATGAAATAAATGATCATCGTGATAGTATAGAGTGGATGAACAAGTTTCAAAACAAATCTTGGTGTGTAGCAAATAATAAAACATTATACGCGTCCATCGCTCAGTGTTGTGTTGACACTGATTCCCGTCGTGCTTCGCATTCGAAATGGAATGTTATTCACAAAATTCAACTTCGGTGTACGCTAAAAATTACGCGCGCCCGGGATTGAACGAAATTCCGACCGCAAAAAAGGTGTCAAATGAAATATTCAAATATATTTTAATATAATTCATGCGGCGGGCGTTTCATTTCTCTCCCTCGTAATGGAATGCTAAATTTTCGGGCGAACAAAAAATATATATTAATGCGCGTACCTAATAGCTTATACAAACTCGTTTGTTGGGTATTGTTGCGCACAATGGGTGCCATAACTCCGCGTCGCAGCCACGGCCGGTGACGTCTTTGTTAGGCTGCTGGAGCTTTGTTCAGCGCCTGGTTCCGCCTGTCGACGCCGCGTCCTACCGAGCCTCGCTTTATAGCCCATACCTACACTACACATCTACAGTTGTACACTAAACCTATCCTACGTTGTTATTAGAACAACAATCGAGCTAAAGCCGCGTCTCCTGCACTAAGATATTACAGAAAACACGGTATTTTTGTCTATTGTTCCATAATAAATAAATAAATAATAAATAATGGCCAACAGTCACATACATAGATCCTGACCTCACACTAGGATCGAGTCTTGTGTCGTGGGTATCAGGAACTACGAGAGACTTTCGGTCTCACAACAGCCAGACCCGAAACAAATATCTGTGGGCCACACAGACATTTGTTTTGGTGCGGGGATCGAACCAGCGGCCTCTCGCTTCACAGCCGGCTACTCGCCCGCTGCGCTACGGAGGCTGTCAATAAGGAGGAGACAGTGAAATACTTTGTTTGGTGTAGATGTTTTTTTGGTGTTTTATTTCGAAAATTATGTGCAGGAGACGCGGCCTAACATTACCACCGTGCCCTTTTGTTATTAGCCAAATTAAGGACAATTGGAAATTGATTACCATTCAAAACACGATATAAAAACGCTCAGCTTTTATGAAAATGATTCAGCCCCACACGTAGCGTCTAATTACCGGTTTTGTTCGAGCCATTACTATAATTTGCAGCAGGAAAAGCACGAATGAATATTTGAGAAGGCGATAGAAAGTGAGTAATTGCGTCGGATCACGAAGTGAAAAGTTATGAAAGGTGCCGAGGTGGGTGATTTTTCAACGCCAGCCTGTGAAAGCGAAAATCTTAATGAAAAAGAAAATATTCAATCAAGCTGCCAGGCGGTCGATATCACGCTCGCGTACGTAAAAAAAAGGTAGCGATCCAATAGGCAGCTAAAATTCATCCCGGCGTAATGTGGAGCGCGGAACGCATTAGGGCTCCAAGATGAGCTTCACCGCGGGACAGCGAGCCCCAGGGGGCTTCCCCTGCCCCCGTAAGCCGGGGAGGGCGATCTCCGCTCCAGAGAATATTTGACACGGGTCTGGCAGATAGACAGGCCGGTCATGTGTGATCCCCGGGCAGGAAACGGGGTGCTTTTTTCCGCTCCTCCATCGACGCGGCTACTCCCTACGTACACAAGTATAAAGATACCGTTTATGATTTATGGAGGCGTCTACTCGCACATGTGCACGCATCGTGTGACGCGACGCTTTTTGTTCACTAATGATATCAGCCCACTTTAATACACATAATGAGTTTCGTGCGATGATGGAAATTCGTTATCTATTAACTTAATTTGCTATTGTAATTATGAGGCTATAAGTCATATCTGATACATATTAATGTGTATGCATGAACTATTTACGAATTAGCAGCCATCGAGCGGTAATGTAATGTATCCATTACAATTTGGTCGTTTAATGTTCGAAAATGGAATTTTAATACCACGTATTAAGTTTGGCTTCATCGGGTTAGCGACGGTCAAAGTTTGATTGGCGTACTATGCCGACGTGTAATTAATGTAGGGCGAACCATCCTTACTTTGAGTGAGACAGGGATGGAAAATGAAGTTAAAAAGAGATGGCTGATATCATACAATGTTGCCAGTTAATTGAACAAAACTTACTTTAGTGAAAGACTTAGTTCGGAGAAATTATTGGTCTTAACTAGGAACTCGCATAATGGTCTAATCAAACTTGTTATTCACTGAACTTACTTATTGTTAAGTCCAATAGATACAAAAGATAGATAGATAGAAGATAGATACAAAAGCTTTACGTTCATACGTAAATAGGGAATCGATCTTTCTATGGTTATTTTTAAAATATGAAACCACATCCTGCAGTGTAGACTGTAGGAGATCTCACTCACCTAACAAAACGAACAGGAAGCATCACTTCACCTGGGATTTTCGTGAGACAGTGGATATAACCCGGTCTAGCTGGTTCATTCTTGCTCTAAAAAACTTTCTAATACGTGGTTCTACCACCTATACCAGTCCTGAATATTCCCAATATTATAATAACCTACCTCTCTATATTGTATTTTTAATTTTAATTTTGACAACGTACTTATTTTAACCTACCCTCCTTCAGAGGGGGTTGACGTCAGGCAGCCGGTCGTAAAAACTAAAACATAACCTTTCTGCAACATGCTTGAAAAAGTGTGTTGCGCCGACCCCACATGCTGGGATAAGGACAGGCAGAAAAAAACTTACTTTAACCTTATAACATTAGCAGTAACTCCATTAAAGTTGATAAAACATGTTCTTACATGTTTTATCAATTTTTGATTACACGATTTCACGGTGAAGTAAAATTCGGGGGTAAACAAAATGAAAATTCTTTTTGGGAATTTGATTTGAGAATTTGCACTTAGTCGCCTCCTCGATCTCGTAGCAACATATATGGGTTGTGGATCGAGAGGACCTAGGTTCGATTCCCAGGTCGGGCACAGCGATTTTTCTCATTTATTTTGCCCGAGACTGGATCCTCAAAAGGAGTGTTGACATCAGGCAGGCAACTGGTCGTAAAAACTAAGCCAAATCCATTCTGCAACAATGCTTAAAAAAAGTGTGTTGCGCTGACCCCACATTTCTACAATAAAAACTGTAAATAATGTACCTCATAAGAGGAATATTTTTTTCCACAAAATCGGGAGGATTGCATAATATAGCAACATTCATGAATATACTACAAACTACTACAGACATAATCGCAGTACTGTCGATGTGTGAGTAACATCCTATTTGTAAGAGGGTGATCGTGAGTCGCCAGTTTGTTTGTTTGCGTGAAACATTGGACGCTTATTAATGGGATTGGTGTATTTTGAATGTGGGTGTATGTAATTATAGGACAGTAATGGTTTTTTAATAAGCTCCCGACTTTTTGTTCTATTCATTTTTTAGGGTAGTAGGCAATCTATTTAGTTTTTTGTGCACCTAATGTAATGTAATAACCGGCTGGCGTAATTTGTTATGTAATAAAAAATATTTCTGCTTGATAAGTTTTTTTTTTGTTGCTTTTATATTAGTAATATGCAGGTAAAATGTGTACCCTTCTTTCTCGATTAAGTTAAATATTTAATAATTGCCCCCAAAACCTCAATAGATACTCAAAACCTTGAGTTGGTATACTCTACCTGCAGCACTGATTTCCATTTAACGCCATCTTGTGTGCAACGTATGAACTAAGAACTCTAATAACTTTGTTGCATCTTTTAAAGCACACTTGTCTTGTAAGTTTGTATTTATGGAGCTTTGAAGGAATCTTAAAAAGTATCTTTTTTCCAGTAACATTTTTGATAAAATAAAAAAAAATATTGCGTAGTCTTAAGCATCTACTGATCATCGTTTCTGCTTTTTTATATATTTGTCTGGACCTTCCTCGTTCATTAAAAGGTTTTTAATAAAGATATCTTTTAATGATGACACTATTTTAGTTTCTTTGTAATAAACTTTTGTGAAGAATTATGTGTTATATAAAAACTGAAAACAAAACAAAACGAAGTAATTAATTACCTACGGAACTATTTTCTTCATGCTGGCCGCAAATAAAATAGAAAACAAAAGAACATTTTTAAAAATAATATCAATGAAGCAAAAACGGCTTTAGTCAACGTCGGCGGCACTGCCGGCCCGTACCGGAACATTGTACTGAACAAAATTAGAAATATATTTATACACGTCACATCACCCCTCGGAAAAAATCTTTATGCAAATAATAGCACGTGTAAACACAAGGGGAAGTAGGAAATGCAGTCGGTTTGCTTTAAATAAATAATAACATTTTTGTAGTTATACTTGTGGGGCGTTGGAGGATAGTTTTCTTTGCTTAATGAGTGGTGTCTGACGACGAATTAATGGTCAATGTCGACTTTAGGTTGTCTTGTTTATGTAAAGGCGATGCAGCACTATTACTAATGCAGAGTTAAAGTTAAACTTGATTTATTTTACAACTCACTCTTATCTTTAAGTCAAGATTTGGGATAAATAGAGATTTATCGTGGAGCTGTAAGCGGCCCCTAATAGTTAAAATGTGGTACCCATTCAAGGGAAGTGCAATTAAATTAAGTATATTTTGAGGAATAATAGAGTCTCTATCAATATAGGCAAAGCAAATTTTAAAGCTTTAATGTGTGGAAATAAATTACTGATTATTAATTCAGGCCTTTTCTTTCTACCTGCCCTTATGCCACCTTAATATGGGGTCGGCGCAACACACTTTTTCAAGCATGTTGCAGAAACGATTTGGTTTAGTTTTTACGACCGGCTGCCTGCCTGACGCCATCCCCCATCTGGGGGATCCAGTCCCAGGAAAATAGTGTTAGAAAACATCACGCCTGACCTGGGAATCGAACCCAAGACCTCCGGCTTCACAGGCCATATACACTACCACTAGACCACGGAGGCGTCACTGTTTATTAATTCAAGTATAATAATGAAAGCTATTTTGAAATATAAGTTCACAAATAAAGTTGAAAATAAAAAGTATTCAAATTAAACCTATATTAACTAACCGTGAGATTACAGACACAACGCGAAACTTTCATTAACTAAAGAAAAGTTGTTCCATCAAAAACATTACGCAAACAAACAAAACAACGTCTCGACCAAAACTCATTTGTAATTGTATTATACATTTCCACGTTAAATACGAAACGATTCGGGCTTTCAGTGGCAAGCGGGGGAAATCAACGGCAGGCTCCCAGAACAAATACTTGTATTCAATCATCAGGCTTTCACAAAGGCCTCCGAGCTGATAACTGAACAATGAAATGTAACAAGTCGTCTATCCGGCATTGTATGCGAGGGGCGGCCGCGGGGAGGGGCACGCGCGCGGGGGACGGGGATTTTCCATTATATTTCCATTTCCACCTCGATTCACGTCGACTTATCGCGGCCTACCTCTCGGACTAGGTAAGTCTATCTTTCTATACCGTTAGTCAGTACGGCTATACGTCAAACGGAGAAATAAAAGGTGTTTTTCAGGTTGGATTTGCGAAATATGTTCGCGCAACACGAGTGGATGTATTGAGGATCCGCAGCCTTGCATCGCTGACAACTTTGATGTTCACGTGTTCTGTGTACAGTTTGTGTAAATAAACCTATCAGTTAACTATCTTTCCTCGCCGCACAAACAATTGCGGCGAAAATCCACTACGATCCCCAAATAAAATTCATGAGGCGATTTTATACTTGAGTGATTTTTCACAAAAACGTCTGCGGTATTCCTAACAGAAATTATACAAATACGCGTTGTGTTTAGTCTTTAAAATAAATTGTGTACATGACTCTACTATCAAAACACGAGTTCGCAATGAAATCTTCCAATAAAAAATGTTTTTATAGATTAGATTTGGGGATTGATCACATTTTTTTATGAATAATAAATTAAGACATTAATCTACTATACGTGTTTCGAAATATATTACACCTGTTGCTACAACTATTTAATATTAATCAAAGAAGTTGGTAAATGAGGATGATGACATGATGAAACTATTGAGAGTACGGACATTGCGATAAAACGTTATATATTTTTATTTTATTCATATTAATGAAGTTACATTTTCAGCTAGATGCCGGAGATTATAGAATAATTTTAATAAAATGCAGTTTTAATTTTCGCACATAATTAATAAAAATTCTTGCGAACTCTATATTTTTTCTCTATAATCTACCTACAGCCGTACATACGTTTTAATCACTGTGCTTCCCAATGATTAATGATTCATCCGCTTCGAACGTAAGAGTGTTCTATTTTCAAACAAACGTGAGCCGTGTTCTTATTGGTTGTTTTTTATATTACAAAATGGCAGACGATTTTTGAAGATAATTAATGAAGGCGCGTTTGAAGCAGATAACACGAGGATCTTAACGAGGGTTTAGCCTTAAGTGCGACTATTTGCTACCGCATCTTTCAAGTGGGCTTTATATTTCATTTGCTAAATACATCCTCATAATAGTCGGTAACTAGGTATTGAGCGAACTGTGTATAATTGTAACATTTTGACATAATATAAATGTATTGTGTATAACGGAGTTATTATTTAATATTTTACTTTTAATACTTAAGGATATGTAATAATAATTACGTTATTGTAATATTTTAAAATATAATGTAGGTATAATGATTTAAAAAAGGCTAAAACAACATAAAATAGAATTCTTAAAAACTAGTTTTATTTGAACATGTACGCTCAACGCTTATAATATTATTAAAAATAACAATTTTAATCGTACCAAAACCATATTACCATAACGTTATGGTAAGTGCAGTTCGGTTATCAATCCAAACATAATGATAACGACTGAGAAGCGATTTTATCTATCCTGTTCCTAAGTGAAGGCATTAATGCTTACACAGTTGATTTTAAGATGATAAATATGTATAATTATCTTTCTTTCCACCTGCCCTTATCCCACCTTAATGTAAGGTCGGCGCATCACACTTTTTCAAGAATGTTGTAGAAAAGATTTGGCTTATTTTTTACGACTGGCTACCTGCCTGACGTAAACCCCCTCTGAGGGATCTAATCCCAGGCAAATTAAATTAGAAAATTTGCTTTGCCCGACCTGAGAATTGAATCTAGGACCTTCCGGTACACAGCCCGTATATGATGCCATTAGACCAAGGAGGCGACATGTAAATATGTATAACAATATAATGTTAAAATCTTTATCTTCTATCAACATTATCTACATGTAAATTATAGTCATAGTGATAGGAAAATAAAATCAATTCAACTTAGCCATGTGCCATAAATCAGCTCTACTATACAAACAGATACTAAAATAATACATAACATACTATCCTATAATCTGTCCCGACGAGTGATTTATCTTTGTCTCATCAAAACCAAACCGTATCGTAGTTTGAAATTAATTAACCGCTTGGCCCAACTTCGGCCAGTGGCTCCGAGAACTGGCTGAAAATTGGCACATCTTATCTGGCACCGGTAGATAAGGGTTATGACATGGGTATGTCGACCAAAACTAGTTCGTACTTGGACATTTTAACAACCTATACTGAGGTCCTAACGCTGTAGCGACAACAAAACAACCTACACTGGCAGGATTAAAGTAACGCGATTTTCTTATGTTTCGAAAGTGTGAACAAGTTTGAAGATTAATATTATATAGACTCACATATCATAAGCTCACGCTTATATCCCCGAATGGGTAGGCAGACGAAAGAGTGAACGATAACACTCATATTTCGCGGAGCTTATTTACATCCCAGACTTGATTGGGGCCGCGCATATTTAATATCGGGCATATTATATATGTAGATCTATTATGATAACAAAATATGTAAGTAGCAAGAAAATATTCACCACATTATAAAGAAAATTATGAAAGAATGAATACACAAACAACATTTTTTTTCTAAAATAAATTCCAAACTCCTTTATAAAATGCTAATAAATCAACCGATTCCATAATCAAAATATTAAAGTCCACAAACTGGTATAAACTGTCTCTGCTAACTTTACAAGTGTCATCAGAACATCCGTTATGTTTGACGGCGGTTAATAAATAAAATCCGGTCCAAGGATTGTATCGCTCTTATCCTATTGATGTAAAAGGAGGGAATTACCTACATGATGCCACGACGTACATGCTTCTGAATAGTTACGACTTCTCACTTGTTATATTCAGATAAATTCACTTTTGTTTAGAACTAGTTCAGAACTTAAATAATTGTGAACATATTTCGGTACGAATCGGTACTCCCGCGCGCAAGTACTCGTGCAAAACTGAATACCAGAAGCTAAATTTGTATGAACTCGCCAATTACAATGGAATCCCTAAATCAGGCGGCTCGGTCATAAATTAATCTCAGACAAATTCAAAAACAGTAGGAGACGGTAGCGCAACTTGAGAGCTCTTTGTTCGCCATCGGCGTCAGCTAAACAGAAGGTGAGCGCCTTTGTGCCGGTAGTTGTAAATTTTATGAAAAGTGAAATTCCTTTTGAATGCCTCTTCGACCCATAAATAATTTCGGGACAGTAGGAAGGGTATTGTTTCTGGCACTTATTGTTTTCCATCAATGCGGAGTACAGCGAGAGTGTTTTTGCAATTTGCGAATATTACATTTCCTACCTGCGAACTACATGGTGCAAATTCATTGTTAGCAAGATGTCACTCTCGTTTTCTATGCTTCCGAATCACAAAAAATAGTGTTGTATCTTTCTATACCAAAAAAAATTACGTAGGAAACACAACTTACCAAATTGACTTCGCATCCAAGGGTAAAGTGGACTGGGCAGCGACGCGTTAGTATTGGGCGGGGGTTGTTGCGGCGGCGGTTGCTGCGCATGCATGGACTGCTGGTGCATGGGCGGCATTTGCGTTTGATGCTGCATGTCGTCCACAGGGTACATGAGGTGTTGCTGGTGCGGCGGCACCCCGTGCTGCACCATGTGCTGCTGCGGGTGCATGTGGTGGGGCATCTGCTGCGCCTGCTCGAGTGGCGGACTGCCCGGCACGCCACCCGCCGTCGCTGCAGCCGCCTGCAGCTTACACGACGTGTACACCGCCGGCGCCGGAGGCTGGTGACCGTTCGGTCCGTAGCCGTCCGTCTTCGGGCCCATGTGCCCCATTTGAGATGGACTGTCAGGCCGGTAGCCATTCTGCTCCATCTGCTGGTAGTAGCCCAACCTATCGTAAGGTGGAAACCTAGGATAGGGCATGCCGGGCGCCGGCTGTGCGGGATAGTGGTGCTGAGCCGGCCTGAGCTGCTGGTCGCAACCCTCCATCTCGTGACCCTGCTGCGGCACCGCGCCGTAGTGCGCGTGCGCTTGCTGATGTTCATGGCCGCCGCCGTTTCTCATATCTGGCATGTATGCGTTTGAAAAATATGTCATGCTGTCGCAATTGTTGGCGCTCATCGCGGGCCTACAGCCCGCGCGGCTCGCGTCCGTATCTTCCGTCGCAGATTTTCGGCCCCTGGGGCCGACACTACCTTATCACAGTTCAGTCACAACACAAACACTTCGGATTCCATTCACTACACGACGAATATTGAACTCGGTTGCGATTCACGCGGTGCTGACGGACGGTGTCTTCTCATCTGCTCTTCGGCGAATCTGGAAAAGAAAGGTTGATGCATTTAGTAAATCTATTATTAAATATTTGGAAGATATAGGGAAGCGGATCACGAGTGATCGAATGTTTGTTTTGGCCAGATTGCGGGATTGCGCCAGTCATCACGCGGTGCTGCCGATCTGCCGGTCGAGATCGACTGACACGTGTCCTAAACTCGGGACACACACGATGTCACAAACATGTTCCAAGCAAAACGCTTATTAGCGACAACCTGTCTGCGATACGGGTTGCGTTCGCCTTAGATAACTAAGCGTCGCATTCTTAAATGCGATTCATGTTTGAAATCTGTCTTTGTCTGACTGGAAGAAGCAGGTCCTCCAAAATGAGACGGGAGATGAAATAGTGTCACGTCCCGACGTCGACATGTGGCTGATCCTGCGTCATACCCTCGACGTTTCCCAACAGTTGATGGAGCATGAGTGACAGCCGCATCGCCGCCCGACGACATAACTTTACGCGGACGTTAATTTGTGTACCGACGGACAAGTGCTACTCTAACCGCGGTGTTATCGTCGGATCTCACAGACTCGGCTTGAAGTTGGGAATTTATTACGCACTTAATGCGACAGCTACTAGAATTTACCAAGTAGTGAGCGTGGAGATACAAAAAATTCAATTAAGTACAAAAGCAAGAGGAATTTTTGCATTTAGACAAAATCTGAGCGCTATTTGCGTTACATTTACGTACTTATCTTGAGGACAACTGTGTCTCTGTTTAATGTGCACGTCTTGACAAAGTCACGTCGCCGAGTTATCGATATGCTTTGTCAAACTCATATACAAAGTAAAAAATCCATACGGCACAGTAGCCAATTGCGGTGCCGCCCCTGTGGGCTGGCTCAAGTTATTTAAAACCCAAAACTGTAAGCATCATTAGCAACCGTTAATGATGGCGGCGACTCTTTAGACAAT
The DNA here is from genome assembly GCA_036417725.1 of Clanis bilineata. Classification (NCBI taxonomy): domain Eukaryota; kingdom Metazoa; phylum Arthropoda; class Insecta; order Lepidoptera; family Sphingidae; genus Clanis; species Clanis bilineata. Next base: position 6,289,496 of record CM071142.1, read on the forward strand.
GTGTTCCTACCACATGTAACTGTTGTGTAATACCATACGAACCACAAGAGCAAAGCCCTGTTTTTATTCCGTAATACATTAGAAACACTTTATATCAGCAGATCGCAAAAACTAAGCCGAATCATTTCTGCAACCTGCTTGAAAGTCCCTACTTTGGAATATCATAAGATGGGAGAGAACAAATTAATATTAGCTTAATTTTTTCCAATGATAAAAATGCGAAAATATATTTGTTAATTTCTTCTTCTTCGCAGCATCAGAATAGTGGATCAGGGCTATTTTTCATAGACAAAGTATATGATCTGGAGATGGACATACTACTTTTTATCGTTAACATATAACGGACAAGACTTCTACGCAGGCGCAGTTGCCAGCAAAGGTAAAAAGGCAAAAACTAGAAACCATAAAGTTTTTGTTAAAAAAGTAATCAAAACCACAAAATATTAGCATACATAATGTAGTTGTAGATGAAAATTGCAAAAATGAAAAGACAAGTAAAAAGAGGGTAACGTCGATTTTTGAGAGTAAAAAGGTGCATAACTACAATTACTGGCATTATATTAACATATTTAACGAGACAGATTGTATCTGTTTTGAAGGAAAGTTAAATGGAGTGGTATTAAAAACATCGCAGACACCTAAAACTGCATCGTACTACTTGTTTTGAGGTTGTATACCAAGAATATCACGATTCTCATTAAAGCCGTAATTTTCGAAGTGAGAATGCTATGTACAAGACTTGGTCCAATTTGCATCTCGGATGGACAATTAAAATTTACGATTTCGCCGCCCCATGGTGGTGCGACCCTCGCATTTTTTTAATTTTCAATTTCCATTTGCATACCATTGCCTAGATCGTGTAATGTATTGTGAATGTTTAGCTGTGTGGCAGATTTACGAGGTGTTTTTATTTTGTTTTATTCAATAAAGTCTTTATATACATTTTTGTTCATTGATGATACTATAATGCAAGGTTCTATTCATATCAACATCGATATATTATTTACCTAGATGCACAGTTGACGCTCGGAAAATGGGACAGCAAAGAAGTGCTTAAGCACTCCTCGTCCCTAGAGTCGGACGCCGATAGAATTCTTAAATTCAAAATTTAGAATGCTTGATCATTTCGTTTAAAAAGCTACTTTATAACACGTGCATAGGGTTATATTTGTGTTGATTTAATTAGGACTTGTGATATTTTTCTTTGTTTTATTCGTGAGACCACTTTTAGGAAGACATTTGCAAAGAACTGTGCATCTAGGGTATATTATATTGATGCATATCAACTATACGGACGTAAAAAAAGATCGATGGAGCGTTGGGAACATTGAAAATGAAGCAGGTCGGCCCATTCAAGCTATCGACACGTACTTGCATGTGTGTGCAAGTCCAGCCCCAAAACAAATATCTGCGGTTGATACAAACATCTGTCTTGGTGCGGGAATCGAACCCGCGGCCTCTCGTTTTTCTGTCATTAAGACATCAATTTGAGTGATGTGCCCTACATTATTTTGTTGATGTGTATTTGTCATACTTGATGTTGGCAGAATTTTCCCAAAGGAAAAAGCCATATCCCCATAAATAATAATAATAACTAAGACATCTATGGTAAAGCTTTTAAATCAATAAAGATATTCTTCAACTGTACAATCTGATAACAATATTCCAGCCTACACTTAAGGCTTAGAATGCACGACTGCAACACCCAAACGATTGAAGCATAAAGTTCGCCAAATGTAGCACACAAGCAACAATAGGTACTAAAATACATACCAAAAGAAACATGGACACGCCGATATTAATTTTGAAATCATATTTGGACACATGACAAAACTAAAACCTGAATATGAATCATGCCACCCGAAAATTTCTATAATCACAAGTACAAAAACTTAACGGACCGATTCAAATCCGATCGTGACCAAATTTATATGGGACCCTTGAAATCTATCAAACACAAAAAGAATTTTGAAGATCGGTCCGCATTTGGCGGAGATATCGCGTAACATACATAAAAAATACAGACGAATTGAGGACCTCCTTTTTTGAAGTCAGTCGATGATATATGCACGTAAGCTCTCGCCTGTATCCCCAAAGAGGTAGGCAGGAATGAACATAGAGAAGTAATTTCCTCCCCAAGGTGAGAAATCAACCGAAATAAAATCTTTCCTTTCTTTTCACATGCATTTATCCCACGTTAATGTGGGGTCTACTTAACACAATTTTAAAGCATGTTGCAGAAATGAATTGGGTTAGTTTGAAGGACAGACCGTTAACACCCCTTAGGGGGATCCAGTTCCGGGAATATCGTCTTAGAAAAACACCGGCCCAACAACAACAACTACGATCTCCCGGTTCATAGTCCATAATCGCTGCAAGTAAGCAAAGGAGGTGACCGAGTTAATCATCATCATCATCAGCTATGGCTGATCCTATGGGATCCTATCCTATGAGATATCCACTGCTGAACATAGGCCTCCCCCAAAGATTAATACTAAACGCAAAATTTTGAAAGAATGTAGTTGTATGAAATGCATATTTTTATAATAACTATACGTAATTGTAACTATATCATAGGATAGGATCTACAGTGCACGTAACGAGCTAATGTTCTAGCCTGCAATTACCAGCTTAAGATAAAAATCTCCGAGCGAAACTCGGTTCAAGGAACATGTCTTTAAACTGACCCGACGTTGAAATTAAGTCTCACGTGCCTTTGATAATTTGATAACGGAGTACACAACGGCTTTGATTTATTTCATACAGAACGAGTTTGTGAGTCATTCGGCGGTGCGCTTGTTCTCATGCCCCTTGCTTCTAAGTACGGACGAATTTCTACGTATTCTATATTTTCAAAAGTTTACTTATGTGAGACAAAAACTTTTTATTATTTTACGCGGTCAGTCTTTATTCTCCTACATTTGTACTCGTTTTTTTGAATATTTTTTTATTTTAATTTATCCCACGCTCCGTCATAAACTGCAACACATTCAAAATTAAAACCTCTCTAAGAAAATAACTTACACTAATTGATAATTGAAGATAAGGTCAACTTTGCCTGCCCCTATGGGAAAAAGGCATAAGTCTATGTATGTAAGGTCAACTTTCTTTGAGCATAACAAAAAACGTAGGTATATCAATAAATTTGTCAAATAAATGTGTTCATATTATTTTGGTGTGATCAGTGTACCTACCTTTATTGCCAGTTTTGCTAGCAGGAAGTGTATACAACCATCAATAACATCGAAGCATCTGTATCTACTACAAGTTTTGATAGTTAGTTTGATAGAAATCTATTGCAGATTTCATATTGTGCACGCCTTTGACAACAGTACCACTTGCGGAAACTAGAACGAACTAAAAATGTATGGAGAAAACCAAAAGTATCAACGTTTTTGAAATTCTTCAAAATAATACTAGACACGTGACTGAAAAATGCGGCAGAGAATTCGTCACCGCGTAAACGCGCGATTTTTGTAACAAGTAATATTTTTGTTGTTGAATTAAAATACTACACCTACTCAAAGACACGAGAGACAAAAGACACACAATAAAATACATTGTTCATAAAGATGTCGGCGTATACTCAGGTTAATGGTAAGTAAGTGTTGACATTAATACAATTTTTCCTATATTTAACACGAAACACGTAAGTATGAGTGTAAATCATAAAAATATAAAATAAAAAAATCGTAAAAATAAAAATGATGCGACGAATCGTTGTTTTACATTTATAATACGTGTTATATTATAGTCTATGGACATAAATCATACTAAAATAAGCGCCGTAATAGACTCTAGAGTTGAAATTAAAAAGAATATTAATAACATTTTGCGTACGACAGTCGGTAGCTGTTAATCAAACGACGATCAAAGGACGGGTATTTTGGGAATATTTCCAACGCATATATTTATCATTTCCACTATTTGTCAATTAGAGGAGCTATTGTGGGCACACAAAGTGCTCTGATTTATACATGCTGTAAGAGTTTTATACAGCACACTGAGCTAGATAGATTGGAAATGTTATTGTATTTTTTCACGTATTGTTTTAACGAAAGTATCATCAAAAGATTTGTGTATTTATGAGTGATTTTCCACTTTGTTACTGTGCTAGAAAAAATCTTTAATCGTATAAGAATGATAAATAGTTTCCTTGCTTATAAGACTAAGAAAATGTATATCTACTGGTATTACATATTTTTTTATAACTTTATATTATTATGTTTCCTAAAATAAAAAAATAAGTTTACGCTTAATAACATCTTTTATTTTTCTCTAAAACTCACCGTTGTTATTGTACTGGAAAAAATATTTAATTGTATAAGAATGATAAATAGTTTCCTTTCTTATAAGACTAATTTATGTTTATTCGTATTAGATACAATCTTTATATAACTTTATATGTTGTCTGAAATAAATAAAAAATATGCTTAATAATAACTTTTATTTTTCTGGAGAAATAAACATATCTCTTATATTTTATAGTACCCAAGTATACTACATCTAGATAGCTACGTAATTCAAATCGCCCACGAAACCTACTAGACAGTCATCAATCAAGACGTCATAACGAAATACCAGTGGAAAATACAGCACATCTAAAATATCATTGTTTGGCACATTTATCATAGACCCGACTCGCCCTGTATAAAATCAAATTATCTGCTTAAATACAAAGACATTATTTTCAGTGTTCACGAAAGTGCGAGATATGACATGATAGGAGCATCCATTACAATGCACCCAGTCATTAATCCGACCGGAGATCCTCTGATCTCCTGTTCATTTCGTTTGTCTGTTGGTAGATTAATCTTTTAATTACACTGACACCCTGTATATATCAGTTAAGTTCAAAGGTGGTCCAATAAGAATGAAACTTGCCGATTGAGTGTACACGGAACCCAGATATACAGGATGCGTTCTGAAAATACCAAGTAATTTAAATTTACCTACTCACACATTTTTTCCATAGGGATACGCAGATATCTAATGGATTCAGTGGCGAATTTACACATTTGCCGACAGTAGGCTATTTAACTTTTGCCGCCTCTACTGAGATCTGAAATACTGTATATAATATTTTTTTTTTTTCTTTTTCCCTGTGTATAATGATGTAGCCAGCAGTGGGACAGTAATATTACAGGGTTCATATTATATTATTATTGCAATAAAGTGTTTTATTTTTATGTTTGTAAATGAAAACAAAAATAATTTGGCCAAATTTGCCGCCCCTTAAAATCTGCCGCCCTAGGTTTCATCCACTTAGCCTATTGAAAAAACCGCCACTGAATGGATTGATAATTATTTACTACGATTCTTGCGCACACCTCCTGTGCCTCATTCAGTCTCATTACATTTTTCATCACGATACGACGGTTTAGGGTATTCCTCACTTGACCTGTCTCGAGTACATCTCTGGCTTGGTCAGATACATTAAAATAAACGTGTGAATCTGAAGTTACGTAGCGATTAAGATGGATGTAGTCTGAAATAATTAATGGACGTTGTGTAACGTGAAATATTCGAATATAATATGTATTCATGTTTCCTCGGACACTGTCTAGAGGAATTTATCATGCGACACGATGCGCAGCCAACCCAGGATTCCGTAAAGTCGGAAGCCATGCACAACTTGGTTCCCGGAAGTATGTCCAGAGAAATTCATAGCTATATAGATGACTTATTTAATGAATATTCTGAATAATAATAAATTGCATGAAACAATTTTCAAATGATATGCGATTTTATGTTATTAAAATAAAACTATTTTTACGGATTCTATCAGGATTATTATCTATAATGGTTCATAAAATTCCCAATGGGATTAAAAATTAAAACCTAATCGTGATAGAATCCGTAAAAATAGTTTTATTTCAATGTATAATATTCGCGTAGAAATCAGATTTTATGTTATGTTTGTTGGTTTGTCATTCTTATACGCAGTATCAAATTAACGTGATTATTACACAAGTTTTTTTTTGTAGCCTTTTGTTCCGAGCTTGTTCCTCTTTGTTTGGTCTTATGGTTTATAAAATGTCTCTTAGCTCGGGGTGTCGCTTGACATAGGCCTCCTCCAACTGTTTCCATTGCTCTCTGTCTGCCGGGACTCTTGTCCAGTACGGTCCCATGGCCAGGCGAAGATCATCTTCTATGTATTACACAAGTAGAGATAGTTTAATGACATAGGCTAATTTGTGTTCCGGAAAGACTACTACATAAATAGAACCGCTAGCATAAGCTTCTGCCTAGTTCAGATTTTGCTGATTATCGAAAAATTTATTAAAAAAAAAAAAAAAAATGTTAATAAGACTGCCTCGGTGACGTGGTGGTATTTCGGTACGACTACGGTACTGAGGTCTCGGGTTCGATCCCCGGGTCGGGCAAAGTGATATTGGATTTTTCCATATCAGCGCGGAGTCTGAAATTTGTGCCCGATGTGGCGATAGGCTCGCCCCCTATCACATCTGGGACGGAACTAAGCTCGGAGAAATGTGGGTGTTCTAGTTCACTAGTGCGCCCCTGCCTACCCCTTCGGGGATACAGGCGTGAGCTTATGTTATGTTGTTATTTAAAAAAAAACAAAATTATGTCACAATATTACATCATTATGACGTATTATGGAGATATTTCACGTCATATCCTCGAGCGTGACATTACTTATAAAACAAGCTGCAAAATTTTTCGTGTCACCCAAACTCCGAACACCTATGTTGAAAATCCGCGGCGTGTTAGCGCGGCCTGAGTGAAATGTGTTGTAACGCTAATTACCAGACGCAACTTCTAAATTTAATCAGACAAGTTCTGTAATTTTCACACCGGGCTCATAATTTTTCATGAGGGTGCACGACGCTGAGGGACAACGTGATTATTGCGTTAACGTGTCAGTGTCTAATGTTTGCTGTGTCACGCTATAAAGGTCTGTATGAAGTTTTACCTTTGAAGAGAAAGGGGCCTTGCCTCCTCTCTGATGGTCTGTATGAAACGCAGACCGGATTTTGGGTTCGAATCCTAGGTTGCGAAATGCATTTTTTCTAACAAGATTTGATCTGGTGTCACGCCAGTTAAGCCTCCGGTCGTAAAAACTGAGCCGAATCCTTTCTGCAAACCGCTTGAAAAAAATGCGTTGCGTACCCCTATTTAACCCAAAAGATAACCTACTGAGATAACCTACTTGGTATAAATTCAGAGGAAACTGGAATTGGTAGTACCATACTACTACGTCACTTTGAAAGATGGAATTTTCTTTTGGTTAAGAGAGTCGTCTGAAAGTAAATATGATTTCAGATAATGTAGCAATGACCAGCCCCCTCAATTTTGACACTCGATTTGATTTTAACTACGATTCGGTTACATTTATTGACTTAAAATCCCACCGAAATCGAGGTAAAAGTGCACTAATGTCGCGGTAAAAATGAGCAAATGGCAAGTTCTCGAATCTAACATTAGCGCACTTTTTATCTCGATTTCGGTGGAATTTTAAATCAATAAATGAAACCGAATCGTAGTCGCAATCGAATCGAGTGTCAAAAGTTACAGACAGACCAAATTTTGGGTTATTCATGGGTGCAGTTATAGAAGCTCGCACCAGGCGCATAAAAGGCCAGGTACAGTAATGCTAATATGAAGTCTAGGCATTATGCAAAGGATGGTTGCAGGCATCCGATAAAAATTCATCACGTCGTGTACAAACACTGACGTGCCTACGCATAATCATGTGACATTTACTGCAATTCTACTTTTGTTAATCCTCTCGACAAATGACTAAAGCTCGGTGGTCTATACGACAAAGGTCTACTAAAAGGTGCTTCGAGTTTTTACCCGCCTGCCTCGGAAGGAGGGTAATGTTTTTGTTTTATAATTAATTGATCGATAATTCCTTAAGCCTCATGAGGCCATAGTAATCACCACACCTGTCCATAAGGAGTAAAAACTGAACTTTGCTCATTCCTAGCTACGAATTTTGTTACCCTTCAAACGGGAACATAATGCTTGTACATTTCTACTCAGCGGTAGGAAACGACCAAGAGGTACCTACTTAGACTCTTATACAGGAGACCTATCATCTAGAGATCCGGTGATAAAGTGGTCCTGACTCATTACTGAGTATTAGGTATTGAGTATTTGAGTGTATTCGCCTTGGTCTAGTGACAGCGTCTATGAACCGGGAGGTCCTGGGTTCGATTCCCAGGTCGAGCGCGGTGTTTTTCTAACACCATTTACGCGGGACTGGATGGGAGTTGACGTCGAAGAGGCAGCCGGTCGTAAAAACTAAACTAAAATCCTTTCTGAAACATGCTTGAATAGGTGTGTTGCGCTGACCCCAAATTAAGATGAGATAAGGGTAGGTGGAAAGAAAGTTCTTCCTTGATGTTATAATAGTTATATGTTTAAGACATTCAATAGTATGTAGACGGGACATCAACGCGAAACTTGTGATCCAAAAGTTGTGACCTCGTGGTCATAAGTCATTCAGTTGTATTTGAAACATTCGTGCGCAAGGTCGTCCCAGCGTAGTAATGTTAAGACAAAAAATTGTCTTACGTGATTCTTGAACATTCACAGAACATTCAAGGGTCTAAATTGGACCGTGTTACGCAGAAATGATCCAACCCACAAAAAAAAAATTAACACCAATATGGTCTATTAATGGTTTAGAACATATTGGCATCAATAACATTTAAAAAAAAATATTGTGGGTTGGATCATTTCTGCGTAACACGGTTCAATTGCAATAAATGCTTTGGAATTGTAATAAGTGGTAGATTGCGTTACTGACGTTTGAAATAATATTTTATGTATGGAAACTTGCTCGATAGCCCCTCTATAGTACTACTATTAAATATCTTTGTTGTACATATAATTTGATACAATAAACTTTTTTGCAGGTCCAGAAATATACTAGTATTACGTCATAATGAATTTAATTTTCGCTAGGTAAGTTTATTGACGTCAGATAGCACATGTGCTGTGACCGCAGGAAGAACACCATATATCATACATAATTTTAAAAATAATTTTGCATAATGATATCAAAATGTAAACGGAGGTCATTAAACAACCTGTCAAATTAAAATACCAGTTTTTTGTTAAACAAGTGACTAATCCATGTGTTTTGCATTATGACTCTACCTCTATACTAGATGTGCATATGTATCTTAAGATATCTTTGAGCTGTATTTTGCTGGGTCTTATAATAAAATGTTAATACACACAAAAGTAATTTTTGTGTGAAAAGTGTGTTTAGGTACGTGTCGTCGTATTTTTTTTAATTATTGTTATTAAATTCGGACTATATTTTTAAAACTATTTGCCCGGGCCTGTATCCCCCAGAATGGGGCTGACGTCAGACAGGCAGCCGATCGTAAAAACTAAGCCAAATAGTTTCTGCAACATTCTTCAAAAAGTGTGTTTCGCCGACTCCAAAGGTGTGTATTTAAGGTGGTATAAGGACTAAAAAAATATTTTTAATTATTTTATCTTTAGATGTAGATCATCTCTGTAGAAAACGCATTGTCGGAAATGTCCTGTTGTTTTACACATATTAATTTCATTATATATGTACCTAGTAAGTACTTTGCACGTCAATTAATTAAAAACACACATATATAAGCTGATTAAATAATTATACTGGTTTCCTATAACCTTCACACTGGAAAAATAAAATGCAAGGGCAATAAGGCGGCAGAAATAATGCAGCGGAACCTAACCAGACGCACTAGTTTAAGATACCTTCGTAGTTAGTAGGTATATATACTCAGTCTATATGTAGTTAAACAATACAATATGGATTTAATCGGAAGACTACATTCCGATAGAAGTTTCTAGACTAACATAGCGTAGCTCGTGTTGCGTTTACTTTAGTATTAGCTTTCCTATTCAAATTCGCACACTATTCGTTCCATAATGTCTTCAACTAATGTGTGCCATCATACTATGAGTATTGTTTTCGAAAATAGCTCATGTGGGCTATGTCTCCCTAAACTCTACAATTAAATTAATATTGAGATCAATTTTCATAACATTTTGCAACATTAATATAATTATTTATGTGTATAAATCATATAATATAGGTTTACATTGTGTTGTATTTGCGTGTGTGTGTACTCAATGATGATATCATACTCATTTGGTGTCATTTAACTATATATGATACAATAACCGCCGAATGTTCATACACTTAAGGTCGCCTTATGTCGTTTAAGGCCGCCTTATCTGACAAAATTGTACGGCGAAAATCAATGTAAGAATTCGTTAAAGTTGAGTAGCGTTTGACCATTCGGCAGTAAGGCTTTAATTATTACTTAATTCTCTGAAGGATTTGGTTTTTATTTATATATTCAAAATATTCATATTTTTTGTATGTACTAGGTAGTGATACTTAGCTTAACTATTTTAGTTAGCTTAGCTTACTTAGCTTAGCTTAAACCTAAACATACTGAACTATTAAGATTACATAAAAGAAGAAACGTCTTTATAATAAAATGTTACAGAATATTGCAAATCTGGAATGGATTACTATAAAAATGGAATAGAAATCCATAGTCAGTTTCTATTGTCCTTATATTGATCCATTCCAGTGTCCGCAAAGCCTGTCCACACGTAATAGCGTGCAGGTAGTGGTACATCGGCCAGGAATCTGTTAATCAGAGCGGGCGCAATCAATTACAGGCCGGAGCAATCAAAATGTCTGACATTCCCGCAGCTTCAGGCCAAAGGGCGACTTCAAAGTGCTGTTTGTATCAAACAGAACGTATATTTTACATGTATTGATTTGAATAGAAGCTACCGATTAGTATCTATTGATTTCTTAGTTCTTTCTTTTCACCAGCTCTTATCCCACACCAATGTGGGGTCAGGGCAACACTTTTTCAAGCATGTTTCAGAAAGGATTCAGCTTGCTTTTTACAAAGTTAAAGCCCTCAGGGAGATCCAGCTCTGGGAAATTCAAGTTAGAGCAATATCTTTGCCCGACCTGATTTTCGAATCCAGGACCTTTCGGTCAACACAGCTCACGCTTTCACGAGATAGATTTCTTGATTATTGATTTTTAGATGTACGCATCGACTACATCTATTAATGTAAAATTTGGAAAACAAAATCCATATTGATAACGTTTAAAATAGTTTAATCTATTATATTAATAAATCACATGAAGTATCTAGTGTAACTATTTTTTATTATGTATTCTCAATCCTATGCCAAACATATGCTCATAACTTAAGGATTATTTTTATAGAGGAATTTGACAATAAATATAATATTCTGTCACTATTATGTTGGCAAGATGATAATAAAAAAATAAATAACACCCAACAGTCGCATACATAGTCGAGTTTTGTGTCGTGGCTATCAGGAACTACGAGAGACTTTCGGTCTCACAACACCCAGACCCGAAACAAATATCTGTAGGCCATACAAACATTTGTCTCGGTGCGGGGATCGCACCCGCGGCCTCTCGCTTCACAGCCGTCTACTCGCCCGCTGCGCCACGGAGGCTGTCCTCCATATGATTTTCCATAACTCTAAATAAAATAGAATAGGAAATATATTCATCTAGCCAGATATGATAAAATACACCTTTCAAGAAATGAATTGTGATGTAGTAAATTACACAGTGATTTGCATTATAAAAACCGCCTAACGCCTCCCCGACAGTAATTACCGCCTAACCACTAATTATTGCTTACGATAGCGTGCTACGAGTGTTCGGATGGAAACGTAATTGATTCACTAATTACATCAATTACATTGAATTTAATTCTCAGTGTAATTATTTATGTAAAAAATAATTTCATTATTCATATATCGTGTCTCTATTATTGCATCTCTTAACTCTTAGTTCCGATTTCAGCCACAGCAGCGCTGCGGTCGCAGAGTTATAGGCATTTAATTAACATTGCTATCATGCCAGCTAATTGTTACATCGCGCAAAGCTGATTTATAGCAAGATATAAGCGCCGACACCTTTGTAATTGCAACACAATTCAAACATTGCACGCATACGTGAGAACAATAGCAACGAGTTTAGTTAAATGCCAACAAATATGTGGATATTATTTATTATATAATGCATAAAAATATAAAATAAATAAGAAATACAACTGAATTTTTCATAATATATTTCATTTTCTAACTTTATTTTAAGTACGTAAAGTATGTATAAAACATTATAAAGCTCTAAGAGTTAAGAACTCAACTTAAAAACAGCGCCATCTATATTTTTATACGTGAACTACAATGAATATTAGTAAGCTAACAATAACGAACTATGGTTGATCTTAATAAGATTTTCAACTCTTATTGGAAAGCTGAATAGAGAAAAATATCTTGGAGAATTGGGACCGACATTCTAATTCTAACAGGGGTATTTGGCAAAGGTTAAAATAGGAAAGCGAAACGTCCATACAACCTATTAAAATTCCTAACGCAATCGTTTTCCCGCTACATTGAATAATCCGAGACGCTTTGTGAATAATCTACAATGTTTCCCTTTCTCTTAGAACTACATGGAAACCCCGTTATCTTATTTATATGGACTGTTGTACTAACTGTTATATTTTTCTACTTTTACACACAAAATACTTTAATTTTGCAATATTTTAAAACATGTCTAAACCTTACAATAAACGAAATAAAAGTACGTACAATGAATATGATTTTACATTTACAGGTTTAAAAGTTTTTTTTATAGCAGAGATTGACAAACGAGCAGATGGGTCACCTGATGGTAAGTGATCTCCACCACCCATAGACACCCAAGACACAAAAAGAATCATGGGTGCGTTGCCAACCTAAAAGGAGGGAATGGAAGGGGAGGGAAGGGGATTGGGAAAGGGAGTGGGGAAATGGGCCACCGGAAATCTCACTCACCGAACGAAATGGGACAGCAAGCTGCCACTTTACGTCGGTTTTCTGTGAGAACCGTAACTAGGTTTTGATTTTTATCATCATTGCATCACAATTTTTTGACAACTAAAAGTGGCATGGTAATTAAATTATCCTACTTTCGGAATATTTGATTTGATAATAGCTTTTCCTGTTTCTACTAGACATCATATTTTTTTTAAAATGTCGACGAGGAGTATAAAATTATAATTTTAAATCTGTACAGTGTAAATGTAACAGAAACGTAAACGGAAGTGCGCGACATGGCGGGCGGGTTAATTTACGCTCGGCGGCTGGGCGGGCGGTATCTGAGAGCTTCCGGCCCACAGCCGGTAGTACCGCTGAAAGTCATGCATCAAAGTTTGGTCACAACACGCTCCTCTCAATTAATGTTCCTTTCATCGGCGCGATTGATGTTGTGTGGGTGCTTGGTTGTAGTTCAATCACATTTTTGATGCGGTTTAGATATGAACTGATGTAATTAGTTTAATGTGATGAATGTTTTAAGTGGTAGGGCCACGCTCTAGATTGTTACTTCTACACATGGACATTTAACAGTATATAGACGGGACAACAGTACAAAACTTGTGATCCAAAAGTTATAACGTGGTCATAAGTCACTCAGTTTATTTGAAATATAAGCCAGGTCGGCCAGCGAAATAGTATTGAGAGAATAAACTTATCGTACGTGATTCTTAACCATTCACAAAATATTCTAGGGTGTAAATTGTAATAATCGCCGTCGCATTGTAATAAGTAGTTGATGAGGGTACTGAAATTGAGATCAATTTTTAAGTATGCCCCTCTATAGTAATATTAAATCTCTTTGCTTTTACAGCACGAATGGGCTGGCTCGAACGGTTTGATACCACTGTCTCACAGAAAACTGACGTAAAGTAGTAGCTCATTGTCTCGTTTCGTTTGGTGAGTGACATTTATGGTAGCCCGATGCCCGTTAATCCCCTCCCTTTCCAAATCCATATTTCCCTCCTTTTAGGTTGGCAACGTAGGTACCCATGATTATTTTTGTGTCTTGGTCGTAGATGTCTACAGGCGGTAGTGATCACTCACCATCAGGCGACCCATCTGCTCGTTTGCCAGTTTTACACAACTGCCTCCCGACAAGAGTTACCTAATGATTTAAAGTAACTGCATACGAGCAAGTGTTGGTACTTGATGGTATATGATATCTACCGCCTATAAACATAACCAATAAACTTAGAAGTCATGAATACGACGAGACGTTGTTGACATGAAAGGAAAGGCACATAAATTGGAGAGGAGAGAAGGGTCTCCAGAAATCTCGCTTACCGTCACAAAAAAGCAACATAGGTTTACCGATATACAGTGATAACGATTTGGTAAAAACCGTCTAAAGTACCTACCTAAGTATAGATACGTAAAACGATACCTACAACGTGGTTATAATAACAAAAAATGATTAAGTCGAATGTTAAAATATCACAAACTGATACGATGTATACTACGTTTAGTTATTTATTACATTAATAAAAAAATCTATGATCTAAATAAGCAATAATATATTATAAAATTCACAACTTTTTTTTTTCTCAGAATACATACATAAATACATATGTAAGAGATATTTCAAGGTGTTGTAGATTACGTAAAAAATATTTAACTCCAAGACGGCAGTAACAAATTGATACTTTAAACGATGTGGAATAAAAACGTATAACAGTTTAAGCACCTGCTTACACCTGCACATATTTACACATTATGAGACAAAACGTGTCAGCAAATATTTCGAGCAACACGATGTGTAATAAAAACCATTTGTCTTCCATTACATAAATTAAGTTCATATTCTCAATACGGCGACAATATACGCACTATTAATTTAGATGCTGTCAAAACTGACAAGGGTTAAGCTTTGCGATTAAGGAATTTGAATTTTGTACCGTCGAAATACAGGCATAATAAAATATAAATAATTATAGTTAACATTAAAACCAAATTTTAATACGACTGATAACCCTAAGTGCATTTCCAAAATTTATAAAACAATATTTCATTAATATTTTTAGCGTAACTACCACATTTATTACGACATTTTAAACAATTTATCTTTTGACATTAATGGGATCAAAATCACTTTAAAAATATAAACTAACTTCAAAATTCATAAGGTCTGGACCAAATTTATATAGGACCACCTTCGAAGTAAGCTCTAGCTTATATTTTTAGACCAAACACAAAATTAATTTTGAAAATCAAGTAACATAAATAAAAAAAATAGACCTATTTCCTATCTCCCTCTTTCAAAAAGATCGAAAATGAATGTAATTGCGTTTGTTAAATTTATTAATTCATACAGCACCATCTAGTAAAGTTTTATGGAACTAAATATACAAGTAGTTAGCATCTTCGAAAAAGTTCGATACTCCTGACCTCTGTCGGTGAGTAGTGGATAATTTCTTAACTACCAACCTGTTAGCATTTCGATAACAGAGGGCAAAGTTATAAACTACACTATAGAGTTTTAAAAACTGTTATGTTTTATTTTGGCTGTAAATTAAAATTAATTCGAACGCATTATATAACAAGAAAATTATAATTTTAAAATTAATAAGACTATGACAATAGTCCAATACAATACACTTGTCTAAGTAATTCAACTTTAAATATTTGTTTTGCTTTTATCATAAAACACCTGCGGCCACAGTGGTGACCTTCAGTTATTCTCAATTTATACTTGCATGTTTGAATATCTCCGAGAGAATGTACTACCAGTAATGTAATAAATAATTTATCATACTATTAATTTTACAATTAACGCGAAGAACAATATAAAATGGTGGTTGCATTCATGTTCATCCACGACTTACAAGACACACGCAACGTGACGCAAATTCAAATTAGATTTTGTAGTGAATATCTTAGCTCATCTAATAAGAAACGTTAATTGACATTATTTTTTAATATTGGTGGAGCTGGTAGCGCTAATTAAAATTCAGAATGTATCTCTATCTAGTCAAGTGAAACGAGTGAGACATAAACTGTGGGTAAGAATGATAGAAAAATAATACAATAAACCAATATTATTGTTTGTTATCACTAATATATTATTTCAATAATTATACGGACAATAATAACTTTAGATACCATTTTTGCATTAGCAAGAGCAAACAGAAAATCACATTTAGAACACCACGTTCGATTTATAAAAGTGAAAGACAGGGACGGAATGAGCAACGTCGGCTGTCGAGATTTTTTGCGCGATTTTTTCGACGTTATTATTATGAGAAAAAATGCGGAGTCAGTAAAGCGGAACGCGGGGTGGGGACATGACGAGGGTTCCCCGGTTTGATTGAAGCGAGGAGGAGGGGGCGGGGCGGTGACGTCATGCTCTCATAATAGGCCGTGGCGTGCAGTGATGGCCGCCGTTTATCAACGATAGTTCCTGCATTTGGACTATTTTGTTCGACAATTGTATTGTGAATGATAAAATGACTACAGACGAGCGACGACTACAGACGTTCTAGAATGGCTTCTTTAAACTGAATTTAAATAGGTAAGGATAAATCGAGAACTAAATAAAAAAGAAACCATATAAAACCAGTTTTTATTAAAATTGTTGTATAAAATCTATGCAACTTGTTTGAGATAATAATGCAACACGTAGTGTTTGTTTTTTAAAATTATTTTAATGGCTGTATTTACGTAACGTATAATTAAATGTTTAGTCTAATCATTAAATTATACTCCTTGTGTTTTAGATAGAATTTATTCAGATCCGTTTCATAAGGCTCTTAAATTTAATAAACATGTTATACCATAAAGCGGGGTGAATGGAAACGTGACTTTAATGAGATTATAATACAAGTGTATCGTGTTTTAACTTAAATCATAATTATGTTCCAAAATCAATCATCATCATCAGCCATAGGACGTCCACTGCTGGACATAGGTCTCCCCCTAAGATTTCCAGATCCAGATGCATCCAGTAATCCATAGAATGCATCCATCCAAAATCAATAGCATGTAGTTTTTTATACATACATACATACATAGACTCGCGCCTTTTTCCCATAGGGGTAGGCAGAGACAACGGATTTCCACTTGCACGATCCTTACATGCCTCTTTCGCCTCATTCAGTCTCATTACATTTTTCATGCATGCACTATTGTGATAACAATATAGCTCGATTATTTATGTTTAAGAACAGAACCTATTTGTTTCTATTAACCCGTGTGTTTCAATGCACTCTGTTTTATGTTAGTATAAACAACTATAATGTATGTAACTATGCCTAAAAAATTAAAATTTTCTCTTCCCCTAAGCGTCAAAATGCACGATACAACTAAAGCATAGAAGAATAGTACAATAGTAAAGTATGATTCGTGCGTGTGTATGGGCGGAGCGGGCGTCGCGTGACGCGGCGCAGTTAGCGCGGGAACACCTCGCTGCATCACATCGACGCCTATTGCTAGACCGTTGGTGGCGGTTGGTTGTTACAACGAAGTGTATTTCTTTTGTAACAACTTTTGCAATAGACTTTAACTCCTAAATAGTACATATCTTTATGCTAGTTATGAACAACCCTGATTCATCGACATCTATAGCCAGACCGTTGGTGGCGGTTGGTTGTTACAACGAAGCGTATTTCTTTTGTAACAACTTTAGCGGTAGACTTAAGGACCTAAATAGTACCTAACTTCATGCCAGTTATGAACACTCCTGGATCATTGACAGCTATAGCTAGACGGTTGCGTTGGTGGCGGTTGGTTGTTACAACGAAGCGTATTTCTTTTGTAACAACTTTAGCAGTAGTCTAAAGCTCTTAAATATTACAAATTTAAGCTAGTTATAAACACTCCTGGATCATCGACATCTATAGCCAGACCGTTGGTGGCGGTTGATTGTTACAACGAAGCGTATTTCTTTTGTAACAACTTTAGCGGTAGACTTAAGGACCTAAATAGTACCTAACTTCATGCCAGTTATGAACAATCCTGGATCATCGATAGCTATAGCCAGACCCTTGGTGGCGGCTGGGTGTTGCAACTTTAGTGTATTCCTTTTGTAACAACTTTAGGTCCTAATATAACCCCATGTTAGTTATGAACATCCTGGGATAATCGAGAGCTATTGCCAAGCACCTAAGTCCTGTAACAACCAGACCACAAAATATTTTTGTTAATCCAGAAATCGACGCTCAGCTCTTTATTTTAGAAGCAAAACGTGATACGGAGATGTGACGTCTATATTCTTGCACATCATTATAAAGAGTCCAGCTTTTTACTTAGACGCTTCCACATCGCCCGATCTTAAGATTCCTGCGGTCAGGTTCAGGTAGGTCGTGAGACCATTGCCTCTCATGCACTTTAAGCATTTTTCAATAAGATTCATCATCAGATTAACCTTATCGAAAACAGTATGTTTATCAATATAACAACACAAATGTTTATTATAAGACCATCTATAATATTGCCAACGATCCAGTGCAATGGAACACGTAAACATACAACTAAATATGGAACGGATTCTGCGCAGTGTCTTCGGAATATATTCCGAATATTCATGGAGAAATCCAACCTACACACTTTCACTTAGAAAACACACTTTCAACTATGAAAAATATTTACATTACATACGTATATAATGCTAACTAGCTACACAAATTGTGGACAGTTTGGACAGAGCAAGAATTAAGATCTAGCCGGTACGACTAGTTGTAGTAAAATTACTTACATAATATTACGCCTATGTACAGTAATGATAGGCAGTGATTGTGGCTTTATACTTAAATTTAAGTCATAATTTAGTGATTATGTTGTAGACAATTCTTTGACGCGGCTCGACCAGCTTATTACCACTATCTCCCATTAAACCGTTGCGAAGTGACAGTTTGTTGATAATTCCCAGGCAAATGACTGCTGAATTTCCTAGTCCATATTCTTTTCCAACCATAGTAGGTAAGAGAATGGCTGTGCTTCTAATATAGCTGATCTCCGTGGACGATGGTAAGCGATATGTTCATCTGCCTTAAGAAATAAGGAACCATTCTTTTTTCTTTCTACCTGCCCTTATCTCAACTCAGAGTGGGCTCGGTGCAATCCACTTTTTCAAGTATTTTGCAGGAAAGATTTGAATTCGCTTTTACGACCGTCTGCGTGCCAGACGTCAACCTCACTCTGAGGGATCCAGTACCGGACAAATTGTGTTGGAAAAACACCCGCCCGCCCTAGGAATCAAACCCAAGACATCCCGGTTCAATGCTTATATACGCTGACTAAAGAGGCGACTGCAAACAAGAAGCCACAATCCTATAACTTGACAACTGGAGATTAAATCAGACTTGATTATTGAAGCGAGAAACCGATTGGCCCTACATTATACTCAATCCACTTAGAGCATTATTTAAATTGCTCCATAATTCAAACTTAACACTACAATTACCTGTACCAAGTGTACCAGTTGTCAAGCAATCGAATGTAAACAGAGCAATAACAGCTTGCACGATTAATTGTTAATATATACTCGTACATCTAAGCATAGCGAACAATGTAAACAAATTATAAAACTGAGTACATTAACCGTTTGGACAGGTGCGGGGAGCCACTTACTAACACACTTTGTCATGATGACCTATATGGTGAAAGTAGATAGAAATATTAATGTAATATTTTGCGTTCTATGTATGTTATTTTACGGTCTCTTTTGTAATATCAGAGGGAAAAGTAATTGTGCTATAAGATCTAGTTATCATCAGACAATCAGAGTAACTTAAATGCGTTCCTAATCTATAAAAAATCGATTAGATACGACATATACCTAACCAATATCCATAATTCTCCAGCTGTCATGAATATGTTCTAACACATATTTTACTTTTTTCAGTACGTTTACGAGTAAATTAAAAACACCACGCGAACATCAATGGTCCGTCATAAAATCATAACTATGTTCTCAACTGTAACAAACTAAGCGAAACGAACTAAGCGCAATAAAACGTGTTGTAGACGAGATAATTCAGTCGACGCCTACACATGAGCCTTTAAAGTTTTTTAATTATAATAACCCACCAATAAATCATCGGCACATCAGTGGTTGGATAAAAATTCCAAGGATCATTCGGCTACGCGCCGAAAATGCCGCAATCGATGCCGATAAAAAAAGAAAAAGCAAGGTCGAAATTATAGACGAGAGCAATGATCGGTGCCGCCGCCGGCGGAGCTTGTAGGGTTCGTAGATATATTGATGTATACGCTTCTACATTGTATCAAGCCGTTAGGGCTGCCAAGTGCCGACTTCTTAATAGTATTATAGTTTATGCTCAGACGAAGACAGTGTATTTATGTATTAGGAACTGGGCGTGTGTTAGAGATGTACATTGGTAAAATGACGTATTTCCTTTTCAAATTTACGTCCGTAATTATATCATATGTGTCTTAGGGATGAATTAAAAAATCTTTGACATTGGAGTTCAAAATATCTTGCTTATAAACTTAATCAACCGTTTAAAGTATTATTAATTTATTTCTGTAATAGTTTTAGCAGTATAAATAAATTAAGGGTACGTTTTAACTCTACCAAGGACCATGTTGCTTAATGTGCTACATGGTTAATAATTATTCATTCCAATTAGTTTATTTACCGTATTTAAATTACTAATATGTATCAGCATGTTTGGGCTGTGAACCGAGAGGTCCTGTGTTCGATTCCCAGGACGGGCAAAGCAAATTTTCTAATTCAATTTGCCCGGGACTGGATCCCTCATAGGGGGTTGACGTCAGGCAGGCTGGTCGTAAAAACTAAGCCAAATCCTATGTGCAACATGCTTGATAAAGTGTGTTACGCCGACCCCACATCAAGGTGGGATAAGGGCAGGTAGAAAGAAAGAATTTAAATTACTAATATGGTATTAAATATAATATTATGACGAAGCTTGTGTTGCGTAGGGGCAACCCTACAAACCACTAATGTTCTTGAACTAAATGCTTTATCTACTTTCGTGGTTAGTTTTCATTGCAATTGTCAATTAGATTTTTCTTAGAAAGAAATTAACACAAACTAAACTAGCGAATGTGTACATTTTAAGAGGTTTTTAACTAGTATTATTTGGTCAAATTTAAATGATAATCCCGTTTATTTTATAGCAATAGTGACTCATTTGCCTCCGGATATAAATTTGATCTTTGAGCAGTCTTTAATAAAAATAAATCAAAATATTTAATGTATTGACAGACGTAGTAATTCTAATTGTATGCTAACATGCTTCATTCATAATGCGTAGGCGATAGCCATTTTGTTATCTATTAATGAATTATAAATTATGCTTATACATTTATGTTAATTATACGATTCTAATATATTATAAAGTTGTATGCGAAAGGAAAAATATGACCAATTTTACCAACGGTAAAATTTCCTCTGTGTCTGTGGGATTTCTTACTAATCGTCTATTCCTACGATAAAATCAACAATCCGTAACGTCGTTTGATTAATTCGAATATAAAAACGAGCAAAACACGAAATTAAAAATCTGGATCGGACGTTGTTTTATAACCTCCGTAAATCATTAAATTGATTCAAAAATGCAAATTGGACCTGTTTCCGACCACCGTTTGCCAGTCTATCGCAAACAACCTACGGTATGTAAATAGAACGTTTTTTTATCTTAACTAATTCCGAATTAAAAACAGTTTTTTCCCAACACTCCTTTATAGTGATGTGGTTGGTGTGCGAATTTTTTCAACAATCGAATAAATCGAACGATTGTAAATAATATCTTTTTTTTTCATAGCACAGACTGGCGAACTAGCCGATGGGTCACCTGATGGTAAGTGATCGCCACTGCCCATAGGCACCCAAGACACAAAAATAATCATGGTTGCGTTGCCATCCTAAAAGGAGGTATTGGAAGGGGAGAGAAAAGGGAAGGGGGGAGATGGCACTCCGGAAACTCACCGAAACGCGATAGCAAGCTGCGACTTTACGTCGGTTTTCTGTGAGACAGTGGTATCAAACCGGTCGAGCCGGCCCATTCGTGCTGTAGACGATATTGTCTACAGCGTGGCTCTACCACTCACAGAGACAACAAGACCAATTTTGTGTTTTATATTTTAGTAAATTTTTATTAATATTTTTAGTCCAAACAATGTGAGTTTGTAGTATTTACAAAACTTCTGATAACTGTTCCATTTTATTGATGTTTTTTAGGTGACAATAAATTACTTAAGGCGATAAAATTAAAGACTCGGCAATAGAACGGTAAACTCGTTTTTTTGATACCAACTAATCGGATCGACATCACTAAAGAATGGACGGGATACGTAAAGTTTGGTTAACGATTTGTACGGGCAAGAGTAATGCGAGCGCTTTGTTTCGCAATTCATCAAAATCGATGCGAGCGTTTTAATGTAATTCTCTGTGAAATATGAACGGTGAGTCTTACATCAATGTACAATCGATTCATACCTTTCATACTCATCACGTAGTTACAACATGATGTATCGATATTTCTTATAATAGAGGTAGTTTTTGTAGGTTAAATTCGTTAACGAAGTATTAGGAGTAAGAAATATTTTGGATAATTAAATTAAAGGTAAGTTTTAACGTGTTACTGTAATTTATAAATGGTTTTACATATTCCTAAATGAATGTTATATGTAAAATAGGCAAACATTTTATTTTATTTCTGTTGTAGAATAATCCTGAGTCTACTCTAATGGGTATTATAAACAATTAAGGTTTGAAATTTTCGACTTAATTCCATATATCGCCAGAATAATAAATCATCAGAAACGGATCTGTAGTTCCAGTGACTGCAGAACCATTTCTGATGATTCTTTGGTATATTAGGAAGATATACATCTATTATATATAGAGGTATAGCGCCAGACTCCAGAGTATAAAAGGATATTTGTCACAATAATAAAAATATGACTTTAGTGATTGATTCGTCTCATCCGACTCCAATGTGGGGTCGCCATCTTGGTCTAGTGGCAGTGTGTATGAACTCTGGACCAGGAGGTCCTGAGTTCAGACCACAGGGGGGGGTTACCACCACCTCTTATAGCAATATTATTATAGTCTTACTTGTACTGATTCCCGTACAAAAAAACGTAGTAAGACTATAATAATATTGCTATAAGAGGTTGTGGTAACCCCCAGGTCGACCAAAGCAATATTACACCATTAGCATAAGAATAATTGATCCCTCAAAGAAGATTGAATTCAGGCAGGTAAAAAATAAAAACGCGCGATTAGAGATAATGTGTAGAGAGCCTACAAGCGTCGGCGCCCGTGTAGTAAAATTAAACAGACGTTACAGATGGCCAGACGAATGATTTTATAACTGATTTGGTTTCGTCAAAAATCATTCAACAGTTCAATACACAACGTCTCAATTTACAGTGATTGATATCATATTTATATTTTGTACGTGTTTGGACTTATATTAATTAGATGTTTGTATAAAATCAATTGGGTTGAGGTTTTATTAATAAAGGCAGTAGCCATTTATAGATGGTCTGTTTGGGTGCGGATTTCAATCAATAAACGTATTGGCTATCAATCGGTGCTAAGAAAGTACTGGAGCTAAGAAATTAACATATCTTAAATGGGTTGAAATTAACAAATCACTTTAGTATATCACTAGCTTTGGAACGTATATTTCCTCAAGTATTTTTATATTGTAGAATTTCAAAAGTTGGTTGTGTATGTTAAGTTTACCAATCTTCATTAGACCAACATTTTATACCAAGCGCATGGGAGATGCCATTTGCAATGAGACAGAGTAGTACAGGTTTGATTAGCTAATAGCTTACGAGAATATCTCTAGACATTCACCACTGTAACTCCTGTAAGCCAGGATATCAATGGCACGCATTTAGATGACTATCACGCCCATATACCGACCACTGTAGATCCTGTAGTCTGGATCAACATGGCACACATTTCGAGACTACCCATACACCGATTATTGTAACTCCTGTAAGCCAGGAGTAACAATGGCACGCATTTCGAGATTATCCTGCCCATACACTGATTACTGTAACTCCTGGAGTCTAGATCAACAATGGCACGCATTTCGAGACTACCCATACACCGATTATTGAACTCCTGTAAGCCAGGAGTAACAATGGCACGCATTTAGATGACTATCGCGCCCATATACCGACCACTGTAGATCCTGTAGTCTGGATCAACAATGGCACGCATTTCGAGACTACCCATACACCGATTATTGTAACTCCTGTAAGCCAGGATTAACAATGGCACGCATTTAGGAGACTATCCCCCCCATACACTGACCACTGTAACTCCTGTAGTCTGGATCAACAATGGCACGCAATTTCGAGACTACCCAATACCCATACACCGATTATTGAACTCCTGTAAGCCAGGAGTAACAATGGCACGCATTTCGAAATTATCCTGTCCATACACTGATTACTGTAACTCCTGTAAGCCAGGAGTAACAATGGCACGCATTTAGATGACTATCCTGTCCATTCACCGACTATTGTAACTCCTGTAGTCTGAATAAAAATGGCACGCAATTCGAGACTACCCATACAATTATTACTGTAACTCTTGTAAGCCAGGATTAACAATGGCACGAATATCGACACCTAGCAAAGAAGCTCGGTTCTCAGAAGACAAAACTGTCTTTATCCTGCAAAGAAAATAACAGAAAATAGGGAGCACTTGGAAAATAAGTTTTAATTTATCTTAAAAGTTGCTAAACTTCGGCGATTTTAATACTCTTTAGAATTAAGGTGTCTGTTTCATATTCATATCATTAGTCACCGCCTTCCTGCCCTTATCTGTCTACGTAAGATCTGCGCAGTTTTTTGCCATGATATAGATAAGTTTTGGTTTTTATATCGGTTGGCCGCCTGCCTGACGTCAATATCTCTGTGGACAGATCTCTACAAATGATGTTATTACAAGCCTATTTTTTAACACAATTTGAAGAATAACCCTCACTCAAGTTTTCTTGGAACTGAACCCAATGACTGCCAATGTCTGAAGAGCTCAGTGGAGGTGGTATTAGCATTTAAAACATTGGTGTGCTACTAATTCTTAATACATTATTCTAAGTATCATAGTTCTCTAAGAGACCTCTGGTTTATGTAATTGTGAAAATTTCTGATTTTATGACTTTGAATGTTTGTAAATCAATCACAATTTAAAGCTGAATAGCTTATGTGAAATTTAGCATAGGGGTGATTCATGACTAGCGGCCCGAGCAAGAATCTTTTCGACAATCGAATTCGTATCGAGCTTTGTGCACACTGATGATATTATGTCATGTGTTATGTTATGTATGTTATGATGACGTTTGGTTAATATTTAATGTTATATACGCGCTTCGAGCTCGATTCGAATTCGTACGGCAAAAATATTTCTGCTCGAGCCACTGGATTCGAATATGAATATACTTTCTATAGATGAGAAATATTTTACACGGACAAAAACGCGAGCAAAATCTAGTCGAAAATATTTACATGTTAGCCTATATTCGAACGCCTCGATGCTTGATTGATGACCGAGCCCATAAAATTGAATCGCGAAAAAAGGTCTCAATCTAACAAACCCGATCGAAAAACTGGCGAGTCGAGATTAATATTCAAATCGTACGCCCGATAATTTTACAAATTCACCTTACAAACGAGCGGGTGTACCCGAGCCCTATAATACACATTAATTTTACCGACTTCACATGTCAAACCAGCAATTCGCTTGTGATTATCTTTATTTAGCACTAATTTATCAACGTTAAGGAAACTTCAGTTTTATGTGGAAATTTCTTTGGAATGCTGTTTTGCTGTTTTGTTTGCTTTGCGGTCTCTGTTTCTGATAGGTAATGGATTGAAAACATGTTTTGTACTGTATAAGTAACAATAACAACGAGAAGCATCGGGCGTTTATTTTAGCGTTTCCGATACGAATTGTTTATAGAGTTGATTGGATTCAACCTTGTTCGTATCGGCATTTTAAATCCATTTGTATGGGTTTCTAAATATGGGCAATAGAATAAGGCTGCGATTGGAAAAGGTTATCGGGATTATATTAGGTTAGTAAACAGTTAGGTAACTAGGTAGGTATTCGTAACTTTGTCTGTTTCGTTAAACGCAGAAATTAATATAATCCATTATCGTGTATTCACATATTACAGATTTGTATGTGAAGTTATAAATATCCGTATCCATCATGCATTTCCTAAAATATCAAACAAAGGATGTTGTTTATAAGACATACTAAAAGCAAAAGTAGGTATTTTATGTCGTTTGCATTATATCTGTGATAAATGTTTTGGATCAATCTACTTCACTACACAGGTTTTAATTCTAAAATGTAATGTAATGTTTTGTAAATAGCTCGTCATAATAATATTTACACAGGCACATATGCGATGGGTCGATTTATCCAATTTTGACATTTACATGACCGCCGAAAGTTAATTAAAATATTTAATGAGATGCCAGCTCCGTTAGTGGAAGCCGATGACACGAACAAATGATATTAAATTAACGATACACAAAGGTGGGCGTAATCATTCCTGTATAAAGTATTTAAGTTGTTAGCGAATTAAATTATTCAAATGTTTAATAGACGCCGCGTGAGAATTACGTTTTATTACGAGATATTATTTAGAGATATTATTGAGAATTATTATTGCCTATTATTTGAGAGCGCGTCGGCATCAAGCTAGCAGAGCGACTTCTGTACTACGTTGCACAAGACTTTCGTCCGCCGAACTTTTGACTCATAAGGGCAAAGAATTCCAAATTCGTATATAAAACTGAGCCGCGGCGTTTATCAAGCGCGACGCATAGAAAGTCGTGAACGCGCAGTCACGCCGCATTATCACATCAACCAAATCTTCTAGTCTACTGCACATTAAAATCTAACATGCTGCTCGCTTTATTAAGGAAGTTTCAAAAAAGCAGTTCATCAGATGGTCAGCAGATAGCGGTGAAAGGGACCGTTAGAATAATAGCCAGTAAAAATCTCCGCCTAGTTTCAAATGCGGTGACCATGTATCCGGATCAATTTATTGAGCCAGTTTTCGACTGCTCAATTTTTTGTCATTGACCTTTTATTTGATTTATCGCCAGTGCTCGTTCACATCGGGCATGTTTAATTGGGTAATTTTTGTTATAAATAATACTGTAACGTTAGTTGCTTAGATGTCAAATAGCAATACCTTGCAACAAGATAAATCCAAGCTATAAATACGAATGTTTGTATTTACTTAATACATCTGATTTAATTATTATTATTTAATTATTTTATTTTATTCTAGTATCCTACTAGTCCTTCTTTATAAAAGCGAAAATTTGTGAGGATGTATGGATGTTTATTACTTTTCACCGACGAAAAGTAGCAGTTTGCTGTCGCGTTTCGTTTGGTGAGTGAGTTTTCCAGTAGCCCAATTCCCCCCTTCTTTTCCTAATCCCAATCCCTGTTTCCCTCCTTTTAGGTTGGCAACGCACCCATGATTATTATCGTGTCTTGGGTGTCTATGGGCGGTGAAGATCACTCACCACCATCTGCTCGTTTGCCATACATATATGTACATATATTCATGTCGGAACGGCTGAACCGATTTGTATGACATTTGGCACAAAAATAGATTATAGTGCAGAATGGCATATAAGCTACCTTTTGTAGGGTCCCATGGGATAGATTTGTTTGCTTATTAATTTCCACGCGAACGGAGTCGCGGGCAAAAGCTAGTCAGTTATGTCTTACACTTTCAGATGTTTACATCATGTTGTAATAAAAAATGGATGCAATTTATCATTAATGTCGTTTAGCAATAATAAAATGGGTGCATCCGTAATGATATAGTTATAATAATAAATGATTATTAATTTATTTTTATCATGCACTGTAGACATATCTGAATATTAAACAAAGTTTTAATTTAATATAAAGTTAATTTCTTAGGTAGATTTCTACAATAGCAATAAAAGAGTGCAAACAATTTCATACATAATTACATAGGAATGCTAACTTCTTGAGAAACTTTGTTTTAGGAGACCGAAACATTCCCAAAAGATGAAAAGAATTCTTGTGATGATAATCTACGATGATTTATGAGGTATGCAAATTATATGTATTAAAATAAAATGTTGGTTTATAAAATCTGGCAAACATACATAAACGTAACCCATAGGTACATTTCACATTAGCGAAATATATGGGCTACGTTTTAAAACTAATTAATAACTAACTCCGTTTTATATCACAGTTTAAAAATAGAAATAAGGTAAAAATTGAGTCAAAACGCGAAATAGATTCGAAAATAAAAAATGGCCGCCATGTCATACACCAAAGCTTTTAAAATTAATCATGTTGTCTAAAACTATGTAATCTGATAAATGACCATCCCACAGGCGGGTCGGGACATCAACCCCCGGACATGACGTCTCTATTTCGCCGTTTCGTCGACTCATTTAAAAGGATAACAGTAAGATTTTGATTAATGACAAAATCCTTCGGTACCTGCTTTTCGGCGACTCCCACAAAAAGCCCATCGGGGTCCGATACATAAAGCGAACAATAAAGTTTATTCTTATTTTGTGTTAATGTGTCAATTAATCTTAGCGACATATGCACCTTGCTTTTTATGAAATTCGTTCCAAAATGCCGCCGACACACGTGTTTTTGTCATTTGCATTTTATATTTCCGTTTAATATATGCTGTATCTTAGAGGTATAGTTAGTCATAGAATAACCTGTTATATGCCATAATTAACCCGTTGGAGGCGGCACCTATCTATGTTACATAAGCATATGGGCCACCTGAGGCCGAGCCGCCCGTGACTATTTAATATCTTGTTTCGCGAAATGCATTTAATAACTATAAGGTATAAAGGTATAATAATGCTTTTAATTGGTTGTAATAGCGATATTCTTGCAAATTATCTTTACGTGGATCTTATTAATTCAAAACTGAAGCATATTAAAGAATGTTTACATCAATAAATGACACCTTTGATGTCTTGAACATTAATCGTTGTTTATTTATAAATTATAAACCACTTTATTTGTTATGTTTATATTCGTTATTTAATTAATTAAAATATCAGCCAGTGTGAATCTTGTTACAAGTTTGTAAGATTTTTTTTAACGTAATCCGTCATATTTGAACAACAAAGTCCCATTTACAGTCTCTCTACTTTTATGTAGAGCGTTAAAATAATATTCCGACGGTTTTAATTAATAATATATATAGCTTATCATAAACTTAATATCATCAACATCTAATCAAAATATAGAAGCTCGAATTGCTCTACTGAAAAGTTAATATTTTCAAATATCTTGCGCAATACCTTATGTGTATTATTTTGGTAGAGTTTATTTAATTGACAACGTTGAAGACTTTTAGACAGGTAAAATGACAGTTCAGCTGATGCTGTGAGGTATAATCGCATAAAAATGTATTGATAAGATTTGTTTTCACTATCAATCATAAGCAGTTTATTTAATTACTTGATCTAATCATGATTTAACTTAAAATATTTTACTCATAACAATATGTCTAATAGTAAACAACTAAATTAGAAATAAATATTGTTGCAAAAAGTTTTAATTTCATATATTTATAAAATTCTTCAATCTGTTGACGAAATCAAAATAACTTACCGACGATGACACATCCAAGGTTTAATTTTCCAACCAAAGATAACACAAAATGATAACTATAAATCACTTAAATATCTTTTGTTTGTGTTCACTGTTTGTAAATAAACACACAAAAATTATAAAAAATAAAGTTTGGTATTCAAGTTTTAACATCACCTCTTCTTTAACATATTTGTTACAGTTCACGTCATTAAAGTTTGTAAAACTGTTTCATATTACCGATGGGTGAATTTCGTTCCGTCTTGTTGGAAACACAAAACCGCCATCGACGATTTACTCATATCGTTGCCCCTCAAATTGATTCCCAACAGACTGTGTCTAATTGAGAGCATCATAAAATCTCCTTGAATTCGGTCATGTCACAAATCAATCGCCAAATTAGACGATTCCGATATAAGAGCACACTAGCGAATACGCGCGAAAATTTAATTCGAACTACGGTACTACTTAACGGCACAACACTAATGTTTTTATCGCACTGTAAATAAAACTGTCAAGTATTTCACGAAAATTACATCGGCGTGTAATGAACGTCTGAACCCGCATTGAGCTAGCTGTCAAATCTACGAGCCGTCATAGTCGGGTGGCATGAGCGGCGAACACGGCGCACACACACGCGCGTGCACGTGCAGCCATCGGCACAAACACACTGACACACTCCAGCGGCTCTGTACACTCGCACACACACACGCGCGCGCCGAGCGGCGAGCTCCATGATTCATACATTCGCATTTGTGTTGTGGCGGGTGGGAGTGCGAACATGCAGCGTGCTTTTAACACGGCCACGCGAAATGATGCCTAACAGCTAAATAGAGTTTGGAGTGTGGCGGTTCTGTAAAATGGCCGGTTATACCCGAGTCTATATGGCCGATCACATGAGAGATTAGGCGAATGCGTGCGAACGCACGGACCGTAGCACCACCGATGGGCGTGAAGCACAATGGAGAGATGAGCCGGTGTCTCTAAGATTGGAATCAAACCAATTAATCTCCTCAATCATTTAAATATTATTCGGATTTAATTTTATACGACGCTAAGAAATAATATTTTTCGGTAGGTACTTTTGATCGTTCCCTTATTTCAATAATAGAGCTCAACTGAAAATTGTAGAGCAATGTAGAGCTGAACTCCGAGTCTATTCGCAATGAACATTAGAATTTTAATCGACGTAGAGCGCTAAGCTTCTACTAGGCAATAGGTGGTCCAACGTCTTTTATTCAAATTCTTATCACAACACGTGGATAGTTAAAAAATGTCACAAATTACAAATTTATTATAATCAAAATGATTTAGTGAAGTAGTTTAATGATCATATCTTATAGTCTGGAATTTAGAACCCTTTGTATTTATGCATCAATAAGATAGGAGTCTTCTTATCAAAGCTAAGAAATTCCAAAGATGACGAAATAAGTCATGTTTAATAACTTCGTAATTATCACTACATAGTATAACACAAAGTCGCTTCCCGCTGTCTGTCTGTATGTTTGAATCTTTAAAACTACGCAACGAATTTTGATGCGGGTTTTTTTAATAGATAGAGTGATTCAAGAGGAAGGTTTATATGTATAATACGTGCATAAATTCATGCCCTAAAGGGATGTAAAGGGGATTGAATGTTTGTCAAGACTCTTACGCGGACATAGCCGCGGGCAAAAGCTATCATTGTATAAGCACAATTGCTGGAAATCCTTCAAATGTATATGTAACAATATGTCATGTACCTATATTAAGCAAGCATCTTTAAAATAACATAAGTAGGTAAGCACTAAGAAAGTATTATATAATAATACATATATCAATATTTATCCTCAAAAAGGGTAAAACAGGAATGATAGTAAAACGGGGTTATTAAACTTATAAAGGTATATAGGTGTTGTTGAATTTTGTTGAGACGACGATTATGAAAATGGCATTTATTTTGAAAGTAAATAAATATATACTTGACTTTTGACTGAATTCTCGCGTATACGTGTATGATTTTCGCTACCCAGTTTGTGAAATTATGCTTCAGGTGCATTATCACTAGCACTCTACATCGAGTATACTATACATATTAAATGTAAACGCGATATCTGCTTTACTATCTAAATGCGACAAACTGTATGAATTTTTTAGGTTGTGGTATAACTTAGTTGCATAATTTGAAGTGGTTAAAAGTACCTAAGTCATAACTAAGACGTAATATTAAAGGCAAATCAAAAATGTCAACCCATTATGCAACCATAATTTCACAGCATTTGATGTACTCAAATTATAGTTTGCGTCAAATTATTCTTTTGAATAACACATTTGTGGAACTCATATTTTAATTAAAATATGTAGACTCTATATTACTACTTTTCAACAAACAGAACATAACTCAAAACAGTCTCAAAGTAAAAGAAAAAGAGTAAAATATTGGTCAAACGGCCAGTATCAACTGAATGTAGTATGAGAGAAAGAGACCGAGAACATCCCTCAGATTTTCAGCTGTTGCACACACACACATACCCGAATCGTTGAGAACATCTCGAGGGTTAGTGCGAATTTGAATTATGACTTTATGTAAATCGAAATTGAATTGATAATCGCACAAACAAGGTCACACTGCACACGCGTATATTAAATTTTGATTTCGATCGCATTCTTGTTTGAAATTCGGCTGATCCTTACCTGTAACAAAAGAAACACATCATTTAGAATTGCAATAATATGCTTTATGAATGGTAATTATGTGTAAATTTTGCGTATACTATATAAGATTTTAAAAAGACCCGTTTGATAAAAAGGTCTCTTAATTTTTCGCATCAAATAACTTGCCGACTATAAATTGGTACATTTACCAAAGACCCGTCATTGACTGATAAATCTTGTGCATATAGTAAACACGTCTCGGCAAGACAATAACGTCATTCATTATTGTGCTCACTTATCAGGAATCAGGCCGGGAAAAATATTTTCAAAAAGTCGTTGGCTTCGCGTATCTCTGACCTGCGCCATGTGTTATCTTCTGCTGATATGCAGGGTCAGGAATAAAATAGAGAGTAGATAAGTGGGTCAGTGCAGTCACCGAATGAATTTTGAATTCTGGTCAAGTTCATCTCAGTCGTAAATCGTTAGAAATTACTTTCGGAGGAAGTCGGATGACCTGTTTAACTTCACAGTATATTCAAAATCAACACAATGTTCAGGTGTTGATGTCCGAACGAAATTGAGTAATGCATAATCAAAGTATATTTTATTATGCAAATACGTTATCGATTAGTAAGTCAACTACTTTTTAATAGCATAACAAGATCGTAAATCAGTAGTTTATTTCACTTAATATTTTTATATTGCAAAAATGTAATTAATTACATTGAAACTAAATATCAACTATCAACTTCATATAATAAATCATTGGAAAAAATAATATGCTCGCTAGGATTATCTGCAAACATAATTAATTAAATTAATATTACGGTAGTCGTCGACGAGTTTCGTAAACAAAAGTTGAATAGAATAATTAATTAAAAAATAATTTATTGTATTGTCGCTATCGGGCGCTTATATGTAGTTTATGTTTAATTTGACGATAAAAAATCATAAACATTGAGGTGAATGATTTCAGGAAAATGGTTATGCGTGATATTTGCATAATAATTAATTGCTGTCTGTTTAACTGATAATATGTAGTTATTTTTATATAATTGTACATTTTATCAGGGGTAGAGCCAAGTTTGCATCGTTCCATGTCTTTAAATAATATTTCAAAAGATAACTAATAATTGTTGAACTTTTAATTTAATTTAATGATCAAATAGAGTTTACTTTTTTAAAACTAAGTATATTCACATAATTTATTTAATAGTAATTTTAGATATCACCGTATACGACAGTAATTAATGATTATTTTATTGGCATTTGTATTGAAACACCTTTATATGTTGGTGGCTCGTACGTCGACGCAATCATAAACAAAACAAATGTCCAATAAACAAGTCATTTACATACGCCAACATGAATGACAAGGCGAATGATACGACTTCATTAGCTTTCATCCCCGGGTATTATGAGACAAATCCAGAAAATCAACATGCACGTTACGCTCTCGAAATAATAAAGCCACTCGACATATTAATGAAGATGTCGACTATTTTCCACGACCTCAGCATGATGTATCTACCGTGAAATTTTTGAAAATATAAACCGACAAGCTTCGGAACGCCCTCAAAGAATTATTACATTAATGTATTTACCAAACACGCTCCTATTATTACGTTTTCATGTACTCGCATGCGCATAAATTAAAAAAGTTGTCAGTTTTTCTTTTGTCCCAACCCTTATTTGGTATTCATATTTGATACTTTGATAATACAAAGGGACGACGCGTTTTGAAACGAAAACACAAACGTTAGCGTACACGAGGAAAACCTGTTCCACAAGCGAAGTATGCTAAAGATACAAATTGTGAAAGAGGCGATCGTTCATGCGATGTTTCTTATCTAGTCGCGATCTGCGAACCACTGTAGACTCTTCACCGCCGGAATAAGCAGCATATTCTAATGACATCTTACCAGCGGCTTCAATTATGGTCATATTGAATGAAATATGAGTTAAGTGAGGGATATCAAAGGGCGACGCGGGGCTGTTTATGAAACGTGAACTTTGAAATATGTACTGTAATAGTGCACCCTTTTTTAATTTGTACTAAACTATGAACCGTAGCGAATGGGGTCTCGAAAATATGTCAGGGCGCCACCATTTTTTGTTATTGGTCGATCAATAGATATTTCGCTCACAAAATTACACATTTTGTTGGATAATTTCTAACTAATTCGGGCGGAATTTTCGTGTTTCTTATTGCTTCCGCAACGAATTTCGTGTGACCCAAAAGTCGAAATGATTGAACCTATCGGGCATTCGCCGGCAGCGGCCGACTCCAATTTAGTTTTTCGGATTAGATACGGCTAACATAATAACATAATTGGTCTAATAACAGAGCGAACGACGGTGCTCGCCGTGCCTTACAATTCACTTTTCAAATTGGTTTATTTTTTACCTCTGCTCTGTCTAAAACTATTATGATTTATTATCAAATTTTCGTGTAGGCAAATTACGGCCTCGTTTTTCGTGAGTGAACGTTTCTCTTTCCAACTCCTGACCGTGTTTGGTACGAGACAGGGACGCGGCGACGGCCATTGTGTTTCCTTGGAAGGCCCGCGGCGCTACATACATACATACCTACCCGAGACTCGAGCCGTAGCCGACGCGGACGCTTGTGGATGGAATGATTTACGGGCCTTTTTCTAATTTACTCGTAGAATAATTAGTTGGACTAACATGTTTAGCACGGATGTATATTTTTCAACGTCGACGAGCCTATTAGCTTCTAAATTCTAATTTCAAATATTAATTTTAGGCCGGAAGCTCTGACGGAATGGCAGCGCATGAGACAGAAATTTTCCTTATCAAATAAACGTTTAGTAAATTAATTATTGGGTTGTAAATGTTTTCATTGCTAGTAATAAATTTGTCATTCATTAAATTGCCGTGAACCGTTTTGGCCAATAGAGTATCTTTGATTAATAAATTATTAATATTTTAGCATTTAGAATTTTTCAGTTTACAACCAATGTAAATAAATAATGAAACTAAACATTTTCAGTGCCATGAAATTGTAAATTTTTCTGCAATAGACAATCAACTCAAATACCTATGTAAAAACACGAAAACCTAAAGAAATAACATTATCAAACCAAATATTTATATTAATACTATTACAATTAAATTAATATAATAGTAAACTTTTGTATTAATTGTAAAGCTAGTACTTCATAGTTTCGCTGAACAACGCGAATGTAGCGCGAACTGAACAAACAAAAGCACCCACGGCCGTCTGAAATAGTGCAACCGACAAATGTTCATGACAAGCGGTTGAATTAAACATGAGACCTGCCACTGAGTTATATTTACATGTAAAAAACTTCACATTTCCGTATTGAATTATATAAAATATGCTCAATAACCGGTTTTACGACCGTTAGCTCATTAGACACTATCGTAAATGTTTTGATGACAAAATTAATAGGATTTTTATTAGGACACACGCGGTGTTTAATTTCAGTACCATAATGCTTGTTGTCTATACAATTATTTATATGTTTTACTAGTGACTTTATTTTTGTATATTCAAATTTTCAATGCCCCAGCGCGATGGATATAATTTAGCATCAGATGACCTATATAGTTACAAGTTTATTATAGCGTATTGACGATCCTATAAAAGCAATGTTGCTGGAAATAAATACTTAAATTATTTTAAGAATAATAATTAAAATCCAAACAAAAATGTTAAAAAAGTAGAAGAAGAATATTTTGTATATAGTGTGACTCTACAATAGGTATTTCTCTATGTGATCAAATCAGGAATAAGGAGATATGGATCTCCTGGACGGAGTCGTCTATGTCGGTGACTTTCGTTCTTCTATGGAAAAGAACAAAAGTCACCGACATAGCCCAGAGAATTAGCAAGTTAAAGTGACAGTGTACAGGGCACATAGCTCGTAGAACTGATCGCCGATGGGGTAAAAAAGTTATTGAGTGGAGACCATGTACCGGCAAGCGCAGCGTAGGACGTCCACCTACAGGGTGGACCGACGATCCGATAAAGGTCGCAGGAAGTCGCTGGATTCTGGTTTCCAACAGGTCGATCTGGAAATCTTTGGGGGAGGCCTATGTTTAGCATAGACGTCCTATGGCTGATGATGATGATGATGATAATGATAAGACTCTACAAATATGTATGTAAGTTGTTTTTCTTTCTACCTTGCCTGATCCCTTAAGACCGGCCTGCCTGACATCAACCTCCATATGGAGGATCCAGTCCCGACAAAATTGTTTTAAATAACAGCCCACCCGACCTGAGAATCGAACCCAGGACCTCCCGGTTCACATCCCATATACGCTGCCACTAGACCAAGCGACTCTAAGCTGCAGTATCAATTGTAATTAAACTTGTAGATGCAGTTCAGGAACTATCTAAACAGTTTAACTAAATCCAAAGCTCGATTCGATATCGAGATATTGGTAATAGTTTAAATCTCACTCAATGGATTCTGGGAATATCAAAACAAGACTTGTTAGTTATAAGGAAATTCACAGACAAAACTCATTTTTAGCCGTGTCTATATTCACTTTAACATTTTAATTGGTTCGTTAGATCCAGGTCATAAAATGAGAAAACCTGATTTTACCAAGCTGTGAGTAAAACAGTAATTTAGTATCTATTGTATATTTCTTAATAACAAGGATAGTTATCGTTAATATTCTCGCTATTATCGTTATCGAGAAGTATTTACTCGAACGAAAAGTACAGTTATTACATTTTATAGAAAAATAAAATGAACTAAGCGAGCAGACAAACAATACTACACGCAAACTGATATTGTCGCAAATATGTTGTAGGAAAGGCCTTTTCACGTCCATGCGATTAAATTAAGCTTTTAGTACAGACGCGTCAGCGGTCTAGCTACCCTTGTTGAAACATGGTCATGTCACACAAAACAGCCGTTTGCTGAGAGAAACATAATGTATATAGCTAGCACAATTATGGAAGTGGAGAAAAATCATTGCTTGTTTAGTTTCTTTTATCAAATGGATTTCGTAAGGTATGATTTTTAACCTCTATACAAATACGACTATGGATGTTACTTTTCGTCAAATTTCCCTTATCCTACGCCAGTGTGAGTTCGACGCAACACGGATGTTGCAGAAAGGATTCGGCTTAATTTTATAACCGGCTACTTATCTGCCGCCGCCCTTATGGTGGATCCAGTTTCAGGCATATTGTTATAAAACTGCGTTAGGCTAAGCAGTTATAAAGTCAGGTAAGCAAATATTCCCTTCCTGATATACCATAATGAGGCACATTTAGTATTCTAGAACATTAGCAATTATTATTTATGTGTGTGTTCATGAATATTCGGTTAGAGGGCGGCACCTCCGCAGATACCGCGCGTGGTGAAGCGGAAAAGACCTCCGACAGAGGACTGCGACAATGAGTCCGCACTACACAGCGTAGGGCTGGCTATGCCGGTGTAATTATTAATTAAAGATTTTTTATTTTAAATTACAAATACTTATTAACTTATATTTTATTTAAAATTTATTTTATTTTCTCCGTCTACAGTGGACTTCGTATCGCTTGACCGATGTCTGCCAACATCGTAGCAGGCGAGTTGCAGATGATGCAGCGAAAAATGTATGACACACAGATTGTTTCGAATCTGGTTGTTGTGAATCGCGTAACAAGTACTTACAAAACATTTAATGTGAGTTCAGGACTACTACATTGCGTTTATTAATTTATTATAATTTATTGTCAAGTTCAACATAAATAATGTTTACTTCAAGTATGTTTAATTCACTCTCTATTAAATGCTACTTACTATTTTTTAGGTATTTCCAAATACCGTATATACAAGCTCACGTAGACTTTATTGTATTTTCTACAACATAACTTTAAAAGTAGGTACATAATATAACAAAATGACTGCGAAGGTATTTACATATATTAACACCGGATGCTTTAATAACGGATATCAAATCGTGTGAACTGGTTGCTAGCAAAAGAACGACAAACACCAAAACATATATCTAAGTTTTAATTATGGTGACGGTAAATGTTAATTTATTTTTTCTATCACGCGACGGTCGCTTAAAAATCCATATGGGCTTAGACGAGTATTTTTCTATTGTGCACAGGGGTAATATTGTAATGATGTAAAACCTTCATGATATACGAGAGCGATCAATTGTTTAGGGGCGCATAGAGCTAAATCTATTCAACTCATTGACTAAAGAAAAATAAGAGGACCTGGCATAACTACGAAAAATACGTGTTTACTTTGAAATCGGTTCCGCCATTTAAGTTTCGCGAACTATTTATATGTAAGTCGACACCGTGTCATAAGACTTAAATAACGTATAAAAACATATTGATTTTATTATAAATGGGATGTTTATTTACAGTAATACTCATTTTGGAATATGAAGAATATGCAGAACTGCTATATTAATGGGATCTTTCTTTCGCAAAGTCGCCATTTTGGTTTCACGAAAAAAACGAACTATTCCTAATGTATGGAACATTAGGAATGCTTCGCTTTTTTCGTAGTTATGCCTCGTCCTCTTATTTTTCTTTAGTTATTGATTCAACTTTGTCAATATTTGTTTTAAAAAGAAAACAAACCGAACGCGGGGACAGAACACGGTAGCTAAATAAAAATAAAACGCAGTTGGCAGCCCTGCGCAGCCCGCCGTCCGACACAGCCGCCCGGACACGTTTCAGGATCATGAATTATGGCGCCAGCCGATGTGACTTTTCAATTTGAAATCATCAACCTGGAATTAATTTCATTTTTGAGCCCCATTATTTCTGTTATCTACACGCGAAATCGCACAATATGCGAGTTCAACGTTATTGCCGTTTCGACAAAAATATTTTGCGGCGACGCGTATATCAGTTGTTTAATTTTGTATCATTTATTTCTCGATACATTTGTATTATTGGTATGTGCTGTATTGCCAGTGATTGGTTGCTGGGCTTCATAGCTTAAAAGGTCGATTATAGGAATGTAAATCATTTATCTATATATTCAGTGAGATTGTATTATCGCAGAGTACGTACATAGTTTAAAAACATGCTGATTTTCCCTCAGCTACTATATAATACCTACATTACTAACAACGTTCGTGTCTTAGCTGTAGATTTGGCAGTCCTTAAGATAGGGTTTGGATATTTATTAGGGCCAAGATTGAGTGGATTCATAGGTATACAGTAAAACATTGTTTTTCATACAAATATGTACTACATTGGTCACTACAACTAGACACAGCCCCTTACTTATAAAAATATTTAAGCGCTGCTTATCTTTAACCATAGGTTGTCCCTTCCATTTTTAAACAATGTAAAAGGAAGGAAAAACGTGACAGGCTATTCTTAACGAAAATATAAGCGAAAATGTTTTTATAAGTAAGGTCCTATACATACAGTCGTCGCGCAAAACCTAGTAACTATTATTGAATACCAGCTAATAAATTATAACATTTACGTACCTACTGATAAAATTTTATAAATTGACCTTTACAAGTCCTATCTAGAAATAAATAAACCTCTAAGAATATGTGTATGGTGCTAGGTTTCTAGTAATATTTTTTAATTCTCAATAACATTTACAATGTTAAAACAAGTGTGTTGACTTTTCTGATTAACGCAAATGATAAGGTTTTCCGGGAACACTAAATTCTCGCATTCGTTGAAAACTTGTTTACATTAAGAAAAATAAATTTGTACAAAAAATATAGTATTTATTTCCCAGCAAATGTATAAACTCCTAAATAAATAACATAGATGGCTGTATGTAAATCTATCAGTGAAATAAAAAATATTCTTCCGGTAGAGGCGCGGGCTGCGGTGACGTGCGTGTAGGATCCGTTTGTATCACACAAATCTGTCAGTGTGTGATATCCACAGTTAGTTGGATTCCTTGGACGAGTATTCATAGTCCACATTCACGTCGCAGCCGGCCGCCGGTGTTGACGAACACCGAAATAGAAACCCGCCTAATAAATTTGAAAAAGTTTCACCGGTTTTATTTTAGAAACACGACGAGTTTTTACTGTGATTATCGGGGTGTTCAAAAATCTCCAGAGTCGGGTCGTCGACCGCAAATTCTTCCTATAATTTACTGGTCTCTAAATTAAAATATTAAACGCATGAGTCAACGTTAAGAAATTGTTGAATGTTTTTTTATCCACTAATACAAGTGAAAACTTTTTGCTCCTACAATTTTATCGCGAAGATAAGCACCGCTGATAAATTTATTTTCATTTAATGTGTAAGTGTACATAAATTTACTTTCATTGTCAGCGTAATCATCATTAACATGTCTAACCAAATAAAAAGCGAAATTTATTTTTCTGGAGTCAATTTTAGAAGCACGTGTAAGTTGTATGCACTGTACTGCATTTCTGTTAATTAAAAAGTTTGCTGCGTTTGGCGCGAAGGCAAAAACTGTTAAATAAAACGGTTACCGTTTTATATACATCGCCAACGTTTTCGCAAAAAGCGTACACAAATCCCAGTAGAGGGACCTTATAACAAAGCTAATATTAGACAATCATTTCCTGTCAAAAGGGAGGCGCTCCCAACCCGGAAGGATCGGGAAGAAGCGGCGGGAGGTGGGGGAGCGAATCCGCCTCGTCTCACAGATTTCATAGTCGCCGTGTTCGAGAGTGTGAATCTGAATTTTTTTGTAGCTGTGATGAATGGATTTTTAATATCCACTTGCAGCTGTCTGGATTCTAAGTTCACATGAAATATGTCGTTCGCTCCAAGTTTTTGTTTGACCATGTCCACGCCGGCGTCGCATAGATTTATATCTTATGTAACTACATAATGTTTGCAGCTGGTTAAAAAACATTGAAAAATAAATGTCGCCGTCATGTTGAAAGTATAGTATGGACAGGCAACAAGACATCAGCATCCAGGACGTCTCAATACGCGAAGTTACTGACGGCAAAAAACGTGGCGGTCGGTCTCACGGCACGACTCTATTACCAGTCGACCGCGAATAAATAAAACATGATGGGCCCTTCTCACGTACACACGTATGTACATATTTATGTGTGTTGCGGATGTTAACAGATCCCGATTCGCTGTGTGTGATTTGAGACGCTTTCTCCGCGAGCTTCGTAACGTCAAACGGAGCAATTATTTTCTATTGCTTTCGTTCGATGCGATCGAATTTTATCAATGTTATAATTGTCCTCATTCTGGGAAGCCGGAAACGTATCGATGTTCCGTTTAAATCACGGTCTTTATTAGCAACATGCTGTAGAATTTAATAAAATAATGGGCTTATTCGATGTAGATCATTTGGGAATACAAATATTTTGATTTCCGACTTCTATAAATATAAAATTGAATTCATTAGACTCTACTTGTTGAAATTAAAATTAAATATAAACCTCTGATATGTTCATGACTAACCAATTAATGTGTAATGGAATTATCATTTATTTGTGTCTACATGAACATTTTAATACTTATATCGGCCAAAGATATTTAACAGTATAGATGGGACAACAGTTAGTAACATTATTCTTTGATATAAACTAACTACTCACAAACCATAATTGGGCACACAGACATACTATTTTCGGTGTCCAAATATAGCTCAAGCTCTATTCTGTTATGTCTAGATTTTAATCACATTTAATTGAAACAATTGGATCGGCAGCGCACAACGCGCTGTCAGACAAAAATAAAAGAAAACTCGCAGAAACATTGCAAGCAAAAGGAATTGAGATGTTGGATTGACAGCAATTTATATAAATGCATAAATGTTTTATAATACGTTTAAACAAAATAAAGCTAATAATAAATGTTAGTAGTAATTTATGGTTATCCAAGAATTTTACGGTTACGATACAAACGTGGAATTTCGTATCAAGACAACAATTTTTATTAGCTATAAACATTTAGCAGGATTTCAGTTTCTTAAAATGTAGTTTAGAGAGTTTATAGACGATACTATTCACTTTTTAATTTATAGTAGGTATTTTAAATATTACATTTCCAATAGCTTATAGCTACTAGATGTTGTTTTCGGCTATCCTCCCGAGTACAAACTGATAAAGTAACAAATTCATATTATTTGTATAAAAAACTTTATGGCAATTTTAGTAATTCATGTAGTACTAGAATTAAAAGTTTAATTAGTTCTAGTACTAATGTGTTGGATAAAATTATAAATAATAATAACATAAAGCCGCCGTGTGTGATTAAGTAAAGGTGTGATTAAACAGTGATGCGACTGCGCAAGTCGTACAAAAACGCGCAAGCAGAGACGGTACATTAACGCGCTCGCCATAGTTGGCACCATGCTGGCCACGCCCGCTGGCAACCTCGCCTCACCGAACATCGATAGTGAGTGACGAATAATTGACGTCTAACGTATCGATAACATTTTGCTGCATGATTGATGTGCGGATTGTGTGCTATGTGTTCTCTTTTGTATGTGAGGGATGTCTTGCGCTTCAGACATTCTGAATGAAATTAATGAGAGGTATTGTATTATTTAACTACTCTCTTGTAGTACTTTATAATCAAATGAATACAAACTATAGAC
This sequence comes from Clanis bilineata, assembly GCA_036417725.1. NCBI lineage: Eukaryota > Metazoa > Arthropoda > Insecta > Lepidoptera > Sphingidae > Clanis > Clanis bilineata. The sequence continues at coordinate 6,332,171 of CM071142.1, forward strand.
CTACGTACACCACTTGACCATAATAATTGAATTGACTTTAAACTATATTTGCATGTGGCGTGATTTGACTGACTTGAAATATTACTAATCTTTTTGAATAAAATGTTCAAGGGTTTTTTCTGTGAAGCTCCTCTGAGTTTGCATCGCAAAATAATTTAAACGTCTATAATAAATTAAATAATCGACAAATCAATCATCGTGACATCGAGTTAAAGATTTACGAACGATAGATACATGGTTAATTTAGTAAAATACAATGTTTTATTCATGGTATTAGCTAGGTCAGTTTTCAACAAAGACCTTGTTATTCCAGCCGAGTTCATTTTATGCACGCAAAAATCAACTTATGCGCTCGGCAAAGTATTAATATTCAAACAATTTGCGTCAGTATGCATCGCAGATCTCGATTATATGCTACATGTTACTTTGCATCTACAGATTCATCAAAACGTATTTTAATAATATCGATAAAATAATAAGACGTCACTACGTCGCGAACGGGACACGTTTTAATCGTCGCGGAGAATCTCCATCTATTATTATTTTTCAAATTTCGGCCACAAGACAGATGGTAACAGCGGCTGAGAATTCGTATTACAATGGCCACAATCCCGCTGGTGATCCCTGGCACGGCTCTAGCGCGGCTGTTCTCTCGCTTCACACCACTTGGCACTCGATAACTTTCGTTCGCGAACTGTGTAAGTGGCAGAATAATTTGTTACTTCACCTAACTGCGGTTGATTAATTGAGAAGCCGAAGAAAAGTTCACCGTGTATTGGCGTCCTCAACGCTTTCTCAATCCGACAGTAATGCAAATGTAGTTTGCGGATTAATGAAGCTTTAAATTGCGTAGTTGGAATACTAGTGAAGAATTATTACAGAGGAGTTTGAATGCGCGTTACGCGGTCATTGTTCAAGCCGCTGTAGTAACAAAAGCGAAAGCGATCCATTAAGTCTACAACGAAGGATCTGTTATGACAGCTACCTTACAAGTGGTGGCACAATATGTCAAGAGTGAATGCATCATGGCGACGAATATTTATTTATTTATAACACTGGGGGCTGTAAATTAGCAGTGAATTTACGGCGAGGCGGAGGAGTGATCTCGCATAGTTTATTTTCGGCGCATATGCGTGATTTAAACGCAGTTCCTGGCTACTGAGCGTGGAGAATACGGATTTGTCGTTGAGTGAGTGAAATGGCACTCAATGTTATACGATAGCCAATTAAAGTCTCAAGTTATGACTATTTAATGATGTCATGATCTTCATTGGTGGTCTTGTCTGTATTTAAGCCATTATATTGGTATTTGGCTACGTTGTTAACCATAAATAAAAGTGACAAATTGTATTCGGTAATTGAATTAAATATTTATTTTGGAATATCATTGATTAAGAAGTCAATTAATCAAGTATGTTATTGATATCATTTTGCTTGCATGAATTTAAATGAACAAATTTATAACCTCCGAGAGTACCTATATCAAATGATAAATAACACGAAGTATAACATTTAAATGTATGTACATAACATGCAATACCCAGAATTTGTTGTTTGTGTTTTACTTAACTTAGCTTCCTTGATCTGGTTTACCTTGAATTTAGTTTTTATTCAAATTAACATTCGCTTGTTTTTAATAATAAAACTGTTTAGTAAAATACACTTCACTGCCCTTGTAATTTTACTCACCAATGAGAAAAATCTGTGCAATTTGTAAAGCTTGTATACATTGCTTTAATTTGTAATGCCGAGTGGCGTCTAATCAGTACCAATTACAGTTTAATCTCGCTTTCCTATGTTTTTATGCTTAAGGCATGCTCGCTGTGACTTAATAGCAAGTCTGAATAATCTTATTATCACTTGTTTTCATTTATTCAGATGTCGTAATTCTATCAGTAAGTTGATAAGAATAAATAAAGCTTGATTTAGATGAACAGGGTTTGTAGTACTACGGGAAAATATTTTTGATAAAATATATTATGATTCACTCACTGACTAAGCAAACCCAAACTCTGACGCGATTTTTGCACGATATTTCCTTAAATTAAGCATACGAAGAATAAGGAAGGATATTTCGAAATTCAACCCAAATTAAAATGGGAGTACAAAGTTTCTATGGATAAACTATGCAAATAGGATCGGAAAAAATCCCGAATTATTTTTCGTACATTCATGAAAAAGTATGTTGTGCCGATCTGAAGCCACGTCTCCTGCATATGTTTTTTCGAAATAATACACAACACGGACCATAGACAAAAAATTGTAGAAATAAAATGTTTTGTGTAGATTGAAATAAAACTATTCTTACGGATTCTATCACGATTAGGTTTTAATTACTATTCCCGAGGTTTCGAAGGCTTTGCATTCTTCGTTGTCACGGGTCAGACAACGAAGACTGCAAAGCCTTCGAAACGTCGGGAATAGTAATTTAGACCTAATCGTGATAGAATCCGTAAGAATAGTTTTATTTCAATGTATAATATTCGCGTAAACTTAAGAAATCAGTTTTGTGTAGATGTTTTGTGTAATAATATAGTTTAGGAAACGCATCTTTACATTGAGGGCTAGTGATTTTTTTAACAAATCAATAAAAAAATACAAATACGAATTATCAAATGTAATGTTGACCATTCCTTTAAGCAACCATCGAACAAGTTTGTAAGTCACGAATCCAACATATTTGTGTCCACTTAATATCATCCCAAGTACGTGACCTTTCCGACTGAGATCTGCGACAGATCTTGCTGTATTTTACAACATAGTTTGATAATATCGCTTGATAATATTTTGAAGTATTTTTATTTCTACTAAAAAAGAACAATAATATTTTATAGACTATCACCTAATGGTCTAGTGACGGCGTATAATGGCTATGGACCGGGAGGTCCTGGGTTCGATTCCCTGGTCAGGCAAAGTGGTATTCTAATACGATTTTCTCGGGACTGGATAAAATGGATTGACGTCAGATATGCAGCCGGTCGTACAAAACTAAGCCGAATTCTTTCTAAAACATGCTTTAAAAGTGTTTTACTAATCACACATTAAAGTCGGATAAAGGCAAGTGGAAAGAATATAATCAAATCAAATCAAAATTACTGAAAGAAGTCATCGATCAAGTAAACAGTGGACATCTTGTAGCTGACGCTGGTGATGATTTTTGATCGACTTCCAAAAAGGAGGAGGTCCTCAATTCGTCTGTATTATTCTTGATGTATGTTACGCCATATCTCCGCCAATGTGGACCAATTTTCAAAATTATTTTTGTGTTCTATAGAACTTATTTCAAGGGTGGTCCCATATAAATGTCACAATCGGATTTGAAGTCGGTCCGTAAAGTTTTTAAACTTGTGATTTTTGTAATATGAAACGGTATTATGATATCAAATTAGGAAACCTCCGCTTTATGAATCACTTTACTTTTGACCATTAACAATTTGTTAATCCGTTTAGACAATGATCTCATGCGCCACATATGCTTATTGCAACACTGTTATAACAGTAATCGTTTGTACCTACAGTATAAATTACTATACAACTAATAACTTCCTTCTAAGTGTTTATCCTTGAAACGTTACTTATATTTGAGTTCAGAACCAGAACCTTTCATTTTCTCAAAACATCAATTACCGTAATTATGTGAATGAAACGTTATACGTTACGCATGATGTAATTTCAAATATAGAGCTAGGAATAAAAGCAAAGGAAATATTGACACATTTTTATTCAATTGACTGCCTCGGTGGCGTGGTTGTATTTCGGTACGACTACCGCCCTGAGGTCTCGGGTTCGATCCCCGGGTCGGGCAAAGTGATATTCGACTTTTCCAATAGTAAGAAGTAAGCTCGGCAAAATGTGGGTGTACTAGTTCATTAGTGCACCTCTGCCTACTCCTTCGGGGATACAGGCGTGGGCTTATGTCTGTATGTATGTTTACGAATGTTTGAATCTGCAGGTACAGCTGCCTACATATTCTAATACACAATTATATTTTGGAGACAAGAACTTTGCATTAATTAGCATAATGACAGTTTGATTTGTTATTTAGCATACAATTGTTAGCGATTTAGTAATGTACCACTGAAGAATTATATTTCTGTACTACTAAATTTCTTTGCCAATAACAAAAAAAATATGAATACTCGAAGCATTGAGTTAAGTTATTAGATTTAGGTCAACAATTGGCCATTAATTATATTAATGACTCTGAATAGCCAGTGGACAATAGATACATATAATTCTACCTACCTCGTTAATGATGTGACGTGATGATGCTTTCTAATTACAAAAAACCACAACATCGCCATTATACACTTAAATATGTTACTAACCTTTACAAAGTGTCCCATAATTCAAGGGGCCCATCAGAATTTACGATAATTATCAAAAGAATGGTTATAATGCAAAATATCAACATTTAAACCGAACGCAAAAACATGGTATATGGACCATGGGCCCATAAAGAAACGCCACCGTGAGGCAATACAATGTAATGAAACCATAAAATACGGCGGGAGTGCGTCTTCAAAACGATTACAAACAATAAGGGCTCAATTTAAAGTTATTCCACACTCGTTAATAATGACAAATGATTAAAAAATGTTGCTAATTGAAGGGTTAACGTGCGAATTAATGGCAACGGTGGTCAATAATGATGGATGCGAATACAGCGAACGTTTGACGGGTTGGATTAGCGTCGCAATCGGTTACATGATAATAAACTCCACCTGCAAACCAGTGACAAACTGACAAATTAAAATAACTTCTAGTATATTGTTAGGGCACCACGCTAGTATGCTTAGATTCTAATCGCGAACGTAATGGACGTAAAGGTCAAACGTGTGTTTCTTTGTTACGAATTCATGTGTACACGATTTTGAAATACTTGAGACCGCTTGAACGCTTCCGTTTTATATTTCGTATTTGTGTTTTAACTTTTTACCGATATCGTATAATGTATTCTGGATAGGACAACCCGAGTGTAGATATCAATTAAAATCGATACACCAAAATGCCGTTGTGCTTGTAAACACAAAAGAATATTCTAGCACAATCTAGAGCGAGGCGCGAACACGGCGGGCCGGTGACACGCTATCGCGGGGCCACGTTCGTACAACATAAATCACCGACGCCGCTTGTTTTACCAATAAAATTGATTCTTTCGCAGATCACAAGTCGTATAACGTAAACTTTCGTATTTTGCGTTTAAAATTCGAATTTAGAAATAGATTTCTAAATTAGTTTCAAATAGTATTCCAATATTGAATTTATTATCTCCAACAATTCAGTTACTACAAGCAATAGTTCTCTTGCTTAATTGCATCTGATTGATCCAATCAACGCTGCAATTAAAAAATTATAAAACCTTCATCATTAATTTGTCTTGAAAACGACGTATTACAAGTTACTTGCATGTTAAAAATAAATTAAATTCGCATTCCATGAAAATCGGTACAAATAATGTAATGTCGCACAGTAGCCATAATTCATTAATGGCTCATCGAATTTTATCGATAAAAAATTGCGATAAAAAATTTCTTGTTTTTGTAACGCGAATTACACGCCGAAAACATAAATCAAGGTTTCACAATCGATATCAATGGATCTCGCCCCTCTAAATAAGATCTTTTATCAGATGTAGAGCCACGCACGTGAGCACGTGTCTACAACGTACATCAATGACGAATCATCAATTGACAGTGTCTCCCTTGTTTAATATGATATATAGATTTCGACATTTTCAAAATAAAGCACAAATGGTAAATGGTCGGGACTGTTACTATTTATTATTAGTTAATAGATTATATTTCCATATATCAAATTTTGTCATTACGCCTGCATTATATCTGCATATTTAAGGATCATTTTGCGGTTATCGGCTTCATGGTCGATTTCATTTATGTACCACAACGCCATAGATAGCTATTGCTCTAAACATTTAGTACTTACATGAATGTAATTTATTTGCTGTCATTGTAATTTAAAGTTTGCAATTTTATGAAGCGTGTTCACAAAGTTGTTTTGCTTCATAGATATTCAAATTGATTTCTTTACAGAGTCGTATATTTCTGAGTACACCTTTCGTACTGCAAGACGATAATATTAACATTGTACTTTCTAGAAATGTCAGCACTCATTAAAACCATCTTTATATACTTTCGTTCTTATATCTTTTGGATCGGACGCAAACATTAATTTAGCAAGTTTATTGTTTTCTTATCGATCGAATAGTTTATACTCAACTGGAATTTTACAAATGAGAGATGGTTAGATTATAAGCCAATTTTATTTTCCACATTAAATGTTTTAAAAGCTTTTAAAAGTTGCCCTATTTTTATTAGTAATTCTTTAAAGCGTTATTCACAATCGGTTTGTGATTCTAATTAGCAACATTGCACGACTTGCCTCATAAATTATTCCATACGTAAATGTCTGGCGTCCTTACACTGGAAATTCGCATTTTATTAACAGCTAACAAGATTCTTAGTTTCCAAGCAAATACATTCCACAGTATATAGACGGGACAATAGCACAAAACTTGTGATCCAAAAGTTATAACCTAGTGGTCATAAGTCGCTCAGTTTATTTGAAATATACGCGCGCCAGGTCGGCCAGCAAAATAAAATTGAGAGAATAAACTTATCTTATGTGATTCTTAACCATTCACAACACATTCTAGGGTGTAAATTGTAATAATCGTCCTCGCATTGTAATAATAATAAGTTGTTTATGGCGGTTTGTTTGTTAAAGTTTGAGATCATTTTTTTATAGAAAATTGCTTGATGGCCCCTCTATATTTAGTAATATTAAATCTCTTTGTATCCAAGCTTGTTCATATCCGTGACACGTCACCTACTATTTTCAGAGGTGCACAAAAATACCGACGCAAGTACGAATTGCTGTATCTAAATGATGCCAAGGAATGGTCTTTATTATTTATTGTAAGGAAAACAGTACAAACTAACCAAAAGTGTCTTCGGCAAGGAAACAGCGGGAGGTAACAAAACAGACCGGAGCAAGGAAAATAGAATGACATTTACCGTAACATTAAAAGCGTAGAGTTGTTTGGAAGATAAAACAAAATAAAATTGTAGTTCAACCATTGGTTTTTGACTTTTCTCGCTAGCGATTACGTAAAATATTTGTATGGCGAACACCTGAACATCTTTAGCATTTATGTGGGGAATTAATTTTTTTCGTGCAAATTATTTTACGTAGTCACTAGCGAAATCTTATGGTTGCGCTTCAGCATTAAATATACTTAAAAAAAAATAAGATATTTTTGTTTTTACCGAGTTCAAAACATACGAGGTTTTCAAGTCGTGTAGTTTTTGTTTTTGTCGTACGTGTATAATACGAAAAACCTTAGCCAAAATATTTTAAATTTATAAATGTAATTATTACGAATTAGAGATTTATCTGATTGTACGTTCACATAATCCCCGTGAAGATTAATTGCGAACAAGATAAACTAACATCAACTGTATTAACAAATTAAAAACTTTAAACTTTTTAATAAAAGACCAGCGTTCCGTTCCAAGAATTCCATATAATTTCAAACTTTCAAGGAACAGCAAGTGTCATATGAACAACGACACTCAACAGTTTTCTTGAGATGTGAAAATAAAATAGTAGCCGAAAACATTTGGAAGGAAACTGTGACATAAAAATGGTACAAAAAGAGTTGTTCGTAGACTCCGTAGTTGTACGACTGCGTTCAGCCTCCTCAGGGAGTCGGACGTCTGGACTCTGGACTCGCACTAACTACATTGTATTATTATTTAGTATACCTAAAGTACTCCTACCAGAGGTAAACTTGATATTATACGTAGAGAATTTCAGGCACGTAGTAATATTTGATATGTTTTCAATGAAAACTTTTCATACAAAATTAAGTATTGTTTTGGTGTCTAAAAATTAATTTTCTTTACTTTCACTGTTACGTAGATATTTTTAAATCTTGAATCTTACCTATTTAATGAAATCTGAAAGTGGTAATCGTTTATAAGTACTCGTCAGCTCCTAGGTTCAGTGGCGGTATATGGGGTGTGTACCATGAGGTCCATCGTTCAAATCCCAGGTCGGTCAAAGGGGGTTGCTCAAGCCCAAATTGCCCGGAATTCGGCCCTCCTAAATTTTTTTGTGATATACTCATAATAAGCCGGTCAAGCCAGCTAATGCGTGTTGTTAGCTAAATTGTATACCTCTAGCATGGCTCTGCTATAATATTCATAAAGTACTCCTTTTTATCTGCTCTTGTCTCCCTCTACTGTAGGGTCAAATTTTACAGAAATAAAATTGGACTAGTTTTTACGACCTAATACCATACAAACTATTAGCACTTTATTAAATCAGAGTTAAAAAAGGAAATATACATTAGTTTTGTTACCAAGTAATGAGATTAACCATAGCCATAAAATATAAATAAATAAATAAATAAATAACACCCAACAGTCACATACATAGCCCTGACCCCACACTAAGATCGAGTCTTGTGTCGTGGGTATCAGGATCTACAAGAGACTTTCGGTCTCACAACACCCAGACCCGAAACAAATATCTGTAGGCCATACAAACATTTGTCTCGGTGCGGGGATCGAACCCGCGGCCTCTCGTTTCACAGCCGGCTACTCGCCCGCTGCGCCACGGAGGCTGTCAAAATATACCACAGTACAATGGATGGTACATTTTAAACTCAACGTAAAACCTTCAAAATCAACTACGCGTATACACAACACACATCATAACACTAAAGCTACTCGCAAAGCACATATGTGACTGACTCTTTTATTTTTCTCCATTTTCCATTTCCACTAAAGCGAAAGCGACTTTTCACGTTGACTTTTTTCCACTGAAAAGCTGCGAGGAATTGTGGTAAAATAATAATAAAAAACAATGAGCGAAGAGAAATGGAAATAAAAATTTGCTTTGTCATAAATCATGAAACGCTTCCGGTTTGTTGCTTCGTAACAAAGAAAGTTTTTATCAATGTTAAAGTTTTTGTTGTGAACGCAAAATGTGAACGATTGTTAATGATATTAACGCTTTTTACATCTACGTAATAGAGGTTGTTGAAGATACTGCTGAATAACTTAGAAAATATAAATAAAGTTATACAATACAGGCTAATGTGAGCAAGAGGAAGCTTAAAGCTTCGCTCGACACAAATCCCCAACGGAAAGATTCCATTAAGAAAATCAAAAAAGGTCTGCTCAGTTCACGGGCCGCGACTATTTTCATTTAGCAAAAACAACCCATAAATTGTCATCTTAACGAGATTTCTGTTTTTGCAGCATTCGCACCCTCAAGTATTCGGTTACTGAGACTCTGGTGACTTGTTTCGCTAAGCAAGAAGAAGCTCGTCAGCTCTTTTTGCGACTGAATCTTAAAAGAACGAAACTCTATCTATGACTTATTTTGTATCAAACTGTCTGTATAATAATATGTATTAGGAAAGCAAAGGTGTTTTTGAATATTACCATTTTATTTTATGAATAAAATAATGTGTGTTTTTGAAATTATGAAATTATGGACACAAAAAAATTCGAATAGATTTGACATTTTAACATTCAGTCTTCATTCTTTTTACCTGCCCTTATCCCATCTTAATATGGGGTCAGCGCAACACACTTTTTCAAGCATATTGTAGAAAGGATTTGGCTTCGTTTTCCCGACCGGCTGCCTGCCTGACGTCAACCCCCATCTGGAGGATCCAGTACCGAGAAAATAGTGTTAGAAACACCACTCCCACCCTGGGAATAGAACCCAGAACCTCCCGGTCCACAGCCCATACATGCTGCCACTAAACCAAGGCGGCGACAAATTCAGTCTAATTTAGATGATTACGTTAAATATAATCTTCGAAACGCTCAAGAATCTGAAGCTACCGATAAAAACTAGCGTACAATTGACAACGAAGCAATTACAGTTGCCTACAGCTACCAAAGCGAGACTGATTATACCGGGTGCGAAGGAAATTGCCCCGTTTCTTCAACAGTTTTTGATTAGGTAATAAAAACCTATTTATTATCTTCTTGTTGGTGGCTGGATGCATACGTTTTGGCACGTTGAGCGGCGAGCGTCGGCGCATGCGTGTCGAGCGATGCCGACTGTGCGTGCGAGTGCGTGCAACTGCGCCGCATTATTTATTGCTTTAACGATGAATTAGCTTTGTTTATATAGCACCTTTCATTTGAGGGTTGAACACAAAAACCCAATGAATATGTTATTGGCCGTTTATTGGCCACATTTACATATTGTACGGGCTAAAATTGTCAACCTGTTTGAAAATGTCCAGTAATACGTCCAGCTTGTCGCACTACATCTTCTAGTTGGCAAAAAGTGCAAGTTTTATATACCACATACATATAGTTAACACTTCATAAAGCATTTTTATGTGCTTTGTCTAGGCAAAATATGGACACATGTGACATTTTAAATTCTAATTTTACTTGTACTTTTAATGAAATTCATTCACTTTTAGTTTTCTAGCTTATTTATTGATGTTTTGTTTAACAAATTAACGAAAAAGCATCAGGGCTCTACAAGTGATCTACTACCAACTCCATAACTAAATAACAATGCACCAATAATATCCGCTAACTTAAAACGAAATAAACTCCCGAATATCATAATTAAAGTGCCATTTCGCAGTTCGCAGCCCGTCACGTGATACCGTTGCCCAAATTATCCGGGCCTTGTGTCATCTTGTCCCAATCCAATATGGCGCCATAAATCCTCGGTGGGGAGAGGCGGGGCGTTGGAGGGGGTACGTCACTCAAACTTTCTCTGTACTCCGTCTTACGTTCTCGTCTAGGGGTAAGTACCGACAGACCCTTATTTTTATTTTGTGTGGACGAGTTTATAGGGTGATTCGGTTTTCTTGTCTATTTAAGTTCGGACTGCCTCCGTGGCGTGGTGGTATTTCGGTACGACTACGGTTCTGAGGTCTCGGGTTCGATCCCCGCGTCGGGCAAAGTGATATTGGATTTTTCCATATCAGCTCGGAATCTAGAATTTGTGCCCGATATGGCGATAGGCTCGCCCTCCATCACATCTGGGACGGAACTAAGCTCGGCCAAATGTGGGTGTTCTAGTTCGCTAGTGCACCTCTGCCTACCCCTTCGGGGATACAGGCGTGAGCTTATGTATGTAGTTCGGAATTTTCTCTAATGAAATTTGATGTAATAGTAAAGTATTATTACAACTAAACTTAAGATTAAACGATATTTAAAAATTAAAATAAGATTTAGTGTCAGTTATATTACGATGTTCCGAACTCCTTTTTCAAACCTTATTTTAGTCGTAATCATTTATTTATGTTAAATCATTTAAAAATAGAAGAACAGTAAACGAATTAATTCAAATAGAAGCATTCCATAAAACAAGTTCGCAAGTTTTTGCATAGTTAATACTGTTTACGTTTTTGTGCTGACGCTACACGCCTAAGGCGGGGATCGTTTCGAGAATTTCTCAGATAGAGTTCGAGTAAGGATGAGTAATCTCTTGTTTTTCTTAGAACAGAGGAGCGGATGATCGAGCTACGATTATGAATGTATTCACCCTTGTAGGTTTTAATTAAATTTTGTGCTAAATAATTTGTTCTCGATTTTTAAAAATATCAGTTCATATACCGTTTTAAAAGGTATAGTTCAACATAATATTATGACGTTTGTAATCTCTACTATGATTATGAGAAAGATTTAATGTGTATTGTGTAACAATAAACCAGCTTTTGCTTGAGGCTTTGCCCGCATAAAAGTTTTTGCTGTCCTACGAATATATCCATATTACTCGATAGCTAGTAGAAGTAGTTAGAAGCAGATAATTTTAATTTAATTTCCCAAATTAAGAAAAATAATCAAAATCAGTGCGTAGCTTTTTAATTTGGAATCACACGTGACTAGCCCATGATTAAAAGTTATGCCCGACCATAAACTGACTACCACTAAACCTAGAATCAATCCTACGAAAAGTGAGTACTTCTATTAAACTCCTTGAAGTTGGTTTTTAAATTTAATATTAAACTCAGCATAGAGCTCTTATTTTAAAAGAGATGATTTAATTACAGAGCTACTCCTCAAACCATAACAATTTCCCGTCCAAAACATATAATACCGTTTCCATCGAGGGTAATGTATTGTAATCAAATTTAACCCCCGATGCAATCTTGTTAATACTCGCGTGACCAGCCTCTATGTACCGTACCTAGGTATTGGTTTTCAATAAAGTGACCATCCATCACCAAGTCTTAGCACAACAGGGGGCGACTATATTAGAAAACCCACATCACGTGTGCTGAAGCGGTATGTGCAAGAGTTTCCTCTTAATAATTTTAGCTTGGTATTTTTATTTACGTGGAAAATATTGGAAAATTGCACAATATATTTTTAAGGTAAAATTTATATATAGTTCATATATAATGATAATATAATATTAGCGTTGTAATATTACTGTCCCAATGCTGGGCACGGGTCTCCTCTACTAATGAGAGATCGGCCTTAGTATACGACGCTGGCCCAATGCGTATTGGTAGAATTCACATACCTTCAGACTTTTTGTAGAGAAATTCTCGGGTATGCAGGTTTCCTCACGATGTTTTCCTTCACCGTTATAGCAAGCGATAATTCACAAAGAAAACACACTTAACATAGAAAAGTCAGAGGTGTATGCTCCATTTTGGGGTTGGTCTCGAACCTCCGACACTCGTCTCGGCAGAGCTATCGCTGCCACTTCATATATTTTTTTTCTACCTGCCCTTATCTTTAATCCACTTTAATGTGGGGTCGTCGCAACACACTTTTTCAAGCATGTTGCAGAAATTATTTGGCTAAGTTTTTACGACCGGCTGCCTGCCTGACGCCAACCCCCTCTGAGGGGCTGATATACAAAGTAAAATATAAATATAATAAATATTATCATCAGTATACATAAACAACAAATTAACAGATATATGAGTGATGAGATGATAAATAAAAGACATAAAACAAATTAACAATTAAGTAAATATAATGAGGCCATTCTGCCATTTATTATATCCTATATAAATCAGTAAGGGTAGTAGAGAAAAAATAACTTTTATTATTAACTACACAATGCATAGCAGTCGAAACATAATTTAAAAAAATACTTTTTTTTTATGGCAATTGAAATACATTATGCTAATGTCAAGTTAGGGAAATTGTTTTCCTACATCTAAGTTTTCGCAAGTGCAATGAAGTCGGATGTGTTCGATTTCAAGGCCCTGCTCGAGTTTTGGCGTCAATTCCTTCCAGTTTGATGTTTTTTAGACGATTTTCTCTCAGCGGAGGAATCGACCCATCCACTCGACAAAAAGCATAAAAAATCACTTATTTCAAAGCTTCCACATACTGTCCATCTTCGTTGATGTTGCTTAGATACACATCACATTTAAACCACAAACACAACTTTAGACGAAAATATGAAATCATTAAAACAAGCGACCACCCGCACCGTCAGAATTCCCGCCAAAATCCCTAAAAAATACTTAGATTAAATATCGCTCTATATTTTATCAAATGGATCTATAAAGAATAAGAATTTCAAAAGTGCGTACCTATTGATTATGCACACCGTACCTACAAATTAACAACGACCCTTAACTAACCAAAATTTTAATTGAATTACAACACCAAGATTAGAAAACGTATAAAATTATCATGTACATACAAAATGTATGAGATTATAAGTTTCGAGTTAATTTTGATAGTAATAGTTTTAATTAATTAAGCCTCTCGTAACAATTTTATGGTCCGTTATAAAAGTTGGTGAAGGTAATTATATCTTCGCTAACAAGGCTGGCGCGCGGCTACGCCTGTTATTTTAGATTTAGATCGATTTTATTACGTTTTTGTTTATTTTTTTGTATGGCTCAATAATATTTATTTATGGCTAGGTTAAGTATCAGAACTCTGTAAATATCGATCGATTACCACGATTTTTTTTTTAAATAGATTTTTGAAAAATTGTATTATCAAAGTTCATTTCAATGTTTTAAATTTTTTGCCGCTTTTAAGGATTCAAATTATGTAGAGCAGCACAGTTGGCGATACACATCAGTTTCAATTTATACAGACAGATTTTATTGGACTTGTATGTATATTTTAATTGAACGAATTCTATGGATGCCTCTACTAAATAGAAGCACTAAACATTGCTGTGGAATCTAAAAAATAAAAAAAAACCTTTGTTATTTAGATTAGTAAGAAACGTAAAATTTGCTTTTATTATGACTTAATAAGTGTTTTTAATTGCTTGATATAATGATCGTAAATTTATTTAAAACGTAGAGACACAGATAATATAATTCTGAGATTCGAATATGTGAGTCTTTATATCTCCGACATTATGTCCTTATAAATTGATGAAAAATTAAATTAACCTTACTTTTCGTTAAAACTTCTTAGTAGGGAGTCTACTTCGGAAGGTAATTAATAATATTCTTTACCAAAATATTTTAAGGTATAAGTTAAAATCTCAATGCAATTACATTTAGTAGGTACTTTGGTGAAAGATCGAAGTGAAGATATGCTAGTCTCATCATCAAGGCGAATAGAAAAACTGTTTTATTTTTCGAACTTATGAAATTAAACGCGGGCAGAATAATAGCTAGCTTGTAATTATGCACCTTATCTTTTTTCTAAAAAATAGTTAAAATTAGAATTAGAATGCGTGAAACAAAAGAATCAAATTGTTCCATAAATATAATTAAAAATAAATCTTATGTCAAGGCAATAAGAATGAAAACGATATTAATGTTAACAAGCATGTCCGTATTCCGGAGCCCGCTGCGTTTATGGGTGTAACGGTAAGTGGGACCGTGCGGTCGAACGTCTCCAAGTTTCGGCCAGATAATTAATTATGCAAACAAAAAGCGGGGTTATTGTTTCTTCTCTTCACAATGCTTAGGATTGTTTGGACGTTTTGCGTAATTTAAAAAACTCGTGTCACATGTTTTATAAAAAATGTCGCATTGAATTTTAAAATTGTTATCAAAAGACTTAACTTAATTCATTAAACGGTCGTTCCCATATTGGCAGTTGCAAGAAAAGTAAAAAACATTTTAGACAAAGAAATTGTTTGCTAATGTACAATTGGAGCATTTCCAACTCGGTAATAAGAAAAGTTAGGGGAAATCCAATTGTCAGAATCTCACAGAACATTCGATTAAGTTTTATACTGTTGTTTGAAAGTAATATTGGGTTGAGTTACTGAACCTTGCAGAATAAGTCGCCATAGTTTTCATTTAAACGACAAATAAGATATTTAATTATTTTAAAAACTAATCTTGGATTAATAGAATAAAGTAAAGATAGAGTCTTAAATACTACACTAATAAAAACGAATCATTCATCTCAACTCTCAACGTTAGTCTAAAGTTCTTTAGTTTTTCTTCGCTGTAAATAATTTATGGCGGTTGTTAAAATATGATTAGCGCAACTGGGCCCGTATTGAGACGTCACTCGGCGGGAGTTTTATGGTTTTGTTTCAATTTGAGGTTAGTTCTTTGAACCGTGACCGAACAAGCGCTCATTTGTGATGTGGGTACCACTAAGCGTAGCTTTGTTTACGTCAGTTGGAATAAATTCAACAGAATTATTGCAAGTGCCAACAAATAAAAAACCTAATAAATTATATTCACAGTCAGTCTATTTTTTCACGTTAATATGTTAATATGTTGCGGACATTTTTAAATCCAACAACGCTATATTTTAGATAAAATAAAATATATTTTATTCTACTTTTCGGGGGTTCTAATTGCGAATTTTGTCACATAGATTCACGAAGCGTAAAAAGTACGAGAGATGGCGGAGTTATAGAAAAAAGACCTAATATCTCAAATGTCAAAATGTGACATTGAGTGATTTGTAGCTAAGCTCCGCCTGTCCCGTGTTTCAAACATCACCGCTCTGGGCAGACAGCTGAGCTCTAAGCTCTACAAGGGCGCAACGGAGTTGCATACTCCCGTCCCTTTCGCACCCGTGCCGCTTTCCTATTACCGTCTCAAACATCGGATAAGACTCTATCCCATTCTATAAACGGAACTACCTAATGCTATACTTACCTGAGTGCTTTTGTGTAAAAGTTCAACGCTTTTTCACGATGCAGTGTGTATGTAAAAAGATTTTGTGAGAAGTGCATTGCATAAGGATTTCGCTGCTTTTATTGTTACTTTCATTGTCAGCAAAGTATTAGGTTATATATTATTGTGAACTTTATAGTAATTATACATAATATCTATGTGAGTAGTTTTAGAGTGCACCTTATACCTCTAGATATGAAATGTAGTATGTACCTGAAACAAAAAAAAAATTGTTAGTCACGTGATAGTTATAATTGCTATGATCTAATATTAGATAATGGGTGGACCGGTTCTGGCAGCACGGCGGTTACGGATCACGTCTAAGGTATGCCATAATGTCGAGCCCAGTATGTGAGGTGACGAGATGGGAGCAAGGCATCACATCCACGTCGTCGCCACCCATCTATATCAGTAAGCATATGAGTACGTATAAAAATTCTAGAGAAACATTTTATTAATTTTCATAAATTATTCTTCGACCGACTTTCAAAAGGAGAAGGTCCTCAATTCGTCTGTATTTTTTATGTGTGTTACGCGATATTTCCGCCAATTGTGGACCAATTTTCAAAATTATTTTTGTGTTCGATAGAGCTTATTTCAAGGGTGGACCCATATAATTTCTTATAATGGTATTTACGGATTCATCCGGATGCATGTTACTACACTCCCATAGCTAGTACTGTGTGTATAGCTCTGAACTAAACATGATGTCAATATGACGTCAGTCAAATAAAAAGTGAGGGATTATGCATAAAACGCGCACTTGCGAAAATAAACTAAGATTTCTGAGTACATTATAATTCAAACGGAATAATATAATACATTGCTTTATTTGCCAGCCTTTATGGTGCTGTAGACGAATAGCCGGCTGTGAAGCGAGAGCGGATTCGATTCCCGTACGAGACAATTTTTGTGGTCCATAGATATTTGTTTCGGGTCTGGGTGTTGTGAGACCGAAAATTTCTCGTAGTTCTTGATGACCCACGACACAAGATTCGTAACTTAGTGTGGGATCAAGAGACAGGGCTGTGAGTGTGACTGTTGGCTGTTATTTATTTATTTACATTACAACCTATATGTAAGAGGTTGTAATCATAAATACCTATCTATAAACATTTTATATTCCATAATTATAATATTTACTGTTTTATTTAAATATACCGTCATCAAATACTACGTAAAGCAAAAACACATTTCACATTAAAAGTCTACAAGCCTCGACTGACCAATAAAAATCCTACAGCATCAATTGCAGCCCTGCTGTACAGTATCGATTGAATCACAAGAACGCATTTACAGCGTCCAAATACATATTTTAATTGGCCCATGGCATCTGGTTTTAATGAATAGTCGTCTATGATCTCAAGTCTCTTGACTTGGTTGCCCTAAATAAATTACTGCGTGTCACTGTCAAATGTTCTCACAGTGTTTTGTATGTAATAAATGTGGGTATTTAGTCATAATGTGGCGTGTTTTATACTCGTAGGTATTATATTGTGATGTGGCTCAGTTTCAGTCACCTCCTTGGTCTAGTGGCAACATGTATGGGCTGTGGCCGAGAGGTCCTGGGTTCGATTTGCCAGGTCGGGCAAAGCAAATTTTCTAATTTAATTTACCCGGGATCATAGGGGGTTGACGTCAGGCAGGCCGGTCGTAAAAACTAAGCCAAATCCTCTCTGTAACATGCTTGAAAAAAGTGTGTTGTGCCGACCCCACATTAAAATGGAATAAGGGCAGGTAGAAAGAAAGATGTGGTTCAGTTTCGCTAGTCTTCGTGGGTTACAAAGTAGAAAGAAGTAAGAATAGATAAATAATATCCAATAGTCACATGTAGTCACTTTCAATTCCACAGTAAGATTCTATTCGAATCGTTGCGTTGGTCATAAACTACAGTAGACTTTGGTTATCACAAATACCCAGACCCAAAACTAATAACACAATGTAATGCCTAAAACCAGACACACTTATTTCACCTCTTCAAATTTCAAAATAAAGGTGATTTTAAACGTCCATAATATTATGAATCTAGCGGTGTTTTGAGACATCCACTGGTCCGATCAAAAGCACCAAGAAACTTAACTATGTACAGGTCTTTGTGTATTTTGTCGCATGTTGATACGTTTTCTCCGTTAATTGTGACTTAAAATAAAATTTCAAATTGCGTTAAACTTTGTGTTAATAATTTTAATACACTGGATGTTTAATGCATATTTAACAGTTTAACTGCTCATTACATCCGTATCTTAGCAACTACTAATTACGAAAAATATTTTTCTAAAGTTTAAAACATCAAGAAGATTTATAATATTGCTTGGAGTAACAGTCATGAGAACTGGAAACAGTACGTTATAATTTGATATATTAGCTAGATAAGATATAAATATAGGTAGTGTACTAAAATTAATTGTATGAGTTTTTAACATTGACTGTAATTAAATATATCTAAGTCTTCGCCTCGCAATGCCATGGAAGAGATGCTCCAAAATATGTTCTTATTATTTTAATCTCATAAGAATAGATTCAATTAATAAAATTAAAGTTGAGTAATGTAATTTAATTCCGTTCTAATATGAATTAATTGCATTTTATTGTTATCTTACGCAGAGCTTAATTAGGCTGTATTCATCTTTATCATACCTATATTTATTACATTTATCATATCTGATGATTAAACTACTGATATTTTATAAGAACTTATTATTAATCGTTATATTATCGTTATAAGCTGTTTACAATTGGATGGATTGGATTACAAAAAGATTAAGTACTGAACACATAACATAACATAAGCTCACGCCTGTATCCCCGAAGGGGTAGGCAGAGGTACAATAGTGAACTAGAACACCCACATTTCGACGAGATTAGTTCCGTCCCAGATGTGATAGGGGGCGAGCCTATCGCCATATGGGACATATATTCCAGACTCCGGGCTAATATGTATCCAATATCACTTTGCCCAACCCGGGGATCGAACCCGAGACGGCACGGCAGTCGTACCCAAATACAACCACGCAACCGAGGCAGTACTGAACAAAGTTAACAAAACCTTATCTTAATCTGTGGCACATACTTAAATGCAATTGGACTACTTATTGCAGTAACTCCCAAATCCGTTTTGAGGAGAACTCCATTTCCTTAGCGTACATGGTAGTCTTCAAAAACCTTTTAACACACAGATGTTGTGTCCAATCGGCCGTTTTAAGGGTCCCTTACATAGAGTGATATAAATAGCTCGGTTTAAGTGGCAAAGCGCGCCGCCGCGGTCCCTTCTTCCGTCTCGAGCGATAACATCGCATTAGGGCACTGTCGAAAGAATAACCGCCAGCTACTGGTTTTTGTCATATTAATATAGCTATTACGTAAATGCAGCGGATCGGTGTTCGAAATAGTGCAGTAGTTACGATTAAGGGCGACTTGTAGCGCTATTACTAATCTAGAGTTACACGTTATCTCTATTTATCCTACAGCTCACTTCTATCTTTTAATCAAGATTTGGGATAAATAATGATTTATCATGGAGCTGCAAGTGGTCTTATAGGTGTGCGGTTCGGTAATCTTAGTTTAAGTGTGAAAGACGATCGAATTATTATAACTTATTCATTTTATGACAGCCTCCGTGGCGTAGCAAGCGAGGAGCCGGCTGTGAAGTGAGAGGTCGCATTTGTGTGAGCCACAGATATTTGTTTTGAGTCTGGATGAGACCGAAAGTCTCTCATAGTTTCTGATATCTATGATTCGTATTTATTAGCCTACAAACTGGAAATGGGAAGCCGGCAGGAATTGGGTTGTATGGAATGTATTATTAGAGAACCTGTTACATGATCTCCTCGATTGCGTAGTATCATCATGGGACGGAAATAAGTTTGGTGAAATGTGGATGCCTTAGTTGCGCCTCTGCCTACCCCTTTGAGGGCAACAGTCGGGAGGGTGTAAGTATATTGTAATATGTGTAATGTACTGTTGTACTGTACATAATGTTAAATAATTTTATTATGATTTTTTGAGTGATGGATAGCTGAATATTGATTGAATGATCAAAAGATTGAACAAAAATAGTAAAAATCTGTTTATAAAATGTTCAAAAAATATCACCAAACTTTTACTGCATTGAAGTTAACTAGACACGAAGATAACTGCAAACTGGCAGAGTTCGTGAACGGATCGCTTTTTCAAATCGCGTTGTTTAGGGTTAGTCGGCGCTGACTAATGCAACGGCTGAATGGAGTCTACACTGACCGAGTAACTGGCAGCTAGTGGAGGGTTGAAAAGTGAGCATTTCCTATCAAGATAGTGAGTTTAAGTCGAATTATTTTCTGTTTGCAGCTTGTGAACTTCCATCTACATAATATTTCTTTTAATACTCATAGGGCGATTTGCACCACTATTACTAACCTAGTACCCTTAACCGACGCGAATGTATGAAGAGATTGATGAAAGTAGATGAAGCGAAAGTAGTGTGTCAGAATCGGGCGAAGTGGAAATCCATAGTCTCTGCCTACCCCTATGGGATACAGGCGTGATATTATGTATGTATGTATGTATTACTAACCTACAGTTAGTCCTAACCTAAATTGAAAAAAATATATGAATGACATGTAATGAATTAAATGCTATTCATATATTTTCTGTAATAACATGTAGTACGTACATCACATGTAATGAATTAGATGTCATTCATATATTTTTTTCAGTTTAACTTGAGGTTAGGACTAACTGTAAGTTAGTAATGGCGGTGCCAGTCGACCTTAGTTGATGAATCCTTAAACGTAACCTAAATATTTTAAGTCATGTTAAGATATTTGAGGCTACCTTATCTGTGAATATTTTATGTCGCATATCAATGTGAGTTGCTCAAAGTTAAGCAGTATTTCAATATGCGGGAATGTCATAACTTCATTCAAAAACATTGAAGATCTGCATAACTTTTGAAGTGTATAAGACTCCTGTCACAAAAAGTACATATTATTATTAGATAGGAAATCAGTTTATTCCGTACGTCTATCTACAAGTAGTAATGAGTACGCGTTCAGCAACTATTACACTTGGTCGGGGGTATAATACCCAAGAATCAATCTATGTATGTATATTTAAAAAACCGGCCAAGTACATGCTGCATATCTGATCATATACAGTACAGGGTTCCGAAGTAGGGTTGAAATATAATTTTATTGAAAGAAAGAAAAAGAAAGAAAATCACTTTATTTGTCACAGACACTAGGACACATGATAAAGATGTTAATATTTAAAGCATAGTAATAGCTAGCCGTGACTGTGACAGGTAGGTGACTCAGCATAATGTTGTGATGTGGCTTAAACCACAGTACAACGGTTTTCAGTGGTCCAGTTTATTGACCATACTTATGAGCACATAGTCCGTAATCTTATATTTATGTACTATCTGTTTTGCATAACTAACAACTTCATCTATAGTATTCAATAGAATTTGTACGCAATTTTGATTTTTACTTTAGTCGACTATAACTCGTTAACTTGTACCTATATCCTTGTTAGCCGTGATAGATTTCCTTTTAAATTCATTATATGTGCGACTACTATAAATTGTTTCACATTTCTAGAATTAACCGTTTATCTGGTAAGGGGTGCGGACACATGACTATAACAAAAATTAGCAATTTAAAGGTTAATATTTCACAAACGAATTCTTGGATCGATAAATGGTTTTCGCAAATCCTCAATGTTTTTGGACGACCTATCCAACAACATCATAGGATAATCGTAAAAAAAATTTAGTGGAGGTACCCTACATAAATTTATCTTACCATTTTGTGAACGTATTAATATGCATACTATGTAAAATTATAGCTTTCTAGTATTAATTGTTTCTGAGCTAAGCCGCGGACAGACCGACATGACTAAACTATAAGGGTTCCGTTTTTGCCATTTGGCTTCGAACCCTAAAAACCTGTATTGAAAGTGCATATTAATTTTGAACACGGCACCACACGATCAGTTCGCTATCACATCCTGGCATCTACTACAATGTACAGTTTAATTCGAGTACCTACGGATGTTCTCAGCGATTTACTCCAATAATTTCGATGGTGGGCAACGTGAGAGCCTTTTAACGATTTAATACATGTTTAAGAATTTAATAAAATGACTAAACTTGTGTAATACGACTTTCAGATGTTGTGCATTTCATAATAGCGTACAAAATCTGGGTTTTGTGTCTTATATTAAGTATAACTCTTATGTATATGAATCTACTCACGTGTTTTTCTTACTATAATATATTTGCTACATAACTACTCATATGTCGTAGCATTATAGTATCTACTTATAGATGTCAACAACACACCAATAAACACGGACGTTAAAAAATTATGGACGGCGCTAGGAACATTGAAAATGAATCAGAGCTTTCGGCCCATTCGATCTATCGTCACGTAATGGCGTGTGTATGCGTAGGGCACTTTTGTACAGGCGCGTTTGTGTGCGTGGCTTCTCTGTGGCGTCTGTTTAACTATAGACGAGATGGTGTCCTTCTTTTTCTTTACGTTCGTGCCAATAAAATAAGATTTGAAAATCCGAGACCCCGCGTCTCCGTAAAATAATGTATTTATGTAATAAAAGTAATTTAGAGACGTTGAAAAATAAAAAGTATTGCAGCATTACATGTAGGTACATAATTATCTAGATACATTAATGACTAATAGAATATTACCTAAGTCAACCGTCAATTCAATACACATTAAGGTAAATTATAAAATAATACATCGAAATACATGAGTAATCGAAATGTCAATTATTAAATTTATATTAAAGTTTAACAGTGATTTACGATGTGAAATCCGTGAAATAGAAAGCAAAGGTTGCGTTTAAAAATACGATTGCCATTTGGTTACTCAATAGTCTTGTGTAACATTGTTTTAGCAACCTTTTACTTTGTAATACATAAGTTATATGTAATTGCGAAGTTTTGCTGTCATACAAAACTTGAGCATAAGGCTTAGAAAGTTCGTCTAACTTCACAAGAATGTTAAATAGGAAAGTTTGTTAGGGTGAGAAGGGCGAAAAGTGTTTTAGTTCACGCCTCTTTCTTTCACCTGCCTTTATCCCACTTTAATGTGGGGTCGGCACAACACACAAGTGTGTTGCGGAAAAAGTTACTTTTGTTTTTAACTGGCTTGAAGTCAACCCCTATCGTACCAGAAAAGTATTTTTCTTTGAACTTTGCCCGACCGATTCGAATCCACGAATCCAGTTTACCGTCGACATACGCTGACTAAGGTGACGAAATTAAGTATAATTTAAGGAAGTGATACAATACTATAACTTAGAATTGATGGTAAGCACAGTTTAGTCCGAATATTATAGCTCTTACTTATAAATAAAACGTGTAAAAAAGTAAATTTAAACAATACTTTGTCTATATCACTCTTAAATTGTATGACATAAGAAAGAAATGAAAAAAGGAATGGGAAAATAAATCGCCCATTTAGTGTTCATAATAAAAGTATGATATAAATGAGCCACGTGTTTTTGCACCATAATAATGTCATTAATTTCCATAATTTATAAATTCCCTTCCGACATAATACTTAAAAAAAAAACAAATTAAATAACCTACTATACATAATTAAAATGTTATTTAGTAAAAAAAAATGCAAGTAGTAATAGTCAAAATCACAGCGTAGCTGCGTAGTTGCAAGTATGCATTATAAGGTATCGGGTTAACCCCGAGCGGCACCTACATATCGAGTGACGGCATCGGAAGTGGCGTGGGCGGGAAACGGGACGCGAGTGTGCACACCGCCTTATTTACAAGTGTGCAATACTCTTTACTATGATAGTATATAAATAAAGTAAGTAAGCTTTATGTACTGGTTGGACATTCATTTTCTATATTAAGAATTAAAGTACATATTATGTTGAATGAAGTGGAATCGACACAAAATGTAAGGTTATACCAAAAAT
Source organism: Clanis bilineata (assembly GCA_036417725.1). Lineage (NCBI taxonomy): Eukaryota > Metazoa > Arthropoda > Insecta > Lepidoptera > Sphingidae > Clanis > Clanis bilineata. Next base: position 6,356,208 of record CM071142.1, read on the forward strand.
GGATGCTCTTCGTTGTTGCCAAATGGTACCAATCTAGGAGCCAAGTAACATTATAAGGCATGTTTTATCCGGCAACAGCGACACGTCTTCCTTCTCTTCGTATGTATTATGCAGTTGTCAAAGCGGTCGTTTTCTTTCCACTGTCGTCTGACTTTCGTCCTGGGACTCGCGCCCGGTTTCTCGAGACTGATGTAGTGTTATTAGTTATTCAATCAAAAGTTAAAATTGAGTCTCCAGAAGTGCTTAAACACTTTAAAAAGCAAAATTGCGAAGTTTTTTTAATAGCAATATCAAAAAAGGTCCAGAGGTCTTCTATCTTATTGAGACTTCTGATTTGGATTTAGGCCATTGTTTTTTTTTCTTTTAGTTAACAACATATGAAAAACACAAATAAGATAAAAACTCGCTAATAAACTTTTAAAAAATTTAATACACTACAAAAAAAACTACCTACATCATTTTAACAAGTGGAATATGAAGACCTCACGCTTACCACAAAAACTTAACGATCGAATTAGCTAATTAATGTCTCATTAGAACAAATATGTACCGCAAGGTGGAAAAATGTCGTTTCGATGACCATTTACAGTCTCAATTTACATACATTCTTAGCAAAAACTCTGTCAAGATGCTTCGTATCCCGCTGGTGTAGAATGCCTTGCCTCGCTCATTTCAGTAAAAAGTACATTTGTCTAGAACTCTAGCCTCTTTAATTCTGACATATTATTCTGACATTCTAAAATTCTTTATGTGAGACTAGCTTTTTCCTATGGCTCCGGTATCGCTATTTTATATTAAACTATTTTCTAACTAAAATACTTTTAAATAATGTTTTCAAAGCATATCTTATAATTATGCAGTATATTGTCGGTCCCGGAAAGCTTTGCTATACACTCAACATGCTACAATACCGTAACAAACACCCAAACATCAGACCTTTGTATATATTAGTGCAATAGCGCTATGAATGTAAATTACAAAAATTCAACTAAATTGTAGAAGTCATTTTTCTTGTAATTTAATTACTGACATGTAAGACGAATTAAAAATTGTACGTTGTTAACATAAAGATCCTGTTTGAAGATAACGCAGCCGCCCGCCTACTTCCTATGTCTGATATTAATTTCGGTATGTTTCGACTTTCCAACTATGTTGGTAATAATTTTGCGTTTGCTTAATTCATGTTTATGAATATGCATCGTCGCATAGCTTTCTCTCTGTAACATTTCGTAGGTGATTTTTTTGCTTACATAAAATTAGACTGTAATTTCTTTGCCATTTAGAATATGAGTTTTTGGCTTCAATTTTATAATTCTAGTGGCAAAGTCAGGTAGTGGATAATGAGTAGCTTTGGATATCTCAAACGTGTTATTTTATAAATATCAGGCTATTTTTATATAACTGTGTTATAGTGTATCTATGGTCTAATCGCAGAATATGATGTGCTATGAATCGGAAAGCAGGTAGCAGTGGCGAACAGTCCATACAACCCGATTCCTGCCGGGTTCCCGTTGCCAGATTGTAGGTTAATAAATAAGTAGTTTCTAGGTATTATCTTGAAGAGAAAGTAGGATTGGCTTTTCTTTTGGGATAAGGGCAAATGGAAGGAAAATATGATAGTGAAATAGGTAAGCTGGCGTTTTGATTAATACTGAAAAAATCTATGACCAAAATAATGTTACTAAATATTACCTAATTATAACAAAAGTCATTGCATAAAAAATATATTTTCGAAACCCGTGTGAGTGACATTAAAGCACTGGGAAATATACTGTTTTGAGTTTATTTTTTAGGGAAGGCATTGTTTACCCAATTACAGTGTGCGTGTGTGCCTCACCCCGCCTGTTTCTTGTTTAAGCGAAAACAATAAAGGAAATTGCATTTGATATTAGAACCCCCACCAGTGATTACGAAAGCAATCTATTTTAATGTAGTTGGTTGCGTTATCAAAAACATTAACTTTGTAGATGTAAATAAAAAATAATATATAATAGAAAACTCTATACCTAAGGCTAATATGTGTTATGCGTCATATAGAAATATTGCAATGAGACTCCTTCATTTTACATCACAAATTATAATTAATATGATTCACTCTTATTTTTTTAAATATAATCACTATGAAAAATAAAATCATAAAAATAATATTAGCCCTGTAATATTACTGTCCTACTGCTGGGCACGGGCCTCCTCTACTAATGACTAATGAGAGGGGTTAGGCCTTAGTGTACCACGCTGGCTAATGCGGGTTGGTAGACTCCACATACCTTCGAAATTCTTGTGAAAAAAGTTTTGGGTATGCAGGTTTCCTCACGATGTTTTCCTTCATCGTTATAGCAAGCGATATTTCACAATGAAAATACACTTAACATAGAAAAGTCAGAGGTGTATGCTCCATTTACCTCCGTCATTTATCTCGGCAGTCCGTACCATTCCCAACTGAACTATCGCTGCTTATATGTGTATATAATATATATATATATATATCACTATGAAAAAAAATACAAAATCTTTTTTACATTTAAGCAAATCAGCCAACATCGTAATGTCGAAATAGACCAAAGGTAAACCGATTTGAAGTTAATAGTGAATTCGCATCACATACCTTCCGATTCGGGGGCCTTATTCCGTAGGCGTTAAATCCACTAATACATTTCGAGCCCAATGTCGACATCGGGCCAAAAATCAGGGCGAGCCGCGCCGCCCTGCATAGCAAGCAGCCGGGATTGGACCGAAAATGTTTTTTACACACTTACTCGGTTTTGCCGCGCAAGTCTTTAAATTAGGCGGTTTGTACTCAGTTTTTATAGAATAATTTTTACTTGAAAATATTTAAGTGTCGATAAAAGTTTTTTGTTTTGAATTTTTGTATTATATAATTTAATTATTTGTCAGAATTTTTGCCAGTTTTTGTCCACGCTATTACCATCTGTTTTGTGCTGTTAACTTGAAAGGTTTAAATATATAGATAATTTATACCGATGTATTACCTACATAATTAGTCGCCTCCTTGGTCTAGTGGCAGCGTATAATGGTTGTAAACCGGGAGGTCTTGCGTTCGGTTCCCAGGGCAAATCCATATCTTCTAATTTATTTTGCCCGGGACTGGATCTCTTAAAGGAAGGTTCACGTCAGAGAGGCAGCTAGTCGTAAAAACTAAGCCAAATCCTTTCTGCAACATGCTTGAAAAAGTGTGTTGCACCGACCTGAAACTATTACCTACATAATTATTATTCAGGCAATATTTTAATAAATTAAAAATTGTATGGCAGTTTTACTGATCAAATTAAATCTGCGCCAAATTAATGTTATATGGTTTTAGTTTAGTTAAGAAATTAGTTATTTTTATTGTTACCAACTGAACATATCTTACATCTACTCGAGCCCTTGAAGGATTATCGACGCCAAGACAAACACATATAAATAGAAAACATCATATAAATATTTCATTCGCCGGAGCACATTGTTATTCTTTCTGGTCCATTAGGATGTCCCGCATTACGACTTAATACTTCTTTACGATGACATAGAGAAATTAACGTCACAGAAATTATCATAAAGCCACAGTATATTTAAAAGAATATTCTAGTGCAAAATTACGGGACATTAAAACCATTTTATATGCTTATATATAACATATAATTAGGTACATTTAAACACTTAATATTCGTGAAATAATTAACAAGTAAAAAAATAATTCTTATTTTTTTCGGATTAAACACATTAATTTAACCATTAAGGTCATGCGTTTATTAAGGACTAAATACATAAATAAATAACACCCAACAGTCACATACATAGTCCCAATCCCACACTAAGATCAAGTCTTGTGTCGTGGATATCAGGAGCTACGAGAGACTTTCGGTCTCACAACAGCCAGACCCGAAACAAATATCTGTAGGCCATACAAACATTGGCTCGGTGCGGGGATCGAACCGCGGCCTCTCGCTTCACAGCCGGCAACTCGCCCGCTGCGCCGGAGCCTGTCTTGATTTATCTATGACTTGCTTGCTATTACTAATCCTAAACTCGTAAAATAAGTACTTAAAACCTAAACTCCGTTTACCGTACAACTCACTCCTATCTTTAAATCGAGATTTGGGATAAATAGAGATTTATAGCGGAGTTGCAAGTGCTCCTAATATTTTAGTTAATTAAACTATTGGCTTGTATTTTTTTCAAATCAGCTACTGGCATACTACAGGTACTGCGACACGAAGGGTTGTGACTAGATCAAAAACTAAGTACGGTGATATCGAATTTTGAGCCTGAGCAATCGCCATCTAGTTAATTCGTAAGCTGGTACAGCAACAGTAACAACAAAGGCCAACTTTTCGCTATACGTGACACTTTCTAAGCTTATGCTTATAAGTATTTATATACTGTCGCTAGCCGCAGACTATCTCGGCCGTGCACCGCAAAAGGTGCCTTTACCCTACCATTGACGGCAAACTTACAAGCAGGTCAAACAATTTTTGACCAAGGACAAAAAATAACAAGAGTCACGCAATACATGTCTGCATATAAATAACATTACTGGAAACTGCCTCGGTGGCGTGGTGGTATTTCGGTACGACTACGGTTCCGAGGTCTCGGGTTGGATCCCCGGGTCGGGCACAGTGATATTGGATTTTTCCATATCAGCCCGGAGTCTGGAATTGTGCCTGATATGGCGATAGGCTCGCCCCCTATCACATCTGGGACGGAACTAAGCTCGGCGAAATGACCCCGAAGGGGTAGGCAGAGGCGCACTAGCGAACTAGAACACCCATTCTAGTTCGCTAGTGCGCCTCTGCCTACCCCTTCGGGGATACAGGCGTGAGCTTATGTGTGTATGTGTTACTGGAAACCAAGGTAGGTCTTGTAAACTCTCGTTGACAAATTGATTAAGCTGGTCTATTAATGTCTTAAGCCTGAAACAGGTTTAAAGAGCGATGCTCTGATGATTAACTCATTGTTTCAACCATAGCGGGACTAGTTTTCGGTTATGCGTAATTAAAATGATATAAAAAGTCATAAAACTGTTAATTAAGTCATTTTGTGATATATTTGCTCTCAACGATGATATATTATAGCCTATTATGATGGTTTATGACTTTTATGGGCACTCTAGGTGAGCATGCGAAGTAATTTCGACACTTTCTTGTAACAATAGAAATCTCTATGAGAATGTAAAAAAATATTGAGTGGTTTCAGTGATAATTATGCCTAGCACGATATGATAAAAAATAGTTAATAAAAGCAACTTAAACCACATAAATACGAATAACGGCATTAAAGAAACAACCTACAATAATAGTCGCTACGAACTTTTTACAAATGCATACAATTTTTATCAATGACCACAACGTATGAGAGTTTCAAACTGTCGAGCGAGTTAGGGAATCCCTTTCTCAGCTGGGCTATTAAATCCTACTTTACGACGCACTCGATGTAGCTTTGAACCGTTTATACACCCGAAATACTAACCTTAATTGGCATATCAAGATTATAGCTATGTAATTGGTTATTTTATGGTTGTATTACAGATTGATTCGCAGGACGTGTCGTGTTTTTAAAGATCAATCCGTCGTGGGCGTTTGATTTGAGCGTTACGACTTTGATTGCTTTGTTATGTGGAGGAATTTAAATTGGCTTGTCGGCTTGTTATTTATTGGTGTTTTAACATAGCTGTTGTTGAGCAATTTCCTCATTTGTATAACTGTTATAATAGCGTAGAAGGAATCGCATTATTCATGCCGTTTTCTGTCTATTTTAAATTAAATATATTTTTTGTATTCATTTTCGTATAGGTATAAACCTATAAGGATCTATTTTTTGGAATCTCCTTCGGTTTATATTACTCATCATGTCTAGATTGTTACAAAAAGTGACGCCAAAATATCGTCAATAATAATCTATCAACTTGTAAGCTACATACTGATTTCTTAAGTTTACGCGAATGTTATACATTGAAATAAATACGTTACAACAAAGACTGCAAAGCCTTCGAAACGTCGGGAATAAAAATTAAAAACCTAATCGTGATAAAATCCGTAAAAATACTGTTATTTCAATTGTAAGCTACATAATTATGACCCTTTTCCAAAACTGTATATTTCTTTCCAAACATTCCATCCAAAAATGCATTCAAAAAGAAAACGAAACAATGCATTAATTCATTTTACATTTCGTTAAACAATAGTATTTCAATTGCAATTTTCGGCAACAATATTCACATTTCGCGTTTCGCGCGTACAATATCAGTTTCATGTTTTTACGTCGCTCACAGCAAGCCGCGTAAATTCGAAACGCCTGATTCTGGCGTACACCAGTATTTTAATTACTCGTTTCGAGAATGATTTATGTTTGAACACACATACAAACGCACAAATGGCACCAGTGTCACTGATGGTTGCTAATTGGTTTTTATTTTTTATTAGGAGTCGACATCAACTTTTAAAAATAAAGTGATCTAATATTAACTGTTACATAAAAATAATAATTATAACGTCGTTATCAAAGCCATATCTGCTATTGGCATTTTTTTGAGATTTCAACATTTTGACTAATATGACTAAGTAGTTTGCCACCCAAACTTAAGACCCAAAGAACCACTATGTGCTTCTAGTGATTACACGCGGAATTATGAGCGCTAGAAAAAATATTCTATCAATACCTGTTTTAGATGAGAATGTTTTAACTCCAAATCTCAAAGCACATATCAGATATTGATTTAACAACGACGATAAGTAAGTTTTCTCTCGGAGGTTTTTGACGTCAAGCAGGCAACCGGTCGAAAAAACTAAGTTTAATTGCCAACCCCACGTTAAGGTGGGATAAGGGTATGTGGTCAAAAAGAAATAAAAGACAGTTTTTTTACTAAGAAGATATAAAAAAAATCTGCAAAATGAAAACAATCGAAATGCAGTCACGGTTTTTTGCATCCGTTGAAGGAATATCCCCTCTTTGCTTTGACGCACCGGCGCTTTGCGTCGAATAAATATCCATATAAAACAACTTTTAACTAGAACGTATGCGATATGTTCTCGTGCGATATCGCCGTCTTTACTATCTTTACGTGGAATTAGTTACTACACTACTCAAATCGGCTTTCGTAAAAGCGTGCGAAAATCGTACGTTTCGAAAGTGTTTCGAAATATGGAAGTCGTTAAGAAATATAAAGTTGGACACGGTCCGAAAGGAAATTGGAGTAGAAAATAAAAATAAAACGGGGTCACGGTTCGGCCGTTCTCAGACACGGAGGCTGCATCACTTGCCCAACTAGTTATACGTGCCTAATACGAACACTCTGTGGGAAACCCAACGTGATCTGCATGTCATTCGAGAACATTCTATTTGCATTAGAACTGCAATAACTTGTTTACTCGGGTATTTTTTTGTGAATTTTGGATTCCAAACTTTTTGTGTGATATACTGGATTCCTTATGAATTTAGCTCCGGAATGATATTAGTTAACGAGGCAGAAACTATCTAAATGACCAGATTTTTGATAATTTTCGATATCATAGTAATAAAACTTACCTGGATTACTGAAACAATATCTACTTTTTAAAGGCTTACATACATTGTCATGCCCCATACAATTTTAACAGTCATAGTGCCCTGAAATAACAACACGGCATTAAAATTTTGAGTTGCTTTTAAGTACTTGGCCATCAGTTATGCTCTTTTAAAATCTCAAGTCAATAACCTGACTGATACGTATGTATAAATCACATATGTATAAATTATGCATATTCTTACGAAATCAAGTTTATAATATCAATTTACTATCAAATTAAAATCTGTTTAGGAATGTATTAAGCCATCGGTCGCGATATATACATATAAGTATTCCATTTTCTGATACATGAAATACTAATTTTAGACCATGGCTTTGGTTGCAATTATTTCGTATTTTTTTTCACTCCATGATTTTACAAGTCATACCTCTGCTTCCGTCCGAGAACACAGGAGTGATTACTTATGGTTAGTACTGTATGTATAACTAAAATATTTTTATAAAATCAACTTAGTCGTTTGTAAGATATTTTTTTAGGTAGATACTTTTAATAACATTATACTACTACGTTCTTTTAATACTAGTACTGCTTACTGAGTTTTAACAACATAATCCAATATTTTAGTTATTGTTATATACTATAGGCATGCAAATGTAGTTCTTAAATAATATTAAATGAACATCGGAACGTATTTCTGAGAAACCTTTTTTGCAAAATTAGAAATCGGCGCTCCTAGAATCTCAATACGACTCGCTTTCTCTGACCACCCCCGTAACAATTGCCTTTAAATATTTTTTTCTTGTTCACGTAAATTCGTGAACTCTAAACAGAAACTTGCGCAATGTCCATTCACGTAAGGCCTTTGTTATTCTGGTCCTCGGTATTGTACCGTTACTGTGTAGATAAAAACTACAGTCTCTTTTGTGACTTAACAAAACCGAATATGATTTACTAGTGTCGTATACTTTGCGCAAATGAATAGACTTTTGTGAAATTGTTTTATTTTATAAAGGTTTCAGATTTTTATGACTTGTCATAAAACCATAAATTAATGTTATCGATTCTAGTCGTGATGGTTTTGTTTTGTCCCTTTTGTTTGATAATAATGTGCACTTATATTTTTAAATTGTCCCTAATTGTCCGTATTATGTTTAGAAACAATTGTGGTATAGATTATGAAGTTCAATTACAAGTGTGTAGTTAATTCTATTATTTTGATATGTATTTTTGTGAAATTTTCTTTAGATGGAACGTATATCGAACCTTATATGCTTCGTTTTAAAAGAATTTATGTGCTATTAAATGGTATTATTCCGATAAATTCCAACAATTAGTTCAAATGTCGAACTAGAATTTTATCCATTGCACAAAATAAAATACCATGTTGCACTTTGAAAAATTCTTTAGCTTAAAAATGTTAAGAGCTTTTACGATTAAGAAAGCAATAACAAGTGCCTAGCCAACTTCAGCTCGTCAGACTGAAGCCAACTTGTTTATTTTCAAGAGATATAGCGGTCACAAGTTTTTCTCTTCTAAAGAACTCCCATGGGCTTTGAACAACGCTAATGTAACATTAACCTGCAAATCAAGTAATGTGTATGTGAGAATTCAAATTTATATTCATTCTCTTACGTAAGAATCACTTCGTTCCCACTTTATTGTTCATCCGAGTTACTCCGGTTTATTTATTGCTTTTGAATAAACATAAACAATTGTGTAAGGCATAGATATTTTGCTTCGTGTAAACTTGCTTTTATTGAGGACTTTGAGATTGTTTATGAATAAATTAATTTAATTAAGAGAATATGTAAGGTTTAGATGATAAATTAAAGTTTGTGGGATTCTCATTCGTTACACTCTGCTGCTTACTTTTACGGCTATATACAAAACAATTGCGAAGCGTTCGATTTACGATCGGCATTTGTTCGTTTCTAAATTTAAATCGTTAGGCTCGGGACAAACAATTTGCGGATTGCGAGCAACGGTGTCTTGTCGGGCGACACTCGCCTCTGCCACCTAGCGTGATTTAGGAGTTTGCTGTTGGACTTAAATCATAGCGAGTGTCGTCTTCGAGACCGGAATACGTATGCTTTTTGCATTTACAAAGCTTGAATGTGGCCACCGTTGCACTCAGTACACACCGACTCAAGAAATATGGTTTGTTTTGGTTCTGTTTTGACGTTTCATATCCGAACATTAGCCCATGTAATTCATAGTTCTATCTCCAGCCCCGTTTTATTGCGGTATATTTAGATATTTACTCCGTCATAATTTTAATATGTAGTATTTTTGCAGTCGAAAGCTGCACTTAAGGTTCATTATGGTAATTTGATTACAACGTGCGAGTGATGCGCTACAATGTTATTATACAGATGTATAATTAGAGACGGTAACTCACCTAAAATTACACACGGTAGGTAATCTAAAAGCGGTACGAACAGTAGCAATCTCGGTTCGGTGACTTATACTACAATCACATTGAATTCATACAAAACTGACCCTGTATTTATTCGTATGTAAACTATAGACGCTACGGTGCCGCTATGTTACATTATTTGTACTTTAATAATAAAAAATACTAATTAACTTTCTCTATCGGATATACAATTTTGTACTAGTGAAAAGAAAACGTGTAGTATCACTGTTCGACACTCGTCTATATAGTGGTCCAGGTAAGAAGCGGATTTATCGAACTTATTCAGTTTCGCGCGGTGCGGCGCACGAGTTCAGAGCGCGAGAGCGGTGGCGCGTCGCTCGGATCGCTCGGTTCGCTCGGCACGCTCGGTTCGCTCGAGTTGGTCGACTCGCACGGTGGGAGTCGCGTGGCGCGGAGTCGCGCGGGGCGGCATCGCGGCGGCTGGCGACTGTGGGCGGGCGGCGCCTCGGCCGCGCGCGGCGCACTGCCGCGCCGCCGCCGCCGCCGCGACGCCGCCCCCTCGCACCCGCGCACCACACCGACACCCCCGCACACACGCACCCGTCACTGATTAAAAATTCTTTACAAACTTTCTTCTCCAGACGCCACGTAAATGTGCATCAACACGGCCTACGCAAAACATTCTCAGAGGTCAATGTTAAGCGTGCGCTTGCACCAACAAATCTCCGCCCTGCTCATTGCATCAACAACATAAAATCTATCTAAATCGTCACTATTGAGTTACAAGCTCCTCTCGGAATATTTTACTATCTACTGTCCGGTAGATAATCTTTTTTTCTACCTGCCCTTATGCCGCCTTAATGTGGGGTCGGAGAACACACTTTTTCAAGCATTTTTGTTGTAGAAAGGATTTGGCTAAGTTTTTACAACCGGCTGTCTGCCTGACGTCAACCTCCTCTGGGGAGTTAGGTACTCTACATATTATGAATCTTAAAACTTTTACAGCAACCAATTATTTTCACGTACCTATATACATACATAGGTAGGTACACGAATTCTATCATACATGAAAATGGAAATAACTTGTACTATAATAAAGTCCAGTTTACGAAGATTCTATCGAACGAGTTAAAATACTGGCAGCGTCAAAGTAACTCAATAGAAACTAATTCAGTGAGGTCCGTCTCGCACGTAACTTAAGTTTTACAGGCGGCAAACTACATAAATGGTAGAAACGCGTATTACGCCCGATTGCCCCCACAACTTAAGTGCGAGCCGGATTAGAAGCAGACCGTATTCATAGTCCGGTAAAAATTATTTTTCCTTTTTTTATAAACCAGGCTAGCATACGTTACATGATATATCTCGATAACCGACTGTCGAGTTGTTATCTACATGTTGTCTATATTATTGTATGAAAATAAACGAGGACGTATATGTTAGTACCCGTAGACAAATAGATAAAACCGGTTATAACACGACAAAAAGCGTAGACAATATTTTCTCGCGGCGCGCATGCTAGGCGGGCTGAGTCTTACGTTAATTAACTTTCATTTGGATATCAGGCTTTATTCAATTATATCTAGTAACATATTTGGAGACATTAAAAAGTTATTATTATAACATTTCTATCATCGTTTAAGTCAGTGTTTTTATTGTGTAATTTATTTCAAACTAACCCTATTCCACCCTATTCCCACGGGAACCGTAGATTTTCCGGGATAAAAACAGCCTATGTGCTATTCCAGACTAATCTATGTCAAATATGCCCATATGCCAAATATCTTCTAGATCGAGAAAAAAATCCAACCATCCAAACTTTAGCATTTGTAAAAGTACCTATTATTATAATCAGTCAAATATAATTTCCAAATTATTTTTCATTTCATCATCATCATTATCAGCCATAGAACATTTATATATTTATATTTTTTTCATTTTTATTTATTTATATATTATTTATAATTTCTCATTTTTCAAATTCAGAACTGGAGCACGAATTGTGATACAAAACGTATTTAATTAATTAAAAACATAAAATACCTCAATCGCAATATTCGTACATCAATCACTAGCTATGAATGAGGTCCCGCGGCCGCCACCTACGGCGAGCTCACAAAGAACCCCTCTAATCGCCGCCCCCCTCGCGCCGGCCCCACCCCTCGCACCCCGGAAAAGCGTGACGACCCACAAATATAATTTTAGGTAAAACTTTCCCCTGATCGGTAGCTGCCTACTGTTTTCGGGTGCTTTATTTGAGGGTATTTTTGTTGATTGATTTGCATAATGTTTTGGAATATTGTAGGCGCGATTATGAGCGGGGATTTTCTTTATTAAGACCGCCATGTAGCATTCACTACATAAAGATACAGGGAACAAGTATGTATGTAGAAGAATAAATAGTGCAGTCATGGTTCGTCGAGCTGATTTTCCGTCCCATGATGTGTTGGCAGCAAAGACATTCAACAGTATATAGACGGGACAACAGCACAAAACTTGTGATCCAAAAGTTATGACCTCGTGGTCATAAGTTAAAATATACGCGCGCCAGGCTGGCCAGCGTAATAATATTGAGAAAATAAACTTATATTAATAATAATAATAATATTAGCCCTGTTATATTACTGTCCCACTACTGGGCACGGGCCTCCTCTACTAATGAGAGGGGTTAGGCCTTAGTCTACCACGCTGGCCTAATGCGGATTGGCAGACTTCACATACCTTCGAAATTCCTGTGAAGAAATTCTCGAGTATGCAGGTTTCCTCACGATGTTTTCCTTCACCGTTATAGCAAGCGATATTTCACAATGAAATTACACTTAACATAGAAAAGTCATGAGTCAAGAGGTGTATGCTCTATTTTGGGGTTGGTCTCGAACCTCCGACACTTGTCTCGGCAGTCCGTACCATTCCCAACTGAGCTATCGCTGCTATAAACTTATATTACGTGATTGTTAACCATTCACAAAACATTCTAGGGTGCAAATTGTAATAACCGACCTCGCATTGTAATAAGTGGTTTATGGCGGTACTGAAGTTTGAGATCACTTTTTTTGTATAGAAGCTTGCTTGATAGCCCCTCTATAGTTAGTAATATTAAATCTCTTTGGATGGCAGGCAAGTCATTCGCTATATCGGGTACGTCCAATCCCGAGCAACTTTCGATGATTTTTCGTAATTTATAATGGCCAGTCCTATTACATGAACTTAATGTACTACTGTTGTCTCTTATGAAGAAAAATTGTCTTTTTAAAATTGTTTACGATCCGTAATTCGCCTATCGGCGTATCCACGCCTTACCTTCTAGTAAGCGTAAATCCGAAACTCGTAAAATGTCCATGGCCATCATAAACGTACCATAAACTAATCAATTTGAAACGAGAAATAACATGATTGACCTACGTCCATAAAAATAATTTTATTATGAGGGGTTTTTTACTATCATAGCAAGGCAAAGCTCTTTAAACCGTATAGCCTTAACAACTTTTTTAATAATAAATGTGCGACTTGATTTTGATATTTAACCTACTTAACATTCATTAGAAAACCCATTTGAAAACATAAATAATCATAAATCAATAAATATAATACTAGTGTTGTTAGTAAAGTAATAATTTATATCGATAAATAACCATATTTCACAGTTTGCCATCATTACACTCGCAAATCAGTTTGTTAGATAACAAAAGTATTGCAAATAGAATGTCATACACAATAGTCATCGCAATAAACAACGACACATGATCGTCATAGACAGCGAGGTGGCATGGCGCGTCGAGCCCGCCACGCCGCGCCGCACCGCCCGTTTTACCGTTCACAAAATCGCGACACACTTTTTAATTTATTTCGTCCACAAAAAGCTTTTTGCTGTTTTATTTTCATTTCAACGGAGACTTGCGCTGTAGCGGGATCTCTATTTTTATTTATTCCACTCGGTATTTTTCTTTTTTTTTCAATTTCGTCCCGATCGACGCGGACCCAGGCGGAACGCAGACTGATCTCATTTTAAATTGAATTCGTCTCCACTTTGCATTTTTCTTTGGCGTTCCTATGTAACCGTTCTAATTGGCGATGTTTGTGATAGTATTGTTCTTTTTCTAATCAAAACGCTTGTTATATCGCGGAAAAATACAGCCCGAGACTGATCGATAAGGTTGCGTGATACCATCGCCTTTAAGTAGTTAAAAAGCTTTTTGCAAATTACTTTTTCTTTTTACTTTATGAACTCACGTTTACATCGCTTTATGTTGTGCTAATAATGTTTATGTTGTTATAAATGTAGTAAATTAAAGCGGTAATGAAAAGCAATCAAATGTTATCGTAAACATTATGTTGGCTCAATTCGAGCGCTTGTCAGTGTGTCGGGGTACATCGCATGTGGAAACGACACGACAGTATCCCGCATATGATTAAAGTTTTGTTTTCATTGATGTGTTTGCATATAAGATGGCAAAATATTCTACATGCAAAAATAGATATCTCTATTTTATCATGAAATTTCTTAAAATTTTCCTCTTTAGTGTATTTCAGGAAATAAATTCATAGTTAATTAGCATTAACAGGCTACAGATTTTTTAAATTTCAAACTAGTCGTGTATTATTGAATCCCCATAATCAAAATCCATGCATTCATCAAATAACGTTCAAAAATTTTAAAACTATTATTCTAACGAATCTATCACATCTCGTCACACGATGCGTCGGGAAAACAGTCATTGATAGTGACTGCTACTCGATAGTCGATACTCGATATCGACTTAATGAATATGTATGCAAGCAGGTGCGCGCCGCCGGCACACGATTAAATACAAGCCGCTGACAATTTTTGTATCGAACATCGATGGATGAGTTATCGATGCTTGATATCGATAAACACAGTTGTAGCTTTGTAATTAAATGTAAGTCATAACTGCACTGCTACTTAATTATAACTCGTGTACCTATTTATTTATTTTTAAATTATTTATTGGAAACGCCACACCATGGACATGTCAATAAACAATCATAATTTCATGTTTGCGATGGAATGGTCGATGTACGATCATATTTACAGGTGTATGATATTAAATAATAGCCTTTAATATGCTATTATTTTAATACAACGCTCATTACGAAATTAAGCCTATTTATTGCAATGTGCGTGCACGTTATCTCAATGTAGTAAATATAAACTTCAGAGAAGGAACAAAATCTTAGACCAATATTTTTAATACTGATTGTGAACCAGTGGCGTGCATTTCATATAGACAAAGAGACGTTGTCTACCCTGCCAATTTGCTATAATTAAGTAATGAAAGAAAAAAATGGGCACCAAAAAGAGTTTATCAAACAACGCTGGATGTGTTATTTGAAATCGACGCGAGAACGATCATGAATGGTTGTAGTAATGCAAAAATAAATTGAAGATAATAGTTATGCAAGATTTTTGTCTGCCCTAATCTAAATGCCTGTGCAGGTCACTGCTGTGAACCATTACCTACTGTATGATTTTTTAACATATATTAATTCTTTGTTTGTTGGTCGGGACTAATTCTAATCAGTAACCATTGATCTAACTTTAAAATTTTTTCATCAATAAGAACCTTTATTATATTTTTATTCTATTAACTATTATTCTAGCAAAAGTCAAAATGCGGAAGAGGATAGAACAACCTTCTATAAAAAAACTTAGCACTTAGATATGACATCAAAAGACATGAACTTCCCGTTTCGTCTCTAAGGGATTGCAATCGATTCAACGCGTGTAAATCCTTATATAAGTCATCCATAAACACAGTCAATATCATGGTGCAGTTAAACGACGCGTGATAGCACTGATAGCGCCAGCCGACCTATGGACGAGACGAGTCGTGAAGTGGCATCAACACCCACCGACTGCGGCATCAGCATCGGCTACGGTACATCTCTACTCTACTATCGATTGTATCTAATTTAAATTTTTCAACCGATTTCCAAAAAGGAGGAGGTCCTCAATTGGTCTGTGTTTTTTTTATGTATATCGCCGTTGCGATATTTCCGCCAAATGTAGACTGATTTCCAAAATTCTTTTTGTGTTCGATAGAGCTTATTTTAAGGGTGGTCCCATAAATTGGGTTACGATCGGATTTGAAGTCGGTTTGTTAAGTTTTTAAACTTGTGATTATTTAGTTAATTTTAGAGGTCTTGAGAAACTCACTAAAAGGTGTTTTAGTTCAATTTATACTGAATTAAATCTGTGTTGTATTGCGAAATATGTATGTTGAAACATTTTAAACCAAATAATATTATCGACAAATAATATTGTCGATGACATTTTTGTCGTAAGATTTTTTTTTCATTATGGCCGTATTATGCAATATTGTCTTACAATTTGTATGAAGTTGTAATGCATAGCTACCTGCATGACGGGATCATTTATATGTATCTGCTAACTAATTACATCGTGCCACAAGTTGAGATAAGCGAAGACGAATTATTAAGATAACTATTATAAGTTACGAGACGAGTAATGCTGACATTTCGGACTGACCGGGTGCATTTAAAATGATTAGAATCAATAGTATTATACTAGTATTTAACTTGAAATTCGAAATATAAAAAATATATATTGATGCAGTTAGATTTTTTAAACAGTATTTTTGTAAAGACTTAATATTAGGCTTAATTATATTATATAAAATAGCCGCAATGTCGTTCCGGTTGCGCACATCATAAGATCCCGATTCCGTCTTAATTTACCATTAAGATCAACATCAGATTATAAACCAGTTTAATTAATTAGGCATTTACCTAATGCGGACAGTTGTATACTTCACACGCCGATCTGGCAATTAAAAATGTTTAGGAAAGTTTTTTTTCACACCGCATCATAACAGTCTCAAGAACGTAATGACAATCGACTTGCCGATTATAATATGCGTATTAAATGATAAGATCAATGTAAACAATTTAATTAAATCCGAATAGCTATTGTTTTTATAAGAATAATATTAAAATAACTAATTTTAGAGTTCTGTGTAACGGAACGTAATAAATTTATATTTCGAACGAGAATTTTTTTATCCATTCACGTCTTTTGTTTTTTTCTAACAGTGAAAGTTGCAGCAAGGTGATATGTTATGCGGCTTATTTCAGATTTTTCGTTTGAGATTGCTTAAATAGACTGGGATTTATGGACGGACGGAGTGCTATTTCCGTCGGACGAGTTCGGCGTGAAGATTTATTTGAATTTGAAACATAGCCCACGACACAAGGCGGAGGAAAATTTAATTGGATTATTATTAACACGTTGTTGAGTATGACATAATTACGTATTGTGGAATATATATCTTAAAAATCTATATTTTTATCTATCTATATTTTATTAAAAATTGTCACCTGCAGACGTGTGTCTCTATGTTTCAAGAAATTGCTTCGGAATTACGGTTTGAGGTTTTTAATCTTTTATGCAGAGCTAACTTTATATGAACTAACGTTCGAAATTCTAATGCAGAATTCCCACCTTTCCTTACGATGCTTTTTTTCGTCATCGAAGTAAGATATAATGAAAAAAAAATACACAAGCAGCTTTAAAAACTTTGAGATGTGTAATGTGTATATCTCTGGGTATGTACGCTCCACTGAGCTATCGCCGCTCAAAGAACATAACATAAGCTCACGCCTGTATCCCCGAAGGGGTAGGCAGAGGCGCTCTAGCCAACTAGTACACCCACATTTCGCCGAGCTTACTTCCTTCCCAGATGTGATAGGGGGCGAAGCTTCAAATATATTTTAATTCTCATTGACCTAAAAACATATTATTATTATGTTCTAAAAACGTAGCTGCTTATTAAAACGTTGTCAATCACCATAAATCCGTTTTTCAATGACCATGTTACTATTTCTCATCTCGTGTTAAAGATACGAGCTCAATATAAGTTTTTACCTACAAACAACGGAGTTCTCGAGAAAGGCCCAGACGTGGTCGACGTAAATCTTTTGTTCCTTTTGGTCCGGAAAAGTGCAAGGGAGCGAAAACTAACAGGAAAAATAAGTGAGCCTCGCTTTTATTGTAACACTTGAGGAAACTAATTGTTTTTAGTTGTGAACCGTTTCAAACGTTTCTCGACTCTGTTATGTAAAGACCATCTTTGTATAATGTTTAAAACTAAAAAATAATGCCTCCCTTATTATTGTGCCATTGTTGGACATGGGCTTTCTCTTCTACTGAATTTATAATCTATGCGGTTCCACTCAGTGGCGTAGTTGTATTTTGGTATACCCACCGCTCTGAGGTCTTGGGTTCGATCCCCGAGTTGGGCAAAGTGATATCGGGTTTTATCAATTCAGTATCAGCCGGGAGTTTAGAATTTACACGGCGGTAGGTTCGGCCCCTATCACATCTTGGACGGAATTGAGCTCGCCAAAATTTGTGTGTTCTAGTTCACTAGTGCTTCTACTTGGGGTTACAGTGACCGTAAGTTTAGTGAGTATGTTTGTCTATGTAAGGCATGATAATAAATGTAGGTTATTATAAATTTTACGCATTCACTTACCTACTTTAAAGTTAATGATCAGTCGCAATATTAATATTCTATTTAGTAAAAAGCAATTTAAACATTAGGTCCACAAATACTTCCCTTTTCAAAATGGCGTGAAATGAGCACTACATTTCCAACTTCTAAGTTTGGAACATTAAAATATCACAGACAATGTTAGGGATCATTTAAAATAAAATAAATTTCGGGAGTCGCATAAAGCTTTCGACACCCCGACAGCCACAGAATCCGACCCAACTGGCGTAAATCATTAAGTTTAGAAAAAAAAACCGCGCCGAAATAAAGAGCTCACGTGAAAGTTCAAAAATATCAGTGAATATAATTATGAGAGCGAGCACCCGCTGGTTTCCGGACTACTATCTGGAACTCCTACTATTGGTTCTATGAATTTAGGTTTCGATTGAGAATTTTTTTTTATCCAAGCACGACAAAGTGACTACACTGCACCTGATGGTAAGCGTAGTGCAGTCCAAAAAACTAGTGACCTCTGACAAACACTGTGTTTATCAGTGGTCGTTAGAATTATGCCGGCCTATTTATGCTTCTTCACACTCCGAATCCGAAGAGGGAAGAAGCAAATCGAGGGGCTTGCGACAAGACAGGCGGATGACCGATGCAGATACAGGGATACCCCCATACCCGTCTCAACCATCAAGTCAGGCCGCAAGCCCCTCGAGAGAACCGGAAGTACACTGGCTGATCCTGGAACGCGACCCACACGCGGAGTGTGGGTCACTATGGCAGGTATTAGCACAATGTGTACGGTGGTCGCCATCCGGTCGGATACGAATATCCTACCATCAGTAAAAAAGAATTTAGCTGCTTGCCATTTTTGCGAAGTTTTTGTTGTTATCAAAGACATTAAACTATATATAGACGGGACAACAGCATGAAACTTGTGATTCAAAAGTTGTGACCTCGTGGTAATAAGTCACTTAGTCGTATTTGAAATATACGCGCGCAAGGTTGTATGATTTGCGTAGGTGTTTTGTGTAATGTTTTAGTGCAGGAGACGCGCCTAAACTTATAGTTTGACAGCCGCCGTGGCGCAGCGGGCGAATAGACGGCTGTGAAGCGAGAGGCCGTGGGTTCGATTGCTGCATTGAGACAAATGTTTGTGTGGCCCACAGATATTTGTTTCAAGTCTCGGTGTTGTGAGACCGAAAGTCTCTCATAGTCTCTGACACCCACGATACAAGTTAAACCTAGTGTGGGGTCAGGACTAGGTGTCTGACTGTGGGTGTATTATTTATTTATTTATGCATCTATGTTACATATTCCTTTACAATACTCACATCACTGACTTAAACTGAACCGGAATTCGATCGAAAAATCACAGTACCGTACCAAATAGGGATTCTTTGCATCCTTATAAATAAAAGATATCTCTCAAGTCCTACCTGCCGGGCGACTCCTGCCTGTGAATTGCAAATATCAACTGTCTTGAGCGTAGTTAGACCAACTTGAGGCGTGAAACTTACTAACCGCCGCGCTGTTAAAAAATGTTTTTTGTGCGAATGAATTCGAACAATAGTGTTTATAACACTGTGATGGTTATCGGAGGTCGTATAGCAATTAAAACGGTAATTAAAATAAGTAGGAAGCGAACCCAAAACCGGGTGTAAGCCGTAGGCGCGGGCATTGCTACAACGGCCATAAAATTCTTTATGTTAGCGCAGGTTAGTGTTACGATGTAGAGAAATACTTTTTACTAAATGTCAGTTTTTTTTATATAATTGCATTACTTATTTAACGAATGGAAAAGTTTCATTATAATATAAAGAAACATTTAAAAACATATGTGGAGATTAATCGAAATATAAATAATTTTAAAGAAAGCTGTCATTGACTTGCATAATGAAAAGCAAATTTTCTCTCAAATTACTCATGAATGCAGTGATGTGAGCAAAAGCTAGTTAAGAATAGTTAAGTATATACCTACCGTGATCATCGCTCGATCATCATATACTAAATTCTATGATTATACTCCGGGCACACAATAAACTAAAATGTCACCGTTGCCTTGGGTAATTCTTATCATTTCCGAAGTAACGAGAGCGCTCTATTTTACTTGATTATGTGATTTTTATATATCTTAATATTTATTATTTAGTGGGGCTAATAAAAATAGGTTGATACATAAATCTTTCTACTTGCCCTTATCCCACCTTAATGTGGGGTCGGCGCAACACACTTTTTCAAGTATAGTGCATGGTGATTTGGTTTAGTTTTTACGACCGAACGGCTGCCTGACGTCAACCCCTTCTGAGGGATCCAGTCCAGCTTGATACATAATAATACAAAATTAAAATAAGAAATTTTAATCCACGACGTTCTGTTATGTTCAGCTACACTGTGCCACCAAAGTGTATAGATTGTTATTGACGAATAAACTTGTATCCAATTTGCCTAATCTTAGTTTTATAATGCCTCGTTACGTTATCAAAGTTTACCACATGAGTTTGTTATAATTTATAATACCTAAGTTTCGGCCTAACCTGCCGTTTACGCCGCGTATAATTTTGTTCTCTCGAGGCGTTACTTTCTGTTTTTAGATTGTTAAAACATTTCGGCTACCTTATACGGTAAATACCAGATTTTATCGTCTTGTTGCGACGTAGTTAACTACGAACGAAAAAATGCAATAACGTTGTGAATAAGTGTTATATGTGAAGTAGAAGGTTCATTTCTGGAATGCGCTCTTTATTTTTGTTTTACTATTTTTATCGCATTATGAATTTTAATATGTGAGTTTAATGTAATTTTATTTGAAGCGTTACAAATTTTCTAGGCAACGTTAAGTCTAGAAAACATCGTTTACAAAATATGGTTTTTAGTATTTTTATATATGAATTTTGGTATGTTAGTTTACTATAATTTTGTTTTAAATATTTTTTATATACACGTTAATAATAAAAATAAATAATAAATATTATTATCCCTGTAATATTACTGTCCCACTACTGGGCACGGGCCTCCTCTAGTAATGAGAGGGGTTAGGCCTTAGTCTACCACGCTGCTTAATGTGGATTAGTTATGTGAAGTCTTCACATACCTTTGAAATTCTTGCGGAGAAATTCTTAGGTATGCAGGTTTCCATACGATGTTTTGCAACGTAAAAATTAAAACATATCATTTTATATGATACTAGCTTTTGCCCGTGGCTACGCACGCGTGACAGTCTTGAGAATAATTCATCCCCCATTACATCCCTTTAAAGTATGAATTTATGCATATATTTATACATATAAACCTTCCTCTTGATCACTCTATCTCTTGAAATAAACCGCATCGAAATCCGTTGAGTAGTTTTAAATATCTAAGCGTACAGACAGACAGACAGCGGGAAGCGACTCTGTTTTATACTATGTAGTGATGTTTTATATAGAAATGATTAAAAATAACTTGTATACGAATTAATAATAGCTATTAAATACTATTAAAAACAACGTGTACACGAGTTACAAGTTTACCGACAGTTTTAAGCCATTTGCTAAAAGATTCACAAGTTTTCTTTAAGAAAACAGTCCTCTAACCCGGAGGACGAAGGCAATAGACTTTAGGTTCCTTGAGACTGAAGTTAAATATCCATTTAAATCTTCGACGCCGGAGATCCCTCGGGATTACAGCGCTGCAATAATGAAAAGCGCTTCGTTGTGTAAAACTGTACAATTATGGGCTATTTGATTGTTTATGTGGGAAGTTTACAAAAGCATCAAACGTTAAATTCAAGCGATTGTTGCTTTTTCTACTACATAGCGACATCAGTTTTATCGCAATACATCTTGTCACGTACTTACCGTCATTGACATTTTGTATGAATATAGAGTTACACCCAAACATGTTTTTTGTGTTTCATTGAATAAATATTATGGTCATAAAACATGTTGTAATTTTGAAATGTTACATAGTTAATAGCAGTAACTCTGTTACATACATCGTTTTGTAGGATTATATATTGATATATTGTTGAGCTATTAATTTTTACAATATTCTACGATCTGGTTGATTGAGCATGTTAGTTTTTAAGAAACAACATTGGATATTTATCATCCCTTATTATTTCCAAGCCTGGGCGGCTCAAAGAAAGCGCATCAAGCGACATCGGGCACTCGCCTACCTACACA
This sequence comes from Clanis bilineata, assembly GCA_036417725.1. Classification (NCBI taxonomy): domain Eukaryota; kingdom Metazoa; phylum Arthropoda; class Insecta; order Lepidoptera; family Sphingidae; genus Clanis; species Clanis bilineata. The sequence goes on from CM071142.1 coordinate 6,378,733, forward strand.
TAGCTCCGTCGACGACGGCACTAAATCAATACGAGCCATCACGCCTTCCCCCTCCGTCCCACGCCGCCACCCCACCCCCTCGCTTGAAGCCGATGCTTTCCCGCCGAAAGCAGCCACCACCCTTGAAAAGCTCGCGAGCTGAGCTCCTACTTCTGTTCGGCTTTGTGGAGGTGTAGTTGGAGCGAGACCTCTTGGGATTTGCCACTGAACGCTCCAATTGACAGTTCGCAATTTGAAATTGGCTTTAAAACTGTAGAAATATTGTAGACAGTGTGTATATATTTTACTGATGTTCTAGGTTTTATTCGCGAATTAATTTTTTATTTTATATTTGAATCAAATTTGCCCACAATCAAATGCACACAAATATATAATTATTTTCTATAATTTTGTACAGCTAGTTAACTTTTTTTAGAAAGAGTTTTTTTTAGTACCTGTCTGCATTAAGGCAGAGGCGCACTAGCGAACTAAACGTGCGTGTACTATTTCGCTAGTGCGCCTCTGCCTACTCCTTCGGGGATACAGGTGTAAGCTTATGTTATGTTATCTGCATTAATTAATTGCGAAGAACAACAATATTACATGACGATTATAATATCAAGATTCATCCATTCTTATAAGTACGTAAATCTTATTTGTTCTGAGTAGTATTATTTTATCAATTGAATATGTAGGTACTTGATTTGGGTTGCAAAATATAAAAATAATTTTAATCGTCACCATTAAAATCCTATCTTATTCCACTTGCGTAAATCAGCTGCTGAAATCATCTTTGTAATTTTAAATGTTCAATTAATGTGCAAAAACATCAACACCGGTCGGTCGCGCTATAATTATCCGTAATGTTCGGTACTAAGCGACTGTATAAATCAAACATGCGACGCTATTGTTCGATTCGTTTTAGATTGATAAGGTTATTCCCAAGTGTGAACGAGACAGATATCCATCCAATGCTTTCTATTCATAAGTGATTGTATATGCAAATAATAAAGAAAAAATATTTTACATGTGTAAATTTTAACGGGTTACTTAAAATATATATTTTGTAATTCTATTCTGTGTTGTTTAAACCTGTGCTATTAAAAGGTATTTTAAGAATATGGGGTTAGGAAAAGATATTTATCTTAAAATTTAGTGCATACTACACTGAGAGAGCCCATCAAAAAGTTTCTGCACACTTTTACAGTAAAGTTAGAAAACGATTTTCGTTCTTATTTACATAAAATTTAAACCCTCTCAAATTATACTTGTTTTGAAATATTCAATCCATTAACTCCTCCGTTCCCCGTTTAACATTTCTTCGAAAAGTTCTGAAGTTTTGGTATTTCATACATACTTAGTTATTCAGCATTTTGACAGTCGAATATTCAATTTGTGTTATTACCTGAAACAGAAACAGCACCAATGTTATTTATTGAATAGATATTTATTTATTCTATTAACCTTATTTTTCTTTCTTTCGATCTGCCCTTATCCCACTTTAATGTGGAGTCGGAGCAACACACTTTTACAAGTTTGTAGCAGGAACTATTTGGCTTAGTTTTTGAAACCTGCTGCCTCCCTGACGTTAACGCTCTTCTGGGGGATCCAGTCTCGCGCTAATAGTGTTAGAAAAACACCTCGCCCGATCTAGGAATCGAACATAAGACCTCCCGTTTCACAGCTCATATACACTGTCACTAGACCAGGGAGACGTCTTTTAACTCTATGATTCTATCTATGGCAGTATGAGAGTATTTAGTTATTATATCATTAACTATGATTCTATGGGAGTATTTTGTAAGTGGTAGAGTCTCCCTGTAAACAATTTTGACAGCAGCATGAGAAATCATCAGCTCCACCTGATTTTAACCATTGACTCATAGATTTTGTTTTTTAGATTTTTGGCCGTTATAATTTATAAAAACATTACGGTATTGAAAGAAAAATATAGGATTAAGGTCGTCTACTTGTCAACGTTAAACGGCGCTTTATATTGGCGTATCATAAACTACGGGTCATCTACCTTTAAACTATCCTAAATTCAAAATTTCAGAGGGCCCGTTCCGAATCAAGCGACAGGCAATAATGAAATAAGCGTAGGACAAATATAATAAATCTCGCCGCGAGACGCGAGGGCGGCGCGGGGACTTCCTCTTTCGATATTTGAATTTAATTTAGCGTTCGCATTGTTTCTTTTGTCAATTCGAGCGAAATTTTTGAATATGGAACGAGTTTTGTTTTTAATGCTTTTTTAATCCTTGCTCTTTTGGGATGCGGATAGAAATATTTTTACAGTGTGTATTACACGATTGTCCTACAGTCCAACTGTTCGTTCAATCCATTACGTGTAAATAGATAGGTCATGAATGTTATATTGGCACTACACGAGCGTCCAACTGCCCAACACTCCAACCTCTTCGTGATAAAAAAACGGACTTTATAACATCAAAAAACCATCTCTAATCGTTATCTTCATGAGTATATAGATTTTGTCAAACAGTTGGACTGCTGGACGATTGTGTAGTGCCAGCATAAGCCATACTCAAATATGATAACAATTACATAATGATGTCTAAATACCAGTATATGTCGCAAGAATGTTTATATCTTGTTATTTTTAGGGTTCCATAAACGAATTAAAAACGGAACCCCTGTAAGATCACTTTGTTGTCCGTCTGTCTGTCTGTCACGACCCTTTTTTCTCAGGAACGCGTGGAGGTATCAAGCTGAAATTCATATCAAATACCTGAGTATCTACTGTCTCTTGGAGCTGTGAAAAAAACAAACTTCTAAGCCAACGCAATCAAAAGATACAGCCGTTTATGCCGCAATTTTTCGACACTCGCAAAGGAACTAAAATCTACAGGGTACTTTCCGTGAACTCAGAACCTTGAAATTTGGTACGTAGCAACGTTTTATAGCACAGATAAAGGAAAAATTGCGAAACTCATTATATACCTACAGGTTTGTACGGAACCCTAGGTGCACGAGTCCGACTCGCACTTGGCCGGTTTTTTTTCAGATAAAACGTTCAAAATGTAATCCATGGTATTTTAGACCGTAATTGATCGGAACAATCTCCACTACATTATTAATTACGACCACCAACGTCGAACGCGATACCCTTCTTGTACGAATGAAACAAAAAATATTAATAACCTGTGTAATGCGGTGACTTTATTACATAAACAGCTAACAGGTTTATAAGAAGCACTTAAACGGTATACAAATTAAATGATTAGCAATAATTGTCGCTTTAAGGATCCATAATCTTGTAATTACGGCGATACCTGTTTTTATATAGAGTGCACCATCTCATACTATTAATATAAAGATAATGGGCCTTACTTATAAAAGCATTTTTAGCTGAGCAAATGGTTAAGAATAACCTGTCACTTTTACCTTGCGTTACATTGTTTAAAAATGAAAGGGACAACCTATGGTATAAAGATATGCAGCGCTTAAATATTTTTATAAGTAAGGGGCATAAAGTATATATCGATAGTTTGTATGTATTTTTAGTTGTTAATTTTTGAAACGATTGAATAATTTTTTTTAACAAAAGTAAGTTTGGTTATTTTTGAAGAATTCAGACTAAGTACTTTCAGAAACGGATCAGCACTAAGCGTAATGCAAATTTGATCTATATTATCACATCAATTAATCGCTATTGAGTGATTTCAACATTAGGAATGAGATTAAATCATTATATTACTATTATAATTAATATTTGCCGCCTCCTTGGTCTAGTAGCAGCATATAGTATGGGCTGTGGACCGGGAGGGCCTGGGTTCCATTTCTAGATGGGCAAAGCAAATTTTCTAATTTAATTTGCTTGGGACTGGATCCCTCAGAGGGGGTTGACGTCTTGCAGGCAGCCGGTCGTAAAAACTAAGCCAAATGCTTACTGCAACATACTTAAAAAATTAGGCCACATTATAGTGGGATAAGGGCACATAGAAAGAAAGATTATTTTAAATAATAAAACCAGAGTAGAAAAGTTTTTAAATAATTAGGCATCCAAAAGCCCAGTAGCCTGTACGTTGAAATTTAAAAAAATACAACTCGCTCTAGTTATTTCCGATATCGACGGCGGTGGCCGAAGTCTAACAGCCGATCGTGTTTCGCGTGTTTACATCCTGGATTATCGGCCGCTTTAACTCACGGTCTAAAATGTTAAGTGCTGGGCACACCGAGAGCAAATAGTGTTTAATCGATACTTTCCCACAACGATGTCACGACATGTGAGAGGTCATCGCGTTAGGCACTGAATACGTTATTGCTTTGTGCGACAATTTATGGGCTATTTACGTTTAAAGGTGTCGTGTACAAGTGGCCCATTTAATTCAAATATTTTAATTACAAAACACAGTAAACATTTGCCTCGTTAGTCTGGTGGCAGCATGAATAAGTTAAGAAGTGTGACATCCTGGGTTCACATAGGACGTCGATCAATCAAAATATTCGTCTATGAGTTTAGGAATTAGCACTTGTGTCTGGTGTAGCGTCAGGATTGCCCCCTGTCGTAATTATAAGAAGGATAAAAATAAATTCGGCGAAACGTAGATGCTCTTGATGTTTAATTCTTTCTGCCTATCCCTACCGACAAAGGTGTAAATTAAGTATGAAAGTATATACAAAACAATCAAACTTAAGTAGTGTTTATCAAACACGGTACAACATGGTCTTCATATTGCACATAGAATAAGCTCACGCCTGTATCCCCGAAAGCGCAGGGGCGCAACTAGCAAACTAGAACACCCACATTTCGCCGAGCCTAGTTCCGTCCCAGAAGTGGTAGGGGGCGAGGCTATCGCCATATCGCGCACAAATTCCAGATTCCGGGATGATATTGAAATTAAATATATCTTTGCCAGGGAGTGAACCCGAGACCTCAGGATAGCAGTTGTACCGAAATATAACCAATCATATTGGACAAGAATTGACAAAACATGTTATCAAGTATCTTTCAAATTACGTTTAAAGTGAATTATATTACAAAATAGAATATACTAAAAATAAACAACAAATTACTTTATAAATTCCAATGAATTAAACTGCTCTACGTGTGCCGGCAGCTTTACAACCGCCCGGCGATTATAATCAGGCCTGCCTTTCGGTGGGTGTCTATACATGAAGTATGTATACAAAGTTTTTAACTCGCGCCATGGCCTCTGCCTAGATAGTCCAAAACGTGACTTACACTAAAGAAGCTATGTTATAATTACGTAAGATTACACGTGAGATTACTAAGGTAATGATAGGTGGACGGTGATAGTGAATGTTAAATCCGTTGAAAAAACGATTACTCTAATGAAATTCGTTGAGATCGACGATTAACTCGTGAATGCAAAGTTTACGATTTGTTGGTTTCGTACAATTTGTTTGAAATATATTATTTACGAAAGGCGAATTTGCGTTTCGAGTTCAGATTATAAGCATTTATTAATTTGGACGTGAAAGATTTATGGCATGGAAAGATAATATGCTATTATACACTTTTAATTTGAAATCTTAATAACCTTACTTTCGCCTTCTAGGTCTAGCAGCATATATAGGCTGTGGACGGAGGTCCTGGGTTCGATTCCCGGGTGGTATGGGTCTTTTACTAACACGATTTTCCCGGAGCTAGAGCGTTCAAAGGAGGGTTTATATTAGGCAAGCAGTCACTTGTAAAGACTAAGCCGAATCATTCCAGCATATTGCTTGAAAAGGTGCCGACCCCGCGTCAAGGGCAGATATGAATGTATAACCTTACTCGTGTAGGATTAATGTAATGTTACACATATACTCGTAATATACCTAGGGTCTTATTCACAATAATACCCTTATCGAAGGTATACCCCTATATTAGTTAAAATGCATTTTAAGCCTATAAAAAAGAACTTCAAACATGAAACAGCTGATCGAAATCGGCCATGACTATCGAACGTTTATAAGCTTCTAAGTTATTATGAATAAGACCGCAAGTCTATTTCCGTCGGTTGCTACCGTAAAAATTGTCCCAAAATTCAACGTCGTATGGAGTTCACACGTCTGGTAGGAGCGGCATGGACTGTGGTGATGGGGTGACACACACTGTTATTATTAGTTTTTTGTCCCCACTCCGCGCCGCTCCCTCCCTCGGTCCGTCCGCGCCGCCATTCCTCGCATTAGACTCACTTTTTGTAAACTTTTTTATGTAGCGTCGCTCTACTTTTTATGTACGAATGGTGCGATATGAATATCGATAGTTACCTATTATTCATTATAATAATTAAGGTTAATTAAACGCGGTTAATTCACTGATGATTCACATACTTTACAAACATAATATTTGTGTATATCACAATTTATCGCTCCGAGTATTTTATTTATAATTTTTTTATAACACATCACATTTATGACCACTAAACATCAAATATTTATAATAATCACATATTTTTGTATAATTTTGCGCGGAACACGTTCACCGGACGGATGAAAAACGGTCACTAAATTTTTAAAATTGCCCATCGTAAGGTGGTCGAAGACCTTGAATTCTTTTGTTTATAAACAAAAAGGTTTATGCAAGGAGTCGTAAATTGTGAATCGGGAGTATAAAGAGTCTCGTTTTATGGTCGCGTTATGGACGGGGCGAGATAAAGCGTTTGTTTTGGGTCGTAAATAAGACTGCAACAGGTACGTGCGAACGGTACTCCACAACCACGTGTACACTTTCACTTTAGCATGTTATATTTACGTATTGATCTCGTATGAATGTAGATTTTATTTAGGCTTCCTAATTTATACAACTATTTTTGACGATCTATATTTATCAGCTCATATTTTATTTATAATCATAACGGCGAGCTATTTATATTATGTTAAATTATTTGAAATAATTTATTCTTGCAAAAAAATTTTATGACAAGTCAGTACGGTAAAAATATAACATGCTAATAAATGACACAAATCAAATTATGTATAAGAAATGTGTCTCTAAAACTCTACCTACACATTTTGCAGTATGTAATATTAGAAATGTGTTTTATAATACATTTGTATGTTGGTAAACGGGTCCTACCCACCTAAATAATAAATGAAGAGGTCGTATGAATAATATTTGGGCGTCGTCACGCGGACCTACGAATCGATACGTAATTATAGAGTGAAAATGGTGCCCCTCATAAATATTGTATCCGTGGAGGGGGCGCGGCCGGAATAGCCCGTGGCGGGCATTGTATGGAGTAGCTCTACCATGGCAGCCAACGTCAAGGTTTCACAAAAATACTATATTCACATGGTGACACCAAATTACACGATTCTAGTATTCGAAACACGTCAATTTGTGTCATATTCCAATATTGCTTTATTTATTTATACACTTCATATACAATGTATATAGGCGGATTTAATGCCGAAGGCATTCTCTACCAGTCAACCTTAGGGTGATGCAGAGAGAAAAAGGTAGGTGCATAAGAAAAGAAAAGAGTGATATTACGTTATAGTATAATAATATACTGAAATATAATAACATACATATATAAATTAATAAATATATATAGTTATACATATATAACATAATAAATATAATATAATAATCAACTAGTTACAAGATTCTGCAACCTCATTCAGCAACAATTGCCGAACACGCATTTTAAATGCTACCTGATAGGAAAAAATATGATCATATTTCAATGCTTTAGAAGTTTGGTTGCAAAATGCGTCGAGCAAACAGGTCAAACGAGCAGATGGTTCACCTGATGGTAAGTGATCTCCACCGCCCATGGACACCCAAGACACAAAAAGGTTCAAGGGTGCATTGCCAACGTAAAAGGAGGGAAATAGGGATTGGGTTATTAGGAATCTCTCACACCGAACGAAACACGACAACGAGCTGCCACTTTACGTCGGTTTTCTGTGAGACGGTGGTATCAAACCGGTCGAGCCGGCTCATTTGTGCTATAGACGTAACTGTCTACAGCGTGGCTCTATCACTCTTAAAACTCTTGGCTATGACGCTATATATTGTGTACATCTTCAAAGTATACTATTTGAGTAATTTTATCGTCAAGTATAGTACATTATCAACAATTACTTCAAAATTTTATATTTCTTGTTTTGACAGACATTACTTATCATAGTTATATGTAAGAGACGGGCACTCCCCACCTCGGTGCCTCAACTTCTAGGCCACAAACGTCACGAATTTATAAAACCTTTGTTATAAAAACTAAAACATGAATTCGTAGTCGTGAAATATATATATTAGTAGATATTTTAATATAAAAACACACACCCAGTTCGCTTATTTATGTTATCTTATTTAGGTAAGTGCATTTATCTATTAGAAACCTTAATCCGTAGATATTGCATTCAAACATAATATTTTCTTCAGAAACATAAGGTACGACTGAGTTTATGCTGTATTGGTAGACTATATATATCATTCTCATATAAGCAAGTGATCATCATCATCATCATCATCATCATCATCATCAGCCATAGAACGTCCACTGCTGAACATAGTAGGCCTCCCCCAAACATTTCCAGATAAAGCAAGTGATAACGGATACTAATGTTACATTAGTAACATTCAACACGGGAACGCGAATTGTTTAAAATTAGCCACTTTCGGCTCTACATTTCAACTACTCTGCAAAGGTAACGCTATTACGCTGTATCCTTTATTATCACTGTTTTCTATCCTCATCCCACCTTAATGTGGGTTGGCTCAACACATATTTTCAAGCATGTCGCAAAAAGAATTAGGCTTAATTTTTACGACCGGCTACCTGCCTGACGTCAACGCCCTTCTGGGGACACGACCTGGGAATCGAACTCAGGACCTTCGGGCTCATAGCGCATATACCCTTCCACTTGACCAAGGAGGATTTACCATTTAATTTTCGACTGACTTCAAAAGAGGAGGAGTTTCGTCTGTATTTTTTTATGTATGTTACGCGATATATCTGCCAAATGTGGACCGATCTTCTTTTTGTGTTCGATAGAGCTTATTTCAAGGGTGGTCCCATATAAATTTGGTCACGATCGGATTTGAAGTCGGTCCCTTTAAGTTAAAAACTTGTGATTATATTATTATTGATTAGTAAATAACAAATCCGCACACCACGAAGTTATCCTCATTAGGAATAGTTCAAATCGTTTCCATTCACAAAATTCTGGGATAAAATTGTTGTGAAACTTTTATCTTATGTTGTACAGTGTACCACGCAAGCGTTGCATGTGAAACAGCAGTTAAACCACAGTTTAGATTAAACCAGTGCCAACTTCCACGAATTATATAAAAGTTGACCGTGAAATTTTACCTTCGCTACGGGAATAACATTCTGGAGTCGTTAGAAATAGTTCGTTATGTCTTTAGTGACGGTTTAACGTATTTTATGTTCCAAAAACAATGTTTATATCTATTTCATAAATTACTTTAGGCGTATCAATAAAATTCTTAAGGAATATCGAAGCAACCCGCATTAAGTGCTATAGATGGTAAAAATGTGTACGTAATTTAGAAAACACATATTAGTTTAAACACATATTTTGTGAGTGGTAGAGCCACAATGTAGACAGTAACGTCTACAGCACGAATGGGCCGGCTCGACCGGTTAGATACCACTGTCTCACAGAAAACCGACTTAAAGTGGCATCTTGCTGTCGCGTTTCGTTCGGTAAGTGAGATTTCCGATGGCCCATTTCCCCCTGCCTTTCCCAATCCCTTTTCCCTCCTCTTCCATTCCCTCCTTTTAGGCTGGCAACGCATCCATGATTATTTTTGTGTCTTGGGTGTCTATGGGCGGTGGAGATCACTTACCATCAGGTGACCCATCTGCTCGTTTACCAATCTCTGCTATAAAAAAAATATAAATTTTTAGAAGACCCAATAATTTTGATTATGAAAATTTGTAAGTGGAGTTTGAAAGTAAAGTTATAAGTATACATAGTTCAACATTACAACATATTTTAACAAATATTATCGCATACTTTTGTTTTTTAATAAACACTAATTACTTGAAGTTTTCGTGCAAACTCAAAAATTTTTTAATTACCCACAATTTTATATCAAACACATCGGCATTAATGAAAGACGACGAAAGCAATTATCATTTTATCTCGCCCGCATATCGTAAAGGGTCAAACCGTTTAAGGCGCAATATTGTCCAATGTAAAATACAAAAAAACAAAGCCACCGCCCAGTTTAATCTATGAGGGTATTTATTAAACATCTGCTTGTAGGAATCCGACATGTCGCATCTGTGCCTGGCGTCGGAGTGGAGTTGTTTTTCAAATTTCGAATGCGCGTGAGTCGATGCCAAGCTGTAACGGCAGATGTTTGGATTGCCTACTATAATTTAATCAATATACAACCTTATTTGCTTTTACTAAGGTTTATATTCAAGCAACAAACTTAATTATATTTTTTACGTATGTGATTATTCAAAAAATTGATTATGATGTTCCAATTTCAAATTTAGGCAATAAAGTTTCGGATGCGATTATGATAGATAACGGGGCCTATATAAAGTATATATTTCTTAATGAGCGAATACACTATGGCATATGGCATAGTATTTAGTACATGGAAAATCTGTGCCACTAGGAAATCCGTTATGAGTGTGCGCCATGTTAACTTTCGTACTAGTATTCATATAAATAAATATCTAAAATACCCACGTAGATATTCAATCATTTATGTTTATTTACAGCTGTATTTCATTAATTTATTAATTTAATTACTTTAAATATATCAAGTTGCCCGCTTGTTGAGATGATACGGTATAAATATTTAGACTCCTCCCTTCAACGTAAGCAACAATACAACACAATTTAGAAATAGAGCAGGGAACCCCAGGGGCTTTGACTAAGCTGCTTTCCCATAAATTTTTGTTTTGAACCAATATATGCTGAAAAACGAAAAAATTAGTAACAAATTATAACACACTCTACTTATCAAAATTTAGAGTTTTCTTTCCTTTGCATCAAAAATTGGCACATGTGATGTTTTGATCGCTGTTTATTTAAAAACAAGGGGAAATGAATAAACGGGACAAACTCAATCAAAGTGAACCGCTTAAAAATTCAATCATTTAAAGTATGCAATATACTTTTTTGGTGGCATATTAAAAAAGGAATGTTTTAGAGTAGGTACATAATATAATTGTTAGTGTAAAAAAGTTTAATGCAATAATATTGCATAATTGCATTTTGCTACTGATGACTAATAGCAATCAGTTGAATCCAGAAACATATAAATTAGGTCAGGGGTTTACTTAGATATTAGAATCTACAGAGTACTAAGGCTGAGATCTATAGAGCGAACTTTGACTAAGTCTAAGTCAAAGTCACGAACTCAGTAGGATTTTTACAAGTCTGAGTCATTTTTCACAAGAAAATCTTTGCTGAGTCTGTCTGTCAGTCTGTTTTTCTTGAAAAAAATGACCCGGACTAAGTCAAAGTTCGATTTAACAATTACAAATGGCCCCTGAGTTCGTGACTTTGACTTAGACTTAGTCGAAGTTCGCTCTATAGATCAGCCTTAGTGTTCTACGTTAGTGTAGCACGTCACCTCCTTGGTCTAGTGGCAGCATACATGAGCTGTGAACCGGGGAGGTCCTGAGTTCGATTACCAGGTCGGGCAAGGCGAATTTTCCCTCAGAAGGGGTTGACGTCAGGTAGGCAGCCGGTCGTAAAAACTAAGCCAAATCCGTACTGCAACATGCTTGAAAAATGTGCGCCGAACCCACATTAATTGGGATAAGATTACTTAATGTGGTGAAAATTGTCTCTTCGTTATTAGTAATTGGCGCTAAACTTTACACATTTCTTTTATTATCATATTGATATTGATTACTTTTAGTAATAAATAAAATAATACGATATTACTTTTTTTAATAAAACCTGAAGCGTATTTAGTTCTTAAATAACTTCCTAAAATTGTCTTTCATCATCATCATCATCATCATCAGCCATAGGACGTCCACTGCTGAACATAGGCCTCCCCCAAAGATTTCCAGATCGACCTGTTCGAAGCGGCCTGCATCCAGCCACTTCCTGCGACTTTTATCAGGTAACATCAAACCGATTTGAAATTTAATCTATGATTTCCCGTTGAAAATTGATCTACGTTTTAATTTTAATTATTGATTTTTCAGGCAACAATATTTCTTTATGCCACATACTTTAGAAGGACTAAAAGAAGACAGTTCGACTAAAATTGATTTTAAGCAGCCTTATTTTAAGCTTCTACTTTAGCAAATGAAATCGAGGGCGGTTTTAAAATTTATTAAGTGCATGCATTGAGACATTTTAAATCAATAAATACTAGATAGGCGTGTCGTATGTGTCTGCAGAAGACTTATTTCTTTGACCCTCAAATTCAGTAATTTAACTTTTCCCCTCCGGATAGCATTTCATTTACCTCTTCAACCGATACGCAGCGTGGGACGAACTAATCTGGGACAGCGAATGCTGTGGAGGCGCATATATAGTATATTTTTGAGATTCCGTACTTAGATAGACTTTGACTGCCTCCGTGGCGCAGCGGGCGAGTAGCCGGCTGTGAAGCGAGAGGTTGCGGGTTCGATTCCCGCATTGAGACAAATGTTTGTGTGCCCCACAGATATTTGTTTCAAGTCTGGATGTTGCGAGACCGAAAGTCTCTCATAGTCTCTGACACCCATGATACAGGTGTGTCAAAGACTATGAGATACTTTCGGTCCTAGAGAGAGACTTAGAGCTCTCTCTAGGACCGAAAGTGACCCAGTGTGAGGTCAGGACTAGGTGTGTGACTGTTGGGTGTATTTATATTATATTATATATCTCATTGTGTATAGAGGTATAATACATTATAACTATTGTAATAAATATAACTAAGATACTTTCAAACCTTAATTATTGTAGCCACAATATTGTTCTTAACAGTATACTAAAACGCAATTAGTTTATGATCACCATATTTATATCATGAAACCAAATCAGAAGGTGAGCAGTGGGCACGATACAATAATATCAATCAGTTAGCCCACCCAAAGATATCTGTGAGTTTATAATACAAATGACAAGCAGCAGTTACATACTAAGTAGCGAGTTTAGAATTAGAATTCTCTTGAGTCCTAATATGATCCTATACGCATACTCAATACCTCAATACACCGTCTAAATGTCTAGACCACACGGTACTGTGAACGTTTTGTTAGAGAAGACTTTCCGATTTCTTTCATTTAATTTAATGTTATACATTATTGCAATTTAGTGTCGCCTTCTTGGTCTAGTGGCAGCATATATGGGCTGTGGACCGGGAGGTCGTGGATTCGATTCCCAGGTCGGGCAAATTTTCTAATTTAATTTTCCCGGGCAACTCCCGGGAATGGATCCCCCAGAGGGGGTTGATGCCAGGCAGGCAGCCAGTCATAAAAACTTAACCAAATTCCTCTGCAACATGCTTGAAAAAGTATCTTGCGCCGACCCCACATTAAGGAGGGATAAAGACAGGTAGAAAAAAGGAAGACATTGCAATTTAGTGTTTGTAAAGAAAATTGTAACATCAACATTGTAAGAAGAATTCGAAAACCATCGGGTGTAGCGCAGTAACTTTCCCGTGCTCTGGTTGAATTCTTTTTCAACTGTAGACAGTCTTAAATTAATAAATATAATAAAAAAATGCCCAGTAAGCCCACTGAGAGGGATTAGGCCTTAAGACTACCATGGTGGCCTATTTCAGGTGGGTAGACTTCACATACCTTCGAAATTCTTGTAGAGAAATTCTCGTTTGTGTACATAACACAAACCTGCATAGTTTCCTCACGATGTTTTCCTTCATCGTTATAGAAAGCGATAATTCACGAAGAAAACACAGTTAACATTGAAAAGTTTGAAAAATGCTCCATTTTGGGTAGGTGTCGAACCTAGTAACCTCTCGGCAGTCCGTACCATACCTACCTGAGCTATCGCTGCTTCTAAAATAAATATGTAAAGGGACAACTCCACGGAGGTCGCATTCCCGATAATTCCCTCCATTGATTCGTAACGCCTCCCGCGCCACGGTACAATGGTCGCGAGTGAGCCTCGACATTTGCCATTGTTGTTCACTATGCTACACATTCCGCTCTATACTGTTATTTATGTCGCGAACGGTGTTACGGCTTTAGATGAGTAAATATCAATTGGTTTTACCCAATGTTTGTTTGGAAAAATTCTAAAATTTTTAACTGGAATTCTATTTTCGTTTTCGGTACTTGATGTAGTCAGCCAAATATTTAATTTAAATACATTTACAAGGATAAGATATTTTCCTTATTTTATGCTGTATGACCTTCATCACAGTATAAGACAACGTGTTATATTTACTTCTACATTATGTGAATCAATAAAATGGCATACTTTAAAATATATAATACATTCTCATTATTATTTAAGACTGCAAACCCTATAAAACGAAATGATTCTTATTTGAAGAGGTCTGTTTTGGAAAACCTAGTATCTAATGAATACAGAGGGTGACCAGTGTACATGATCGTTAAAGCGCAGTGGACGTAAGTGTGTGCCTGTCGAAAATAAACAATTATTTCCCGTGCAGGGAGCAGGGCAGGCACGGTCGCGAAACGGAACAGTAGGGTGCCTCGGGGCCTTAATAATAAGGCTGTAAGAAGCAATACCCTGGTGCAAAATATTTGCAAGCTAAGTTATTTTCAACTTTTTTATATCTTATTACATAAGCCAGTAAGAATGTATTTTGTAGTATAGAAAAGCTTTTTTATAATACTTGAGGATCATAATCTGGATCACGACCTTAACTTGCCTTGGGAATATTGTATTATTTTCCTTTGAAACAATGGTCAACAGCTAGCTCAGTAATTTTAAAATGTTTCTTTACATAAACTAGTAACCAATTAGGGCGACTTGCACCACTATTACTAACCTTCAGTTAATCCTAACCTCAAGTTAAATTGAAAATGAAATATATGAAGGGCATGTAATTCATTACATGTAATGTATTACATGCAATTACAGATAATAAATGATGACATTTAATTAATTACATGTAATGAATTACATGTCCTTTATATACTTCTATTTCAATTAAACTTGAGGTTAAGGCTAACTGTAGGTTAGTAATAGTGGTGCAAGTCGCCCTTAGTCATTCACACTTTTATGGCTGGACGTGCGTCCTAACCCACGACATTACCTTTTTATAAATAAAAAAACGCTCCTCTTCTATAAATATACTAAGTGGACTTTTTTAATACATACCCCCGAATACTCAAACACTTGAGGTCATGTTATGTTATTTAAGGCCGCCTTATATATCAAAATTATATGGCGAAAAACAATGTAAGCTCCTTACATTAAAGTTAAGTAGCGTACGATGGCAAATAAATACACCCAAAAGTCACACACCTCGTCCCGACCCCACACTAGGTATAACCTGTATCGTGGGTGTCAGAGACTATGAGAGACTTTCGGTCCCACAACACCCAGACTTGAAACAAATATCTGTGCGCCACACAAACATTTGTCTCAATGCGGGAATCGAACCCGCGGCCTCTCGCTTCACAGCCGGCTACTCACCCGCTGCGCCAAGGAGGCTATCAAATGAGCAGGTCTAGGCAGTCTACTTAAAGGTAAGTAGTTTCGATCGCCCATGGAAAATATGACTCAGCATTACCAGAGGCTCAGCCAAGCCACTGTTTTCCGTGGAAATTAAAGAAAAGTAATATGGATTGGAAGGGGAGGGATATTAGGTCCCCACGAAATTGGTTGAAATAAGTTGGGGATATACATAGGTTATTTTATTTAAGAATTTAATGAGCAACTTATTTCGCAAACTCTCAAAAGTTACTTACACCCGTTTCACTCACCGTTCAACAACAGCAAGCGCACAACGATCTGATCACTGACCCATGAAGAAAACAGAAAGGAAATTTTCTTCCACCAAGGAAAATACGACAATATAAATAACTCCATCGGACCCTACCTACTACATCACCCAATGACAAAAGAGTTATCGGTGCGTTGAAAACAAAAATGGCGAGGTGATTTATATGATAGCGCGGTATTAGCTGGAGCTTTGACGAGCGAAGGTGCGATACTGTTGATGGCTTTAGATTTGTAGGAAGTGCGGTTTTCAAATAGAGAACTAGTTGTATGAGGACATGTTTTAAATCAAGCAGGGTTTAAGTCTAAGATGTACTGATTTGAATAGGGTATTCATTATAGGAATTCAATCAAGGGCGAAATTATTCATATGATAGAGCGGTATTAGCTGTGCTTTAAGACGGAAAATACGATAGTGTTGATGGTTTTAGATTTGTAGGAAGTGCGGTTTTCGAATAGAGAACTAGTTGTATGAGGAAATCTTTAGAATCGAGTAGGGTTTAAGTTTAAGAGGTACTGACTTTAGTGAAGTATTCATTATAGGAATTCAATAATGGGCGAAGTTATTATATTTATAGGAATTAAAAAACGAAGAAAAAATTACATAGAAAGCACATAGAAAGTCCTATACGAAGCATATTATTTTTGTATAAAAATTCTTTCCACGTCACCCCACTTTAATGAAGGGCCGGCGCAACACACTTTTAATGCATTTTAAAAATCTCAGCTTATTTTTTCGACTGATTTTCGGCTTATTTTAAGAGGCGTTTTCATTAATTTTGTACATTATACTGATAGATTTTATTTTTGAGTTGTAACTTTTCAAGATATGTATAATGTCTAGACGGCTGGAGGTCGAAAATATTCACTTACAAGATGGTCCATGAACGAAATCTAATGAGTGTCGACGTTGATTTAAGATACCTATCCACAGATTTGTCGTAGCGCCAAGAAGCTTTTAGGCTTTATCATAATTTGGTAAGGATTTCTGAGTTATGTACGAAGTTGGTTAAGTTTCCTTTCAGTGTTTAGGATCTTGGACATTTACTTTCAAACTATAAAACTCTTGAAGGGAGTTTACTTAGCATTATTTTTACTTACATTACTTTGATACACGCTTATCTTGTGTTTAATACTTTGTCTCGCATTTGAAAAAGTTCATGTTTAACGATTGGATCCGTATTACAATATAACTTTACCCAACTTCATCGGAACGAGTGTAATGTTTTTTTCTCTATAATTTTTGTGTATTTTAAGGATAAGTTTTTATTGCCCTACATAAAGAATATTCTTTGGGAGGCCTATGTTCAGCAGTGGACGTCCTATGGCTGATGATGATGATGATAAAGAATAGCGTAAGTTCATTTACAATTGCACCTAACTTAAAATCATAATTAAGCTCACATGAAATACTAAATTTCCCACAATAATTTTATACAGACGCAAAATTTAAATTCTCATAGACATAAAATGGTATATTTCGTCACGAACATAAATCCATATTCGACGAAAGCGAAGATTAGAAGCTAGCAAGTGAAGCCAAAACTCGATATTGGGTGAATAATCGTCGCCACTACCGGCGCGGTGGCCGGCCGGATGCGTCAGATTTATACCCGGCCGTGCCCGGGTCCGTACTCCGCACCCGGGTACCCGGGCACAGCCTGCCACCGGTGTTCATACACCCGTACTTTCGAACTGTTTATTTGTATGTTGAAAATCATCTTTCTACCTGCCCTTATCTCACCTTAATATGGGGACGGTGCACACTTTTTCAAGCATGTTGCAGAAAGAATTTGGCTAAGTTTTTACGACCGGCTACCTGCATGACGTCAACCCCCTCTGGGGATCCAGTCCCAGAAAATTGAATTTTCTAATTTAATTTACCCTACCTGGGAATCGAACCGACGACCTTCTGGTCCACAGCCCATATATACTGCCACTACATCAAGGAGGCGACTGTATGTTTAAAATCATATTTTTTAGTTACTAAATACTGTATTTATGTCATACATAGTTGTATTGCCTACGCTGTGCGACTACCTTCACGAAGTCTCTATCAATCTCGGATTCGATCTTCGGGTCGAATTAAATTACACTGAGATTTTCTGCTTACATTCTGGTTTAGTATTCATTTTTAACTATTAATAGGAAAAGGAAACTTATCTGGTGCTATAGCATTTATTTATCTAAACATTATATTTTTAAATCACAATTACTTGCCACATGAGGTACAATCATCAGCTCGTTATTTCAACATTCGTAAATTGCGAAAATTCTAATGAAGCATAGAATTTCATATTTAAACAAAACTGATTAAAAATTTACTGAATATTTCGCCATCCTATCATTAATGCTACACTTTGCCGAATAACTTCAAAATGATCTATCTACTCGCATCTCTATAATGCATGTCTCATTCCAAACAAACAAGAATGTTTAGTAAGGCTGTATTCAAAACCAGGGAGCATCCAAGTGTCCCGGGTTCAGGTCTCTTCATAAAGCACCCGATATGTCGGCGCGCCTTGAGGGATGCGATTTATGGTGTGGAAACGTCATAGGATCCCGTATTTCGGGATAAATCATGTGTGTTTGGTTTGCACGAGACATCTAAATATCTCGGGTGCATGTTCAGTGGTAATGCAAGTTTGTTTTATTTATATTTTGCTGAAGACAAATAATATTAAAACCATTATTTTTTTTATTTTTGCAAAGAACAAATCATGGACGGATGAGACTAGACCTTCTGTGCTTAGTGTTGTAGTCTTGTAAAATATCTAGAAATCTTTTATTAAATTTCTTACTTTAACAATAACTTATTTTATTATCGCCTCCTTGGTTTAGTGGCAGCATGTATGGGTTATAGACCGGGAGGTCCTGGGTTTGATTTCCAGGTCGGGCAAAGAACATTTTCTAATTTAATTTACCCGGGACTGGATCCCCTAGAGTGGATCGACGTCAGGCAGGCAGCTGGTCGTAGTACTTAGCCAAATCTTTCCTGCAACATTCTTGAAAAAGTGTGTTGCGCCGACTCCACATTAAGGTGGGATAAGGGCAGGTAGAAAGAAAAAAAAACAATATTTTTTTATTACAAGGCTTAGAGAAACGAGTTCCCGCTTTCGTTCACGCGTCGTTACTAATTATGTTATGTCTCATCATCATGGGCCACACGTCCAGTACTGAACACAGCCCTCTTCAAAAGAATTTCAGACCAACTTATTGGATACAAACAGTGTGTATATCCATGTATCTATCTATCTATCTGCATCTGAGAATGAAAACTATAAAGTTTAGAACATATGTACCTAATTATAAAAGTGCAAACAGCATGAACAGACGCTATCTAGAAGGCAGTGAGGCGCTGACATGACGCCAGCACGAGGCACACCATCCTTCCGAGCTTTGATAAAGCTTACACGCGCAAATGGTTCCACTATCTTTATACACGGCCGCTTGCTTCACACGCAACTTTACTATGTGGAGATCAACTAGTTATGCTGATTTCATGCTCTTGATGCTCTTTTACTGGTAAAAAATGTTGATTTGAAGTAACTTTATTATAAAATCCATTCCTATATTGCACCTAGATAAAGGATCTTTTCTTTCTAACTGGCCATATCCCATCTTAATGTGGGGTCGACGCAACACACTTTTTCAAGCATATTGCAGAAAGGATTTGGCTCACTTTTTGCAACCGGCTGCCTGCCTGGCATCAAACCGTCGTCCCGTGCAAATTAGCTTTGCCCGAACTGGGAATCGAATCCACGATCTCTCGGTCCACAGCCCATATATGCTGCCACAAGACTAAGGAGGCGACTGTATAGAGTAGACTGTAAATAACGTATATATATAAATTATGGCCTTGATCTTGACCTTCCGTAATATATAAACTTTGGAAAAGGTGTTTCATAATCTTAATATTTTAGTATATCATCACTGATGCAAATAAAACTAAATATTCAAAATTATTTACATACATTTTATTAACAGCCTCTAGAAAATACAACCTTGTAAACTAATATTAGATTCCACATCCATTTCCTTCGTATTACGTCAACAAATTTTTTCCGCTCGTCAAAAACGAAAGCTCCTTGAATTTGTTCACAGGTAAATCAAAAACAATGAACAAAAGGTGACAAAAGATGAATTGGCTTAAGTCCCGTAGGATAAGGTAAAATTTACGACACTCATTGTCAGCTAAAATGCTTATGCAATGGATTTGTAAAGAACAATACAAACGGTGGCAAACACCGATGGTATGTTTGTGCGAATTTTAATTTGCATAAAGTTTGAAGATTTCACTTTTATTGTACGAATTAGAATAATGTAAGCGTTTGTAACTATTTGTTTGAAGTATTTGTGGAGTTTTTTGCGTCGGTATTTGCTGTTATTGTTGCCAATAAAATGCCAACTATTTTAATTTTACATCCATGTAGACTGATTTAATGTCGACAAAGATACAACTTTAATGCTTTAATAGCAGGTTAATTATGCAAGAATGCCTCATCATAATTTACATTACAATAATGATTATGTACCTACCTATTCTTTATTTAGTTATTATTTTATTCCCCATATTTTATTTAGTATAATTTATTAGGAATATATTTTATAACACAAATGTAATTCATTCAGATGATGAATTTTTAGCACGCTCCATCTTTTCTACTTTAAGAGCGCCATCTGTATTTTAACCCCCGCATTAATTCAACGTTAGACGCACAACCTTCTGGCCAACAAACAGAGTTTACAACCCCGAACCACCCCTAACAAACACGGGTACGAACCTTTTACACCCTCCGCCAGTAGCGCCATCTCTGAGATGGCGCTTGAACTTTCATGAAGACTTTTAGTTCCAAGATTATCCGCCGCAGCAGCACAGTCGTCGGAGCTTTTGAATGAAACAAGGCTGTAACTTAAAATGTGCTTTAGCCCAGAAATGTAACGTTTCTTTTTGAATGTCAAGACTACGATATCGTTGGATATAGTATGCAAATTAACGCACCATTACATGGTAATTTATTTGAAACGAATGACCACTTTGCGGCACAGTGCATCCACATCGAATGCCGTACGTTTGTACGGGGACCCTGACCTTATATTGCGTCAATTTATAGCTCCAGGGCCGTTATACGATGCTTTACGTAACAGCTGTTGGTGTCTCGCGTGATGCCATCGCACACAAACCCCGCTTTGCATAGAACTTTCACCTTTCAGCCATTTAGAAAGCTATATTAACAGAAGCGCAATCGTATCGTGGAACACTTTTATATTGAATAATTATATACAGTTTGCTGTATAATTTTTGCACACACCTTTCTTAGAAAAATATTGCTACGTATATACCTAATTCGTCTTTAATCGAAATTTGAAAAAAAGTAAAAGTACGAACACAAATATTATTCATTTTCATACGTTTAATACGTTGTTATAATTTTTTTTTCCTCTAACTATTTTTAGAATCCTTTTAATAAACATTCTTAGCTCGTTGTCTGCTTAATGAGCCTGCAAACTTTCAACGCGCTGCATTCTCGCGCGAACTCTATCAGGCGTCGCGCATTTGAAGTAATCTTAAAATAATATACTTATTCGTTATAAAATTAGATATACAAGCTTATTTAATAATCATATCCTTGATAATACCTTCTTGTGAACAGCTTTTTTGCTGCGTAGGTATACATGAAATGACAATAATATGCAAGTACCTTTTACACAAGAAAAACGAGTCATAGTCTAGTATAAAAGCGACTGCTTTTATAGGTCGTTTTCTAGGTCTCAACATCCTTACAAGGCTTTCGGCCTCGAAATAAATCCTTGGGGATGTTGAGACTTTTAAGGTGTGAATTAGTTTGATGAATTAAGTTTTTACTCTAGCTAGAGCACAAAGCCCTTATCAACTTACCCATTGAAGCTGTAAAGGTCATCTGAAGTTAATAGCAAAGGTAAAGGATATCAATAAAAAAGACAAAAGAAAAGCCAAGATAATGGATACTACCTTACAATATTTATCTTTAAGTGCCTTAAATAAATGTCAAGCATAATTTGTCATTAAAAGCATCATCATGGCACACGACAGTAATTGAGAAGATAAGAATCCGATAAGTTGATGGCCAATTACAAAATTGAAAAGCCTTAATGACTACAGCAGTTGACAGCCCATTGCTATTTAAAATCATTATTTCGCGTACGTCATACCTACATCGCACACGGTATACTTTATCAATGTTCACATTTACTCTCATATTTATAATCAAATAAAAATAATTACGGAGGAAAGATTTTCCGTCATAACTAAACAATATTTTTATATAAATATTTGGACGTTTGCTCAATAATGTGTTTACTTGTTCATAATAAATACGAATGTAATCAGGCTGTGGCCTATGGTATAAGTGACAAGAATTTGACGATCGCTTTTTTTATTGCCTCGTATATTTTTTATAGTAGAGACTGGCAAATGAGGTGGGTCATAATGGTAGGTAATATCTATGTTTGACAACTTGTCTGAGGGCTGGGATTTTGTGTCCGATATACCTTAAGGTTATCTATTTACTCTACACATACCTATGTATGTGAAATAGGAATTCGCAGTTCAACTGTATTCCATTGTATATTTTTATTGAAACGGTCGGTGAATTACCGAATGTTAAAAACAATTCTAATTGGTTTCTACTACAATGCATAACAAACTAATAGTAGTATCTACTTATTACTATTTAATTTCGACTCCCTTCTCAACGGCCCGTACTTATCCTCCCAAGGATGTCACTGCTAAACCTTTCTTTCTTTCTACCTGTCCTTATTCCACCTTAATGTGGGGTCGGCGCAACACACTTTTTCAACCACGTTGCAGAAAAGATTTGGCTTAGTTTTTACGACCGGCTGTCTACCGGACGTCGACCACCCACCCTCTAGGGGATCTAGTTCCTGGCAAATCAAATTAAAAAAATCACTTTGCCCGACCTGGGAACCCAGGACCTCCCGGTTCACAGCCCATGCATGCTGCCACTAGACCAAGGAGGCGACTAGTAGAGTAATTTTGAAAAAGGCCCCAAAATAAAAAAAAGTTCAATGTGAGATATAGCAAGTTATCTAGCTTTGTAACATTCAGCTGCTTACTTTAAGTAGACTAGCAACGTAAATTGCAAAACGAGGATGATAAAACAGCGCAGCTTGTCATAGCTTGTTTATGATCATTGTACACGTTAATTGCCTATAATCGGTTAACAGATAACTAAATCATTGAAACAAAGCGATGAAAGATTGAACAAAGTATATCTTTAATAAATGATGTACAGCGAAGCTCGGAAACAAAGAGCTAACTGTGCCAAAGAAAAGGAACAATGGCGGTGTGAATGTTACACTTTGATATTACAATAATGGTATCGATTATAATTTGCGTGCGATGAGGTTCGAGATAAAGGCGGGTGGCGACACGTAAGCGACAGGCGTTCGCAATCGGCGTCGCGATCGACTCTCGCGCAGCGCCGCACAATGCTATCGTGGCGCTGCGATCGCGGACATGCCCTCTCGCGCCATTACGATTGGCGCACTCGACGTGTACGCACCTATTTTATGGTGAACTGATTACTTACTCGCTAAAAAGATTTGTTTTATTTCTAATTTCTATATCCGCGCTTACTATACGTGCAATTTAACTTGGTGGTACTGACGTTAAGTAAGAACGGAGTCGCAACTATTGTTTTTAGTAATTAATTGGAGACCATGTGACTGTTAAATGATATAAAATTTAGTTTTTTTTGTTTACAGAGTCATCATCATCAGCATCAGCCACAATACCTCCACTGTTGGTCATAGATTACAGAGTACTATCCAGAAATATAGCTTATGGTGGATTAGTCACATTTATGGACCAAGGGATGACCAATGGACGTTTTATAGAGTGCAGAAGTTCAGTTAAAGTGACATATGAGAGTCACTTGTTTCACTACAATTAACTAAAGAGGATGCTCAACATTGCAAAGATAAAACGTTTAAGTAGGAAGAGACTCTCACACTAAGCCGGGTCATTAACTAGAAAGAAGATACTTAATACTGACTCTTCTTAAAGTTTAAACTATATAATCTGATTGGATGGTGAATTTGAAGATGTTGAAGAAACCGCCTATATATAACTACTCCTAATATCATCAAATAAGGAGAAAATCTTATGAGATTAAACAAACAAACACATACAAACAGCATAAAAACTGATCTTATAAAATAAAAAAAAATTTTCACAATAATCTACAGAAATTTTACATTTTATTACGTTATATTATAGGTCAATATAAAGTATTTTGTTACAAATTAGCTATTAAAAGGAATGTCACAAACA
The DNA here is from genome assembly GCA_036417725.1 of Clanis bilineata. NCBI lineage: Eukaryota > Metazoa > Arthropoda > Insecta > Lepidoptera > Sphingidae > Clanis > Clanis bilineata. The sequence continues at coordinate 6,402,899 of CM071142.1, forward strand.
ACCGTCTTTTATTATTGGTAATAGAATACTCATGAAATAGTTATACGATATTACCATGAAAATGAACAAAAAGGAAAGGCGGTAAAAGATTTTATAGCGGTCGTAAAATCGTGATCATCGATAAAAGCTTGTAAAACTACAGTAAAATTGAGTTAAATTAGGCACCCTGCTGGCTCACTGATTAGTGTTTCATACACATTGCTCATTTTAAATTAAATATTCGTAATTCAAAGCTACAAAATGAAAAACACGCCAATTCACAAGCGGTAGCGATGTAAGGATGATTATTTTCAATTAAATCTGCTCTGCCTGCTGATAAACCCTGCCTTGCCCCTGCTCGTAAATCTAGTTTGAAACTTGGTATACTCTTAATTACTGTTGTAAAATTGTTTTAATATTTTGAACTCAATTATTTATGAAATAAAACAATTGCGATATTTTTAACGATGGTACTAACTATGGTAAATCATCATAAGAAGTATACAATAGGAAATTTTGACGGGAAGTCTGACAGGGTGGGCGTCACTTGTTAAAATTATTTCATATTATTTTCTGGAGTTGTGTTTGTTGTTTTAATGTGATATGGTTTTAAGGACCAAAATTCAGTGAAGATGGACAGTATAATGTGGAACCTTTTTAATCGGTTTTTTTAAATCTTTTTAAAGTCTTTAATGAGTTTTGCTTGGAAATTGAGATGATTGGAATCTCGGCGGAACTTATATAACAACAAATTCTATGTAACCGTCACATAATATGGTGACTTCAATGCTTTCCATAGCATATGCAGAGTTAAAATATATGTTTGTTTTGTTTTGAATCGGGTGTTCTATAGAACTACTGAACCGATTTTAAAAAGCCATCCATTAACAGAAAACAAAGAGAGGCTACTTTTATCTAAGTGTTGGCTTTTTACCTCAAGTACTCCGAGCAAAAGCTAGTTCCAAAAGTCGCTGTATGGTCAAGTTTAGATCACAAAGCGATACAACAGGCAACAGTGTCGCCGTGCCTCGAAGACGGCACAAGCCAGTAATAAACACGGCCATGTCAATAAAAGTCACCATTCCACCATACACACGTCCACTACTAGCAGGTGTACTAGGATCTATTAGGGTTACTAATACACATTAAAATAATGAAGTAATTAAATTAAATTGCATTTTAGAAGTTATTATCTCTACTTTCATAGGAGTCTTGGCAAGTTTACCAGTATAAACAATTGAGAACGCTATGTATTGGAATGTTACCAAGGGCATAAATAACCATAACCAAAATGACAATTGGGGCAAATTAATTAGACACTTGAGTTCAACGCTGAAAATAAAATTCGAAAGGGTTTAATAGGTTCAAAACAAATAAATTCTATTTTTTTAGAAAATGGAGACATTTGAGATTTTGTAGCTGATTGTAAGTGTTTCTGAACACAAAAACGAATGAACAATTGCATATCAAAAAATGTTAGCAGCTATGTACCTGCTAAACAATTATTATTCATGCATTTGATATTTGAATTAAACTAACTTTAAATTAATATAAATACGGAAAAAGTAATCTAAAAAGCTGAACACAAACGACTCCGTTAATGCACTAATAAGAAAATATTTAAGAATCTTAACATAGTTTAACTCACATAGAATTAATTGTTCGCAGTGAAAGACAAATTGCTAGATATTTGTTTAAGAATATTACACAGTTATCATGACGCAGATGTAAGCTTTCCGTGGCCGGCGGCCGCCGAGTTCGCAAATGTATTGAAGTTATATATTTAAATTGTGGTAAAATTACTAGTCTTTTTACCATTGTGGTGAATGGAAACAAAATTGATATTGGCACTATAAGGCCTCATTCGCACGAGAGCTTTTACAACGTACGTTAAAAAAGCGCCGAGAAGAAAAAATGAGTAAGTGCTAGTATAGTTATTCAAACGCGACGCTTTTAAAACGCGGCGTTTTTTTAACGGGCGTTAGGAGGTATGTAAAATATACTTTATTAGAAACAAGACAAGAAAAAGCTGTCATTCAACGATATTAAAAGTTAACGATAGTTAAATAAACGTTGCGTTTAATCCCAATGTGGACGCTTTTAAAACGTTTGCAACATTCTGTTCAAATGAGTGGTTTAAAATAATTTTTGTTTTATTTCTAATGAAGTATATTCGAAATACCGCCCAATGCCCGACGTTTAAAAAACGCCGAGTTTTAAAAGTGCCGCCGTGTGAATAACTATACTAGAACTCATTTGTTTTATTTCAACGCTTTTTATCGAACGCTGAAAAAGCTTTCGTGCGAATGATGGCTTACAAAATCAAACGGTGTTAGATGATTCAAAAGTCAGTATTTGACAATAAAATACTTGAATTTTTTTAAATATTACAGTCAGATACGAATTAAAATCAAATGAGCTAACCCTAACGCAGCTAATGTAAATTCATTAAAAGGCAGACGGATACCGTCAACATTTTCATATAAGAATATCGATGCACAGGCCATTTGATCTTGTTTATATTAGCGTTTTAATTTAAAACAGCTCTTTAAAATAATTTAGTTGCAAATGTGTTGAGAGCGCTTGTGCTATAAACAAAATAATTTATTACTCTTTAGTCATCGATGATTAAGATTCAGAAGGCGTGCAACGAGTGAAGAAAAATTACTTTAATTCAAAAGAAATATCTGTTTGTCGTAAATCAGTGTAGGGTATTTCGAAGTATCTAACAAATCTGGTCTCTACTTGACAAGAACAGTTTGTTATTAAGCTTCGCAAACAACGCCCTTTCCCAACAATTTGAACAAACTAACGCCAATCAAACGCATCCGGCCTTACAAATCGTGTCAGGCGTTGAACGTGTGTTGCGAAACGTCAATCTAACACGAAAGCCCGCAACGAGGTGTTTAATGATGCAATAATTTGCATAGGGGTCTGTTGCTGCGAAATACAAGCTATTCTCACGTCTGTCTCTTCGCCATCTATAAACTTTCCTTTTACAGCGACCACTCTTGTTATGTGAACCCTGCGCTAAATATCAATGCTGACGCGATCTTGTGTTATTTTTTAAATCCATTCCTCACCTAAACATTGTCTATCGTCTGCCAACTCACCATTTAACGACGCCTTATTGTTTATGGACTGTTAAACAGCAGAAATGGTTACCTGAAAAAGGAATGAAATGACTTTATTATACAGCGAATTGCAGGCGTGAACGTCGAATGTGTGAAAAAAAATCAAATGAAAAAGTACACACATGATTTGAGAAATGAGCGGAATCAATTAAGGTTCGGTGCTGGGGAGAGTGCGTTTGTAAACGTGATGCCTTATTCAGTCGGGTCGGCGGCGCGGCGCGGGCGTCCCGTACAGAGCGGCCTGCTAAACCCCGGGCGCACAATCTGACATTTATGAGTGCCATAAAAACGCTCAAGTAGTGACTTTTACTACTTGTTTAGTGAACATAAATGTCTTTGCCTTGCCCGCGCTCAACGTCGTCCGTATTTAAAAGCGCACAGTTTCGTGCACAGCTTTGCTCCTTTTGCCTCTTTTTATTTACTGTTACTGTACTGTTATGCAACTGTATAATGCTTTGGTTACTTTTCAGCGACAATTTATTGGCGTGTCGTCTTTTGTCTTTATTTTAGTGTCGCGAGAACATGTTTTTGTTTCGGTTTGTTTGGTTTTCATTTGGATTGCCCATGATACATTAATGTATTTTTAATTTTTCATCTGTTTTTCTCAGTATATAAATACTTTAGCACTATATATATATATATATATATAGCTTTACTGAAACGGTCATATATATATATATATAATATATATACACAAGGAGTAAATACACTGGTGGAATTTGGGCCCGATAAGGCGATAGGTTCACCCGCTGTAACATCTGGGACGGAACTAAGCTCGGCGAAATATGGTCTTCTAGTTCGATAGTGCGCCTCTGCCTACCCATTCGGGAATATGGGCCTGAGCTTGTATTTTGTAGACTGGTATTTCTTTATATTTGCTTTAAATTGCTTGTGATATTTCACGAATAGTTAGAAAACGGAAGCTTAAAAAGCTTTATATATATTTTTTTATATTAGCCCTGTAATATTACTGCTCTACTGCTGGGCACGGGCCTCCTCTACTGTTAGAGGGGTTAGGCTTTAGCCCACCACGATGGCCTATTGTGGGTTGGTAGACTTCACATACTTTAATTCTCGGGTATGCAGGTTTCTTCACGATGTTTTCCTTCGCCGTTAAAGCAAGCGATAATTTAGAGGTACAATGAAAACACTCTTAACATAGAAAAGTCAGTGTCAGTGTATGCTCCATTTTGGAGTTGGTCTCGAACCTCCGTCTCGGTAGTCCGTACCATTCCCAACTGAACTATCGCTGATTCATATATCATTTATGAAATATTAATTCCAATTCGCCTCATATCACGTTGAAGACTCGCATTTCATTAAATTAAATAAAAAAGAAATCGAAGTATTTACATATCAATGTCGAACTCGGAACAAGAATACTCGATGTCAAGTTGTATCTTGATAGTGTTACGACCGTCATAAAACTAATTAGGTTTACAGGTGTATACACCTGGTGGGTATGCCTGTTTATTACTCAATATACATTTTTTTATAAATTATACCGATATACATGTAATTACTTGTTCAATTAACATTCATAAAGAAATAAAAAATGTGTAATTACAGCAAATTATGATAAATTTGTATCACTATCTCAATTTTTTTATGTTTTTATTACGAAAATATAAATAAAATTCTCACATATTCCGCAGTTATAAAAGTTTATATGATAATTGTTATATTATCCATAGTATTCATTATTTTCTTAATTGTAATATATGGGTTACACACAGAAAGTATGGTTTATTAATTGGACCTTTACACAAATGGATTTTAACACAAGTGAACCAACCCACACAAAAAAAGATTTTTTATGGATGCAAACATGATCTAAACCATTTATAGACCATATTGATGCGACTTTTTTGTGGATTGGATAATTTCTACACAACACGGTCGAATTGTATTACGCACAATCATCAGTAACTACACATTTTAAAGTATTTTTTAATTTGATAAAACGTACCTATAAGTAATTTCTAGACAGAATGACTGATTCACTTGAAATAGAGAAACAAAAATTACGATATTTCTAATTCAGATTTGGCTAATTTATTTAAATTATTATGAATTTATTTAAAAATACTAAATACTTAAAAGGTACATAAACGATAAATCTAAAAAAAAAACGCGCGGATAGATAACCTGATGCAAAGTAATCTCCATCGCACATAGACACCCATGATAACTAAGTAATCATGGGTTACCAACCCCAAAAGAAGGAAATATTCAGAAGGGGATGGGGAATTAGGACAGGAAATCTCAACAACGAAACGCGACAGCGAGCTGCCACACTTAAGAAATCTGCAAAGCCAATATCAATCGGGAACTGTACTGCAAAATTCGGTTTACTGCCTTTCTACGGACAGTAAAATTGCTACGGGCACGGAATCCTCAATATATTTATTCTGCATTCGTCAAGTCGCCGAACGGTAAGTATCGATAGTCTAGCCCACCCACAGATTCGCGACTCGCAACTCGCCTACATACTTTCAGGCTTTATGAGTAGCCTAGTAAGAATATTAATGTTGCACTACGACCCAAGGTCGGTAAACAATAGCTTGATTGCTTTCTGACCATTTTTGTTTGTTTCGGTACTTATCAAGTATTTTGCAGCGGTGCATTTGTTCTAAGCGCTTTTTGGCTATCGCGTTACGTGCGTGTGAAATGTTAGATTTTACCGCTGTTACATGTTTTGATTTTAGGTTGCTAATTATTGTGAAAATCAATAGATAATAGTAGTACTTTAATGAGATTTGTATGAGTAAATTGCAGTATTTAGAGGCAGCATTATTTATTTTGTAAACGTCGTCGATACGTTACGAATTTTAAACATCGCATCGTATTAAGGACTGCTGGCTTGTATAAGCTCCGATATTGCCTTGGCATTACTACACTTCCCAAGGTTCGAAGGCCAATGATTTATAATAGAATAGTTTATTTTCAACACCGAACCTATGAGTCAGACCTATAGACAATTTAAAGTTCTTTGACATCACGGAATGTGGCCCTTAAATTATTCAATATTTCCTAACACAAAACAATGCCAACACAAAACCTAAATAGCGTGTCCTGTTTACTATTCCCTACAGGCAATTGTAATATCGTACCAAAAGAAAGTCCTTACATACCATAGTAATATATTCGTCCGCCAACGATACCTTGTTTTCGCTTCAAATTAGACGATTAAGAGTCGCGGTGTGCCGTTGTATCTATTCAATTAAACCTGAGTACGCAGCGGTCACCTACCGCGGTGATTTTTTAATCGTATGTATGCGCTGTGCGAATCGCGGTGACATTTCGCATATCAATGTGGTGGGCAAATTGATGAAAAAACATCGGCGACGCGTGTCCAACAACCCGCGCATGAGGATACGCACGCACGCCGCGTTGCGTCGAATCATTTTTGTGAGGTTTAGTATTGAAATTATTGGAAATATTATTATATTGAGCATATACATATGTAGACAGCATGTGTATTTTAAAGCGGCCGGTATCTAAACAAAAGTGTGTGTGCGTTGGCGCGGGACATCAATCTCCGGCAGTGGCGAAGAGTGATAGTGTCAAAAGGGAAGCCAATGCTACTTTCTCTTCTATATATTACCTAGATACATTTTTGAGTGGTAGAGCCATACTGTAGACAGTAACGTTTACAGCACGAATGGGCCGGCTCGACCGGTTTGATACTACTATCTCACAGAAAACCGTCGTAAAGTGGCAGCTTGCTGTCGCGTTTCGTTCGGTGAGTGAGATTTCCGGTGGTCCATTTCCCCCCTTCTTTTCCCAATCCCTTTTTCCCTCCCCTTCCATTTCCTCCTTTTAGGTCTTGGGTGTCTATGGGCAGTGGAGATCACTTACCATCAGGTGAACCACCTGCTCGTTTGCCAGCCTCTGCTATAAAAAATGACAGATATTTTCTTTACAGTCAATATAAAAATATAGCATATTAATCACGTCTAAATGACTAGCGTGTCAGACAAAGGAGTAACTATCCACTATGACCGCTAACCTTCTTCCATACTTTCATATAATAGGGAGTAACTTATACCCATGTCAGAAACGAATTCCAATCTGGAGAATCCTACACATATTGTGATTTCTTAATCAGGAATTTCAACTTCACAGTTCTTAGCTGCCATTAAACTGATTATAAAGCCATATTAATTATGTACTGATTTTCACAAACATAAAGATGCAGTAAAATTAAAAATCAGTTTCAAAGATTCTGTAAACTTCAAATGGAATTTTGGTTCGTAAAACTTTCAAATAAATAAATTAAGCATCGATGTCCCAATTACGTATGACCAAGATCGACTATTCCCAATAAAATATGTTATTTATATAGCCTGGTGACGTACAGACAAGCAGAGTCAATAATTGTCTATCCATATGTAAATTCACGTACACGGTGACAATAATTTCCACAATTACTAATCTTGTTTATATTCCTTACGTCTTTACGCGTTCTGCATATGTTTACTAGACTTCCCATTTGTGTAACAGTTAAATATAACGCTTATGTAAGATTTTTTTTATAATTCAGTATTCTAGGAAGACTGTAATTATTTATATCGCAGAAAAGTTAGCTTTTTAGGCCCATACTATTTTATCAAGTATTACGAAATCATAACATAAGCTCACGCCTGTATCCGCCTGTATCCCAAGGGGTAGGCAGAGATGCACTAGCGAACTAGAACACCCACATTTCGCCGAGCTTAGTTCCATTTCAGATGTGATGTGATGCGAGCCTATCGCCATATCGGGCACAAATTCCAGACTCCGGGCTGATATGGAAAAATCCAATATCACTTTGCCCGACTCGGGGATCGAACCCGAGACCTCAGGACAGTAGTCGTAACGAAATACCACCACGCCACCGAGGCAGTCCTACGCCACAGAGGCAGTCTCATAAATCATAAAATAAAAAATATTTTTCTGTAAAAGGTAGCCACATTACATCAGTTTACTTGGACCTTAGGACCTGTAGCTCAACCATTAGTTTTTTTGACATTTCACGCTAGTGACTACGTAAAATAATGTATATGAAAAACGTCAGTTCCCCGTGTAACCGCTAGAGGCGTTCGGGTGTTTGTCATAGAAATATTTTACGAAGTCGCTAGCGAGTAATGTCAAAAAAACTCATGGTTGGCCTACTGGGATATTGGGTCTCAGTTGAACGTTTCCATTCACGTCGTAGAAAACGCAAGCGATAGCTCAAGCAATCACAAGTTTGTTAACACAAAATACTCCGAATAATTGATTATTTCACAGGTGTAAAGTGGCCAGTGTAATTTGTCAGATAGTGTTATCAAGGGCTGGCAGGCCAGCCGTCAGCCTCCATTTATCTCGAGTCGAACATATCTAGACGAGCTCTAATTGTGTGTTGATAGATTACCTGGCACCCTATTTACATATGCTTAGCTCGGTTACATCAATATTTTCTAATGAATGCGACGTGATTACTGACAACACTTGTGGAGTATTTATTTGCATGTACTTAACTGTATTGGTGATGTTTTAAGTAATGAGTTCTTAGGTTTACGCGAATTATATAAATCGTAAATCTTCAATGTATTTTAATAAAACTATTTTTACTGGTTCTATCGTTTTTTAAAAATTTTAGTTCCGACGTTTATCTAAAGCTCTACAGCCTTCGTGGTCACGGGTCGGACTGAGGTGTCAGTTGTCCTAAATTATGTCCTTCATTTGTTTTATTTTCTTATAAGGTGTTTTTTTATTTTCTTTTTACCTGCCCTTATCCCACCTTAATGTGCGGTCGCCGCAATACACTTTTTCAAGCATATTGCAGAAAGAATTTGGCTATGCTTTTACGATCATCTGCCTGCCCGACGTCAAAACCTTCTGGGTATCCAATCCAGGGCAAATTAAATTAGAAAATTCGCTTTTCCTCTACCCGTGATTCGAACCCAGGACCTCCCGGTCCACAGCCCATAATTATATGCTACTAGTGTATTTGACTAAGTAGGTGACTATGTTTTCAATGGATTTTAAGTAGTCGTAAAATTTATTTTTAGATTGAAATAAAACTATACTTACGGATTCTATCACGATTAGGTTTTAATTATTATTCCCGACGTTTCGAAGGCTTTGCAGACTTCGTTGTCACGGGTCAGTCTGATTATTTTTAGATGATTTACTCCATAGAGTTTGGTATTTTAGCCCGGAATTATAATAGGCTCGCCCGCTATCACATCGTGAGACAGAAATTAGCGTGCGAAATGAGTGTACACTAGTCGCGCCTCTGCGTACTGAGTGAATAACTGAGAGAAAAAAAAACGAATCGAATACAAAACACGTCGTATTCCAATTTCAATATCCTTTGTGCAAATGATATACAAAACCAGTGCATCACGCAGTCAACAGTCATCGCGCGTAGTCCGTCATTGGATCGCCCACGTCGCGCCGCCCGACCGATCCCGTGCAATCCCGCGCAATCCCGGCCAATCCCGTCGCCGATATAAATGTTAATCACAGAGTGTCGAAATTATTAATTACATTCGGACATTGGTGTTGCGACGTTATGCATGCAGATTGCAATGCTAACGAATGATTAACTATGCATATGTGCATGTGAAGATTTACATTCTGCGGTGCGTCTGGTATCAGCCAGTTGATTAGGATAGTATTCTATCTGACTATATTTCCACCTGCCCTTATCTCATTCAAATATGAGATAGGCACAAGACACCTTTTAAGCATTATACAAAAATAATTGTCTGAGTTTTTATGACCAGGTGACGTTAACGCCCTCTACGGAATCCATTTCCGGAAAAATCATTTTATTTTACGTAGCCTGGCTCGATTTATACCCACAACCTTCGTTTTTACCCGACTGCCCTTAAAGGATGGTAAAATTTCTGAAAAGTTCATTCTTTATCCGAATCTGAAAAACATAATGAGCGTGAAAATGATTTGCTGAAATCAATTCTTGTGAAACAATTTGAAAAATGCATTATTAACATAATCCTAATTCTAAACAGAAGCCAACCTATTTAAATCGTCTTTATGTAACTGATTACATAGAAATTTAATCTTATTCTAATCTAGCGTTTTAATTGTTATTTATTTACAGTAATGGATTGGAAGCGTGACATTTTGACCAAGGTATTTAAATCAAGATAATTCTATGGGCTCGCGATGTCTGCTTTAACGTAAGCTTGATAAGTGAAAAATAAATTGGTAGGATTATAAAATCTACGGAATTAATGCTGGTGAATGAACTGATTATGTGTAATGGATAGATAGAATTTTAATTTGTAGAATAGTTACGGATAACAGTGTGGAGAAACTTTCGTTTGAGTGTTTGACGTTTAAAAAATATAAGATTTAAGGCCCGTTTTTCAATAGTCTGTTATTTTTATCTAAGGGATATATTATGTTGTTTTGACAGATGTATCCTATAATTACTGATACTATCATATTATACCCCTGATAACTTATCTGGCTATTGATAAATGACCCCTTACTCTAAACTCATACTGTACGCTATGCTTCACATTATTTATTTCTACCTGCCATTATTCCCCCTTAATTTTAAGCACACTTTTTATGCATGTATCAGAAAGGAATTAGCTTAGTTTTTACAACCGGTTGCCTGACTGACGTCAACCCTCTCTTAGGGATGCAGTCCCGACCAAATTAAATTAGAAAATTCGCTTTGTCCGACCTGGGAATCTAACGCCGGACCTCCCGGTCCACTGCCCATATCTATTTCTACTTCTACTTTCACTAGACAAAAGAGGCACGCTATGCTTCACATTAAAGATTTGTAATTCTAGTGATATCAAAAAAAAGAGACAATGTTTTGTAAATTAAATTCTTTTTCTTAACTCTCGCTTAGATGCTAAACGATTACAAATACAAAAATACAATCCTAGTTACAAGTGTTAAAATATACTCATTGTATGATTTATATACAATTTAATGCTAAACCAAATGCTAGGCAAAGTTTCAGCGCCATTTACCCCACGATTGATGCGTTCTATGATTTGTGTCTTGCACTCACAGACTGAAAGCTTTTGCAATCAGGGGGTTAACACCACCTCTTATAGCAGTATTATTAAAATTTTACTTGTACCGATTCCCATACAAAACAAACGAAGAACGATTATAATAATACTGCTATAAGAGGTACTGGTAACCCTGCAGTTTAAGGGTTGTTTAAGTATGGGCTGATGGCGGGTACACACCGGCCGAACGGAGTCGAAAGAATCTATACCTGTTGCGTTCACACAAACAAACTTTCGCTGTTGTGGGAATGAAACAGGCATGATTTGTAAGCCAACGTTCGGCCCAGTGCGTACGCGCCATGACTGACTAGACTCTTGTCTGACTGGAATTTTCTGGGTTCTGATATTAGGTGACTGCCTCGGTGGCGTGGTTGTATTTCGGTACGACTACCGTCCTGAGTTCTCGGGTTCGATCCCCGGGTCGGGCTAAGTGATATTGGATTTTTCCATATCAGCCCGGAGTCTGGAATTTGTGCCCGATATGGCGATAGGCTCGCCCCCTATCACATCTGGGACGGAACTAAGCTCGGCGAAATGTGGATATTATAGTTCGCTAGTGCGTTTCTGCGTACCCCTTCGGGGATACAGGCGTGAGCTTATGTATGTTTATGTATGATATTAGGTCGGGCAATATTTTATGTCAGTTATTTCTAGCCCAATATGGCCAGGACTGAATTTGTTAGGGTTTGACATCAGAGAGGCAGCCAGTCGTAAAGTCTAAGCCAAATCCTTTTTGCATCATGTTTAAAAAAGAGTTGCGACGACACAACCTATGAGCGGGATAGAGCAGGACAACAAAAAATACATGATTCATCAATCTATACCTAATGGTGAGGTCACTGAACTCAATTCAGTATTAATCGATTTGATGTTATTGGCCGAATTCCACGTTTAAAAGGTGTAGTAGGTAACATTTCACTTTTTCCCTTAAATATGTGTAATAAATGTACATCAAACACGTCTACTAAATAACATAGGTTATTAAACTATATAATTAATGAATTTAATTAACCTAACATCTGCAAGTCGAACATTTGTTAATTAAAGTCTTTAATATAACAACATTAATTGTTATTTATTGACATCTGAATATCATAAAAGATATATACGACTCCGGACATCCTCGTTTAAAACAACTTCAATTTATTTGTTGTCATGCATCTAAAAAGTTTTGTATCCATTATCGACCGATTTCAAAAAAGGAAAAGGTCCTCAATTCGTCTGTACTTTTTTATGTATGTTACGCGATATCTCCGCCAAATGTGACCGATTTTCAAAATTCTTTTAGTGTTCAATAGACTTTATTTCAAGGGTGATCCCATACAAATTTTGTCACGATCGGATTTGAAGTCGATCCGTTAAGTTTTGATTTACTGCTTTCATCCGTTGTATTGTTATAGACAGTACAAGTGTAATGATTCTTCGGAAAACTATTAAACTGTATCACGTATCTATTCAATAAATATTATGTACACGTTTTGTTTTAATGGCATATTAATTGTCATAAATACTGGGTGGCGCTAAAATTACTGCTGAAAGATTATTTCCTCATATTGAACTATTGTAGAGTATATTCCTTTGTCTATGTTTTTTATATATCTATACATATATGTTTTTTTCTTTATAGCTGAGACTGGCAAACGAACAGATGGGTAACCTGTTCGTAAGTGATATCCACCACTCATAGACACCCAAGACACAAAAAGGATCACGGGTACGTTGCCAAGCTGAAAGGAGGGAATTGAAAGGGAGGGAAAAGGGGTTGGATAAGGGAGGGGGGAATGGGCCACCGGAAATCTCACTGTGGTATCAAACCGGTCGAACCGGCCCATTTATGCTGTAGACGTAACTATTTCCAGCGTGACACTACCACTCAAAATAGATTGTTTTCTTTCTGCCTGGCGATAACCCGGCCATAAGGATCGCCTTCCTACTTAAAAGTTTCCACTTTTCTTGTTCTTGAGCATCCCAAGTGTTTTATACATAGTCAAGTAGCAAAATATAATACAACAAGCACAATACAGCAGTTTTTCTCAACGTGTTGGCAACGTACGGATGATTCCTCTAGTTCATGGTGAGTATTCATGGGCGACAGTGATCGCATAGTACCATGTAATCTGTTTTCTTGTTTGTTTCATATATTACAAAAAGTATCTCTATAAATATTAAAAAATAAATTATATCAATAAATATAGCGTGAGCCGCGTATCGTCTCGCTACGAGACAGCCCAAATCGAATCTGGGAAATGCTAAGTATATCGATACTTCCCGGAAGCAAATGGATGTCACATTAGGTGTACCAGGCCAGCCCTACATTAACATTCACCGAACACTTGATCCAGGAGTTATCACGTATCGAATAGAATAGAGCCATAATATTTTACGATCCCTTGTGCGCCTTACTAGGCGGAGTCGGTGTTCGAATTTTAAATATTCGCTGTCATATCGATATTATCGATGATGTCGATATATAATTAATCGATTTGTATTGCGTATTTAAATACGATCTACGTATAGATATGGATTACGATCTTGTATTGTTTATTGGTTTTGAACTTTGCATGTGCGGAGTTTTACCGCCTGATCATAAGATGCATAAGATCTTTTTTTATCGTAAGCATTTTTTAAAGAATTTTACGTAAATAATGACGTATACTTGATGACAACTTAAAAAAAACCGGAGAATATATTTTACTTCGATCGATTTCGATTTCGTATAGATATGTGAATAAATAAATAAACATTACTCTCATTTTCCTATATTTATTTTAACCTTACGATATAAGAATCTAAAAAAGATAGGTACATACGTAATACTATAAGCTAATAGCGTTAATACCACCTACATTTTAATACACATCCTTAGAAATATTTACTAAACAGAATAAAATCTAGCACGCTTCGTGAATCATCAAAATAATTAAATACATGGACATTAAATCGCGTGTAAGTTAAGCAATTTCCTCCTTGTATTTTAATGGCAACTCAGTCTGAATGTTGTCGCTACCTAGGATTAGAATGTCGACCGCAAAGCTGGCAGGCGGTTTGCATATGTTTAAGTGATTTTTCACGGCTACGGAACCCGTGTTCAAAGGCCACGCAGTGCGGTGTTGCAATCACGATTCCCGATCACGACTGGTCCTTTTCTAGTATTTACATACCCTAATTCGTCAATTGTTTAAAGAAAAATAACTCTTATAACACATAACTTACAGCCCATCCCGACCGCACGCGAAGAGCTTTTGATGGTCAATGAGAAATCTGCTGTCAAGGTGAGCGAAAGTGGACTCTGTGGGTTTATGTTTAAGGATAAAAACAAGGCAAACGTGATGTGGTGAGATAACAAAATGTCTCTAGACCGTGTCGCTACCAACCTTAAATGCATTAAGTTTGTTTTATAGATAATAATCGTTGCGAATGCTAGTGCTTTGTTGTTTCAAAGATAGAGTTGTTGCCGTTGATTTATTTTTGATCAAGTTTTGTTCGACTTAACAGAGAAATAGGGATTACGAAATGGATTTATGCAATGGACCCAAACTCGTAATTCTTCAAAAGAAAAGATTCTTTGAAATATATTGTTTTAAATTAATAAACATTCTGTATCATTATATAAAGGGAGATATTACAGAACGATATCCAATATAATATACTATAACACATGATGATGATGATGCATTTCTAGCCGATTTCGGCCACAGCGACTGCGCGATTGGACACTGAATAAGTACATTACAATTAAATTAACAATGAAAGGGGGCCTCGCTGTTCTGCCCTCTGATATGCTCTTATGTGACTTATATAACCAATTTTATTTGGAAAGGTACGAGCACATTTTGGACAAGTCAACACTACCCCGACGTAACTAATGAAATAGCCCCAGGTGGTCGGGCCTTTAACTCCTTTAACGTCCTGAGGCGTGCAAACATCGGAGGCATTGAGATGTATCTGATGAGACGGCAACTGCGCTGGTGTGGGCATGTGTGTCGGATGTCCGAGAGTAGAGTTGCGAAACGCATCTTCTTTTCAGAACTTCAGTACGGGAAGCGTATAATACATAACGATATAGTAAATGAGGTTTTAGTAGTAGTTAAAAACCAACTTTAAAATTCATCAATTCTTGATATAAAAGTCTGGGGGGCGACTCCTGACGCTCGATTCAAACTTGAATTCAATTCGGTTTCATTTATTGACTTAAAATTCCACCGTAATCGAGTTAAAAAGTGCATTAATGTCATGTAAAAAATTACCAAATGACAAGTTCTCGAATATTATGCAACATAAGCGCACTTTAAAAGTCGATTTACATACATACATAAACTCACGCCTGTTTCCCGTTGGGGTAGGCAGAGACTAAGGAGCGCCAATTGCTTCGGTTCAAACACACCTCTTTCGCTTCTTCCACAGTCATCAGTCTTTTCATGCACGCTCGTCGGTTACGAGACTAAAAGTAGATTTCGGTGGAATTTTAAATCAATAAATGAAAAAAATCTAAATCACAATCGAATCGAGCGTCAAGTGTCACCCACCAAGACTACCCTTAAAGTAACCTCAATCGAATCTCGAAAATCAGTTCACATTTGCTTGACGATATGTCACATAAAAGACTACTAGAGAAGTACTTTAATTCTAGCTTCATTATTCAATACCGTATTCGTATGAGCTAAATTGATCGCTTCTCTGCTTCCTAACGATGGATCTCAATCTTAAACTCTATAATAGATATTATATTAGCTTTACCCACATTTTCAATTCTCATAGAGTCGTTGAGGTCAAGAGAGCAGCCGCTTGGCATTATACCAGCAAACGTCCATACAAAATGAAATGATTAACCATTCTAGATAATAGAAATCTTTATAAGGTATATTTAGTTCGTATAAATTCATTTCGCGTTTGAACTTAATTATTTTGTTTTGTAAGGCTAAAATACCCATAGATATGTATCAATATGACGAATGCTTGATAAAATATTTTTAGGTATTAAATGTACATACATTGTCGCGCCTATTGTCCTCGAAGTGGTAAGCAGAGAGGTGACTGCCTCGGTGGCGTGGTTGTATTTCGGTACGACTACCGTCCTGAGGTCTCGGGTTCGATCGATAAGTGATATTAAATTTTTCCATATCAGCTCGGAGTCTGGAATTTGTGCCCGATGTGGGGATAGGCTCGCCCCCTATCAGCTGGGACGGAACTAAGCTCGTCGAAATGTGGGTGTTCTAGTTCGCTAGTGCGCCTCTGCCTGCCCTTTCGGCAATACAGGCGTGAGCTTATCTTATATGTGTGTGGTAAGCAGAGATAAATGCATCCTCTTTTCGTCATCCTTATTTCCGTCCCATTATGTGATACGGGGTGATCAGTCGCCACCTTGGTCTAGTGGCAGTGTATATGGGCTACACCGGGAGGTCCTGAGTTCAATTCCCAGGTCGGGGGTGGTGTTTTTCTAAAATTATTTTTCTGGGCTGGAGGACCAGATGGAGGTTAATGTCAGGCAGGCAGCCGGTCGTGTAAAGCCAAATCCTTTCTGCAATTGAAAAAGTATGTTGTGCCGACCTCACATTCACGTGGCATAAGGGTAGGTAGAAAGATGTGATACAGGGTGACTCTATCGTCATCATCATCCACATGACGTTCACTGTTGAACATAGACCTCCCCCAAAACCTACGGCCATATATCTACGTCACAAAGAAACTCTGGGCTAATATTCAGAAGAAAAGTCCAATATTTTCACTTCAGGCACAGGTTCATAAAATCTAAGCAGCAAACATTAAGAGGTCAACAATTTGATAGAAGGGAAATAGACTCGGAAATATAGTACAAAATAAAAAATATCACATCTAAATAACTTTCTACGTTTCCCTTCCGAATTTAGAGAGGGAAAATATCAAAACATTCGCCTAACCTACTTTATTAAAATAATTTCGAAGGAGTGCGTGAGGTGCCAGTTGCCACTAGATATTGCCGCTTGCCACGCAAGTACTCCAGCAAACTTACTTTTACCGTCCAAAATAAGAGAATGTATTCAAATATCATCTTTATTTTTTTCATGTTTAGGTGCATGACCAAGTTGTTTATTCAAATTAGTCTTTTTTTTTCGAAAAATCTAATCAGAGTGAAACTTGTCGCACTGAGTTATAGCAACGCATATACATAAACATTGATAAGAATTAGGTTTAGAAAAGTAATTAAAGATTTTTTTATTCATTGTATCCTCTTACCCGAACGATCTGTAAGTAGGTGTCCCCCATACATTTTTCATTAGTTTAGAAATTCCTTCGAGTAGATACTGTTGATTGAATAATGCAAACTGCTATTGTACGCAGTGCGTTAAGAGTTAAATGCATAATTTATAGGGCTGATAACGATTTAAAAAATACTTGAGAATTGGATTGAAAGAGGAAATAATAACGAGGATTGAGAAAGGAATGTTGCGGTGGTTTGGGCATCAATCTATGTATGTATGAGAATTGGAAACATGATAGTTCTGAGTCATCCATAGACATGTAGAGTCATCCTATTAAGATGATAAACACAAAAATGTGTGTTTGCATTTGCATCTTTCAAACATTCACGGAGCGACATATTGACAAGTGCCCGCCCACATCATCAAACATCCTTAATTATTCATCACGATGTAATAGTTCTCACTTTTTAAACAATGAAAGCACGGACGTGAAAAGAACGATGAACCGAGCGCTAGGACCATTGAAACTGAAGCAGGGATTTCGGCCCATTCGATCTATCGACACGTCATGGCGGCGAGTGATCGAATGGGCCGAAAATCCTGCTTCACTTTCAATGTTCCTAGCGCTCCGTCCATCATTTTTTTATATCCGTGAATGAAAGCTTTTGTTTTCTCCATATATTTACTCTAGTTTGTTAATGAGGCAAGAGATGCTGGTAGGTTTGGCGCTGCAAAAATGAAGTTATGTTGAATATATATTTGAAAGCGAAATTACAACTTTAGGACATTTGAAATTACAACTTTCAAAAAAGAAATAAACCTATTTTTACGGATTTTATCACGATTAGGTTTTAATTATTATTCTCGACGTTTCGAAGGCTTTGCAGTCTTCGTTGTCACGGGTCAGACTGCAAAGCCTTCGAAACGTCGGGAATAATAATTAAAACCTTATCGTGATAAAATCCGTAAAAATAGTTTTATTTCAATGTATAATATTCGCGTAAACTTAAGAAATCAGTTTCAAAAAAGAATTATTTTTCATTACGCTAAAATTCTTACTAAACATTTCACAAGCTCTACATCCATTCCTTTCATTAATAATGTATCCTAAAAACTCTTAAAAGTAACGCTTCCACTAAAAGTTGTTCGGAACAGTGTCGCACACCCTCTCATCTTGTAGCAGATATTTCTCTGCGAGGGGGCGGCTCGCGGCGGTGGACGTAGACAAATGACACGTAGCGCCCCTAGCGGCGGCAGGATGAGTTATTGCCGCCAATCGAGAGCGTTCTCGCCAGCGGCCATTTTTAATTTTTAGGGGTAACATACCCTCGCGCGTATTATTATTAAAAGTAATATGGCGGTGATGTGACGGATTTGTTTCGTTGAATGAATTAATGTTGATGTTGAGACAAATTTAGGACCAATTTGCCAATAACCAGATAAAATTTATCTGGGGAATACGTTTTTGACGTTTTGACAGTAGGTATGCCTACTGTAAAAAAAGTATTATGTTTAATAACGTATTTAATACATATATGAATAAAATTATCCCTCAGATATATAGAAGTACATAGTTACATACAAAGTGAATGCTTGAATATGCTACTTTATTTTAATTATTTTAAAAATAAATTAAACAATCGTACTGTGTTATGAATTATGATAAAAATACTTAATAAAACAAAGTAGAAGTTTAAATGCAATAATGAATGCCACAAATAAATATAATTTGATGTATCTATTTTTAAATCTAAGTATAATATAAATACAGTAGCATAAACATGAGGAGTTTAAGCACTACTTACAACAACGGTCATAAATCCCAAAAAGCTTATTAGTTCAGATTAGTTACCCAAAGTGTAAATATTTGAAGAACCGCCCATTAAAATCACGTTTAAACGCGTCGTAAAAACTAACGCGCTCATAATCGACGATTAAAACAAATTGAACCATAAACGAACATCAATGTTGTCGTAAATCACGCCCTCTAACGACGCACTATTGAACTACGGGACATTTGTCGCTTCACTATCATCTCAATCTCGCTTGGATGATGAACGGCCACTTTTATTGCGGTTACACGCTTGTTTATTTACCGCTTTGTAATAGAATGTCAATAAAGAACGTTGATAACCGGCCGGCGCAATAAAATAATAATATAACACGACGGATATTTTATGATCCAGTGGCGCTCTCGTGCGACGCTCCATAAAATTCGTTAATTTAAAACAGCGACATCTATGGCTATATTGAGGAACTACTTAATCGAATTTTTGGAGAGATTAACGCTGGGCTTACATGCCGGATATCTAGCATCGCTGTAAAAAAATATGAGGAAAATAAAATAGCACACAGGTAATAATGACTATTGCAAAAAAGATATAACTGTCCGTTTAACAAGCGTAGATCATTTATCACGCGCTAGTATATCAATAATTCATTACTAATAACATAGAGGGACTGACTTAATTAACGCAATTACTAGGCCACCCAGTGTTTCCGTCCCACCTAAGTGAAAATTGAATTATTTATCTTAAGCTAAATTAGGAGAGCAAGATAAACAGATTCTTCACCTTTATCGAAGGTGTTGTTAGGTGAGACCAAGTGTAATTAACTGCGCGTTAAACGGAACGGAGACAATAGATGCGTGACTTGGCCTTAAGATTAAATGATAACACAAATTAATTATTAAAAGACAATTATATTTAAACTAAATAATGTTTTTAATAATTTGAAATTTAAATTTGATGAATTAAGTTAATTAGACTTAACTTCCTAATGAATCATTAGGTATCACTAGTAGGAAATCATAATACTTTTCTTTTATTTTATCAACGACAAAGATCCCGGTAGAAAAAAATGAATTAGCCCGACATGGGCTTTAAACCTGGGACGTCACGGTTCAAAGAATCCATTTTTATGCTGCTGTTAGGCAACTTTTTCGTGATATTGAATAACATTAAAAAAATTGTGCATCAAATATAATTTAGCTGCTGTGCCCATAACAGAATCTAGTAATTAATTACACATGTTCTGTGTGTATTGTATATGCGAGGACAATTACAAAGACATTAGTTACCGAAACATTCTCGGAGTTCATTATAAACCATCGGGTTGCTACGACCCTTAGATAGGTCAAACCCAAAAGTTCAAGTTGAGGAATGCTATATTTTAGTGCGGGTTAAAAAATTCGAGAGCAACATAAATTCAATACCTCCAAGGATTTTTTTTATTCAGGTCTGGGTGTTCTAGAACCGTAATCTCTCGTAGTTCGTGATACTCTCGGTGGGATCAGGACTATGTCTATGACTGGATGTATTTGTATTATTTCTATGTATTTGTGTTTATATTACCTTTGTTGTAAATCATGGGCATATTTAATATATTGTAATGAAATTACCTTAATCTATTTTTTTTCATTATAAGGTATGATTATAAAATCTCATAAATAATAATATATCGCAATTGATTTTGAATCCATTAACTTTGATTATAAGATTCTTCAGAGTTTAAAAGATACGAACATCAAACAGTTATCTATGGGAGTTATTGTACATTATGCGGGAACAATTACACATCCATTAATCAGAGAAGTCCTGCGACAGTTTATTGCGCCTCCGGCCCTCTGGCGGTTCCAACCCTTCCCTGTTGAATTACGCCCTTTTCAGACGACCTCCAAACACAACTTAGTTACAAGTTTACACTTGATTAGCCACGCTCACTTACGAAACCTTTATATTCGTGCTTCTAATGGGTTTTTAACGTTTACTATCAAAGTTAAAGTAAACGAAATATAGGCTTGACGACCCACAGTAAATGTTATTGGAAGATGGTATGATATTAAAAGATGTGATGTGACTTTGCATACAGAGCTTATTTTAAGAGATTTTCAGCTTATAATTTACATTTCATATGAAGTAAAAGACATTATGAATATTAAAATTGGATGTGCACTAGAAATAGGCCTTTCAAGCCGTGTGGTGAAAATAATCAACTTAATTATTTACATCAACCTAATGGTACTACGTAATAAAGTTTATGTTTAATTTATTAGTTTACTTTATACGACTCGTAATATTTTTTTCTCCACATTAATTATGAGTTTTAATAGTTATATCGTTATTATTAAAGGAATAATGTGTCGTCTTCTTGGTCTAGTGACAGCATATAGAGGTATGGGAGGTCCTGGGTTCGACTTCCAGGTCGGGCAAAGCAAATTTTCTAATTTAATTTTCTCGGGACTGGATACCTCATAGGGGGTTGATGTCAGGCAGGCGGCCGGTCGTAAAAACTAAGCCAAATCCATTCTAAAACAAACAAACAAGCAACATGCTTGAAAAAGTGTGTTACGCCGACGTCACATTAAGATCGGATAAGGGCAGGTAGAAAAAAATAAAGGAATAATGTATGCTCATTTTCATTCATAAAATATTCTAACACGAAAACGTTCAAATTACGAGGTTTTTCTGTGCTGCCTAATATATCCAACATATTAGTCGTAACTTGTAGGCTGTGCCAGCCTAAACACAGTAATTTTAGGTGCACAGAAGGCAGTAACTGCGTTTTAAAGAGGAGACGTAAGCGCAACCGGCGCCCGTGCGGTCATTAATAATTTTGGCGCGAACAAATGACGCGGCTGATTAATGATTTACGTACCCAATTCAGTTTCTACGGGCTACACGGCTGCGGAGACCGCATGCACACATGCAAACATACACGAGTTATAGCCTAATGTACAGCTATTACTAGATGTTGGTATGTCTTTTGAGCCTTTGATACATTGCTTGTAGGTTCATTTTGGCTTTAATAAAACGAATACAATTTGTTAATTTTGTTATAAAAAAGGAATTAATACTTGTACATACCTATTGTAATAAAACGATGTTTTTTTGTTATGGACGTGAGTACTTAATATCCGAGACAATTATAGTAGACGTAAATTTTAAAATGGAAGATTATGTCTTGTGTAACGACATGTAATGTGGTCTTTATTTTATGATTGCAGGATCGATTAACATTTCAGTAAGGTAACCTTTACACTCGATTCGATTGAGACTACGATTCGGTTTCATTTATTAAAGTGTGCATTTTACCTCGATTTCGGTAGAATATTAAGTAAATTTTAAGTTTTAATGTCGCGTTATTAATTAAGTTAATTTTAAGTTAATAATCACGAGTTTAAAAACTACAGACCGACTTCAAATCCGACCGTGAATTTATATAGGACCACTTTTGAAATAAGCTCTATCGAACACAAAAAGAATTTTGAAAATCGGTCCACATTTGACGGAGATATTGCGTAACATAGATAAAAAAGTACAGACGAATTGAGGACCTCCTCCTTTTTGGAAGTCGTTCGATAAATGAAACCGAATCATAGTCAAATTGAATCGATTGTCAAAGTCAGGGGGCAGTTTTCTACTGTTAGACAAAAAATATTGCATATAAAAGGCCATTTTCATTATTTATATAAAATATAGTTTATAAAAATCTGATTGTCATGTAAATGAACTAGATATTAGCGAACAAAAATAAACGATTGTACTAAAAGTATTCATTTCTTAAACACATTACGCACACATGGAACATTCACTGTCAGTACAGGTGACTATCCCTAGAAGGGTCCACTCCAAAGGGTCCGATGCCGAGCTAGACGGCTCGTATGATTTATGGGACCCTTATTGATACCCATTTTAATTTGAATCGCCGTACGAATACGGGATATGGGGTCTGGGGAGGTATGTGAATAAAGGGAAATATGAAGGGATATTGAATATAGTTTTTAGCAGAAGCCGTCACACGAATAAGTGGGTCTCCTGATTTATTGAACTCTGCCCAAAAACACCTACAATACTTATGTGTAGATAACCTTACTTAGGACTGCACTGCGGTTAATTAGGTATAGTGCTGTCATAAGCGTGTTCTAATAAAGATTGAAACGAGTCTTTTTATGGCGGAGAATGTCAAACTTGTAGGTGTGTCATCTAATCAAAGTAATATCCACCTCATAAACACACATGATACCAAAAAAATCATGGTGGCGTTGCTACCCTTTGAGAAGAGGAATAGAGATTGGGAAGGGAAGAAAGAAATAAACAAGGTCGTAAAGAAAAGGAAGGACACCATCTTGCCTATAATTAAACGGACGCCACAGAGAAGCCACGCACACAAACGCGCCTGTACAAGAGTGCCCAACGCACACACACGCCATAACGTGTCGATAGATCGAATGGGCCGAAATTCCTGCTTCACTTTCAATATTCCTAGCGCTCCGTCCATCTTTTTTTAGGTCCGAAGAAAGAAATAAATGTTATGTCTCAGGCTATAACGAGTAGGTTGAAACAAAAAAGACAAAAACAAAATATGTATGTACCTAGTATTAAGAGGTAACAAATGGGGTTAATTATTAGAAGAAGAAGGGAGGGAGAATTGGGCTATCGGAAAGCTTACTCAGCGAACGAAACGCAACAGTAAAACGGGTTTAGACAAGTGGCTTATGCGCTAGTCGAATAGAATAAATGTATGGGAATGACATAAGAGTACGCTAGAGGTATATGCGGCGCAATCTTATGTCATTCCCATACATTTATTCTATTCGACTAGCGCATAAGCCACTTGTATAAACCCGAAGATCCCACCCGTCCTTATTCCACTCTATGTAGAGTCGGCAAACATTTTCAAGCATGTTGCAGAACGAATCTTAGATTTTACGACCAATCACCTGCAGGACATCAATTCCTTCCGGGAGATCCAGTCAAAGAGCTGGATCCAGTCTTGGGCAAATTGTGTTGACTTCGGATACGACCGATAAGTAAGACCAGATACTAGGCGCGTTGATAGAATAGGTATAAGGTTTGGGAATAGAATTGTGATTTTGGATTACAACCAACTGCCACTTCACTTTATATCTGTGATAGTGGTCCGAGTCTAAAAGGTAGTTACGAAGGCCTATGAATAAATCTAGAATTTAATAATATAAATTTGAATGTTATGAAATTCGCGAATCTCTATTATATTGTAATGCTTTGTTTTAAGGGTTTTGTCTTCCAATGTTTTGTCTCATTTGATTTACAAGGTTTCATCTCAACCAAGACTTCTATTGGTTTGTAAATTAAGAAATGTTATTTTGTCTCTACATTTTATTGCATTAAGTAATAAATTCTATAGGTTAATTTTGCCTACCACTTCGTGTATTTATATAATATTAATGTTAAGACCAATAAACAATAATAATGTTTGAAAATTACCCGATTAATAAAAATATTTCCTTCAAAATATATTCTTAGATATTTAGAAAATACTTGATGCAAAGTGATATTGGATTTTTCAATATCAGCCCGGAGTCTGGAATTTGTGCCCGATATGGCGATAGACTCACCCCCTATCACATCTGGGACGGAACTAAGCTCGGCGAAATTTGGGTGTGCTAGTTGGCTAGTGCGCCTCTGCCTACCCCTTTGGGGATACAGGCGTGAACTTATGTTATGATATGTTAAATTATTAGCCTTGTATCTCGATGCTTGATCAGAAAAGAAAAATAACTAATAACTATATTGATAAATTCTAATACCTAAGAAATATTTATATTTAATACTATTTATTTTATATTTCTAATGTTTGTTATAAGCTAGCGATTCAAATATACTATTATTCAGAAAAGAAAACATGTTCCAATGCAATAAACGAGAACAACAATAGATTACACAAATTTTCTAAGTAAGGGTTCTTAAGAAGATTAGTTGCAGGATAATATCGGTTCCCATTTAGCATCAGCAGCGGCAACGGTATCACAATACCAACTGCCAGCCGATTTAAATTTATTTCGGACGTCGGTAACTTCCAATTTAAACCTCTTAATCCTCTATGATGTATGTCGGTATTCGGCTGGATTAAAAGTTCCACGGAAAATAACCGGGAAAACCTTTTCCGGGGTCGGATTGACCCGACCAGGAGCGGCATTAGACTGGGATTGGATATACATAAATCTCGGACGAGGCTTTGGGGCCGACGCAATTAAGCCTCACGCAGATATGTCATTTTGACGAGAATTGCCCAATACTAATCACAATAACGCAATATGTAATTTGCGTATTAAAATTCAGCGTTGTCACGTAGTACGCACAACGGCCGACAGCGAGCGGCGTCATAAATTATTCAATTTCATAGTAATAAAATACGCGTGACCAACGTTTCGGCGTGAAAACTTTTCAGCAATTACGGGTTGAATATAACAAAAAGCGTCGGTCGATCCGACACGGGGTCGGTGAGGCCCGAGTCCCGACTCACTCGTAATTCATGCATCAGCTTGCGGGGAAGGGTTGGCCGGTCGGTCGCGAGTGCAACGCCGATGACTTATAGTTTGTATTAATACGGTTCGAACACGGGAATACAATCTGAAACGGATTACTTAATTAATTTACACCGGCTAACGTGTTTACATTTTTTGTTAATAGAATATTCACGAAACAAGAGATATGAGAGAGTGTGAGGTATCCGAAGACGACGTTATGGATAGAGAGAAGTGGAAAAGAAAAACAAGGAAAGCTGACCCCACCACCATGTGGGATAAATAGCTTGGAAGAGAGAGAGAGAATATTCACGAAATAAACCGACATCTCGGCGAAATGTGTTCTAGTTCGCTAGTGCTCCTCTGCCTACCCTTTCGGGGATATAGGCGTGATGTTATGTTATGTATAAACAGACATTAATTAGTCAAAATTATTTATTGCGTTCTTTGGAATCTGCCAGCGTCAATACATATTAAAAGAAAAGGCACTGACTCCAAAGTGTAAGAAATAATTTTAGAAATTATGAAGGCGTTTTTAAGTTTTGTTAAACTTAATTCATTTTGTAGCTTTCCTTTATATCAGATCAACTCTAAACAATACACTTTCAACCAAAAGAAATCATCTAAATAGGTCCATGCATCTCTGTTATCGGTGAATTTCATCCTCCTTCTTTTTGAAGTTGGTTAAAATGGCATTAATGGTAATTTAACGTGTCAATTTTAATGTGTTTTATCACAGCGATTGATACTTATTTGGTATTATAACTCTATTAAGATTATAATTGCATAGTGGTTTACCGATCAAAGATAAACTGGTTCAGAAGGAACGTAAAGTAGAGCAATAAGATTCTGCAACATAGTACATATCTTAGTATTGAGCATGCGTAGATATATGTTATTTATACAGATTTTTGTAGCATATATTGTTTCTAGTTCAAATTATATTTGTTAGTGACTTATCTATTTATAGTCTGTGAATGTAGATACATATCAGTAATATATTTTATTCTAGCAGAGTCCGGCAAACGAGTAGGTCACCTGATAATAAGTGATCTGCACCATCCATAGATCCCGTCTACGGATTAGGAAGGGGTGGGGGAAATTGGGCCACCGGAAATCTCACTCACCGAACGAGATGCAACAGCGAGCTGCAACATTTTATGTCGAAATTTTATCCGCAAAATAAATCTGTGTACTTTTCTACCATAATTTATGTACTTATATTTTTAGTGAAAGAACCGATTCCACGATGTCATTGACATGCCGATTTGAACCTTATATCTATATTACAAACAAATTATTTTATAATTTTATTTATGTATTAAGAAAAACCACATCATAATTATAATAGTTACAATTTAGTTTAGTATATGGAAATATAATATAGTCTGATATATTTTAACACTTATGGTTTGTATGACATTGTTTAAAATAGTGGTATAAAATATTGATAAACGTGATACAAATTTATTAAATAGAACACAGTACAAAATAGTATTATCATCATGCAGTTAAATAGTAAGATGTGAATTAATTTTATTCTGTTTTTATATTTTTTTCATTCTTTTTTTTTATAACCCTTCACATAAAATATCTACTTATGCGGTGCAAACAAATGCTACAAATGTGGCAAAATAACAATGGAATTATTGATTTATAACAGTTTAATTGTGGCAATTAGATACGGTTACTAATCATCCCATAGATAAGAAATGTTAATTGCAGCGAGGCGAAGATTACGCTACACGTATTTTCGGTCACGGAATGTTGTGCTACTGTTCTTTGCATTAACTGTGGTTATTCGATAATGAGTAATGAGTGTATTATTAAATCTGGGTAACTCAGGTGTACCGTTCAAATAATTGCATACTATAAATGCAAGTTTTAAATGAGTTGAACGTACAACTAGATTTAGGTTATCTATCTATTTTATAATATAAAACATGATAAGTTTAGGACTGCCTCGGTGGCGTAGTTTAGTTTAGTATTGTATGTGCGGTACGACTTCCGTTCTGAGGTCTCGGGTTCGATTCCCAGGTTGAATAACATGATAATGTTTTTTTTTCGGAGTCTAATATTTATACCCGATATGGCGATATACTCACTCCCTATACCATCTGGGATGGAAATTAGCTGGGTAAAATATGCCCAAATTCCTAGTAGGCGAATTAGCTAACCAAAACAATTGGTTATATTTGAATACTACACTGTCGAAATATTATTACTTCCTTAAAAAAAATCGATGTATTTTAGATATATGCCAATTTTCATAACTACATTTTAGAATAAAAAAAGTAGTGTAAAAAAAACAATTATAATTATTTTAAATGACTGCCCTTTAAAGTTTAATATTTGTCAGATTCGTCATTGTGCTACGACTATGACGATTTATGCGTTTGTAATTAATGATTTCTATAGATTATGTTAACTATTTTGCTTCCACATTTTTGAATACCAAATTAATAAGAACTAAGTTAACCTCGTGTTCATGTCTTAATCATGTACAGAACAAATATTAAATCTAGATAATATTAACACTGTTGAAATATTCATAAAGATTACTTTCATATTGCGATAAAAAGTTTACATGCATATCATTGGAAAATGTAAACGATATAAATTACCAACATGCAAATAACAGATCAACCGTTTAATCTTAAATTATGTGTATAAATATCGTGAGTGCTTGTTTTTGTTAACTTACAATCTTATTAATAATCACAAGTTTAAAAACTTAACGGGCCGATTTCAAATCCGATCTTGACCAAATTTATATGGGACCCTTGAAACAAGCTCTATCGGACATAAAAAGAATCTTGAAAATCCGTCCACACTTGGCGGAGATATCGGGGAACTTACATAAAGACGAATTGAGGACCTCTTCCTTTTTTGAAGTTGGTCGAAAAGATGTGCTCACATAAAAAAAATACCCAAAAATATCCTATGTTATTGCGATTTTTGCAAAATAAGTCAATTATCCATTTTTTTTAATTCACAATAGAACGCACTCCATACTTATCTACCCGGATGTGACGAAATAGCAGCCATTAAAATTAGGGTTGGGCTACGAAACTCGCGACTAGGGCAGGGCCGAGGCGCGCCGTGGGGTACGGTACACGAACAAAAAAAGAAAAAAAAACTACACAATGAATAACAGCCGAGCACCGTACAGATGAGATGAGAGATTTCTCAATGTCCGAATGTTGTTCTTGTTACTTGTAACTCAATATTGAACTTGTTTTGTTTCGTTCTACAATATGAATATCGCGATTGCTTTATCATCGCAAGAGAATAAAATACGAATCACACAAAGATGCATAAGTGCATAACCGACGATAGTGCAATTCACTGGACGAAAATCAAAAGATAAGACAAAAATTATAAACAAAATGATAAATTTCAACTAAGAAAAAAGCGCTGTTACATCAAAAATACCTACTTAATAACGGACACGAAATTAAAAAGCAATTTGGTAACCGTTACTAATTTAGGCGGCGCGGCATGGAGCTCTCAATTTGGGAGGGGCTCGCCGGCGGGGCGGCATGCGGGACGAAGTGGGGCCCTAATCTAAAAGCTGTCAGTTAACAGGCCGGCAGCTGTGCCCGCCGCTCGGTTCGCTTGTGTACACACCGCCTTATAGCACATGCGTATCTACTTAGCTTAAGAACGAACTTTATGTTTTATATTTTGAAGATGTTTTTTTTCTTTAAAAGTGAGAGGAAAAAGTATTGTGTTAAAGTAGTATGACAACAATTATTTAATGCCCATCTATTTTCTTTACATACATAATGGGTTTTGTAGGATATTAATCTTATTTTCAAAGAGCAATGGGACTCAATTCTAATGTATTATCGGTTACATTTACAGTATAAATAATTTTAATCGTAGCTAAATGGATAGCGAATATATTGCGTCATACAGAAATGACGTATAGATCAGAATTGTTTATTCCAATATTTTATCTGAACAAACATTTGCAGGTGTGAGCTTCTCTTGAATCTATATCTTTTTCGCTAAACAGACTCTTATATTTTGTATAAACATAACTAAATCAACACTGAAACATATAATGGCTTTATAAATTTTAATTATGCACAGCGACCAAGTCATCTCGAATAATTCCATTGATTTTACACTAAATATCTCTAATTTTAATTGACATAGTCGTATTTTAACCGCCTATTACATTAAAAGCGACGGTCAAGCCGAGAAATCCTATTAATTAACCAAAGACGGCGACAGTTTGATTTATAGCGAGTAAAAGAAAACCGAATTTCCCTGGCCCGACCTCATTAGTTGATGTATTCCAAGCGAAATTTATATTAGAAAAAAATCTATAAGTCACTGCCCACATCGGGGACAGATTAAAAACTTTTTACACACCGTCTAATTCTTGTGCGCCTACGCATCTCTAAATTTGAAATTCGAAATATGAACTTGGACGGTCTCTAAAAAACATTTTTTATAGTACACGTTGCGCAATTAGCATAAGATTTTTCGAGGTGAATTCGGTTTTTCCATTTGCGGCGACACTAATTCGACACGTCTAGTTTATGATATGTATTTTGGTGTGTTTGACCGTCTGTTGACCATAATTCTATACATTTTATTGCTAACGTAGTGACATAAAATTGTCCGACACACCTCGGCGGTGTCGGATGTCTAATCAGATACCTACTTAAATAGACATTTTGTAAGAGAAATTAAATTAAATTAGACGTTTTTATGCACATTTATATTGTTATCTATACAGTGAAGTAGGACCTCCGGTCCATTTATCAATGTCAAGGTGTAGGCATTTACCTAAATCACATTTCGATAACATTATTACCACGTAACTAACTTAACGTGCGACTTGTTTCGACCAAATCGTTTCTGTCGCGTTCTTATCAACGAAATTTCATTTATGTGGGAAACTGTGAAGTAACACGTAAAGTGACTATACAGAATAAATCAATATCAATTCGTGTTGAGATAACATAAATACATTTTGCATGTATTTCCAAACGAGTAACAAATGCATTGCAAGACCACTTTAAAAACAATAAAAGCACGTCAAACTGTTTAATATTTATCATACAAATAGAAATGAAGCCATAAAAACACACTCAGAATTTAATGTAATCCTATGCCAACACATTAAATGTTAAATAATTAGGTCACGTATAAAAATTCGTTGAACGATGTCGGCAGTAAACGCCAGTTTATGTAGCGGAGATAAAAGATTGTTTGGTGTGTCCATAAAAATTTTACGACCACTCTCATTCATAAAACCGAATCATTATAAAAACTTACTACTGTTTGAATTCATCAGCTTTGGATGATTTAATTTGATTTTGACAGGGCGTTTAAAACCAATTAATTTTATTGAAGCTTAGTCAGATAATATATTTTATGATAGTCTTTTCTAGCAATTTGTATTTACTGTGTTTAGTGCGAATAGATTTATTTAAGGTTTTTAGAAGCTTAAAAAACAATATACTTTATTACACGCACAAATTGAAATTAAAGTCACGCACGTAATCCTCATTCTACTCTAGGTTTAAACTTTATACTAAAACGCAGGGAATCCAACCAGAATCCATCATTTATGTCGATACAGGAATCAAACCCGCGGCCTTTTGTTTCATAGTCAGCTCGCCTGCTGTGCCATAGATACCATAATAATGTTTTATTGGTTTCTTATTGATAGATAATGCTAAAACTCGACTTTTACTACTTAATGGTTGCTAAAGATCCTTTACTGTAGACGAAAAGCTTATTCCATTTTTAAAGATATCAGGAAATGTACTTTGTAATCAACTCATTAAGGCTTATAATAATCTATATATATAAAAATGAAACCCGTTTTCCGTTGTCATCGCATCACGCGTGAACGGCTGGACCGATTTCGCTAATTCTTTTTTTAGAATATTCCTCGAAGTACGAGGATGGTTCTTACGGAGAGAAAAAAATGAAAAATTGACTGAAAAAGTCTAAAAACAACACTTTTCTGTACTCCCATACAATCGATTCGTAATAATACTTAAAAGTCAATTTGAACTTTAATACCATACCATAAAGTTCAAGTATTAGTGGAGAGGTTCCGGGAAGGCAAAACAATTGAGTGTCGTTAGTATCTACTGGTTCGATTTGAAAAATTCTTTTTGACGCTATGACCAATAGGAGCGGAGCAGAAATGAAAAATGTTTAAAGCCGGGGAAGTTGGTATCTCAGAAACTACTGGTTCGAATTAAAAAAATCTTTTAGTGTTGACCGACGGGTTGAATGATGGGGTGACTAAGGGATACCTGACGGGGTGACTGATGGGGTGACTGACGGGGTGACAGACGGGTTACAGACGGGGTGACAGACGGGTGACATGCGGGGTGACAGACGGGTGACAGCCGGGGTGACAGGCTGGGTGACAGATGGGGTGACAGGCGGGGTGACCGACGGGGTGACAGACGGGTGACAGGCGGGGTGACAGACTGGTAACAGACGGGTTGACAGACGGGGTGACAGACGGGGTGACAGATGGGTGACAGGCGGGGTGACAGACGGAGCGACAGACGGGGTGACAGACAGGGTGACAGACGGGGTGACAGGCAGGGTGACAGACAGGGTGACTGATGGGGTGACAGAAGGGTGTCAGGCGGGGTGACAGGCAGGGTGACAGACAGGGTGAGTGATGGGGTGTCAGCCGATGTGACAGACGGATTACAGACGGGGTGACAGACGGGAAGACAGACGCGGTGACAGACGGGGTCACAGACGGGGTGACAAACGGGGTGACAGACAGGGTGACAGATGTGGTGACAGGCAGGGTGACTGATGGGGTGAGTGACGGGGTGACAGACGGGTTACAGACGGGGTGACAGACGGGTGACAGGCTGGGTGACATGCGGGGTGACAGACGGGTGACAGACGGGTTGACAGACGGGGTGACAGACGAGGTGACAGGCGGGGTGACAGACGGGGTGATTGACGGAACCGCACCGAAGTCACGTACTATCTCTCGAAGTTTAGCAAAACATATCATTACCTTTTTAGAATTATTGTGCTATAGGTGCCTACGACTCACTCTTTCAACCCTCTCTCTCATACGCAGACGAAGTTGCGCGGGTCAGCTAGTAGGTAATTAAATATAAAAAGGAGTTTCTTATCTAAAAATATTCAAACAACAGGTGCGTATAGCAGCTTACAGTAAAAATTTCTACTAATTTAATTTAATACCATTGCAGACGCATATGCTCATTTTAATAGATAAACGAAAGAGATGCACGTTCTGAATATTTTATAACACATATTTTTAAGCTATAAATGAACGATTTATTCGACAGCATTTATTTTAAAAATCTTGATTAGTTAATTATCTGCAATAGGTAGTGTAATTAATATAATTTAGAACGTATGTAATCGTTCATGTTTGTAATATATTACCTAATGGTGTTTCTCGACTGTTCTATAGGAGGCCAATGTTTTTTAATGTTATAATTCGTCTACTTAATAATATAACTTTTATTCCTGTCGTAGTAGATGAAGTACATAATATAAATAAATAACTCACAACAGTCACATACATAGTCCTGACCCCACACTAAGATCGAGTCTTGTGTCGTGGGTATCTGGAACTACGAGAGACTTTCGGTCTCACAACACCCAGACCCAAAACAAATATCTGTAGGCCATACAAACATTTGTCTTGGTTAGGGGATCGAACCCGCGGCCTCTCGCTTTACAGCCGGCTACTCGTCCGCTGCGCCATGGAGGCTGTCAACTGTCAATATAAATCGAGAAGGGATGCGTATTAGCATCAAACACCTTCATTATTGTGTCCACTATGCCATCCAGTTGAATTTGTTTGATACTAAACTTCAAACTGTGATTTTTAGACTTGGAATTTGATCCTGGGTTCAAGGCAAGTCAACCATGTGATTTGAGATTGTCACGTTTTGAGGAAACCACAGGAGGTATCGACGTCGGTCGCGTCTGAACCAGATCGTATCAGGGGTGCGTCCCGGTGAACGACTAATAATAATAATAAATAATAACACCCAACAGTCATATACATAGTTCCGACGCCACACTAAGAACGAGTCTTGTGTCGTGGGTATCAGGGACTCGGAAACTTTCGGTCTCAACACCCAGACCCGAAACAAACATATATAGGCCTTGCAAACATTTGTCTCGGTGCGGGGATCGAACCCGCGGCGTCTCGATTCACAGCCGGCTACTCGTCCGCTGCGCCACTGAGGCTTTCACGTGCTATTTGTTTCCTATATGTTATTGCTATATGTCTCACAGTGGAGGATGCTCAAGACCGGTCAAAGTGAAACCGATTAAGACGCTAAGCCAGGATAATGCCAGGCAGAAAGAAGTTGATTTCTAGACTAAAGTACGGAGTTAAAAACATAGAAAAAATAACGTAATTACTCTAGAGGTAAGGTTAAAAATTAATACGATATTAATTACTCCAAAAGTATAATCATGAAACGTGATACAGAATTATTTAAAAACCTGATTGCTAGTTAAGCTTGAGGTGTTAATTCATTCGCATATAAGAACAGATAATTGCTTCCTTCCAGGTGTATTTATGTTAAAACACTTCGTTTCGCCTCAAACATAGAATATTCTAATTAGATACGTTGAGTAGGTGGATTTGTATATAGGTAGCTTTTACCCATCGATACCTAAATTTAGAATTTAATTTAAAAAACTTTAGAGGTTCTATTTACATACGTATCAGATCTAATTGGCATAAATTAGAATATTTATTGAAAGTATCTATTAATTTAGATTTATGTGTATTGATCGGTTCTGTCTAGAGGCTCATTAAGTATTCTTTATATTTACTAAACGTCAATATGCAAAAGGCATGAAATTATTGTCTAGAATGAAATACGAGCAGGTATTATTTTCTTTATATTATTTTTATTGGAATTATACGTTAAGTGGTCTTTAACTACTTTTTTACGAACTATCTTATAAGATCAACTGCGGAACTGTTCACGCTTTGTTAAATATGTTATATTTTTTTTTTGGTAATGATTCATATATGGGCTGTGGACCGGGAGGTCCGTGGTTCAAATAAAGCGTTTTTTCAATTTTGATTTACCCGGGACTGGATCCCCAGAGAGGGGTTGACGACAGGCAGGTATTCGGTCATAAAAACTATGCCAAATCATTTCTGCAATATGTTTGAAAAAGTGTGTTGTGCTGACCTCACATAAAGTGGGGTAAGGGCAGGTAGAAAGAAGAATGATTCATTGCCATAATACAACAATTAATATAATGAAAAATATAATTGTCTTGTAAGTGTTGATTTAACGTTATTAACATAAAAAAAACTAAAGCCGAATCTTTTTTGCAAAATGCTTGACTAAGTGTGTTGCGCTTTTTCCACTGTGGAGTGAGATAGGGGGAGGTAGAAGAAGAATATTAGCTTTCAGCAATTTATAAGCGTTGTCGCTTTTCAAATACGTTAAAAAAAAAATATTAGCCCTGTAATATTACTGTTCCACTGCTGTGCACGGGCCTCCTCTACTAATGAAATGGGTTAGGCCTTAGTCTACCA
This sequence comes from Clanis bilineata, assembly GCA_036417725.1. Taxonomy (NCBI): domain Eukaryota; kingdom Metazoa; phylum Arthropoda; class Insecta; order Lepidoptera; family Sphingidae; genus Clanis; species Clanis bilineata. Next base: position 6,438,067 of record CM071142.1, read on the forward strand.
CGCTGGCCTAATGCGGATTGATAGACTTCACATGCCTTCTAAATTCCTGTGAAGAAATTCTTGGGTATGCAGGTTACCTCACGATGTTTTCCTTCACCGTTATAGCAAGCGATATTTCACAATGAAAATACACATAGAAAAGTCAGAGGTGTATGCTCCATTTTGGGGTTGTTTTCGAACCTCTAACACTTGTCTTGGCAGTCTGTCCCATTCCCAACTGAGCTATCGCTGCTAATATGTTATTTAATAACAATAACAACAATTTATTATTACTTTGGTAGTCTTTATCTGTAACTTTAAAAATAAAGAGTACCAAAATAAATAAAATAAATAAATAACACCCAACAGTCACATACATAGTCCTGACCCCACACTAAGATCGAGTCTTGTGTCGTGGGTATCAGGAACTACGAGAGACTTTCGGTCTCACAACACCCAGACCCGAAACAAATATCTGTAGGCCATACAAGCATTTGTCTCGGTGCGGGGATCGAACCCGCGGCCTCTCGCTTCACAGCCGGCTACTCGCCCGCCGCGCCACGGAGGCTGTCAAAGATTTAATAATAATATAAATATTAATAAAACGGAAAAGTACATACCTTTAACACATTAAACATTGCACATAAATCTAATAATATTATTCGTATTAGAAGCGAGCTTTAAGCATTCATCGGGTCTTACAAAAAGAAGAATCGAAGACCGGTTCGGATCGAACCAAAGAAATCAAGAGGACACTTTATAAATTTAAAATAAACCGATTATGCAAAGCGATGTTTGTGCATATCGATAAGAAAAACAAAATCTTGTGTTGGTGAACAATTGATTTATAATATTGAAATTCTATGTGTGTGTGTTTTAAGATTTTTTTATACAAATAATACATACATACATACATAAGCTCACGCCTGTATCCCCGAAGGGGTAGGCAGAGGCGCACTAGCGAACTAGAACACCCACATTTCGCCGAGCTTAGTTCCGTCCCAGATGTGATAGGGGGCGAGCCTATCGCCATATCGGGCACAAATTCCAGACTCCGGACTGATATGGAAAAATCCAATATCACTTTGCCCGACCCGGGGATCGAACCCGAGACCTCAGAACCGTAGTTGTACCGAAATACCACCACGCCACCGAGGCAGTATACAAATAATATTTTTGTATATTGTTTTGATGTGTATTATATTATATTTATATAAATTTTAATTATTCTTCTTTTCTCCTATGGCACTTCAATGTGTCGGCGCAACACGTAGCAAGTTGCGGATATGATTCGCTCAGTTTTTACGATCCTCCCGATGTCTACCCTCTCTGAGTATCAAGTCCTGAGTAAATTGTGTCAGTAAAATTGCGTTGCACGGCCTGGAACTCAAACCAAGGACCTTCTGATCCTCAACCGATTGACGCTGCCATCATGTGAAAGAAGACGACCGAAGCAATTAATTTGTCTAGATACATACTTCTTTTTTTCTACCTATATGTGGGGTCGGCGCAACACACTTTTTATGGATGTTGCACGAACGATTTGGCTTAGTTTTTATGTCCGGCTGCCTGCCTGATATCCTCTCTCTGGAGAATCCAGTCTTCGGCAAATCAAATTAGAAAAATCGCTTTCCCCGACCTGGGAATCGAACCCAGAATCTCCCGGTCCGCAACCCGTATAATATGTTGCCACTAGACCACGGAGGCAACATAAATTAATTAATTCATTTTACTAAGGAAATAAAATAAAGTCATGGAAAGTTCAATTTTTAATTCATTCCAAAAAAAAATAATTCATAATTGACATTTTTGAGAGTATTTTTATTTATCATCTTATTCCAACAATAAAATACCATATAAATAAAACCTATCGATAGTTTATGTGGCAGCAACAAAGCATAGGGACGTTGTTACATCAGCGCCGAATAAAATACTAATCAAATAAATTGTGAATCGAATCTTCGGTAGGTAAAATGACATCATCTGATTACCATTAGACACTGGATGAACAGGTCCTAGACCTCTCAATGATACAGCGTATCAATACTGATTTACTGCCTTTAAATACAGTCACTGCCTCGGTGGCGTGGTTGTATTTCGGTACGACTACCATCTTGAGGTCTCGGGTTTGATCCCCGGATCGGGCAAAGTCGGCCCGGAGTCTGGAATCTGTGCCCGATATGGCGATAGGCTCGCCCCCTATCACATCTAGGACGGAACTAAGCTCTATGGGTGTACTAGTTCGCTAGTGCGCCTCTGTCTACCCCTTCGGGGATACAGGCGTGAACTTATGTTATGTTAAATACAGTCAAAACTGAACTAATGAGATCCGTACAAAAGGGGACTTAGAAAAGAGAAATTTCATTATCCCATGCTGTGTCCACTTTTTAGGACGACGTTCAAAATCCTTTTATCGACGTTTCAATAGCGACTAAAAAATAAACAATAGGAATAAAAACTCGCAAGGCTAAAGAGGAAGGCCGGACGCTAAATGAAAGAAGTTTGTAAAAAAGTTTGACACATTTTTAGAAACATCAGGCACGCAATGTTCGCTCTCTGGGACCGCTCGTAAATTTTCTGTAGCGTCAGAATGAAAAAGGGGACATCATTGTTGAAAATTTTCGAACGCGCACACTGTGATTTCGTGTGTAATCGCGCCGACTTGCATGACAGTAATAAACGTGCAGCTTTTTTAATTTTCTTTATGTTCTGACTACGAAACGTAGTGATCGTCTAGACTTTGTTATTCTCAAATATTTTAAATACCTACATGTTCGTGAACACGTATCGAATCAAATGTATATAACAATTCAAAAATGCAGATTCACTGTGTATATACACATATGTGTATATGATGGCGTAGTAATACCTATTGCGTGCGCGGTACGACTATCGTTCAGAGGTCTCGAGTTCGATCCCCGGGTCACGCAATGTGATATTGGATTTTTCAGTATCAGCTCTGAGGGTTTACCACCGCCTCTTGTAAATCTATATTATTATAATCTTACTTGTACCGATTCCTGTACAAAAACAACGTAGTAAGACTATAATAATACTGCTATAAGAGGTGGTAGTAACCCCCCTGAGCCTGGAATTTGTGCCCGATATGGTGATAGGGTCGCCTAACATCCTAGTATCTGGGACGGAACTAAGCTCGATGAAATTTATTTACGTGTCTGCCTACCCTTTTGATGATACAGGCGTGAGCTTATATATGTTATGTTTATTATATACAGTAGTACGGATATTTTTATAAAGATCACTGTCTTCTCTGAACAGACAGGGCGTTATTAAAAAATCCATATTCAAACACGTTTCAAATTCATTACCACTATTCAATCTATTTCAAAAAGTTGCAAACATCTCCATCGATACATTCAATTTGAACCCCAAAAATATTTGCAGCTATATATTTTTAGAGATTTACCAGCGATTCCTTTCGGCAATCAGATGTCGGTTATTGCTACGTCTCGGTTGTTCCCCCTTATATATTTCCTCTGCGGATAACAGAAAGAAGTGAGCTGCTTTCTACTGAAACACGATAAGAATTTCATTTCCTCGCGACAGAGATATCCCGGCATCTGAGGAAGTCGCTAACAAAAATACCTAAGTGATAAAAGCACTGAATTCTGTACAGGTGGTAAGAGCGCCGCATTCGCGGTATTTTATTTAAAATCGTCGTGGATCTGGGGAAAATGGATAGATAAGTGAAAATTCCACTCGACGAACTTCGTTGACAGATGATATAAAATGATAACGAAAATACGTCGTGCAAATAAAAACGAGACGATTTCGAGGAATAACAAAACGATCCGGACTCTGATTTTATGAATTCCCAAAGCTAGGTCCGCGTTTTGTCTCGGTTCGGGAAAAAAGTTTGTCGTTTACGTTTGCGGATTTTGCACTTTGATAGCTACGTGTTAAGGGCGTTTATCGACTGATAAGAAACGGTCACGTATGGTTTGATTTTGCTCTCAGCTCAGTGGATCCGGATGACATCTTTTATCGCGATGCATTCCTCTCGACGGTCTTTAGCGTTTGCTCTGAGCCGCTAAGTTGGATCTCAGATACCATATTAAATGAATTAGATAGTTGTGTTAATCGTAATTGGTATTGCTTGTAAATACTTTAGACGTAAGTATACACTGGGTAAGTGTATGTTTATAATTATAATTGTCAATTAATAACTACTTGAAATTATATCAGATGGCCTACATTGGAAAACGACTCATTAATATATGAATAATACTATCGCTACTTACAACAAAAATCCTTTAAAAGATCTTCATTCAACACTCAATTGAAGACACTGATACACCAACAAACAATCTTCCATAACACCATAATAAACACAAATAAATATCTTCCAAGTTTCTTGTTGGGACACAATTAATAAAACTATTAATTAATTGTCGCTATTAACTAAACCGCTACTACGTTCGTATAAAACATTAGAGCTAATAAAGATCGGTCCGCATTCACTAAGATACGTATGGTCTATACAAATCCTTATTTACAACTGACAGTGTTGTCCATACTATAACAGAATCGTGTTCTGAGCTCACATAGAGCGGAGAAGGCATCTGCTCGACATCGCACAAAAAAACCTACGTTACATTAAACGCCACGTATAACCGATTCAGTTCTTTATTAACACAACTTCACCACCCCGGCATACAAGCTCGACTGTAAAAAAAAGTCACGAGGTAGGGGAAAAATTTCGTAAGCCATTATCCGACTCTATACAAAAGTTTTGACACGAACACTTTGCGCTTGGGCACAGTCTATTTTAGTGGGGTGCGAGACGGCGATACTCGGCTAACGACTAATCTCCGTCGGCGTGAAAGAGATAGATACACGAATGTATGTCGCATTTGAATAAAGTTTAGGGGGACCAAAGAATCGTGAGCCGCGGGACGTCGAGTAGGTGGTGATAAAGCATTCGTAGCGAGCTCGTTCCCAAATCGAATACGATGAGTAATAATATTTAAAAAGTAAGATTTGTTACCTGTCGACCGCCGGGAGATAATGCCCCACGTTTTTTGGGAGAAAAATACAATTAACTAGACCGAGCATATAAATCATCTTGTCGTAGTGTTGTGCGAGGATCAGGTTGTACAATTATAATGCGTTGAGAAAAAACCAAAAGGAGACGGTAATAGAAAATTGTGGCGGCTTTTTTAGTGGCCAATGGGCAGATTCAATAGGTTTGGTAATTAGAGCGTTCACCGCTGTTCTGCCGAGCAGCTTCACTAGGGTCGAGAACCGCTTTTTATAAAATGTTTACAATAATATTTGGATCGGCCACATCCGCAAATTATTTATACAGCGTATAATTTTCATCAGATTAAAAATAACCTTGAGGATACCTCCACGTTACTAACAAATAATACACAAAAGCGGATCGATTGTTTTAAACAACGATTTAATGAACCTTTCACGAAAATTGCAGACATTACTCGTAAATTTAAAAGCTTTTAAGTTTCGCTGCAATAAGAGGTGAGCACTCAATCGCGGTAATTTTAAAATAGCGACCTGCCCCAAGCATCAATTACGAGGTGGTACTGGGGCACAGCGAATGCCGCAAGTACACCACTTGCTCGAGTACGAAAATTGCTCGACAGGACCTCGTGGAAATTGTTCGTCGAACGCTTACGGAATTGCAGATCTAACCGACTAATAGAGGCCGAGTATGTTAAAATTACGGGCGCGACTATAGTCGGGCGGGTCGAAAATTGCGCCGCGCCCGCGTCCGACAATCGGGTGGTCGTGCGCAACCTAATGAAGACGTTAAACCCAGTCGTGGCCGATCCAGCCTCATGCACCTCATATTGATTTTATGAACAATTTCATTGCGAGCGCGGTGGGCGTCACCCTTATCGATTGAAATTCGCATTAACAGCGTAACATTAATAAAGTAAATAAATCTAAAAATACAAAGCTACATAAAACGGCGAGAGGAATAAATTTCAACACGTACAAAAAGCGGTGTCACAATAATCAACAGAGGCAATTTAATTTAAGCGACATAAACACGAGGCTATCTGGCACTGGCATCGATATTAAGGGTGTGTTAAATGACAAACTGCGGCCGAGAGAGAAATGCTTTAAAACCGTGTAATTTTTACTGGCTATCTTGAGATCTGGAGGAGATTTCACATTGGAAATGATGATGAGCGTTTAGCATACTATTTGGTACACACACGAGTAAAACCGCTGGTGGTAGGATATTCGTATCCGACCGGATGGCGACCACCGTACACATGGTGCTAAAACCTGCCATTGTGACCCACACTCCGCGTGTGGTTCGCGTTCCAGGATTAGACAATGTACTTCCGGTTTTCTCGAGGGGCTTGCTATATGATTTGATGGTTGGTTGAGACGGGTATGGAGGTATCCCTGTATATGTATCGGTCATCCGCCTGTCTTGTCGCAAGCCCCTCGATTTGCTTCTTCCCTCTTCGGATTCGGAGTGTGAAGTAGCATAATTAGGCCGGCATGATTCTGACGATCACTGATAAACACAGTGTTTGTCAGTGGTCGCTAGTTTATTTGGACTGCACTACGCTTACCATCAGGTGCAGTGTAGTCACATTGTCGTGCCCGGATAAAAAAAATGCAGTATGTACCATACATAGTAAGGGACGCATAAGTCGGTAATTCGCTTCGGGTTTCCGCTCAGCATCGTTGATTAAAGGCTTTCGCTGTACGCTCTGAATATTCTTTTTAATTAATGTAGCCATCGTTTTGTGTATCAATTTTGATACTTGCTGCCATATAATTTTGGTGAAATGTAAAATGGTAAAATTACACATGTTCAGTTTAAATGCGGAGATAATTCTCGTGCTTGCGGTCCCCGTACACAATAAAAAGAAAAGTTCATATGGAATACGGAAATTAAATTCAAAATAATATGTAGTCAGTGTTAAAGCCTCAAGTAATTACTACTTGCTTAATTATTTCTGAGATTCGCTTTTAAACCGTGAACTGTAAGAATCACGACTCAAATTTCCCAAAATTTTATGAAAAAGTGTTTAAGTTACTTTTAGTTTAGCGCTGAAACAGGTTTTTTCGACGTCCATAAAAATACGTTTATTTAAATCTGTAATTATAATTGTATTTCGAATTTGAAGCATATTTATTCCGTATTTAGTTAAATTATAATATTCACCTAAATTGTCTATAATAATATAATATTTTTTTACAAATTAAGTTTTTAAATAAGGTATTAGTTTATGTAATATGTAAAGATAAAATAGTATGTCAGAATTGGGCGAAGCGGAAATCTAAAATCTCTGCCTAGTGCATACTCCTATGGGATACAGGCGTTATGTTATTATGTATATATTCACCATACAATCAATGCGAAAAAATTTGACCCACGAATACAAATACATAAAATCAAAACTCCTAAATGCACACATGAAGGAGGTATATGAATAAGTATTACGGAGCTGTATAATCGATTGAACACACCTCTTGATGAAGATATTACAGCGAACCCGGTTTACGTTTATTTCTGGAACAGCACGCACTACACAGTACCTAAGTACGTATAGATCCATGCATATGCCAAGGGAGGTAACGGATGAATATTTTGTTAGGTCACAGATTACAAGCGTTCTGATATTTATGAACTGGTTATTATCTAAATTACACTCGAGTTGATTGTATGTGTTTGATATAAGCGTGTAAACTCGCATAAATGGGACGGCCGAGTGCTTTATTGGATGCTTTAGTGGTTATTGATTTTATTACGGGATTTCAATGTTGAATTCACTTTGAATATTATTTACGTTATCATGTAAGTAAGTATAAGTGATGTATGCTCCTTTTATAGTAAACTACAGAGTTCTAATTATAAAATTATAGCATTTTTTTTCATTATGCTATGCAACGCTTTTTTTATTTTACGTTGAGCTAAAGGACGGTCTAGTGATAGTAAGAAATCTCCACAGATTTTCACCGCCTATAACCACGATACCAAAATAAACATAAATGCGTTGCCAACCATATTTTTTTACATACCCTTATCATTTCCCATGTTATCAGTTAAGACGATTTTGATTTAAAAGCTTTGGCTTTACTTTTACTTCATGCATAGTTGCAAATAGATCATAATACATTTCCTACGAACTTCGTATGTTAAATATGGAAGAGTATAAAAATCCTCATACATTATATATACCAGATACCGCTACAAAAAGGCGGTAACACTTTTCACCGAAACTCGGAAGCCGGTGTTCATAAAAGTACAATATTCTCGAGAGTGCCATTAATCTCGCCACCTAATATTTCAAGGGCCAATAAGGCATCGAACACTCTATAATCTAAACGACCTTTTTTAAAACTAATAAAACCGCTCGTTAAAAATAGCCACCGAATTTTCAAGGAGTTTAGTTATGCTTATCTTGGGTAAACAGAACGCGCAGTGTCTGCCTCCTAATGATATGCATCAATCAAGTATGTCCATAAATACGTAGTGTGGAATGAATACGTTTTCAAATCACTTTGTATGGGATGTAACCTTGTTAAATGTACATGTCTTGGGTTTACACAGAATGCCGAGGGATATAGCTCAATTCAAATTTGTTCGTTTATTTCAGCTTCACCGTGTTCATCAATCCCTATTTGGGTTGTGAAATGGAAATAATTTTTTTTTTTGTGGTACATTTCATATTCTTTCGTATGCTTTAAGACTGAGATCTATAGATCGAACTTCGACTAAGTCTAAGTCAAAGAAACGAACTCAGTGAGGATTTGGAATTTTTAAACCGGACTTCGATTTAATTCGAGCCTTAGACTATGTAACAGTTCTAAACAAAGAGCTGTTTTAGAATACAGAGAGCGTACAGCGAAAACGTGGTTAAGCGTTTTGTTGTTTAGGGCGACTTGCAACACTAATCTAGAGTTAAACCTTATCTTGATTTATCCTTCAGCTCACTCCTATCTTTAAATAAAAAAATGGGATAAATAGAGATGAGCGGAGCTGCAAGTGGCAAGTGCAAATGTTGCGTTTCGTTCAGTGACTGTGATTACCGTTGGCCCAAACCAACCTTTCCTTCTTACTCCCTATCCCTATATTTAAAATAAGCAACGCACCCATGATTATTTTAGTTTAGTAAACTGAGTATGTATGGGTAATTCAAGTAACTAGAAGCTTACAAAATCATTGTTGCATAGGTAACTAGCTTACTTTCAGACTGAATCATTTGAATTAGTTTAAAACTTTATTGACTTTAAAAATTTTGAGTCTAATATATATTCAATTAAGCACTAAAAGTAATATGTAAAAATTTGCAAATCATATAATGATTTAGGTTAGTTATATAATACACAGTTAAACTGTTTGTACTACATTAAAACTGTATTATTGTATAGAATTCATTGAGGTACCGGTGTTAAACAGGGCCCGCGGTGTAGCAATGGCTTTATAATTTCTGCACTGATTACAAAGGGGAGCCGGCGGCCGCAATTTCGTCTTGTACCGATCGTGCAGTACATAAATTATCAGTTATTGATGAAGACATTAAGCTTACGTACCGTACAACAATTATAAAATATCGGATTTTTGGCCGCCTCCCAGGGACAGACGGTGGAATTTCTGTAATAACTTTGATTTTTATTTTCCAACATTTTCTGCTTTAATACCTAACCAATTTCACCATCCCAATTAACACTAATTTATAACGTATTGAATGATAAAATTCAAATTAATTTTTATGCTAAATTGCATTAGACGATGAGATAATGACCTTTATATAAAGGTATATAAATGTGCATATCTACAGCTAATGAATTAATTTAATTTGATTTGAACACAAGCAAAACTACTATACAATTTTCTCGAAAAAATATTTGAACAAAATATAATACGATAACGTACATTCAATATCAATTCTATCAACGCAGTATATTAACTTCAAAAGAACAGAAGGCGCTTTCAATTTCTTAGGCCTCATTTGCACGAAAGCTTTTTAAACGCTCGTTAAAAAGCGTCTCAACATAATGTATGTGACAGTCTGACAGCCTCCGTGGCGCAGCGGGCGAGTAGCCGGCTGTGAAGCGAGAGGCCGCGGGTTCGATTCCCGCATTGAGCAAATGTTTGTGTGGGCCACAGATATTTGTTTCAAGTCTGGTTGTTGTGAGACCGATAGTCCCTCATAGTCTCTAATACCCACGATACAGGACACAGGACTAGGTATGTGACTGTTGAGTGTATATATTTATTTATGTTCATATGATTGCTCGTAAATCATTCTTGCTTTGTTTCTCATTCCACATACCACCCAAAAAACGCGGCGTTTTTAAAGCACCGGCATTTGAATAAGTATAGTAGAACTCATTTGTTCCATTTCAACGCTTTTTAACGTGCGTTGAAAAAGCTCTCTTACGAATAAAGCCTTGGTGTATTCATGTCATAGAGCCAGCCCTACGAACACCGGTACAATTCTTGATGAGCCCGCTACGATACGTGTCCCTAATGCACTTAAGGACAATTGGCATTTTCATTTCCGATTTATTCAACAGCGCAGAATGTTTTGCCGCTTATTAATCAGCTATTGTTTTCGCGTCAACTTTTGCACTTCACTGTATCAGTAATGAAAACTGGATTTTTTGAAACCTCGATTTCTTACAACTTCATGTCGCGGCGAGACAACCAGTTTCACCTAATTCTGATGTTAATTCCTCCGGCCGGAACAAATAAGATTAATTGCGTGCCGTTTCGGCGTGATCATAATTAGTGGAACGGCGCAAAGTTCGCGCAAAATTCTGTGCTCTACTATTTTTTCATCTCAATACGGCAGCGATGAAGGCAATTAGGTCCGTATTCAGTAACGTCTTATTTTTAAAAATGTAATCGAAGAATTGTATTGGCTCGATCATGATTTATGGAAGTCGCGCCTTTAACTTTAAATAAAACATTGCCGTAAGCTTTCAACGTCTACGAATGAAAGTCACGATTGTAATTTTAAAATGTCGATACGGATGTTTGATGATTATATTATTTCCAAATGTTATTTATGGTTCCCATACGCAATTCAAAGATAGGGAAATAACAAGAGACGTGAGATACATACATAATCACTTGTCTATAGAATACATAAACCATGACAAATTATTTGAAAGAATATGGAGTTGATGGGAAAATATAAGTGAAATAAATGTTGCATTTCACCAGATAATAACTATTACATAATATTAAATGATATGATACGAAGGACATTGTATTATCCATTCAAAGTTGATTCCGTTATAAATACTATTATAAAGTAAAGTGTAAGAAATTCAATTGATTTTCAATGTGCTTCCATTGACTATTAAGTTAAACACAGCTCTGACTTTACTATGAGGCTTTGCAGACGAGCGATTTTTGTTTACCTCACACATTTTGTTCTATTAGAAATATTGCTGCAATAACGGAAAACAACTAAATGATCATTAGGTTACCCTTTTATTAAATTGACTGTACACGTTAATTAGTGTTTAAAAAAATATTTATTTTTATTACTTTTAAAATTACTGTTCCTTGCAATACCTATTCACTCTCTTTAGTTAATTTGTTTATAAACTTATAATATAGATTTAGATTTTATGTACACTTTACAAATAAGCAATAACTCACTTTGGAGTGGTAAAGTTAGCAATATCGTGATATTGGTCTAGGAGTCGAACATTCGAGGTCCGTGCCCTGCAGCGAGGCTGCGTTTAATACAGAGCTGAATACTATGGATTTAAACAGAATATAATCCTTGCCTAGTTCACCGCGTTCATAAAGTCGCAGTGGAGTCGCACAATCGTCCGTGTGCACCCATAAGATTGTTTATGATCGTCATTGTTTGCTGTACAGTCGTTCCTATTGTGGGCTTGCGGATCCACAGCTATTAGGTATTTTATTGACTTCCTACACCTACTGGTCGGTTTATTGTGTACTACTCTAGTACTATTCAACTGTAACGAGGTTTGATTAAATGTAAAATTAGTACGATGTTGGAAAGTAGGTTTTATATATATTTTGGACACTTTATACATTTATCACGTTATGCATGTGTAAAATGACTATATTTTTGCTATTTAGCCATCGTAAATCCAAGGAAACGTACAGCGAGATGCCATTTGATATTATTTTTCCTGAAATTTTGGTATTGAAACAGCCGAGATGACTCTTTCGTAATGGAGACATTCCTTCTTTCTGCTTGGCGTTATCCCGGCCTCACTCGCACGGTCTTGGATATTCTCCGCAGTGAGAATATTGGTACTCATATCTTCCTCTAAAGAGTCCAACCAGCGCTTTTTGGGGCTGATCAAGGGGAAGCATCTCCGGTAGGATCTGGTCCAGACACCTGCGATCGATGTACTCCTGTAGTTTCCTCATAACAGGACCATGCCATCATAAGCTATATACCTGTGGTTTGTGTGTAGTTGACATTACTTTTATACCGGGTGTTTTATAAAGTTGGTACAAATAATAATTCCACATACAGGAAGAACGATTTAACCCGTCGGAGGCGGTACATATATATGTTACATAAGCGTATGGGCCACCGGAGGCCGAGCCGCCCGTGACTATTTAAAGCGCAATGGTAAAGTTAAAAAATAAAATTTGAACTTAATTTTTTTTTTATTAAGCATGGGGATTTAAAAATCGGAACGTGACCTGTAGATCGTCGCAAATAAGATGGGAATGGCTCTGTGTAGGTAAAAATAATGAATTACCTCATAGGTGGTTTGCAAATTTACTGCAGCTCACCCAATGAGCCAGAAGTCAATTTTTGTCACTAATTTAAGTTGCCATTATTGTAAAACTGAGTCTTACGAAATTTTAAACTTTATCGCGAAATTGCTAGCCATTTTCTCTTTAAGTGTTGTTATTATTGATACCAACTTTATGAAACATACTGTATACCGTTTGTCTATCACTAAACAGTTGGATAAACATTACTTGTTCAAAATCTTCTAAATTGTCATACCAACTGACAGAAAAATCGATAGCTTTTCAATAAATCATACAAATAATTGGCTTTAAATTACCGAATCGAGAAAAACCGTTACCACAGAATAAATCTGTAGGCCATTTTAAATTCTGGTATCTAATCGTTATTCGTTCAGTGACATCGGAAGACTTTTTCAAATGTAGGAGTTTATCGCAAATCGGCATAGTTAACACAAGTATCGTCAACCGGTTTTAAACTATCGGTAAGCTACCTACGAAGGTTTTCGGTGTCAAATTAGAAATTTGTAATCGATTTATGATTCATAAATTGAATGGCAACTGTAAAATTATACAAAAGGCTTAAACTATGCGGTGTTACACAATTCCAACGAAATCACGGTTCTATACAGTTCAAAGTTTGTTTTGATTATGTATGGTGTCTTTCACACTAGTTTGCTTATTTAGAAAAATGTAGATAAGAATTCATCAAAATGTTCATACAACTTCACAAATAGAACAACAATATACTACGAAAAGATAGGTAGGTACTGGAAAACCTGACAATAAATCTTTTATAATACCTACATAACATAACATAAGCTCACACCTGTATCCCCGAAGGGGTAGGCAGAGGCGCACTAGCCAACTAGTACACTCACATTTCGCCGAGCCTAGTTCCATCCCAGATGTGATAGGGGGTGAGCCTATCGCCATATCGGGCACAAATTCCAGAGTCCGGGCTGATATGGAAAAATCCAATATCACTTTGACCGACCCGGGGATCGAACCCGAGACTCCAGTACAGTAGTCGTACCGAAATACAACCACGCCACCGAGGCATGCAGTAATCATACCTACATATAGAATGAATATCATAATCCAGAAAATAAAGGCGATTTGTTAAGGTCTTTGAAACACATGGACCAGTGTATGCGAAAATTCCCCACATTGAGTATTCGTTGTATGCGTGCGCTGTCAAGCCGACGTGTTCTAGTGCATAACAATCGCGGCAAGTTGGCAGCAAGCCGCGGTGATGAGCCGATCTTACCAAGGGACTCTGTGACTCATGATCAACTGTACTTACGACGTGTGGTAATTGTTATAAAATATTCCTTATTGTTTATTTACAAAATATCTTTTTTTTACACTTTTAAATATGAATAATAAAAAAAGCATTTCTTAATAAAAAACAAATTACACCCTCCCGATGGCGATTTTATTATTGTGGAATAGAATTATGAATTACAATAAGTTCATTCTTGTTTTATCAAATGAACTATTTGAATACTGTTTTGGAATATAAATTGTGTAAGTTGGAAGCAAGCCGCGGTGATGAGCCGATCTTACCAAGGGACTCTGTGACTCATGATCAACTGTACTTCCAACGTGTGGTCATTGACATAAAATATTCGTTATTGTTTATTAACAAAATATCTTTTTTTACACTTCTAAATAGAAATAATAAAAAAATGCATTTCTTAATAAAACAACAATTTGCACCCTCCCGATGGCGATTTTATTATTGTAGGATGGAATAATGCATGACAATAAGTTAATATTTTTTTATCAAACCAGTAATTTGAATAGCTTTTGAATTTACATTGTGTAAGTTGGAAGCAAGCCGCGGTGATGAGCCGATCTTACCAAGGGACTCTGTGACTCATGATCAACTGTACTTACAATGTGTGGTCATTGTCATAAAATCAAATATTTTATTAGTAGTGATTAATAATGCTTGATAATAAGCCCATGGTTATCGGTCAAAGCAGTTTTATGAGATATCTATTTGGATATATTTTTTTATTTGCATATTAGTAAAAGTTGGTAGCCAGACATGGTGAAGAGGCGAACTTACCAAGAGGACTTGTGACTCATGATCAACTATACCTCCGACGTGCGCTGATTGTCATAAAATAATCGTTATTTAGTTATTGATGGTATGGAATAATAGAATGGCGGGATGGAATAATGCATGACAACAATATCACAGTTTTTTCGTCAAAATAATTTTACGCGACATCTATTTCGATATTTTTTTTATTGTATTTAGCTTAGTTGGCAGCAAGCCATGCTGATGGTGGTGATCGTACCAACGGAGCCTGTGGGTCATGATCAACTATACTTATGACATGTGGTAATCATTGTCATATTTTATTACGACATCAATTGTTTTATATTGTACTATACAATAATGTACATATGTCAACAAGTTCTTAATTTAATTGTTCTGTGAAAAAAATATTTATGTAAGTTAGCACTTAGCATCTGGCCGCGGTGATGAGCCGATCTTACCAAGGGTTGTTGTGACCCATGATGATAAATTTCATAAGGATTTGGGACTTTTCATTTTTATCTTACACTTAATGGATTTTATGACTTACTCTTTGACGAGTACACAAATCGTAAAGATAACACTGATGATAACATGATACTGGTTTATTCATATCTCGTTGAAATCTAAAGTAATTTTAAACACATCCGAGCCTCGTACTTCACTTTCTTACATAGAAACGTAGAAAGTACGATGGTACTGAGGCCTAAGCATAAATAACTCTCGACTATCGAGCTTGCTGCGCGTTAAAGACAGTACTCTGTTTGCTACGAATTCGATTCGAATATGTGCTCGAACTGCTGGTTGTCAAGGGGACTCACTGTCGTTCGATATAAACGGATGAAACTCTGGCATTTTGAGCCGCACGTCCGGCAGGCCATGGGAACACGACTCGTATTAAATTTATTTACCATGTATGTGGTTATTGCGATCCTCGAAATGAATTCAGCTTTCATTTGCGTGACACTTTCGGCGTGTTGGTCAGATTTGGATGAAATGTATGTGAATATTGCGGTGGATTGTACACTTTAAAGTATATACTCACTTTAAAAAAAGAAAGATAAAAGCATTTATTGGGCACCAGTTGCGTGGTAAATAGCATTTACAATGATTTTTATGCGAATATTACACATTGAATAAAAGTAGTTTTTACGGTTTTTATATCGATTTGTTTTTAGTCCCGACACGACGTTTCGAAAGCTAAGTTGGGTCACTCGATGGTAGCGACAAAGTATCCTATTATCGCTGCTCGATGGTAATTGATCTGAACCGCCTACAGGCACCCATGATACCAAAAGAATCATAGGTGCGTTGCCAACATCAGACTAAAGGAATACGCATTGGGAACGAGTCGAAGGATATTTAGGTAACGGGAAATCTTTTCTGTGAGACAGTGGTATCAAACTGGTGGAGCCGACTTGGCTTTACCACTCAAAATTATTATTTGGTCTGATTTTGTAAGGGTACAGTGGAGTCATATTGTTAAAGAATACATTTTGGTTTAATACATTTAATTTACGACAAGACAACCTTGTCGTATTTCTTTACTCATGTAACAATTAGAAAAAATCGAGCCATGATAACACACCATGACAAAAAACAAACCTTTTTGTATTCGATCGATTGCAAAACATCCGTCACGTTGATCTATGTAAAACCCCAGTTATATAAACTGGTCAAGTGGGAAAAACATCAGTTATACAACGTGCCGACGACATCTAATTGAGGAGGCTGCGCGTGCGCCGACGTGATTGTTGATTCGCCGCTGTAACTGCACACGTGTGCGACAACTGTGAATTTATTTAGGTGCTACTCTTGAAATGTGGTTTAATAGGGATATATTTTAAGTAAAAATATATAGCGGTGTCCGAAATGCAAGTGGAGTAGAATACCTATTACCGAAATAATAAAATCTGCAGTGATGTTGTAGGCAGTTTACAGGTAGGTACGTCTTGAAATAATAGATAGATTTACTTAAATGAATTTTGTTTTAATCGCCTAACATCATACAATAAAGTTAAGATAAGATTGTAGATTACAGTTCTAGATTAAGATCGATTTATTGGACAGTTTATCTGAACTGCTAATGTACTGACATACTGATTTCTTAAGTTTACGCGAATATTATACATTGAAATAAAATTATTTTTACGGATTCTATCACGATTAGATTTTAATTTTTATTCCCGACGTTTGGCTTTGCAGTCTTCGTTGTCACGGGTCAGACTATAAATAGAATCCGTAAAAATAGTTTTATTTCAATGTACTGACATGTTTCGTATAATATCATAATATAAAAATAAAAGGTTATATTATAAGGTTTTGCAAGGTACGTCCTTCTCAAAAATTCATTAAACCACAAATATCATAGGTATGCAAATACGTACGTACTACGACCGACACAAACAGGTAAATTAATTAACTCCTTCACAAGAGTATGAAACAACACACAATAAATTCAAAAAACCGCCTTACTTTTCACATTTAGACAGGTAATTTTAATGCATATTTAATGGGCAATACTTGGCTTCAAATTCACTAAGATAAGGTACGACTATAATGCATGCAGTTTGCCCCCTTGTATTATTTATTGTGTGATTTTTGGCAAGAGAACAGTTAGTCCGTAGCCGGGCTTGGCTGGATGTGCAATCTTCATAATGCATATGCTTTTGCATGATATCGCCCGCGCTTTCTGACGTCTCTAATGACGTAATATTATGTTAAAGTGCTCTAAATGCATCAATTCTGATTGCGAAATATTTCAAGTGCTTATTGTGAAACCTTTTTGTGTTGTATATCCAAAGTATCCAATGATTTAGAGTTCTGTAGAGTCTGTTATATAATCAAGTACTTCTACTCGTTTGTATAGTAGGTACATGAAGTAATTGAGTCATCGCAAACTTTTAGTGCATTAGTTATTTGATTGTGCAAAAAGATTGTGCAGTTTAAAGGCAAATTTGAAAAGTTGATTTAATATATTTCCATTTTTTTTTTTTTATAATAATTTATACAGCGGATATTTAGAGAACTAAGCTCGGCGAAACGCTAGTGCGCCTCTACTTACCCCTTCGGGGAGACAGGCGTGAGCTTATTATGTAATATTTTATATAGCTTTATCGGACCTATGGTCTACTCTGAATATTACGAAAGAACTTATTTATGATTTAAAGAAGTCTTACAATTATGATTATTAAGGCAGAGTATGAAACGTCCGTATGATCCCAGTATGAAAATAGATGTTTACTGTTTAGGATATAGCGTAACTCGCAATCCTGCGTAGATCTAAGAGCCTTGTACTCTTGGAATCTGGATAACGTGTGACTTTTGAGTCTGTTATACGGTAACTTATCCAAAACTATACCAAGAAATAGCCAATTGCCCCAACCGAATTACCTTTAACTTGTGTTAAGTGGCTAATAAGTACGTGAAATTGCAATGAGGCGGCGGAGAAAAGCCGTAAGTGCTTAATTACATACGTGTCAGAACGATTTCCCCGGAACAAACACGGTTCATGAACACGTACCTGCAAACAAGATAAAACAGAGTAATTAAACATAAAAAGTCATGTAAAAACATGATATGTAAGTAAACGGTCTTTTGCCGGTGAGTGATGGTACTGCTACGTTTGTGATACCGACAGGAGATTTAATTAACTGATAAAATTGGTTATATTAGTCGTTGTAACGAGTTTATTATAAACATAAGCTCACGCCTGTATCGCCGAAGAGGTAGCCAGAGGCGCCCCAGTGAACCAGAACACCCACATTTCGCCGAGTTTAGTTCCGTCCCAGATGTGATAGGGAGCGAGCGGATCACCATATCGGGCACTAATTCCAGACTCCAGGCTGATATGGAAAATTTAAATATCACTTTGCCAGACCCAGGGATCGAACCCGAGACATCAGGACGGTAGTCATACCGAAATATAACCACGCATCCGAGGTAGTCATTTATTATAGTAGACTGACAAACATGTGTCTATGGACGTTGGAGATAGCTTACTAAGCTATCTCCAACGTCCATAGACACCCACAATACCAAAAGAATCAATGGTGATTTTAAGGGTTCCTTTTCTTTGGAAAGGGAATAACTAAAATTGGAATACTTCCCAATTTCTATTCCCTGCCTAAATAGGCAACTAAAAATCATACACTCCCGACGAAATGCAACCGTGATTCATTTCACGTTGATTTTAAGTAAGACAGTGGTATCGAAGCTGTGGAATACATTTTGTGCTGACAAATGTTTACAGCGTGGCTCTACCACTCACAACTTTAGTCTTCAATATTAATAATATCGATATGAATCATTTGTCCTGGAATTTTATACTGTGTATTTCATACTGTTAAGTTCTCATATTGGACTAAAGCCGCGTCTCCTGCACTAAAATATTACACAAAACACCTACACAAAACATGTTTTTTATCTACGGTCCATTAGTATACGAGCATGAGACAGCTAAATCGTTGTTCTACAGTTGCTCTACACTTTGGCTTAAATTATCCACCTTCGGATATTAAAATTTTTACCTTATGTGGCCGTAGACCGAAGATATGAAGGGAAATAAGATCGACAAATGCGGTTGTCTTATTTCTACTTTACCTAATACCTAATATATTAATAATAAGTCTAATACCTAAAATAATAAGTCTAAAACAGGAAAAAAATCCTTTTAATGTTTATGAACTACATTAAGTAACTGTGTTTAGAAGTTTAAAGCTGCAGGTAGTTTTTGTTTCCTCAATTGCTTGAAATAAGTCTCACATATGTAAATATTTAAAACCTATTTAATTTTCCTTGTTTCATACCAAAAGATATAGTTTGTCGTGCTCACTCCGCGCCTATCAATAAAGGACGGAAGATTTCACATGTCCGTTAATGTTTGTTTTCACATAGTAAATTACGAATTATCTACTGATAGGAAACATAAAGTGTATACAGTTATAAAATCTAGTTTGGAACCACTGTCCGTTTTTCCACCGTCCAAGGCTCTAATTTGGTTGTGTGACATGTTGTATGGTAGCGTCATGAATAATTCCGGCCAGCTCATGTCCGGTCTGTAAAGAGGCTTAATTGAGAGAACAAGATGTTTGTCGAATATTGAAGCGTGTGAACTTTTTTCTGAATTTTAATAACAGTTTCGAAATCGTCGCTTTGAATTTATGACACGTCCGTTTTTTCGGCGCCGCGTCTCAATCAGGCCGCTCGCCTAAATGGTTTTGCTTGTACAAGAAATTTTAAGTACGATACTGACATTGTTTTGTAACTTATTTATTAATGTTAAATTCATGACGTGCCCATATACTCCAATATTTTAATGGAAACAAATATTTTCATAACGGCATGCAGTCGAACGTGGTACAACGCGGATTAACATCAGTTTTAAGGATTTCGCATCGTAAATAAATCAGAACAATGTACAGGTGACATTTAATGGATGATTTATATACGCATTATGATTTATTTGTGTGTACGGCCGAAAATACCGATCGGGCTAAGCAGTAAGCGCCGCCTACACACGGGGTCATACATAAATCATATTGCGACATCTCAAAAATGCCAACTTCAAAAACATGTTCGCCCGTGGCCCGTGGCCAGTACCGCACGCACCGATGGTAAGACAAGAAAAACAAACCAAAAAAATAAATTACTTTTGTATACCTCCTTTCTTTCCCGTTGTTGGACGCCGAACAAGTCATAAATCACAGAAAGATAAGCATAAAAAGATTGTATGAGTTGGGTACACGGTAGAACTAAACTTTTCGTATTTTGTTATCTTGCGTCAAGCGGGCTTACAAAAAAATGTAAGCCGCCTACACACCTTTCCCCGAAAACGATGTAGGTGATAGAACAAGTATCCAGACTTCACACGTAACAGCCTAGCCAAGATCGCGCGCCGGCAGATAAACTGGCCTAAAGAGATTTAACGAGGGTCACTGTCATAAGGCTCTTTAATAGTAATTACTACGAAGAGCGCTTTCTATTCTTGCTTTCTTATATAAATGTAAGTTATTCAACGAGCTTAAGTACCGGTACAGAATTTTCAATTTTATGAGCATACTTTTAAGAACCAAGTTAAGTATTTGTTATTTTTGGGACATGAATCACTCTTATATTTTGTACGAATATTAGGAATAGAGACTATGTTTGCCTCGTTGGTCTAGTCACAGGAGGCCTTGGGTTCGATTCCCAGGTCGGGTTTCTAACAAGTTTTGCCCGGGACTGGATCCTCCAGAGGTGGTTTACATCAGGCAGGCAGCCGAATAGAAAAACTAAGCTGAATCGTTCTGCAACATGCTTGAATAAGTGTGTTGCCCCAATCCCACATTGAGGTGGGGTAAGGACAAATGGAAAGAAAGATTAGGAATAGAGATTATTAAAAAACTTTCATAGCTAGACTACAAAGAGTATTAATTATAATGAACATATGAACAGCGAGTGGATCATATATTCGAATCAACTTTATTAATTAACAATATCCCGATCCCTAAATTCGGGGCTTGCCCCGGGTTTTACATCAGCAGAAAATTTCGAACACCTAACATACTCCGCATTATTGCTATCATATATTATAGGAAAAATCCACCCTACAGGTGACCTGGACGCCATAACAAATTGCCACACACCACACGCGGGCCCGCTCTGAGGCGCGCGAACACGGGCGCCTACTGAGCAATTAGATTTGTTAGCTTGTACCTACTGAGTTTCATCACGCCCCCGCTCAACAACAGATGCTTGGACTAATAACCTCTCGAAGTTTCCCCCTCGGCCACCCCCGCCCCTCGGGCTCCTGAACCCCAGCCTCCCCTTCCCAACTAAGATAGATTGCGCCACCATTCTTGCAATTTTCCTGTCGTATCTTGCCTCGTAAATTCCTAGTGATATATAGCTTCGGATCTCTCGCGATGCGACCAGGAGCATACTCGAAATATGATAAGAGTTATTTATTGTTCTTATTGTTTTTCTAAGGGGTGGTATTTCGTTTTGTGTTATATACCTATTGTACATAATATAGATTATATTACATAAATCATGTATTTCATTGAAACAATAATATGAATAACACTCAAGCGTTTGTAGAAGTTAATGACAAAAGCGTAGGACATGATAATAGAAATAATAATTTAATTTTTATTATTTACACTACAAAAGCAACGGAAAAAGACAAAGCTAATTGTAATTCCAGGTAGGTATTGTGTAATTGAGGAAAACACAACCAACCAATAGTAGAGGCATAAACAACAATTTTATTCAGATAAAACACAAGTACCTCACTTTAAACGTTTTGTAGGCGTAACCAAAGCTTAAGAAACGTTAGCTCACTTAAACAATAAACGTTACAAATAAAACAATGAAATTACAGAGCCATTTACTTAAGCGATTCCAACCGCAACTCTTCGGAATAAATGAGAGAATTTTTCATTAATTTAGCAACCAAATTAAAAACAGCCGAGGTCCCTTCCACAGCAGCAGGCGCCGTATTTCCATATTCTAATAGCTATAAATTGTCACTGCCACAGCCTTCATGGAAGGGAAGAAAACTTTAAAGTCATTAATAGATTCGTAATATTTTCATGATGAGAGCAGCAATCGTATTGTACTTTAATTTTATTAATATTAAAATTAAAAAATAATAATAATATTAGCCCTGTAATATTACCGTCCGACTGGTGGCCTCCTCTACTAATGAGAGAGGTTAAGCCTTAGTCTACCACGCTGGCCTAATGCGGCTTGGTAGACTTCACATACCTTCGAATTTCCTGTGAAGAAATTCTCGGGTATGCAGGTTTCCTCACGATGTTTTCCTTTACCGTTATAACAAGCGATATTTCACAATGAAAATTAATAAGATACAATTAAAAAGATATATCATCGTCATCATCATCAGCTAGGACGTCCACTGCGGAACATAGGCCTCCCCCAAAGATTTCCAGATCGACCTGTTGGAAGCGGCCTACATCCAGCGACTTCTTACAAATATTATTATTATACTAATTTATAATATAGGTAACTCAACGCGTACG
Organism: Clanis bilineata; assembly: GCA_036417725.1. NCBI lineage: Eukaryota > Metazoa > Arthropoda > Insecta > Lepidoptera > Sphingidae > Clanis > Clanis bilineata. Next base: position 6,460,835 of record CM071142.1, read on the forward strand.
AGTTTGTTCAATAACTCCATATCCATGAAATGAAATGGAAATACTGCATTGCGTGCTTCTTAGTAATAGATAATACTAGAAGATTCATCCTTAATAATCTATTTCATCAATGATTTTAAGAGATTCTCGAAAGCTTAGTCATAGAGTGACACTATTGTAGTCTTACACAAAATGCGCAATAATAAAAATAGAATGAAATATTAGGTCATAAAACTGGTAGGTAGCCCACTCATCATTTGGTATTTGTCGAAGGCATAAACAATTGAAAGGAAACAGTACCCTCGCAGACGACGGAAGTGAGCCGAGTGTCGGCACCGGAACTGTTATTGCCGGAACGACTACTAACTTCCGGTCGTGTAGACTTCAAGTCTACTCTCGTTGATGGTAACTATCTTTGCCATTTTCGTGAGCTACCTTTACATACGCTTAGTGCTTCGTGGCGGAAGAGAACGGGAATGGAAGGGAAGAAAATGTTTTCTTTATTTTTCGACCTACTTCGAAAGAGACTTCATAAAATGTTATAAAACATTCTTGAAACTAGGGATGTAGTCACTTGAACGTTGAGTTATTTGCTATGAATTCCAATATCATCATCATCAACATCAGCCACTGAATGGCCACTTCCGAACACATTGTTTTTCTCGATATAGTAATACCGCATCGCGATAAAATTACAGATTACCTCTTGGATATTTCCTCACCTCACAATCCAATAATTTAAAAGATTACCGTACTAGTTAAATTATGATATACTTAAAGGTTATTTAATAGGCTGTTTCCTTTAATCCATAACGTAAATATAAAATACGGAATCTTTAATAAAGCACGAAGTTTAATATCTGAATACTACCAATCATCGAGTCGCCATATGGCCTATTAGACGTATAATTAATAGGTATACGAGATGGTAATCATAAATAACAAGTTTAACAAGACAGTAATTAAGAATATGAAATAATCGGCCCTATCTTTAACATCATTACTCACGTGCTAAAAAATGTCGTTTGCACTTTGTTAACACTTGACAATATTGATACTTTAAGTGTGGCGTTTTTATAGCAACAATTTTCTCATCCTTTAACCGATCAATTTGTCTTCAAACTTAATCGTCTCTGAACGGTGTAAATTACAAATAAGGAGAAGCAAATATAGTAGTGTAGTGTCGGCCGAGGACGTCCTAGACGTACCTTTATGGACCAAATTGGCGATATTTTAGAAAAGGGCCAAATAAGGAGTTCTCGTAACCGACGAGCGTGCATGAAAAGACTGATGACTGTGGAAGAAGCGAAAGAGGTGTGTTTGAACCGAGGCAATTGGCGCTCCTTAGTCTCTGCCTACCCCAACGGGAAACAGGCGTGAGTTTATGTATGTATGTATGTATGAGAAGCAAATATGTAGTATGACTTTTATACTTGCGATACAAGAAAGTAACTAGTTGGTACAATAATCATTGTTGGTGTCGAGTATTAACACGACATTACTAGACGTATAAAAAATATTATATATTTATACCAGACACCGACAGACAAGCTATTAGGTAGCCTGATGTTAAATAGTGATCTCCACTTTTATTTTATTTATTTACTTGCCAGAAGGCTTACAGACTAATAACAATTCCTAGGTAACTTAAATTGTTAATTACAAGCCTCCGCTAATGGATATCTAATAAATACAAATAACTAATTACAAACACAATAATAGGCATTACATTGTTATGATCTGCAATATTAAAGGAATTATAAACGCGTTTACTGATTTTAAAGTAAAGGAATAGGGAAAACAGAATTTGGCCAGAGTTATCACCATATCAAAAATGTGATACAGTCAAATCAAGCGGGCACGCTGTTTTCTGTGGTGCTAATCCAGCCTGACAAATCATGCTATAAACCGAACTGTATATAGCTTTGAAATTATTATAAACTCGAAATAGCTACATACTATGCCGGCACCCTGCATAACAAGTAACAAGCTATGAAGCGAGAGGCTGCGGGTTCGATTTCCGTACCAAGACAAATCTGTGACCCACAGATGTTTGTTTCGGGTCTGGGTGTTGTGAGACCGAAAGTCATTCGTATATTCTGATACCCATGACACAAGATTATCTTAGTGTGAGATCAGGGCTATGTATCACGACATCAATAACACTTAAGTCACATTAGCCAAGAAAACTCCAAAGTGACCGTGAAACCGTTTTCATATTTTACACTGTCGCGATAATCTGGGCAATAAATAGCGGAAAGTGATTATGAGGCCTTAGTCGCAACACGTTTGCCCACAAGATTTACAACAAACGCCGAGATCGTCGTGTGGCAATTAATAAACCTAATTATTTAGTATTAATTCTCTTGCTAACAGGTTTTACCAGGCTCTCATTCACAACGAGTTTACTTAGCATTATGCTTGCAATGTACAATATTTATAGGTTTTAATGTATAAAGGGTACTAATAAATGAATGTGTTATAAAAAAATTGTGAATGAATATTAATGTTAAAGGTTATTGTTTTAAGGTCCAAAATTACAAAATAAATCTAATTAATTTTCAGTACCTAACGGGTAGGCCAGTGTTTGAGTTTGGTTTCATTTACATTTCCATCGCAATAAATGTGGTTCGGAACTAAGAATATTTGAACGACTCATTGTGTATCCGAGTTTATAAATTAAACATAGTTAAGAGATTATGACTTCAATTCGTTAATGAAATAACGTCCTAATTAAAACATCTATGCCCTTTACTAACCTTTCAAAATTAAATATTTAAAGTCATGAATACAAACACGTATCGTTGAACATTGAGAACATCCAGTACATAAAATATTTACGAACATAAATCCATATTTATTTCAATTCCTCAGACGCAATTCTCTACATTTCAGGGTTGGACGCACCGTAGCCCATAACCTTAAGAATGCAAAGGACGCAAACGATTTTTAATACACTCCGCACCCCATAATGGGTGTTTTCGCACCCTCAGACTGCGGTGACATTTGAGAGCTAGCGTTCTATGAAAAAACAAAGCTCAAAACATTATGCAAATGGCATTATGTCGGTATTTTTGTACGTTTCGCCAACTTTATGAGCCGAACAGTAGGGTGAAGGGTTAAGACAATTCGCCTGTTGTGAATAAAAGTTGATACCACATTGTATAGTTTATGTATTCGATGTACCCCGTGCCGTCCCTATTATAAAATGAACACGGAATTATTCTATTGTTGCGATTTTTATATGCGGATTTGATATGGAAGAGTGTTCGTAAACGTTTAGTAAGAGTAGTAATGTAGTATTCTATGTACGCGAATTGAATAGGTATTATACATTTAAATAAAACTATTTTACGGATTTTATGGCGATTGTTTTTTTTATTACGAGTATAATATAATACTCTAGATCCAAAGAGATTTAATATTACTAACCATAGAGAGGCTGTCAAGCAAGTTTCCATACAAAAAATTGATCTCAAACTTCAGTACCGCTATCAACCATTGATTACAATGCGAAAGCGATACTTACAATTTACACCCCAGAATGTTTTGTGAATGGTTAAGAATCACGTAAGATAAGTTTATTCTCTCAATATTATTACGCTGGCCAGCCTGGTGCGCGTATATTTCAAATAAACTGAGCGACTTATAACCACTAGGTCATAACTTTTGGATCACAAGTTTTGTGCTGTTGTCCCGTCTATATACTGTTGAATGTCTTTGTCTAGATCAAATATTATTTACATTGCAATATCTACTTATCTTTTGAATGCCCCATTTGTACCCACTACTATAAAAAGCCAAATACTTCTATGTATTACTAGACAAGCTGTTTAGAAGTAAAAATGTGTCACAGTACTGCGAGTGTTTGACGTTTGACGGCTTAGGAAAAGAATAGATTTCTACAGTGAGTTGCGATCATATCTACATTGTTTTTTGTACCAAACAGCCTGTCTAGTAGTATACGAAGTCTTTGTAACAAGTCAAGTACCTATTTGAAAACTAAAATTATTTTTAAATCTAAAATTATATTAAAGGTTATAATACAGACCACCATACCACAATCTATATATACACTAAGGCCCAACTGCCCTACTTCTTAAGGACACAACTGCGATGAGGTAAGCATCAACGCTGATAGGTTATCGCAAGAGCTGGATTCCATCAAAATATCTTCAACGAGGTCTGATATGTGGGTTCCTTAATTTGCTCGCATGGACGTCGACAATGACGGCATGTCTGTCGATCAATTTACCTAGTTTCAGTTCAGTCAACTTACATTTGCGACAAAAAAATCGGCCACGAGATTACCAAATTGAGAATTATTGGAGAACTCCTCAAATTCAAATAAAAAAAACTTTATTTATGAGATCGGGTATAATTGGTTAAAGTAATATAATAATGTTAGCCCTGTATTACTGGAAACATTATTGGAGGAGGCCCGTGCCCACTGCTGGCACGGGCCTCCTCTACCAATGAGAGGGGGCCCACCAACCCGCATTAGGCCAGCGTGGTAGACTAAGGCCTAACCCCGTAACCAATTGTATATGGTAAACATACCTATATTGGGAAGGAAGGATAATGAATGAGCTTACGATTATTCGATTACTATAATCTTATACTTCATTCAGGTGTAAATACATAATTTTCTTTCTGGTTCTATAATATTTGAACATACTATATTCGTCGTTAGTAAACTAAATTGCTATAGTAAATTCAAACAAAAGAAACAAATGATTAGTGGGATATAAAACACAGCAAAAGTTACATTTTGTGGGTCATAAATTTGTTCATGTCTAATTTATACAAAGCGCACCAAAATAACACGAGCCAACTTCCTGGCGCACTGTTTACAAGTCAATTGTATTGACGTATTGAAATTCCTTCATTATCATTAGCAATGTGTCTCAATTCGATGTTGGAGAAGTAGTTAATATGCAACGAGTGAAAAGCTCTAAACATGCAGGATCGGTAGGTGACCGATTGTCATTACTTACCATAGGAATCCGTTCAAGATATTTAACACTTTTGAATAAAGACAAATCGAAAGGTCGATCTGGAATTCTTTGGAGGAGATCTATATTCAGTAGTGGACGTTCTATTTCTGATGATGATGACGAATGAAGACGACATTATTTTGAAATTGTTTCAAGAATTTTGAAGTCATGTGATGTCTACTGATGGTTAACATAGCAGCTTATATTGTCAATACTAGGCATCGCCAGAGGTCACAATTCGAATTATGATAGTATGAAATATACCAACCAGTTAAGTCTGCGTAGTTAACGAAAGGCTTAATGTTTCACATCAATTAAAGAGCCAATGATTAAATGTATCTAAAGTTGACACACATCATAATTTGTAATACAAATTCAAATATTACACTTACTAAAATATTCGTTACATAATGCATGTAACATTCGATATGACGGAAGGCAAAACAAGCAAAGCATACAGCTTTCTCATATTATGTTGATCATACAGATCTTGTGCTGATTTCACGTAAAATATGACTGGGTTAGATGGAGCCGATAAATAAAAACTTTGTTATAAGTACGTACATAAATCAAAACGTATTACGCACTACGGAATTGCTCAAAAGAAAAATACGTGTTACGTGTAAATTTTACCGTCAAATATTAAAATTAAGACGTCAACTTTTTTATACACCAATAAAATACAAGGAGGAAGCACTTTGTACGTTGGTAGTTATCCAAGCGCATCCCCAATATAAATCCATAAAAGCTTTCACATAACATTACGTCCAGTGCACAATTCATGTAATATTTTTGCATCTGTCAACGCGCCGCGGTCGCGCTGGAGTCTAAAATCAAAATTATCATGCAATTTTAGTTATAACAAAACGTATTTAGTTGACAGAATGAGATATTTGCAACGCATAAATATGTTCCGCTCCGTGCGCCCGTGTTTGATATTTCCAGCGTGTTCTCGTAATAGTGTTTTGGAAAAACAAAAGAATACTGATGCATTTAAACAGACTACGTATTATATAAGAGGAATTTTAAGTGGTGAGGAGGGCAGGACGAGACTCAAGAGCCAAGATACTTGATTCATGATTCTAAATTTAAATTACATATTATATTTCAGTCCAAAGTTGTTCGAATTCATAAACATACAGAACTAATCAACGAAAACTAGCTTAGAGTCAATCAAGAGTTAGACTTAAACTAAATGACCTCATAGTAAAAAGCAATTGCAGGTAGCGTTTAATAAACTTCAAAGAACAGAATTTGCTACAATTACATTAACTACTCGAGACAGGAGCGCCCATCGTTGCTGGCTCCAGTGTTAGCAATCGTGAAATTATAAAAATAAGTTATCTCTCGCGGGGCTTTCGACAGGACTTGATGGTTGGTTGGGGCAGGTATGGGGTTACATCCTTCTGCCTTCATTGGTCATCCGCCTGTCTTGTCGCAGGCCCCTCGATTTGCTTCTTCCCTCATCGGAGTGTGAAGAAGCATAAATAGGCCAGCATTATTCTGGTGACCACTGATAAAACCATTGTTTGTCGGTGGTCTCCGGTTAATAAAGCAGTAGGTTATATTTTAACAATATAATTTGCATTTTGCTTTTGATAGAGGACAATGTAATGCCGTCGGCGTGTTTGTTGTAAATTGTCTAACAACAGTCGGTACACTTGTTGTAGAACCATATAAAGTTAACAGACTGGTCAAATATGAACACGCGTTGCTAAGTTCGACCTGTTTATCAAAAGGACATTGAGCTAGTATAACAGAAAACTTGCCCAAGCGTTCTTAACTCGGATAGTTCTACTCATAAGAAAGAGATCTCATAATGGGCCCTAGACAAAAACCAAGCGTGACGTTTGATAACGCTAGGCATTAACGTAATGTTTTTTGTATCTACCAAATTTAGCAACAGTCACGTGACTTTTCGGACGCCAGTGTAAAGTCCATACAAAAAGCAAAAAAACATTAGCGTCGCATCACCTAATGTAACGCTTAGTTTTTGTCTAGGGCTCAAGAGCGCGTCTAGCTACGTATGCTTATAGGTTTGTTTAAAGACATAGGGCCTTACTTATAAAAATAGTATAGCTGAGCTAATGGCTAATAATAGGCTGTCACTTTTTGCCTTGTGTCACATCATTTGAAAATAAAAGGGACAGGCTATTCTTTACCATTTGCTCAATAAAACTGTTTTATAAGTAAGTCTCATTGCCTGTTACTAATGGCTCCAATGTTTAAGAAGACGTTTAACATACTAATTGAAACTATGCAGTACTTAAAAGCTCGCGTACATAACATGACATGTTAAAACAAATGGATCAATCTCTGCAAAACATTTTTATGCGAAATGTATACCGCCGTCATAAATTAATTATAGAAAATCAATCACCAGATCATATGTTTCAGAGTTCATACGTTTATAAACAAGACTAAAATGACTGTGAAAGTAGTCTGTACATAAACCATTATAATGAACATAACATAACATAAGCTCACGCCTGTATCCCCGAAGGAATATGCAGAGGTAAACTAGCGAACTAGAATTCCCACACTTCGCCGAGCTTAGTTCCGTCCCAGATGTGATAGGGGGCGAGCCTATCGCCATATCAGACACAAATTCCAGCTCCGGGCTGATATGGAAAAATTCAATATCACTTTGCCCGACCCGGGGATCGAACCCGAGACCTCAGGTCGGTAGTCGTAGCAAAATACAACTACGCCACCGAGGCAGTATAATGAAATATTTCAAATATCACACCAACTGTTTTGTAAAACTATACCATCGTTCAATGATTAGTTATGTACAAGCCACGCCTCTAATCAAGTATGTATTGTACTCCGACACCCAATACGTCATTTGCATATCCAAAGCACATGTGGCCATAGACAAAAGGGTCAAACGGGCCCTGTATTTAATTTTCATAAAACCAGTACGTACCGTTTTAATATGTCTGCCGAGGAATAATAACCTAACCCTTTCTATTTCGAAATTGGCTTCGGTTTCAACCGCAAAATTTATTATAAGTTGAAGCTCTGCTTATGTATTTATTGCTACTGCGCCTATTTATTTCCTTAGTACATCGATAACAAGAATGGTAACAATGATTGTTATAGACTTATTTATCAATACCAAACTAGATGCTACGGTGGATGTGCAATGGTACATGACTAGATGGTATACGTAATGTGCATATCCGCGGTAATCCTGGCATCCGTGACGTGGCAGATAAACTGCAGGAATGTCGTTTGAGATGGTATGGTCATGTTTTGAGGAAACCACAAGAGTACGCCGGTCGCAGGTATCCGGTTCAGATCGTACCATGGGTGCGTTCTCATGGACGGATCACAAAACGGTGGCTGGACGTTCTAGAGGAAGATATGAGAGCCGATGGCTTCAATATGGAGGATGCTTAAGACGAGGCGAAGTAGAATTGTTTAACCGGAATAACGCCAGGCAGCATGTCTTAAAGGTATCATCATCATCATTATTAGCCGTAGGACGTCCACTACTGAACATATGCCTCCCCCAAAGATCGACCTGTTGGAAATGACCTGCATTCAGCGACTTCCTACGACCTTAGCAGGTCGTCTGAAGGTATAATAATATTTATTATTAGAATCAACGCTTACCAAGGTACTTTAAATTTTATACCTAACAACCGGCACTATCAGAGACGCAATCTCGTAAACAACGAAAAGATATAACCAAAAAAACTACCTACTTGAGTATTCAAAATACATATAAAATTTGAATGTAATTTACATCTTAATAAAATTTCGAAGGTTTGTAAAGTATATCATCCCGCATTAGAACAACATAGTATATTAAGACCTAAACCCCCTTATTATTAGAGTAGGCTCAGCAAAGCGATTACAATACAATTCGCAGTACAATTCAGTCACATATTTAAATGAAAATTTTAATTTAAATGCAAACTAGATTGATAACATTCCAATCGTGAAATGTAGTAATATCATCACAGAAACCATATATAATTCCGTATAAAAACTAGAAGATAAAGCTTTCATCGCTTATCCACAGTTAGATAATAAGCCGAGAGTCCACGCGGCCCGGCGCGATGATTTATGCAATAGTCCAATACCAACATTATGATGCATTTGCATTTCGTTCACAAAGGACGCAATGTAGCCGTGAACTATCCGACACAATAGCTTTGTCCTAATATAGAGTAGGATTTAGTCAGCGTCGAGAAATGATCTGTTTAAAACACAATTGATACAGGCGAGCTGGTTATTAATTTTACTTCATTAAAACTTATTAATATGGTAATACGAAACTATGGAGAGGAAGGAAAGTAAGATCATACAAAGGATAAAGATAAAATCGGCATGATGCTAAAAAAATTACACAAACAAAATGACAGAGGCTATTATGAATTAGTGAAACTATAGTAGCTGTAGATAATTCTGCTTCAAGGAGTACTATTAAATAGTTTGGTAGTAACGGCCGTAGTAGTCTCTTATTTTCCTGAGTATCTTTAATACTCTAATTTTAGTCTTTAGTTACAAAATTGTTATAATCCATTTCCAATGTTATATCTTCTTTCGCGATGCTAGCGAAAAATTCATCTTAATCAGTATTCATTTATTTAGAAGTTCATATAAAGATATAGATAAAAATAATATACACGTATATGGAAGAAATTCCATGTAACTTAATACTAATTAGTCAGTCGACTATAAATTTTAATGATGTTGGTGAAGGCTGAACACGTTCATATCAAATTAACTCCGCCTACAAATTTCTGACATATGAATAATACCTAACATTTTTTCGACTCATTAACAAGTGACATATTAATTTTAACCAACATTCATTTATTAATGAGTATTCGCGTATTTTAAATATTCTTTCCACAAGTTCTAATTTAAATACTTAAACGTGAATTTAGGTACTAAGGCTTCATATATTTTAGCTGGATACTTCGAAGTCTATTGTTCTACAATATTAAGATTTTGTTATATTTGCATAAAATGCCTGAATTTTATCACATTAACTGTATAATTACTGAGAAGTACTTCATTCAGAATCCTATGTGAGAGTGCTTCCTCCAACGCTCTCATTTGATCCAATGTCGGCATATTAAAATATTCTCACATTTGCGATCATTCCGGAGCTTCGTATTAAATAAATCAACAAATTAAAGTTCCACTTAACCGTAAACCTCTAAAACGATCATATAAGGTAAACAAGACAAATTCTTTCAATTCCTCACCTATCTTATCTCCAAGTCACAAAGCTTGCATTGCTTGCAAAAACGTTTAATATACTTTAAATTTGCGATGTTCATATAAATTCCCAACTGAAATATGTAACAACTTATTTCTTATATCCTTCACTTAAGGTTTGTATTGGCCTGAATGGCTACAGATGATTTTTGTAGAATATTCTGGTGCATCTTTATCTGTTAGCCAGCCAATGCGGCCGTTAAATTTATTAACTGCGATACGCATTCAGTGCGTCGGGATAAAAGGTGACTTTAATTAATATTAATTATAGCCACACCTCTAATTAATGTAATTCGCGAGATAGGCACTGTACCTTTGAACATGTCAATGGGTGGCTTCCGACATACTGGGCACGCTCTGAGCAAGATAAAAAATCACTTAGATACTTCGTATTTTCTTATTCAATTGAATTTAATTCAAAAGCCTCGTGATGTTAATACTTTCCGCAAAGTTTTCGTAAAGGATTTCTTCTAACAATATACTTTCTAGTCATATTTACAAACCCCAATTCAAGACCCAAAGTTGGCGTAAATGTAATTTATTTAGTGTGAACTAGGGACCTACAGCGTAAAAAACTGAGGTGTAAGAGAAACTTAGGAACAAAATGTTTCAGGCGACCGAAAAAAAGGTTTATTATTATTCACAGGCACTCACAAAGGGTACCAGTGTTCAGAGGTTTGAACATTTAGAAAAATATACAGAATAAAAGTAAGGCACACTTATTAGGGTTACTGTTTTATAAATAAAGGGACTAACAGTGAGAAATTGTATTAATTAAATCAAATCATCAAACTCTATACGCCGTCATACTCATCAACGGAAAACAAGGTAATATAAGCTCACCAGCAAGGAATTAATCAAAGTTTAAAACAATTCCATGTAGCTCCGAGCCCCAGCGAGCTCAGGGTTGCGACTTGCGGTGTAACAAACATTCGATTGTTCAAATGTTACCAAAGTGTGATTTAGATTAATTTATGCCGTCATGTATTAAATATACGGAGCATAATTTGGATTTACATTACCAGGGAAATGCTTTTAAGATATTTATCATTTATCCTTAGTCTGGGAAGGAGGGCAATGTTTTTCGAGTGAATGTATGTTATGTATTTTATTTCCTCGTATTTTTATAAAATAGAGCTATGTAATAAATATAATAATAACAGTTCTATATGATATACAGTATTTATTTCCTCCAAAGCATATCTCTAATCAAATCAAAGACTTTCAACAGTACATACCTAGACAGGATAACAGCATGAAACTTATGATCCAAAAGTTGTTATAAGTCACTTAGTCGTATTTCAAACGTGGTTCTTGAATATCCACAGAGCATTTTAAGGTCAAATTATAATAAGCGCCTTCGCATAGTAAGGTGTAGATGGCATTACTCACATTTGAGATTTTTATGGAATCTTGCTTGATAGCTCTGTAGTTAATAATATTTAATGTCTTTAGTATTGATTTCCAGATTCGTCGCCTCTTTGGTCTAGTGGCGGCATATACTGGCTGTGGACCGGGAGGTCGTGGGTTCGATTCCCAGGTCGGGGAAGGCGAATTTTCTATTTTAAATTGCCCGGGACTGAATCCCTCATAGCGGGTTGACGTCAGGCAGGCAACCGGTCGTAAATGCTTAGCCAAAACCATTCTGCAACATGCTTGAAAAAGTGTGTTGCACCGACCCCACATTAAGGTGGGATAAGGGCAGGTAGAATGAAAGAAAGAAAGAAAGTATCGATTTCCAGAAAAAAAGCCATAAGTAGTGTCAACCCTATCGGAGATAAGGCGGACCGTGCGAATACAAACCGCAACGCACGAACACGTCTTGTGCTTGTGTGCTGTTTGTACTTGCGATTGAATAATCGTACACTGAAATTCGTAATGAGTTCGCATGCTTTATGAGAAATGTTTTTTTTTTTTTGTTAACGTGGGCGCTCTTTGGAAAGAGTTCATCTTGCGATTATAAAGTATTGGTGTACTTGATAGTCATCTTATCAAACAATTCGGGGTTAATTATTTTTATACCCAAAATAAAGCGATTAATTAAAACAGTAGTTACAGACCAAAAATGTCAACCACACAGACATGGATTCAACCATCGAGATCCTAGTTGATGCTATCTATCAACATACGTTCAATCGTTTAGCATTTTAATTTTATGATATTATAGTATTTTAGATCCATAGTGTTTACATTTTATTTATCATCATCATCATTATGGCCTGTTGGTGATCCATTTTTGGCCATAGGCTGTTGTCTTCTCTTCCATTCCCGGCGGTCTTACCGGCCCAGATTATCCAGTCCTGTCCTCCTAGTCGTTTATTTTATTTATTTTTTTATGTTATGTGGTCAACAAACCTTTTTTGTTTTTTTTTCTTTCACGAGACCGATCTCTAATAATAATATATCTATTAAAGAAATTATCGTTTTCTAACCTTTCACTGCCAAATGCACCCGGTGTTCTAAAATATAAAATCTATTTTAAGTTCCTAATCAAAGGCGATAAATGCTTTTTAATTATCAAAACAACTAGGAAACGTCAAAGAAACACGTCTACGAACAATAAGCCACAGACATTGATACAGTAATTAGACATGGGACTTATTGCTTAAAACGGATAACAAGTAAAAACGTTGTGCTTATTTAAATAAACTATTTATTTTATTGCTTATTTGCTTAATTGCTTATTCACTTCGTTCACACATTCATAAGTTGTCACGCTTCCCTTCTAGGTATATGCCCACGCTCCCGTAGATGTATGCAAAGCTCAAACCTACCAGCTTGGCTGGTGAGCTTTTTTTAGCCAACTCTTGAATCAAAGCTGTGTTTGTGCAAATGTTGACTGTTAACTTTTCGGTTAAATACATAACTAAATAAATGTTTCAAAGAAGCATACAACGTAAATTGCTTATCATATTTAGCGAGCTTATTTTACGGCCGGTTTCAATAAACGATCTCAGTTCGAATGTGCAGATAGATTACAAAAATTAGCCAATAAGAACACAGTTTGAACATGACTACGTCAAATGACTTGATTTGATTCGTTCATAATCGCGATCTATTTGCACTCTAAACTGAGATCGTTTGAAAACTGGCCGCTAATAAGCACTGCTTTCGTTTAAACGCCCACCTCTAACAGTAAAAGTTTATACGGGAATTGTAACTCGAACAACAATGCGCGGTGTGGCCGTGTCCCGTCGTACGGCTGTGTGCGCGTACAACTTCATCAAGCGGTACAACTGAACTGAGTGTCTGTTGTATAAGTACTTGCACCTATGCAAGTGATTTAGTTCCGTTGCACTGTTGTTCACTGTCAATGGGACCAACAACGTCTATATAAATGGACAGGCGGATTTTAAATGATTTTGGTTGTTGTTGACTAACAGTTGTCGTTATAGCCCCTAACTTATAAAAATATTTAAGCGCTGCTTATCTTTAACCATAGGTTCTCTTTCAGTTTTAATGTAAAAATGTAACCCAAGGAAAAAGTGACAGCCTATTCTTAGCGAAAAGATAAGAGAAAATGTTTTTATAAGGCCTAGAATCTATATTTCATTTCACCTGCCCTTATCCTACTTTAAATGTGTGGTCGGTGCAACATATATTTTCAAGCAGAAAGGATTTGGCTTAATTTTTACGACAGGCTGCCGGCCCGCCGTCAACGGCGTCCTAAGGGATCAAACAGCAAATCGTGTCAGAAAAACACTTTACCCGACTTGGAATTCGAACCCAGGGCGTCCCGGTTAACGGTCCATATACGCTGCCACTAAACTCTGGAGACGACAATCAACTCGTCCTTATAATCAAGTAACCATTATTTCTTGAGTAAACGTACTTACATTTATGTCTTTTTTTAATTTTGAAGGAAAATCTTTTAACCAATTAGTTTTCCTTTTACTTCATAAAAATGAGTGTTAGTGTTTTGCCGGAATCTTTTAGTGGTTAGCTTAGGCGTATATTTTTAGTGCTCGCTATAAGTATCATACTTTTGCCGTCACTACTCTTTTTTAATAGTCGTTCCAAGAAAAAGGGTCTTCACATTCCTTTTTTCCATAACTTAAGATAAAAAGAAAACAAAAAATGTAAAAACAAAATCTTCACACTAGGTACTTTTTAATTGCGCTGTACTAAAACAAGGGTCGACAACCGGTCGTGACCGACTCAATCCTGCGATTCAAAGTCAACATCGTTCCGACTGAACTATAACAACAACATTATTGACTCACAAAGCGAATTTAAAACAAAACACAAGCGCGTACAACTTTATAAAGAGCCGCACACACGAGCGCCGCGTCGCACATAAATATTACGCACTCGGTACGCTCAAATTTCGCCACCGTCTGCTTTATATTGATATATTGTATTGTTTATGGTGCGGCCGAATCAAAACGTGATATATTGAACAACGCGCGCTGTGTTCGCGACTAACTTTCATATTTGGAAGGTTTATGAATTTATTTGCTTGCTAGATGAGATTTTGTCGGTTTGCTTTTGCATTTGTGTGTGGCAAGGTTTGATTTAATCGTAGATTAATGAACCTTTACTAAAGAATACATAACTAAAAACTTTTTAAATATTTCATCTATCATACCTTCATTTATGCGCTATTATACTTGGATCTTATTTAACCTCAAACACTATCAAACTTCCACCATAGTAACGACTTCAACGAACTATTAGTAATTTTAACATTCAAGACTTGTTTGGGTATACCACGTTTTTTGTCAATAATCACAAGTTTAAAAACTTAAAGGGCCGACTTCAAATTTGATCGTGACAAAATTTATATGGGACCACCCTTGAAATAAGCTCTATCGGACAAAAAGAATTTTGAAGATCGGTCCACATTTGGCGGAGATATCGCGTAATATACATAAAAAAATATACAGTCGAATTAAGGACCTCCTCCTTTTTGGAAGATGGTCGATAAAATTCGCTTGTCTTTTCCAGCAGTCAATGTGAGTCGGTGTTTATTAGGATACATAGGATCGTGCCGAGGGAATAGTTGGGATGAAGGGGAATAAGTTATAGCTTTCTCAACTATGTGTCTGCACCATGTGTTATTACATACTGTTTTAAATTACACTCACAAACATCTATCATTTTGACAAATAGAAACTTCAGAATGTTGTTTATTCGCCCTTGACATAGACATAAAAAAATAGATGTCTTTGCAGCAGTAATTGCATTGTCTGTGCACTATAATATTTCTACATGAATTTGATCCGAAATCCTATTTTAATAATTTTATAAAGAATCTTTAAAATAAGACCAAACTTAATTCCATCCCACAATGTCGAGAACGAGGGTTTGATAGACGAGAAAGTCGGCATATCGCAAAGACTGTGCTGATGCTGAGCAAAAAATCTAATATCACTTTACTCAGGGATCGAACCTGAGACCTCAGCCAGCCACAACGGACTTTATTAAACAAATATATATTATATAATTTTACCATACATTAACATTGAAACAACAACGAAAATAAGGTTAAAACCAAAACCGTTTGCCATACATTGTTAAATTTCATTAATGAACTGTGTTTTTTTGGTTTAATGCGTATACCGTGTCCGTGGTCCCTATAGTCCCGTGAAACTTCGCACTCAGGCCTCAGCCCGCGAAAGTTTTAATGCATTAAGTACGTCATCAGGGCCGTGGTGCTAACGAGCTGACGTGAATGAGAGAATTATTTTAGCCCCGCCCTTTGGAATCAAAGTTGATAAAACGTATTTGATAAACGTAGTTTGTTTCGGCATTTCATCTCAGGGATAGCCACGAAATGCCATTATTATTTTTTCTTTGATCAAGTGGTAGCATACATGGATTGTGGACCGGGAGGTGCTGGGTTCGATGCCCAGGTCGTAAAAAGAGAATTTTCTAATTTTATTTTCCCGGGACTGAATCCTCCAAAGGGGGTTAGCGTCAGGCAGCCCAGTCGGTTATAAATAAAACGGCGCAACACTTTTTTGCAAGCATGGTTCCTTTCTGAAACATGCTTGCAAAAGAGTGTTGCGCCGACCCCACATTAGGTAGAAAGAAGTGTTTTATTTTTTTAACTAAACTCTGAAATAAAACTATTTTTACGGATTCTATCACGATTTGGTTTTAATTTTTTTGGGCAGTCCAACCCGTGACCACGAAGACTGCAAAGACGAAACGTCGGGAATAAAAATTAAAACCAAATCGTGATAGAATAAGTAAAAATAGTTTTAGTTTAATGTATAACATAACATAACATAGCATAACATAACATACTAACTAAGGGAAAGATAAAAAGTACCCTTAACCGACGCGAATGTATGAAGAGATTGATGAAAGTAGATGAAGCGAAAGTAGTGTGTCAGAATCGGGCGAAGTGGAAATCCGTAGTCTCTGCCTACCACTATGGGATACAGGCGTGATATTATGTATGTATGTATAACATTCGCGTAAACTTAAGAAATTAACTAAACTCTACATCAGTAGAATATTGAACTGAAATAATTTTCATTCTCTAATTATTTTAGTTACCAACATCAATGTAACGAATATTTTACCAAATAAGTGACTAATACATAAAATATAATTCCGTAAGTACTGCTATAGTAGGATGTTGATTCAATGGTGGATAAACGTCTGCACCACGGGAGGTGGCGCGACGAAAATAATTTGATCAAAACATTTTCCGCTCCATTTGACGTACGTTCAACAGCCTCGCAGAAATATAGAAAAATACCTTTATTGTAAAAGATTATACACGAGTAAGATTGTAATTTAATTTATTGTAATTATTATTTCTTGTCGCCTCCTTGGTCTAGTGGCAGCATGTATGGGCTGTGGACCGGGAGGTCGTGGGTGCGATTCCCAGGTCGGGCAAAGCGAATTTTCTAATTTAATTTGCCCGGGACTGGACCCTCAGAGGGGGTTGGCGTCAGGCAGGCAGCCGGCCGTAAAAACTTAGCCAAATCATTTCTGCAACATGCTTGAAAAAGTGTGTTGCGCCGACCCCACATTAAAGTGGGATTAGGGCAGGTAGAAAAAAAAATCTTAGGTTTACGCGAATGTTACTCATTGAAATAAAACTAGTTTTTACGGACTTTTTCGCTACGATATTACTAAAAAAAAATACAAAACAAATCGCGTTAAAATCCGTAAAAACTAGTTTTATTTCAATTATTGTAATGTATGTTTGGGGAGGCCTGTGTCCAGTAGTGGACGTCTTGTGGCTGATGATGATGATTGTAATTGTGGTATTTTAACAAAATTTAATGTAGCTGCACCTTGTAATTTAATTTCTTGTATATTTTAAGTTCGAGTTTAATAAAATTAATTTTAGAATATTTGTCTATGACATTGCTTATTTATACCATAGCAATCTATTGTCAAAGAAAATACGAAAAAATAGTTTCATCTTTTGTATATTTAAGTTGGACTCTTATAAAATCCATTACTCGAATGTTTTTCTGTGACCTTGCTTATATTTATTAATATCATAACAAACTCTTATCAAAGAAAATATAACAGTGAATTCAGGTCTTCATTTAAAAAAATCATATCCGACATAGTTTTGATTCCGGCATTCTAGTTATTGATTTTTAGAAAGATGAACAACGTTTTGAAATCCCGTAATGTATGTCTTGGATACGGTTTAACAGCACAATAACTTACAATACAATTCTGCCAATTGCACTCTTTAATCGCAGATTAACTTTACAAAGCCAAAAGCTGAAAATATCCACTTTGATCCCTTCGTCGCGGCCATATTTCTTAAGGGGTCAGATGGGGGACCGAACCACTCTCGATACGCCCCTGTCTCAAACACTCGGTGTGGGGATTCAGATAGTGTCAAAAAAAGATAAAAATATTATAAATTGTACATTTTCAAAATTCACCCTCGCTTCTTATATTTTTATTTATCAGATGGAGCTGAGATTCATCGCGAGATGAAAATTATTTTAAAAATCTACTGAACAGACCATTTCGCATTAATTTTGCGAAAACATTACCCTTCTTTCGAGGCAGTCGGGTAAAAGGTGTTTGTTATTAAAATGTGTACCTATTTTATTTTTGTGCATATTAATTATTAATCGTTTAATTTACTGTTTATTACGAAATAATATTAAGATTCTATATATCTGCTCTTTTAACAGTTAAAATGTAATAAAATAACCCCTTATGGACTAATTTATGAAGTGTTAGTATTGTTGAATTACAAAAACAAATGTATTTACTCTTAAAAATGAAATAGGAAAACAGATTATAGATACAAATATAGGTAAGCTCATTTAAGTACATTAAAATCACATTAGTACGAAGATCTCGCAAGGGGCTCGCAAAATTATCTTCCGTCCTCAAAAAAATAAATTAATAAAAAATACTTTCGTTTCATATTTCATTTGGGTGGTGTCAGAAAAAAAGTAAATTGTATGGAAGTACTGATAAAGACCTACAGTGAGTTAATGTGTTAAAAGAAATCTAATATTAGATAATATTATGATACCTTAATATAATAGTCAATTTAGGAACGGAATTTAATTTTTTTTTCTTTTTAATTTTTCCTAAATTACATGTATTTTAGACAACATATCCTATTTGCAGAATAAATGATTTGTATTTGAATTTGAACAACTTGAGATCTGGATGTGGAATTTTAAAATTTTAAGTCACTGAAAAATTTATAAGGCACAATATTTAAAATTAACTAAAATATAGAAAAATACTTCAAACTTCTGATCTTGAGAACTTATGTCTGTGACATTATCGACCCATTTTTGTAACATGAAAATTCACTTACACTTTAATATTAAAGGAACCGTCTTGTGATGATTAAAATGAAAAGTAGAGTTTCTGCGGCGACAATAAAATGCTGATATTAATGGACTATGCTTGTTCGATTATAAAAGATATCATACAATCATGAGTTATGGACTTCATCAGACAATTGAGAATAGGCGGTGAGTTTGGTCTTTGTAGCTATAAAATAGCACGTCAATGATTGTATACTATAATCATTTCATAAAAGAATTTACTTCTATACTAGAAATGTCGCTGTTTATTTGCTATATTCCAGCACTGTGGAAAGCTGGCATCTTACTCTTTCCATTTGTTTGACGGTTTGAAAAACGATGATACATACATTTTAGACAGCCTCCATGGCGCAGCGGGCGAGTAGCCGGCTGTGAAGCGAGAGGCCGCGGGTTCGATTCCCGCACCGAGACAATTGTTTGTGTGGCCCACAGATATTTGTTTCGGGTCTGGGTGTTGTGAGACCGAAAGTCTCTCGTAGTTCCTGATACCCACGACACAAGACTAGTATCTTAGTGTGGGGTCAGGACTATGTGTGTGACTGTTGGATGTTATTTATTTATTTTATTTTAGTTCATTGTGGTCTCCGCAAGTGGCGCGCTAAAATATATGGAGAACCCGAAACTATCATCATTTGCTTTCTGGTTAAACGCGGACTATGTGTTCAGGACATTGTAGCATAAACGCAACATAGGTTAAGAATGCCATATCGTCAACAGTAGCCAATACCGCCAACCGCACGGAAGCAGACAGGCCGGCAATTCGCCTCACGAAGGCACGTTTAATATTAGAAGTCCTGATTTATGTCCTGCCCCTGTAATGAAGTGTCTCCACACTACAAACGTGTGTGCGTCGCACTAATTCACTACCATAGATTAATAGGAGTTGGCTTTTGCCACGAAATAAACATTGCTTTCGTATTTTCATTGCCTAGCTTTCGGTGTTGCAGTTCTTTTAATGAATTCACATTCTCCACATTTATTTGGTTTGCAAATGCGTTGCGATAATGCGATAATATTTTGCTTCAATATATCAGCCATTTGATATTATGACGCAAATGCTTTAGGTAAATATCATTCTTTTGCTGTTCATTAAGATCTTTAGAAGCGAATTGCAACCTTATCACAAGAGCTTAAAGTTTTAAAACGAATCAGCGATAAATCTCGCAAAAGCGCACGCTGAGGAAAACATTGTTTACAGATGAAAATATCCACATATTATTCAAGAGCGGTTTTTCGTTTTACAAAACTGCCGGGTCCATTAACGGGTGCACATCTCAACTTAAACGTTTTATCTTGAAAGGCAAAACAATGTCGTATATAATTCCTAATTTATTCTCAGGCAGGGTTGTCTCCACATTCTAAGTTAAGACGGGGATACAACGTTAATCTCATCTCGAAGACGAAATACAAGTGGACTGTGAAATCCAATTAGTTTAAGATCTCATTAAATCAATTCCTTAGCAGTAATATATTGGAGTTTTCAATGTTCATCTCTTTGTTTTCGATGGCCGCAATCCAAACTATTTGTTATTTCAGTGAGCTTGCGGTTTCGTGTGAACTAAAAAGATGTAGTATTTAAAGTTAATGCACTGTTGAGCTGTTAAATTACAGCTTATGTACGAATGTTAATATTAGATGAGGTATTTTGGATTGTTATTTTTGGAGAAGCTTAGAATAAGTTTCCAAAGAAATTCGCTAGTGATTGTAATCATCAAAATTTTGATCGACCATAGTGATAGCAATTAATGTCTATTTGTCACCTCCTCCTTGTCGTTGGGTATCAGCCAAAATATTTACATTACGTTTAACAATTGATGCACACCGGCATACCAAATGACTACAATTACCATCTTCTTCCTGATTTATGTTAATTCAGAAATATGAATTCTTCTATATCCACCTACCCTTATGCCACTCTAATGTAAAGTCAGCGTAACACACTTTTATGCGTCTTGCAGAAAATCTTTGGCTTTGTTTTACCATCGGCTGTCTGTCTGACGTCAATAAACGCCAAAATGACTGGAGGATCCAGTCTCAAACAAATTATATTACGAAATATGCGGTGCCCAACTGGGATTCAACTTCAAATAATATGCTGTACTAGAGGCAAGACACTTCGCATACTTCAATAATCACAAGTTTAAAAACTTAACGGACCGACTTCAAAACTTATCCGATCGTGACCAAATTTATGAATTGAAATAAGCCTTGAAATAACCTCTATCGATCACAAAAATTAAAAATCCGTTCATATTTGGCGGAGATATCGCGTAACATACATAAAAAATACAGACGAATTAATACCAAACAAACAAAGAACAGACGAACGGACCTTCACCTTTTTTGAAGTCGATAGAAAAATTAATCATAAACCGACAAACTACTGTGTAAAACATGAACGCAATAAAGTGAAGGACTACCAACTCATGTTAATACATAAACACAATCAATATATAACGCTAATTACGTAGCTAAGTGTTGAACATGTTAATCCATCTAGAAATATATTTCTCATTCCAGGCAGATCCGATACAAAGGCCGCTAGCCGCTGGAGGAGCAATAAATTAGAAGGAAAGCTGCGAGCCAGGATTTCCCTTGGGTTTATTCTCACTCAAGAGCGCTACACCTAATCCAGAAAGCCTTATTATGCTACCCTTAATACAGAGCTCAAGACTACTTGAAAATTTTCTCGGCAAGTAAACGGTTTAGTTTCGAGACATTTCTTTTTTATTTTCGACTTTATATCTGTCGTGGTTTGTTTTGTGAACTAAATTTTAAGAAGCGCGGTTGTTGTGGAGATTGCTTAGTACGAAGGTACTATATCTCACAAACAGCATTAAGGGTTATTTTGTTTAATAAACAAATCACTTTATTCTGATGGATAATTTTATTTCTTTGACAAATGTTTTAATAATGTCTATCAAACTTATTCTCCAAATTAAAAGTATATCTCGAAAAATCAGCCTTAAATGACAGAAATCACATTTGGCGAGTATGTTATGCCTAGTATTTTTGGCTATCTCCTTTTATTTCCCACGAAAGCATGGAAATAAGCTCGGTAAAACATAGGTACACTACTCCACCTCTGCATACCCCTTTGGGGGATATAGGCGTGAGCTTATAAGCATATAATGTGCATATTTATATACGGTAAATAACAAATACACATATAATGTATTAATCAAGTCTTGAACAGAAGATTTATATCTAAATTGATTGAGATGATATTGCAAATTTATATTGAATATCATGAATACATAAACGGAATAACTTTACACATACTTGGAAGACTTCTGCTTAGGCATAACTTATACATATATATTTATTTATCATTGATAACCATAATACTCACTCTAGTAAAACAATTATTAACGAACCCTTCTCTATAAAAATCAATAAAAAATGAAATTTTAAATATTTAATAACCTCAATTATTTTAAGAAGTAATTATTCACACTGCAAAAAGAATTTGGTCTTTTGACATATCACATAATTACAATTGCATCCACAAATATTTGTTTCAAGTCTGGGTGTTGTGAGACCCAAAGTCTCTCATAGTTCCTGATACTTAAGATACAGGTTATACCTTGTGTAAGATCAGGACTCGGGTGTATATATTATTTATTTAAGTATTTATTAATTACTGCTCTGCCTCGGTGGCGTGGTGGTATTTCGGTACGACTACGGTTCTGAGGTCTCGGGTTCGATCCCCGGGTCGGGCAAAGTGATATTGGATTTTTCCATATCAGCCTGGAGTCTGAAATTTGTGCCCGATATGGCGATAAGCTCGCCCCCTATCACATCTGGGACGGAACTAAGCTTGGCGAAATGTGGGTGTTCTAGTTCGCTAGTGCGCCTCTGCCTACCCCTTCGGGGATACAGGCGTGAGCTTATGTTATGTTTACTATTTAAGTTTGCATTACATGCAGCGATTAAAGTTGATATATAAAATAATAACGATATATTCTCGATTGACTGTTATCGATATTATGAGGTCGATAATTTCAAACATTTATTGAGGTTCGATTTCAAATTTGTTCGACGCATTCCGGCAGGCGAGCCGCTAACAGCAAACGCATGGAAGGGTCGCTTTTTGCCTCATTCCTACTACTTTGTTACAAGTTAGCAAGAATTTACGATCGCTTCGAAGATATATGAGCATTACTCAACTACGAAAGTACTCGGTAGCTGTTGACAAGAATTTCATCGTTAAAGGTCAACGTTTAATTA
Source organism: Clanis bilineata (assembly GCA_036417725.1). NCBI lineage: Eukaryota > Metazoa > Arthropoda > Insecta > Lepidoptera > Sphingidae > Clanis > Clanis bilineata. Next base: position 6,484,065 of record CM071142.1, read on the forward strand.
ATTTTTAGAACTATGCAACCTTTTTTATCAACCAACACAAGTATTGCGTTATCCATATTGAATCGCTATATCAGTAGATAATTATCATTGTCGTATAAATAGTATGATAAGATAAATGCTAGCTTATTAAAAATGTCATAAAAACCTGCTCTACCTTAGATACATGAAGTTCGATGTTTTTGTATAGATTTCTGACATGTATTGAATAAAATGATGCTTTTTCTTTACTAGTTGATTTATTTAGTTTACACAAGTTCGATAGAAATACTTGGCCCTACCAATTTCTCTAATTTAAATTGTCTATGAGCGCCGCTCGACTGAAGTCAGCCGGCACATTCCGTGTTTATCGAAGGCGCAGGCGCAACCGCTGTATTAAGGCGGAAAGAGACAAATATAGCGTCAAAATTTAAGGGTGATAAGGATGCACACATAACCAACGGGCATTCGTTTTTTAAATAATTGAGTCCGGAATGACGATAGGCACTCGACAATTCGAAACATTTTATCGAGCTGGCAACCCTAGCGCGGACAGTGGCCATTTAATTTGTTTCCTTGTGAGTCGTGTTTGAATGAAAGTTCGTACAACTCGTGTGGGAATTATTTTAAATACCCTCATTATTAATTACGGTTATGCTTACCTAAGCAAGGCTTATATAAAAACATTATACCTCTGCAGTCGCAAATAAATGTACTATTATTGGAATAACAAGTAACTGTAAGTTGCCGATAAAAATGAACTGAATTAAATGAACATTTCTAGTGTATTTGTATAACACAAATAGAATTCACATGTATGTAAAAGCTCGTTAATTATATTGAAAGCAATAAGTAAAGGCTTCCGACTCGAAGAATGATATAAATCAGCGAATTCTATTTTCAATTAGCACGCGCCACGGACCTCGTTCCTAATTTGAACGCAGCCTATAATTACGCCGCAAAAGCTGATTGGTCAGCGCAGTGTGCGCGAGCGCAAACGCAGTATCCTTTATTTGAAGCTATCTAAGGCCAAGCCAGTCTATCTGCCAGGCTAGCTTTAGTGTGGCGACATCTTTTATCACAGCTCGCGCTTCTGTTTTTGTGCCGTTTATTTTCAAACTGCGGAGCCATATTGCGCCCGTAAATTATTACTGCGAGAGATTTGTTTCCATAGTTCTGCGGCTGCAATGCATCAGCCTTTGCCGGATGTTAGTTTATGTTGACGCGCTTTGTGTTTGGCGATTTTATGCTTGTCAAATATTTACTTGTCATTCGCTTTATTTTCTTATAAACAAGTCCATTGAAACGTAGAAAATTATATTTTTATAAAATATTACCTATATTTCTTACAGTAATATAAAACGAATTAATTCGTCTTAACGAATGTTACTTCAATAAGTTATGATAAACTACTTGGCACATAACTTAGAAATAATGTTACAATAAAATTGATTCGAGAGCTTGAATAACTTTTTCACGATGTCATCAATATTAACTCACCAGGATAGAATTTATTCCAACTGAATGAAACTTATTGATAACTCTTTTATTCTCAAGTGGTCGTAGCATCTTTCACTGAACGGTGCCCGGTACAAACAAACCTAAGCGTTTTCACTTTGATATCTCTATAGAGCTGAAGCGTAACCTTAAAATAAAACGTAAAGTCCCTGACATAAGAAACATCTGAAGATTCTTTATTTATTGCCCACTTTGTTGTGCCTTCTTGCGAACCAATTAATTTATTAGGTCAGATCACAAATTAACAAACCCAGGAAGAACTTAATGCATTCAGATTTATGACGTGAAGCCTACACACATTATGCGCGATGAAGCAATTTGGAACATCATTTATTTGGCATTAATCTAAGTAATTTTCTTTTGAAATTTTAACGTAGTAATCGCATATTATTAATATTTTGCCTTTTAACCTAAATGCATCAATACGATAAGGAAATGGAATGATGATAACATAATTCAAAAGATGTGAAAGACGATTTTACCTATCTTACAACATTTTTGGAGTTGGTCGTGCAGCTCTGAGTGCATCCGCTCGGCCGGCACGACTGCGTAATGTTTTACGGTATGGGGCGAGACAATAATGGCTTGCTCATAACATTACTCGTCCTGCGGCCCTCGCACCACGATACCGTTCGGTCTCCAGATTTGGTATATTTGACTCACTCGCACGCCGAACTGACACCGCTTTACACGTGAAGTGTCGTGATACGGGGCTTTCGGGTAGTTCTTGTGTACTATTTATGTGGTTTTAAAAACTGAAATTACTAAGAAATCATTTACGTGTACCCGCATTCCCTCACGCGTTGTTTAAGTGTAGTATACGTTTAATTAGATCGGGTTATCTTTCTGAGTATGCTGGGTTGTGGTAGCGGTATATTTTTTTGTTTCACAGCCATAAAGTTACTTACGACAATCTTTAATACAGAGGAAAAAACGTTAAACTCTTAACTCTATTTTTCGTTATTTTATTAAATGTGAAATAATTTTAATAGGTATTACATGACATAAGCTCTGTATCCCTGAAGGAGTAGGCAGAGGCGCCCTAGCGAACTAGACAACCCACATGTCGCCGAGCTTTGTTCCGTCCCAGATGTGTTAGTGGGCGAGCCTATCGCCATATCGGGCACGAATTCCAGACTCCGGGCTGATATGGAAAAATCCAATATCACTTTGCCCGACCCGGGGATCGATGCCGAGACCGCAGAACGGTAGTCGTACTGAAATACAACTACGCCACCGAGGCAGTAGGTATTAAACAAATTATTATAATTTTGTTCTTGCGTGTAAAATTTGCTTGATTGGTGTTGATACTGACCAATGTTTAAAGATCATGTAATAAAATTTAATATCACTATGCAAAGTAAAAGTTTTATATCCTTTAGTTCTAATTTTCCTTTAAACTAACAAGATATGATTCATTGGTTAATTTATTTAGCGGGTAGGTCGATTTAAATGAGCGTGGAGCAAGATACAGTCTGGTTTAATTAGAGTGCGCTTGCGACTAATAAATCATCTGTCATTTGACTTCAGTCATCTTAAGATTGCAGATTTGACCGTCCATCTCCACCTTTAAGTGAAGCCTGAATTAGCTCGAAGAGTGAAATTAAAAGGTCATTTTTGATTTGTGCATCTAGCGTGTGCTAGAATTAAGTGAAAGGGACCGTCGTAAATAATCTTGGTATAAGTATTATTCCTTCTTCAACGACAGTTATAATATGATTTATATAGGTTTTAATTACAGTTATTAACGCTTTCGTAATACAAAGTCGTACTTGCTAATTTTTTATGAATATTTTTACATTTCGCAGAGAGTGATAAAATTGTATCAATATTTTTTCACTTTTTTCGTGTCAATTATTGTAATAAATAAGCTATATAATATTGCAATTTAATTCTTTATTATTAATTAATAACTTATCTTGAGTAAGAATAAACGGTAATATACGTACTTGTAAACTATTATTCACAATACATTTCTAAAGCTGTCGATTGATACGATTGACGAGTGACTGGTAACATGCGCCTGCGCAGATGCTGTGCAAATACTCACAAGTTACTACATAATTCAGGTTAGAATTTGTAGAAATCTGGTATCTAATATTATTTTTATTACAATAAGTTATTTGACTTTTAAATCATATTATTGAATAGTTTTCCGGCTCACGTGTTCCCGCCCTCCTATGACATTGGGTCCTTTAAGCGAAGCGTGAAGAAATATTTATGCAGGCCAGCATAACTCTGGCGACTATTCATAAACTATGTTTATCGATGGTCGTTGATTTTTTGGACTGCACTACGCTTACCATCAGGTATAGTGTAGTCACAATGCCGTGCCCAGATTAAAAAAAAAACACCAAATTTCTTTTAAAACCAACATTCATTAAAAAACACAACATGCCTAGATATTGCTAACTGAATTAAAATAAGCCAATAACATTCAATACTGTCAAATAAAATAGCATCGATTGATATTTTATGTAAACTATAAATAAAAGTGGTATTATTTCAACACAGTTTTATTTTTATCAAGTTTTATTTATTTCCTTGTCACCATCAGCTATTATTAATACGACAAAATAAAATAAAATCTAGTGTTTGAAAATTTTCTATAATGACAAATTTTATAGCAAAATAATCACGTATCTGTCGTCATTATTTTAAGCCACATACATAAATCCAACTGATTTTTCGCAGGCCGCTTGATTTGCTTCTTCCCTCTTTTTTCTCTTTCTGAGTATGAAGAAGCATTTTAACAGGCCGGCATGATTCTAGTAACCATTGGTAAACTTATAGTTTGATTACTGTTTTTTTTAACATAAGCTCACGCCTGTATCCCCGAAGGGGTAGGCAGCGGCGCACTAGCAAATTAGAACACCCACATTTCGCCGAGCTTAGTTGCGTCCCAGATATGATAGGGGGCGAGCCTATCGCCATATCGGGCACAAATTCCAGACTCCGGGCTGATATGGAAAAATCCAATATCACTTTGCCCGACCCGGGGATCGAACCCGAGACCTCAGAACCGTAGTCGTACCGAAATACCACCACGCCACCGTGGCAGTCAGTTTTTTTTAACGGTACTGCATTTACTATCGAGGGTACTGTAATGCCATGTTCGAATAAAAAACAACAGTAAAGACGTCATCAGTTTTCTAATTTAATTACAGTATAATTACAGTACAGTCACATATGAAATTTAATTACACAATATGTCAAAATTATCTACGGACTGTGGTTTCTGTGAACATAACGCAGCCTATTAATGGCCCATAAAGTTTTTAAAGTGATTTTATCATGTACACAGTAGTCGAGTTTAAGAAGTACGCAAACCACTTTAGTTCATTTCAAAATGTAGAGCGCGTGTGATTTGAATACGAATGATGAAAAAGTATGATTGGCCGAGCACTGGCTGGTTTTACTTAAAACGGATAGGTTAGCTTTCTCTATTTAACTTTGGTTTTGAATGTTTAAAAAATCTCCAGTGCCTCTTGTGGTTTTGATATTTCTCACGTCTCAAATATGAAGATAGTTTTCGTTTAATTTGTTAGTTTATCTTAGTTCGTTATAGTTGTAGAAGATAGGTCGCCTCCTTGGTGTAATGGCAGCATGTATGGGCCGGCCAGGACCGGGCAGGTCCTGAGTTCGATTCTCAGGTCGGGCAAAGCAAATTTTCTAATTTAATTTGCCCGGGACTGGATCCCTCATAGTGGGTCGACGTCAGGCAGGCGGCCGATCGTTAAAACAAAGCCAAATCATCTCTGCATCGTGATTGAAAAAGTGTGTTATGAAACCCCACATTAAGGTGAGATAAGGGCAGGTAGAAAAAATAGTTATAGTAGATAGTTTCCATAAATTAGAAAAAACTATGAAGAAAAATAGCGGAATTCAAAATTATAAATTATAGTCAACTCCGTACCTATACATCCAAAGGTATAGGATAGAATTTAATTGAATAATTTAGTTTCCCTCAGTCGTGTTTGCCCACTATTGTTTTTTAATTTGTGCACGGCGTCCTTTTAGCTATCAATCAAGCATGTAGCCCCATTGAGTTTATTGCAATGCTGATTCGACTACAAGGTACAGTTAAGCCTAGAAACTGCCTATATTTTGTATTCATTCATATATCATTCGATAGCACTTAGTGCCATCTTGAATTACCAAAATAATTTATGAAGATTCACATAGTTACTAATTAGACAAAAATACACAGTTTTAAAGGAATAATTGGTCTTATATTGTATCATTAAACGTAGAAAACATTTATGAGAATGGCTTTGATATTCTGTTAGTATAAAGATATGCTTTTTTTAAATATAGCAGAGACTGGCAAACGAGCAGATGGGTCACCTGATGGTAAGAGATCTCCACCGCCAACAGACACCCAAGACACAAAAAAAATCATGGGTACGTTGCGAATCTATAAGAAGGGCATAGAAGGGAAGAGAAAAGGGATTGGGAAAGGGAGAGGGGGGGGGGGAATGAACCACCGGAGACTTAACTTCACTCGCAGAACGAAACGCGATAGCAAGCTGCCACTTTACGTTGGTTTTCTGTGAGACAGTGGTATCAAACCGGTCGAGCCGGTTTTTGAGCCACGTTGTAGACAATAGTCTACAACGTGGCTCTACTACTCAAAAACATAAATACGTTAAAAACCGACGTCGATATACAAATTGTGTCTCATTGAGTCGTTTCATAAACAGCAATTTATATGAACACCAAGACATTCATAACCACAACATAATATATCTTCATTCTTGCTAAAAATAAAGTTGAGTTTACAAAAAGAAACTGTCGAATGACTTAACAAATTAAAATTGTGCGACAAAAATTCATAGCAACACATTCGAGACAAGTGTTTTGTATGTAGGATAAGTAATACATATGTACTCATACGTTATTTGTGAATGCAGGCTTCCCACGCAGATGGGCGGTTTGACATTTCGGTCTGTACCTAAAAATTTTTATTCCCATGCTCCACTAACGCTCGCATAAAATAAAACCCGGCATCAACAAACCGGACTCAAACTGGATTGCTGCGAGTTTTGAAACAAATTCTATGAAATCGTACATAAAAAAATGTTGTAACCACTAACGAAATAATGTTGGACACATACTATCACGCGTTACCAACTTGTCATAAGCAATAAGCACCCAGCTAAGAACAGTGAATACTTGAAAATGTAGAATATTTTAAACGTAGTAATACAATACATAACAGTCATAACTTGTTTGTTAATTCAAATGAGTAACTGTAATTAAAATAATAAATTGAAATATCATGCTAACTAAAAATTCTATTCATCCTAAAATGAAATATTGTGAATGAAAAATTAGCGTCAATAAAGATGTTCATTTTGCTGATTTAATTGATGGCTATTAAAGTTATATTATCATAATGTAAATTGTATATCATATCTCATTCGATTATGTGAGAACAAATAAATTCAATTTATAAAATCTAAAAATAATAAAGTTAAGAAATGAAAAATTAAATTCGCATTTTTATAACATGGAAAATAATTCAACAATCTCAGGTTTCTAGGAGGATGCGCATTCGTTAAATAGTTTCGTGTAAAAAGAGTTTCTGCATCCTGTCGAGGAGCTCGAAGCTCCGTTGGTATTTGAGGTCCTATGATCATAGACTAACAGGTTTACTAACAGTGTCAATACAAATTATATTATCGTTTTTTAATATTTATGAAAAGATTTATGATAGTAAATTTAAGTCAGAATAAAGTTTAATTTAGCTCTATAAATTTAACTAAAAAGCTACATTATACAAGTAGACACAAACAATCAAGGCACGTTATTTATAAAAAATGCTAGCAAAAGCCAGCTTTGGTTTAGAATAATAACGTAAAATATTCACGCAAACCTGACTATGGGAAGGAGAATCATCAAATGATTAATTCAATGGCCTTCAATCTTGTTACGATTATTGCCATTTACCATCTACTGAACTTTTAATTTACTAATATATTTTGAAAAAAAAACCGTATAATATAAATGAGTACTTAAAGGATATGAATTGCTATCAAATTGTCATTATAGAATTAATCAATATGTACTAAAATCTAACTTTGTCTATTAAAAAAATGTTTTTAAACCGGAGCTAAAATAAATAAGCGCTTTTACGATGCAATAGAAATCGATAAGGAATCTAAATTGTGCATCAACTTCGATAATTGGGGCCCGCGATACCCAGATAGACAACAAGTTCTGAAACTAGTCGTGTTTGATTCTAGACCAAAGCTATTTCATTTATTTTTTTCCGTATCTAATAGCTCTTGTTACACTTAACAAAGTATCTTTCGAGTTTGTTAATTGTTACCAATCTATTTTCTATAATGAAACTAACATGTTAGATAAAAGTAATGGAGTATTTTTTTTTACCGACATGTTTACGAAAGAAATAGTTTTTCTGCACTTTGTTTAGCATTCAAACTAATGCATTCAATTAAGAAGTATACACTTGCAATGTTTTTAAATAGTGTAGGAAGTGAGTATTATATCATTTGATAGTTCACCATTTATTTCGTAACGAATATTGTAATGTTAAATTATAAATCGGACAAAATAAATGTTCTAGGATTATAATATATTGTATTCGGAATTACCAAGACATAAAATTAATACGGCAAGTATATTATTTTACTTGATTATACGTTATTAATTACAGTGTTAGATACTTTTATTAAAATTATGTGTGAATATTATTTAATCATATAGTCAATATTGTATTTATAAAGCCATCAAAAACTCGTAACTATGACATAAAATGCGCTGCGCTACTATCAAATTAACTTGGAGATAAGTTTTATAATTCCAGTTTTATATCATTCGCTCAGTGATATTAATAGATATACAAAGAGGACATACATTAAAAATATTTATTTAAAAAATGGTATATCTACCATCTATATTTTAATCGAAACGTTTAGTAACTGCTCGCATTTATATCTGCACCTTGCTCTCGTAAAAACTCGAAACAATTACGGCCGTTCGACGAAACGACGTATGCGCCAATAGAAAGTGAATAAAAATGAAACGTCAATCAATCAATCACAAAGCTTAAATTACATTGTTACACGTACTGTATCGGTTAAAAGACGGCCTGTGGCATTCCGGGCCGAGTTTCTTTGCGGCTATGCATTTTCATGGAATTGTCAGCGTTTTTCCGACACCTTACAATTGCATGACTCGAATTCTAGAAAGCTATATTGGTATCAGCATTCTTAATGACGGGTTTTGCTACATTTTGTGTCGACACTCGGTGTTACAGTACAGAGTACAGGGAATATTGTGATATGTATCTGGATGGATGAGACGAGTATTACGAGTGGAAATTATTTGTTATGTTTAATGTAAAATGTAAAAGCTGTGTACTACTTCTGATTGAACTCATAGTATGTGCCGTATAATTGATGAAGTTTGTCCAGACGGCAGTTCTGACATGATGGATCTTTATTCTCGTTATAGTTACTTCAAATTACTTTTTTAAAAGGTAAAAGAAGGGTAAAAGATAGTTTTGATTGTTTCTCTCATAAAAATAGTAACTACTATATTTTTGAATAGCTAATGAAATGACCAAGTTTTTCTAATAGTTTTCACATTCGGCGTCATAGTATTTTTTTAATTGGATGACTGGATAGTAAAATAATAAAATAAATTTAAAATCATTATTGGCCGAAGCAGTCACATCTAAATGTTTTGGAGATAGTTTATTACTTATTAGCCTTTGTTATCAATTCACCTAATTATAAAAAAATACAGCTGGAATTCAATCAACTATTTTTCTTATTTCGCCATAATTATAAAAAAATGGGGTATTGTATAAAAAATGCTATTTCTCAAATATCTCAAAAACTACTACTTTCGGCCATACATTGAGAGGATTAAATTTGTAGCATTTTTGCCTTTCTATCACATCTTGGCCGGAATACATCGAATTATCAATAACCCTGTATAAATTAAAGTGATAGACGAGAGGATTTTGACTGGATGTCTGAGAGGGTGGGCATCGCTTGTTAAAATTACATATTTCATACTATTTTCTAAAGCTGTTTTTGTTGTCCTGAAGTGGTGTGGTTTAATGCATCAAACTTCAGTGAAGATGGACAGTATAATATATATTATTAACCGGTGATCTTTAAAGAGTTTTTCTTGGTGCGTTGGCTGGCTTTATTCGGTCGATTCGCCGAGTGAAGGTCATCTGAGGGGCATCGCACTGGAATTACCGCCATAATCCCAGCAGGACCTTGAGATCATCCACATCTGGGTCTCATGGTCATTGTGAAAATATAATTGCTCTATTTACCTTAACATTGGCTAAATCATCACAGATACGTGGAAGCCATTATTTTTAAAAGAATCAGAAGAAGTGATACACAAGTTCGGAGATGGCTCCACAACGACCACGGAAATGTACTGAACCTTAAACCATGTATTTTAGTGAACAATAAAAAACATTTAAGTTTCATTTAAAGACGCACACAAATATCGCCACTACAATATAGTAAAAGCTAACCACAAATGGAATAAAGTAGGGGCATAAATAAGAGGAGGTTTTGCGGAGAGCGGCTAACGAGACGAAGTAAGTTTCTAGCCGGGAATTCTTAGAGTTGGGAATTCTTAAAGTTTGCAAGCCTTCGGAAGTTTTGCAGGTGTGGTTTCATCCAACTCGAGAGTTTTCAATTTAAACAATTATTGGGTTACTTGTTTAGAACATCAACGGTTATTTTTACTTCGTCAATTGTTTTTATTTTACGTGGTTCAAACTCCTGGTATATTTTTATTAGGCTTTCTATTTACGACCGACTTCAAAAAAAGGAGAAAGTCTTTAATGACAGCCTCCGTGGCGCAGCGGGCGAGTAGCCGGCTGTGAAGCGAGCGGCCGCGGGTTCGATTCCCGCATTGAGACAAATGTTTGTGTGGCCCAAAGATATTTGTTTTAAGTCTGGATGTTGTGAGACCGAAAGTCTCTCATAGTTTCTGACACCCACGATACAGGTTATACGTAGTGTGGAGTCAGGACTAGGTGTGTGACTGTTGGCTGTATTTATTGTTATTATTATTTATTTAATTAGTCTGTTTTTATGTATATTATGCGATATCTCGGCCAAAAGTGGACCGATTTTCAAAAATATTTTTGTGTTCGATAAAGCTTATTTCAATTTTGTCACGATCAGATAAGTTTTAAAGACGGACCCTTAAGTTTTTAAACTAGTGATTATAGTATCAATAAACACTTTAGATACGTGATTTTTTCCTTTTTTTTTGCATATATTATTTTAAAGGAAAACTCTCCTTATGTTTTATTCTACAAGTATAATGCAAGTTTTCCCGTGAGCGGTGTCGCGAGCAAAAACGATATATATTTTTGATAAAATAGCCTAGACCGAGTTTCTATAACAGAAAATAAATCTGCAATTTCTAGTAACAGCATAATTATTATCTAAGGAATATAATATAAAATTTTGACTCGATATTAAAATGAATAAACGAAGAAGCAACGATCGCGATAATACGTACCTTCATGTGCCAAGAAACACCTTTAACGCGTCCAATATTAAATCGAATCGGATCGTATATAGATGATAATGACTTATAAAGATTACAAATTAACACCGACTCATGTGTTATGTAAATATTATCATTATTAAAAACATACGAACTGCAAGCGTATTACCACATTTTATTACGAATATTAATCAACTGATATGTATATTTATATGCTTTGCATAACTGTCAGTGGAGATAGATCCTGATAAGGCAAGATTTATCGGTGTCACGATTCCGAATAAATAATTGATGTCAGTGAAATGTACAGTGTACGATATTCAAATACAATGTTGTAACATCGAGTATTCGAATGTGAACTATGACAAATCTTTTGTTAAAGGATATCGGCATTCCGACTTTGTATTGTAACTTACATATATTTTAAGCAAGTGTTGAAGCACTTCACTTTAACAGTTATTGTCTCTCCCATTTCAAACTATTTGATGTAAGATAATCACAAGTTTGAAAACTTAACGGATCGACTTCAAATCCGATTGTGACCAAATTTATATGTGACCATCCTTGAAAGAAGCTCTATAGAACACAAAAAGAATTTTGAAGATCGGTCCACAATCGGCGGAGATATCGCGTAATATACATAAACCTTCTCCTTTTTGGAAGTCGGTCGAAAAATAAACGACAAAGTAGTATTAAAATTAGGTTTCATTATTAATATGTAATCAATTTTGTTATAACTACCTCTATATAATAATATTATCTTAAATTTTGGGAGAATGTTTGCGAATTTAATTCTTGTAATATATAATTTAAGCCATAATGTCATTTTGTATAGTTTTGGCTTGGAGTTCTGATCTGTTGGGAATGTTTTCTTGATCTTATATTTATCAATTCTATATTATGATATTGTAAGATATTTTAAGTGAAAGAATAAATCTGTTCCATGACTCGATTCAAATATTACGATATATTATACACAAACTAAAATACATAATAAACTTAATACATATTACTGATTTCTTAAGTTTACGCGAATGTTATATATTGTAAATAAGTAGTAAGTATTGTGGTAAAATACCTAGTAGGTACAACGAGGTCTTTGAATTTGTGCAAGGAAGTTTAATATATTCATTTCTCACAGAATAATAACCACATATTTTAAGTGTACTGAGCATTGAACATAATTATTTTGTTATTGAGATTTTCATCACTATACAACCGAAAGTTTATTGAACTATGCGGCTTTGTAAAGTCTTGAATAAATATAAAATTATACATTTAAAATTATTATGCTTTATTTATTACACTTTAACTTTGGGTATATTTTTTATTCATAATAAATTATAATTATGTAAATTGTGGGTATAAAATATTAAATAATATTATATTTTTCTATACTACTGTCATACGTAACAATTAAGGAATTAAGAGTAGATATAAGTACGTACACATATTACAAACATTTTTGACCGTTCTGGACTCAGTTTACTTGTTCAACGGCGGACAATTATGAAACTTAACTAAAAAGTCATGTATCTTCAAATTGAGTTGATATAAGCCTGTTCGCACGCTTTTGAAATCAGACTCCATTTTATTTTGACAGTAGTGTCAATATATTGAAACTATATTAATTGAATATTAATTTAATAGACACCCTATGGGCGGTGGAGATAATTTTCCATCAGGTGACCCTGCTTTTATTTCAGTCTCTGATATAAAAATAATATTGTGAATTTAGTTGGTGTACAACATTCATAAACAAGAGCTAAAATAAAATTTTATAGTAATGTATAATTCTAATTAATTTTAAAATATGCAAAAACACGTCTACATAGGTACCAGTAAGTTTGCGGTTAGCTGATTAAAGATATAACAAAGATTTTATCAACTATATTCGCCAATCTTAATGCCTTGTATCTATATATAAAAACGTTAGATACCTACACATTACATATTTTATATTTTTATGTATGTAATTTGTATGAAAATATATTTAAATAGGTAAATAATATTTTTTTAAATTTATATAGCAATAATTTAGAAGCATATATATTTTTTTAATAAGTTTTATAGCTTTATTTACGTAGAAGACTAGGATGCGCCGTTGATAAATCTGACATAAGGTATAGTTTGTATATATGACACAATTTAAATATTGTAGTAACTAGTACATCTAACTAATATTGAGGCTTGCTCGTTCGTTATATTAAGTTCTGCGGTATTTTACCTACTTAATAATTATTTTACAAAGTTAATATTTTTTATATTAAGATTTAGATTTACCTTAATGTGGGGTCGGCGCAACACACTTTTTCAAGCATGTTGCAAATAGGATTTGGCTTAGTTTTTACGACCGGCCGCCTGCCTGACGGCAACCCCCCTATGAGGGAGGGATTAGACATAACATTTCCATCGTTTAAATACACGTCATGTTTCGAGAATTATCTTAATAAATTGAATTAGTTATAACCGCTTAGATCTCTATATCCTAATCAAATACGCCTATACAACGTAATAATAATTATTACGAGAGAAAACAATTTTGTAAAGATATCTATTTTACAATATACCAATTTTTAAACCATACCAAATTAGTAAATTGACGTTTACTTAATAGAAAATTATTTCACGTACTTTTATTAAGGTCCTCTGTCATTTCTGAGTGATGATTTGTAAATTTAAAATAGGTAACAATAAAAAAGTATTCATTCACATTACCAACTTATATTAGTTTATCTATAGATAATATAAAATCTATAGATTACGTAACAGTCAATTACGCGCTAAAGTAAGAATTAAAGTGAATAATAAAAGTGTGGCTAAGGAATCCTTCAAGCCTGCTCACGTACTGTGTCGTTTAGAGGTTACTAGGCTTGCCCAGGACCGGTTTGTCACATGGGCACAACCACGTGCGGCCTCCACAATACACATATGTATACCTACTTACGTCATATACATGTGTGTATGCCCGCGTCCGACGTTAAGTCTGTTAAGTCTTTATTGGTATGGTAAGTACGATAAGTGATTTTATGGGTTTTTAAACTGCAATTGTATTGTTCGGAGATGGTCGTTATGAATACGAAAGTTTGTATAACCGGCCAGTTGTTTCGATTTATTTAAAAGATGAGACAGTGCTCCAGTATATTAAATTGTTGGGAATTTAAAAACTTATATTTTATTATCTGTATAGGTAGTATTATCTGCTTACTTTATATGGTAACATATAAAATACGTTAATTTATGACAACGGGATACGAGTTAAAGTTAAAAAAGCTTTTTAAATATCAGCAAACATACGGGAAGTCCGACTTTAGAATCGAGTAATTAAATTTCATGAAGTTAGATTAGACAAATTATAGTTTAATATCAATTACGTATTTCATACGTATAAGAGCGTCAAATCAAGACATTCAAACAGCTCTCAAATTATAACCAAATCTTCGCTTTGATTGTTTGTTTATTTTCTCCGGTCAAATATACAGTGTTAGTTAAATGAAGCGGGCGGCTCGGGAGTATATTTTGATCAAACTCGAGAACAGAAGTTCAAAAACAAGCGATGGGGTGAGGCACGCTCGGGCCCCACCCCACGCTCAAACTTATCGCATTATTCAAGCGAACGCGACTCTTGAGTAATTTTGAAATATTCCAATTTTCGGGCTGCTCTCTAGTCTCTACCGCACAACTCCGTTCTTCGATGGACGAACAACTTTGTTCGTAAGTAATCGATCTCCAACGCTGCCTGACGAAACAGTTGGTGTGTTGCCTTTTTAACCGACTTCGTAAAATGAGGTTATGTTTTCGTATGTGTGTTACATGTTCTAAATGCGTTTTTTTATTATTAATGTGTTCGATAGAGATTATTCCATACGAGGCGGCATTTGATGTTGGTCATGATTTGCTGAAGAGATGCAGAGTAAGTAATAAACAATAGCACAGAATCGAATGAGCTATTGTGTTATAATTTACATGTAATACCTAAAAATGTATGTACCACTAACTAAATAGCCTAACAAAAAGTGATTGATTCGGTGCCAATACAGTTCAAATGAAAATGCACCGAATGCAACGGGAGTAAGAAATTGTTGTTATTATTTACCTTTTAAAATATATTAATGTAATAATAGGCTTAAGGCACCTTTTCATATAACTAATAATATAACGGTGTTTATATGATAATGGCCTTCCTATGTTTATCTATATGTGAAAAATGCATTATACTTTAATATTCGATCTTATGTCTAGTGTAATAACTTATATTTATAGGAAATTAAATTAATAAATATCTGCACAAATATTTAAATTAGATACCTATGAATTATTATTTACATATATTAATTGCCGACATCCAAGAAAAAGCGTGGGCTAATTAATTATGGTACCGCAAAAGGAAAAACGGAAGCTCTTACTTCTCTATTAAAGAAAGGAAATCAAATAAATAATTACTAACCATTAATTAGAAACTTTAATTTTGAAATTAATATTATTATTATTTATCTTTATTATATTTGCAATAAAAGAACAAGAATAAATATTATCGACTGATTTCAAAAAAAGGAGGTAAGTACTCAATTGATATGTTTTGCGCTAATATCTCTGCCAAATACGGATTGATTTTCAAGATTATTTTAGCATTATTCCTAGGTTAGTCTCACATAAATATGGTAACGATCTGATAAATTTTGAAGTCCGTTATCTTTTTAACTTGAATTATTTGTTTAAAATATAGAAATAAACACGAACAAAGACAATAATAGTTGACAGCAAAACAGTAGCAATATAGAAACAATGAAACAAGCTGGCTATTGTTTTAAATAATAGTAGTCATAACACGAACATGTGCTCTTATTAAATAACAAGTATCAAAACATACAAAATTCGAGACTACAGTTACTTGAGGCAAAAACGGCCTATTGTACACTATTGTGATGTTAAACAGTGAAAAGATGCAAATGCGTAACACAGCCCCGTTATGTTTACGAAATTCTTTTGAGATCCGTTAAGTTGCAAAAAAAGTCGTAAAAAATTCCACTATTGTCTCGGGGCATGCAAATATTCGAAGGACGTTGCACAAGTTGATAATTTTTCTATGAAACAATTCACCTGTCAATAGCAGGTAAACGATTATTATGCTAATGTATTTCACAATGAATTTATGCCCATTGTACTAATGTTTGAAGATTGTGGTCAGAAAGGCCTAATGCGTGTAACACCTTGAGGTAATTTATAGTTTTATGAGCTTCGCAACAAAACTACGTTTCCGTATTCTTTATCATCATCCGTGTCTTTTATGAGGACATTATTTATGGCCGTCACTAATGAGTTATGGAACTTTTTATTTTAATTATATAAACAATAATATTTTAAGACGTGTTTTTCACTTTATCAACAGCCGTAAAATAATGCTGAGTTTTATTTTATAGTTTAATTTTATCTTGTTCTTAAAAGAAAAGTCGCATGAAATATAGATAATTTTATGCAGCATATTTTTAATGTAAGTGCGACATAACAACATATTTACCATATAATTACAATTTCAAGTGCGTTAAAGCATAATTATTCAATTAGTAACTATTTGTACGCGAAACAAGTTATTGACCAGATGTGGTGAAGTTTATGATGGCTAATAGACTTTATGGCTTTTTTATTGACATTAATGTTCTCTTGACTCCACCGTTTACGACCGCCTCATTCATTATCGAACTGTTTAGGTCGTAATATCACTGTAAATCATAGATGAACATATGGATAAGTAAACGCTTCCATACAATTTGGACCTCTACTTGAGTCCATATTTATGATCATTGGAACAATTATTCACTCTTCTAGCTTGATTGGACACGTTACAATCATCGCCTTCCACTGCAAAAAGAATCGCGATTATCTTAATACATAAAGCGGTTCGGTATTAAATAAATTATGCAGTATCCAGTGTAATTAATTGACATCAAGTTTTTATCTCCCCGTGTCGAGTTACACGAATTAAAATTGATAAAAATATTCGAGACTGCTACCTCTTTACGCTGGACACGATATGACAATGTTTAAGGTCACAGTTTAGTGTGTGTTGTACTAATATTTGCACTAGGAATACAAATGAAACAGACCCGTGCACTAAACGAATTTATTGCCTATACGATAATTATGCAGACTCGAAGTCTGAAGAGCGGTTTACGTTCAGATTTTATGGATCTCCACGTCACGTGGTAGTTAAAGGATTTTGCGTTTTGTTAACATCAGGATAAGACCTACCGACACCAAACAGCGACTCGGAAGTGAAACAATCGACTATTTGTTTATACGCTACTACAACGAGACTCGCCACTTTTGAAGTGAGTGCAATTTGTCTTCGGCGACGTAATTCAAGTAGATATGATCGTGTGTACCGTCGCTTGCATAAATTTCTCACTAACAGATGTGGTTTTTTGTTTGTGTCGCGCGTGAGGTAAGCAATTCACCTGTTACTCGGTAATGTTTGACGCTTCGCAACGATTTTTTTGCTGAAATTAAAAGTTCGATAGCGTCTGATCGGCGCTACGTGCCGTGAATCGATGTGAATACAATACACAAAGGTGCGTCTCTCCATGCAGCGGCATTTGAATGAATTATTTGTTTTACGTAACATACATAAAATATTGTAATTGTTTAGTCGATTGTTTACATGTAAAATTTATATGCCTTGTACGATATAAATTTACAAGACCGCAAATTTATTTCAAATTTCGTAAATCCGTTTGTTTGAAATGGAGCAATATTTTTTATGATGTCATTTATGAAATCATGTAGGTACGTATCTATATTATTGCTTATTCATAAAACATGTTTTAGCTATAAACTTCCTTGTTAAATATAAAGCGCGTAAACTAAAAACTCTTATTTTTAAATTCAAATGATTATAAGAATTGGATTTTATATTTACTCTCCGTTCAAAAATCCCTTGTTCACTTCATTCCAGACTCGTGAAATTTTATAAACGGTGAAAAAGTAGACAATATTTTCTTATTGAATTTTAAATATCTCTAAATGGCATTGGCGTACAGGCCTACTTGTTTAAATAAATACGCGATAAATAAACATGAACTTTAATCAAATTCGATAAGGCAGATGCGCGGCCATCGCTTCTTTTATGGCAATAACGAGTGCGTCCACGACGACAGCACTCGTATCCCTCACAAAAACATAAGTACTGCTGGAATTACTCATTAACTTATTAAGATGATAATTTATGACCGCGGGGTAGACAATTTCATGCCCGCCAGTACACACGGTTGAATTTACTCCACTTTTTACTAAAAGGACCTTCTAACTGAACAATAAAAAGTCGCTAAGAAAAGGAAGCTTCTCGCCTCGACCGAGCCGCTTTGCATTTGTCTAAGTGCGGGAATAGTATGCTTATGTTTTTCGACTTCATTAGTGTGCTAATGAACGAAAGTCGAAGCGCATCAATCAAACGTTCAATTAACGTGGTTTTATAATTCAAACAATAACTATGAGGTCTTCATTGGTTTTGCCGCTATCTTAGAAATAACCTATTCATTATTTACTTAGAATAATATTGGAATGCATTAGGGGAATGTGATTTGCAATGTGAATGATAAACGGAGTTTATTTACCGGTTTGATGCCTTCAATAATTTGCAATATACTCGCTAGTTAATTGCATAGCTTTCGTTTATCTTAGCATTTGTATTTGTTTATGAGTTAAAATTATGATATGAAGTGGACATGATGGCGCAATATTCTTGAAGTGAAAACTTCTTTGGCCGCGTTGAGCACTTTTTGGTAGGGGAAAATTTTGTGAGTTCGCGTTACCGACATGTTAATGTTAACTGTATATGAAGACTTCATAAGCCGCGTTGAGCACTTTTTGGTACGGGAAAATCTTGTAAGTTCGCGTCACCGACATGCGTAATAGTATATCTGTAGCTATACAGATTTATATTTTGTCATGATCTCGAACAGCCGGTAATATATTTGGATAAAAAATAAACAATATAAACATGTATATTATTGTTGATCGGAGTGTCAATAGATGTGAAAACCAGATTGATGTTGATAATTTTAATTATAACTTAATAGACAGAACGATAGAAGTGAAATCTTATAATTTAATTTTAATTAAAATTAAGTTATAAGATTTCACTTCTATCGGCAGTCCCAAAATTGGCTTTTTTTTTCGGGTCTGGCACAAAAATAACTATACTTACTGCTGATTCTATTGGTAATATCTAAAGTACATACCTTATTATGTCGATAGCCAGAGGTGCAAGTGACAGTTTACCAAAGTGATTTGATCATGGACCATCATGGACTATAAAGCGAGATACGTTAAGTTTAATTTCTGTACTGAGACAAGTTTGTTACTGAGACATGTTACACGATATCTCTGCCAAATGTGGACCGATCTTCAAAATTCTTTTTGTGTTCGATAGAGCTTATTTCAAGCGTGTTTCCGTATAAATTTGGTCACGATCGGATTTGAAGTCGGTCCGTTAAGTTTTTAAATTTGTGATTATATTATTTGCTATTATGTATAAATACTGCCTCCGTGGCGTGGTGGTATCTCGGTACGACTACGGTTCCGAGGTTTCGGGTTCGATCCCCGGGTCGGGCAAAGTTATATTGGATTTTTCCATATCAGCCCGGAGTCTGGAATTTGTGCCCGATATGGCGATAGGCTCGCCCTCTATCACATCTGGGACGAAACTAATCTCGGCGAAATGTGGGTGTTCTAGTTCGCTAGTGCACCTTTGCCTACCCCTTCGGGGATACAGGCGTGAGCTTATGTGTGTGTGTGTAATGTATAAAATCAAACACTGTTAAACCCAATTCTATCAACCCAATTAACATAATTATCGAGTAACCCTATCAAACATCTCGCAGAAATTGAGTCACAGCATCGTAGAAGGCAAGTTAAAATTTACAAAAAGCAACCAGCAGCATCACTGAATAATAAGTAGAGATTGAGATCTAACAGGGTGATGTGAAATAAGACAAATATGGCGACGCACACGAGTGGAATCACAAACAGTGTGCGCTTGCGCATGGCTGTGGTACTCCTTGAGCCACTTTTTTAGTTTTAACTGGACATTGAGGAAGTTGGAGTGGTTGAGATCTAACTAGTTTATTTCTGATAGACAATGTTTAAAGGGCGTGATGATTTTTGTATGATTTCAATTAACTATGCCGACGGCTTTGAACTTTTAAATAGAAGATTTATAAAACATTGAATAGGCACTCATACTTCATGAATTATTTATTATACACTAGCTTTTGCTCGCGGCTCCGCACGCGTATTTTGTAGGGCCAGCAGAAAAAAACTTTTGATTTGTCGATCCGCCCTGTCGTTTTAGTCTAAATATGGGCGACCCAGATATCGATTTTGAAGTCAATCGGCCCAGAAACAAAGAAAATCAAAATGGCGGCCACTTTTGACAGGTCTGACAGCGGTTCTGTCGTTCGGAACCACGGGGCGACCCAGATATCGATTTTGAAGTCAATCGGCCCAAAAACAAAGAAAAACAAAATGGCGGCCACTTTTGACAGGTTTGACAGCGGTTCTGTCGTTTGGAACCACGGGGCGACTCAGATATCGATTTTGAAGTCAATCGGTCCAGAAACAAAGAAACAAATTTTCAACCCCTATTTCATCCCTTTGTAGGATAAAAATATATCGCACCCCATTTCTGTCCTTAGGGCTAAAACTATCCTCATACCAACTTTCTTAAAAATCCGTTCAGCGGTTTCTAGATTCCCATAAAACTTTCATCCCCTATTTCATCTCATTAGGGGTTGATTTAAAAAAGTTGCCCATTCGTGTCTTTATACTCAAAGATATGCACTATCCCATACCAAATTTCATAAAAATCCATTAAGTGGGTCTAAAATTCCTATACAAACGTTCATCCCCTATTTCATCCCATTAGAGGTTGATTTAAAAAAGTGGCCCATTTGTATCCTTAAACTCAAAGGTATCCACTGTCCCATACCAAATTTCATAAAAATCCATTAATTGGACCTAAAATCCACATACAAACTTTTAACCCTTATTTTATCCCTATAGGGGTTGATGAAAAAAAATTAAGTACCCCATTTTAATCCCTAGGGTCAAATGTATCCTCATACCAAATTTCATCAAAATCCATTAAGCGGTTCCAAAATTCCCATACAAACTTTCATCCCCTATTTCATCCCTTTAGGGGTTGATTTAAAAAAAATAAAGTACCCTATGTCCGTCCTTGGGGTTAAAAGTACCCACATACCAAATTTCATCAAAATCGGTTCAGCGGTTTAGACGTGAAAACGCCACAGACAGACAGACAGACAGACAGACAGACAGACAGACAGACAGACAGAGTTACTTTCGCTTTTATTATTTAGTAAGGATTTTTAGGCACAGACATCGTTTCTGATTTTAACATAACAACACATTTTTAAAATTGCGAATGTTATAAATTAAAATAAAACTATTTTTACGGATTCTATCATCAGACGTTTCGAAGGCTTTGCAGTCTTCGTCCACCCCGTGACCACGTCGGGAATAATAATTAAAACCAAATCGTGATAGAATCCGTAAAAATAGTTTTATTTCAATATCTAGTATTTCTTTTTTGTAATTATTATTAGGTTTATAATATTCTTGAACAAAGAATGGCATGCAAATACATAGATATCTCTTGGAAAAACAAATAGAAATAAATAAATACGACATTTTTATATTTTAAAATATCAACTCAGAACCAAGATAATAAAGCAGAACTAGGTATATTATTAGCCTTTCTTAAAAAGTCATTGTAATTATTACAACTGTATATAAAATTATAATATCAACAAACAAACTAACTTTATAATTAACTATCGCAAATATGAACGTTTAATTTTCCAAATTCTATCGTTGGGAAGAACTATTCGCTATTAATTAACTACCTCAAATAAGTATCTTAATTTAACATTATATGGGACCTGTTTAATACAAAGAATTTAATTTATGGGAAGACCATTAAATCCAAATTAAGGTACAGAAGTATATAAATTACTATAGTTCTGAATGATGTCGCTGTAACGTGGTATACCCCTAATATTATAACGCTACTCAAATTTAACGGGTACTTACATTATTGTGTGCCATACAATTTTGATAGATAAGGCGGAGTCAAATGACATAACTCGTATTTGAGTTGCGTTTAATTATTCGGGTGTGTAATGAATCATACAATTCAGCTCGAACGAGTCGATACCGCTACATCATAGATAACCGACGTAAATTAGTTGCTTAAGCATTTCGACGGAGATTTCCGGAACCCAAATCTTTCTCCTCTTCTCAATCTCTATTTCCATGGAGTCGGTGTTTATGGGTAGTGTAGTTCACTTGCCCACAGGTGATCTAATTGCTTGTTTGGCACAACATGATATGAAAAATTGCAGGAACTGAATTTGTTCACAATGGCCGGTTTTTAGGGTTCCGTAACCAAATAGCATAAACAGAATCCTTACCGTCTGTCTGTTTTTTTACCGCGGCTAAGTAAAATAAATTTTAAAAAATTTCGTCTGCCTTCACACATACATACATCATCTCACGTCTGTGTCCCCGAAGGGGTAGGCAGAGGCGCACTAGCGCACTAGAAGACCCATATTTCGCCGAGCTATGTTCCGTCCCAGATGTAATAGGGGGTGAGACTATGGCCATATAGGGCATAAATTCCAGACTCCGGGCTGATACTGAAAAATGTAATATCACTTTGCCTGACCCGGGAATCCAACCCGAGACCTCAGGACGATAGTAGTACCACACGCGCAATACCACCACGTCATAGAGGCAGTCTACCTACCTGTAAGGTAAAGTGGGGAATAATGTGACCATTACCGTTGTACGTTCCTTTAAAACATGATTTTTGCAGATGGGTCCGCGAGCAAAAACTAGCATTATTATTCCCTTCAAAAAAATTAAACTTTGCTTAATAATATTTTCATTTGCAACTCTTTTAGTCTCTACCAAGAAATTATTATTTGACATCAAGCTGTATCTATTAAAGGGTAAGCAGGGACATTGGCTCCATTATACCTTGTTCTCGCCTCGCACTTTCACAACTTAATGGTGCATTACACATTAAGCGTGTTTTTTGTTATAGCATTTGTTAACGTAAAGCTTTAACTGCGTTTTAAAATGTGTTAACGCTTAGTTTGAGCTCATGTAATTAATTAATAACTAAGTAGGTATACTGGTAAATTATTAACACTCATGTTTTTTGTAAGATTTATAATGACTGCCTCGGTGGCGTGGTATTTCGGTACGACTACCGTTCTGAGGTCTCGGGTTCGATCCCCGGGTCGGGCAATGTGATATTGGATTTTTCCATATCAGCCCGGAGTCTGGAATTTGTGCCCGATATGACGATAGGCTCGCCCCCTGTCACATCTGGGACGGAACTAAGCTGGGCGAAATGTGGGTATTCTAGTTCGCTAGTGCGCCTCTGCCTACCCCTTCGGGGATACAGGCGTGAGCTTATGTTATGTTATAATGACTAAAGAAAAAAAAGACCTGGCATAATTACAAAAAAAGTGTTTACTTTGAAGCCGGTTCCGCCATTTTACGAGTATTTTCGCGGTCTATCGAAGTTGTCACCGTGTCATAAGAATTAAATAACGTATAAATGCTTATTGTAATTATATTATAAATAGGGTATTTTATTTACAATACTAATTTCGCAATACGAAGAACATACGTAACTGATATATTAATAGGACCTTTCTTTCGCAAAGTCGCCATTTTGGTTTCGTTACGTTGGTAATGCTTAATTTTTCCGCAGTTATGCTTCGTCCTCTTATTTTCTCTTCAGTCATTGAAGATTTATTTATTTTGTATGAAGGGAATAACAAGTAATTGCCCTACATAGTAAGTACACTGCGCCGACGCATAAAATAGTCAGAAATTTTGAGTATTTAGAAATAGCATCAAAATTTGCTTATTTATACTTATGCTTATATTATTTGTTATATTTTCGACCGACTTCAAAAGAAGGACGTAATCAAGTCGTCTGGAAATTATGTGTATTACGCGATATCTCCACCTACACACATACACACTCACGACTACATCCCATTGGGGTAGGCAGAGACAATGTTTTCAAGTTTCTGGTTTCTGTCCTATAGAACTTATTCTAAGGGTCCCGTATAAATTAGGTCAAGATCAGATTTTAGAAATCGGTCTTTAAACTTGTGATATAATGTAATTAAATTATCGACAATTGAATCAATTGCACATCTCTATGTGTTATAGAGCTTCAATAAAACTTATATTAAAGCATTATGTAAAATGTTTGTTTATTTTTTTTCCTTTATAAATGTCATGTAAAATCATATTTTTTAAAGGAATAAATGAAGAAAAATATTTTAAACTGTCAATAGATAATTTTAAATAGAAGACTCTACAATAGTACATATGGAAAGCCTATTTTTTGGTGTTTTGATTGAAATTTTGTATATCATAGCATGCTAATCTTTAGTTTGATTGCTTCCTTATGCTTAAAGATTTAAATATAGTAAGTATAATATTTTGATATCATCGACAAAGACCTATAAATACTTATTTTTTAAAGTCAAATAGCTAATATTTTCTGAGTGAATAAATTAATTCGCATTGGTATATATGAAATCTATAAAGATACCAATCTGTATTGATTTTAATATCCAAGATTCCTATTTTGCTGAACCTTGAATTATGTTATTTTTACGTTGTACAGTTGTTTTGCTTCGAAACTACGTCTTAGGATATTATGTCAACGACTATAAATAAATTAATTACATAATTCGTGTGAATTAAATGGTGTAAACATCGATATATTATTTACCTAGATGCACAGTTGACGCTCGGAAAATGGGACAGCAAAGGAGTGCTTAATCACTCGTTCTGCATACAGGCCGACGCCGATATAATTCTAAATTTCAAAATTCAAATTTAAGAACGCTTGTTCATTTCGTTTAAAAAGCTACTTTATTACACGTGCATAGGGTTATATTTGTGTTGATTTAATTAGAACTTGTGATCTTTTTCTTTGTTTTATTCCTGAGACCACT
Organism: Clanis bilineata; assembly: GCA_036417725.1. Taxonomy (NCBI): domain Eukaryota; kingdom Metazoa; phylum Arthropoda; class Insecta; order Lepidoptera; family Sphingidae; genus Clanis; species Clanis bilineata. The sequence continues at coordinate 6,509,150 of CM071142.1, forward strand.
TTTTAGGTGGATATTTGCAAAGAACTGTGTGTGCATCTAGGGTATATTATATTGATGAGTGTAAAGGTTAAAGGTCTTTCTCTCCAAAATTTTTAATTAATGCAGTTTTCTGTGTATAATATTTTTTTTAATAAATAAATACACCCAACAGCCACAGACCCCACACTAGGTGTAACCTGTATCGTGGGTATCAGAAGCTATGAGAGACTTTCGGTCTCACAACACCCAGACCCGAAACAAATATCTGTGGGCCACACAGACATTAGTCTCGGTGCGGGAATGGAACCCGCGACCTCACGTTTCACAGCCGGCTACTCACCCGCTGCGCCACGGAGGCTGTCAAGCTGTCATTATATCCAAAAGATAGACCTGACAATAGAGCAAGATTCCAGAGTCAGTAAATATTTAAGATGACAGATTAATGAAGCACATAAATCCATAAAAAGGATTTATTTTTCTTATGGGATTCCTCACAGACTAATAATGTAATTTTAATAACACAACCTTCGTGGCGCAGCGTGCGAGTACCCGGTTGTGAAGCGAGAGGCCGCGGGTTCGATTCCCGCATTGGGACAAATGTTTGTGTGGCCCACAGATATTTGTTTCAAGTCTGGCTGTTGTGAGACCGAAAGTCTCTCATAGTTTCTGATACCCACGATACAGGTTATACCTAGTGTGGGGTCAGGACTAGGTGTGTGACTGTTGGGTGTATTTATGATTAATATTATATTATTATTAATATTAATTATATATTAAGCTACGGTGATTATGACAGGTTATTAATACAGAAAAGTTGTAGTTAAATATTCCATTCAAGATACCTAACAACCTTAGACCAGTACAAAGTCTTGCGAGCGTTTGATTTATACATTTTGGCGCTCTACAATAGCGTGTAGAGCGGCCGCTATCAAGTTCATTGCCGCCCTGCCCTTTCAAATTAATTGATAATTCCTTAAATATTTTAGATACACGGAATATATTACTGTAATTATATTATGAAGATAGATACGGATGTATCTATATGACAATTACTCATGAAAATTTCAGTGGTATTGCCCATGTTAGAGACAGTTAAAAGGCGACTTTACTTAAGTATGAAGCTGCTAGAATTATATCGCACAAAAGTGCGATTGTGAAATGTTTTGTCTCATACAAGCTCATGTGTAATTACGATAAAGGTTTTGTGTAGTCTATACCCAGTCAAACAGACAGCGAAGCGAGGTGATGAGGGTTTGATATTATATATCGAACTTTCGAATTATGGCTTACAAGAATGCCCAAAACTAGTTTTTTCCATACATATTTTTCAATTCGCGTCGCCCAGTCTGCTCTTCGTTATCTGTTTAACATAAGCTAAAGACTTCACGAAATCTTTATTGTAATTATAGTTAATTACACATGACCTTCTGCCTTGATAATAGATTTTAACACCCTCTTTTCGCCTTGAATTTATTATAATTTTTCAGTATCTTTAAAATTTATGTGTTACATTACATATCACTTGCATTAATTACATGTTAAGTTTAATGAGTACTCTTTCTATATAATTACCAGCGACGGTGTTTACGCAGGGTGTAATCAAACTTAACAATCTATTGTGACTTTATGGGACTCACCACCCATGGAATCTAGTGACAATAGTAGTTCTTAGCACGGTGTGTTAAGGCTCAAAATCCGTTGCAAAATATATGTAGAGGTATCTTATTGTAATGTATTAATTAATGGTGTAATGTAATAATGGGTATGATTCTAGGTTTTTTGGTAACACATTATATCAGATTTTTTCACTGTAAAATATTCAGTCCCAATAATTTGTATTTATCTAACTAGATTTTGCGTATGTGATACACGTTCAAAAGTTTACAATGACAATCAAAGTGATAGCTTTTGTTTGAAATTATGGTCTATTCTTTTGTTAGCTTCAATTTTCTAATAAGTTCCGTATTGATCTGTATATTTTCTTATATTTCCTTTTTAACATTCTCGCTACAGTCAGTAAACTCATCTGTAGACATGATTGAAAACAGTTTTGTCCGCGCGCTAGGCACAGCGGTTGTTTTCACTCATCGAGCAAATCAAAACAAATTGCCGTCTCGCTGCTATTCTAGGCTATTGTCGGCATCCGTTTTCGGGCTCATGATCGCTCCAAATAGAATCTAAACGACGAGATAAATTGAAAAGGAGCCGTGTAAAAGTTTGTTACACAAACAGAACTCGTGTCGGACCCTCTGCTCCCGATGCGAACCAAGTTGGGAGCCATAAATCGGCAATAAACTCACCTTAAGCCGGGCGGCCGCGGCTCGCCGACGGCAAACGGACTCGCGCCATTCCGCTCCCTATAAACTTCTTCACAAAACTCACAGTTCGGCCGAAAAGAGTTCCGAGAGTTTCACTCCGCCGAGCCACGAGTCACGTGTCAGCGTTTTAGATGCGGCATGAGCGCAATACGTAATGTGTGTGCCGCACGTGGGTAAGTAGCCGTCAGCGTCAGTAGCGTCAGTCAGATGCGCTGGCGAACGAGCTGCTCGGCGAGCGGCGAGCGACGAGCACGTCGTGTTGTTTATGGCGCGGTGTGTTACGCAACGCGTAGTCGCCGAGACGCGCGTCAGTTGAATGTGGCGGCCGATGCTTTACGAGCGACGGCGCACCCCCCGCCAGGCGACGCCACACGCCGCGGCGCCGCAGTAAATCTGCGACCAACAGAAAAGGACACCACCACCCTCCGTTAATCCGCCGCACTTGATGTCCGAGAGACAACGTTAATCGGAGCGATTAATTGAACGGTCCGGTCGCAACTCGCGATAGAATTGTATCGACAACGGTCGCCCGTGGCACGGGCGATCCGAGCAAGTGCGGCCTCGTAAAGTTTCTTCGTGTATCGTTCGATGCACCAGACGTTGATGCCATTGCGCTCGCTATGAACGTTGCTCTACTCCATGACGGGAATTATGTTTCTTGACAAATTGTAACTTTATGCATTTATTTCTGGTATACAGTCATTACGCACGTTTAACACGAAATACATTGAATAACAAATTGTCTGTAATAAATTTTATTTTATCTTAGTCTTAAATGTTTGTTTTGCATAAACACTATATCCACGACAACCGGTTGAAAAGTCCTTGTACACACTGACACAGCTTCAAACATAATACTCGAGTAAATGAGATTTGTAACAGAACATTTCACAGTTGTGCAATGGGCCTTTGCATAATAACGTTACACATTGCATTATCTCGTATTGTGATATTGAGTAACTCTCTACGTGCCGAAAGCCACTTATTTTTAATATTTTATTATAATTCAAGATGACAAATAGTTGTGTATATAATATTACACCATCAAGAGTATTATGTATTCTACTATGTCAGTAAGACAGCATGGAACGAGTACGTGCTCGACCAAGAAATGATAACAATCAAGATAAAATTTTAATAATGTAGATAAAATAACATAATTTTTATGTATTTGCATTTATATGCACATAAACATTATACTTAATATAAAATCTGTTATCAATGATACATAAAATAATGAATTTACCCAATATAAAATCAAGTTATGGCCAAGAAACGCTTCTATAATTTAATATTTTATACAACACTTATCAATAAATCTCATCTGATAAAACGTTATGTACTTTGATTAGTACAACAAAGATTTACATAACAGAACTGGAAAAATAAAATTTTGTAGGTACTAAAATTGCTATCTGTAATGAATTTGCATATTTTTTCTCCTTATATTTTATTTGTATTTAAGTACCTATTTAAAATAATACACTGAAGTAATCAATATTAGATATCTTAAGCGATATAAAATAAATCGTAGCCCGTTTAATATACTTATCTTCAACTGGTTACAACTGGATATAACTGAACACACATAGAAAACACACAGTAGTGGCTTGTTTTGAGCAGTTTTTTATTTTTACTAACAATTCAGGATTTGATAGGTAAAGCCACGCTATAGGTAGGTATGTCTACAGCACGAATGGGCCGGCTTAACTGGTTTGATACCACTGACTTACAGACAACCGACGTAAATTAGCAGCTTGCTGTCGCGTTTCGTTAGGTGAGTGAGATTTCCGGTGGTCAATCTCCTTTTAGATTAACAAGACACAAGAAGAATCATGGGATTTTTCTTGAGTCTTGGGTGTCTATGGGCGGTGGAAATCACCATTAGGTGCCACATCTGATCGTTTGCCAGTCTCTGCTAAAAAAAAGCAAGCGTATATGAAGTAATTTCGGTCTAATATTATATTGACCTTTGTTGAAGCAATAGTTTAACGTACATACGTTTAACGTAGCAAAGACGAGATATTGCATAGGTGTGGAAGGGGAAAATTTTAAACAGAATTTCAAGAGATACAAATACCTCCTCGCTTCCTTCATAATTTTTTTTGACGGTAACTTAACTGCACCCCTGATGTCGCTTTTACCCATGGGCGATAGTAGCCACTTACCGTTTGATAGGCCAACTGTTCAGTTTACACATCAGTAGTGTATCATCTACTTTATTAACGAGTGAAAACTGTTTGTACCATTAAATGCTCAACAACGGTCCCCGTCGTTGGAGCCCAATATCTTTTTTTTTCTAAAAATAGTTTATAGGCGTAATTTGTTGACTTTTCAATAATAAACTCATGTCTGTATCCCCAAAGGGGTAGGCAGAGGTGCACTAGCGAACTAGAACACCCACATTTCGCCGAGCTTAGTTCTGTCCCAGATGTGATAGCCCTATTACATCTGGGTCAGATGATGACAAAGTAATTACTAAACTATATTGAACAGCCCCCGCTGTTCAATATAGTTTAGTAATTACTTTGTTATAATATACCTCGTGTATACATAAGTTTTGAGACGAAAGAAAAGTTGCATAACTTTTTTAATATTTAACTTATATTTTTAAAATTTTCAGTAAGCATTAAGTAGATAATAATCAACAATAAAATATAACTATTATTCAAAATGGCCACCCTTGTTTTTAATACGAACGACGCGAACGTTGTCCAGTACTGCTCAAGAGACACGATGCGAGGATGATCCTCTTCACCGACGAAACAATATTTACTGTCGAAGAAAAGTTTAACCGAACAAAACAACAAAGTGTATGCCAAAAGCAGCAAGGACGTCCCAGCTTCAGCACGGAATGTCTCGCGTACCCATCATCCGGCTAGTGTTATGGTATGGTGGGGCGTTTCATATGAAGGTGTGACTCCGCTCCTTTTCTGCCAACATGGCGTCAAGGTTAAAGCTTAAAATTACCAAAATGACATTTTAGGGTCTGTTGTGAAACCCCTGACATGTACTTTACTTCACAACAAGTACTGGGTTTTCCAGCAAGACTCCGCGCCATCCCATAAGACAAAAACCACCCAAGCTTGGCTGAGGGAAAATGTACCAGCCTTCACCGCGCGGACGAATGGCCCTCCTCCAGCTCCGACCTCAACCCGCTGGATTATTCATTGTGGTCTGAATTAGAGCTCAGGGCCTGCCGAAAGTCCCACCCAAACTTGGAGTAACTGAAGTGAGCCCTCGTCCGAGAACCAAAGCGGATTCCGCTGGAAAAGGTTCGTGCCGCCATTGATGACTGGCCAATCGTCTAAGGGCCTGTATTAAAAACAAGGGTGGTCATTTTGAATAATAATTATATGTTATTGTTGATTATTATCTACTTAATGCTTACTGAAAATTTTAAAAATATTAGTTAATTATTAAAAAAGTTATGCAACTTTTATTTCGTCTCAAAACTTATGTACACCCGAGGTATAACCAATGGCTCCTTCGCGCTAGCAATGTCAAAAGTCGACTAGACAGGAAATACGAAGTAATAAAAAATAGTATTACAACAATTGTGCTTACAATTTGCCCCTTCAGGGATTTACAAAAGTTATAAAATTATATTCGGTACTTAAAAGCATCTTAAACGCGTGGACAGAATTAATCTTGGTGGTAACTATTATCATACCTCCTTAAATTATTATAATATTAGAGGTACAATCATAAGTCTACGTTCTAACTCTAATCTACCTCTATATGGACAATGATAAAGTCGCTTTCCGGGACCTAAGCGCAAGTGCAGCGTTGGCCGTTCACCTGCAAGGTGGACAGATGATTATGTAGTATAAAATGCTCGTTGCATAACAAACCATAAATTTGAAGGTACAATATAATAGATAGGATAGTGCTCAATGCTCACTAACCTTTTAGACGTCTATAGGCCCAACAGTGCACGACAATAGACTGAAATGAAATGATGACGGTGTTCATATTACCGATGTATTATATATTATTCAAAATAGTAATTCTTACTGAGAAAATTTAATTTTTTTCTAAATTATATTCAAGATTAACATTCAACGATATTATTGATATCTTCAAAACCTAATTATAAAATACAAATTTGTAAAAACCTTTTCAACGCATGCTATGACATCTGTGGCGCTATGAAATATTAGCAATTTACGTCATCAGTGCACAGCGAGCCCGACACGAATGCAATTGTCAAAAATATTTCTGCTCGGGCCGTTGAAGGGGAAGCCGTTAACATATTTGTATAATAATTTTAGTGTAGATTTAAGTAATAAATTCAAATAATCTGCCACTAATTGCTTTAAATAAATAAATAAACAAATTATCAAAGACCATTAGTTGCCGAATGCATTTCGTAATAATTGAATTTAGAGGAAAATATACATATGTACATACTTTTATTTTCAAACAAGGCCAAGATTAAAATCAGTATCATCAATTATTTGAAAAAGTCTTAAATATTATACTGGATTTTTACATAATCCACGCATTAAGCTTAATGGCGAATAAATTAAACATGAACAGCGAAAATGACACAGTGATAATATCGATACAATAGATGATAGATACTCTATTTACTAATGTAAGTATTGGTTTTACAGAACGTAGTTATCATATTATTGTAATAAATATATTCAAATCATGTCTATAAAAATTACCTACAAGATTTCTGATCGGATAGTGGAATGATGAATCACATAAAATTAATGTAATATTTATAACTGGACATCCCACCTCTTGGTGGTACATAATGATTTGGGGGTATAATTTATTGCTGCTGACCTCTTCAATATTCAAATCATTTTTTTTTCATTCAATTCATTACTCATGTATAAGGAATATGATTTTAAATGAAAAACATGTTTATTTTCGTTGAAAATATCCAATTGTTAAAAAAGTGTGCATTAAAAAATAAATGTTCCACTATACCTGCACACACAAATAAAATAAAAGTAATACAGCACAAAATGTATTTACAACTGTATTATGAACCGAACAATTTGAGTGACAGGGGATTAATGACACAACGGTAACATTATCGCAGTGGACTGCAAGGAATTGCCAAGAGCCAATAAGAGTAATTTGTCCCGCCGCCATATTGTTTCCCCCACCATTCACGGTCCGAAATGAGCGCCACGTCAGTTTCATCTGTCAGTGTCAAGATACTGTATCTACATCACGCGGCCGCCGCCCTGGGCGGGATATGTTATTTTTACCTACTTTATTACATGCTATATAATTATAATAAAGGAGTTTTAGACTACCTACAATATTTTGTGTTCATTCTTAGAAGTTGGTACGTATTTTTTCTATTGCTTGGTATTACAAATACATTTGATAATATTATTTAGAAATCAGCTGTTGTCGTCACTAATTACCATAACTGGTTGCGGTGATGTAATATAAAATCAACTCTAAGATATAAGAAACTGAAAATGGTTAAACTATAAAAAAAATAATTAAATCCCATAATGATATCTGGGCATACTGTAAAATATGTTAGACAAATATTTTTATACTTTAATTTACATATGTTCCATTGATGATTGTATATTCTAGATTCAGTTTTGCCGTGGAGATGTTGTAGTTTTATATTATATGATGAAGTCAGGCGAAAATATCAAGGGAAATATTATTTACTATTTGAAAGATTGAAAGAAATCCACAAATAATATAATATTGTACCTTTTTCATTTGATGGCCAATTTTATAATAAACTGGACACACGTAAACCTAATTGATCTGGAAAGATGATTTAGGCTCTCCGAATTAAAATAATGCATTTATGTTTTAAAAAAGTCAAACACAAACTAAATTAGTAGTTGGTACATCACGCACTTATCTTATCTACTAGATAAAATGAATAAATAGTACCTGATATCCTCTTGTCCACTAAATGTTAAAAAAGTGTTCAAAAATAATTTTATTAAGTGGAGCAACGCTCGAACCGTATCACTCGTACATTTCGTTCGCCACATTCCTTAGCACGTTTAAAGCATGCCCTAAACAGCTGATTTCCCCGTCTATATTCTCATCTCCTTTATCGCCCAGTAAAACAGGTAATAAAACAGAGAAAACTATACTTTATGCGCTCCCTCTAGTGTTGCGCGGCCAGCGTGCGTAACCTATATGCGGCCATTTCGAGATTTACGATCTGGGAATTGTATGTTAGAGCGAGACAAAAACATTGGACTCTCTGCCGGCGGTAAACTCGAACGGAGCGGGGCCGTTTGTACTGAGAGACCAAGACTCACGTAGTATATGCAAATATTAGCGATACTTCTTTTTATAACATTGGAAAAAGTACATATTGGTTAATGTATGTTTGATAATATTTTTTATTTTACGTCAATACATTTTGTGTTACTTTAAAATAGTTTTATCACTCGACAACTGATCTTCAAATTGTGCATATACTGTCGCCTCAAATCGCATACTAGCTCATTTTATTACATCTGTGTGCGTAAATTAAACTATCCGCATGGGACCGATGAATGTTATAGCTTTCCCTTTTGTTTGGCTAAGTTATGGCTGCGTTAGAGCGAGAGGTCGTAAATCGCGGGTTGCCGTCCGAAGTGACATGTTTATGGGCGGTGCGCGTGCCGCGTGCAGCCCAAAGAGCCCGGCAGTGAACAGAATGGCGGCGTGGTAGTCGCCACTCCGACTTATTTTTATCAGAGAAATTCAAACTTAACACAAACTATTTTAATGGGAAGCACGTGAGGTGCTATCAGTTTATGATAATATGGCATTAAATATTTTTACTAATAATAACATGTTTTTGTTGCCACTTAAAATATAACTATGCAAATTCTTTACTTCGATAAGTGATTATAAAATGCCTTAAAAAGGAAAACATTTTTGATTTTATAAAGAACAATACAATTTTATCACACCCCAAAACATTTAAGTATTATATAAAATAACAGTAGAATTAAATTATTATAACGACTTGTTTTATAATCCAATTTAAAAAAGTTTACACCAGTCTTGAACTAGTTTGGTTTTAGAACTTAATCAGAGCAGCAAGGTTACCACAACCTCTTATAACAGTATTATTAAGTATAATCGTTCTTCGTTTGTTTTGTATGGGAATCGGTATAAGTAAGATGATAATAATACTGCTTTAAGAGGTGGTGGTAACCCCCCTGTACTTACCTACCTCCTATAATTTGTTAGCCATCTATTAATAATATGATTTTCTAGACTCAATAAAGTACTATAATAAAGGACAACATCATACCAACATAGTCCTTGAATGTCTTATCAAACTATTATTCAATTGTTTTTAGTTTATTAGCTGATGATTTCTTTGGTGTACTGTTATCCAATGTCAATTTGCTTTTTCTTATTAAATTGTAATATTACTAGGAAAAATAGATCCTAAACTCATGGTAAATCTCGCACTTAATGATCTGTGCAATTCGGTTTAAAATTGTATGGCAATGCTTCATTATAATGAAAACATCTCTGTTTTATCATCTTGGCGTTCGCTTATAAAAGTAAGCTTTCGTTGGCGGTCTACATTGTGCCATATCTTTACTAAATATATAATTACATAATTACCTATTCTCACGCATGTAACACCGAATGGGTAGGCACAGGCGAACTCGAACACCCACATTTCGCCGCGCTTATTTCCATCCCAGATGTAACATAGGGCGCCCCTATCGCAATATCTGTCATAAATTCCAGACTCCGGGATACTGAAACTCATTATCACTTGCCCAACTTGGGGATCGAACCCGTGACCTCAAGATGGTAACGTTACGCGCAAGCAATACCGCTACACCACCGAGTCTAATATACAATTAGGAGTTTTTTTTTTAATAACACCCAAAAGTCACACACGTAGTCCTGGCCCCACACTAAGATCGAGTCTTGTGTCGTGGCTATCAGGAACTACGAGAGACTTTCGGTCTCACAATACTCAGACCAGAAACAAATATCTGTGGACCACACAAACATTTGTCTCGGTGCGGGGATCGAACCCGCGCCCTCTCGCTTCACAGCCGGGTCGCCCGCTACAAGGAAGCTGACCTAACAACAAAGTATGAAGGTTAAAGAATCGAAATCGCCGATAAATCTATCGGAATGGATCATTCTACAGGTGGCGAGCCAACCTGGCCCTTAATTGGTGTCGCCCTACAGCCGATAAATTAGCGTGGCACACTTAACAACGGGTTCAGACTAAGGGCCCTTAGCTTTGATAGTTTGCAAAAATATGATTTTTCGTTTTCCTCATACATTTAATGAGCAGCGCCTCTTACGGACCCTATAACGAACCTATAAATGTATGGACAAACGGAAAATTGTCATCGTCTTTGAAATGTCAAAAACTAAAAACTAACTTCTACCGTTTATTACAAATTCGTAAAAGAAATTTTGTGCTCTAACAAAACACGGACTCATGGCGACTTGCAGCTTTTAAATAAATCTCTGTTTATCTTTAATCTAGATTTTAATATACGAATGACGTGTACGTTAAATCGAGTTAGAAGTGACTCTTCATTATTATTAGTCCTGCAAGTCGCCCTCAGTTAGTAATCTATTTTTTTTGCCAAAGTGGGCAGTCCGCCTGATGGTAAGACGGTAACCGCCGCCTATGAACTTAAGCAAAGCAAGGGGTACAGCCTAGCCACTGCTTACCGTGAACTGAGTACTCTTTTTAAGCCTCGTTTAAAGAAACATAAGTCATAGCGCTCGGGGAACACCGAAGCAGGGAGTTGATTCTACAGCTTGCACGTACGTGGTAAAAACGACCGCTAGAAACGCACCGTACTGCTGCGGATTGTTTCCAAGTGATGAGAATGAACTCTTCTACAGTGTCGGATGGTACGATGGTAAAATAGTGCCGAAGTCACCATGTTAATCAGTTCCTCTGAACACTCGCTAAGATATATACGCCATTATTACTTTATCAATATCCTAAAATCAATATATACTCGTAATTGACATGTGAAAGTGGTATAAAATATCCTATTTGCAGAATAAATGATTTGAATTTGAATTTGATATAGGCGGTGCTCTGCGCATGCCAATCCATGTCAGCAAAAGAAAGAAAGCAATTTTTCAAACTATAATGTAAATACAATTGTTATTAGAATTGATCCCACAGTCAAACTGTTTGTACAGTTTTGTGGGACATTGTGTTAGCTTATAAGTTTGTATTGTATGATTAAATAAATAAATAAAAAAAGCTGTGGTTAGTAATCATTATAAATACAAGAATAAAAATACCAGCGACATAATATTCGAAGTCGATGAGATACCATTATAAATTCCAAATAATTATCATTTAAATATTAATGGATAGCATGGCTTGTTTTACATTAGCTCATTAATTCTTTAAGACCGTAAAAATTTGCACCTAGATCATCATCATCATCATCATCATCAGCCATAGGACGTCTACTGCTGAACATAGGCCTCTCCCAAAGAGTTCCAGATCGACCTGTTGGAAGTGGCCTACTAGTAATAGGAAATCAACGTTATAATGGTGCATTGATACATATCTATACGTCCACAGGCGTAGCCAGGTTTAAATGGGTGGGAGTTCAAGAAATAAACCCCCAAACCCAACCCCCTGGAAGAGAATCTCCCTTAGCAGGCTGGTGGATATTTAAATTAAACTGGTATGGGCTTAGCGCAATAAAATTTTTAAGGCTGTTGCAGAAAAGATTTGCCTTAGTTTTCACGACCTGCTTGACGTGAGCCTATAGAGGATCTAGTAATGGACTTTCTTTCTACCTGCCCTTATTCCACCTTAATCTGGGGTCCGCGCAACACACTTTTTCAAGCATGTTTCAGGAAGGATTTAGCTAAGTTCGTACGACCGACTGCCTGCCTGACGGCAGCCCCCTCTGAGGGATCCAATCCCGGGCAAATTAAATCAAAAAATTCGCTTTGCCCGAACTGGGAATTGAACCCACGACCTCTAGTCCACAGCCCATATATGCTGCCACTAGACCAAGGAGACGAGGATCGAGTTATGGACAAATATAATTAAACTAATTTGCCTGAATTTGGGATTTGCGGTCCCCAGCCTTTATGCTCTGCCACGACGATGACTGTCTAGTAAATATATATGAATATATTTTCGAATACAAAATCGGTTATTGACCTCACCTTGCTGCTTTAATTAAAATATATTAATACAGGTGTACACATAACACGAGGGGAAAAATATTGTTGTATAGGTAGAATAATTAATTCTATATGAGTTGTTTTTATAAATCACTTGAACGCCCGCGGCTTGAATTTAATTGATGAAGTTAATCGACTATGATTGGACTTTTTTAAGATAAAAAGAAATGAGATAAAAATAAACAAATTGAATTTCTGAATTATGTCTTTATCTTTGAAAGATCTGTAGAGATACGAGGAGTACAGACACACAATCTTTATAGTCATTTTCATATTGTGTGCATGCAACATTATGGTAAATTTAAATTAAAATATAGAACAGGAGGATTAGCAAGTTGAAATGGCAGTGGGCAGGGCATATAGCTCGTAGAACTGATAGCTGATGGGGCAGAAAAGTTCTCGAGTGGAGATCACGTACCGGCAAGCTCAGCGTAGGACGTCCACCTACAAGGTGGCCCGACGACCTGATAAAGGTCGCAAGAAGCCACTGGATGCAGGTCGCTTCCAACAGGTCGATCTGGAAATCTTTGGGGGAGGCCTATGTTCAGCAGTGGACGTCCTATGACTGATGATGATGATGATGATGATGATAGAACAGGAATATTTTTTCCTTCAAAAAGCAAATAATAAAACTATAAAACAACGAAATAATGTTCTACTCCTATTTACACGAAGCTAATTTTATTGTGGGAGCTGAATGTTCGCTTGATCTAAACCCATCTTCAGTCACAAATGCCATTTAAAATTTGATCTATCTATATATGATTGACAAAGCGAAGATGCAAATTGATCTTTCAGCTATCCCCATCAGTTCTTCCTTCTTACCTTTAATCATAATTTCACACTAGGTACAGTGTTAAGAGTACCCTTATTAGTCTAGTTCTTCGTCATTCAATAATTTGCGACTGAATGTGTATGCTCCCAACAAAATAAAAAAATTACCAAATGCAAGCAATATTATACCATATGTACACAAGTATAAAATTGTATTTTTATTATGTACGCATCTTATAAATTATGTGTAGGTGTAACATATCTTCTCAATAATATTTAATTTTATTCAAAAACTCTATTGCAGTGCATTCCAGTGTAACATAATTTATTAAGGCTACTAGTTTGGTAATATGAGACTGCTATTTTTAGCAGTCATATGCTTAAATACCGATAATATTTCATAACTTGTTTACCTTGTTAGCTATTCCAATAAATATTTTTGAATTTTGTAGTTGTATTTAAACTATCAGAATTTATTATAAAAGCTTTTTTCAATATAATTTGAGGATTGATAAATGTATATATTTAGTTGAAATAAAACTATTCTTACGGATTCTATCACGATTAGGTTTTAATTATTACTCCCGACGTTTCGAAGGCTTTAAGACTGCAAAGCCTTCGAAACGTCGGGAATAATAATTAAAACCTAATCGTGATAGAATCCGTAAGAATAGATTTATTTCAATGTATAATATTCGCGTAAACTTAAGAAATCAGTATATATTTAGTCTGTAATGAAATCGACAAAAGCTTTTGTCTAATAAAAAATATCGCAACTTTAGAAATTGTTAGTCTACTAACTACTTACTATTAAAAATCCGTTGCAGAATATCTTTCGTAACTTAAACTAAAAACCTTATTACTACTTAGAAGTTAAATTTGACTCAAGATTACAAATGTTCGAATATTAACGGTTTAAGACATTTTAAAAACGGTACTTATAATGTAGATATGCGTGCATACGTAAGTGTATGTTGACAAATAAATATGGAGATTAAATCGCCTACACATAGAAGCATGCAGTAGCTTTAAAATACTTAACCGCTAGAAACGGTTAAATTATCACCTTTTACTTTTACACCTTCACATTCGATTGATTTTAGGTTTTTTACTTAATATGTATGATGGGTATTATGTAGTGATTGTAATATAAAATATTTATTGTAATATTATTGCCTCGGTGGCGTATGACGGTACTCGTCGTCGTCATAATAAAACGAATAAAAATGCCTGAATACTTAAACGCAGTTTAAATATTTAAAGTCATGTTATGTCATTTGAGGCCAAATTTTATGTCAAAATTATACCGTTACGATATAAGTAGCCGTAAAGTAGAGTAGCCTTCAGTGTTTGGTGCAAAGTTTTGGCGGATGCGCTTCTGAGATTATTTTTTAAATTCATCAAAGATTGGCTTTAATATCATTATCTTAGCATGCTAGTGATAATTGCAGATGCTTTTACTTTATTATCTTACTGTGACTTTTGCTTTCGATAAAGATACTGGGGGTTAACTGAAATAACACCAAGCAAAAAAGAATTGTCAAGCAAGAGTACCCCAGATACTCTTTAAAAAAATCACAAAATAAACAAATATTACCTATATTTAAGAATTCTTTAGATGTCAAATAAGACGTACAGTAGGTAGTTCAAGATACCTAAAATTGACTCACATCAGTTATTCTGCCAGGAACAGATCTTGTCAAGCAGCAACAGATATATTGTAAGATTTGTAGGCCAACTGCAGTCTTAAACACAATCTAGTTTTTCGCAAAGCTGCTATCGTACGTTCAAAAAGAAAATAAAAATTAATTTATTGCTCAATAATACTTCATCATCACTTCATTCATCATTCACAACCGAGTTGCAGTCTTAGTTTCACTACAAAGACAAAGAGTTGCTAAATCATCTATGTAAAAAGTGTAACTAGTTTTCTTTACAAAATTAAACAGCTATTTGGAGTCAGACTGCGTGTGCGCAGTTTCACTCGGTGGAATGTCAAGACCTAACGCACCTGTTTAGTTCATGAATACCTTATACCGTAATAAAGAGCATTTATTTAAATAATAGCACATAGCTTCAAAGCACCTAGATAGCATAGCTTTTAAGCTAACTGTAGTAATAACTGAAATATAAATTCTAGACTGCCTCCGTGGCGTGCTGGTATTTCGGTACGACTACGGTTCTGAGGTCTCGGGTTTGATCCCCGGGTCGGGCAAAGTGATATTATATTTTTCTATATCAGCCCGGAGTCTGGAATTTGTGCCCGATATGGCCATAGGCTCGCCCCCTATCACATCTGGGACAGAACTAAGCTCGGCGAAATGTGGGTGTTTTAGTTCGCTAGTACGCCTCTGCCTACCCCTTCGGAAATACAGGCGTGAGCTTATGTTATGTTATGTTTCCAGTAAGAAGTTCCAATAGATGCGTAACAAATCCAAAGTAATCGGAAAACCGCGAATAAAAAATGGCATTGTTTATGGTCGTAAATAAAAGTTAGGTGGTTGATGAATAAATCATAGATATTGCATTAGGATATCCGCGTACATCGAACTAATGTTTCCATTACTAAACATGCAAAATAATATTCAAATTGGATGGAATTTCAATAATTTGTTTGTATTGTTGTACACAATCTAATCGCGGGATATTTTAAATTGTTACTATGTTATTTTTTTGTTTATAATTTCTTTTTTTATTAGTTCTAAAGCTAACTGGAAGTCGACCTATAAATATTATGATGTTACTCTGAAAAAAAAACCTACTACATGAGTATTTTTTCATCTAGTTTACATATGAATAAGGACACGAATTAAGTGGTGTACAATTCTCTATTAGGTAATAGATACGTAAACAAACTAAACCTCAGTAAAATTCTTAGTTACTTAGCAACAACTTTGAAACTCAAGATACGATACAGTATCAATGCTCGTGCATATATGGATAGTGAAACAAAGTAAGTGATGTGCAATACTTTATCAGGTAGTAGATACATAACTGACAAACTAAAAGAGCCTCCGTAGCGCAGCGGGCGAGTAGCCGGCTATGAAACGTGAGGTCGCGGGTTCGATTCCCGCACCGAGACAAATGTCTGTGTGACCCACAGATATATGTTTCGGGTCTGGGTGTTGTGAGACCAAAAGTCTTTCGTAGTTCCTGATACACACGACATAAGACTCGATCTTATTGTGGGGTCAGGACTATGTGTGTAACTGTTGGGTGTATTTATTTATTAGTAAAATTCTTAGTTACTTAGCAATTCTTAAGAAACAACTTAGTAAAATTCTTAGTTACTTAGCAACTCCTTAAGAAACTCAAGTTACGATACATTACCAATGCTCGTACGCATTTTCTTAAAAACTACGGAAAATCTTTTCACATTCGCTAACAATAGGCCGAGTATAACATGACCAACATAAATATTATTAATAACCGCGTCCCATACTGAAGTTTCATTCGTTCACAAAAGAAAAACTCCGCTCCATGTAACCTATGCATTGCCATCTGTCTTTCTCCACAAAAGCCGGACATTATTGTTCGGTCCAAACACTCCTAAATCTTCGGAAAAGTAATATATTTTCGTTTTGCCCACTGCGGTGCGGGATACGGAGATGCCAGTCAGTGCGTTTGCCACTTTTCTCTGTCTGATGTTTACTACATACATATATGTTACGTTTATATGTAGTAGAAAATATTAAGCTCTATTTGTTGTAAGTACCGTTGGTTGTTTTTTTTTGCAACATAAGCTCACGTCTGTATCCCCGAAGAGGTAGGCAGGGGCGCACTAACGAACTAGAACACCCACATTTCGCCGAGCTTAGTTCCGTCCCAGATGGGATAGGGGGTGAGCCTATCGCAATATCAGTCATAAATTCCAGCCTCCTGGCTGATACTGAAACATCCAATATCATTTTGCCCGACCTGGGAATCGCACCCGTGACCTCAGAATGGTAGTTGTAGCGAAATACAACCACGCCACTGAGGCAGTTAGTTATTTTAATTAAATGATTTTTAACACAACAAAGCTGATTAAAGCTTGGTATAAAATGGAAAAGACAGCCTAAAATAGAAACATAATTTAAGAGTCAATCTCGACAACGACTGTCTCGGTGGCGTGGGACTGCCTCGGTGGCGTGGGACTGCCTCGGTGGGGTGGTTGTATTTCAGTATGCCTACCGTCCTGAGGTCTCGGGTTGGATCCCCGGGTCGGGCAAAGTGATATTAGATTTTTCCATATCAGCCCGCAGTCTGGAATTTGTGCCCGATATGGCGATAGGCTCGCCCCCTATCACATCTAGGACGGAACTAAGCTCGGCGAAATGTGGGTGTTCTAGTTCGCTAGTGGCCTCTGCGTACCCTTTCGGGGATACAGGCGTGAGCTTATGTTCAATCTCGACAGTAATTTGGTTGGTATTTGTGGTCTTTAAGACAAAGACATAACAATCATATTGTAGACTAAGTTGCAAATATAGATGACCTCAAGTGACATTAAAGTTATGACTCACATTGCTGACAACATTTTTATTGTTTTATGAAATCAGAATGTAACGTAATACAATTTTATTTCAAACTAAACAATATAACAAACACTTGATTTTTTATTAATTTAAACTTATTTTAAAGTAAAATTAATCTTCATATTGTTTATGAGATTTTTTTGAAGTTGTGAAATTATTTGATTTTTATATTGAATGTATTCTTTGTCTGAAATTATATAAAATACGTTAATAAAAATGTAAAAAATAATTAAAACTAAATAATAAATAGTAACAGTGCTTGAGGACGGGGATGAAGGGCATTTCAAATAAATCAGTATTTTACCTAATAAAGATAATTAATTAAAATCTAATTAATCACCAAACCACACAAAGCGATGCACATAAAACCCAAACTCGACAAAATCCATCAACCCTAAAACTATCGCGTGTCGAGTTTCGTTTTCAAAAGTGGTTCATTCCCGGTATTATATAATGGACATGCGTAATTTGAGAATAAGCCGCGTAAAGCAGCGTCAAAATATGTAAAGATTTTTATCTTTTCCGTAAAATGGCTTGGGAAAAAACATAAAGAAGGTGGTGTCACCTGATCCCGACAGTTGAGATTTATTGCGCTCGGTGTGGCCGCGGCCTAAGGTCGACTCTCGGAGTTATGACGCTTGGATATAATTTACCTACGCGTGGGGTGACCCGCTTTGTACACTTCGCGGGATAAAATGGGAATCTCTGATTAAATGTTACGTGTAAACAAACTTGATCTATAAACATAATGAAATATGCTTGACTCATTTTATACTTACAGGAATAAACTTATCTTGGTCGAAAAATAATATATTCATAATATGAATGTAAAGAATTATGAATGTTGATTGAACAAAATTCGAAATAAAAAAATATAATCTACTTACAATAATTATGAAAACTTACTTATTTGAAAAAAAAATTCATAATTGTTACAATATTTGACTTTACGTTATCAACTTACTTGACTTCATTCCTAATGCAATGATAATATTTGAAAAAATTAAATCTACGAGGAATAAACAAATAAATAATTTCATATATAGGTCGTTACTATTAAATCAGTTGCAGAACTTTACGATTAACTTAGTATCTTCTAATGCTCCGCATTCTATAATCGTAATACAGAAACAATAATTCAAAACAATCCAAATTAATTCTATGATACCAGTAATTTTGAGTTATGCTATATTTTTATTATTAATCAAGGGATGGTACTTCGCATTGACACACAATGTCCTTATTAAGAATTTTGATTGTTTAAAAAATCTATAGTTTTCGGTGTCGTCACACATTTATCCTGCAGCGCCCCTTGCGGAAACTACAACGTATTAAAATAAATGTATAGGGATGTGTAAAGCTATCTTCGTTTTCGAGAAGTGATAACTTTCAAAAGTAACCCTTACTAGGAGTACTACTCCACTGGATCTCTTAACTTGGATATTCTCGGGAAAACTAATTACACTTAAAACGTAATGTATAATAATATATGCAAAAAACACAATTATATCAGTTCAAAATATTAACAAATTCATGTTAAATTTTCTCACTGCTGGAAAATGTTCGAAATATCCTAATTGTCTCCACCTTATGGTCATAGTACTCATATGTGTCAAGAAATAAAAGTATTCTGAAGGATAATGATCGCGTGTGGATGAGTCAGTTTTCATATTTCTCGGAGTTTTCATTACGAAATGTTTTAACTCTACTTTTGTGATTAAACTTGAGGTAAGTTTTTATCTAGTTAGCTTGGCGGTTCCTTTTATGAGGTTAACCTATGTTATTCATAACATTGTTTAAAAAATGCAATATTGTCCTATCTGCATCCTACCGGGGTACCTAGACATTTTATTTTATTTAAATTAATTTCCATTTTGGACGATCCTGACATGCTAGTAAAGACTTCTTAACGATTCAGGCTTTACAATTCATATTTAGTTATATAATGAACTACATAACATAATAAATTGATAGTTTTATGTAGGTATGTACTATATAAATGTAAATCTATACATTCTTCCGAAGGATTACATCCACAGGCATTTACCAAGTGGACAGTCTACTCTCATAAAAGGCGCTTTCTATAAGATTTTCTCAATATTTTTTTATTCACCAGCTATAAGATCGAACCTTACAGTCTTAAAACCCAAGCTACAATAAAGGGATAATATATTCTGTTATTTTTATTATCAGCACATCCCTATTCTTAAAAAGTTGTTCCCAAACAATACACCGACATTCATCTTAGTTCTTCATGTTCTAGCTAAGCTGCCAAAATCAAATTAAAATAACAACCACCACTAAAACCTTCTCATTACAACCGAAAGACATTCGTTTAGGAGCTAAAAAAATCTTAGGCCTATAAATGTACTCAAAAAACACGTAAAGACAAATTGATGAGAGGTGTTAACTACCATTAAAGTCATAAAGGAATTCGAATCGTAAGTAACGACAATAAAAGACAATTTTCATTTACAGAGAAATAAAAATACGCCTCTACGAGCGGTGATCGTGGAAGCTCAAGTAAAATGGAAAGAGTCCCCGAGAAAATTGGCACAAGTGGTTTTAGCTAGGGATGGCGAGAGAGGGGTAAAACGGGATGCGGGGAGCTAACGAAAGAATAAAAAAGATATAGATCTGAATATAACAGTTGTTGATATTAAGACACGTCTTTAATGTCGCTCAGAGACATGATTACTTACACTTGTTTTGTGGAATGTAACTTTGATTCTCTTAGAATCTGCGTCAAATTAGTAACTTTAGTTGTTTAATGGCATAGCAGGAGAATTGGTAACAAAAATCTTAATATTGTATTACTATAACGGGATTCCCAAAGTCGCTGGATGCATCAAATTCCAACAGTTGAGTCTTGAAGGGACACCTAATTCTTCAGTAGTAATTCTGTCACTGATGTAGGTGATAACAGGTTTCACTATGAGAGTCGAGAATAAGTGATCTTAAAATTAATTCCTCGCAGTCAACAAAACATATTAATTTTTCAAGGTCCACATAATTATATTATGAATTTAGTTCCAATTATTATCATGGGATCATAAGGGCATCTTAGTTTAAAATCCTATTTGGATGTCAGTTTGGAGTTAGATTTGTATGTGTCACTGTTATATGTCACTTATTTTTGTTGTTGACACTTATTGTTTCACTATAAAAACATTTGAATTGTTCAGATGGATCATCTGCGCCGTCTGTAAGATTTAATCTATGGCACGCAGTATTGGGGTGGCCGTCGAATGTTCGCCCAGAGATAGGACTCGCGACAAGATGTATTGCTGCTTACGAAAAATTTTCAACAGTCTCTATCGGATTGGCCCCGAACGGAAAATAAGAGGGGACACCGACAAATAAATGAACGTTGTAAATATCCCTATGACAATAATACAGGTCAGCAATAGATATCTCTCTCCAGATAGTAACGCATTATTAATGGAACAAAAACACAGAAAAAACGACGATTGATTGCTATAAGATAAAATAATGGGCCGAATTGTGTGAGTTTGCGTAATTCTCTTTGTAGATTTTGTAAGTATTTTCTTATAAGTTTTTGATGGATATAGATGTGAAGTGTTGTGTATGATTAATGTTTAATATTAAACTTATTTATTTGTTCACCTATAGCTATCGCTTTGATATAACACAATGTCTACAAAAACATAGTTTATTTATTAATTTAACATGATTTATTAAAATAATAGTTCGTGAAATTTTTGTCATAAATCAACACGATTTTTGCAAAATTATTAAGAAAATAAACTTAAAACTTACATTGTTTATGGATTCGCTTTCTTATTTTTTATTTTAAGCTTCTAAGCTGTCGATAGATTACAATAAATCAAAATGTAAACCATAATTCACATGTAAGATAACAGTAACCAATTCAATTAAAAATCCAAATCACACATTCCAAGCGAAACCGTCGTGGATTTTTCTTTCTAAATTTATGTTTGCCGACGCCTCCAGAGGGCGCTGTATGTGGTGGCAGCGGGGAAGGGAGACGGTGCGCGGGGCGAGGGGTGCGACTTCATTTCGCCCGCGTCGTTTATCTTGAGGAACATAATTCAGCAGCGAAGACTCTGTCAACTTATTCCTATTCTTTCGCCTTAGCAAAATGGGTGTATGTATTTTTTGCGAGGTAAATGGGGGTGTTAGGTTGTTATATAAAATACTAATTTGCTGAGTAATTTCACACAACGAGCAGTATATAACCATGTTTGTGGTTGGTATATATGTGAATTAACATTGAAGTGATAGAGCCATGCTGTGGATAATTTTGACTGCACTATTAAATCTTCTGGTATTGTGGAGCATTGGACAATGGATAGTACTTGCCAGTACTATCTATATTTAGTAAGTGGTTGGATACCATCACCCAAGGATATTACCTTTGCCTACCATGTACCCCTGGCAAAGGTAATATCCTTGGGTGATGGTATCCAACCACTTACTAAATATAGAAAGTCACATGTTTACACATAAGCTCACGCTTGTATCCCCGAAGGGGTAGGTAGAGGCGCACTAGCGAACTAGATCACCCACATTTCACCGAGCTTAATTCCGTTCCAGATGTGATAGGGGGCGAGCATATCGCCATATAGGACACAAATTCCAGACTCCGGACTGATATGGAAAAATCCAATATCACATTGCCCGACCCGGGGATCGAACCCGAGACCTTAGAACCGTAGTCGTACCGAAATACCTCCACGCCACCGTAGCAGTCGGCAGGCAAATATTTACAGTCAGTCCAATATTCATGTTTACATTTTCATCAAACTAATTCTAACTAAGTTTGTTATTAGTATTCCCTAAATTGCTAAGATTGAAACTAGAGAATCTCCATCAGAGTTTCAATAATAGTAATTTAAAGTATTGCTAAGAATTTCTACAAACATAGAAGGCATTAGTTATATCTATAATAAATAAGTAAATAAATAAATACACACAACAGTCACACACCTAGTCCTGACCCCACACTAGGTATAACCTGTATCGTGGGTATCAGAAACTATAAGAGACTTTCGGTCTCACAACACCCAGACTTGAAACAAATATCTGTGGGCCACACAAACATTTGTCTCAATGCGGGAATCGAACCTGCGGCCTCTCGCTTCATAGCCGGCTACTCACCCACTGCGCCACGGAGGCTATGTCTTTATAAAAAGAAAGAAAGAAAATAAGAAATTTATGTAGACAAAGTCTCATATTAGGCACTGACCACAAAATAATATAAAAACAAAGCCTTCGAGCGATCTATTCAGTCAATATGTCCAGAGTCATAATTTAGTCAAAAAACGCTACATCCACATAACGGCCACAGAACGCCATCTGCGTCGGCCCGCAAAAATAGGCGCGTTTATTTTGTTCTTAGAGGAGCTTAGCCAAGAAAAGTATGGGGGCATATTTCAGTCAGTAACCGAATGTAATGGCGATATGATATTGAGTGGGACGCTATCGGTCGTCTGCCAGTCTACAGCTCGTAAATAACACGAATTCATTACTCTCCCCCATAGTGTGGACGTTCAGAAAAATGCTTAATGTCGTTTTGTAACGTTTAGATTGTGATACATAACTCTACGGCTCTCAGTATATACCATATAATATAAGACTTAAGGGGCCACTTGCAGCTCCGCGATAAATCTCTATTTATCCCAAATCTTGATTTAAAGATAGAAGTAAGCTGTAGGATAAATTGAGTTTAGGTTTAACTTAACATTAGTAACAGCGTTGCAAGTCGTCAAGGAAAACACACTGACAGACAGACTACGCAAATATTTTCTTATCAAAATGACTCGGACTAAGTCAAAGTTCGATTAAATAAATTCAAATCTTCACTGAAATCGTTTCTTAACTTAGACTTAGTCGAAGTTCGTTCTATAGTTCTCAGCCAGAGCTTTCGCTACCTTCAAATAGATTATAAAATCTTATTTTTTTAAATTATGCTCAAATAGTAAACAATACATTCGTGTTCTAACTAACCTTACTAATACACATATATTAGGCTAGGTTCACATCACGCGCACACCATCACTAACCCATACGATACGTTCAACCAATACGTCATTCGACGCAATAACGGTCAAACAATAAATATCGCTTTGCGCAGACAACAGGCGCAAAGTAATATATGAAGTTAAGAATAAATAGGCAATTTAGTGCGGGACGCACGTTCGCCCGAATATTGCCGAATATTGCCGAGGACGGGCGGCGAATTTCCATATCGTATCGCGATTCGTGGGGTGCGTTTATGGGGTAAAAATTAAGTCGCCGAACGCAGTTACGGGTTGATTTTCAATTGGATAGTGAACGTTCCGAATGGTTTTCCTGCGGAATTAGTGTTGTGGTGGCCTTAATAGGTCTGTTCATAGCCAACGGGGGCGAATTGGGTAAGAACTAAGAATACGTGAAATAAAACTAATTTTTTGACTGCCTCGGTGGCGTGGTGGTATTTCGGTACGACTACGGTTCTGAGGTCTCGGGTTCGATCCCCGGGTCGGGCAAAGTGATATTGGATTTTTCCATATCGGTCCGGAGTCTGGAATTTGTGCCCGATATGGCGATAGGCTCGCCCCCTATCACATCTGGGACGGAACTAAGCTCGGCGAAACGTGGGTGTACTAGTTCGCTAGTGCGCCTCTGCCTACCCCTTCGGGGATACAGGCGTGAGCTTATAAAAAAAAAACTAATTTTACGGATTCTATCACGATTAGGTTTTAATTTCTATTCCCGACGTTTCGAAGGCTTTGCACTTGACTATAGTGAAGAAGAAGAAGACTATATCGTGATAGAATCCGTAAAATTAGATTTATTTCAATGTTATAATATTCGCGTAAACTTAAGAAATCAGTAAGAATACGTGTGAAAGGTTTTGAGTTATCGGCACATTGGCCAGGCCTTTTGATTCGTAACTAATCAATCTAAGAAAAGAGCTGCTTAAAATTACTTTTACTCATCAAAGAAATGAAATTACTTAGTTAACAATAAAACTTCTTTCTTTCTACTTACTTATCCCACCTTAATGTGGGGTCGGTCAACACACTTTTTCAAGCATGTTGCAGAAAGGATTTGGCTTAGTTTTTTCGACCGGCCGCCAATAATAAAACTTAAACAAAAAATAGACTCGTATTTAAGTTAAAACTACGCATGAATACAAATGTTTAGTAAAATCTTCCCGGATTCGTAATGCAATAAAATTGGGTGAAATATTACAAACACGTTAAATCTTACAAACAAGCCGTTAGCTATAATTCTGTAACCGTTATATGTATGCTAAAATAGCACATTTTAACATAAGGCTACACGAAGCTTGCTTTAATTTATGCAAAGTTTAATAGATACAATACCTTTGCACGCAGTATGCAATAATTGTAATACATTTTCGACAGTCTTCAAAAAAGGAGGAGCTGCTCAATTCATCTGTATTTTTATGTATGTTACGCGATATCTCCGCCAAATGTGGACCGATCTTCAAAATTATTTTTGTGTTCGATAGAGCTTATTTCAAAGGTGGTCCCATATAAATTTGGTCACGATCGGATTTGAAGTCGGTCCGTTAAGTTTTTAAACTTGTGATTATACTAGATCATCTTTAGTAAACTACAAAATGTAAGTTCGGGGCTAATTGTGTTGACAATATGTTATTAGTAGGGGTGGCCCGTGTCCAACAGCAGTAGAATGTAACTTCACTGGTCTATTGAATAGGGTTGGTTTTGAATTGTGGACATTTGTTACTATGAAACCATTCATTTAGATATTCCCGACTTTATTAAATAGTTATAAATTATTGCCTCTGACTGTCTCGATGGCGTGGTTGTATTTCGGTACGACTACCGTCCTAAGGTCTCGGGTTCAATCCCCGGGTCGGGCAAAGTGATATTGGATTTTTCCATATCAGCCCGGAGTCTGGAATTTACGCCCTATATGACGATAGGCTCGCCCCCTATCACATCTGGGACGGAACTAAGTTCGGCGAAATGTCGGTGTTCTAGTTCGCTAGTGCGCCTTTGCCTACCACCTCGGGGATACAGGCGTGAGCTTATGTTATGTTATAAATTATTGTTTTTTCTAAATAATTTTCGAAGTAATCTAAGAGTTATATACGTAAAGTGACGTAACAACAAAAGTCTTTGAATTATTTAGCCGTTTTAAGCATTCTTTAAATAGGTATAATTTTTACTGCAATAAAGGTATGTGGCCCAGGATTTTTCAATTGGTTTTAGTATTCCTTTAATTGCATTTTCCTATGATTTCATAGAACAAAACACTCGAACATTATCTTGTTTCTCATCATCATCAAATCATCCAATTACTACAACTATATTATTAACAATCCGATTTACCTGACATACACCAGCCCCATTATCATGCATATCATTAACAATTTAGGCCAATCTAGTTACATCCAAGATCTAAACGAGATACCCCGAAGGTACTCGAGGGGTGCGAGTGAGCGAAACGAAATGTGGCTTTAAAAATTTGGAACACAATCCGGCTATTTGTCTTTCCAACGTCTCTTATAAATCAAGGAATAAAGCAGCCAACAATGCTTTATGGGCGAAAAAAAGTACCTATGTAAGACGGGGAAATAGCATACAAGCCTTGGTATATACATTATAAATGTATGTGCGTAAGATAGCTTTGCAAGGCTTCGTAACTTCAGGTATGCTGACTCGCTGAACTAATTTCATAAGAGCTTTAGTAGATAGACTAGGAGCATAAGTGGTTTTAGACTAAGGCATAAGAAACTACATAGTAATTAGCGCAATGCAATACTAGAAGCACCGCCAAGGTTGGCGCTATCTGGGAAAGGCCTATGTCCAGCAGTGGACGTATACAGGCTGATTATGATGATGTTAATGAATACTAAGAATGAATACTAGTGGTTCGTAAAATAAGATATACCTATAGAGGTATAATGGAGTCGAGAATTGAGTTTTAGCTTTTAGCTAATTTATCTAGAACTTATGCTATTTATGTTCATATCATATTACTCAAAGTGGATTGGATGAATTGGATGGACACAAAGTAGTGATTGATAGTATACACTGATCCGAATAAATTGGAATTAAAGTTTTCTGCAGAAAGCTGACACATGAGTCGGTAATAATCTGATAATAATACAAGAACAAAACTGCGTTAACATTATCTCAAAAAACAGTTGATATGTCGCTGTATTGCCTAGCTTTGAGGAAAAAATAACCTTAATCAATAATAAATGTTTTATTTATTTATTTAAATGATACACCAACAGTTTATAGACTAAATTAATTTTAATTTAGTTTTTATAATTATCACTATAGTATTGCTATCAAGTTGAACAGATGGTCGCGCAAAACTCTTGAGTCATCTGTTAGGTGCCCGTAATCCAGTAGATCTGTAAATCGTAGCTCAATTAATCAAGTAAACAAATGTGTTATTAAAGGTATGGAAACATGGACAAATGACGTTATTTAAACGATTTAATAGCACGCCCTTTTATGGAGGCATCACACAATATCTATCCCTTGAATCATACACGGTTACAATGTCACTGCACTCACTACGCACAATTAAATGGAGTAGAAAAAAGTAAAAAAATCCATTCGTATTCGTAATTCTTTCGCGGCGACATCATAATGGCTGTTTTTATCACGCCATACAAATTAATATATAATTTATTACAAAAATGCATATTCGGCGGCCATTTTAATATCCAACATCGTTATTTAACTGGCGTCACATACGTCCGCACTACGCGACGCGTTCGCAGAATTATTGCCGTGTAACGCACTATATCACGTTAAATTTACGAGAACCTGAATATGATAGATTTTCAATCCGGCCTCCATAATATACGGCGAAAAACGTTCCGTTGTCAAAATAGAGAAATAAATAAACTCGTGACAACCAATTAATAACTCGTAAAGTGTCAGTGTTGAGGACAATAAAAAACTTGGCGGGGATAAAAAGGGGCAGAAAAAGGCGATCACAATAGCCGGAATGAGGAGTGGAACGCCTGTAAAAACGGCCCGATATCGTCCATAAATTTGGACGGATTCAAAACAAATCACCCTTATTCATTACACGTATGACTTATGGCTACGAGATGTTTTATTATGCACTTATATGGAGAACACGAAGAGGTGGAATCGAAAACTATTAAAATATTATATCAGACGACTCCTGATGAACAAACGCGGACTTTTGGTTCATTAGTCACGTATCGGTTTGGAACTGAATGAGATCTGATACAAAAAATGTTGTTAATAGCTTGTTTTGAACATAGATCTTTTGTGTCGATACGAGTGTGACAATAATACGTCGTTACGTTTACAATATTTTACTATTCTAAATATTTAGACTATTTAAGCATTAACGCATTGTCATCGAAAATAGTTGTTTTACCGACCGAATTTCAAAAAGGAGAAGGTCAATTCGTCTGTATTTTTAATTTACGTTACGCGATATCTCCACTAAATGTGGACCGATCTTCAATTTTTTTTGTGTTGGATAGAGCTTAACTTTCAAGGGTGGTCCCATATAAATTTGGTCTCGATCGGATTTGAAGTCGGTCCGTTAAGTTTTTAAACTTGTGATTATTAACAATTTATCATTATATAAATCATTATGTATTCGAATATCATAAATTACCTTAATGAGAAGATTTTGAATACTAGTTGCCAATTGAAATCTAATGCACACAAATTTAAGTAATATTTTAAACGACTAGAGACTGTATGAACCATTCAACAAAATAAATCAACCCTAAAACATGCAAATCGAACCAAGCAACTCAAGCATTTTATTATCAGATACTCACATAACGATACCTTCATCAGACACGAAGCGTTATGGAACGTCGAATCGAGAAATAAATGGCGTTTAAAAGTGTGATCCAAGATGTACAAAAAGTAGGGTGAAAAAGGAAAAA
Organism: Clanis bilineata; assembly: GCA_036417725.1. Taxonomy (NCBI): domain Eukaryota; kingdom Metazoa; phylum Arthropoda; class Insecta; order Lepidoptera; family Sphingidae; genus Clanis; species Clanis bilineata. Next base: position 6,537,820 of record CM071142.1, read on the forward strand.
AAACAGCATGAAATGATAAATTTCCCTCTGGAAGTGAAAAAGTGAGCGTTTATTTATGACACGACAGTATTGTGGCCTCGAAGGTTTATCAGATCTCGTTGGGCCATGCATTTTAAGTGCATGTTTGGATGCGCTTTGACGTGGGAGCAATGCTCCTTCATTGTTCCGTCGTTTGTCAGTCAAACCCACATGCCGCTGTGTAGGCTGACATACACAACGGTACAGATTTGCAAAAACGATAAAACACCGCATAGTCGCCAGATGATGTCTTAAAGGGATTAAAATGTCTTCGCGTTAAAACCGCAAGTGGAAATATAACATGCCATCAGTTATGACAAGCTTATGTAAATTTGAATTTAAACTTGACTCAATGTTACGTTTTTTGACATAAAACAAGATCAAAATAATTATTTGATTGATTTGATTGGTTTTGAGAATCAAATTCAAACGAAACACATTTCCCATCCTGCACATTGGCAGCTGCTAAAAACATAAATTAAATATCAATGAGGTCGAATAATAAAATTTCGAGAATCAGAACCAAATCTTCGAATCGGGCCCGAACGATATTTCGAAACCTAGGCAACTTTAAATTAGACAAGAAGAATTATTCTCCAATCTCTTTTATCCCGACCACAAATCACGCAGCTCCTTTGGAAGTAATTGAAAATACATTACGCAACCAAATTAAAGTGGAAAGTGGTACAAGTTAGCGGGGGGCAGGTGGGGCGACAACTCCCTACCCGCGGAATGTTTTGGCATAAAATATCGCTTCAATTATTTACGTGAAAGATTTATAGTACTTAGAAAAGTGCGCCGAGAAAAAACTGGGAGCGACGTGTGCACGAAAAGTGTTTTTCTTTGAAAACTTATAATGGGTATGAGTGTAGGAGAAGTTTTTGGAATCTCTTTCCTATGGTAATTTGTTTCGTGTACGCTTATAAAGATATTAGTGTTCGCAGTACTATGTGTATGATGTATATCTTGTAGACTATATTTTTATTGAAACTAAAAAAAAACAAATGATGTCATAAAAAATAGAATTTAGATGGCCTGAACTATGGATTATGTAGATATTTAATCTTCGAGAGGTGTCCAACGATGAATCAGTTGATTTCCGTAGCATAGGCAAAGGAGGCTTTAGGAAAAAAATAATATAATTAAATTAAATTAAATTATAGTCAGGTCAAAGATTTAAAAAAATATTACGGTAAACCCACAATTCACTAAATAATAAATAACATTTATTTAACTCACGGACGTAAATGGTCTATTAACACGTACCTAGAGGCGGCGACTGATCGAATGAGCCGAAAACCTTGTTTCACTTGTGTTGAATGTTCCTAGCGCTCCGTCCATCTTTTTTTACATCCATGATTTAACTATACATACATATCAATAGAACAAGTATCTAGCATTTTTAATTATATTTTCATTTAGAAGAATAATTTAATACCTAAAAAAAAACCTTTTTTGAAAATAGATTCATTATTATTAGTACTGTGATAACTTGGAATGACGTATTAATTGTGAATAAAAATCAGAAATAAATAAATTAATGAAGCCTATTTCCTTCAAGAATTATGTAAGTGGAGAATAAACTGGGATATGAACTCGCAAACAACGTTAATAAGTACTTGTAACAGCAAGTCGCATAAACCGTTCTACGCATGTTTATTTTTCATTTACGAGCTCCGCTCCGGGCAAACAGACGTAAGTTATTATGTGTTATCATATGAAAATATGTTTCTATGGTGTATACGTTACTCTATGGTGTTAGTAGCGGATAGTACATTGATAGGTTTATTGTTATGTTTAAGTATATAGAGATTTGTGTCAGTAAAATGCTAAGACTCGAGTGTATTTTTATGTGTATATTTTTAGGAATTTTAAAATACGATCGACATGATTTCAAGCATTATTTTAAGTATTTTTGCAATATAAGATTTTATAATTAGCGGGAGCTCAAAACAAAACAATAGTACAATATAATCCGTAACATGGAACCTTCGTTTCGTGTATTTGTCGCTAGTTTATTGGTAACTGAAATAAAGAAATAATAATAATAGCCCTGTAATATTACTCTCACTGCTGGGCACGGGCCTCCTCTACTAATGTACAGGGGTTAGACTTTAGTCTACCACGCTGGCCTAATTCGGGTTGGTAGACTTCACATACCTTCGAAATTCCTCATGATGTTTTCCTTCACCGTTAAACTAGATAAATAAAGAAAATAGAGAAATAAAGAAACTAGATAAAAATATTTTGGTACTTTAATAACTATACTACTAACTTTATCACCAAAATGCGGACCTAAGACGTTAATCTAGAGGTCTTAGGTTTCATACCCAGGTCGGCGGGTATTTTTCGAACATAATTTGCCTACGACTAGATCCCCAAAAGGGAGGTTAATGTCAGTCAGGCAGCTGGCCGTTAAAACTAATCTGAATTATTTCTGCAACATGCATGAAAAGAGTTGTGCCGCCTCATTTTGAAGTGGTAAGGGTAGGTGGAAAAGCAATTAGGACGTAAGACGCCATTTTTTAAACTCCTGATACAAAACCCGTAGATTCATGTAAAGCTCAGTCCACACCGCATGTCTGCGTGATAATCTTCAGTAAAAATTTAATTGAATCTCGGAAGTGGTAGCAGATGGGACGTGGCATTGTTCACCCTTAACGGAACATTGTACCGGAGGAAATATTCCCCTATTCCATTTAAGGACCTATACCTTTTTAATGTTTTATAAGAAAAGTTGAGCGCGTTATTGTTTTTAAAGGTTTCGTGCCTGTGGCCGTCTTTTGTTTCGCTTAATCAACGCCTTCAAAGCGACCCAAAGTGACTCTGATGGCGTTTGAAATTGCTTTCTAAATGATCTTTACCAAATGAAAGTGGCACTTTATTTGGCCACTTAGTGTGAACAAAACCTTGGTTTTTATATATTCATTCACAGTAAAAAGTAAGAAAAGAGATAAATATTTAATAAGAAATCTACGTAAATTTTTATCGCAACGTAAAAGCTCAGATGTCACTCGTCTGTTCAATTATTATTATCAAAGTATGTATGATGAAAGCATATTGAAGATATGCACAATATTCTTGATATTATCTTTAGATTATATATTATTGTTATATACGACTATTTGATTTTTTTTTTTTTTTAACAAGTCCCAACCGACAGCCTCCGTGGTGCAGTGGCGAGTAGCCGGCTGTGAAGCGAGAGGCCGCGGGTTCGATTCCGCACCGAGACAAATATTTGTGTGATCCACAGATATTTGTTTCGGGTCTGGGTGTTAATACCTAAGATACAGGTTCAACCGATGTGGGGTCGGAATTATGTATGTGACTGGTAGGAATCTTTATTATATAATTAGCAAAATAAACTACCTTATGTCCGTCCTTGGGGTGTAAGGTACTCTCATACCAAATTTCATTAAAATTGTTTCAGCGGTTTGCGCGTTAAAACGCCACAGACAGACAGAGTTACTTTCGCATTTATTATATAAAGTATGTATGGATTACAAGTACCACCTACGTACGTATCCCTATCACAAAATGCAAACTCAGATCTAACAAACAATTACGATAAACATCAAAAACTCAACATTACCGCGTTAAATTATCCGCTAAAAGAGGATGGCAAAAAACTCTGTTTCCACTGCGCTTTAATATAATTTGTTAATGATAAATAAACTCATAAATCGGGCGTGAGCGCGCGCGAATTTGTTTACAACAGATCCACATTTAAGATATCGCTGGCGCTTTGTCGCTAATCTCCTAACAACTTTGAACGCGAAAAATTTAAATCCACCATAATGAAGAAAAATTTTTGTCGCTTTTTTGCGGAATATGCGACTTTTCTGGTTTTCAGCGTGTAAGTTTTCGAGGCCAAGGTTGGTAAAGTTGGGCGCAAGTTGGCGACTAATTGGGGTAATGTCTCTACAAGTAGTTGTACTCTCCATGCCAACTTAAGACTTTAAATTCTAATTGATAAAATTAATCTTAGACCGATCTTCTTCACATAATCTTTAACGTAATGTTACCATTATCATCATCACCATCATCATCATAGAACGTCCACTGCTGAACATAGTTCCTGATTATAATACTACTTTACTATATTATATTCAGCTATAGAAGTTCTCAGAAAATATACTTATGTTAGACTACATTTGTGACCACCTACCACCTACTATATAACATAAGCTCTCGCCTGTATCCCCGAAGGGGTAGGTAGAGGCGAACTAGAGAACTAGATCACTCACATTTCGCCGAGCTTAGTTCCGTCTCAGATGCGATAGGGAGCGAGACTATCGCCATTTCAGGCACTAATTCCAGACTCCGTGCTGATAGGTACTGTAAAATTCAATATCACTTTGCTCGACTCGGAGATCGAAGCCGAGACCTCAGGTTGGTAAATGGTAGATGGTAATAACACTACGCCATTGTGGCAGTCATAGTCGAGGCAGTATATTTTTTATTTTACAAGACTTCTTTAAAGCGTTCACCATGTATGTAGAATTGTTATATATATCAACTTTCTAGAAGATATTACATGGGTTGAAATGACAAAATATCTTGAGTAAGATTCAATAAACACGCGTGTTACGCGTTAGTAAAGGTAGCGAGCGACCTTATGACTTCAGCTCGCGGAATTCCGACTCTCATCCACATTTCAAATTAGGGATTCCTCGAAGACGAATTGCGGAAGCTTAGCATCCTCAACGCCCTTAAGGCATTATGCTAAGGCACGTAGCCGAATGTTTTCACGCACACCCCCCCGTTTCGGGACCAACCCCTAAATATAATATATCCAGCAAACTTTACATATATTTGTACCGTAAATCCTCTTAATATATCGCTTTATTTTTGTTGGCTTTCTCCAAATTTAAGGGCACGTAGGTATTTAATGAATGTTAATGTTGACTTGTGACTTGTGTGCGTGTTGACAATCGGTATAATGTCTCACAAAATTTGTTGGGAAAGGGAATTTTATATGAACAAATAAAATGTTTTTTGATTATAATTCTGTTATTTATATATATTTTATTTACTGCTTTGCCTCCTTAGTCTAGTAGCATATGAGCTATGGACCGGGACGTCTTGGATTAAAATTCATGGTCAGATTTTTTGACACGATTTGCCCGGGACTAAATCCTAGAGAGGCAGGGAGGCAGGCGGCCAATGATAAAAACTAAGACAAATTCTTTAGAAAACATGCTTTAAAAATGTGTTACTCCGTTGTGTTACCTCACAATGGAATGAAAACAAATAAAAAACATGTAGAGTCACATTGTAGACTGTTTTGTCTACATATTGAAAATGCAAGGGTAGACAAGGGTACTGAAACTGTTTCATACAAAACCTTATGAAGTGATAGATTTCATACAATATGTGAAATTTCCAATGATCCAATTTCTCCACCCTTTCTTATTCCCCATTACTTTCTTGGTCAACAACGCATCCATGATTTTTAGGTGACTTACATACTTAGTCGTTTTGCCTCATCTATAAAAAGTGTTTGCTAAACGCAAATGCATAATTATATTTATCGTACAAAACAAACGAATGAATAATGCAGTCATATAAAAACATAAACCAACTGGGCCATAATTTTATACCCGACCAAAGTCCAGACGGTCTCCAGAAAACTTAAAGAAAAATTGAGATAAACCGCGCTCCGTAAGATGGACCGTCGACTATACATAATGCGAGAATGGCCCGTATTTGACATCGCGGATAAATTGATATTTATAAGTTGAAGGGCCAAGTATACGTTTAAAGGGATTCCCTTTATTGCTGTATCGAAGGGCGCTATGGTTCCTGTCTTTCCTTGGGTTATTATGAAATATACCGAGCTAACTTGAAAATGTCGAAGGTATATTTATTGAGTGGGTGGAGGAATTATCGACGCGTTCGGATGTTAGGGAAGCCATTATTATCCTTTTTATTGGTATAATATTTAATTTTAGACCTTTAGCTAGTCCTCAACGGTAATAGTAACATATAAATCGGTAAATTATTTAGTTTATACATTGAACCAGATTTTTTTACACTTTGCTGGAAATCAGTTACCTGTATTTAGCTATTGCTTGTTATAGCCCATATATTACATAGTTTTGTAAAGATTTTATCCAAAATTATAGTAGTATAGATAACCAAGATGAGAGTAAAATCAATAGATATTCAAATATGATTATTAATAAAAAAATCCAAATGGTCCAAATGAAATGATAACCTTTTTTGATCTGTGTCTGGAGATGGATAGTTGGTAAGTAGAGCAGACCCATGCTGGAGCGAAGACCTCGTCTAGGCAAACGTAATGTGGGGCGTCCTGCTGCACGATACAGTTGAAGAAGATGGCGGGGAGCAGATGAATGCGGGCTCTGGAAGGGCTTCCAGCGAGCAAAGCTGAGAGGAAAAAGCTAGTTTAAAGGAATCGTTTTATTCCACGATCAAACACAAAACCCTAATACCCCGTTTATACAGAACTGTCTTTTCATTCCACCATAATGTGGGGTCAACGCAACAAACTTTTTGAAGCATGTTTTAGAAAGGATTTGGCTTAGTTTTTACGACCGGCTGCCTGTCTGACGTCAACCTCCATGTGGGTGATCCAGCACTGAGTATCCAAATCATCAAATATAGATATATAATAATCATAATAAAACACTGCCAATCAGGGAATCGAATCCTGGACCTCCCGGTTCACAGCCTATATACGCTACCATTCGATCAAGAAGGCGATGAGGTTCGTTGACACTGAATCCATACCTATATTTCATCATCATCATCATCAGCCATAGGACGTCCACTGCTGAACATAGGCCTCCCCCAAAGATTATACCTTTATTTACATAAGAAAAGTCCTATTTAGTGCTAGGACATTAATACATGGTTTTACTTACATAAAACAAATTAATTTAATGTATTATGTGCGGTGCGTCTCTGAATTAGTTCGTTTATTTATGCGACCGCCGCCTCTAAGAGTAGGGACTGGCCACTATTTTGTATGTAAATCAGGCTAGATTAATGTATGGAAACACATTTTTATTGTCTGAAATTGTTTACACATTTTTGCGATGATAAATAAATAAATAAATACACCCAACAGTCCACACTTAGTCGTGACCCCACACTAAGTATAACCTGTATCGTGGGTGTCGGAGACTATGAGAGACTTTCGGTCTCACAACACCCAGACTTGAAACAAATATCTGTGGGCCACACAATCATTTGTCTCAATGCGGGAACCCGCGGCCTCCCGCTTCACAGCCGGCTACTCGCTCGGATATTATGACTTGTTGAACCAAACTAAAGCATTATCAACAAACAAATTTATTAACTGGGTTATTATAAAGTTTTTGATTTGAAATTAATATTTTTTAATTCATTACATTTAATCTACATAAATACGGTAAAACGGGGTGAATATAAATCGGGGAGTGAATAGAAACGAAAGTTTTAATGTTAATAACATTTACACAAAATCGATTGATCAGAATAAATTAAACCATAATTCGTGACAAAAATCAGAGGTATTATTTTATTTTTTTGATAACAATTGTTTAGATAGTTAAAAAAAACAAAATTAATGTATTTATATTCACTCGCAAATTTCTATTCTCCCCATTTTTCGGTACTTAATTTTTAGGAATTTTAAAATTGATTTCCATTTGTTATCTAATATGTTTTTGATCCAAAACCAGAAAATCATCATGTTTAATCAGTAAGCCAACCATGAGCTTTTTTGACATTACTCGCTTGCAACTACGTAAAATATTTGTATGACAAATTCCCGAACGACTCTAGCGGTTACGCGGGGAACTGACGTTTTCTATACAAATAGTTTACGTCCTCACTCGCGTAAATACGTGCAAAAAACTCATAGTTGAGCTACAGATCAGAAATGTATATGACGTTATAAAAAGCACTTCTATTGCTTATTCTTATAAATATTTAGTTTAATTACATCCTTTCCATACGCTACATTACAAAAGCAATTTCCACAAAAATGTACACACATTTTTCAGTAAATTGCAGAACAATACGTAATTAAACAAATTTTAGCCGAATTCCAGAGTGTGAAGCCAACGATAATAAATTATTGTGATCGGCTGCAAGTTTCAGGATGGGTCAGAGGTGTTCCGAAGGGGCGCGGGGGCGGCAGCAATTATCGGGGAAATGGATCTATAGATCTACTAGAAGGGGAATACAATGGTGGGCGATCATTCATTTATAGGATTTTTTTTTTATAGAAGAGACTGGCCAACGAGCCGATGCTGGTGGTGGATGGTGGATCACCTGATGGTGACTGATCTCCACCGCCCATAGACACCCAAGACACAAAAATAATCATGGGTGCGTTGCTAACCTAAAAGGAGGGAATGGAGAGGGAGGGAATAGGGACTGGGAAAGGGAGGGCGGAAAATGGGCTACTGGAAATCTCACTCACCGAACGAAACGCGACAGCTAGCTGTCACTTTACGTCGGTTTTCTGTGAAACAATGGTATCAAATCGGTCGAGCCGGCCTATTCGTACTGTAGACGTTACTGTCTACAGCGTGGCTAGTGTCATGACTGGGATAAAAGCAGGCAGAAGAAGGTCTATGTCTTCATATGAATTTTTTTTCTATCCGAGCAAGGCAAAGTGACTACACTTTATCTGGTGATACGTGCAGTGCAGACTAAAAAAGTCAGCGACCACAGACAACAATCGAGAGGCTGGCGATAATACAGGTGGATGAATGACGCACACCCGCTCCAACTAACCATCAAGCCCCTCGAGAGAACTAGATATACACTGGTTGATCCTGACGGAGTGCGGGTCTCTATGGCAGGTTTTAACACCATGTATGTGGTGGTCGCTGTCCGGGCGAATACGAATGTCCTACCACCACCTAGCTACCTAGCATTACCATATTTTGAGTGCAGTCAGCAGCATGAATGGGCTGGCTCGACCGGTTTATACCACTGTCTCACAGACCGACATAAAGTGGCACCTCGCTGTTACGTTTCGTACGGTGAGTGATATTTCTGGTGGCCGATTTCCTCCCTCCCTATACCAATAATCCCTATTCCGTTCCTTTTAGGTTGGCAACACACCCTTGATTCTTTTTGTGTCTTGGGTGTCCATGGGCGGTGGAGATTACCATCAGGTGACCCACCAGCTCGTTTGCCAGTCTCTGCTATAAAAAAACATAACGTACCGAGTTTGTCTCATCCAGGGGTACATAAAGCCTGGCGCAGTAGCGTCGCCCGCACACAGTAGATAAAGTAAAGGCCCCGAGCCACGTCACCCGGCCTGATTTATGCGCCAACCCTTAACCAAGATTACGATGACCGCCATCCACTTACTTAGCTTTGTACTCCGACACAATGATAAGTATAATTAAGCAATATGTTAAAAGGCACACAGAAGAAAATCACGGGATTTGTTATTATTAACCGCAGTTCGGTAGTTCGTGGTGTTCTGGTAGAGCAACCCTCTATCACGTATCATATCATCTTTTTGGTAGGTATTAGTTGTCGAGCAATCTTTATATTCTGGTTATAATTTTATGGCTATTTGAATTGGACTATTCTATCATAATATTTTAGTTGGCGTGAATCATTTTTTCTTCCAGCAGTTAGCCGGTTATTTTAATTAAATACGAAACAAAGCAATGACCTTTAAGAACTCATATTGTAATTTTGGCAAGACAAAAATCTACTTAGTATAAAGTTACTGACTCAGGGTTAAATCATATTCTTTGTAATTAATAGAAAGTAACATCCATCAATTATTGGGTATAAAATTTAAGTTCTTGTTACTCTGGAAATTTAAAGTTGGATTCAATAATAAAACTTGTAATTTGAATTGTAACAGCTGTAAATGAAAGTTGGATTAGAAAGCGCTTTACTGCTCGAAATTTGTTACAAGTAATTTATAACCAAAAGATTGCTGGATTCAAAATCTGTGTGGAATATATTTATTGTTCATACACTATTGTGTACATGAATGCCTCGGTGGCGTGGTGGTATTTCGGTACGACTACGGTTCTGAGGTCTCGGGTTCGATCCCCGGGTCAGGCAAAGTGATATTGGATTTTTCCATATCAGGCCGGAGTCTGGAATTTGTGTCCGATATGGCGATAGGCTCGCCCCCTATCACATCTGGGACGGAACTAACCTCGGCGAAATGTGGGTGTTCTAGTTCGCTAGTGCGCCTCTCCTACCCCTTCGGGGATACAGGCATGAGCTTATGTTATTGTGTACATTACATACATGATACCCGCCTTATTAACAGAGTAAAGTGTAATTAATTCCATAATTTCTCACATGTTTACCCAAGTCCCGTAAATATAAACGAAAACAAAAGGTTTTTCCAGCATCACGTTTCTAAAATAAGAATAATGTGTTTGAATTTGATTATAAAGATCCACGGTGATTTATGCACGGCACCGTTTCAAAGGGTGTGTATTTATTAAAATGCTAATTTTCTCTGCTCTCCTCGGTAGCACGGCTTTAGATACTCGTATTCTGCTATCGGGCCTCTGCACGCTTTGTATACCTCCTGTAGATTTATTCCATACGTTGGCCTCCTACTAATGTATTTCGAATTATATTTTTTTTATAGCAATCTACGACGATACGAGCAACCTGTGGTTCGAGTTCGAGATGATCGAATTCGAATTCGGCTCGATGCGCGTCTATGACATTTGTATGGATTATTAACCAAATTTCATTAATGCGCAGCGAGTCCATATGAATTCGGTTGTGAAAAATATTCCTGTTCGGGCCTTTGCTCTCTTGATGGTAAACTATGAAAAACATACATAAACTAGATATGACTCTCATAAACAGTAGCAACCTTACTCGCAGATTTGATATCAAAGCGCTGAGCCTCTTTTTCACTTTGCAACTTTTCGAAACAGGTAAGGGCAAGTGCACATGGGTGCAATGCTAGGCTGCTCTTATGTAAAAGTTTAAAAATCCAGTTTCATCACATCAGTTTTCTTTCGAGTGTTCATAGTAGGCGAAAATGATACATCGCTAACGGGTAAGGGCAAGTGCACATGGGGGCAATGCTAGACTACTCTAATCAAATGTTTGAAAACTCCGGTTTCATCACAAATTTTTCTTTCGAGTATTCATAGTAGGTGAAAATGATACATAGCCAACGGGTAAGGGCAAGCGCACACGGGGGCAGTGAAAACGCAAATTCAATCATGGCAGATTAGAGAACCCTTAATATTTTAATGGCTGACCACCGGCCGCTAACTCGGATTCGATCCGCTCCCCTACACAATATACATACTTTGTAACCATATATCTCATCTCGGCTAATTGGGGTCGCTTAATATGGCTTACCGACGTAAGTACGTAATTTATTTCCTTTACGCATAAGAGTTATGTGCAGTAGGTGTATTATAAATGGAGAATGTAGAGGTGATTATCTGACAACATATTTCGGATTTTTAATTAGTGACGTCACACTTTCTTTCAAATGTTGATAACATTTATTGATGAATTCTAATGTGAAGAATTTTAACGGAATGTTATGTCAATTTATGTTTATACCAACGACTAAAGAAAAAATAAGAGGACCTAGCATAACTAGGAAAAACACGTGTTTACTTTGAACCCGGTTCCGCCATTTTAGTTTCGCGATCTATTTACATGTACGTACAAATACGGTGATTTACTTACAATTATACTAATTTCGGAATATGAAGAAGATGCCTTACTGCTACATAAATGGGTTCTTTCTTTCGCAAAGTCGCCATTTTGGTTTCGTTCCATACATTAGGAACGCTTCATTTTTTCGCAGTGATGCCTCGTCCTCTTATTTTTCTTTAGTCATCGGTTTATACTCAAATACCGCATAATTGATCGTTTTAATTCGCTCGTAAATTCTATGCACAAATAATGACCAATAGTATTATTTGACTCGCAACACCCGTGCGTACTATTCCGTAGCTATGAACAATGAACATTTGCATATGAATTCAACACATATTGAAAAATCGCAAAGTTTTCTAACTATTACAATAAAATTGATTACATCCGTATTTTAAATATACGAACAAAATAATATAAAAGTCTTTTAACTAACTTCAGTAGTTCAATCATGAGTTTATTTCCCATATTTACGCGAGCGAGGACATAAAATATTTCTATGGAAAACATCAGTTCTTCGCATAACCGCTAGAGGCGTTCGGATGTTTGTCATACAAATAATTTACGGAGTCGCTAGCGAGTAATGCCAAAAAAACTCATGGTTGGCCTACTGATTGTGATATGTATGTTATTTACATTACAAAATAGTATACTTAATGTAATTATAATGCAATATTGTTTGTAATATCTTACGAAGATTTATCAAATTGCAAACCAATATCAAAATCTGTACGCTGATAATGCAAAGGAAAATGACCTTTAATACATGACAATACATTACAGACAAGACATACGGGTTTGGACTTACCATCACGTAGCCCTTGTAATGAAGCTGCCAACCTAGAAATAAATGTTTAAATAGTATCGCATAATCTTTTCTAGAATATTGGCAAGAGTTTTGACCTACATCCAGCATGAAAACCGGGACTGAGCCCAATTCTACATAAATTAACCCAGTGGCGCAAGCTAGTATTTAAATAAATTAAAAAATCTTTATACTCGGACACAAATGATCGAATCCCTGAACCGCATCGACCGCACACAATCGAAGCAAGCGATCTCTACGCCTTAACACTGACATTAACAATACAATTAAAAGGTCCATCTCAATACAAAACAAGTTTAAAAGTGCAGTTTGTTTTCGCGAATATGTGCTTTATTCAGACGTCGTAAGGAAATTTTGTGTGGAAATAATTTAGTGGGGTTCTAGAAAAAATAATTACAGATGGTTTAAATTATATTTTTGGTATAAAAATTTTATATTGAAACTTTCTTTGTACTAGTTTTTCAAAGGTTTACAGACCACGGTCGGATTTCAACAACCGGCAACTATCAACACCTGTTTATGCTATTTTTATATTATTTCAAGATACTGGGAAGGCTATCTTCGGTTGTAAGTTTCGGCAATTGACTATATAGTTTTTGACAACACAACATAACACTTTTTTGATTGCTGATATAATAGTGTAAATTCTTAGTTGCCACAACTAATATCAATATTTTGCATATTGCATATTTGTATCGATTAAATATATTGAGAAGAAAGAACGAAAGAAAGATAATTTTGCTGATCTTTTTTAAAATGTTACTTCTATAGTTAACCTTTAAAATATTGAGTAAAAAATAATAGATTCTCCAAAAGGTTAATTTAAAAAATTAATCTAAAAACAATCTAAACATAAACTTCCAGAAATCACAACTATTGTGTAAAACGAATCATCTGTACTCAGCATATTTTGCGTACACAGTTGTCCTAAGGCTACACACGCGAGCCAGCATCTCAATAAGGGATGTAAAACAAAAACGCAAAGTTAAACTTCGTTTAACATGCAAATTTGAGAGTCGCCACGACAGAATGACCGTCGATACTTAATTACTTGTTTAATCGTTCAATCTCTGAATGGAGGTGGGTGTTGGTTCGAATTTTCGTCGTCGGTCGCGTGACAGCGCTTCGATCGGTAGCGGCCTTTATGAACTAACATATCTACATTATCAGGTTGAATTACTTAAGAAGAAATTGGTTGTCCTGTAAAACTTGTCGAATGATTTATTTTTATCGATGCCTGGGTAGCGGATGCGTGTTTAATTAATTTATGATAGCTTCGTTTAAGGTTACTATTGAAGATGAAATTGTTACGGACTTTCTCTTATCGCAACGACTTTCCAGTGCTGTTAAATAATAATAATAAATAAATACACCCAACAGTCACACACTTAGTCCTGACCCCACACTAGGTATATATAACCTGTATCGTGGGTGTCAGAGACTATGAGAGACTTTCGGTCTCACAACACCCAGACTTGAAACAAATATCTGTGGGTCACACAAACATTTGTCTCAATGCGGGAATCGAACCCGCGGCCTCTCGCTTCACAGCCGGCTACTCGCCCGCTGCGCCACGGAGGCTTTATTGCATTAAAATCGGCATTACATATAAAAACTCAAATTGATGCCGAATTACGTTCCTACATAGTTGCTACAACATTTTATGTAATAACAATATTAAGACTGCCTCGGTGGCGTAGTGGTATTGCGTTCGCAGTATGACTACCATCTTGAGGTCTCGGGTTCGATTAGCCCGGAGTCTGGAATTTGTGCTCGATATGGCGATAGTCGCCCCTTATCACGTCTGGGATGGAATAAGCTCCGTGAAATGTGGGTGTTTTACGCCCGAATGGTCAAACTCTAATCATCTCCACGGCTTCCTACATTGATTTCGCCATACAATTTTGATAGATAAGTCGGCCTTAAACGACATAAGACCAAGATGCGCAAGACCGGGATGGTTGGCGCTTACTTGGGGAGGACTACGTTCAGCAGTGGACGATGATAGGCTGAGATAAAAACGACATGAGGCGACCTTAAGTGTATGAACATTCGGCGGCTAATCCTCTAGTTCGCCTATCACTTCATGTATGTTAAGCGTCGGTTGCTGCCTGTGGACTGCGGGGTCCTTGGGCCATATACCAGATCACGCCACTCATGTTTTCTGACACAACTTTCCCTAGACTGAATCCCACAGGAGGAATGAAATCAGCCAGTCGGCCATAAAAACTAAAGACAAAACATATCTGTGTCATGCTTCAACATGTGTTGCACCGACCCCAAATTGGAGTAAGGTAAGGCGAAAAACAATGTTAAAAATCAAACTATATTAAAGTTACTTGCTTGAATTCCATAACTTCAAAGCAATAAAACATAACCTAAAGCATCACCGATGTACGGTTGTGATTCCATCAAACATTTCCCGTTTACTTGCAGCTCCATGTTTTCAAGTCGAAAGCGAATATCGCGTGAGAGTGCGTCCGCACTTTATCAGATTTGTTCGGAACATGTAACGAGACTACTGGCCGTGTGAAAACAAATAAACAGACAGATGTAACTCCGTTTGATTTACTGTACTTTATGCGATAAGTTAGATACGAGAAAACTGTCTTACTTGCTTTGTGGCTTATGTCACAAATTTTAATGTAATAAAGATGATGATTGCATAGTGGGATTGCGTTTGCGGTACGACTATCGTCCTGAGGTCTCAGGTTCGGTCGCCGGGTCGGCCAAAGTTATATTGGATTTTTCAGTATTAATCCGGTGTTTGGAATTTATCCCGATATGGCGATAGGCTCGCCCCCTATCACATTTGAGTCGGAACCAAGCCCGGCGAAATGTGGGTGTTCTGATTCGCTAGTGCGCCTCTACCTCTTTGGGGATACAGGCGTGAGCTTACGAGCTTATATGTAATAAAGTATGCTTAAGGCTGCTGGACAGATATCTTTATTTTCAATTGCCTTATCCCAATATTTATATTATATTTATTCAATATGGAGTCGGCGCTACATACTTTTTCAAGGATGCTGCAGAAAGAATTCGGCTTTTCGAACCCAATACCTCCCGGTTCACAGCTCAATTATATGATTTTATTGGACAAAGTATGTCACATTAGTCAGAGTGAATATAGCATGCATTTATGTCACTGAACATAACTTTGAGATTACTTTTTTGTAATTAATTTCTTGGATTTGGATATGTACACCTACATATCATATTATGCCGTTAATCCATTCCGTTGAAACACGTTCCGTTGTAATATGTACATTCACACCACTAGTATTGATAAATGTAATTTGTATATAACAATATGTACTACGCCGAGGTTCGTAACCCGTTAGTGGGTTGCCCTCAGCATGGTCACCTAACTTTTTGGGTTCGAGCGCACCTGCGTTCACCCAACAGACCAGTGTGGCTGAAATTGCCGACTCTGTCAGGCAAGCAGCTGTAGGGCCATAAAAAAACTGCATCTACGTAAACACTTTGACCAGTCCACTTAAACAACTCAGTTTCACTCGAACGGTGACAAAACTACCTTCAGGATAAACAATAACTCTGAACATGATTAATGTAGCGAGTTCGATTTATTACTTTTGTTTTTGTAGTTTTATTGTATCTTGTGCGTTTATACGAATAAACGGTGATTTATAACTGTTTTAAATGATAAAATAATCCGTTTATTTCATTATTATGAGTGCCACCGCCCGGATGTGAGCACAAATGAGAAGTGGTGACGGTTTATCAATTAATGCGACGGAAGCGATAAATATTCTAATAAATGATTGAAATAAATTTAAAATTTTCGAATCGCTTAATTTAAATGTTTGAATTATTAACAAGTAACTGCAATATAATGATATCATAATATTATCAATTATGGTAAAAAATAAGACTAGACTTGTAAATCCAATTTAATTAATATCCGATACTAAATCACAATTTGTAATTAAAATTGTTTACAATTTAGAGCCACTGGAATTCGCGATATTATATGAATCAATGGTGACAGTTACAGATATAATAAATATTTTTTCACTGGAAAGTATATCAAAAATAATTACATTAATCATTTTGTTGAAATAGCTTAAAAACATGACTCACTAAGGGCGACTTGCACCACTATTACTAACGGTTAGTCCTAACCTTAAGTTGAATTGAAATAGAAATATATGAAGGACATGTAATTCGTTACATGTAATTAATTTAATGTCACCATATAATATCTGTAATTAGATGTAGTACATTATATGTAATGAATTACATGTCCTTCACATATTTATCTTTCAATTTAACTTGAGGTTAGGACTAACCGTTGTTTAGTATTAGTGGTGCAAGTCGCCCTTATCTAATTCTTGTAGAAACATAGTGCCACTCAGGTTATAAGCGACTCATCACTCAACTTAACTTACAATACTTTCTACTCATCAAATACCATGCTTTTGAGGAATTCTGAATAAATATTTGTATTCTAAATAGCATAATACAAACTATATTCTATTTTCAAAACTTAGGTTCACTATTATTTCGACTAGGTTGAGTTTTAGCAATTATTTGGTCTCGAACAACTGATATAGAAAATTCTGTATACGGCCCCTACCTATTCGATATCTAACTGAAAATAATCAAAACTTTGATCATAAAAATCCAAAACAAAAATGCATTATTCATAGTTGCTGCTACGCGTAACTAGAACCAACGTAATTGGATCTCTCTCTATATTTTCATTGAAACAATAATATTGTTGTTGGGGAAAATACGCGGTTCTATTTAAGCTGGTTGGTGTGGAGGAACTCGAGCGGTCATCGCAAAGTATGAAACTGTCTGAAAATACATAAATATTGTATTTAGGGGAGTACTCGAGGCAATTTAATCGAAAGTATAATGTGCAAAACATACCTAGATCAAGGTAATAGACACACACACTTTTATAATAATGATTTAGTCACGGGCGACTCGGCCTCCGGTGGCCCATACGCTTATTTAACATATATATGTGCCGCCTCTGACGGGTTAAAAGATTCTATCTGCTGTAACTAGTATTAAACAGAACACGTTTGATTACTTTAACTTTTATTACCATATCGTTAATTATATCTGCAGTACAATGATAGATATTTCAGAAAGTATTGTCTTTCATAAATTAAATAAGCTCAGGCATGTATCCGCGAAGGGGTAGGCATAGGCGTACTAGCGAACCAGAACACCCATATTTCGCCGAGCTTAGTTCCGTCCCAAATGTGATAGCGGACGAGCCCACGCCATATCGGGCACAAATCCCAGACTCTGGGCTGATATGAAAAAATCCAAAAGCACTGCCCGACCGGGGGATCGAACCCGAGACCTCAGGACTTTAAATAAAATGTTAAAAGTTGTTACAAAAATTGATATTATATTTAGAAAGTACTAATACTCGTAAATAGTAGGTATATATAATTTAATTTTACTATAAAACGTTATGGAAAAAAGTATTTAGGAAAACTGGTTTAAAACATAGGTTCTTTAGGATGTTCCAGACCGATAACAGCTTCATTAATTTTCAGACAATTGAAAAATAACTCTTATGGACAATGTAATTAAAGCCAATACATAAATCACGACCATATCGAATCCCAAAGTTGCAAAACAATACGTTTTGCTCAGCATTACGAATTCTAAATTTACCAAGCACGTCCGCTGAAGTCTGCATTGCCGGTCTTGGCGCAGATTTATACGAACTCTATCAAAGAAAAAGTTGTAGTTCGCTGGCAACCCGCTATGCGCCGTGACACCCCCACCCAGCATCTTTAAGGACCTGGCACAATGAGTCTGAGACTCAGACACTAACACAATCGAATCGAAACACAGACTATGAGTTAAGATTCGATAGTGTTCGATGTTTTATGAAGATTGTTGAAATGCTGTTTTACTTTTCTATTCTGTGCTGTGATTAGATCGTGCTTTTGAATTAACGTAGATATATTATAGAACGATATAATTTCATCAATTACAAAAATACAAAATAATTTTCTTTTCTCTATCCACAAACTTCGACATTAATACATGAAATGGGTAGTAGCAACTTTTAATTTTATTTATACTACGGGATGTTATTTGTTAATATTTGTGTTATTTGATCGATTGTACTCGTAATATCATTCCAACAAATTCCAAAGTTACCAAAGAAGGTTGATGAAGACAGATAAAAACATGCAAACGTATTATGTAAGAGCAATAGATTTTCTTATTAATCCGCCTAATGCCACATTCTGACATAACTAATTGTAGTTTATTGCTATCCGAATAATACACAAGTCTTTCAATTTGGAATTTATTCATTTAAAAAGTACACATAAGGTGACAGTGTAAAGTCATCTTTATACAGTAGATTCAGTATTATTCTGGCATGCAGGCAGCTGTTTAATACACTGTCAATTGCAACGTAGCCATTTGTCGATTTAAGTGCCTAGCTCGTATTTCTCCACTAAAATATATACTGTCACTAATGTGCCATCCCCTTTAAAGAAAACCTATGAATTTTATTAAAGAAAAATACAAATGTTTTCGGGGAAAATTTACGTGCTGGATAATTTATTGCGTCAAACATTAATTTTGGTGATGCTGTTAAAAATGTAATAAAATTGCGCGATAAAAGGCGGGCGTAATTAAAAATAAACATAGGTATTGTTTAAAGGCGTTATAATTATTGGGTAATATTTTATGATCGAAAGTGAAGTATTTTAAGTACGCATTGTGTTATAAAGATGGAGCAATACCCATGAGCATACATTAAATCGGTCAATTTAATTAAAATTTTACAATAGGACCACTATTTTCAAACTTATTAAACCATTGCATTAGTTTTTCGACCGACTTCAAAAAAGGAGGAGGTCCTCAATTCATCTATATGTTACGCGGTTTCTGCGCCAAATGTGAACCGATTTTCAAAATAATTTGTGTGTTCGATAGAGCTTATTTCAAGGGTGGTCCCATATAAATTTGGTCACGATCAGATTTGAAGACGGCTGTAAGTTTTTAACATTGTGATTATTAATACATTAAAATTTCTATTGCCTTGACTGCCTTGGTGGCATGGTTGTATTTCGGTACGACTACCGTCCTGAGGTCTCGAGTTCGAACCCCGGGTCGGGCAAAGTGATATTGGATTTTTATTATCAGCCCGGAGTCTGGAATTTGTGCCTGATATGGCGATAGGCTCACCCCCTTTCACATCTGGGACGGAACTAAGCTCGGCGAAATGTGGGTGTTCTAGTTAGCTAGTGCGCCTCTGCCTACCCCTTCGGGGGTACAGGCGTGAGTTTATGTATGTAAAATTATTATTCATCGGATAAGAATACAAATGATTGTTTAATGATTTATCAGTGTGATAGTCTTCTTTAAAAAGATTAATCGTTTGAATCCGATCGTAGTCACAATTATTGACTTACGGCCGGTCCCAATAAACGATCTCAATTCAATAGATCGCGAAAATGAACCAATCAAATTACGTCATTTGATGACGTCATGTTCATGCTTTATTCTTATTGGCTAATTTATATGATCTATCTGAACATACGGACTGAGGTTGTTTATTGGACAATTACATCTGGAATACTTAGGCTGAGATCCATAGAGCGAACTTCGACTAAGTCTAAAACAAAGAAACGAATTCAGTGAGGATTTGGAATTTTTAAAATTTGACTTAGTCCGAGTCATTTTTTACAAGAAAATCTTTGCTTAGTCTGTTTGTAAGTCTGTTTTTCTTGTAAAAAAAGTCTCGAACGAAGACAAAGTTCGATTTAATAATTCCAAATCCTCACCCAGTAGCACGAAAAACTAATGTAAATGTAAACTCGCTGCGCACTGATGACATTTGATTAATATTTCATACAAACATAGACTCGCATCGAGCACGAATACATTTACGGTTGTCAGAAATTTTCCTGCTCGGGCTGCAGTTCGTTTCTTTGATTTAGACTTAGTCGAAGTTCGCTCTATAGATCTCAGCCTTAAAGTATAAATCGATGTACATAACAATACATTAAAAATTGGTACACTACACAACTGTATCTGTAAAATGAATGTTTACTCGTCAGTTTTTAATCGGGCCGCAGACTCGGTAAACATGTTTACGCTCTGTATTCTGGCTATATTTTTATTTTCTGTTCGAGGTATTCCCATTGCGATGGAGCTAGAGTGAATACAAATTCTATCTAGAAATGTCTAAAAGACGTGACGTGCAATAGATTTCGAACTTTAATTTTAAGTATATCCTTAGAATTGTTTTGGAAATTACGTGTTTGAAAAACTTAAGTTGCGGTAAATAGGTTGAAAAATATCTTAACATGACATCAGCATGTCAGATGCATATACGGTAAAATATCTAAATAATGACTAGTGAAGCAATTTCTGAGAAGACTTGTGTAAGACTAACGAAAATTTAAATGGGCAAAAATCGTTAGATGGTTTCAATCCCAGCCGAACGAATTCTGCTAGCTTCAATATTGTGATAATATTGAAGACAAAATTTAATGGTATGTATTTTTTTACATTTGATACATACCTCTACAATCATGTGATTAACATTGTAATAACATTGGCTACGATAGATATAAGATGACTGAATTCCATCACCAATGTAAGTAGGTGGAATAGTTGCACTTCTGTCTACCTCTTTGTGATCTATATCACATTATAAACAATATCTTTCTTTCTACCTGCCCTTATCCCACTTCAATGTGGGGTCGGCGTAACAAACTCAAGAATGTTGCAAAAAGGATTTGGCTTAGTTTATACGACCGGCTGCCTGCCCGACGTCAACCTCCTCTGAGGGATCTGGTTCTGGGAAAATTAAATCAGAAAATTCGTTTTGCCCGATCTGGGACCGAACCCAGAACCTCCCGATTCACAGCCCATATATGCTGCGACTGGATCAAGAAGACGACAAACATTGTAAACAATATGTTTTGATTAAATTTAGCTCACATCTGAAGCTCATATGCAGATATGGGCTTATATTATTTTTTTTATAGCTGAGACTGGCAAACAAGTATAGGTATGGGTAAGTGACCTCTACTGTACATAGGCACCCAAGATACAAAAAGAATCATGGGTGCGTTGCCAACCTAAAAGGAGGGAATAGAAGGGGGAAAAGGGATTGAGAAAGGGAGGAGAAAAATGGCCACCAAAAATCTCATTCACGTGATGGCAAGCTGCCACTTTACGTCGGATTTCTGTGAGATAGTGTCATCAAACCGAGGCAACCTATCGTGCTGTAGACGCAACTGTCTACAGCGTGGGTCTACCACTCACAATATGGATTGAATCAAAGCATGTCGTTTCCAGTAGTCATATGTCACGATAGAAGCCACCATGCGATGTATTTCAGTCGCTTCTCTCTTGGAATATATTCGTTTTTGGTCGCTCTTTTCATGAGTCCGCCTGAATGTGGGCTGGTCTATTCATTCTGCCGCTCCGCTTGTCGGATTTTTATACGAATTTAACGCGGATTATATTTGCTTCGTATGAACTCAAGTAAAACCTACATAAAGATATGAATTACCTTGGCATAGTCTGGGAGTACCTAGTACCTAGTAATGATTATATCAGCACTCGATTAAAATCATTCATTGTACACCTTATAAAACCACCATACTTCCCCTTTAATTTAACGTCGGATAGGAAGCCGGTCGTAAACATAAAGCCGAATCTTTCCTGCAACACACTTAAAAAGTAAAATCTCACGTAATCTTAAGTATCCAGTTATGACTTAAATTAGAAGCTTTATTTTCCTTCGGGAAAACCCTAAACTCAAATAAAAAGTACAACCCTCGTTATACATTGCCAAATTATAACCAAACATACTGGTAATGTTAAGTAAAAGATAAACAATTAACGGCTGTAAATACGGACCACACAAACGACCATGGAATCTTGGTAACTTAGCAAATAAGTTTAGTGTGCTTTCCAACTACTGGAGCGGTTTCTTTATAGCACTTTAATGTCTGTCTAGCCACCTATTCTGTGGACTTGAACATAGTTGGGATCTTCTTGTATCCTAGCTGCTTTGATGCTGTGAATAATGACTTCTAATGTGGGTACAATATTCGTTTTTTTTTCTTGTAGAGATTGGCAAACGAGCAGATGGGTCATCAGATGGTAAGTGATCTCCACCATGATACTCAAGGGCGCGCTGCCAATCTTAAAGGATGGATATAGGAATGGGCAAAGGGGGGGAGGGAGTATAGGACCACTAAAATCTCACCCTTCGGTAAGTGAGATTTAGAAACGCAATAGCGAGCAACTTTACGATGGTTTTCTGGAAGACAGTGGTATCAAACTAGTCGAGCCATTCATGTTGTAAACGTTACGTTTAAATTTATTAAACAATTTAAACGAAACCTTAAAACAATAGCGAAATAAATGTACTGACTAGAAGATATAGAGGCAACCACAACACCGCCTAAGTCCTAAATAACTCACTCGCATTCAACAATGACTAATAGAGTAACATTGTTGGAACCCTTTAAACTAACATTAAGCATTCAGTCCTTATTTTTGTTTCGTCATTTATAACAAACAGCTAGAGAGCCGCTTTATTAACATTCTTAGTACATAGTAATTTATTGTGTAGGCCTGGCCAACTCAGATTAAATTGTTCTGCATCAAATTGTGGACATAATCGTCTCCGGTTTGACTTGAAATGAAAATTATTTGTTTTTAATTATCCAGATTGTGGAGTTAACATTTTTAAAATATTGTAATATACTTTGAATAGGCGTTCAAAATACTAGTAGTGATTAATCATCTGATTCATACTCGTAAAAACTTAGAAGCATGGTTTGGCTAACTGACAGTGATGATTTGATATGTTCCAACAATTAACCAAAAACATAGATCGTTTGGTTAATACTGGTGAATTGAGAACTTACCTACTGAGAACCTCATGTTAGCTATAACTCATGCTATATAAGAGAGTGCTAGAAGCAGTGATATGTACGGACTGCTGAGACGAGTGTCGGAGGTTCGAGACCAACCCCAAAATAGAGCATACCTCTGACTTTTCTATGTTGAAGTGTGTTTTCATTGTGAATTATGGCTTGCTATAACGGTGAAAGAAAACAGTGTCAGGAGACCTCTATACCCGAATATTTTCCACAAGAATTTCGAAGGTATGTGAAGTCTACCAATACGCATTAGGCCAGCTAGGGCCAGCCAGATTAGCCTAACCCCTCGCATAAGTAGAGGAGGCCAGTACCCAGCAGTGGGACAGTAATACTACAAGCCTGTTGTTATTATAGGCGAGTGCTTGATGATAATCAATATCTTGTCAACCGATTCAAAGAACGAGGTTCTCAATTGTTGTGTTGTTGTCAATCTCAATTGTTGTCGATGGAACTTAGCCAAAAAGTCGTCCCATATTTTAGTCAAAGTCAGACGAATTTTGAAGTCTTAAAACAGCCTTGGTGACTGTCGAAAGTAACAAATTATTAATTGCTCTAACATCAAAACATGTCTTCCAACCATGTAATAAAGTATGGCACAAAACGTGACATGCAATTACAGTCACCTCCAAATTATTCATAGGAAAATTACCAGCAAAAGTAGATATTTTCGAATCCGATATCACGCAGAATATTAAGCGTGATAGTGTAATCGCCGCTGTTTGAAATGCTAAAAATAGAATAGTAAAGCTGTCTTGTAGTGTACGTGACAAGTATTTGAACTAAAACTGAGCAGTTTATGACGGTGTTGGCCGTTGGGTAATGGGCACAGTCGGACGTACCTAGACGTGATGGTGTTAACTTGCTAATTCCCCTATAATTTTATTAACTTTCTGTTTACTAGTGACCGTTGTAAAATTGATTGGCGTTGACAGTCTTCGTTTCAACTTTCAACCATCAAAAACTCTGGTTATGTATAGACCTACACGTCTGGTTATGTATTCAGTAGCCCGAGCACGAAAAACTAATGTAAATGTAAATGTATTCGAGTTCGCTGCGCACTGATGACGTTGGGTTAATATTTCATACAAATTTCATAGACGCGCATCGAGTTCGAATACATTAACGGTTGTCAGAAATTTTCCTGCTCAGGCCGCTGGTATACTTAACGTCTCCTGCACTCATTTTTCTCATCTTCTCTAATCTTCATTCTCGAAACACTACACAAGAATATACAAACGCAAAACATGTTTTCGCTACATATTTTCGTTCGTTATCCCATGAGCAGCAGACAATGAAAAACATTGTTTTGTGTAGGTGTTTTTGTTTTTTGTTTCGAGGAAAATGAGTGTAGGAGACGGCCTTAAGTAAAACTTATGCTTTCATATTGTTGTGAAATTATGCGAGAAAATGTTTATCAGAATTGGATTATTTTGCATTATACGTTCTTATTTTGTTACTTTAGAGCATCGATATATTATTTACCTAGATGCACAGTTGACGCTCGGAAAATGGGACAGCAAAGAAGTGCTTAAGCACTCGTTTTGCCTACAGTCGGACGTCGATAGAATTCTAAATTACAAAATTCAAATTAAAGAACGCTTGCTCATTTCGTTTAAAAACCTACTTTATAACACCTGCTTAGGGTTATATTTGTATTAATTTAAGTACCACTTGTGATGGTTTTCTTTGTTTTATTTCTGAGACCACTTTAGGATATTTGCAAAGAACTATGCATCTAGGTGTAATATATTGATGCTTTAGAGTTTAGATTATAGTACATCAATTACAAACAAAATGAAAAGTTTATAGAAACACTCTGATGCAGTAGATCCACTCATATCACTGTAATAAATAAAGTAAATCTAGTATCGAAATAATCCAGGTTAATCGATAGTTTCACAGTTGACGTTGGTAGCATGAAGTTAGTGAACAGAAAATAAATTTCTATTCAAATCAATTTAATTGATTTGTTCTTGAAGAATGATCAGATAGACGAAATATAATTCCAAAAGACTGCAGTTTAATGAAATCGGTTCGGTTCATTTGGAGCTGTAAATCTTAGCCGTTTATTAAACTAGTGTGAATTAATTGCTTTGACCGCAACGTTATTGGCAAGGACGATTAATTCAGCTCCAGTACAATATTTGACTATACAGCTGCCTTTTGTAAGTAGAGTACTCAACAGTATACAGACGCGACAACAGCACGAAACTTGTGATCCAAAAGTTTGACCTCGTGGTCATAACGACCGAATGGTCAAATGCTGCTCAACTTTAACGGCTTCTTATATTGATTTTCGCCGTACAACTTTGACAGATAATGTGGCCTTAAACAACATAAGGCGGCCTTAAGTGTATGAACATTCGGCGGCAGTCACTCAGACTATTTGAAAGACACGCGCGCAAGGTCGTGCCAGCGTAATAATGTTTAGACTAAAAATTGTCTTACGTGATTTTTAAATATTTACAAAACATTCTGGGGTGTAAATTGTAATAAGCGCCCTCGCATTGTAATAAGTTGTAAATGGCGTTACTGAAGTTTAAGATCAATTTTTAAGTACGGAAAGTTGCTGTATAGCCACTCTATAGTCAGTAAGATTAAATCTCTTTATTTAGTGTAAGCCACAATATTCTGATGCTTTCTTTCGTCTTGCTTTTAAAAATCCATATCGTTATAACGTTAGTGAAAGCAATTTAATGGCTTCTACTTACATTTAAGAATACGTTATGAATGGCCCCACATAATTACGAGCTCTCATTATAATGAAAATATATCAAGGGATGTTGAAAATTAATCATTTAAATGGGCCACTGGTGACTCGCTAAAAAATTACTTTTGCATTTACGCTTAAACAAAAACATTTCTTCTTTTGATTTACGTTGACACCCCTTTGGAAAACCTATAATCTTTCATAAAATAATAACTTGTAATACAGGCCGCTTCCAACAGGTCGATCTGGAAATCTTTGGGGGAGTCCTATGTTCAGCAGTGGACATCCTGTGGCTGATGATGATGATCATGATGATGAATGCGTTCAATTAATAAATACATAGAGCTTATTTAATGGCTCATAACGACAGTTTTTCAAAATGTTAGAATTCCGATTCTTATGAATCTAAGCATTAATTTATTGCTAAATAAAGTAATCGACATTAACGTTAGTTTTTAAACACGAATGTTACACATTGTAATAAAACGGATTCTATCGCATAAACTATAAAAATAGTTTTGTTTCAATGTTACTTTTACCCGGGACTGAATCTCGCTGAAGGGAGTTGGCTTCAAGCCGGTAATAAAATCTTAGCTGAATCAGCAGTGGACGTCCTATGGCTGATGATGATAATGAATCCTTTCTGCATAACATAACATAACATAAGCTCACGCCCATATACCCGAAGGGGTAGGTGCACTAGCCAACTAGTACACCCACATTTCGCCAAGCTTAGTTCCGTCACAGATGTGATAGGGGGCGAGCCTATCGCCATATCGGGCACAAATGCAGAAATCCTTTCTGCAACATGCTTAAAATGTGTGTTACGCAGACTTCATAATGGATACAAGGCACATGGAAGAAGGTTTTGGAAACGTACTTATTGTTTTAGTATAGTGTACCTAATTAATATAATGAATAACATTTTAATTCCATTTTCCTAAGAGCTCGCCTAGAAGTTACTTTAGTTCAGTATGTTCAAAAACCCCAGAGAATTCTAAATAATGAAAATATAACAATTAATTCAGTTAATTAAGTTAGCTTTATTAACTTATGCGCAGACGTTATAAATAAGCTTTAGAGCATAATTTCAGAGCACATCATCTCTGAAACGGGACATGCAAATTGTGAGCGTGAAAAATAAAAGATGATAACGTTTTTATAAGCTTCCGCTGTGGAGGGACGGCCGGCCGCTTCTGTGAGGACATTTACATCGTACGATTCCGTAAATGGTCACGATTTACAAATGATGCTCGTAAATAGTTTACTATTTGTGATTGTTGCGATGAGACTCATTCTCGATTTTATTATGTTTATCTAATTTGTGCATGTGTTATTAGTGAGTAACAAATTGTTACACTTACAAAAGTTGTT
Organism: Clanis bilineata; assembly: GCA_036417725.1. Classification (NCBI taxonomy): domain Eukaryota; kingdom Metazoa; phylum Arthropoda; class Insecta; order Lepidoptera; family Sphingidae; genus Clanis; species Clanis bilineata. The sequence goes on from CM071142.1 coordinate 6,565,313, forward strand.
AATGTTTGTTATTTATAATTGTGCTAGTGTTAACAATTGACGGCTAGTCAAATCTTTCCTTTTTCTACCTGCCCTTATCCCACCTTAATGTGGGATTGGCGCAACACACTTTTTCAAGAATGTGGCAGAATTGATTTGGCTTAGTTTTTACGACCGGCTGCTTGCCCGACGTCAACCCCCTCTGAGGGATCCGGTCCCGGGCAAATTAAATGAGATAATTCGCTTTGACCGACCTGGGAATCGAACCCAGGTCCTACTGATCCATAGCCCATATATGCTGCCACTAGACCAAGGTGGCGACAAGGTAATAAGGCTAGTCAAATAAATCAATAAAATTGGATATCTGTTTTTATTCGTTTGTTCAATCTCTCCAATATTAAGGAACCTCATAGTAATTAAGTTTTAAAATATGAAGAACAATGTGACTTGTTTCGTCAATCAAGTGTCAACAATCAAAGAACAATCATTCTTTGATTGTTGACACTTGATTGACGAAACAAGTCCAGAAATAGCAATTTGGTAATGAGATGACAATGCGAAGTAATTACAGTACCTACAATTATAAATCACACTAAGATCATCTTGATAAGGCTTATTTGGGTTAACAGAGGTTACAAGCTAGTTTAGGGATTCCCTACAAAATCATGAATAAATTAAAAACGTATTACTCAATATAAAGAATTGCGCAAAGTGTTTGACCGTGTAGAGTAAGTACCTACGATTACTTTAACCACAATTTAATAATCGCAATTTGATTTCTCCTCTTGCACTTAAATGATCCATTAGTACCAATAACACAATCTATGGTTTAACCATAATTTACTTATCTTTTTTTTATTATTTTGAATATAATTTAATAGGATTCAAATATTCCAAAATCCGACATTGTAAATGTCCTTAAAAATGTTAACATTTCAACGAAAAGACAGCGGAGAAGCGGCGATGAAGGGTTAGCGCTAATGATGATGAACAATGCGTTAATACACACACGTAATATCACGGAGCGTGACTTGAGGGTTGAACGGTGGACGTGTGTGCAATTATGATGAGTGGGACGCGCTGTACCTTGATGCCGACTGTCTCTTATATTATTATTGACTTACGACCTATGGTTTGTGCCATCATAAAACCCTTTTATTTCGGTCAAATGTTTGATTTTTTAAAGGTGTTTCTAATATTCTGTAATCTGTTGGATCTCTATTCTAACTGTTAATGTCCATATAAATTAGTTCTTCCAGTAGTGGTTTCGTACTCACATATTGAGGATAATTATAGAATCAGGCATACAAAAATAATATTAGCAACTGAACAATTATGATGCTCAATTTTTAATCAACTGTTCATTGTGCCTGTAACTAGCTTTTTGAAAAAGGTAATCGAGTGAAAAGCTACGCAGGAACAATCCGTCACAATTCAACTTGATACTGAAATCGGTATGACCTCTTTTATACAGCCTGTCGTGGATTATGTACACAAGTAATTTCTGTGCTTATACATAAAGCTAGTAATCAAGATAATCGGATTCCCGAAGGATATCAGATTTTCTTTGTAACTTAAGGCACAATTTATCCCATTCTCCATTTTTCCTCTTGTAATATGTCACAACACTAGTATTGAATGGACGTAAGCTTTTTTTTATATGTGCATTTCATCAAGCTACATCAAAGAACTAATAGTCAAAGTGATAGATTCCTGAACGACAAGTCAATATTTATAATTTATGTTTAAATCACGTCTTATGTTCAACAGTAGACCTCCTATGGCTGGTGATGATGATGATGACTCAATATTTAGATGTTATCTTGCTCGTTTAGGGTGTATTTCAAATTACAATAAAATCACAATTAACCGTAATTTTCGGAGCACAAATTAAACTTCAATTCACGATTAATGTGAAAAATAGCCGAAGGACTTCGCGAGCTCTTAAAAAAAATTGAACGTCCCCAGTAAGCCGGCAAGACGCATAGCCCTGAACGTGTCGGCCGAGGTAATTAGTGGAGATACTAATTTACATTTGTATTCAAAATTCGAGCGCTCTCTCGCAATTCCTCGTCGTCTGTTTATTCTCATCTCTTTTTTTTCAGTAAAACGTACCGCATTGCTGTGTTTCTCTTGTAAAAAATTACGCGGCGCTCCCCTAATAAATGTTTCGGGACACTCTAGCGTGTTCGGTAAACAACTTAAAGCTTAATAGACAGATTCTGTTATGACGTGAATGTGTATGAATTGTTTAATTAAAACAATGTATGTTTAATGTTAAAATTTATGGCAAATTAGCTGTTTAGTTGATTCGTGATCTTAACGCTATTTAATTATGCGTTTTATTATCTTTATAATATTATGATTTATTAATAGATTTTTCCTTTCTTCATGTCGCCTCCTTGGTCTAGCGGCAGCATATATGTGCTGCGGGCCGGGAGGTCCTGGGTTCGATTCACAGGTCAGGCAAAGCGAATTATTATATTCTTATTGCTTATTTGATTTTCCCGGGATTTGATCGCCCAAAGTTGGGTGGACGTCAGGTAGACAGCCGGTCGTAAAAATTAAGCCAAATCCTTTCTGCAATATGTTAAAAAAGTGTGTTGCGCCGACCACATTAAGGTATGATAAGGGAAGGTAGAAAGAAAAACTAATAGGTATTTCCTCTCAGAGGGGTTGACGTCAGGCAGGTGACTGATTGGTCTTACAAAATTAACCGAATCTGTAATGGATGAAGTTATATTGGAGTGAGATGGGCAGGTAGAAAAGCATAAAGTTAACTCGGCGTTTCAAACGGTAAATGCAATTCTCTTAACTCCTTATTAAAATTAGGATCTAAACACAAGAAACGTTGAAGCTATGTAAAACCGGTCGGATTAACCCAACATTGCAACTGGGTGAATGTTTGAGCTGAATTTAAATACGGCTTTACGTAGTTAACAATTCTGCACATTTACTTATTTTTAGTCTTTATACGACGTGCGACTAGGGCATGTGTTACAGCGTGTTTTTCCACTGACGCTGACGTTATAGACCGAGATCCGACTGCAAAATCACTACGTTCATCATGTATGTAGTCAAAATATAGATATTTTTTATGGATAATTATAAATGGGGGAATCAAAATTTGCTCACGAGTACCTATTTTTAATTAATATTGTTTTAATTAAAAAATCTTCCGGGCAAATTATAGGTATAGGTAAAAAATAGGTACTCCCGAGCAAACTTTGATTGGTACCTTGGCAAGAATAGATTTCATCTATAAAAAATAGATTTTGACTAGATACTTTATGAATGTAGAGGCCTTGCAGCCAGATCTCGGTCTATACTAATGATATACTCAAATTGTTGTTTTAATACTACGTTTACAGCTTTATTGCATTTGTAGTGCAGTCAGGTTTATTTTTTATGACAGACGACCAGACGCCTAAATACATGATGGTATGTAGTCTGGGAGTCTTCGTTTATGGACATTCGTATTGCAATAGAATTACTTAAGTAGGTATGGCATGAGAATATGTTGAGATATGGTAGTACCTACTACCCTTGATGAATTTGGGCAGAGGCGCACTAGCGAACTAGAACACCCACATTTCGCCGAGCTTAGTTCCGTCCCAGATGTGATAGGGGCGAACTTATCGCTATATCGGGTACAAATTCCAGACTCCGGGCTGATATTGAAAAATCCAATATCACCTTGCCTGACCCGGGGATCCAACCCGAGACGTCAGGATGATAGTTGTACCGCGCACGCAATAGACTGTCTGTCTGTCTACCCCTTCGGGCAAACCGCGTTTAAAAAACCTGACCTGCCCGCCTAGCATGCGTGCCACGAGATATCCCGATAATCGACTGTCGAGATGTGTGTATGTTGTCTACGTGTTGTCTACAATATTGTATGAAAATAAACGAGGACGCATGTTAGTGTCCGTAGACAAATAGAGAAAACCGGTTATAACAGGACAAAAAGCGTAGACAAAATATTCGCGTGATGCGCATGCTAGGCGGGCAGGGAATTGGACCTCCCGATTCACTGCCAATAGACGAAGAAGACCAATTTCCTACTAAACTGAAGTCCTGACTCATCCATTTTACGTCACATATAAACACATTATTTTACTCATTATTTAATTTAAATACTGACCTGTTATTAATATAGACCATTAATTCGTATTTATATGGAAGTACGCACATAAGCCGTGTCGTTACTCTGTTTTAACAATGGATTTTCAACATAAACTAAAACAATATTAGCGAAGCGCGGAGCTGCTAATGAAAACATGTTGTTTTTAAAGCAGCTTATTAAGCAGGACATGAATAACGATCGTATGCATTACAAACTCAATAATATATGGACGATAATACGAAACGTTGTGTTAATGAAAGCACGCGAAATCCATTTGGCGTTTTCATTTCAATTTTATTTAATTAACCCTTATGTGGTGATTCGGTTACTGTAACTGTTAATGTAATACTATAACAATGACATGAACATTACACCCCTTTTCAGGCGCAAAGGGATCAAACTATAGAATATTATTATAATTTTCTTTTGTATATGTTGCAGGCTGACAAACGAGAAGTTGTTCACCTGAAGGCAAGTAATCTGCATTGCCTGTATACACCAACGAAGCTAAAAGAATCATCGGTGAGCTTCCCACTTCAAAAAAGGGAAACTCGAAGGGGGAGGATGGACTTAGGCCACCGCCACCGGGAATCTCACTTATCGACCGAAACGCAACACCGAATTTCCACTTTATGTCAGTTTTGGTCCAAGACTTCTATGTATATTATTAGACACTAGATAAGCTATTTAGAAGAAAAATTGTCACATTACGGTGTGTGTTTGACGTTTGACTGCTAGGGAAAAAAGCAGATCTCTATAGTGCGTTGCGGTCAATTGACGGAAAATTAGTGCGCAAATTCTACGTACCCAACAGCCTGTCTAGTAGTATACATACCTCTGCATAGAAGGCTTCAGTTTTGGTGTCAAACCCGTTGAGCCAGCATATTAATTTCATCATACGATGTATACATGTATATCTACATATATATATATCTACATCGTGGCTCTACCACTCAAAAACTACAAATGTAAAAGTTTGAAAAATTGAGAAATTTCAATCAAGTCTTAACGGCTGGTCACACTTGAATTATTTGTGCTCGGTGTACACGACTGTATGCCAGTATTCGTGCGTTATCAGGCCATATGCCTGTCTAGTGAAGTGCAGTTACTCCACACGCCTGTGACCTGTCACTTACAAAGCTTTATTGTTCTCACTGCTTTTCAATTATGTCGATACAGACACTATGTTACTTGAATTAGAGATTAGGCATGTACGTATTATGTATTTTTTAAGAGGATTTTAAAAATTCTACTTCTTCGGTGGCCTAGTTGTATTTCGGTACGACTAACATCCTGAGATGAGAGAATCCGGGTGGGGAAAATTGATATTGGATTTTTTTCCATATCAGCCATATGGCGATAGGCCCCTATCACATCTGGGACGGAACTAAGCTCGGCGAAATGTGGGTGTTCTAGTTCGCTAGTGTGCCTCTGCCTACATCTTCGGGGATAAAGACGTGAGCTTATGTATGTATGTATTTTAAAAATCTAATATTAGTTACATGATGCTATTGACTTTGTCATGAACAAGAATACAAGATGTGACATAGGTAAATAATTATTAAGGTGTTCCTATCAATTCCGATCAGTACTATAAGATCTTTCTAATAAATTTAATTCATCACGATTTTAAATCTTCTAAGTAGCAAGGCAGGCTCGGGCAATTACGCAGGATAACCTACCAAAAAAACAAAATTTTAAAATTTCGAGTAACTTCACTTAACTTTAACGGTCACATACCTATTTCATAATAATACCTATAAAGTATTACAGCATAGTAAAAATAGACGCGCAAAGTATGCCAGTCGGTCTACACAATAGCGGTGACGTCATTTTAGGCGCCTCAGTAAAATCCGTTTAATTAGCAGTCGGCATAGACACCGGCGTGGACGTGACCGATCGACTATCAATATCAATCGGAAATCTAAATCTATACCAACTACCTACCGCAGACCGATATATCAACACAGATTTTATCTACACATATTTCGATCGTTTAGAAAGTTGATGCGTCACCTGTCCGATTCATTAGAATGTTATTACATCCTATAAATGTTTATAGTTTGGTGAAAGTTAATTAAGGATTAATTACCCTGGATATTAAATTTAATTAATCTAGGATTAGATTAATTAAATCTATTATAATATATAATTTATAAATTAATTAAATTAATGAATGGATTTAAATTCATAAGGGTATGAATTTAAATCCAATTTAAATATGTTGTTGAGTATAATTTGTAGGCCAATTCCACTAAAACGACAAATTTACGACATTAGCATTTGTCGACAGTCATTTGTGATGCTTTCTACCTATCCTCGGTCCTATTTCACTTCATTGCCTACTTGTCTAAAAGAGGACACCGTCTCACCTATAGTTAAACGGACGTCACTGATAAGCCACGCACACAATCACGCCTCTACAAAAGTGCCCTACGCACACACTAACACTCAGGCACTCAGGCGCCGCCATTACGAGTCGATAAATCGGATCAGCAGAAAACCCTGTTTTTTATGCATGGTGTTAGCAAACGAACAGAAGGGCCACCTGATGGTAAGCGGTCACCATCGCCCATGAACATCCACGATACCAGAGGAAACGTCAATGCGTTGCCGGCCTTTGAAGAATCTATATGCTTCACTTCCAATGTTCCTAGCGCTCCATCCTCTTTTTCTACGTCTGTGCCCTGTGTCCGCGTCGACCATCCGCCTGTCTTGTCGCAATCCCCTTGATTTGCTTCTTCTCTCTCGAAGTGTGAAGTGCCATTAAATAATAGGCTGGTATCTGCCACCAATAAACCCATTGTTTGTCAGTGATCGCTGTTTTTGGACTACACTGAGCTTAAGTACTATCAGATGTAGTGTCACCTTGACGTGCTTGATTAAAAAAAATCTAATAAGGGGGGTTACCACCACCTCTTACAGCAGTATTATTATCATCTTACTTGTACCGATTCCCATACAAAACAAACGAAGAACGATTATAATAATACTGCTCTAAGAGGTGGTGGTAACCCTGCAGATGTTAAGGTATGATGGATCAGCAGTTATTCAAAATCACATACTGAAATCCATCATTATGTAGAAAAACTACTTTTGCAAACATTAATAAATGATAATTTTATACGACATATCTTTGTGATGGCTTGTTTATAGACTCAATAGTACGATTGATGTACTTACAATGCAATCAATTATTTGAAACCAACTTAACATGCAGCAATGCATACAGGCAAGCTATTTGAGACACTAACGGATTGAAATAACTAAGGATTTTTTTACATTAAGTTAGGTTTCAAATTCTTTGCTGACATATAGAGACGCGAATGCTCAAAGGATTTAGTAAAGTTGTCGATATCATTTTCAATATCTTGCAAAAGAAAAATCTGCTAGTACACCTAAAACTATTTTTTTTAGATTAAGATCTAACCTGCTTCAGTGGCTTGGTTGTATTTCGATACGACTACCGTCCTGAGGTCTCTGGTTCGATCCCCGCGTCGGGTAAGGTGATATTGGATTTTTCCATATTAGCCCGGAGTCTGGAATTTGTGCCCGATGTGGCGGTAGGCTCGCCCTCTATCACATCTGGGACGGAACTGAGTTCGGCGAAATGTGGATATTCTAGTTAGCAAGTGCACCTATGCCTACCCCTTGGGGGATACAGACGTGTACTTATATTAAGGCCTAACCCCTCTCATTACTAGAGGAGGCCCGTGCCCTACAGTGGGACAGTAATATTGCAAGGCTAATATTATTTCTATTTAAAACTCCTATTAAATCTGGATTAAATGTAAACTAGCCTAGTAACGTTTTTGAATAAAAAAAAACCCTAAACTCTTTAATGTTACAATCATCATCGTCAGCCACAGGACGTCTACAACTGAACATGTTATTTTGTCATATTATATTCTAATGTCGAGTTAAAACGTCGGTGCGTACGAAACCTAATGCAACGCGGACATGACGCATCGACGAATTTGTATTCAGTGGTATATCGAAACAAAAAAATATTATTATTCTGCTCACCGTACTGTGGAAGAAGGATGATTGACAACACATTAGGAAGGTAAGGCTTGTACATTTGCTCATGCTGATCACTGTCATGTTGGTACCACTGCGTGAGGAATACTGATGAATTGTATCAAACCGCTACGCTTGATGCCAAACGTAATGGAAAATAAACAATTATTTAACCATTTTCTAATACGTGGAATGGATGGGAATCATCACAGCGTATCTGGCTTTGTAATCTTTTGTTTTAGAAAACGCCATGTCAATTTTATTTGTCATCAACTATACTAATATATAACTCATAAGCCAACGTTATCAGCGAGCTCGTATAGGCTTATAAAGCGTTTAGAAATAAAATACTATGTAATCACAGGATGAAGAAGACAGTAATAAATATGGATCTTTTTTTCAAGCTGCCCTTATATCGGGGAATAATGTGGGGTCGACGCATCACACCTTTACAAGCATGTTACAGAAAGGATTCGGCTTCGTATTTACAATTATAAACATGGATGTTTAATGTAAATATCAACGAAAGGATGAACTTGGAATAAATTTGTATTTATGGTAGGAACCACTGCAGTTGCACACATGGGTGATCAGTTCACTTTTTAGAACTATTTCATCCTATGAACCTGGCTTATGACTTGTTAATAGTCATGTAAACCCAAGCAACAGACCATTTGAGAGGGCAGTAAATCAGAACCGTTCACTCAATTGAACTTAGGAATTGAACATAAACTCATACCGAGGACGATGATGTAGGTACACGAAGGTTAAACGCTTGTAAAACCATTATTATCACCGTTATCTTTAAAATACCAGCCCATTATTACAGTGTCTTTACCTCAGAACCTTGATCTATTGTATTTAGATTTTTAAAGGTAAAAATATTCAAACAATATTTGCGTCACCTCAAGTTAGCGGGTGGTAATTTTTGCTACAATAACTGTGCATAATCATGACTAACTTTTGTATTTATTTCCTATGTAAACATTATTGAGACTTTCACCTTAACGCCATAAAAATACGGTTCATAATTAAAATGGTCCATTTTTGCATCAGAATTCCTTTTGCTTATCATGCGGTCAAGTGAACAATAATTTATCGCCGTCTTTGCGAAGTAATTGCGTAAATCATCCATTTATGACACTCAGACCAAAGACAGTTTTGTGTTCAATGCAATAATCATGAATGCACGGTTTTATTTCTATGAAGAACATAAATATTGCGTTTTTGAGTCTTTGTTATGACAATTAGTACTCCTTGGTAGTCAGTTTTTTGCAATTCTGAAATGGTCACTCATTTTGCCAGTTATGTAATTTGCAAAGCAGGTAACATTTTTTAGATTTTTATAATGTTTACCACATACCTTTCAGAAAAATACACAGAAACTAAATATTCGGTTTTTCCTGTAATCTGCGAGGCTCGAATTTTATCAGTAATTGATCATCATTATACGACATTTTCATGATTACCTGTTATGAGTTATGACAAGGATGTCAATTATAATAATTATCATAGAAAAATGCAAATTTCTTCTTTTAAAGCTGTATTACACAATGAAAGGTAGTGAAATTAAATATACGAGAGTTAACGGAATTTGAGTTGTCCACAGACTTCCAAAAAGGATAAGGTCCTCAATTCGTCTATATTTTTTTAATGTATGTTACGCGATATCTCCGCCAAATGTGAACCGATTTTCAAAATTCTTTTTGAGTTCGATAGAGCTTGTTTCAAGGGTGGTCCCATATGAATTTACTTACGGTCGGATTTGAAGTCGGTCTGTTAAGTTTTAAACTTGTGATTATTGCTTAGTTATTTTGATTAATTTAAAACTGACATGGCGTCAATGTATTGTTGTTATATATTGTCATAATTAACTACTTTAACTTTTATTACATTAAAGCTTCATAACTAACATTCACGTGTGCCCCTTACTTTAACTTAATAGTCCTAATTTCACTGAAATAAAACTATTTTTACGGATTCTATCACGATTTGGTTCAAATTTCATTAAACACTAACTGGTAGTACACACTCACAGCTTGTAAATCTATGTATCAACAAATAAACTATAAAATCATTTTAAAGCCTAAAGACTTAATTAGCCGTCTCGGCGGGGCACTGCGCACGCGCGCCGCGTGTTATCTTATCTCTTGCGCTTGAGCACGATTCGCGAACAATGAACTACGTGTACAGAGTTTAATGGAAGCGCCCTTTGGTTGATATACACCCACAGTGTACGTGAGCCTCATTGAAAAGGTTCTTACTGGACTTACCACAGACCACTGGCGATCAATTTTTTTTTATAGCAGAGGCTGGCCAACGAGTCGCTGGGTCACCTGATGGTAAGTGATTTCCACTGTCCATAGGCACGCACGACACAAAAAGAATCATGGATGCGTTGCCGACCTAAAAGGAGGGGAATATACATTGGGAAAGGTAGGTGGGAATTGAGCCACCATGATTTCTATTCACTTGACGTCTAACGGCATAGGTACCTCTGGAAAATTATTTTTCTACCAGCCTTTATCCCACTCGAATATGCAGTCAGACAACATACCTTCAAGCACGGTTGCAGAAAGGATTCGCGTATTTACGACCGACTACCTTGTATCAATCCTCCATTGGACTAATCGTGTTGGGAAAACAGAAATTGGTAAAAAATATTAACGTTTTTTTTAAATAATTTTCATTAAACCTACCACAATGTCGACGTGATTTCTTAGCTTAAACTGGGAAGTAAGATTAGTAGACCTACTCCTTTAGAAGAATGGATACCTTTTCTTTAATAATGATACAGGTGAATTTGGCTAGCAATGGTTTATCTGTTATGGGAATTTCAATTTAATTTGTGCCCGATAAGGCGATAGGCTTGCCCCCTATCACATCTGGGACGGAACTAAGCTCGGCGAAATGTGGGTGTTCTAGTTCGCTAGTGCGCCTCTGCCTACCCCTTCGGGGATACAGGCGTGAGCTTATGTTATGTTAATTTAATATGTTATTTATTATGCAAATAACTTGACAATGCATACGAAATACGAATAAAGCTGTACTCTTAAGTGTTATTTTTTTTTACAAATAAGGTCTTAGGAATTCGCTTAATATGATGATAATGTGTTTATTTTGGTACTGTCATCATCATCATCATCATCATCAGCCATAGGACGTCCACTGCTGAACATAGGCCTCCACCAAAGATTTCCAGATCGACCAGTTGGAAGCGGCCTGCATCCAGCGACTTCTTGCGACCTTGGTACTGTATTAATATTAAAATAAACAAATGTATTAAAAAGACTCATCTGTACACTTTAATTCCATAAAATGGAGCTCCGACTGCGCGGGAGTTGCCAAGCTTGATATTGTAGACGTGAGGATTTATGGTCACGGTCCATGTAGCTTAATATTATAATACACTGTATTTTTAGTCCATTTGACTCATAGTTGTCTTAAACGATGCAAGTCCTGCTCATACTGTTGCAATTTCCATTGTAAGATGTTTATTAGCATTAAAGGTGCGTTCAGTTTTTAATTTTACCTTCTTATACCAATGTACTTTTATTGTTCTTTAGGCCAGTACTTTTGTTTACAGAAGCGGTTTGAAGAGTCATCAATGAGAAGCAAAGTGTGACCAGTTTATAGGAGGAACGCAAATTCAAATCCAACAAAGCGAAGAACAGACAGCCTCCGTGGCGCAGCGGGCGAGTAACCGGCTGTGAAGCGAGAGGCCGCGGGTTCGATCCCCGCACCGAGACAAATGTTTGTATGGCCTACAGATAGTTGTTTCGGGTCTGGGTGTTGTGAGACCGAAAGTCTCTCGTGGTTCCTGATTCCCATGACACAAGATTCGATCTTAGTGTGGGGTCAGGACTATGTATGTGACTGTTGGGTGTTATTTATTTATTTATTTATAATTAAAAACAAAGAAACTTTATTTAGACAACACTTGAGACCAGCCGTAAACAACGAAAATTAAGATTAGAGGACATAAGCCCTATTTAAATTATCATGCGGAAAATAATGCCAATGTTATGTCCATAGTGATGGCATCGTGAGATTATTATGAAATAATATAACGCGGGCTTGTACCTGAAATTTTCTTGTACCCGTATCGTCAGCTCTGCAGAAATAAATCTTCAAATTAATCTCAGTTATAAATAGTATAGTAAAACGATGTGCGTCGACGTCGAAGCCGCTGGGTGGGTGAGCCTAGCTAATTAAGATAACTCAATATATCCACCCGACGCGAAATATGGGTGCGCGCACGCAAAGATAGATAGCTTCGTGCGACCAGATTTCACGGTGCGGCAAATTGTTCCCTGACATAATATAAAGGTATTTTACTGAAGATTTTATTCAAGTTTAAAGACTGGACAGTCACGGTGGCTTAGTTGTATTGCCGGCGCGGTACGACTACCATTATGAGGTCCTGGGTACAATCCCCGGGTCGGGTGATATTGGGGTTTTCTCTCGATATCAGCTGCTGCTCAAGCTGGAATCTAAATTATGTAAATTTTGTGGATTCAATAAATATTTGATTTGATGATCCTCGAAGTCTGGAATTTCTTTCCGATATAAAATATAAGAAAATAATAATTATAATATAGAAATAGAAATTTCACTGGAAACGGTCAATAGTGATTTAAAGTTGTTGCATTTCGTATGAACAGTGATCCCATATCAAATTTTATTATTCCAAGGGAAGTTATAATAATATTGTTTACTTGGTATTGGTATTCTGAGTGTAATCTATGGATTGTTAATTGTTATTAATTTAGCAGAAAATGAACATATTCACATAAAAAATATACTTAGGCGTCAGATGCAATATCAATTTTAAAATGTTATAATGTCGTTAAAGATACAATGAAACTGCCAGCAACAGATTACGCAATTCTCTACAATCCAGAATAATCTTAACAAACCCGGTGTAACATGAAAACACCTAATTAAACTAGTACCAAAATCCGATATCGGGGCATCTCGACGTCACGAAGCCCGAGCCACCTAATAAAGTGAGTCTCACGTTCCTAATTAGATCGTTAATTATAAGCCTTTCATGGCAGCCTTAATTTCAACATAAAACACTACCTTGGAAACCATTTTTGACCGGATTTTGTTACCGTGTTTACTTTGTTTTTTTTTTTTAGTGAGCGAATTGATTTACTGTTATAAAGTGTGGTAGGTAATAGTCCATTATGAAGGGTCATCCCTTCATAATGGACTGTTGTGAGTATAATCTGAAAATAAAACTAGTTTTTACAGATTGTATTACGATTTGTTTTTATTTATAGTCACGACGTTTTAAAAGTTTTGAAGCCTCATGGTCACATTTCAGACTGAGGTGTAGGTCGAACAAAATGTTAGTGTTACAATATCTATATCCAAATAGACATATAGCGGTATAATCCGTAAAAAGTCGTTTTATTTCAATGTGTAACATTCGCCTAAACTTATGAAATGAATATGTAAATATGTAGGTCTAGTTCTTTAGTTCATGTATTGATTTATTTACGGTATAATAAAAAAGATAATTGTATTTAATTATTATAATTTATTGCTTATATAGTCTGAAGTTGTGTTTATTATTTAAAAGTTATGTGGTTATCAGTACTAAACGTCAATGAAGATAGACAGCATAATATATAATATTGTAATAAGTGAATTTGAATGTTTTTATTTGAAATTATTCAACTGATTTACTACTTGATGTTGGAAAAAATTACGATTGTACTGATGCGCGAGCAGGAATAATTTGGACAATCGTATTCGTATCGAGCTCAATGCGCGTCTACGAAATTTGTATGAAATATTAGCCAAACGTCAAGAGTGCGCATAGACCAGTAGCCCGAGCACGAAAAACTAATGTAAATGTAAACTCGCTGCGCACTGATGACATTTGATTAATATTTCATACAAATTTCATAAACGCGCATCGAGCACGAATACATTTACGGTTGTCTGAAATTTTCCTGTTCGGGCTGCTGGATACGAATACGATTGTCAAAAATATTCCTGCTCCGGTCGATTGAGTCAATGATATGTAGAGCCCTTATTTAGAAAATAAATGTTTGTAATTTTCTTATAGTTTTAACACTGGAAAGGAGGACTGAAATCTCTCTCATATAGTGAAGTTAGCTATTCCCAACAATGGCAATATGATATCCCCTTACGTCCTAAGCACATTTAATAACAATACATAATGCAGTGTTAAATACAAGACGCTTGTTCCAAAAGGACTAGCTAATACGCTCGAGCAAATAGCTAAATAATAGCAGTCCCTCTCCAGGTGGACTCGAGCCATTACTCTTGCGGTAATCCGCCAAACACACCCTGATTTATGTGGGCCCTACGACGGACCGCCAAATTTAGGTGCTTTATAAAAAATGGAGCTTAGTTTCTTGAGTTATAAATAATGTTAGAAATCCCCCATTAGGGTTTGGTCTCGGTGACTGAATGTGGTGATATTTCTGGTCATATGTAAGAATGCTGAGGGTTATTGGTAGTCTTCAAATGTTTTCATGGTTAATTTTTTTTTTATAACAGCAGCGATAGCTCAGTTAGGTGTGGTACGGACTGCTGAGACTAGTGTCGTAGGTTTGAGACCAACCGCAAAATGGAGCATACACTTCTGACTTTTCTATGTTAAGTGTGTTTTTATTGTGAAATATCGCTTGCTATAACAGTGAAGGAAAACATCGTGAGGAAACTTGCATACCCGACAATTTCACAAGAAATAAATAATTATACATAGTACTAAATACCAATGTACATATAATTTGTGACCGATATGGCGCGCCCCGTATCACATCTGGGACGGAACTAACGGCGAAATATGGGTATTCTAGTTCGCTAGTACGCCTTTGCCTACCCCTTTGGGGATACAGACGTGAGCTTATTTTATAAATTATATTCTGCACAGTAGACCAAAAACAGTTTGAAAAAATTCGTACATTTTTAGCTGTAAACCAAAGCTAAATAAAACGGTGCTAAAATTTAAAAAGCCTGCGTCAGCCTAGAAAACATTGTTTTACATATTTCGCTTGTAAATATACGCAGGGTATAAATAAAGTTGAAAATTGTGTAGCAAAAGAATCGAACCTCACATCCCGTGGCGGCCTCGCATCCAAACTTCCTGTTTGGCACGACACCACGGCTACTTTTCTCAATACCGAAGCTGTTTTATTCAAAAGTACGTATGTTTGTACGTACTTCCATGCCAATTTGCTTAAAGGATAGATAGATAGACATTATTATGATTTTATTGCGTTTAATTAAGTAAACATTAGTATTAATTTGCTTGTTAATTATTGATAAAGTGGCAGGAAGTTTTAGTAGGGTGTTTTCTAACACATTTTACCCGAGAGGATCCTCAAGAATGGGATTGACGTCAAGTAAGTAGCCGCTTGTAAGAACTAAGCCAAATCCTTTCTGTAACATGTTTGAAAATGTGTTCCATCCACATTGTGTTGGCATCAGGGCAGGTGGTAAGATGTTTTCAATCCAGAGAGAGTACACACCAGTCAGGCAGTTGTTCGTAAAACGAAGTCAAATCTTTTCGGCAACGTGCTAGGACACGTGTGATATGTCGACCCCACATTGGTGTAGGATAAGTGTACGTGGAAAAAAATTATGTGATCTATAATTATTTAATATAATATTTTTATCTTTCAGGTAAAAGCCGACTTTATAATGTATTTCACTGAAATAGCAGAATTATAATAACCTCTTCGTTCAGTGGCTCGAGCAGGAAAATTTCTGACAATCGTAAATGTATTCGAGCTCGTTGCGCACTGATGACATTTGGTTAATCATTATCATCATCATCATTAGCCATAGCCATCATAGGACGTCCACTGCTGAACATAGGCCTCCCCCAAAAATTTCCACATCGACCTGTTTTGGTTAATATTTCATACAAATTTTATAAACGCGCATCAAGCTTGAATACATTTATCATTGTCAGTCATGCTTGGCCCTTGCCTGTATATAAATCCAAGTCGGCGTATTACATAATATTCTCCAACTTCGGAGTATATTTTTAAAGCAGAATAGTTTTCAAAGTTCCATTTTGGTAATTAGTGTTTATAATATTTCATTTTATACAAGTCGAGTGTTATGTTGAATGCAGTATGATTCAATTCTTATTTAATATTGATATATTTTCACGGTTTTCGTATTCCTAAATTTTAACTACAGTATGCTTATTATTTTTGGTCCAATGGTGAATAGAACAGTATTACAGTAATGAGGTTTACCTTTAAACCCTTAACCTTTTAAAACTGTATTATTATTTAATTAGTTTGATTTTTTTTTCATAATACTTGTCTACATATCTCTGTCATAATATGTGTTTATTTGATGTACAGGAATGTATAGCTAAATAAAATTAATGAGTGAAATAAAAAATATATAATATTGTAACAGAATTTTATTTAATGCAGATCCATCTCGCACTATAGCCGATATTGTACAAAAAAATTATAATATCGCTTTCCATTCATATAGGTAATGATAGGTTATATTATATTACACAACTTTTCACACAAATACAATCATGAAACACAAACATTTAAATCATTTTCTACGCTAGAATCCCTCAAGGTTTAAGTATTCCATTCGTATTTCTATATTTATTTATATTACATTACAATAAATTGGGCCTACCTATTTACGTATGTCAAATGCTTCGTTAAGGACAAAATTTACGTATTACATTCATGAGCACGTTTCCGAACTAAATTAATGTTTTAATAACACAATCAACTTGTTATTTCAACATGAGAATTGCCAACATGCGACGTTTAAGTCCAGTTACTTTAAATATACATACAACAAAATTTTCATACCAGTGAAGAAGCTTTATAAATAATATAATATTTACAATATGTAACAAATTTTAATAAAACTCAGCCCAAGATTCTTTCAGATGTGCAGTTATAAAGTGCAAAAAATATTTTCCATAAATAATCATTAAAATAATCAAGGAACTATAAAGAGGTAATACGACAAATCGATTAATCAAAATGAATTTGGCACTTCGAAAGGCGACAATAAAACAACGTAAACCGAAAGAATCTCGACCAAATTTTATTCGTACACCTCTAGGTATCATAATGAAGAAAAATTACGTATATGTTTTATAGGAATCCAAAAATATTACCACTACTTGTATCTTAAAATAAATTACATTACACCTTACGCTTTTAATTAGCTATTCGTATACTGGGCACAACTAGTTTTGATTCATGTCATTTTTAAGTGACTATAGGTAAACTATTTGTCTAATAATAAGTTACTCTATAGACTAATAAATGGAATATTTTTTCGTACTAAAGCTTTTGAAATTACGTATAGACAAGAGTACATGACGCTGGCTGGATAGCCTTAAATATCCCCCGAATTGAAATATTGCATTAACCGAATTGTATTCCACTAGCTTAATACATAAATGGCGTAAGCGTCACGTTTCCAAAATTAGACTGGCGGTTAATATGCAACGAAGGTAGGTATCACTTTTTGTTTAAACTTTTAAGACGTATACAGACGTTGTACATCAGATTTCTGTTACAAAATACATAATACACTAATCTTAATCATATTTACAATATAAATTATTCCTTATAATATCTCAATGATTTGTTTATGCTTGATAAAATATACTGATAATTTCCCCGATTTCAATCAAAATAATCTCATGTTTTTAGATCATCCCGTTTCTAGACATTGAAGCTTTGTGGATGTGTATCTAAATGTTTATTTAACTTAATTTGCTTTTGAATTTGTAACTTTTAAATAAATTAGACTCTACGATACATTCATGGCAAGCGCGTCATCTACGCACGTAGGTATACATCGAACTCGCGATATTGTAAGTACAGATTTACAATAAAAATAAACAAGAATAGTAACTATAAAGAGCTGTAAACCCAGGCTGGGTCGACACCGCGTTTTGGCAGATAAAGTGCGATTTCGAGTGAGCGATAGTGGGGCACGATTCGCACGATAAATAAAAACAATTCCATTTGAAGCTCGGAGCTGCGGCACGGCGGCCGCGTCCCGTGTACCTCAGCAGGCGTTCAAGATTTATACACGGAGATGCGGAACAATATATCACGGCACAGAACAACGTGAACTCGACCTATTCCTAGCAGCCACCGTCCCGATGCAACATGATAGCAGATCAGCCCGACAGATAGCGACAGCCTCGCAACTAACGCCATGTTGCCTGAACGATAACCGTGCGCTTCTAATGGCACCGACCGAACTCCCTTTGTCTCCCGATTGCGTAACCCCCGCTAATTAAATATTTATATGTTACGAATTAACATAATATATTCATACACAAGTGAAGCTAAACGATAAATAAGCGAAGATCGAACAGCGTATTTTTCATCCGAGCTTCATATAATTTATGGCCGACGATGATATCGCGACTGGTTCTTTTATTTGTGAAATAGTGATACGCGGAGTGTGCTCGGTAAGCGTTACTAACGGGAAATTTTGGCGATAAATCACCGGCACTCGATTGCCTAAGCGTTCATGTGGGCCAGTATAAAAATTTATTCGACAGTCGATTTTGATATCTTGATCTCGCGACGTATACGCGACGAGGCATGCGGAGTCGAGGGACAACGCGACGTGAGTGAAACACTTTGACACCCATGTTATTCGTACGGAGCGCGCTGACTTACGTATCGTCGCCTCGAGAAGCGGTTTACCATAATTCGAACTTATTGCAAAGATACAAGTCACGTCGCAGGCCATCCCGGGGCACTTGCACAAACAAGTTTATCTCCCCCAACCCCTACCAAGCATCGACAACGCTTTACACGCGACGGCGACCTGAAACAAAAGGA
The DNA here is from genome assembly GCA_036417725.1 of Clanis bilineata. Classification (NCBI taxonomy): domain Eukaryota; kingdom Metazoa; phylum Arthropoda; class Insecta; order Lepidoptera; family Sphingidae; genus Clanis; species Clanis bilineata. The sequence goes on from CM071142.1 coordinate 6,584,291, forward strand.
AAGCGAAATTAATTAAAATGCCAATCACAAAACAAAATTAAAGCTCTTCGGGAATTAATCACAAGCAAAACATTGCAAACTTCGAACCGCAGAGTTAATAAATTCCGTAATAGTTTATCTCTATCTATATTTTATTGACTGGAAGCTCGTACGCATTTAAAATCTGAATGCACTGCAATAATTCATTACAACGAAAATGTTCTCATAAACGAATGACGATTTCAAATGCAAATAATTTCACGGGAGCCCCATGGGCATGTAAAAACAAAAACTCGATTTTCTAACATTCTAACATTATTTATCGTTTACGCTTACGAAACGATTTCTTTTTTGTACAATTTAAGTTAATTTCTAGCGTAATGCGTATTTGATAAAAGGCCGTATCTCTGGCAGGCAGGCTCCGTCGAGCCGGCTCTGAAATTAAGATGTAACATGATGCGAGAACGAGCAAGAGCTGCTAGATTTATTGCTATACCACTTTGCATATGCTGATTTACAAAGACGATGGAACTACTACCGAGTTGTTGCGTGTGTGCCAACGATATAAGTGTGACAAGTAAATGCAAACGCTGGCAAGGAATTATCAAAAGTGATGTTCTTTTGTAACTTGTTAACGCTCTCACGTAATATCTAACAAGAAGAAAATTACTATGGTTAGTAAATTAGTATGTGCAACAATGCGGCTATGAATGGTTAGTTGTTAGCAAAACATGACGTAATTACTTAATAACAAAGTTGAGGCTCATCAACATTATGAGATCGCTATATTTATTTTAATAGAACTACCTATTATAATGTTCACTTTTAATAAATAGTAATTTGTTTATTTACTTTATTAATAAAAATAAAAATAACTCGATATTACATGGGTGGCGAAAGTTTACTTCATGTAAGAGAAACATTAATAGTCAGCTGCTTCAAAGGTAATAATTGTTTTAACCTATAATTTAAGATACCTAGCATTTCATTATAACATATTATGAAGTACTTAAACATGACGTTCGAAACAGTTTGTTGCGTGGCTATATTTAGACACCGAAGCTACAGAAATTAAAAACGGAACAACGAACGTCCTGATGCCCATAGTTTTGACTCAAGTATACTTGTAAAGCGTTTTGGATTGTAAATAAATTAAATACAGGAAATTATAAAAGTAAATTAAACTATTTCCTCAACTTTAGTGAAAACATCTCGACCTAGTGTATTGTATTGGATTTCATGATAAATAATTTTCGCCGCCGAAACCAGCGTTACAAAAAGTAATAAATTAACGTTCAGTCAGCTCAAAACAAGCAAGTAGTTCAAATTATTGAAATATTTAAAATTGTGCTACAAAATTAAATAAGCAGTACATAAGTATACCCTTAAGCAGTAGGAATACTAACCGCACTTTAAATAACAAAGCACTGAATAGCACTGCACTGCGCTTGTCATCCTAAGACATTAGATGTTAAGTCTCATAACACCCAGTAATTGCACTGACAATAGCCAGTACCATTATATTGGTAGCATCAGCTCTATAGAGATACGCGGTTGCTGATGTTGCCCATTCGCGGCGCTACGGGCGCGAGAGGGACGACTGTCTGGCGGTCCACAGTCAGCAGAAAGAAACACATAACAGAATCTCTCGCGGCCTTTGCTACGAGTCAAGCGCTTAGCTCAGCAATCGTTGGTTGCAATTTTAAATCTTATTATTTGATTTTGATTTTTAAATATATTACGTTGTAATTTTACTTATAATACTGTTGACGATCTAGAGAGTTTAAATGACTAATAATTTAATCTTCAATGATTCAGAGATGTAACTTTTAACAGTTTATAACATTTGCTCAAAATGAACCATACAAGACGATTGTTCTAAAATATTTGCTGATAATACTATGTGCCTACTTAAGTTAATTTGTGTATTCATCATCATCTCAGCCTATCGCCATCCATTGCTGGTCGCTGTATTCAATTGACTTATATTATTTCGAAAAAGCTTGAAAAGAACTCTTATTACGGAGACAACATTGTGTAACGAGCAATGTAACAAAAAGTTAGAAGCACAAAAAGGTTCACGTACGACTCCTAGTCAAGGAAAGTAGGTAATAAAGAAAAAGGACGCCAACCGAATAATTGATACGATTATGTGTTACTTCTGCAAACGAGACGCAGTAAGGGCGACACCATAGTAAAAGTGTTAAAAATTATATTATTTAACACCATGGACGTAAGGAAAAAGAAGGACACCATCTCGCCTATAGTTAAACGGACGCCTCAGATACGCTACGCACAGACGTGCGCTTCAAACGTGCCAGTACAAAAGTGCCCAACGCACATACACGCCACGTGTCGATAGATCGAATAGGCCGAAAACTTTGCTTCACTTCCAATGTTCCTAGCGCTCCGTCCATCTTTTTTTATGTCCGTGTTTAACACATCGATATTATTTATAAACATGACATTGTTGACAGTTAAGGACGTTTATGATAGCAAAATATTTGATTCAGTATTTTATTATTTAGAATTTTAATTAATCTATGTCTAAATAAAGGCCGCGGTCAAAGCCCCGCGCGACAATCATCCTGAAACCTATTTTCGCACGTGGTTCAGTATGAACACAGCTCGAAGAACAATGGAAGAAGGGCGGCGGGCGCTCCGTCAAGTGCGAGAGACCATAAATCCAACAGGACGCGCAATTTGTTGAATTACAACATGCGCCAGCCAGCCACCGGTCCGACGCAAAATTAGCTCCCACAGAGATAAATTGACGGCGGCCCGCTAAATAAATTATTTGGGAAAACCGAGAAAAAACGGGCGTCTTCTCTTGATAAGGGTTGAGGCTACGCCGTGCAAATAATGAATATCGACCGCTAGGCTCGTGGATAGGCGATATCTGTTTTTTGATGATTGTACATGTTGATATCAACAAAGCTACTAATCTTCTACCTGCCCTTATCCCACTCCATTGTGGGGTCAGCAAGTACTTTTTCAAGCTTGTTGCAGAAAAGATTGGACTCTATTTTTAACGACCAACTGTCTGCCTGAATTTAACCACCTTTGGGAAATGATTAAAATATGTAGCGTATATAAAAATATTTTGGAGATTCGCCGTCATTATTTATAACTTATATCAGTAGCCCTAATACCTACAACTTAGTTTTGTCATTTTTTATTTTTCGATAACGGTTACGTTTTGTTCACGGACGGAAAAAAAAGATGGACGGAGCGCTAGGAACATTAAAAATGAAGCAGGGTTTTCGGCCCATTCGATCAGTCGACGCCATTACGTGTCAATAGATCGAATGAGCCGAAAATCCTGCTTCACTTTTAATGTTCCTAGCGCTCCGTCCATATTTTTTTACGTCCATGGTTTCGTTGCACATTTCAGTTCGTTGTAGTTTCTCCGAGAGGCACTGTTAGTCAAAAGAACAGAAACAACGAAAACTATTATTGTTATTATAAAGTGTGGAAACTCGTCCTAAGGGCTTAAATTTCCACTTAAAAGCATTCTCTTCTTTACTATTTTTTGTCGAACTAGAGCTTCTCGATGCTCATGTAGACAAAGAAAACCTTTCATATTCAAATCTTTTAGCTGACCTGATCAGTGACGGTTATGTTAATTATTAACAAATTCGTAAAACACATGATGTTTAACTTAATACCAAGAACAAATATAAATCTTAAGGCTTATAGCTTATCACCTATTCCAATACGAGACGCATAAAGCAATTTTTTAAGCAAGGGTTGTATCACACCCTTTTTTTCAGCGGGATTAATCTTAGTTGTATATTCGAGATTTAGGCGGCAATAAGAAAGACGCATAGGTAGGCTTACAAAGGGAGCGGGATGGCAAATTGTCTCAGATTTCAACCCTCCGCATAAGGATTTTATTACATTCGTTAACGCAAAAAAGATGAATGTATAAATACTTTATTTGTATGCAAATCATTTAAGGGTTACTGTGGGATGTATCTTTTGTTATTGCGAAAATAATTTATGTAATCAGAAGTACTCAATTTGTTGCTTTGGGTTAAGTTTATAAAGCTTTATTGGAACTATTGAGAAAACGGAATGGCCAAACGCTACTCAACTTAAACGGCTACTTACATTGATTTTCGACATACAATTTTGACAGATAAAGCGACCTCAAACGAAATAAAACGACCTTAAGTGTATGAGCATTTCGCGGTTAATCTTCAAAATAAAGAATATTGAATCAATTATTAGAAATGTAATGGGTAACCAATAAAATCATCAGACAGTTTTCAGCTTTAAAATCAGTAAAAAATAAAAACAGGCAAATAATTATTAAAATTACTACTAATAAATGGGATGCACGCCGACTGGGAACTTACACCGAAACTGTAATCGGAAGGAAATTAAAAACTTCGCCTTAGTGGGGCACCCTCGGCGTACCTGCGCGGAGAGGCCATCAATTCATCCCCACCCCACGACCACGTGACATGTGCTCGATACGCCATTACTGAACCTATTGTTGGGGATGGAATTCCCTTATCAAAAAATGTCGGCCATCATGATGTGTTAAGATTTTTTTAATACTAGCAAACCGATATTCGTTTAAAACGGTTGTAAAAGTTTAGTTATGAAACAATTTGTTCATGAAATATTAAGCAATAATAATATTAATTTATTTTTAATTCATATTATTAAAGACATACATTTTCCCTCCCATATTAAACAGAGATATAGGGCCTTACTTATAAACACTGTTTAACTGAGCAAATGGTAAAGAATAGCCTGTCCCTTTTATTTTCAAACAATGTAACACAAGGAAAAAAGTGACAGGCTATTCTTAACCATTTGCTCAACTAAACTGTTTTTATAAGTAAGGCCCATAATTGTGTGGGCTTGTATGATTAAATTTCGAAGCTTAAGTATGTTGGTAAATGCTAATATATTCGTCTGTAACTACTTTGATGTAACTTCGATGGCTTTGCAGTCTTCGTGGTCACGGGTTGGACTGACGACTGACCACGAAGACTGCAAAGCCTTCGAAACGTCGGGAATAAACATTAAAACCAAATCGTGATAAAATCCGTAAAAATAATTTTATTTCGCTGAATAGCATTCGCGTAAACTTAAGAAATCAGTATAGACATCGTATACTAATATTATAAATGCGAAATTTTTAATGTATGGATGTTTGTTAATCAATCACATCAGAACGGCTTAACGGATCTGGATACAATTTAGTACAGATAGATTATAGTCTGGAATAGCACATAGGCTACATTTTATTCCCGAAAAATATACGATAGATTTGTAAAAAAATTTACGCGAACAACGTCCTAAGGTTGCCTGGAAGAGATCGCTATTAGCGATAAGGCCGCCCATTGTTACACTTAGCTTTTGTTTATTGCTTTCATTATACCTTGTAATTTGTATGTGGTGTACAATAAAGAGTTAAAATAAAATAAATAAATAAAATAAACGTCGCGCTCAACAGCTAGTCAGTCTAACATGAACGTCTAATGTCTTGGTACGAAATAAATTCAATTCAATTCGAGTATACCCAACTGATGATATTAATATTAAAAGGGTGTGTAGAAGATATTTTTTGCGCGGTGTTCCGCCCCCCGTTCGGCCTCATTTATCAGGATTTTGGACGGCACAGGCTAAAATTTTGGACGCTTTAAGCCGCGCGTAAATTTCAGAAAACATGACACAATGTAAAAAATCTGGCCAAAAAGTTAAACTAAACATTTACATTTATACAATTACGTGAAAAGGACATGCTTTTAATATGAGAGATTCCGCCGAAAAAATATTTACACTTGACTTGTTCGTTACAGGGTTTTAAAAATATTTAATAGGAGAAAATAATTAAGCCTTTGAAATTTTGTTAAACTACCTTTAGAATGTAATAATTTTGATATATTAATTCTACTAATATTATAAACGTAAAAGTTTGTGAGTATGTGTGTATGTTTGTTACTCTTTCACGCAAAAACTACTTGATGTATTTTGATGAAACTTTACAGTTATATAGATTATACATCAGAATAACACATAGACTACTTTTTATCTCGGAAAATAAATTTTATCCCAGAATAAATTTCACGCGAACACAGTCGCGGGCAACAGCTAGTCTTTAATATACCATAAATAGAGTTACAAGATTTTTTTTTCTACCTGACTTTATCCCACCTTAATGTGGGGTCGGCGCAACACACTGTTCAAGCATGTTTCAGAGAGGATTCGGCCTAGTTTCTACGACCGGCCACCTCCCGACGTCAAACTCCCATGAGGGATCCAGTCCCGGGCAAATTAAATTAGAAAATTTGTTTTGCCCGCCCTGGGAATCGAACCCCGGACCTCCCGATCGACATCCCATACATACCGCCACTAGACCATGGAGGCGACTCAAGAATAACTAAATTAAATTGACTTTAATTTTCTAATACTTTATCACTCAGCTTCCCCACATACACAATTAGATGTATAACTATTCCAACGTCATGTATATCTGGCCGCGGCCACATCCCCAACCATAAATTCTCACATATCTATCAAGTCGTACCAATTTACACGGAAGTTTTTAAAGCACGTAACTCATTGCGCGCGTAGTTTGTCGCCATATTGAACTTTCACACTGCTATATATTAATTTTATTTTTGGGCTCACTAATGCGGTCGACGTGCTCAGACTACGTTTTTTTATTCGTGCTATTTATTTCCGTAACACTTTGTTATGTGCCACTATTAGTTCGAGTATGCAACTGTACAGGCTATTTTAATCCGAGTCGGAAATTATTCCTTTGTAGTGCATGGATTTCTGTTGATAGTGATCACAATCACTAAGATTTTGAGTGGTAGACCCACGCTGTAGACAGTAACGTCCACAGCACGAATGGGTCGACTCGACCGGTTTGATACCACTGTCTCACAGAAAACCGACGTGAAGTGGCAGCTTGCTGTCATATTTCGTTCGGTGAGTGAGATTTCCAGTGGCTTATTTCCCCCCTCTCCATTTCCCAATCCCTTTTCCCTCCGCTCCCAATTCATCCTTTTAGGTTGGCAACGCTCCCATTACTCTTTTTATGTCTTTGGTGTATAAGGGCGGTGGAGATCAATTACCGTCAGGTGACCCATTTGCTCCTTAGCTGGTTTCTGTTATAAAAAAATGAGATAAATATTACTTTTTGTATCACGTTACGGTTCCCAATTCAGTTGGAATAAATTAGTTTACAACGCAAATAATATATAAAGTCTCAGATATTAAAATAATTCAAATTCTTTAGAGATGTTTTTTATCTTGTATAACCACTAAACCCACTATTTTAATTTTTTAAACCTACTATTTGAAGTAAAATTAAATGTTTTAGTCGTTTGAAAAACTACACGAATACAAAGTCAAGCATTTAAGTGAACGAAAAATTGATGAATGTTTAATACTTCCACAAAAATGAAAGCTATAACACAAAAATGTTGTTGGCAAATCTCATCGAAAGAAAAAACTATTTAATCCGTAAAGTTTTGTAGGTTGGTACAAGACGATAAATCAGCAGGTCGTCGCGGCGTCGATGCCAAGCAAATAAGATGATACCAACTTGGCAACAACGTGTGTATGCTAAAGAACTTACTAATGTACTTTATTAACGATATCCTCTCATTGTTATCAATAAAACCTTAATCATACATATTGTGCCTTTTCTTTCTACCTGCCCTTATCCCACCTCAATGTGGGGTCGACGCAACACACTTTTTCAAGCATGTTGCAGATAGGATTTGGGTTAGTTTTTACGACCGGCCGCCTGCCTGACGTCAACCCCCTATGAGGGATCCCAATCATACATATTATGCCATGGTGCGTTAAGTTTTACAGCGGAAAGTGAGGTGGCTCACTTGATGCTGACGTCCCATGGACATCCACGATACCAAAATAATCATGAATGCGTTACCTACATTAAAAGGAAGGAATAGAGATTGCAAAAAAAGAGATGTAGTTTCTGCAAATCTTTCTCACTCAATGACCGAAACTCGAAACCGGGCTGCCACTCTACGTAGGTTTTTTGTGAGACAGTGGTATCAAAACTGTCCAGCCAGCCTAATCATGTAAATAGCGTGACTCTACCACCCAATCGTTATTACATATGTTCCAATTTTATGACTTTGTAAAATACTTTTACATTCAAATATTACTTATTTGGTGTTTTGTGATATAAATTGAAATTCTGTCACTTATAATCATATACTCACGATAAGTTATAGATATCGTTATAAGAACTAAAACTATTAACTTTAATATATTCCGAGTGCGAGTGCCATGATAGTAATACTATGTTCCTAATTCTATCAGTCATTTCATGCTAAAATGAAAATTGAGCTTCTGATTAATATTATCTTAACTCACGTGTATAGTTATAATATCTATCGACTTTATTGTGAGTGCCAAAAGTAAGGGTAAGCTATTGAAATCTTATATTTCAGTGAAGGTGCAACTCCTTGGCTGTCGTTTGCGCACACCTCGTAAATCTCAGTATGATTTGTAATAAAATCTTGCGAACGACGCCGCGGTCCAGTCACGTCCGTACACACGGACAACGAATATCTTCTTTATATTGATTACCTTGCGTTTATAACTTCAAAATTTATATCCTTGCTCACAAGAATGGAGAAGAAAGCGACGATAAAATATTTTGTACTGCATTGATTTATTATTTAGTGCTGGTCAAAATTACTTAAATGAAAGTTGATATTTAATATCATTCAAATAATAGCTCTGAATAATAATACCCCTTTGAAAACCCCAAGTCCTTTCTGCAACATGCTTCAAAAAGTGTGTTTCGCCGAACTTACATTAACGTGGGATAAGTGCAGGTAGAAAGAAAGAATAATACTTCTCTCATTAGCAGTGATAGCTTAGCATTGGGAAAACAATATTACAATAGTAAAACAATTAAAATTAATCAAAAAAGTGAAACAATTACAACAATTTATTTCACATTGTTAATTTGGCATTATTTTACCATTCTAAAACTATCATGACATACGCTTTTGGTTTTAATTGTTGCTACCTTACCGCACGACACAAAATAGTTAATTTCATTATTCTAAAATAATTATTATTATTGTAAATAACTTTTTGTTTCTTTCTATCTGCCCTTATCCCACCTGATGTGGGGTCGGCGCAACACACTTTTTCAAGTATGTTGCATAAAGATTTGAATTAGTGTTTACGACCAACAGCCTGCCTGACGTCAACCCCTTCTGAGGGATCCAGTCCCGGGAATATTAAATTAGAAAATTCGCTTTGCCCGACCTGGGAATCGAACCCAGGACCTACCGGTCCACAGCCCATATATGCTGCCACTAGACCAAGAAGGCTACTTTTTGTCATTGTAAAAGACTGTAAATAATGTTTTACTTTAATGACACATAACATAAGCTCACGCCTGTATCCCCGAAGGGGTAGGCAGAGGTGCACTAGCGAACTAGAACTCCCACATTTCGCCGAGCTTAGTTCCGTCCCAGATGTGATAGAGGGCGAGCCTATCGCCATATCGGGCATAAATTCCAGACTCCGGGCTGATATAGAAAAATCGAATATAACTTTGCCCCAGCCGGGGACCGAACCCGAGACCTCAGCACGGTAGTCGTACCGAAATACAACCACACTACCGAGGCAGCTTTAATGACGTAAATGTGATATATTAAGGTATAAAATGTTTTCATTCATATAAGATATTATCAAATTATATTTCCACATCAGCAAATTACAATCCTTCATACGATAAAAGATGAGGGCGAACGAGAAAACAATTTTCCGGAGAAAAGATTATATGTAGGATGCCTTCTTTATTGCTCCTAATCACGTGAGCTGACAATAAACTATTTCTCACTTATAATTTAGTGAACACTTTTACTATTTCTTCTTGGAGATATTTGGTTTGTATGAAAAGCAGGGTAAGTTGTGTGTCATATATCATTACAAGAACTCCTCTCGCCTCCTTGGTCTATTGGTGGTATATATGGGCTGTAAACCAGGAGATCCTAGGTTCGATTCCCATGTCGGGAGAAGCAAATTTTCTAATTTTGCCAAGGACTGGATCCCTCATATGGGGTTGGCGTCAGGCAGGCGGCCGGTCGTAAAAACTTAGCCAAATAATTTCTGCAATATGCTTGAAAAAGTGTGTTGCGCCGACCCTGCAGGGGTAAGAGCAGGTAGAAAAAAATGGTACACTGTCCGATATTTTTAATTGTCACAACTATAGAACACTTTGTTTATGTTCAGTCTATAGCTTGCTATACTTGAGTTATAAAAATAAGAACCGTGATCATCGATCAACGTCGACGATGCTCGTTACCGAAATCACGTTTATCATAGATCACATTTGTCTAAGGTTTTACTTTTATAACCACGCGGAACGGCTTAATGTATTTTAAATACATTGCAAATTAGAACTCTAATAACATAAGTATAGGGTTTAAATTCCAAAAGATGTGGAGAAACATTAAAGCGTTGTTAGGAAGATGATACGGAGAAAAGTCGCGAGCCACACACGACGAATTACGAGTGAACCCGGGACACGGGCCTGAGTTATGTGACCGCGATATATAATGTTTATGAAATATGTTTTATTCTTGGTAAAATCTGAGTGCTGAAGAGGGCGGGGGCGTAGATATCGTATTATCATTGATGCTGTGAGCGATACTCTTTCCACCTTTTTTTCGAAAATAATTTTCGTCAGTATTTTTTTTATATAGGTATGTTATATAAGCTCTATCGAACACAAAAAAATTGGTCCATATATCACGAACCAGACATAAAAAAATACAGAGTAATTGAGGACCTTCTCCTTTTTTGAAGTCAGTCGAAAACACTAAGCGATGCTGTTTTGAAAAAAATGCAGAATGGGTCGAATCGAATGAGATAATACTACTGCCTCAAAAAATCTGACGAGAAACTATAGTTTAGTGTTGCCCTGCATGTGGTAAATTGTTGAATGAATCCTTTTTATTCTTACTTTCCAATAATTACTTTCCTTTGAGATCGTGAAAGAGATTTAATAACTATAGAGAGGGCTATCAAGCCAATTTCACACAAAAATTTATCTCAAACGTAAGTATCGCCATCTACCACGTATTACAATGCGAGGGCACTTATAACAATTTGCACCCTAGAATATTCAAGAATCACATAAGGCAATTTGATTGTCTAAACGTTATTACGCTGGAACGATCTTGAGCGCGTATGTTTCAAATACGATTGAGTGACTTATGACCACGAGGTCACAATTTTTGGATCACAAGTTCCGCGCTGATGTCCCGTCTATGCACTGTTTAATGTCTTTGGAGATCACAAATATTGTGTCCTTGATTGTACTAAGTGGATAATCGTTTACGAGGCGTACCATTTAATATCAGATACCTACTTTTTCCTCAACGTTTGATCTTTTTACCTTACTACTTATCACATCAGCTCAGATATTGCACTGGCGTCTTAACGCTTATCTTTAAGCGGCGTGTCTCTTGAATGGAATGCCGCAAGCCGCCGGTGGGCGACGCGATTTGTCAAAAGGAAAACAAACATCCCAGAAATAGTTTCAGTTGACAAGTTTATAGCGCGCTTTGCTTTCGTCGTCTCCAGCTTTCTGTTACGAAATTATACTAACAGCTACGAACAGGGGCGCGTTTAAGGGATCAACTTGTGTTATAACCCACTGTGAGAGCAGCGTCCTCCGTTTTGTTAACAAGATGAAAATGCATTAAGTTCAGCTAAAACTAAGAAATAGAGTTTCATCAATATAAAAACTGACTGACTGGCGTGGTGAAGTCATATTGGGTATTCCTCACGATCAGCCCGGAGTCTGGTATGTGTGGAAAATTGAGTGTCTGTACAATTTTCAACTCGTGCTATGATAGAGATATTGAATTTAAGAAATAAAAAAAAATTATTAACCTCAGTCACTTTTAAATTGGCCACGACTTCGAAAACACATATATACAAGCATTTCTATGGAGCCTACTTATAAATCCCAATAAATGAAAATATATTTTAAATGCATTTTCAATTCATGACTGTCTATAAAGTAACAAATTTCTGTCCGTTAATTTGACAACAATTACAGCCGAAAATTATCTTATTCAAATGTGTTTTCAATTGTGAAATTGAGAGCCGACTCTGTGTGAAGGAATTTTATCCAACACCAGAACGTTTCCGCTCGCTTCTTCTCTGATTTACATAGCGTGCTACCATTTTGTTTGTGTACAAATCGACCGGAGTCGACGACGATAAAAATGCCGTTTCTCTCAATCAGGAGAAACTCCCCATTTTATTGTTAAATACGGGAAAATATGTCGAAAATGTAGCGTTCTAATGAGATGCTACGAACTACGATATAAATTGTATTAACGAGTTACAATTAATAGTGGATATGAGTTTTATTGTTTTCGTGAACACAAATATGATGACAAGCAATTGTTCATTTATAGATGCAATAAATTATAACATACTAACATAGTATAATTTCAAAGGAAATGGTATATGAAAACTTTTGACATAGTAAGTAATAATCAGTATTCATAGTTTCCAAGTACCAGTCGTCATTTTGGCATATCGTATATCCAATAATTTTAAATATTTTCTACATACCTAAGGTTGTGTATGTTTTGATGAATATACTTTTAGATACTATGTTTTAACTAAATCTAAATAACAAAATCGACAAACAAAAACAAAACAAGGAAATAATAATTGATTAATAGTATATAATTTGTTTTTAACTAACTTCGAGCCAATAAATATCAAAGTTTATTTGTAGAGTACCAAAATATTGATTAGGCAATGGCAATTAAAGCTAATAAGATATCGAGACGCGGCAGGTAGACGATAAATATTAAACAGCTGTACGTACGAGTCCGGACACGTAACTAGTTTCTGTGGGTATTTGTCTAAGCAGAAGCTTGGCAACAGAGGGATGCTGTTAGGCTGGGGGAACTGTTGCGACTCAGGGAGCGACAAAACCATTATAAATAAATACACCCAACAGTCACACACCTAGTCCGGACCCCACACTAGGTATAACCTGTATCGTGGGTGTCAGAGACTATGAGAGACTTTCGGTTTCACAACACCCAGACTTGAAACAAATATCTGTGGGCCACGCAAACATTTATCTCAATGCGGGAATCGAACCCGGGGCCTCTCGCTTCACAGCCGCCTACTCGCCCGCTGCGCCACGGAGGCTGTCTATTCTTCTATTATTTTAATTATAATTTCTACTATAACTTAATATCTATATGGGAGTAATAAACGATGAACATAAAGAATTACGATTTTTTTTAAATATGCAAATTGAAGGCCAAGATATTGTCTATTTTTTAAATATGTATGTAGAAGTATTCTAGAGTTTTTATTGCATGTAATATCATGTGCCCTATGTATCTAGCAGATAGTTATAATAAAATTTCAAGTTCGCACACATTTAAACTTAAAATAATGGCAACATTAAAATAAATATGATTCAAACAATCGTTAATTATAAATTTCACCATGATATTCAAATGGATAACAATTATTATTGTTTCTGCTAATTAATCTATGTGAATATTGCATTACCTTATTCATACAAATTATACATGTTTCATTTTACAATATTATGAATGTATTGAAATATAATGGTGCCAAACAATAAGTTATTTATAAATATAAGTATATTTAAATAATAAACAACAAAGTATAATTATATCTGCTAGGGACATAACCATTAATATTATTAGATAAGTCAATGCAAAACTGTTGATGAACATATATTCGTCTAAGATTTACAAAGAAGTAAAAAATCAAAAGCTGCAATTCATTCGTTCACTTTGACTAATACAAGTACCTATAAGCGATTAAAATAATGATTAGGGGATTTTCGACAATCGCAGGTGTGAAGCCGGCCTACGGAGGGTCGTTGAAGTTACGCGGGCAAGAGCGCAACAAGAATAATACAAAATGTTTTTCATTTTCTTTATGTCACCCCCGGCAGTCGTAAAGGCATTAAGCGTGACCAAACTTTTGTTTGATACCAACGATATAAGTATGAAAGTAACGGTGTACCTACCTCCATACTTACTACCGCAAATACCAACTTCAAGAATTTTAAACTGTCGAAAAAGTTTTTGAAGTCATTGTACGATGTATATTCCGGTATTAAATTCGATGGTTGCATACAGACACCTGTATGCAATCATCCTTGGTGAACTGAATGACTTACCAAAAAAACACTTTTTTGGTAAGTCATTCAGTTCACCAAGGATAAGAAAATAGGAGATAAGATACTGCACTTTTTAATGTATTTCTTCATACCACATTAAAATTGTTAATGAATTTTCAAATCAATATACTCAGACACTAGCAAAATTAATTTATATTAAACGTTTCTTTTTCTGGGAGGTAATCCATTATTATTATTATGTTATAAATCCTTATTCAGGGCCTTTTTTAAATAGTCGCATATTTTTGAGTAAAAATTTTGTTGTTTTGACAGATGTTTCATTTATTAAAATAAAACCATTTTATACGGATTCTATCACAATTTTTTGTTTTTTTCTAGGCCCAGCTGCCAGACCTCAAGACACCGTGAGCTCGTACTGCGTAGATCGTAACAAAAAACTACAAAGTTTTGATACTATATTTATATTACATCCTAAACGCTTCTTATATTACAGAATCGTATTTTATCGTATTATTTTCCTTCAGTTTACTCTTCCCGTTGTAGATATCTCCCCTCGCTACACCCTAAAAATCAAGATTCGTGACAAAATTGGTAACGTCCCCATACATATGTTATGAATCAAGTCGATATAAGAGTGAAACTTTTGACTAATATATTGTTGGAGGAAGTTCTAGAAATGGGACTCATATTGTGGTTGTAACTACCACGTAGATATATGTATAATGTATGTATTTATTGAAAGTCAATGGGTCAAAATAACAACTAAGTTGATTCCAATAATAAATTCGTTCGGAAAATGATTGACAGTACTGAGAGTTATTGATACCGATTTTATTAAAAATATTTATGTTTGATGTTACTAATGCTTGATAAATGCATCAATCTGGTGATTAAAATTTAACGCATTTGTATTTTCAGCACTATACAATGTACATATAAATTATGTACTCAAACATTTAGGGTTTTTATAAAGCGATTTATGTAGATGCTATATTAAACACGAAATATTGTAGGGATATTAATGTATTGCGTAAACAAGAAAATAGAATTAAAATTTGATGATCAGTCCTTGTAAAGAGACAATGTGGGTTAGAGTCAACCCTAATTCTAAGTTGATAGTAGAACACGGAGGCGGGAGTTACCCAAGTAATTACTTTATTAGGTGATACCGGAAGGCGGTTCGCTGAGAAATATGCCGCTGTGACAACCCTGCCGCGAAACGAGCACTTCCACACCGCCTAATGTAACGCAAATAACACTTAAAAGTAAGTAAGATAAAAAGGATTTTTAATTGTTCAAAGAACTGTTTTATACTTTAATTTTTTGGTTTATCTTGCACATGAGGGAATAATAGCATTTATGAGCCAGCGAAAAAATAGAGCTAACTTTTAATTTTTTTTGAATAATTAACAAAGAAAACCTATAAAATAAAATATATTATTTTTTGTTCAATCACGTCTTATAAATGTCAAAATAATTTTGATGGATAATATACATAAATAATTACAATTTACCTACCTTATCCAACTGCTTCAAGAGGTTAAACACATGAATAGCGACACAATCACGACGGCAATGTAATAGCAACTGCAACTCAAATCTACCTGTGGGTGCGTCCAATAAAACAACTCATAAAATTTTACGACCTCCTTTGTAAACACGGGTAAACCGTAAAACGGTCTTGTACAATTTTTGTGAAAAAATAAAACAATTGCGCTAACAGTATTCTTTTAATATTTTTTTAAAATATAACAAAACAAGGATAACAGAGGTTCTTTAAAATTGGAACAAAAGATTATTTTTAAAGTTTGAAAAAGCTATTTATTAGAACATAAAATATAACCGTTTTTTAAAATGTGAATAAGAAATGTAGGGCAGCATCAAATTAACTTTTTATACAGATTCAAGATTGTTTTAAGGATTGGAATATCGGATTTATTGGAATCACTATATTGTTTATTCAAAATTAACAAGTTAGGCACTTTTGCTGTTTGTCGTGGCCTTCATTGTAGGGTTGGCGCAATACAAACTTTTAGCATGTATAAGAAAGGATTTGGCTTATTTTTTACGACCTTACTACCTGTCTGGCATCAACCTCCTTCTGGGTAAGCCAGTCTCGATAAAATCGTGCCAAAAAAACGAACCTAGAAATCGAACCAAGGGCCTCCCGGTCCACAGCCCATATAGTCCACCGTTTTATTGGCTATAGCCAATCACATATATGTCACCTCTGCATATACAAATAAGCAGGTAAAGGGATGACCACGCCAGGCCCACCTTTACATCTTATGATGTGATAAGAGGTGAGCCTAACTGCCTCAAAGGTAACTCAGAAGTACCTGCCTCCAGTACAACTAACTAAAACATGATTAAAATGCTCTAAACTTAAGCCAAGGATTTTAAGCATTTTCATTTCGACAATGCTTTTGTATCGGTTATTTTTAATATAAAACATGGTACAAGAGTAACGCTCTAGGAACCCGCCGACGGGATGGGGACGTGCCAAAAAGAGATAAAGTAGTTTTATTGATCTACACGGACGTTCGGGTGGCGCGTGTGTGAGTTGAATGAAACGAAGATAACTTACCGCCCCGAATGTTTTTCGTCCTTTTTGCACGCAACGATTGTGTATAAATGCATCCCTCTCCGGCCACGTGACCTAAACAGGGTGTAACTCACCCCACGGCGGCCATAACTTACTCATACCGATAGGCGGTACTGTCGAGAAAAACATGTCTGTTATTTTGTTTATAATTTTTATTAAAAATATTTGAAATACAAAATTATAAAAATATTGCGTTTAAAAAAACATTTATTTATTTATTTATTACGTAGGTACATTTAAAAATAATTTAAATGTAATTTTAAAATTCGTTATGCAGTGAGTATTAAAAGATAATTTTAATCATAAAAACAAAATCTTTTTACTCTATACTTAAGGATAAGTTGATTAAGTTAGGGATAATAATGAAGAAAATAGTCGGCTTAAATAATTACAGATTAAATATTCATAAATAGAATGTCAACTACTATAAAATAGTGATATTAATTTATATCAAAATGCAAATAATTTAATTGCATGTTAGTTCAATATACCAACGGATTGACATGATATTTTGAATCGAGGTAATTTATGAGCAGGGATCACCATAATAACGCTTGTTATTGGTCCAAAAATAATCTCAGGAACTTATTCACGAGCCCTCATAGGCGGCGCTGCGTATAAAAGTAGTAGGTAAGCAATGAAATGATAAAATTAATAAAATCAAAGAGTCAGTTTCGTCAATATCTGAAAAATATGACGGATAAATATGGTGACAGGTCGACACTATTTCTATAAGAAAATTACACGGACGAAGGAAAAACAGGTCATAGCGCTAGGAACACTGACCATGAAGCAGGGTTTTCTGCAGATCCAATCTATCGTTAAATAATTGCAGCGACTGAATGTCAGCGTGTTCGTAGGGCACATTTGTAGAGCTGCGTTTGTATGCGTGGCTCATCTGTGGCGCCTATAGTTAAACACAGGCGGCATTTTTTTTCCTTCGAGACACATAACATAACATAAGCTCACGCCTGTATCCCCGAAGGGGTAGGCAGAGGCGCACTAGCGAACTAGAACACCCACATTTCGCCGAGCTTAGTTCCGTCCCAGATGTGATAGGGGGCGAGCCTATCGCCATATCGGGCACAAATTCCAGACTCCGGGCTGATATGGAAAAATCCCATATCACTTTCTCAGAACCATAGTCGTACCGAAATACCACCACACCACGGAGGCAGTTTCCTTCGAGAATGTTTAGTAAATTTCTATCCGCTAGTTAAAAATCAACCTTCTCTACTTATGGAGGCACTTCAAGAAGAAGTTAAAAATCTGGTGATGAAACTAAAGGTCTTGTTTTAACTATGAAGTAAAAGAAAATATTATATTAGACTCGCTATCATATTGTTACCCAGAAATATATTTTTGTTTAGTGCTGTTGAGCCCAAATGTGCATCCCATAAATCACGCCGTTCCTTCAGTGTTTCTTTCTCTCTCTTGATTTATTTTTTGTCTTGTTCCCCCCTCCGTGTTATTAACTGGCTAGGTCAATTCAACGGGGAATTGTATCTAATTTATTTTTATCCTTATACAATGATAAAGCAGACTGATAAACTAAAATAGGTATGTAGGTATCTAATCAAATATGAAAGATGGGCTATCAACAATTTAGTTTATTAAAGTAATTATATCCAGAATTTTCTTTTATTAGGTACTTGAATTTGAATTTAGTATCTATCCTTTAAATTTTAAATACCAGTAATGTAATGAAAATAAGAATAAAACTATAAAAATATGACGTGAATGTTTAAGAAAAACACAGAAATATTTATTATTATTAAATCCAGAGATGAGGGATATTCGAGAAATTAAATCAACATAACATAAGCTCACGCCTGTATCCCCGAAGGGGTAGGCAGAGGCGTACTAGCGAACTAGAACACCCACATTTCGCCGAGCTTAGTTCCGTCCCAGATGTGATAGGGGGCGAGCCTATCGCCATATCGGGCACAAATTCCAGACTCCGGGCTGATATGGAAAAATCTAATATCACTTTGCCCGACCCGGGGATCGAACCCGAGACCTCAGAACCGTAGTCGTACCGAAATACCACCACGCCACGGAGGCAGTCAAATTAAATCAAAATGATACATAAATCATTTCTTATTATTACGTAAAATAAAAGTCATAAAACGATGATAATATTCAACAAAAGGATCATACGACGATGATGTTTACATTATTAATACAAAATGCCACTAAAGCAGAGCCGTGATTGCTAAACAATCGCCGCCTGTGGGTGTTAACCGATCGTAAACGTCAACTTAACGATCACTATAATCGTAAAGTTGCTGTAAAACAAATAATTAGCCCGCGCGGTGCAAGCGCGGCTTCTGTTCGAGATAAAAATGCTTGAGTTGAGTACAAAAACTTGTCCAATTGAGCTTTTAAAAATTTATTTGAATAAAGAACAAAAATATTTATTTAAAATTTTGTGCTTATTTATACTTGGGTAGAGTCAAGAGTGTTTACAAAATAAATTTTAAAATTACATACCTTTTTTGTTATAAATAATTTATTTTTTATAATATAAATAAAATAAAATTTAATTAGTTTCGAAAATAACTATTTCAATTAGAGAAATACATTTAAACTAAAAAAGTTGCGTCTGCGCACCGCAGCAGTGCGCCACCTGTTGTTGGATAGCCAAACCCAGAACATTTTTACTTTTGATCTAAGTATATTAGTATGACATACGCCTTATTACTAACAGTAATATTAACCAATAATGTTTGAAAAATAAAGCAAGTAAAATGTCGTTAAATATCCCATATGAAGACCGAAGAGAGCAATACAAAATCGTAAATGTATCCTCTATGAAAACCAGTAAATTTATTAAGCTATAAACCATCAGAGCATCAACTTGTATCGCAGATCTTGTAGACGGCCCGGCGCCCATTTGAATTTATCTATCTTTATAGCATCGTGAACCATTACTTTAATGAAGTGATTTATGCCATAAAATAACATCTGATTGACGTGATTACACAGTAAGTGAGAACTCATAATTCTACAGCTAATTTACAAACAATAAAAGTCATCTTCTTGTCTTACACGCTCATTCACCCTCAATATCTCCATATTCGACGGGCGAGTGTCGTAACTCCCAACTTTTATAACGCAATAAAACCATATCCCCAAACACTGAATGTTTGAAGTTGACACGTTGAATCGAGCGGTTATAGGTGGCGCTTGTCGCTGAGCTCGTACAGCGCCATCTGTGAGCCAGTGCACGAAGCTTTTTACGAGCCATTTAAGATCATCACGTCGTAAAGTAGATGTTTTACGACTACGTTTGAGGCCGCTACTGTTGCGCTCCCGTTTTATTATTGATAAAAAATTCAAGATACAAATGGATAATCAAAATATCTTATAATGTCGATGGTAACAATGATTTCATTTTTAAAGCTTTAATTGATAACTAAATAATTAAGTATAAAATAATTCAATGATTATAATCATCGAAAGATAACTGTTCTAATGTCTTATTTCTTTCTACCTGTCCTTATCCCCCCTTAATGTGGGGTCGACGCAACACACTTTTTCAAGCATGTTGCAGAAAGGATTTGGCTTAGTTTTTACGACCGGCCGCCTGCCTGACGGCATCCCCTTCTGAGGGGTCCAGTCACGGGCAAATTAAATTAGAAAATTAGCTTTCTCCGACCTGAGTGTCGAACCCAGGACCTCCCAGTCCACAGCCCATATATGCTGCTACTAGACCAAGAAGGCGATAAGCAGAATGTAATGAATTTAATTCATTTTAGTTTCCAAATTAGGCATTGAGTTTTATGTGTTATTATAGAGATTTTAATTATGAAAAAAATGTTTATATTTAGGTAATGCGACACGTGCATGATTTTCTACATAAATAACTCAACCAGTCACTATGAACGACGACGCCAAGCTCATTTTCCCGCCTTTTGTAGTTACTCATGCCGCCACATGCACACGGTGGCGCTGAGATACAAAATCCGTAAAATTGTGTTCAGCGCCATCTACCAGATATTTTATGAACTTTTAGGACGTCGTTAAAATGCGAGGGATGGATTTCTTTATTTTATGTTTCCATAAAATACAATACACATAGCCAAGCTTATAATTATGTTATTAAAATAAAGTGTTATAGTTACTGCGTCTTATTGTATAAGATAGTTTTATGCAATTCGAAGATAGATGGCGCTAGGGGTATTTTTAATGTTTTAAAGTAAACCTCGGAGGGTTAACATTGGCGATTTAAGAATTTTAGGACGATATTGTATTTGCTGGTCTATAGTGCGCGTAATATAGATGTATAACATTCATATAAATAAGCCAACTAAACACACTGCTATAGATTTTCTTTTCGCTACGTTAATTAACACAATTCTCTATGCATTATCACGACTATACCATGGTCCTTTAAACTTTGCTATTTGGTATCTCAAAACAGTATTAAGTAGAGATTATGAACAAACTGTAATATTGTACAACTTCCAAAATCCACACAATTACGTTCGCAAACCAAACACTAATCCAGCGAGAGGCCCGGCTAAAGCCTCCAAACAAATAAATTCCGTCTAAAAAGTTACTCCGATATCTAAGTGTAATTATAAATGCGAGGGTGAGTGACAAATCCCCGAATAAAACAACAAGGAAATAATTCCGGGCATAAATCGCCCTCTTAGTGTGAATAGAATAGCAATTATTTGGTTGAGTTGGTACTCCTCTGGAGGCCTTACTATTGGTTTGGGAAACTCGATCCAATTTCGCAAAATGTTATATGGGAGTTGTCCCAGTTAATAAGCGCCCATTTGTTTTTTTTAACCTTATGACCAAAGCAAATGTATGATTAAAAAGTGTGGGTGTTGATTTTTCGTTTTATAATAATGATTAGGATCATTCAGTAGATAGAATATTATGCTAAGAAAACCAAGTAAATTTTTACAAAGTTCTACAGGTTTATTTCGTTAATTAATGATTTCTGATGATTGATAACATATTTTCTAATATGTATACTATCTATTAGAAAATACATATGTTATCAGTAAACATGTCCGAGTTAAAAAGTTTGATATTCTAGCCTGACACTTATTGGCATGTTTTGATGCAATTCATAAATATTTGAGTTAAAATAATAAAGCAAATCCACACGATCCTCATAAAAAGACATGTAATTTCTTATTGACCTTAACAAACCACCTAATGTTATTAATTAGAAAATAACATTCTAATTCGACTTGTTAGTAATATTGATCCAGAAACATACAATTTTGATCTAAGCTGATTCTTATTGGGATGTTGTTGTACCGAAGTCAGCCAATCGGCAACAAAAGATATAGTCTCGAAAGTCGTATATATTGGTGACAATTTCATGAGTTTTCGAACAATGGTAACACCCCATGGCTTAAAGAACCAATATTATATGAACCGCGCCACACTTCTGTACTGGAACATTATACGTCGCTAAATGGTGTTTTATAACCAACTGAAGGGTCCATGTAGCCTGGTCGATTTTAAGGGCCAATGGTTGAGAAGAGGTACCGTTATTTTGTTTAATTAATGCAGTCACGTCTTAAATTTTCGAAAAGGCCGTTGTCGGTGGCTACGATTCCGTGTGTTGAGAGAATTTTGAATAATTATGTAAATATAAATAATCATTTTATGTTTTGAATAGGAATATCCAATTGATGTATGGCGCACCTATATACATAAATGTATTGGATTTAAGTGCACGTGTTGACGTTTTGTAAATGAATACTACTAAGAAATTGATAAGCAATAGGTTTGCTGTGATATTTATTAGAATTTCGGGCTACATGCATAATCATGTTATCTAGTTTCTAATGGGCATCTGCTTTTCTAATTCGTTGTAAACAGCAACTTTCGAATACAAGACAAAATGTCAAACCCTCATCAATCAAGAAAGCCAATACTTTGTTATATGTTATGCTTAGGTCTGTCCTTGTCGCCTCTTTGGTCTAGTGGCAGTATGTATTGGCTGTGGACCGGGAGGCGCTGGGTTTGATTCCCAGGTCGGGCAAGACAAATTTTCCAATTTGTCCGGGACTGGACCTTTCATACGGGGTTGGCGTCAGGCAGGCGGCCGGTCGTAAAAACTAAGCGAAATCATTTCTGCAACATGCTTGAATAAATGTGTTGCGCCGACCCCACATTAAAGGGGGATAAGGGCAGGTAGAAAGAAAGCATAGGTATGTCCTAATCTGTTACACATATACCATAATTAATTTTCATTAATTCATTAATTTCATTAATTTCATTCATTAATGACTAGTATATAATGCCTTAGGTATTTAGGCTGAGATCTATAGAGCGAACTTCGACTAAGTCTGAGTCAAAGAACCGAACTCAGGGGGGATTTGTAATTGTTAAATCTAACTTAGACTTAGTCCGGGTAAATTTTTACAAGAAAAGCAGACAGACAGACTAAGCTAGATTTTCTTGACTCAGCTAGGTATACTAAGATTTTCTTGTAAAAAATGACTCGGACTTAGTAAAAATCCTCACTGAGTTCGTGACTTTGACTTAGACTTAGTCGAAGTTCGCTCTATAGATCTCAGCCTAAGTCCGACTTTATCATACGAGTTCCTTTATAAAAAGTCAAATAAAATTAAATATTGCCCACAATACCACTTCCTCGGACAAAAATGTATAATATAAAAACCTACTCCCAGACTAGATAATTCCAGATTTTTCTTCTCCAAAGCTAATTACGTTAATTAGACAAAACAATAGAACATGTCTTGTAACCTTTTCTAATCGCGAAGACAATACCGCGAGAAGGCATCTCGCAATAAAGGAGTCGGGTAGAGATAAATTAACGTATCGGAGATGGATCGGGGTCGTCCCGGCCCCGGGAAAAACTTGAGGGCCCAACCCTTCCCGGGTTTATTTACTCCCTTTGAGTTTTTATTTAAATATTCACTAGAGATAATGAAGAAAAAGTGTTGGGTGTGTGGAAGGTGATTGCATGGCTTTGTTGTCATGCTTACGACGAGGCATTTTGTTTAGTATTTACTTTTAGATTACTTTATTTATTAAGTAGCAGGGCTACGGGGTGAGAGGTCCTAACGTTTTCGGTTGAGACTGGATGCCCATAAGATGGCGTCAGATCGGCTGGTCCTGGAAACTAAGCCGAATCCGCGACATGCTTAAGGCCAAGTGGGAGGAGAGATAAAAAAAAATATTTTCTTGCTCTCTTTTAATCTGCCATTAGCCATAATGTAAGGTCGGCGCAACCCACTTTTTCAAGCACGTTGCAGAAAGAATTTGGTGAGAGGTGCCAGTCCTGGCCAAATTAAATTAGAAAAATCGATTTGTCCGACCTGAGTATCGAACCCAATCCAGGACCCGATCCAGAGTTCATATTACTGCCACTAGGAGCAACCAAGTAGGCGACTTGTAAAAGATATACTTAACTAAATATTTCTGTATCAAAACAAAGTAGGTATAATAAGTTATGTAAGTGGTGCTTCCAAAGACATGTAATAATTAAACAGAGCCATTTTGTATTCCAACAAGCGAGGTGTAAGATAGTAAAAACGCGTCTAATTGAAGTGATTGAAGTGGTTTTCCATTCAATTTCATCCCCTATTTACGTGCAAGAAATGCAGGTGTGAGCTCGAAACGTGAGCTGGCTAGATAAATAGGCAGAACGGGAATAAATCACCGACGACGCATGCGCAAAACACTCCGCACACTGCACTCAATTAACTGCTACGATTTCAATTAAAACGCCTCCGTCGATTTACGACATTTCTAATTTACACACTTTTGCCATTCGGATACACACGGATTGTTTAAACGTGTTTATCGCCATGTATCGGTGGGTGTAGCTGCGCTCGGGTGTTAAAGTGAATAAGTAAAAAAAACAAAATGCGGGTTTTAAAAAGTATTGTGGATGGATATATATGTATCTTACAATTTCCTTAACTGGTAACACCAATTTAGGATTTGAATCAACAATTGCATTATTAATGTTAATGTTATAAAATGTTTTTAATTTAATTCTGTATTGAAATAATATAGTTATCACTTTTGAGTGTGCAGGTGAATATTTTAATTTAATTTATTCTTTGTTCATTGCAGGTAAGATAATAAAGCAATTAAAAAGTTATAACATTTTAGACGAGGTGGTAACAAACGAACAAAAATTAATTTGATTCAGAAACCATAAAATCTTGAATTTTTCCAAATATTAATAAAATATTTTAGGTTATTTTAATTGCATACCTTCGCTACGGGATGTGGTCATTAACGCGCTTAAAGAATTCGTAATTTGATTTTGTTTCTTAATTTGATAATTAGATGTTTTATTACCTTATTATAATATGACGCGAACAAGATTCGCGCATTGTTAACATTTCTGGTTTAACAAAAAAATCCGCGAACGTCTTGCATTTAATTTGTAAGTGTGGTATGAGTATTTAATTACGAGTAAAACCTATTCTTCAAATTCTACGTTGTATCATTTTAATTCTACTTATAATCTGTCGTTTTCTTCACATCCATAATTTATACCAAACAATTACAGGTAACTCTACTTACACAATAATGGATCAAAAATACAGATAATAAATAAATTGATAATGAAGATGAAATTCATACAATAGACTGATTTTGGTTACAGCACTCTACCACCTAAAATAGATGATCAAACCAACTATAAGGGTTATTTTATTTGCCCTTTAACCGAATTAAAAAAGCTTATCAATTATAAATGACTTAAAGCTTACTTTCTTAGGGCCACTTGCAGCTCCGCGATAAGTCTCTTTTTATCCTAAATCTCGATGTATAGATAGGAGTGAGCTGTAGGATAGGTCGAGTTTAGGTTTAACTTTAGATTAGTAATAGCGTTTCAAGTCGCCCTTAGGATAGGATATTTTAAAAGTAAAATTGAATTATGTTGTCAATTTACCTATATGTAAATTAACTAATGTATATAAAAATAATGACGATATTGCAAAATGTTGTCGGAAGTGATTTCTTATTAATTATGCGGTGCTTAAGTTAATTGAAATTTAAAGGTTACTTATTAATTTTATTATTTTGTATGAGACCACCTACAGAATGAAATATTATCTACCTATAATGATATGTAAATGACAACATTTTAATAACCTTTAATTAAGTCGTTTTTTATAAAGACCCAAAAAAGCAGAATACCTTCATAAATCTGAATACACCAAGTATTTAAAAATAAAATTACTTTTCGTACACAACAGCAAAAACTTTAAAAACGCAATTAAAGTACATAAATCATTTTTCAATTTAACATCTCAATCAAAGTATATTACTAGTCACAAAAACCTAGACAACTTTGATGATTCAATTTACTACCAACATCAGAATACGCATCAATAAAAATACCAACATACACATAATTCGGATATCACAATCGCAGCTAGTTAGAGTTTTACGATAGTTCGGATGTTGTAAAGTAATAAAATAAAAGTTGGAAGCGCGAACAAGCCAATAGATAATGAACTTTTATTGGTCAGTTTTACAATGTTCCCTGAGTGATTGTAAAGCGTGAACGCATTGTGAACGCTCGTTAGGTTGGTAGTACCGTGTTCTATACGTTACCGCCCCTGCGCTCTGCGTCAATGTTCTATTGTTCGTAGCTTTGATTGGTCTTGTAAACACTGCGATTTTGGTAGTAGTCTCATGTGTAAGGCTGGCCATACACGGACTGCTCGAACAGTTAGCCAGTGAGCAACATACACGGACCGCTCTTGTAGTCATAGTCAACAGCCTGAACCTGCCATTCATAACTGCTGGAGCAGTTGGTATCAACTGCGGAACTGCTCAACAAATCACAATTTCAATTATGGAATTGAAATTTGAATGATCAAGGAACATAGATTCAGTAGCAACATGGATTTTCCTAAAAGATAGCTATATGTACTTAACCTCAGTAATACTCGTAAAGACAATTTTCTCCTAGAAACACTCATGATCATCATCATCATCATTATCAGTCTACACTCGCCCACTACGTGACCAGAAACACTCAACAAACTTCAAACTTCAGTCGGTTTAAATATGAGCATAAGTCCGTAAAAGGGATGCCACAACTTTTAAAAGCATTTTATGTGAAATTAAATATTTATTAATTGGAATTGAAATGCACCAATAACTAGTGCCTTATTTAATAGTTAGAAAAAGCGACGATCTACACCGACATAAGTGAAACATTAAATAATTTAAACTTACAATCGAATCTAATAAGTATTTGCTAAAAGTTTGAAGCAATTCTCGAATTTTATCACTATTTGTTTTTATTTTTTTTATAATTAATTAAAAATAAATAATTAATAAATACATCCAACAGTCACACACATAGTCCTGACCTCAAACTAAGATCGAGTCTTGTGTCGTGGGTATCAAGAACTACGACCCAGATCCGAAACAAATATCTATCCACACAGACATTTATCTCGGTGCGGGAATCGAACCCGCGACCTCACGTTTCACAGCCGGCTACTCGCCCGCTGCACCACGGAGGCTGTCGAAGGCCCAACGTTTCGAAGGCTTCGTGGTCACGGGTCGGACAGGGGTGTCATTTGTCCAAAAATGTGTTACAATATCTACCTTCATTAAACGTCGAAAGTCTTCAGAATCGACGTGCCTAAATATACAAACAAATCGTGATAGAATCCGTATAAAATAGTTTTATTTCAATGTATAACATTCGCATAAACTTAAGAAATCAGTACGTAATTCTCGAATTTATGTATAATAGAGCAAAAATACGGCCATGAGGAGTCGGACGCGTGACCCAACTTTGATACAATAATCTTGTGATAGTGACAATAATTGTAAACTGTCCGTTAACTTTGGGTACGATAACAATTCTAGTTTATTGCATCTAGTGTACTCCCGCTTTATGGCTATGACAAATAATTATTGTTGTAATAATATTTCGCATGAATCGTATATTACAAATTGGCTGCGTAAGGGTTAACTCGATTAGATGTTTAGTTGTGAACTTTATGTTGGAGACGTTGTTATGATAATATAACAAGTTGTGTGTCTTCATTTCAATGATATCTGGTCATTTATGTCTATATTTACAAATCGAGGGAACCATTTTCTTATTGTGGGGTCGGCGAAACACACTTTTTTTAAGCATGTTGCAGAATAAGGATTTGGCTTAGTTTTACGACCGGCCTGACGTCAATACCCTCCGAGGGATCCAGTCCCGGGCAAATTAAATGAGAAAATTCGCTATACCCGACCTGGGAATCGAACCCAGGATCTC
The DNA here is from genome assembly GCA_036417725.1 of Clanis bilineata. Classification (NCBI taxonomy): domain Eukaryota; kingdom Metazoa; phylum Arthropoda; class Insecta; order Lepidoptera; family Sphingidae; genus Clanis; species Clanis bilineata. The sequence goes on from CM071142.1 coordinate 6,612,323, forward strand.
TCGGTCCACAGCCAATATATACTGCCACTAAACCAGGGAGGCGACTGCAAACTGAAGAAACCAAATTTTTTATTTTATATGCGATATATTAAATACCTAATGATTTATATGCTTTATTTTCCACATTATATGTATGTAGACATGAACCGACTAACTATAAAGCAAAAATATTCTGAGATCAAATAAATGTCTTAGCGGCTTTAGCGTAATTATTTATTCATCAATCTTAACTATATTTACTAATACATAACATAACATAAGCTCACGCTTGTATCCCCGAAAGGGTAGGCAGAGGCGCACTAGCCAACTATTACACCCACATTTCGCCAAGTTTAGTTAGATGTGATAGGAGGCGAGCCTATCGCCATATCGAGCACAGATTCCAGACTCCGGGCTAATATGGAAAAATCCAATATCACTTAAAACCGGGGATGGAACCCGAGAACTCAGGACGGTAGTCGTACCGAAATACAACCACACCTCTGAGGCAGTCAGTGTTTACTAATACAATTAGTAACAAATTTGTTTAAATATGTTTCCGTATCCACAATAAATATTCTCAGTTTGTATGTTCCATCAAATCACCTATAAGTATCTATGTTCTTTTACTATAAAGTATATAAATCTCAGCTACTTCGTTTATCGACTTTCATAGAGAGCGTATTGCCAAAGCCGGCGAGGTTGCGACTCGTGTGGTGACTCGGTGAGGGCAGGTCGAGCGATACTATCACGATGGGACACACACCGAACACGGAACTGGGCGCTGACTTACGTACGGCCTGTACTACTGTTAGTTTTCTCTATACAGATAGCTTTACAACGGGATATTATACTTTAAAGTGAAGACGACAAGGATAGAAATTGATTATCTTGCGATTAGTTCGTGAGCGCAATCATTTTTTTAACTTATGTAAAAAGTGTCTCATTTTATTCGTATCTTTATCAGTGTAGAGGTAATTTGTATTTTATTTTGGTTATAAGAGAACAAAAGCTATATTCACACATAACCTAAAATATTATACAAGGACTTCTAAAATTATGAATCACAACGATTTATTTACAGCTTTTAATCTTTAAGATTAGCGGTTGATAGGAAAAATGTTGTTACGTGGATTCGGTTGGTACGTTCACATTTGATTTTTATCTTAAATAAGGTCACAATCAAGGTAATTTGTATTCTATTTTAGTATTATGCGTGTGAATACGTTCGCACATTATTATTATTCGTATCATTCAGGCACTTCTTAAATTAATACTAAATTTGCAACAAAATCGTTAACTATACAAAGCTCTTAAAAAATTTTCTTAGAAAAAAACAGTGTGTAATTAAGTGATTTAAAATGCTAAATTACTGGTATTAATTCTTAGTTAGTAACAACTCATTTTACAAGCGCCCCGCGGTTTCAAATTCCAAATTTATACTTGGCGTTAGGTAATTAACATTGTAGTTTAATTTATGTAAGGCAAAAAGTTTGTTAAACTTGAATTGTAATGTATAGAAGTCTGCATTTTCTGAATATTTACATCATTGTTATACAAGTTACTTCTACGGTTCATGTTGAGAAATATTTAGGTAATTTTTCATGTACAGTGGTGTATTAACATATTTCGGTGCTTTTTCTGATGTTGCGTTGTATTTAAACTTAAAATAATTATTTGTTGTACTAAAACAAAATGTACGTCAGGAACAAGACCTCTTTTATTTTAAATCATCTTTAAATTCAATAAATTTAATCATAAATCAATTACTTCTGATCAATCCAAAGTTTTATCATAAACTGTTTAATGTTTTTTTTTAATAAATACATAAATGAAGTCACGCCTTTATCCCCGAAGGGATAGGTAGTAGCAAACTAGAGAACTACAACACCCACATTCCGCCGAGCTGATTAACGTCCCAGATGTGATAGGGGCGAGCCTATCACCTCGCTATCTATATTTAAGCACAAAATAAAGCAGAATCATCACTATATCTGGCGCAGCAATCCAAAATTAGTCTTAGCCTCCGACAACAAGAGCTTCCGTTTCGACCTATTCTGCACTAGCTCCTGCCAGTCTATCTATTCTGCACTACCTCCTACTATTCTGCACTACCTCCTACCAGTCTACCTATTCTACGCTAGCCCCTGCCAGTCTACATAAGAATATCCCACCAAAACATTCCTTAACCGGTAATATATAAAACAGTCGCATAAAATGCTAAACTCAAGCCTTCCAAGCTAGCAGCTGGGCTCGTGTCGACTAGCAAAACTACGCAAAGAGATCTCTCATCTCCCAGCTGCCTGTGTACTATAATGTATGGCTAGGGTTGTACCTTATCGGATGCGACGATTCTCTGGACGACCACGTCCGTCCCTAAGGCCCGCCCATAAAGAACATCTCTGACAAATATTGAGATTAGAAATCCTTTGGCGATTCAGTTGAAAATGTATGTGGTTGTGTTATTTTATCAAGAGCTGCAATTTGTTCGAAAGAAATTGCTATTGAAGAGTTCAGTTGAAAAATAATAATTTAAGTTGTTGTATGAATTGATTAAAATTATAATAATATTAGCCTTGTAATTACTGTCCCACTGCTGGGCTCGGGCCTCCTCTAATAATTAGAGGGGTTAGTCTACCACGCTGGCCTAATGCGGATTGGTAGACTTCATATACCTTCGAAATGTTTGTAGAGAAATTCTCGGGAATGTAGGTTTCCTCACGATGTTTTTCCTTCACCGTTATAGCAAGCGATAATTCACAATGAAAACACACTTAACTTAGAAAAGTCAGAGGTGTGTGTTCTGTGGGTTGGTCTCGAACCTCCGACACTTGTCTCGGCAGTCCATACCATTGCCATCGGAGCTATCGCTTTAGATTCGATTAAAATATAGGTTTGAATGAAAGACAATAAAATGTTTGAAAAATATTTTTTTTTTCATATAAAATGTGTTATCGGAATTTCTTTATCAAGGATGGCAACCCTGCGCGCTTTTACTTTATGTACATTCGCATATGAACGTACGTGTAAGCGCAGTCGTTTTATTTAAAGACAGGTCCACAGAAGCCTTATATAATTGCAATATTTTAATAAGGAACGACCACTGAATACCAATTAATTAAAATAAAAATAAAAACGTCAGCAGCCTGTATTGATTAAACTTCGATGCATTATTCAAGTTTTCGTCCTAATTAAAATCGGGAATGTTCCACGTTTCGCAGGCTCTGAAATGTTCATATTCATTAGTGGAGAAATTTCACTTCACTATGGTCATTGGTCAATAATACCATGAATTTTCGACCCACTTTAAAAAAAGGAGGAGGTCCTCACTTCGTCTGTATTTTATGTATGTTATGTGATATCTCCGCCAAATGTGGACCGATTTTCAAAATTATTCTTGTGTTCGATTCAGCTTGTTCCAAGGGTGGTTCCATATACATTTGGTCTCTACCACATAAGTTTTGAAATAGATCCGTTAAGTTTTTAAACTTGTGATTATCTTTTAATTTTTAAGGAGTTTAAATTCAGAAATATTTTACTCGTATATGACGCTAACCTCTCTGGGGGATTTAGTACCAGGCATATTGTGACAGAAAAAAATACGCATCAACCCAGAGCTACCGGGTCTAAAGTTTATTGTTGCCACTATACCAAGAAGAGTGACAAAAAGATTAAATGTTTTTTTACATAATAAAAAAGTTAAAATAAGCTATTTTAAATTAATATATTATTATCATATCTCAGTATAAAAGAAGCTTACACCTACAGAACAGAAAAATAATATATCTAGCTTTATCTCTATATATATTGATTATTAACAATTACGAGAACTAACAAGTTATTTATAACGTAGTTGTGATAAAATTGTCATAAATAGCCGACAGAAAAACTGATAAAGGCGAAGCAATATAAGTAACTGACTGATTAAATTGAACGGTCTCTCATAATGGGCACTGAAAAACACGTTTATTCTTTCTTATGTGGATAAAAAGTACATGACTTCGTTAAAGACCAGAAAGACCCGAGGCTTAAAGTGGACGAATTATCAATATTGTTTTTATAACAACATCTGCCATTTATAATGTGTTTAGTAGACACAAAAGTATGTATTAATTAAGTGAGAAACATTGTTGTTATTCTTAATTGGCACCGCTTGCTGAATATACTGCATGTTCGCTCTTTTCTAGATCGTAATTATGAATCAAATTAGCGCGTTCGAAATTCAAAAGATATTTTTTTGATATTAAACGTGGTATATAAAAATATTTTAGAATAAGTTACTAATTAATTTTCGATCAAATATTTCGGCCAACATTTAAAACTAAGGCAAAATAATATTTTTTTTGAGCTGCCACTTTACGTTGGTTTTCTGTGAGACAGTGGTATCAAACCGGTCGAGCCAGCCCATCTGTGCTGTAGACGTTACTGTCTACCTACGTCGTGGCTCTACCACTTAAGAAATGGTGAGAATTTATTAAATTCCACAAGTATTTTATAATGATGTCGTGTAATGAATATTTTTTTAACTTTTATGTTTATAGGTATACAATATTGCAGTTAATAATGTAATTTTGTCAAAGTAAAATAAAACGTCCGCGTTGAACATGGTTCGGTAAAATTGAGATGTTCAAAAAGGCCCCCCGATATGTCGGTGCCAGGGCAACCAATATTTTTTCGTATCGACTAAATAATTATCTGTTATCGTCGAATTGGCGGAGTAAGGTCGAAGACCGTAAAGATGGCCGTCCATCCCATGTACCAACCGCAAAACAAGCGGTATTTTATGATCACTTATGTCTCATATGGTTATTATTACTATAATGTGATTGAAATATTTTTCTCAAGCTTTAAAAATATACAGGAATTTAATTTACGGATTAAGATATCGGGATTTTTAGTCTGTGTAAACATAGAGACAAACATGGAAGAAAGAGCCAATAGATTTAATAACATTTATACAACAAGATTAAAATAATTATGTGATACAAATTGATTCTACTTTTAAAAATAATAAAAAGTGTGACCAAATAATAACAATAAAAAAGTAATAAACCTATATCTTTCGTATAAAATCGGTCATGAGAATTTCAAATCGATTACGTCTCTACATTTTTAGAACACTCAATCAATTATAATCGATCAATAAAATTATTTAAAACAATAAAATAGTAAGTACAGGGAAGCATGAAGTTTTGATTTAACCATTTTTTACGGTCATTATTTGTAAAGTACAAAAAGCGTGAAAAATAGTATGGGTCTGTAATTTCTGTAAACAATATGCGCTTGCAATACTTTTTCTGTCTATGTGTACTTCGTAGAATGTTAACTAGATATACTTCGTCGGACATTTTGTTGCTCGTTTGTAAAATGCCATATAATCTTTTGCCATAAATTACGTAGTTGTCGGAGCGCAAACAACTGCTTACAGAGTGATCTAGTTTTTACGCAATTTCAAGTTTTCAACTCTCGAGTAATGCGTATTAAATCCTAATTGAACGAGTTGACACGTACGTTTAATGCTATTCGACATTTTTCAACACGCATAGCAACACCAAATGAGTCTTAGGTATTTGAAGATTTTTCTTTTGCAGACCGTCCGGTCGAGTAAGGCGCGGAATTCGCGTTTTTAGCGACCGTTGTGACTCTTAAGTTGCCTTATGCGGCGTTGGAGATGGAACGGTCTATAGTCAATTTAATTAATAGTTCCCACCGGTGCGTGGTTCGCCCACAAGTCGATAAAGCCATTATGCATGCTCACGAAATATTAAGAGCTCTACATGCCTACGTCCTTTATTTGTTAACACCTAGTTTAACGTTTGCTGTGTTAGTTAATGATCATGGGGATTAATAGTGAACGGATGGGGTGTCATTATTTACAACATAAACAATAATAAATTACGTTTAATCGTTGCAATGCATGACTGGGCAAGAGGTTCAGCATTCTACACGTCTCGAGCGCAGACGGTCGCCGGAACATCAAAGGGACATCGGACTTAGTGAATTAAAACATTGTAAAATGGCCGTGCGACTAAAGGCTTGCTAGGGCTACTTCGAAAATGGCATCGCGCGTCGACTGGTGACGGCGAGTCAGTTTTTCGCGACCGTCTCCACTCGATAAATAATGGCGGTGACTTTGACAAAAACTTACCTAGTCCTGTTCGGTGGCCTGCAGCGCTCCCCTCTGCATGCGTGCCCCCCGCACGTCCCTCGCTCGCCCCTCGCTCGCCTCGCACTCGCCTCGACGCTTTTTCTGCCCATTCCACGGCGCCGGCGCAATCGCGAACCGCTCACTTCCATTAACGTGGACGTTATCCTAATTATTTACACTGCTACTGGCTAAATAATAACTACTTATATTTATGGCAATTTGTTTAACTTCACCGACTATTAAAACTGCAGGAACACGATCACGTTTACACTATACTTATGCGAGAGTATTGAAGGATTAGATGGCGCGGAAGATGATTGATTCACACTGTCCGTCATTACATTAGCGGTTAATTAACTTACGACTCTTTATTTACTTAGCGTTAAGGGTACGAGACCGGGTCTCTTTGGTAGGCATATTAAATTTGTACAATGTAAATATAGTTCGTGTCGCCATTAGTGCCGACCGAGAGCGCCGCACATTTATATAAACGCTCTACGATACACCTACTCTATCATACACAGAAATGATTTCTACAAATTGCACTGGTTTCCGAACGCGATCCTCTTTGATGATTACGCGAATTAAAATATTAATAAAAAAAATCAATAACTCAACAAAAACAAAACATCCGCAACACAAATAATACGACCCGTTTGCAGTCTATACCATTCAACAGTTTATTGTTCGCTTCAATGAATTAAAAAACAATGCGTCTAATTAATTAATTTAAAAGTAATCACAACAACCGAACAACACTTATATAACGAAAAAAAAAATAATTACAAACAATTTACAAACACAAAGCTAGAGAGTGTTTATCGAACTGCTATTGTATCACTGGACGACACGTGATGTAGGCGGTTTAGTGCTCAGGGTGGCCCTGGGCAGCTGCCGCGGCCGCAGCCGCCGCCGCCGCCGCTTTTTGCGCTTGCGCCTGTTTCTCCTGCTCGTTTAATTCCTTTATAGCCTGGATCTCCTTCTTTAACTTCATCCTTCGGTTCTGGAACCATATTTTGATTTGTCGCTCCGTGAGACATAGCGCATGCGCCATTTCGATGCGTCTCCTCCGCGTGAGGTAGTGATTCGTGTGGAACTCTTTCTCTAACTCTAGCGTTTGATATCTAGTATACGTTTGTCTCCCCCGTCTTCTGAGGCCGTTTGCTCCTGCAACAATAAGAAATAAAATATTAGCATTTATATTCTTATAGCTACAACTAAGATGCTTAATTCTATTGCCTGTCCTAATTTTGAAATAAAACATTTTTACGGATTCTATCACGATTCTTGCAGTCTTCTTCAACTTAAGAAATCAGTATGTGTCCTAATTTTATTTTGAAGCACTAGACTAATGCCCTACATTTCATTGATTAAAGAAAAAGGTGTAGACACTTCTAATACATAAATGAGTGTAAGCTTCGGTAATCTATTCATTCGAATTAACTAGCTTTTGAACCTTTGCTATTGAAATACCTACATCGCCAACTAATGCCAACTCAATAATTGTTCTTTGAGTTTCAAAAGGCAAGCTGGTTCAAGCAGTGTCTGCGTCTGCCTTCAGCAAAGCGCTTGATTGCTGAATGGGATCGGTTGTCCCTCGCAGGTTATTCCAAATGACGGTACAATTGAAGGTAACGACAGCTTCATTCGGTTTCAACGTCAATATTGATAAACAGTGGCGGATTCCGCCTTTGAAAGCCCGCCTCTGAATTAATACTGGCTCGCAAACTTGATTAAGAAACGCAAGCAAGTTTGTTAGCCGTGCAAATTTGTTTTATGTATAACCGATACGATCTTAAGTGGTTAATTTATAACTAATACGGATTAGGTGTCGGCGTATACATTTTAGTAAAATTTCGCATATTTCTGTAGGCATGTCGGGTAAAACTTAATTATTAATCAATGTTGAGCGTGTTCTGGACATGGATGCTTTTTGAATTGCTTACCAAGAACTCGATGTTCAAGCGTGATAACTGAATAAAAGGCCAATACCCGTGACTCGTGAAAATTCGACCAAACTTAGGGCTGTCCCCGTCAACGATTTATCTTAAGGCCAATTTAAAAAAAATATAGTTATGTATTATTTCACCCCAGGATTAAACAAAATTAGTTCTTTTATAAAATATGTAACTTTTTTACTCAAATAAAGTTGCAATTTGTGAGTAAACTTTACAAACTATTTTACTTTTGGAGCTATAAAACAAGTTTTAAAAACAGACCGACTCCAAAACCAAAATCGGGACCACCCTTAGACTAAGCTTTATCGAACACAAAAAGAATCTTGAAAATTTGTCCACATTTGACGGAGATATCGCGTAACATAGTACATAAAAAATACAGACGATTTAAGAACGTTCCCCTTTTGAAGTCGGTCGCAAAATAACTTCAGTTACTAATTGGTCTGCCAATTTGATCAATAGTGCAATCCGTTCAGCCGTTCTCGCGTGAGAAGAGTAGAGTAAGAAACATTCATACATCTTCACAAACTTTCACGTAGGTATAATATAATATATTAGTTTGATTACTCATTGAAATGTGGTTGTTCTAGTTCGCTAGTGCGCCTCTGCCTACCCCTTCAGGGATACAGGCGTGAGCTTATGTTATGTTATGTTATGATTACTCATAATATGAAAAACTACCATTTATTATGTTTTTATTTAATTCCCACATAAGTGACACCCCTAGCAGTAAGCAGCATGAGATTATATACATACTGAGGTCCGAATTGCATCTCGCTGCCGTTGCGTGTTCCTCGACATAATGTATAGGGTACACACGCTTGTGTTATTTTCTTTTTATACTGCTTTCCAAATACCTCATCTGATTGAGACGGGACCGGTAACTCTTAATGTACCTTTATGTAACGCTTTCATTTAGGTACTTACGTATTTAAAGTTATTTTATTCATTTTTTTAGCAAACGATTTCAGAAAAGGATTAACTGAAGAATTGTGCTGGCCAAAAATAATGATAAATGGAGTTTTAAACAAAACTGACTATATTTATGCGAAAAAGGTAATAACAGTATTTAATACTGACTCTAGTACCTATTCTGGAACTCTCTCCTGCTGGTAAAATATCCCTATTTTTTTAAAGGAGAGACTGGCAAACGAACAGATGGGTCACCTGATGGTAAGTGATCTCCGCCGCTTATAGACATCCAAGATACAAAAATAATCATAGGCGCGTTGCCAACCGAAAAGGATGTAATGGAAGGGCAGAGAAACGGGTCTGGGAAATGGAGGGGGGAAATGGACTACCAGAAATCTCACTCACTCAACGAAACGCGACAGCAAGCTGCCATTTTACGTCGGTTTTTTGTGAGACAGTGGTATCAAACCGGTCGAGCCGGCCAATTCGTGCATTAGGCGTTACTATCTACAGCGTGGCTCTACCACTCAAAAGTCTATTAGTCTTGTTAGTCACATTATATGGTCCTATCGCTAGTACGTGTCATAGCCGACCGATTGTACTGAAACACATTGCCAATGGTACAAAAATAACCACTGTACAATATGCACTACTCACAGCGTGAAGGGGTTACCAACCAATTTAATGGCTTAATTATCTCAAGTACCAAGTTCGAAGTTACATTAAGGACCACAGCTTAGGAACACGCGGCTTTCTACATACGGTTTTATCTATCCGCTTTTAAATTATACTGTGTACTTTAATCGGAATCGTGAGAATGGTCCGATGAAAAATATAGCTATTGTTTACATATATGTAATACAATATAATCATAAAGTTTCCAATCTAAACCCAGGTCGTGAGCTACAATTGAAATTTTAATTAAAAGTTTGAATAGTTTTATTGAATTTATTATTTTATATTATAAGAATGGTTCTTTAATGTTAAGTAATTACAGATTGATCTGATTGTATTGTAAATGCATGAGGAGAATAAATCAATTTTAGATTAATTTAATTGTCTCATAGAAGCTTAAAGTAGATCTAATGAATATTTTTTATAGGAAAGTAGTTTGTAATAAAATCTGTTGTTAGGGAAAAGTATTTCAGATGTTCTCTACTTACGTTTCATGGCGGTAAATCAACAATAATAATCACAAGTTTAAAAACTTAACAAATCGACTTTAAAATTTACGCAATTATGACCAAATATATGGGACCACCTTTGGAATACGCTCTATCGAACTCAAAAAGAATCTTGAAAATCGGTCCACATTTGCCGGAGATATCGGGGAACATAAAAATACAGACGAATTGAGGACCTTCTTTTTTGAAGTCGGTCGAAAATACGAAATTATTTACAATTACTAAGTAAATATTTAATAATATTAAAAAATTATAAAAGAAAATGCGAACTAAATATTGTTTTACATCCTGTAGCCCGAGCACGAAAACCTAATGTAAATGTAAATGTATTCGAGTTCGCTGCGCACTGATGACGTTTGGATAATATTTCATACAAATTTCATAGACGCGCATCGAGTTCGAATACATTTACGGTTGTCAGAAATTTTCCTGCTCAGGCCGCTGATCTTAAGGTTGCAACTCCCAATGAAGTCTTCTTATTATAAACCAGCCAACAACATACCTACAAGCATATTTCTCTCGAACGTCGTACACTCTCCCCACAAGAACTTAAGTGCAACCTTTTTAATAATTAACAAAAATTCTCCAGGCCCCAGCAAGTAGTAGTTAATTGAGTGACGCTAATTACCTAAGCCGTAAAAGCCTTCTGAGGGCCGACTTACGGCGTGAGTAAAATGACCTTTATTTTCTTTATGTTTTTGAGAATAGATTTATGATGTTCATTTCAGCTAATTTATTGCGAGTATTCTAGATAGGCCGCTTCCAACAGGTCGATCTGGGAATTTTTAGGGAGGCCTATGTTCAGCAGTGGACGTCCTATGGCTGATGATGATAATGATGATTCTAGATATATTATAAGCTACATCTATAATAAGCACGCTTGAAAATTGAATTTTAAACCAACTTAAAAAGGTGAGTAGCCGGCTGTGAAGCCAGAGGCCACGGATTCGATTCCCGCATAGAAACAAATGTTTTTGTGGTCCACAAATATTTGTTACGGATTTCAGTGTTGTGAGACCCAAACAGTGTGAGTCTCTCGTAATTCCTGATACTCACGATACAAGACTCGCATCCTACTGTGGGTTCAGCACTATGTGTAACTGTGTTTATATGTGTTATTTATTATAAAATTGATCAGTAGCTGTGTTAACTTATTTTAGCGACAGAGCTGCTGTTTTCTTTCTTCACCTCATTTCGTACTTTTAACTCCTAAACTATCAAACCTTTATAGATTGTAATCACGGACATATTAGACCATCATCACCGAATTCGGGACGATTTGCAATACGGTTATGCGTTAATGATAAAATTGTTTATGAATAAATTGCCATCCCATTAATTTATTAACTGTACTGGTTCATATACTTAAATTACATTTAAGTGGTTAAGTATCTACCAATACCCAGAATGACGAATGAAACTCAACCCCGATTCCGATAAGCGAATGCCTTTAAAACTCATTATAACTGTTCAGTGTTCAGGCATCGATGTTAATTTGGGAGCTTTCTCTTCGATCGAGTCGACAGTTATATACTTGTATGGTTTTGGTATATTGTATATTATTATTGTATTTCATATTACGTAGATATTAATTACATGAAATCTTTTTTTTCTATCTGCCTTTATCCCACCGTTATGTGGGATCGGCGCAACCCTTTTTTAAGATTTGGCTTAGTATTTACGACCGACAGCCTGCCTGACGTCAACCTCCTCTGAGGGATCCAGTCCCGAGCATATTAAATTGGAAACTTCGTTTTGCTGATCTAGGAATCGAACCCACAGCCCATAATATAGGATAATATTCTATCTATAACATGAAATTATACAATATGATATAAACCAACTAACTATAATGATACCTTCTATCGATATTGCAAAATATTCAATTAGAAGTTCAGAGAGTTTTTTCATACAAAATATTTATAATATACAGCTGCATCTTTGCGTAACCGCGTTTTGACTGTTAACAAATCCATAATGATTTCTTAGGTTTACGTGAATGTTATTCATTGAAATTAAACTATTTTTTTTTATAACTATTTTGAAAATTAAAACCAAATCGTGATATAATCCGTAAAAATAGTTTAATTTCAATGTTAACAAATCCCTCAAACTCGTAAATATAAGTATTTTGACCATAACACCAGAAAGACACACATGTGCCAACTAATTAGGCCGAAGATGATTTCGGCGTCAATTTACTCCCCGTAAATTCGGTACCAAATCTTCAATGCGCCGTTAAAGCAATAAACATGACGTAAATAGGTTCATTAACTCTGAGGGCGGGGTTTGAAACGCAAAAAAAGTCCCTAACACATATATAATGAGGGCAAACGTTTCCGCTGCGTGATTTTGGAAATACCATCTGCGTAGACGCATTACTTGTTCCGGAACGAGAGCGATATATCGTAAGATGACGCCATTGATGTGAAAAAAGGCATTTTCCAATTTTAATTCGTGGGCGGCTCTTTTGCATTGGAACCATTTTTTTATAACAGTGACTTACAAACGAGCAGATGGGTCACCTGATGGTAAGTGATCTCCACGGCCCATAGACGCCCAAGACACTAAATCATGGGTACGTAGCCAACTTAAGAAGGGAAATGGGGATTGGGAAAGGGAGGGAATTGGGCCACCAAAAATCTCACTCATCGAACGAGACGCGACAGCGAGCTGCCACTTTACGTCAGTTTTCTGTGAGACAGTAGTATCAAACCGGTCGAGCCGGCGCATTCATGCTGTAGACGTAACTGTCTACAGCATAGCTCTACCACTGAAATATATGTAGTTGCATTATCAAAATAGGTGCAAAAATAATTTATACAATTACGTACCCAACCTTTGAGCTTCTAAGAAAAATGATGTAATTTTGTGTGTCATACACGCTATTAATGAAAGTTACATATCCACATAAATCAATAAAATCTCATGTTGAATCTAAAATTCCAGGTAGGAGGTAAGTTATTTTTCTAAGTTTAGAACAACACGCTCTCCCGGTGAGGAAAACGTGTGGAGAAAACTTGTCAGCAAACAACAATTTCTAACACGTGCCTTATAGAAGATCGGAATTTAAGTACAGAGGTGAATGATGTATTTCTTTCTACGTTAAAAGATATCAAAACCAGTTCCTTTTATATAAGGTTGATGGCATTTTTCCAAGAAAATACATTCAGTAATAAATTGTGAAATCGCTCAGATATAAATTTACATAAACCTATAATTATCCCGCGACAATATAAAGGTAAGTGTATCATCTCAATTCGATGTTGATTACACTCGAAAAGCCCGAAGCGTTCAAAAACAGGTTGTACGAATTTGTGTCCGCAAAGGCGGGGCGGAATGAGAACGAAAACATTTTCTGTGAAAAAGAACCAAAGAAAATTACAATAATCTGACTCTCAAAAATTTGTGTTCAAAAGAAAAACAACAATGAACGCTTCCAAGGAAATCGGCGTTGAACCGTTCGTTGCCTTTGAGTGTCGGTCGCAACCCGTTTTGCAACACGTGTCGCAAACAAAAGAAACTTGTCCAAGTTGTCCCCCTCCCCTCTAACCCCCCCCCTCCCTCCGGCTCGGCAAAAGGATTGCGCAAGTTATATTAGTCGTAAAGAATTTCGGACTAAGATCTATAGGTTGTAAAGCAGTATTTCACAATGGTCCCGCAATTGCGGGGGACATTTGCAACAACTGTTGTTTGCTTCAATGTTTTAATTGTTCCTAATTCGTGAAACTTTTCACTTTGATTTACGATTGTTGTTTTAGCGGATCGGTGGCGTTTGGTTGGTTTTTCGAAACCAGTAAACATGTGGTTGACAACGGGATGCTCGTATTTACGATGGGATGTGTGAATGGGTTTAAGAAAAAATGAGCTTCGATTTAAGTGCGGCTGACATAACACATGTACATTTCACACCCTTGATTCTTAATGTATTAGAAGTGAACATTCGATTTTTTTTTAAATAATGCCCAACACTCACACTCATAGGTCAGACCCCACACTAAGATCGAATCTTGTATCATGGGTATCAGGTACTACGAGAGACTTACGGACTCACCCAGACCCGAAACAAATATCTATGGACCACACAAACTTTTGTCTCGGTGCGAGAATCGAATCCGCGGCCTCTCGCTTCACAGCTTACTCGCCCGCTGCGTCACGGAGGCTGTCTAAGATGAAGGTCAAACATTCATTAAACATACTAGAATGCACAGTATCAGTCATACAAAGCGATGCGAATTGGTTGCGAAACAATGGATTTAAAATCACATATACCTACATAGCGAAGACAGTTGATGTAAGCGAGACGCGGAGTTTAAGATCGAAACGGTTTTGCATATTTCAACAGAAGGATACATTAAAACTCTCGAGTGACCAAGTGTGGTCCCAATGTACCTCTTATTTTCATCGATAAAATTATGTAAAATAGATATTTGCTCGGACTAATGAAACTTATTAAGATAAGACAGTGTGCAACTGCACATTACCTGTTCGATTCAATAAATATTAATATGTGCAAAGTCTAGAATTGGCTCAAGTGTTACAGTTTTGCCTTTATAATTTTCCTGAGGTCCCGTATGTTAATGTTGATGCATGTTTTATAGCGCATATAAATTGTGGCATGACATAACATGCAAAATTCCCGTGTCGCTTACATGTTAAGCATGTGCTTTGTCCGAGTTATGTACTAGGGTTTATCGTAAGGAAACTTTTGGATAGTTATATTTGGCGTATGAAATGGTTAGCATGCTTTGAAGCTTTTTCTATTCTATGTCTAACGTACACAGCACGGGTTCCGTTTCTTATAATAATATTAGACCTGTTATATTGCTGTACCACTGCTGGGCACGGGCCTCCTCTACTAATGAGAAGGGTAGCCTTAGGCTACCACGGTGGTCTAATGGGGGTTGGTGACTTCACATATTTTCGAAAATCTTATGGAGAAATTCTCGGGTATGCAGGTTGTCTCATGATGTTTTCCTTCACCGTTATAGCAAGCGGTAATTCTCAAAGAAAATACACTTAACATTGAAAAAGTAGAGGTGTATGCTCTATTTTAGAGGTTGATCTCGAACCTCCAACACTCGTCTCGGCAGTCCGTACCATTCCCAACTGAGCTGTCGTTGTTTTTATCACTGTTTCTGATATACAATTTTAATTGAATATATATTAAGGTGTAAATATAGCGCTATCTAAAAATATTTAGGTTGTAAAGGGAATTCGGCTTTTTTACGAGGCCACGTATGCCTTTGGATAGGATGAGCTCACCCATACTTCTTAAATGAACCAAAAATAAAACCCCATAAAAATATACACGCACAGCTCCATGAGATGTTTTTAATTTCGTGACGCCATAACACTAACGAATGCGCCAAAAACATGTCCAAAGCACTTTTTCTTTACATTATCATCTCATTACCCGACGCCATTGGAGCGATTTTAAATAATCCCGACCACTTATTTTGGCGAATTTCCTTATTACATATTCTCAACGGCCTCGGTGAAATCACTCAAATTGGTATTTTGAGCCGAAAATTACAAAATTGGTATGAGAAATATGTTAAAACAAAATTCGTACCTACAAGCGCGGTCCTACTACGTTAATATATGTATAGATACAGGTAAGAGGCCGGCCCAAACACCTGGGTGGTCCACGGAATCAACTTGACCGATTATAAAGTACATAATGCTTTGCAGGCACCGCATATTGGTCGATGCCGCTCGCTTATTTATAATAACACACCATGAGTTATTGTTTTAAATAAAAGAATCGTTCGCATGATATATTCTCTGTCTTTGTAATTAAAAGAGTGCGGTAGCGTACACATAAATATTTCAATAGCTGAAAATGCTTTTACGTCTTTGATAAAGGACTGATTAAAAATCAATTAAGGAAAACAATAAGATAAGGTTTACTGTTTACATTAAAGCAACTTTAAATTTACATATGAGTTTGTTGCGATTTCTATTCGCAAGGAAAGAAACAAAGAGAGAAAAAAATATTTCTGGCTTAACACAAAAAAACGGTACGAACATAATATTAAAGGTCTGAAAAACCGTGTTTTGTTAAGTCATGAAAAAGGTCCCAATTCAGTATAAAGCCGAGGTCATAGCCCTCGATACTGGTTTTCAATTGAAGAGGCAAGGAAAGTATATCTTTCCGTTTTCCAAAGGTGGGAAATACGTTTCGTAGAAAACGTGTACGAAGATTCAGTGTCCACACTAGAGCGTAATTTTAATGGATTTTCCAAGGCACGAGTTGAAGCGGTCTTCCCGCTATCTCCGCTGCCTTCCAATCCGTTCAAGTCCGCTAGATGTGTATCGACTTGAGAGTCTGCTTGTTATCTCAAAAACACAATATGAATAATACATTAGTGGCCGGCACTGTACAGTCGCGCACTCTTAAATTGGCGAAGCTTAATTGACTCAAAGGTTGAAAATGAAACAGGAGGACTTCGACCGCATCTCGAAGGTAGGAAATGTCGACGGCAACTTTTTATGCAATCTTTACTGGATGGACGGCATAACGGAATCAATGTAAATCAGTTATGTGAGATTATAGAGTGGGTAGTAAGGTCGATGAAATCAATTAATTTGTTGATAGATAAACTATTGTCGATTCTTGTTGTTGTTTTGTTTATTGTGATTTGATAAATACTTTGCATTCCAGCATAACGATGTTTATTTATAAATTTTGTTTTGGAATAAATGTTTGATTAGACTAGTTAGGATACTGGTGTTTATGTTAGCGAATTAAATGGATAATGATTAAACTATGCGGTTGGTCGTAGGCGGGGCGGGTCACTACCGCACGCGCACCCGCCTTTTCAATTCCTTGCTAAAATCACTTGAATTAAGTGTAGGTAATTTCAATATTATTTACTATTTATTAGAGGGCTATGATTACGTTAAGCTATTGTTAATAACACGATTAGAGTTTTAATCTGGCCTTTAACGACATTAAGTAAACGAGACTAAGTGTATGTTTCGATTTGGGCAGAACTCCTTTGTAATAAGTAGGGGCTTAGTTACCAAGTACTTGGTTTTAATTATGCTCAGTTAATAATTCTGTAATACTTTTATTTAAATACATTCAGACTATGATTTAATTTTAATGTAAATGTTTCTATATTTTGACATGATTCATGATTAAAGAGTTTTCCCATACTTAATGTATGGTAAACAAAAGCCCCGGTGTGAATTAAATGTAAATATTTAGTGTAACCTTTGCTCACCTAGGTTCTAACGGTGAGGGAAAACATCGTGAGAAACATTCGTGTAAGCAAGTTGTGCCAAACACGACGATTCACGACCTTTCATGGTCCTCATGACCAAAATGGATCGACATTAGTATCGCAAACTTCATTATTCTGATACATAAAATAATTATAATATATTAAATGTTTGGTAACTAATTTTAGCTTTAAGTGTATTAAATAAAGATTATGCTAGATTAATGTGCAATATATCAAGAATATTTCATGTTAATTAGACAGCAAAATTGAAAGAGTAGAACATTTTAATTAATTAAATATTCTTTGTACGCTTCATAAATAAAAAACATAAGGGCGTAGTCTGAACATGTCGCTATTTTATTTTATAAATACATTATTATCTGAAGACTGTTATTAAAATAATTACGAAGCATTAACTACTTACATGAAAAACCAGATGCCATGAGTGGCATTTTACCGAGAAAATTATCGTTTCGCGCGCCAAAATGATGTCGATTTTTTTGCTTTCCAGCCGAGTCCCTAGATAATTTCGAATGCTACTGGAATTCACATCGCTAAATTATGCTGTACAAGACTACTGGACCTTTGTGATATGGTGTTCAAGCAATTTCTTAGCTTGTTTTATAATCGACGACCACGTATAAATAACTTTCAATAGGTACTAGAATCCACATTAAAATTCGTGTAAGAACATAATGTGTAAAATGTCCGATCCCAAAACAATATGTGAACCCTTCCACTAGCGCTCGTCGATATATCAGACCGATATTAGCTCGTAGATCAGGGTTGAAAGCAATAAAAATTGGACGGCCCAAGAGGATTAAGCAAACCCTGACGTATGTGACACACGAAAGCCTCAAACCATTTCTTTTCTAAGGGGTGGCCGCTCAATGTTATTTAAAAATCAATTTTAGATACCACTTAAAACATCAAAGTGCTCTAGCGACATTTATACGACGTTCGAAATGGGCTCTTCGGCGGACGCGACGCACTTATTATGATGAATACATCAGCTGTTACTCAAAATAAATGGCGCTGTAAATCAATAATAGACTGATATTAAATACGAGGTCATACAGCGTATAATTTTAACAATACTCGACCATCAATAATGTCTATATCGAGTAAATTCAATAAGGGGCGCGATGTAGGTAGGACATTCGTAAAATACAAAAGTACAAATATTCATTCACGCAAATAATTATAACACAAAGAGCTCTGCTGAAATCGGCGCTAACAAGATGCAGCTGTTGCGATCTCTCAAGCTGACGACCATTTTGAAAAACTCGTTAGAGTTTTCGAAAATAGAATATAAAATATGTCACTCCTTCCCCGATAAATCAGCCGTGATTAATGTATCCAAGTTAGGAGCGGATCGCGCCGCGTGACGGGGCACGCTCTCATTGGGTGGCGCGGTCGCCATATTGCTCCGAGCTTGTACCTGTCAAACTTTGATATATTACTGCTGGCTTTCTCTAGTGTGCGCCTTGTCTTATAACATCCAACTAAATTAAGAAGACCATTGACGTGAAATTGCCAATGCATCGCCGTTTCGAAAGGTTTTTCAATTCTTTTGTGCGGCCGAAAAAACGTTAATCTTTGATTCCACGGGACATTTTGAGAAATTGATGTTTTGTTCTGGAGGTGTAAAATATAGCGAGCACTGACTACCGAGAAATAAAGCTTTTGATTTATATTTTGACACTTGAAACCAAAACATTCGTGTTTTTATTATAACTTTTGAATTTATGGTCATAATAAATCTGACAGGTCCTAATCTTAGGGCATTCGGATGCTTTTATTGAATATGGAATAATGTTCCTATTTCGATACGCTGAGTTCATTTTTATTTACGTTCGAACGCACATAATTACCAAAATGCAAAAATATTTTTACGAAAAAGCCAACAGTGTACATAAATTACTTTCAAATAAACATACTCTTTGTTAGGAAACACGAAATGCGTGTACATTCCATTTGTTTATCAACACATTATAGCGGCTCATTCACACAATCGGCTTTATTAGCTCATAACTTTTCAATTATTAGTTTATTGGACATTATCTATTACTGAGGTAGGCAAAAGGCGGGGCCGCTCTGCTCTCATCCGATCCACAATAAGCATTCACTAACACAATATCGGCACAAAACGCGGGATTCGCGATCTTATGAACACGTGGTAAGATGTTGAACACTATCCATGAGTGTTCAAACCGTCAATTTGCCATTTAGCTTGAAAGCGAATCATACACAGTTGGCAATTTTAGTCAATATCGTGTTATTACCACAGAACATCTCGAGTATGTACCGTTGGCATAACTGTTTTGGTACGAAATACAATTTATGCATAATATGATGACCAAAAAAATTGTCTGAATGGATGACATGTGAATTGTGAATTCCAATAAGAAATTATGAACGGAATGTCAAAAGATAAACCGGTATTTTTTTGTTAAATGTATTCTAATAGTATTGTATGTTTATGTTCAAAGATATCATACAAGAAAAGAAGTGATACGTGATTATCAGCTTTAGGAATTAAGAGTTGTTTTTGCTGTCCGTATTCACGATGTGTATTTATAGTAAAATATCAGAATTACATCGTGGAAGCGCAATGGTTGACTGCGGCTCACTAAATTGATAGTCTCGTCTGCCCAATCCATTATGTTGTGTTTGATTTCATTATATTGCAGAATAATTTATAGATCTTACGTATGAGAAGGTAATTCCACGGCAATGCAGTTCTGTACCAGATCTCATAAAGATTATGTCATGATGAAAACGTATAATAGGTGCAATTAATGGCACAGTTTTGGATAGATGATCGAATTTTTACAAAAAATATTTAATAGGCAATTTAAAAACATTTTTTTTTATTTCAGAGTCGAAAGTCGTCCAAATATGCGCTTAAAATATTATTTCGTTTATTGATATCAGTGGACGCGTAATATATTTCTATCGTCCTTACACACCTGTATCATAATAGGCGTGATGTCACGCTGTGCTTCCATTTCTGTCATCTGACAGTTAACCCTTCCACATTTAAATGTTCATATATAAAATTCTTTCGATTATAGACAATTGGATATTACACAATGTAAATTAACCAATTTATATAAAAAGTACCGAATCGTCATCCCTATTCGCAATGTAAAATAAGACAAAACAATATAAATCACCGAAAATCCTAAATCTCCATTTCGTATTCAGGAAACTTTAAATCCGCGAGCGTACAGAAATACGTTGAAAATTTTAAACACGAGAAACAAAGTCACCTGCAAAGGAGTTGGGTATTCAAGAGCTTCGGTTACCGAAGTTGGGCGTAGCTTCGTAAGTTAAGTTAGAGTTAAGTAAAGAAACCACACCGCCACAATGTCTGACGACTAACTTAAATCTCACCGATATTAGGCTATGAATACAATATATTTATTTTATTGAGTATTTATTATTGAAAGTAAACTGAAGAGCTGTTAGGCTCTATTCAAAAAAGTTCAGGTTTTAGAACCATTTTTCTTTTAATCAATCTAACGATATAAATGTGTGTGCGCAAAACCCGTTGATTTATTGAATTTACGAGTATTAATAAAGTCAACAATGATGTATCATATAAATAAGAAACAGCGGTTAACCACATGACAATAGAATTATTGCACTTTTAAACACAATGTTTTTGTACCTTACTGTAGAGGTATTTATTATCCGTATTTAGCAAGCTATTGCAAGATAACATCGTTATTACGATACTATGGATCACAGAATTGGGTAGCAAAAACTTAAACCTTATCTGATTATTCAAATTCAAATGAAGAATGTTACATAATATATGTTTTAATCCCGCGTGCGATGTGCACGTAGCTTAAATGTAAATTTCACAGTTAAGTCAAGTATGCACCGAGATTTTACCGGCATTTGAAATAAATATTCCAGATTTGCAGTCAAGACTTCTGTGTTAAAACACTGTTTCATTCAAGACTTAGTATTCGAAATACAGAGGAGAGGCGCAATTGTATATTGTTGCGTGTTATTGTGCGGAAAATGTATGGAATGGATTTGATATAAAACAGCTTAAAAATATATTGGAATTTTGGCACGGTCTAAACGTAAAATTCAAATATCGCCTGCGGTTTGGCTTTATTTTGTAAAACGGAACACATCTAAAAATTTCACTATTCTAGTATTTTAGAAACACTATATTTATACTAATGTCACCAGACGTACTCGACAAAAAATCGAAAAAAAATATTTATAAATCAGTATTTTTCATTCACCATTTTTGGCATACAAATATCAGGACAAAAGTAAATAAAATTCGCGACCGATTCAACGCGTCACTATACAACACCAATAAAAATGTTCCCTCCCGAAACCTGTGTCAATAAAGATAAAGGAAAACTAATATCAAAACAGGAATAGGTACGTGATAAGAAAACATTTATTCCCTATGTTTAATGCATGATTTGTCATAATTCCCCTGCCTCCCCGGCTTGGCCGTTGTTTTGTTGCTGGCGAAGAAATGGGCGTTCATGATTTATTGTTTATCATATTTATCTCGGACTCTCAGAAAAATGGTTTGAAGGGGAGACAGGGGAACTTCCAGGTTTATTAACTACAACGGCGGGATTGCGAGCGGTTAATTGTACTTTATTGTCTTTGCATATTGCATGTACAGATTAATAGAAATGGTCTGAACGGTATAAAGGATATAGTACCTAAATGGAACTAACAAAGACTGACATGAATTGCAATTACAAAATATCGATTTCGAGTACCTACTTCATTAAATCCAAAGTAACAAGTAACCTTATATACATAACATTAACATAAGCTCACGCCTGTATCCCCGAAGGGGTAGGCAGAGGCGCACTAGCGAACTAGAACACCCACATTTCGCCGAGCTTAGTTCCGTCCCAGATGTGATAGGGGGCGAGCCTATCGCCATATCGGGTACAAATTCCAGACTCCGAGCTGATATGGAAAAATCCAATATCACTTTGCCCGACCCGGGGATCGAACCCGAGGCCTCAGAACCGTAGTCGTACCGATATACCACCACGCCACTAAGGCAGCCTTATATACATCATCATCATCATCATCAGCCATAGGACATATATACATATATACATACTCGTCTGAAATGTAAAAAAAATCTATAAAAATATTTATAAATAAGCAATTCAAATAATTTACTGCACGATGCACCTCCGATTTTTCCCCTGCAGTTTCATTGCAGCAATAAAGCCGCGAATCAAAAGTTGCCCGTAAATCACAATATGGCGTCCGCTGCCCCGTGTTTGCTCTCGCCCACATAATCCGTTCATACAGCGGTAAATCCATCCAACAGTGTCGCGTATACCACTAAATCATCATAAGAGAATCTAACATACTCATACGTACATACGTGCACAACATAGGTATTGCTTATAAGTGACTTAGCACAGTTTGAGACGTTTGATACTACTACTAACTAGCAAATAAATTTAGGCTGAGATCTATAGAACGAACTTAGACTAAGTCAAAGACGCGAACTCAGCATTTCGAATTTTTTTATCGAACTTAGGGAAGTAAATGCGCTAGGAACATTGAAAGTGAAGCAGGATTTTCGGCTCATTCGATAAGTCACCGCCATTACGTAATCCTGCTTCTCATACGTAATCTTACTTACTGCTTCATTACGTAATCGTAAAAATCCTGCTTCACTTTCAATGTTCCTAGCGCTCCGTCCATCTTTTTTTACGTCCATGATCGAACTTTGACTTTGAGTCATTTTTTACAAGAAAATCTTTGCTCTGTCTCTCTGTCTGTTTTTCTTGTAAAAAATGGCTTGAACTATGTCGAGATTCGATTTCAAATTTCTAAATCCTCACTGAGTTCGTTTCTTTGACTCAGACTTAGTCAAAGTTCGCTCTTTAGATCTCAGTCTAAGTGATTTCCTAAATTTATAACAAAATTCGTGAAACGGAATCTTGTATTACGGCTAATTACAGTCACAATTTCGCGTTGAATTGGCCGATGAAAAAAATACTAGTCGATTTGTGCCATCCTTTTTTATTCGATTTACGCGTGGGCCACCAGCTACTGAAAAAGTTTGCATCGTAATGCAATCGCGTGGCATTAGTTTTGCCGTTTATTACACCGGTCCCAGCGCTGCAAAGCTTTGAGGGATTAATCTGACGCGAGGAATAAAACTGAAATTCAAAAGTTGGGAGAACTCGCCGATTGTACCGAAGTTCAAGTTTTGTACTGAATTTAGATGAGTCCTCTAAATCCTAATCCATAATGCATTATTAGGCTCTGGTTTTGTTTGGCGTAAGCCCAACAGAAAGTTGCACATGCAAGCCTTACCGAGAATTGTGCGCTTCTAACAAAATGGAATACCATTACTGTACAATTAAATAATCTAGTTTCGGTTGTAAAACAATAAAACGGTAGCTAAACAACGAGAGCTCATGCAATATTTGTTTTGTAAAACATAACAATTTTTAGTTGAGTGCTGTGCGTGAACCATTGCCGGCAATTTGGCGTTTTCGCTCGATTTATGCGAGTATCACCGGCCCGCGGAAAGCGGACAAACAAGCGTTGTAATAAAACTATGTTTTAGCCTCACTACGTTTATAT
Organism: Clanis bilineata; assembly: GCA_036417725.1. Taxonomy (NCBI): domain Eukaryota; kingdom Metazoa; phylum Arthropoda; class Insecta; order Lepidoptera; family Sphingidae; genus Clanis; species Clanis bilineata. Next base: position 6,636,351 of record CM071142.1, read on the forward strand.
TCGTCAAATGGCTTACTGCAGCAACTGTGGGTTTATGTGTTCACTGCAACATTAATATTGTGTTTGTTGCGTAAATAACAGAATTCATAACATTCCAGTGAAATGTATTAACACAGTATCATGGTGGTGTGATGGAAAACTGTGGAAATGCTCTTTGCTGTGGAACGCTTATGACGCTAGTATGATTTTCATAGACAATGACAGCGCGTCCGGGTGACCTGTCATCGCGATTTTTTTCACTGTTGGCCGGTATAAGGAAATGTATGGAACTCAATGACTGAAGAAAAATAATAGGACTTGGCATAACCACGAAAAATACGTGTTTACTTTGAAGCTGTTTCCGCCATTTTAGTTTCACGATCTATTTACATAGTACAAGTTGTCACTATGTGTCATAAGAATTAAATAACGTATAAATACTTATTGATTTTATTGTAAATACGGTGTTTTGTTTACAATAATAATAATTTCGAAATGTGAAGAAGATGCCTAACTGTTATATAAATGGGGCTTTCTATTGCAGTCGCCATTTTGGTTTCTCGTAATTTTGCCTCATCCTTATTCTTTTTTTGTCCAAGATTGAAGTGAGTAGTGACATATGTACGTTATGGTGTGACAACTGAGTGACTTTCGATAATCCGTACATTTGACAAGAGTGACAAAAGTCACCCGTGCTCGCAGTCTGGTTACACAAAACGACATTGGTTTGCGTTCTTGATACGAGACATGCGTTGCTGTAGAACAATAGCGGCGGAGATCAGTTACGTTTGTTAAACCCTGTCTGTCCGTACGTCAGCGGTTTATTGGACACACTGAGATTGAAGCGATAGCTCGCGCACGCCCGCCAACGTCGAGTTTCGAATTAGGAGCCAGCAAACCGATGTGCTCTTATACTTGTTGTGATTTCATTAAAATATATGGTCTGTGGGAACTGTTTGTTAATCCGACGATTAGAAAACGAAAATGATGAAATAAAATGATAAGAATAAATAACACCCAACAGTCACATAGATAGTCCTGACCCTACACTAAGATCGAGTCTTGTGTCGTGGGTATGAGGAACTACGAGAGACTTTCTGTCTCACAACACCCAGACCCGAAATATCTGTAGAAACCATACAAACATTTGTCTCGGTGCGCGGATCGAACCCGCGGCCTCTCGCTTCACAGCCGGCTACTCGCCCGCTGCGCCACGGAGGCTGTCAGAGTAAAGTGTACAGGAGACAGATTACGTACGATACTACTGTACTATTAGAAACTCGCAGAATATTAAGAAAATCTGGCACTCAGCGTTATATCATGATGTGGTTATGTAATATGAAAAGAGTATGAATGTCCACATACGAAAGTTGATAATTTTTCCACAAAGCCATTTATAACCTGTGATGAAATCGATTTTATTTAGATTAAAACTATGAAGAAAGTTTAAAGGAAAATAAACAAACATTTTAAACCTCACAGAGCGTTCATCGTTCTCCGTAAAATCATTAACGATAAAACATTGATGAAATAAAATAACCTTTCATCCTGTTACACCGTCTAATAAGAAATAAAATTTATTATATCTATGTAGTGCTGTATGATTCAGCAGGGCTTGTAAACAATGCTCCGCATAAAATATTGGCTTCAACCGCGCTCTACATCAGACCGGCCCGTTTTAACCCCTGCTACGTGTATATATTGCAGGCTTTATTGATGCTGTATTCACTACGATACAAATATTACAAAGCATATTTACAAATGCAATGTTTTGTATTACAAAAAACATAAGCTCACGTCCGGGGTAGGCAGAGGCGCACTAGTGAACTAGAACACCCACATTTCGCCGAGCTTAGTTCCGTCCCAGATGTTATAGGGAGCGAGCCTATTGCCATGTCCGCCACAAATTCCAGGCTGGGCTGAGATAGAATAATCCAATATCACTTCGCCCGACCCGGGGATCGAACCCGATACGTCAAGAAATTAGTAATTCAGACAATTTTGAAACTATACCTTAATTCTTTTATGTTATTAGAGATACATAATGTATTTTAATAATAACTACATTTCCCACAAGATACTCCAAGGTTTCGTTACTGCCATACCTATCTTATAGTATAAATGCTGTATTTTTCTGTAAAGTAGTAGCAAGTAATATTCTACAATCTACAAGAATCATAATAAACGTGACTAATTGTGGGAACTTGTAAAAACGTGCTCAAAAATCAATTTTGTTTATTCATCTAGATTAAATTACTAAAAAAAAGCGAGTCAAGTACCCTCATTTAGATGTCAATTACGTTCATTGTAGAGGTGTACACTATAGCAGGCAAAAACGGTGCGTCTTCAACTGTCTCGCAATAATCAGAATCTTCAGAATTGTTTGGACAAGTGAATACCAATGGATGACATGATGCCTTTAAAGATTAGTATTAAAAACGAATAGTCCCTAATAGCCTTTACTCCCCCTTTCCTGTCAAAATCAGCGTGACTGGAAGTTCATAATAGCCAACTTTTCTTATATCTGTTGAAGCATAGCTAAACAGAAAAATGTTCAGCCCTTACACTCTGTCGTGGGTACGGAGTTCTCTGGCTCTTGGTGTACAACACTGACGACTTGACAGCTTACGTAAGGTGATAACGATAATTTTACATATCAAATAATGCGAAAATAAATATTGGACTCCTAAAATAATAATGACTTAGAATTGTCACAATACGAACAACCACGAATGACCGAGTAAATTAAAAAGATAAACAATCTCTACTGGCAAAGACAGCGTACATAACGAAAAGCACGACTCATGCAAACTCCTTCATCGATAAATGGTTTAGAGTACACACTCAGACTGTATCCGGTTTAGACTAAGTACAAAGTTGCTTCAAGTCCCAATGTCGCGATATTCTTGTCTGAGACCTACTAGGGTTACCACTTACCTGCATCAAAATGTTTAAAATTGATGAGTAAATAATCACATGTTTAAAAACTTAACCGACCGACTTCACATGCCATCATGACCAAATATATATAGGACCACCCTTGAAATAAGCTCTATCGAACACAAAAATCGGTCCACATTTAGCGGAGATGTCGCGTAACATACATAAAAAAAATAAAGACGAATTGAGGACCTTTTCCTTTTTTGCAGTCGGTTGAAAACCATACATTACATTACATACGCCCACCATTAACAAATTGCTATTATATTCTGTTGATATATGTATCCAAATTATATTCGTATTTTGGCTTCATATGAGATTTTTGGATGTTAATGCGGGAGGTAAGCTCTTTGAGCGCTCGAATATGTATTTGAAAGTTATTTGTGCTATGTATCTACTTATATAATTTTTAAAGCTACACCAACGCCACTTAACGAAATCAGTCACGCATACTATACGATGAAAAACTGTAAAGTAACCAAGAATTAACCTATTTATAGGTCGTTTCTGAAGTCACGGGAAAGAAAGCTGAACCTGGCAACCCTGCTTCACAATACACAAGTAGAGTCGAGCGTAGCTTTACTCAGGGATAACGCCCTGTTTCAGAATGCTTTATACGAACATTTCTATTCTGTTAGTTAAGTTAATTGGCGAATATATTTTATTTACAATGACTCTTTAGGTTCTGTTTTAATTGTTCAGATAGCGGAATTCTACAAAAATGTTAGTGTTTCTAATCAAAGAGATAGAAAAATTCTAAATGAAAAACGTATACTTCACACAACTACGTAGAGGTATGATGCTACTTAACATCTTTTTGAAATATGTTTCAAGTAATTACTAGTATTTTAAAAGACCCTTTAATTCAAAATATCGTTAAATCCTCAAGTATCATCTCATATTCAAATAGATGAGCTGGTTTTACCTCCAAATTTTGAAACGTAAATAAATGAACATCAATTCAGATATAGTTAAAGTCCGTCTTGTACTGGCAGCCAACACCCTGTTCCCTAGTCTGCACAGCTGTTTCGACATATGTGACACGAATTGAAACACCAATGTCAATGTCTCAGTGTTCACTGTTCAACGTGGAGACTTGTGTATAGAAGGAAGCTTTAAGAAACTATTATTTTCGACCGACTTCCAAAAAGGAGAAGGTCCTCAATTTGTCTGTTTTTTATGTATGTATGTTACGCGATATCTCCGCCAAATGTGGAGCGGTTTTCAAAATTCTTTTTGGGTTCGATAGAGTTTATTTTAAGGGTGGTCCCATATACATTTGGTCACGATCGGATTTGAAGTCGGTGCGTTAAGTTTTTAAACCTGTGATTATTTAATGTCATGTTATAAAGCCCGAAGAGTTTTTAATTAGTACAGCATAGTGTAATTGAATCAATGATTTAATTGCCTTAATAAACGTTCAAACTCGTATATTCTTTGATAAAACAGATTGGACATTTGGTATAAATATCTGGTATATTCCTTGATAAAACAGATAGTATACAATGTACATATCGGATCTAGCTTATTATACTGTACTGCTAATATTGCATGCACGTAATACCAAGTAGGCATGTATAGGGCCCGAATTTAGCCGTTGTTAATTTGTCACAGTGAATTAGCCACGGACGGGGTAACTGATAGCGTTAGCATGTTGGACGGTGCACCCTGCACGCCGCCAATATGCTCGTAAACGTCGTTGCAGGACAATTTAATACCTAACTATGTATCTAGATGCTTATCTGCTGAGATGTACGATGCGTGTTCGGTATTGTTGTAAAACAATTGCCGATCAGTAATTAGTGGAACATCGGAAAAAATAATATTATGTACCATGAATTTAGTATGTTCAGCATCAGAAAGGTGGCACAAATACTATGTAATTTTGATCGTTGAATATGTGTGAAGGATAACATAACATAAGACATAACACAAGCTCACGCTTGTATCCCCGAAGGGCAGGCAAAAGCGCACTAGCGAACTAGAACACTCATTTCGCCGAGCTTAGTTCCGTCCCAGATGTGACAGGGAGCGAACCTATCGCCATATCGGGCACAAATTCCAGACTCCGGGCTGATATGTGTGAAGGATATAATAATATAAATTAATATACACAGTCACACTAGGTTTAACCTGAATCGTGGGTACTTTCCGCGAAGGACTCATGGCAGATACAGTCCCCTGGAATGGATCTGTAGAAAGCCATTTTTACATGTGATGTTTTAAAAATGAATTCATCAGCAAAAAATGTCTTCAACCTTAAACGGTGCACATTCCAAAGAGCCATAAAACTATTTAGTCTCAGCAATTTGCGCAACCAAAACACAGATAAAAAATTAGAAAGTCGGTACCGTAATAAAAGAAGTGACCGACGTATTATCAAAGAATATAAAAAGAACACAATACATTTTAACTTTATTTACCTTTGTCCTCGAGATAAAGGGAGAAAGTTGCACAAGCAAACGGTCAGCTTTCTACATTTCGATATTGTTTGTCTATTGTTCGGTACAAAACTGTTTCTGGAAGGAAAGTTAACTGTATTTTGAGTAATACTCCGAGCTTGTGAGCCACATGTGGTTGTAAATGTGGTTTGAATGTACTTATAAAGTTGAAAAGAAAAGATCGACTGTATGATCTATTCAAGATGGATTTTAGTTTGTAGTTTGTTATTCTCAAATGTTCTAGGGATTTTTTAATCACTTTGTAAATATACTGCCGCATATAGTATGAAAATTAGGCGTATCTATATGTGTTGGCCGTAGCAGGCTTCGCTTGCGTGATCAGGATTTTCTCGTTAAGACCTACGATTATACTAAAAAGGGAAATGCTCCTTATATTGTATGTAAATCATAGAAGTAGTTGCATAAAGCTTTAATTAACTTTAAGTTTAATATATATTTTTAAGAGACATATGTTTAAATATTCGAATTACAAAAAAAATATTAAAATTCATTTAGTTGTATGTTGTAGTACGAACAAGTATATCATTATGATTATTAAATGAGCTATGAAACTGGTCATCATATTTTATATGACGGTATTTTTACTTCCAATTGCAACATAAAACCTAAGTATCCATTTATTGATATTAATGGTTGCAGCAGTGAGTTATTAATACATTTCAATCTCCATGTAAGTGATGTTAAGAAACAGCATAAATCAAAACTAGCTAATATCGATTCTAAAATGGAGTAAAAATTCCTTAATTATTCCGACGTAAGTTAGTTGAAGTTTGTACTTATACGTAAGATTGGTTGTCGTGCCAAGGCGCGGTTAGACTGGCTTGTTAGTGAACAATGCTGGGGACACTGTATGCACGTCTGTACACTGTATAATATCGAGATAGAGTGCCTTTCAGACCGCCGGCTTGGAAAAAGAATGTCTTTCTAAAGTATTTGCATTTTAAATTACGACCGCTGTAAGAAATCAAAAGCAAAGTTTGTATAAAGAAAATTGTTTATGTTTTATTGCTTTTGTCCTGAACTTTTTGAAAAATCGGTTATTTATTTTAAGTCTTTGGTAAATAAAGTTAAGAAAAGGATCTACATTAAGCCTATAAAATTGATGTGTTGATGGAAAACAATTTATTTTATTGTCGTTAAATTTTGAAAAACAAGTCATAAAACACGATCTTCATCAGATGAAACAATCTCCAACAGAATACATTATGTTTACATGTATATTGAAACTGTTTTAGGAACAGCAGAGTGTGACTAATGTTCCACTGAATACGTGCAAACGGACCATCAACAATAATATAGCACTAATGCAGACGTTTACGATGTCTTGTCATAATAATAACACTGTATCAAGCCTCATTGAACTAAACACGCTCCGTAACTCAACGAATCAGATGAAGAAATCAATTGGATATAGTCGCGTAAAAAATTGAATATGAAAACGATTTTAAACATTTCCAGTCGGAACGGGTGAACACGAATTTTATTCATTGATGTAAATTTTATTGACTCTGTGAAATTTTTATTGCGTCTTCTAACGCATCTTGTCTGCTACCATGTAGTATTTGTGCCTAAAATTCTCAAACTTGTTTGACATGCTTCCAATTGTTACGAAGCCAATGAAGTTTGTTATACACCAAGTGATCTCTCTCTCTATTCAAAGTGATTTTACGCAACCTATCTTTCTTCATCGAAATTCGTCTTTGAATCGGACTTAAGTGAAATAAAATAATAAATACTGCAATCCATATACGCGAAGGTAAATCCTGTAAGAATAATTTATGCGTATAGTCACGGGCTAGTTAGCAGGAATCATTTGAATACTGTTTCAAAAATGTAGCAAAGATTGTGGAATAAATCAAGCTGAGTGTAGTTCATAAGTTTCTCGCTGCTCGAATGTTGTGCCGTATACAGAATTTCCACCTAATAAAAGGCCATGTTACGCGCAGGGAACGTTAGACACGCAATTATAAGGTAACCAGAGTGTGAAGACCCCTGTCTCCCTTCATGAAGCTGCTGTTTGTGATGAAGGAGGGGGAGATATATGAACTGCTGGAGATCTTGGCTGATTGGTGGAGTTCCACGACAAAGTTTCACGTAGAACGTTAATTAGTGCGTGCCTCACGTTCTCCAACATGTATGGATGTACACTCGAGAGATAAGTATGTGTGTTAGTTTAAAAAACTGGTGAATTTACTAAAATTGTTGACGAACTCTTGTTCATTCGCGCCGCTAATAAAGCGATTGATTGAGTTGTTTGTGGATTGAGATCATATCTTCATGAAGATACATTAGCTCCCGCGTTGAATAATTTATTGAGGAAATATTTTTAGATAGATAATTATGTATCAATCCGAAGTAGGTATGTATATACTTTATTATATATTATCGTGATTGAAAACGTAGAATCAGAATCAACATAAAATCATTATCATAAAATATCAAGAGAGCCTCCGTGGCGCAGCGGGCGAATAGTCAGCTGTGAAGCGAGGCCGCGGGTTCGATACCCGCACCAAGACAAATGTTTGTGTGGCCTACAGAGATTTGTTTCGGGTCTGGGTTTTATGAGACTGAAAGTCTCTCATAGTTCTTGATACCCACGACACAAGACTCGTATCTTAATGTGGGGTTAGGACTATGTGTGTGACTGTTGGGTGTTATTTCTTTATTTACTATTGCTTTTCATATTTACAAAATAAATGATTTCATTTGAATTACCCAGTAGCGTAGCTGTAAAAGTGGTTAAAATTAGATGCACTATGTGCGTCTTTGTCTACCTCTTTGGAGATAAAATGCGTGCGTAAATGATATTACCTATAAACAACATGAGAAATATCCAATATTTCAACCTTCACACAATATTTAATATACATCTAATCGAACACGTTCACACGCGCAGTAATTTGATGCAGAGATCTATGTGCGGAACAATTTATAGACAATTATAGTAACCAACAACGCCCTGGGATCAATTAACACAAAGGCGCTATTGCAAATTAGACTAACTGGACACCAATTTAGACGGCCGTAGATATTAGATACGCAAGATTGTGTCGGTGTTTATTGAAATTGCTGATTTGATTTGATGATAAGTCAATTATGCAATTACTAATGAGTAATGCGGAATTATTTTATTGCAAATAATAGACGATAAATGGTGGTAGGATATTCCGAACGGATGGCGACCACCGTACACATAGTGCTAAAACCTGCCATAGTGACCCACACTCCGTGTGTGGTTCGCGTTCCAGGATCAACCAGTGTACTTCCTGTTCTGTCGAGGGGCTTTCGGCATGATTTGATGGTTGGTTGGGATGGGTATAGGGGTATCCCTGTGTCTGCATCGGTCATCCGCCTGTCTTGTCACAAACCCCTCAATTTGCTTCTTCCCTCTTCGTATACCGAGTGTGAAGAAGCATAAATAGGCCGGCATGATTCTGGCGACCACTGATAAACTCATTGTTGGTTTATTAGGACTCCACTACGCTTACCATCAGGTGCAGTGTAGTCACTTAACTGTGCCCGGATAAGAGTAAAAAACTCGTCTCGAGATATTAATACATTTCATATACCTAAATAATTGTAGTATTAGTAACGCTTTAGACGTAAAACCTAAATGAATAAGGAAAATCAAGACATAGAAATTGAGAACCTCCTTCTTTTTGATGTTGGTTGAAAATGAGAAGCGATATACGTCAAGCACTTATGTAGTAACTGAATATTGGTTCCCTAAGTGCATCTATGCAGAGTCTGAAACTCAATGCCTTAACGCTTCAAGTCGAGTAGTGCATTAAACCAAGCTTACTGTTTATATCAGATGGTATATATATTTTTGCATAGTATATAAAATATAAACTTTCACACCAACTTCATGATATAAAGAGGTGTTCAGTTCAGTATTTATCACCTAATTTGATGTATAAAAACCATTCCTAGTTTAAAACAGTTGATCCTATATATTAACATCACGATCCTTAAATTTGCATGTCATTTGCAATCGTCGATAAATGCCTAAATATATATCATGTACTTATTAGGTCATCAAGAATAATATTAATATTTTAAAACTTTTTGTATGACTTCCGCACAATTTTAGGTTCAGATTACCATCGGTGCTATAACTTGGATCACCAAGCTACACTTCCATTATCTAATTGGTTAATATATTTAGCGAGGCTAAATAGTGGACTATCTATCTAAGTCCATCCCTAGAGGCTGGCGGATCGTAAACACGTCAGTCCATCGTGAAGTCACCTCGCTATTCCCAGGGTAGAGTCGTTTCTTTTACCTTTATTTGCTTCTCTGATATTTTAAATCCGTATTTTTTTTCAACATAACATGACATAAGCTCACGCCTGTGTCTTCGAAGGGGTAGGCAGAGGCGAGAGCGAACTAGAACACCCACATTTCGCCGAGCTTAGTTCCGTCCCAAATGTGATAGGCAACGAGCCTATCGCTATATCGGGCACAAATTCCAGACTCCGAGCTGATATGGAAAAATATCAATTCAATCAATTTTCCCGACCCGGGGTCGACCCTGAGACCTTAGGACGGTAGTCGTACCGAAATACAACCATGCCACTGAGGCAGTCTATTTTTTTTAACTGACCTTATCGCACCTTAATGTATTTATTTATTTTCAGGGGAACATACGGTGATATATAAAAAAAAAACTATACAAAATAACAATTCCTATTACATGTTTCTGCAAATATGTATCAAAAATAGGTGTTTAAGATCTGGATTATATTAGGAATCTACGAGTAATAATATGGCTGGGTAACATACTGTCTTAATAATAACTAATATGTACTTATATTATAACAAATTGAATACTTTGAATGGCTGTAAAATGTTCCATGTTCATACGTTTAAACTAAAGCCATAAACTTAAAGCACATCATTAGAGGACAATACAATAATGCTATTAGCAATTGAAATATGACATAATGTTGACGTATTCAATAATAATTTTTCCATAACTCAATTGAATAGAATGAGTTAATAACTGAACTAAACGTCGTTAATCAAGATGTTGCTGATAGATGTAGAACCAGTATTTCAGTTAAATGTCTAGTTTATTGCTCAAGTCCTATAGTCTAACAGTCCTAAAATTAGCAGTCGGGTCATTTTGACATGTGGTAATACAAGTTCCAAAAATACTCTTGTATGTGAATATAATCATGTTTTTTTTTCATAGTCATTAATAACTGAAAGTAACGGATTAATAAGTTTAAATAAGTCTATTAGAATACATCTCAAAATTAATGTTATCAATTATTAGTACCTACCTAGTATATTAAAAACCGATGTATAACTTTTAAAGAGAAAAGTTAGAGTTTAATTTACATCGCTACCTATCTATCCTGCTCGAAGGACCACCAGACATTTTGCACACTGTCCATTTTGAACCGTGGCATTTACATATAAATTAAGAAGCAAAACGTGTCCAGGTTAGTTGCTGTCACTTCATTAGGATCATTCCACGCGAGCGGTCCCCCATACTTTATGGTGCACGCACTATCGATCCCATTGTAAGTCTTGGAGCAGGTGATTTTAATTGAGTTTGTATACAAGTAGGAACTTGTAATGAAGCTCAGAATAGCAGTTAATTATATGGAGGTAACATAAATATAGGTATTAATAATTATACACAAGGTTGAACATGATTATTAATTTTTATGACATAATTTTTACCATTTTGTAAATTTACATTACAAATTAATGTTTGATAAAAGCAGTATACTTGGAATTTGAACCAGTGAGGAATGTATGAAAATGACTTTACTGATATTTTTTTATAGCAGAGACTGGCAAACGAGCAGATGGGCCACCTAATGGTAAGTGATCTCCATCGCCCATAGACACCCGAGACTCGAAAAGAATCATGGATGTGTTGCCAACCTAAAAGAATGGAATGGAAGGAGAGGGGGAAGGGATTGGGAGAGGGAGGGGGAATTGGGCTACCGGAAATCTCACTCACCGAACGAAACGCGACAGCGAGCGGCCACTTTACATCGGTTTTCTGTGAGACAGTGTTATCAAACCGGTCGAGCCGGTCCATTCGTGCTGTAGACGTAATTGTCTACAGCGTGGCTCTACCACAGTAAAGATGGATGAACAGATAGGAAACAACAGATAGAAAATCAAAGTTAAACTCTACCGTAGAGAGTATAACATTAGTTAAACCTACATTATATATTATTTTAATAAATGCCATTCTTCTGGAATTAGACAAATTAGATTAAAAGTTAATACCCACATGCCCAGTTTAGTGAAGTGTAGTACCTACGGGTGTTAATAAATAAAAAAATATCTGATGCACGCAAACGGAAAGAAGGAATGAATGAATGAATGAATCTGAAGGATTTTGCTGAAAGAACAATTGTCATACATTAAGCCACCGTATCTTGAGATAACATTGAATTTTTACGCGTCGGAATATTTCTCACAAAACATTAAAATTCAAGTGGAGAATTAATAAAGAGATAAATAAATTTAAGAGCAGCGGGAATGTGGGTCTGCCGTTACGGAACCAGTTCGCTTTATGTGCATATCGAAGATGGATGGCGCTGGTGTGCGGCTCGGCGCGGGCAAGACGGGCGCGGTGCGGGGCACGCGGACCGGAGGGGCAGGGGGGGCTACACCGCATACCGCCCCCCCACCACACCCGCATTGTAATGGCCGCGACCACTCGAGCCCCGTCAGACGACAAAAATGCCATAATAATGGCCCCTGAATAGTTTTTGCTGCACCGCTCCAAATACTCCCCGAGCCCCCGTCAAGTACGTGACGACGCTCCGGTCATCTCTCTTTTATTGAGAAATTCGTCAGTTTTATACCCTCACGGAAAAACGTACGCATCGAAAGGGCAGGAATCCGGTTGTGTCATTTCAAACACTTGATAAGTATCGTTGATTTTTTTTCCTTGCCGAATTTCAGAGGAGCTCCACTCGCTTAGTATTCCCTGAATGTAAGCTTTTTACCCGCCTTTCGGATGGCACGGTCACCTTAAGGGCCCTTTAATTGTGCGCCAATAAGAACAATGCCTTATTAATGGCGAATCAGTTAAGAAGTGAAGAAAAACTATTTTGTGTTTAATTTATTAACATGAATAAATCATATATTTATTATGAATTCAATTCCAAGTTCTAGTCGCATTCTCTCACCACACTAAAGACAAGAATCTTTACTGTTGCTGACTGATCAAAGGGAAATTTAAAAAGAGCGAGCCGCTAAAAATTGATTCTGTTATTATCATGGCGGTACTACGGTACGTTACAAAAGGTGGACCAATTAAAAATTTCCTTGAATGTCCCAGCGAAAAGTTCAGAATGATAGCACCGTCAATTATGGCTCGCCGACTCGTAGCCTGCTCGGCCAATTACCATCCAACCAGATTGATAAAAAACAGTTTCGAAAAATTCACCCAAACAAATTTGAGTTATCTCGGAAGCACCGTTGCAGAGCGAGAACCTTCGTGAACATTCAAATAAGCCACCACAATGAAGACGATTAAACCCGCAATTATGGATAACCAGTATAAAATGTTAAGATGATAAATGTGTTAAAGAAAGAATACCGAGGTAAAAACATACGACGTTACAAAAATTTCACATTTCGCGAATACAATATTATTTACGAGCCGAGGACGAGTGGGACTTCGAAAAAACTAGTTCGCGCTTCATGTATGAACCATGACGCGGTCGCAAGAACAATCACTAAGAATAATTCATATTCCGAGCGCGCTGCAAATACCCGCGTAGATTTACGAGCCGCCCGTCTACGTCTCTCTCGATTGGAATCTTAGTTACTTTCAGAAATAATTGGTTTTCGATTTGTGCGACAAAAAAGCATCCGCTCGGCACGTCATTCATTATCAATGCCCTTATGCAGACTGAATAAATCGTAATTGGGGATATGTAGCGCGCTATCGAAGTATCAGCCGAGTCTAGTCTAACGCTTCAATACTCCGGCTTATGCTATGCCGCGGACTGCATCTATCTTTCCATCGGCGATATTGTAAGAGACTCTCGTTCTCTCGACACCTGTATGCCTTATTTTGTCATATGAAACCGTTTCTATTCACTACTTATAATGGGTAGTTTGCAGTTTAGTGCGAAATTCTCTAATCAGATCGTTTTGTCTATTTTATCGTCTTTCTTGCGGGAGTTTATGAAACAGTCTTACGCTTCGCATAATTAATTCAATTCGTATCACATCACTCACGAGTTCAGCCCGATACTCCATATTTGGAACACCATTGTGCTCGAACATTTCTTCTCACATCGTATAAATTTAATACTCTTGCATACTTTCAGTTGTATTTACATTACGAGCGGGGTAAATTGGAGTGTCGACATATCGTACGCAAAATACGCGGCCAGATAGTACGATTGTATTAGCACACAATAACATTTATCTGAGAAGAATCTCTACTGTGGGCAGTGGCTTTTCTAAAACGTCTATTTTGTGTGTTGGCAATGAAAATGTCGTTGGGTCTGGATAAACTGGCGTAAGAGCACTAGACGGGGCGGTAGCGAGGGGAAGGGCGGTTGTCCTAATGAGGCGCGCCCAGTGTGCGCGGGCGCTGCACTCACGCGCGCGCTCGCTGTTTATGCGGTTAGGCATGAATAAAAATGAATACTTACGCCCATTTCAATTACACAATACTACCGGTGAACATTGTTTTACTATAGAAGCATGTGTTTCAGTAACCCTACCATTAATTTAAATAGCCTCGCGTAGGTGCGTATAAAGCTTCAACCTCAACTCTTGGTAAAACACTAAAACCCTTCAAGATTTACGGGCAATTTGCGAACTCACATAAACATTAAGTCGTTTTTTTACCCTAACCCTATGAGGTGATTTCACTTAATAAATATTAGCAAAAAAGCACTTCGAATGTACCACCGTACCACACTAGCTTTTAAACGAATTGCTTCGCATAACAATAAAACTCGTATAGGGCCTTTCACACATTCTAATGTGCCCAATGCTCCTTCATTTGTCGGGGGCTAGCACGCAGAGGAAATATTTTCCCAAATCCATACAGCCTTAAGGATCTCATAAAGCAGTCGTTTTCCCTACGCGAAAGTATGGAAGTGAGATTTATATAGGGGACTTCGGTCTCGAGCCCGGGGCTTTGCTATGATGAATTGACACTTTTTCAGCGCCGCCTACAAATTTCAACTCCAATATACGCAGTCTGAATGAGCAATGAGAGGTAAGAGTTACCGCAGCTATGGCTGGGAAAGTTTTAATGGCTCCAATGAGGTAGGGCGCCCATAAATACCATTCGTGAGATTAGTGACTTTTTGGGAGTTGCGCAATGTCAAGTAGATGATGCTAATTAAGGCATTATAATTATAATTAACGTTTTTAAGGTTCCGTACCCCAAAAGAACTGAACTTTTATAGGATCACTTTGTTGTCTGTCTGTCTGTCAAGACCTTTTTTCTCAGGAATGCGTGGAGGTATCAAGCCGAAATTCATATCAAATACTCAGGTCTACTGTCCCTTGGAGCTGTGAAAAAATCAAACTTCTAAGCCAACGCAATCAAAAGATACAGCCGTTTATGCCGCAAATTTTCGACACTTGCAAGGGAATCAAAACCTACAGGGAACCTACTTCCCGTGAACTCAGAATTTCCAAAAATTGGTACGAAGCAACGTCTTATAGTATAGATAAAAGAAAAATTGCGAAATTCTTTATATACTTACAGGTTTGTACGGAACCCTTGGTGCGCGAGTCCGGCACTTGGTCGGTTTTTTTTATCAGTTCAAGGGACTCATTAGCTTAGAGATTTTTGAAGTGAAGCAACGGTGTAAATAAAATGGCTATTTATATTTTAATTTTCTCCTCATTATACGGCTTATAGAGCCATGTTCACATGTACAGCGGGCCAGCAAAAAGTATAAACACGTTATAAACATGAGCGGTCCCCGCCATGGCTCCGCGTCACGGAATCTTCATGCATTTTTGCATACCAACACTGCTATGATTTAATACTGTTTATCGCTTTATCTACCTTTAGAAATAGTTGAAATTGATTTTCATACACTAAACTAAAAAAAACGTAGAATAAATAAAGGCATAAAGATTTTTTGTTAACAACAGTCAGGTAATAAGACAGACTTGGTATTCAAATGTATTAAAAACCGAAAGCAAAAAGCGCTAAAATGATTTTAGAACTACAAGTGATGACTTCATTCATTCACCGGATGCTTTAGGCAATCGTCTAAATTATTATAATAAGCGGGCGTGAGCTCTCTCGATAGCTTGTCTTAATAAAGCCATTATAAATATCTGATTCTTCCATGTACGTTCAGTGGTCGGACGCCAAATGCCAAAGGGTTACCGGTCATAAATATTTCGAGACAACGAATAATTTAAATTTGACTTTAGGTATCTCCTTATCGCACACCGCACTCAAAACTGACATGTAATTAAATAGTACTTAAGGAGGCATCTTCATTTTCTACTGTGATATACTGTATGTTGTACCCATTTACGTCGCAGACTGTTGCTATACTGTGGTATATAACTGCCTCTAGCGTGCAGTTAAGTTCGTGTCAACATTCAAAGTTATTCATGCGACTTATAAATTCTTCGAGTGATTTTGAAGTAGGTAGTTCCCTCTTTTAGTAATTTAAATTTATGCATTATAAACAAATATAAGGCCATGTAAAGCACGCACGCGGCACGGTATCGTTTTTTATTTGTTTACTCAAGTATATAAATGCCATTTAATCATTAATTTACATATCTAAATGCTATAGATAAATAGATCGATACGTGAAACGCGGGAGAGTCGTGATTTAAACGACCACAAGATAACAATAGTCGCTTATGAATAACGTATACAAATTTAATCAGAGAGAAATCTATTAGTAAAATGAGAAGTACGGAAGGGAGCGCACCTATACATATTCAACGAGGCATTGCATCACGAACGGGCCAATTTATGCGGCAACTCTTGGGAGTATCTCTACCTTAGCCTCGGCCATATGTAAAACTGGAGTATTTCTTTGGACGATCTGATCGTCACCTGACCAAACCTAAAGTCTTTTGTTTATTTTATTGTGGCCAGTTTATATTTTATTACAAAGATGTTATATTATTTTTGCTAAGTTGTTTATTAAAATATTATAATTTTGCAATTAATCACAACTAGTTGTATCGAATCAAGTTTTTTGCTTTTATATTTATCAATTCATTAAAGATACATTTGTTTTATAATTTATTCTCCATCTTTCTTTATCCCACACTAATTAGTATACAAACACACTGTTTCAAGCACTTTTCAGAAAGGATTAGGCTTTATACACATGTTTTCAATTTACTTCAAAGGAGTTGCTCATTTCGTCGGTATTTTTATTTTATCTCTAGCGATGGATTAACTTTGTTTATTTTCGTGTTGATTATTGTTGGTATATATACCTTAAGTTTTTTCCTATCCCACTTTAAGTATATAATATACCACTCTTTGTAAGCGGTAGTATGTGTTTATACTCCAAGGTAAAGGAAAGGCTTTAAGCCGCTCGCCGACTGCCTAGTTCGGTCGGCAGCGCAAGTTTCCTTTAAAGTATTAATCAAGAGCCATGTCGCGTTTTACCTTTCCTTTTTTATTTCGCAAGTGCATCTGCCCTTCTTTATATTGCAACACACTATAAAAATATTTTATTTATACGCAACTTCATCCGTCTCCTCACTGCTTCAGAATGGGCTGAATTTTAATGCGAACGGTAAATGATTGATCAAGTATAAATAAAACTGTTTTAAGGAACTCCATGTTGATATTTCCATGTCATTTTTTGACCACTATTGTTTATACTCTGAGTGGAACGTAGCGATTATCAAAACTGGAAAACAAATTGATTGCAAATGTATATTTTTGAATCAATAAAATATAAATTAACTACCCCTTTTGCCAGCTGCCCTTATCTTACTCCAATGTGAGATCCGGGTACCACGCTTTTATTTTAAGCATATTGCAGAAACGATTGCCTTCTCGATGTCAACCTAATCTGGGACGCTCAGTCCCATCAAATCGTTTTAGTTAAACTGTGTTGCCCAACCTAGGATTAGAACCAAAAATCTCCTAGTCCGTCAAATACGCTGCTATTATAATACAAAGGCAATAAACAAATAAATAATCACACATAATAACTACCGTTATCAGACCAGATATAGATCTGGAGTAACAAAAGAGTCTACCAGACCTGAAATGGAAGGGCCATAAAAATAGAAACTACGGTAAGTACATAACATATTGTTAGAGCGACCTTTAAAGGTACTTCGATGGACATTATCGACGATCGAACGACTTTATCTACTCACGTTGTTATAAACAGTTAGTTCTGGAAACCAAAGCCAGCTGAAATGGTTTCAATTTTGCTGCTATTACTATTCCTCGTGCTTGTGGGTATTTTGAAGTTATTTCAGTCCGCTTAAGACTTAATTCAAATGAAGTGGACTGTTAGACCATGTCCAGAAAGGGCGAATTCGTTGCGATATGATTCGCGCGAATAATTTCGCGTGTTGACGAAATGTATAGATAGATTAAATAGTTATTAATTTAAAAAAAAAGATACCTTCCCAGACATATGGCGCCCAGAAGGGTCACGCCGCGAGTTTAAAGTGAACGCGAATCTTGCCACAAAATGTCACATCCAATATTGACTTTTCTATAATTTATGTAACGTTAACAAAATTACTATAAATCGTTAACTTTTATAGTAAAGTTGACTCCTTTAATATTTAAGTAGGTATATCTTTTACTCATACTTTCATCAAACTAATATAGTCTCAGAAAACCTGTCAAAAATAGGGAAATGCAACTGTTCAAAAGGGCCAAGAAAATTTCAGACGCAATTACGCACGTTAATAAAGGTCCCAGAAAAAACTACCAAGGGGGCAGAGCCGCGAGCAAAAGCTAGTTTTAAATACAAATGCAGTTACTGCCTCGGTGGCGTAGTGGTATTTCGGTACGACTACGGTTCTGAGGTCTCGGGTTCGATACCCGTGTCGGGCAAAGTGATATTGGATTTTTCCATATCAGCCCGGAGTCTGGAATTTGTGCCCGATTTGGCGATAGGCTCACCCCCTATCACATCTGGAACGGAACTAAGCTCGGTGAAATGTGGGTGTTCTAGTTCGCTAGTGCGCCTCTGCCTACCCCTTCGTGGATACCTGCGTGAGCTTATGTTATGTTATGTTATGCAGTTACTACTTAAAATTATAAGCACCGACCAACAAAAAGTCACGTCGCATAAAAGTATACAAATGAATGCGACATATTTTTAAAAGTTCCTTACAGTGAAGCGGTTGCGTGCGAGACAGGCGCTAAAGTAGAGAAGAATCGATGTCCCATTTGGGATCTGGCTGTAGCGACGACGGAATAACGTCGTCTACGTTTGTGGTGCTGTTTAATTTTAATTTATATACAAAGTTAGCTTCCTTTGAGCATAAGATAATGACCGTGCCGACTGTTTGAGTTATCTCAAGTTTTAAATCAATTGGTGTGGAGGAAATGTAAAAATCATAGCGGTCGTAGCTATTTCTTTACAATAACTTTAGTTTATTTTATTCATCAAAAGTGACAAAGCACCCTACGAAGATATATATTATATCCTGTTTATTCTGTATTTAAAAATAAAGTGAACAATTGGCTTTTATCTAATTGTTTCGCTAATTTACCTCTGCCTACCCCTTCGGGGACACAGACGTGAGCTTATGTTATGTTATGAACAACTGAAATGCATGTTTTGATATCAACGGTCTATTAAGTTTACATAATAAGGCTTGTCTCAATTTATTTACCTATAGAGCTTATATTGCACACTGGTACATGACCGGTAGAATGTATTAGAACATCATAAATTATAAATTAACCATCTGCAGGGTTACCACCATCTCTTATAGCAGTATTATTATAATTTCATTTGTCCCGATTCCCATACAAAACAAACGAAGAACGATTATAATAATATTGCTATGAGAGGTGATAATTTTTGTATTTGTATTTTGTATTTTTTCATTTATAATGACCAATTTCTTCTTCTTATATTTAAATTTATCAATAACTAATGCAAATGTGAAGTTGAATTTAATACATATATCGTGTATAGTTTGAAAATAAACATCATAGATATTAAACTTATTTTCCAAACAAAACTAGAACTCTACCATAATAAAATGATGCGTGATTTATTGCATTAATTAAAACCTTTTGTTTATAGAATTTAATTAAATTAAGCATTCGTTTTTTTTTAATAATAGTTATTAATTATAATTAATTTTCATAAATAACTTATTGTTTCTTAATAATATTCAATGAAATATTGGGATTTAGTTTGTTAGAACTCAAATAAAAATATTATTCCGCTAAACAATTCTAAATAGCTTTAATAGAGTTTTTATAAATGTTAAGTTTCATTTCAATAAAAGTTTAAATGTAATAAAGTAAATTATTATTACACCACAAAGAGCGTATCCGATAAACGTTCGCAATATAATAGTGGCTTTAGACATATTTGAATATCTTGGCGCGAATCGGTCGGCGGCCATTGTTGTTGTACCCAGTATGGACTTAATTAAGGAGGGGTATAGGTGGGAAGATCTACTGGAATTTAGAGGATGGCCAGCAGCCGAGGTGACCAAATAAGTATTTATTGCGGGGAGAAGGGTGTTGAATAATTAAGCAGGAAATTCTTCGATTCAACTGTTTACTTTGTGAAGTAAAGATCGTAAGTAATTCCGCCATTGTCGCATACCAACCCGACTCTGCCCCAACATTTCTTAGTGATATGCATTTCTGTAATTAAAGCAAGTATTTCGTGCTCAATTCAATAGCATCTGCGTGAGCTATCTTAAATTGTTGCATCTTGCTACTATTATACATGCGACAGTTTGGATGGATAGATGTTTGTTACTCAATTAGGCCAAAACGGCTAAACAGATATGGATGAAATTTAGCACAGAGATAGATTCCTTTTCTACCTGCCTTTACTTTAATTTAGGGTCGGCGCAATACACTTTTTCAAGCATATTGCAGAAAGGATTTGGTTTATTTTTTACGACCGGCTGCCTGCCTGACGTAAACCCCCTGTGAGGAATTCAGACCCGGACAAATTTAATTCAAAAGTTCGCATTGCCTAACCTGGGAATCGAACCCAGGACCTCCCAGTACATAGCCCATATATGCTGCATCTAAACCAAGGAGGCGACAGACATAGATTATAGCCTGGAATAGCATATAGGCTAATTTTGTCCCAAAAAATGAACGGTTCCGGATTTGAACGAAGTCGCAGGCAAAAGCTTATATAATTATAATTAATCGATAAGAAAAGTTTTTAATCACACTTTTTTTTAATAACTATACCGAATATAATTACAAACTGACGAGCAACTAAAACGCGGTATCACTTACAATGTGAATATTAATAGCGCATCGTGGCAACTGTTTATTCGCTTTCAAATTCGGCTGTAGGGAAATCAAGATGGCAAACTTGCTGTACTTGTAGTGGTCACCACTACGGCCTTTGGGAATAACATATTTCGCAGTTTAGTTTGAGAAACTCCGAGACGTACAGTCTGTTACATTATCCACGTCTGTATATCACACCAGACAGACATTTATAGCTCATAAACGACTGTTAGAATTGCGTAGTAAACAAATGAAGACTATTCAACACAAGGAATGAATGTAGTGGCGATAAATGTCATTATACGTTTTAAAAATTCATTCGCTATCGATGTTTTTAGGGTTCTAAAGGTCAATGAAAAACCCTTACATTTTCGTTATGTTTTGTCTGTTCATCATCATCATCATCATCAGCCATAGGACGTCCACTGCTGAACATAGGCTTTCCCTAAAGATTTCTGTCTGTTCGTATGTCATTATTCTATTTGGAAACTATTGGCATATATGAAATTTGTATGATGAAAGTTGTACTTTCAATGAAAAACTCTTACATTTTCGTAATGTTCTGTCTGTTCATCATCATCATCATCAGCCATAGGACGTCCACTGCTGAACATAGACCTCCCCTAAAGATTTCTGTCTGTTCGTATGTCATTATCCTATTCGGAAACTATTGGCATACATGAAATTTGTATGATGAAAATTGTACTTTCAACGAAAATTGGTTTGAACGTAAACATTTATTGAGATCATGGAATTTCAGTAACGTTAATCTCTACTAAGGAACCCTTTATTGTGCGTACAGTTTTGCACTTGGATAATTTAGAAAATATTCCTATACGAAAAGTGAAAAAATACATTAACAACGCTAATGATAGATCTATTCATACACGTTTGCAAGCGAAACTTGTAATTAAAATAGTTCATTCTAATACTATATTCACTATGGTGAGTTTTTCCACTACGCAACGAAAAGGGAATGGCGTTTTGCATAAGAGATGGGCGAGTTATGCAAATAAGTAGAGATCGCTCATGTAGCTTTAAAAATAGCTATTTTTAACTTAATGTAAAAGCAGCTAACGATAGCCTATGATTTTAAAACATCACTCTCCTATCCAGGGGAGGCTGGTAAAACATTAATTTTATACGTCTATTAGGAAGAAAAAATAACGAATAACCAATTTCAATCAATTTTTGCAGTCATTCATTTCAGATATATACCAATATCGTCACATTCATATAAGTCTATGGACATAATAATTTTTGGCAGCAAATTCAAAATTCTTTTCACATAATTTAACCGTTGACACTAATTAAAGTCGTTAGTCCCTAAAATCTTTGCAACAGATTTGATAAAAAATTGAACACTCTACAATTGAACCAGCACAGAAGAACCCGTGGAGTTTATTGCTATATAAATTAAATGCTTACGTTTCGCTTGCCCCGCTCCTCTAGTTTAATTAAGCGTCTTTGTGCATGCGTAAGAACAGAACAAGGGCCATGTTGTACCTACGGGCCTCTCACAGTCACGCCACGCATTGTCCCTTAACAGATATGAAATGGGTTTGTTAATTGTATCTATCGCGAATTTATAGTGGAATAAATTCGAGGAGGTAATTTAATTAATTGAATTTCTGTATGTACAGGAAACGCGATAGCATGTTCTATGCACGTGTTTATGATAACCGCTATTGGTTGGTGGTATTATTTATTGAAATAAAATTATTTACTTGAATTATTTATATGTACTTATTAAACTGTTTGATATAAACTGTATATTATAGTGAGAAAATAATCAAATTTGTTTTTATTATTTCTTAAGTATTTTGTTGCGAATTATTTTATTTAGTATCCTAGAGGTAGATGTTTTGAAAGCTTTACAGCTTTAACCATGAAGGCTGAAAATACAAGCAGGTCCTCGTTAGCCATATCTGCAATAAAAATGCTTTCCAACCTCCACTACTAATTATAATATTTTTTTCGACCAACTTCAAAAAAGGAGGAGGTTCTCAATTCGTGTGTATTTTTTATGTATATTACGTGATATCTCCGCCAAATTTCAAATTCTGCTTATTTCAAGGGTGGTCCCATATAAATTTGGTCAAGATCGAATTTGATGTCGGTCCATTTTTTATGATATATTTTGAAAGGTACCACGAATTATTAGCCATTGAACCACGAATTTATTTTTCATCGAAGAGCATAGCATAACAGGTACACATACCCTGTTCTTATTAACCAAACCGTCCCACATCGTTTCATTCTAACAAAAACACAACGTTAATTTGTACACAGAGTAAGGTACACGACAGTGGGATTAAATTTTCAAATGTGCCACACTCGATTAATTTTTCCGGAGAATTCTCGCCTCCATCACTCTACACGTTTAATCAGGGTGAACATTATTGTTAGTTATTTAGGTCGACTTTTTGCCGTGTGGGATGAATTTTGAGAAATGAGGATTATTTCTTCCTGATTAGGTTGCTAATAACGCTCACATTGTGAAAAACCTGCTATGATGTCGCGCCTCGGCGAGTCATGTTCAGGGGTACCTGCATACCTATTATAAAGTAACATCTATATATAGATGCTGGACTAAAAAAATTCTTAATTAAAGTTTTTTTTTGGCGATAGTTACAGAACGCTACGTCTTGTTTGTCATATTTCCACTGTGGACGTTTGAACGATACCATATCTTCCACAAAGTGCGAGGAAGTCACCTTGGCCACCAGAATAAAAAATACACGATATTGTTAGTAATTCGAGGCCACATTTAAATTTGGACATGAGCATTCCAGAAAATAACGAAATAACGGGACAAGAAACATACACAAAACATAAAACGCAATATCATACCTGGGAATCGAACTTGGACACTGCTGTAGCTATGCAACTTAGCTAATAACGATAAGATAGCACTAGTCAGTCTTATAGCGATATGAAACTAAAAAAGTTATACTTTCATTATTAGTAGTAGTACTGAAAAAATATACCTGATTTACCGAGATTAGCTTTTAAACCACTTCACAAACTGGTTGCGTCGTAATCTAAAACAAACGCTCTACAGTAAAGACAACCGAATACTAAAAAACTCGAAACCGTTCATCCTTCGAATCCTTTGCAGGTACAAAACGTTTTTTAACAATGGCTACTTTCTCTCGAACAATAACTCAAAATACTCTTTGTTTTTTAACCGAACAAAAGAACTTTCTCTATACACTTGCACAATGAACCGTTACATTTAAATTGAACAAAAA
This sequence comes from Clanis bilineata, assembly GCA_036417725.1. NCBI lineage: Eukaryota > Metazoa > Arthropoda > Insecta > Lepidoptera > Sphingidae > Clanis > Clanis bilineata. The sequence goes on from CM071142.1 coordinate 6,660,413, forward strand.
TATCTGATACACTAAAAAATCAGTCGCACACCGCCCAAGCTATCCGAACCACGGCACAATCGTGATGATACTGAAAAACGGTATTCTTTTATCCAGAAATCTCTTAACAAGGTTAGTTTAGGCAAACTTTTGTGATGTGATTTTTTGTTCCGTTTAGTTTGGGTTCATATGAGTATTCTATATTACCCTTTGGAAGCCGATAGCCCTTCGCTAAAGGGTTGCACCGTTCTGTCGCGTTTTCGATGCGCAGGAGTGAGCGTGATGTAGAGATTTTGTTAATGTCTTCGGTCACAACGCAGAACAAGTTTGGAGAATAATTTGAATACCGAAATGCAGATGGCTTCTTTTATCCGAAAGGCCGAGGGACCGCTGTCAAACTACAAGTTAATTAAGGTATGCTCATCAATTAAATATTGGTTTTGATTGTTTTCATTTTGCAGATTAAGTTGTGCTCTTGATTTATACATTAATTGTGTTTTGTTAATTAAGAGATACATTGCGTGTCCGTGAACTGGTAGAACCGGCCCGTTTTGCAATGCAAAAAAGAGTAGCCAATAATGAACACATAAATCAGTCGGCGGTTCGACGACGGGATTAAAGTGAAGGACGCAATAGATAAGTTTCCTCAATAACTTATAATCTCAAAGAGATAAATCGATACGGATTCGTATATGGGACGATGCATTCGTTCAACGAACGGATTCACTGAGCGAAACACCAAAATTTATTGGGTTAGTAGTTGCCATAGGTCGATAAAACTACGGGCGGACGCCAAAACGTCGTAACTCTATAAATCGAATGAGAAAAAATACGACCTACGAGAGAAAGAAAGAGGGTGAACTTTTGTCTGGTGCCATCCGAAGGCTGTATGACTGAAAAGAGCAATGCGCAGTGCAATTTTGTGATATCTTTTTCGCTCTTTCAATGGCGTAGCCGGGCGACATACGGACGTTATAGTGTTAAATTAGCATATTTATTACTAGTTACGCAGTTACACGACAAACTAAATTTATCTGAGACCATTGGGTTTCGGCCATATTCGTTTTTTTGGCCTCATATGATTCCGCTTCCGCTATGCTTAGGAGGCTGCGTATTATTTTATACAAGACAGACAGACATAGACTAGAACTAAAAGTAGTTATAACTAAAAGTAGTTATAACTAAAAGTAGAAATTAAAGAATTACTATGACAGCAACAGGGTAAGTACAAGTAGGTACGCAATATTCTTAATACGGTTGCGCCCCTTGCATTGCTTAGGTCCATGAGCGGTGGTGACCGTTTACGATCAGCAGCTCGATTCTCTAAGAAACGCCACAACGTAGCGATCGACGATGAGCTCCCGCAGCGCACATCGTTGAGATCGACGAAGCGTTCAACGTTATTGGGTTTTATAGAATACCATTTTCCATACATTTATGTCAAATGCCGCGCTCGAGAGGGCTAGTCCGCATAAGCGTCGTCATCACGCATAGCGTGTCCGTTTTGTACTTTGCTGAAATAAAAATGAAAGCATCGTTGCCGCAACGATGCCGTAACTTTGTTTTTACAAATGAAACCTTACAGAATCGACCTGCAGGTCCCTTATTCTCTATGACCAAACGAATACTTAACGCACGCACGTCATGTTGACTTAAGGTTTGTATAGCAAAGTATTTTTTATACCGTTCTCTTTAGGTCTATTTTCATCTTAAATGGGACGAGGTGCATTGCACACTCGTTCACATATTTGGGCATAGCTCAGTTCAGGCAAGAACATAATAAGAATTTTCAAATTTTAACCTCCAAATAAAAAAATATTATTGCAATCCACGGATAAATGCATATATAAAATAATTAAAAAAATTAGATGTTTCATAAAGTTGGTATCAATAATAACTATATACACTTAAAGAGAGTATGGCTAGTAATCTAACATTTCGTAAGGCTCATAGTTTTTCTTCATAAACGGAAATGACAAATTTTCCTATTTACACATAAACTGAAATTTAGTAAAAAGCAATCCCCAAAAAAAAAAAATTATAGGTAGAGTTAACAGTAAATTTAATTGTGTCATGATTTTTAAATTTTCATCTCCAAAAGTAAATTATTATTCTGGTCCGCGTAACCATCAACACAGCGTATCCAAATTAAAGCAAATAAAAACCTTGACATCGTCCGTGATACGTTACCTGAAACAAAAAAGTAATAAACATTAAAATTGTATTTTTAATACATTGCGATACTCGCGCCGTTCAATCCATCATCATAAATAGGTGGCGCGAGTTGTACCTGCGGGGCCGCGGCACATAGCCCGCACATACGCACACTCAGTAAACGCCTCTGACAAAACCGGTCTGAAACGCCGCCGGCATACAAATGTACTCCCGTTCCAACACATTCTCCGTCTTTCATCGGCGCCAAAACATCACATAAATCTACCTCGCTCCCTCATGCTAGCCAACTTCACAGTACTGCGCGCGTCGGCCAATCGACGCGCGGGAAGCCATCGCCATATTGCATCGCGCGACGCTGCTGCCACCTATGTAAACTTGTTTATAAGGTCTTTGTGCTCTATGCAATGTTTTTTGTGAGTTTTTCCCAGTTTTAAAAGGGTTTTCGTTGAAATTTATTAATGAAATCAGTGAATTATTGCGTGTTTTGGTTCTGTTTGTCGTATTTTAATGATTTTTGCGCAGAATACGTGTGAAAACAACAATGACGCCACCAAGCTCTACCTAAAGCTAAGTTCCGTTCTCACATCGTGTAGTGTTATGATTTATCAACCAAATTCAATTTTCCTATCAAAATATCATGAAATGTATTGTTATTCAATCATTCAGGATTATTTTCAAAGGTATAAAATATCTTTATAACATATTATGGTACCATTTGTTGACATCCAATAAGATGTTTATTAAAATGCCAATAGGCATGTTTATACAATAGAAAAATATTAGTATCAGTGTTTATTTACGAACTAAAAGCTTAGGTAAAATAATTAAATTTAGTTTAATTCAAATACACTGCAGTAGATCAACGTGTAACTCTTAAACGATCCGTAATTCATGATTATTGGATTTGTACCATTCATAGGATTTTATGCCTAATTACTTAATAAATATTGCAAATTATTGTTATGGTATGTTATTATCCTCGTACTTAAAGCTGAATATATGAGAATTATCCATTTTCCGGTTGTACGCTCATAAAATAACCTTAAAATCTGATGGAATCGTCCAAAGCAAGAAAATACATTTTAATCACAAAAGTAAGAGAAGTTTTATATATCTACCTGTTTGTGGTGTATTAAATAAAGGGTTTTTTATTGTATTAAGCCTTGAAAAGGTTATAACAAGTAAAATTTCGAAAACAAATATCCGTCGGCTCTATATAGAGCCGTGCCGACGGCGCATGCGTTAACTTGTCTCGGTCTCTAACCTTTGGTAGGTACAAGCTCTATATAAGATTTATCCACTTCATAATATATAAAGTATTATACGAATATAATTACTAATAAAATTATAATCATTTAAATAATAAACTGTGCCTGAAATCTTTTTGGTAGAGCAGATTTACTTTAAAGTTGAATAGATATCTAACACTTTATATAACTAATACTAACTGTTTACATCAAAGTTTATAGTAATCTGATTGAAGTTGTAGTAAGAGCAATCATGGTTAAACTTACTGAAACCCGGCATGAAAATAGAATATAGTAAATAAAATGTTCCAAGATTAATCTTAATATTTACAATTTAATTTAGTTAATTAGAAAAATGGTTAATCGTTAGTAATATTTGATCAAACTACTATGCATAACTGAATAATTTTCTTTATCTAATTACGTACCTATCTTATCCTATAGTCTATTTACATTAAGCATTTTCCCAGTATACAACAATATTTCTGCAATAATTTAACTCATTGTACGTGCAGTATATATTTAGTCCCATTGCAATAGCTCGCGTTACACACATAAAATACGATGCCAAGTCTTCCGCGGCCAAAAGAAGCGAAACGAAAGGGGTGATTTAGTGTGGAAATTTTGGAAGTCAGCCGGCACTATGTGGCTTACATTAATCATTTGCCAGAAAAATACTAGTTTCGACTCAATTCTGATTGCTTTAGAGTTAAATATAAATAGTTACAAATTTAAAAACTTAACAGACCCACTTCAAATCCGATCGTGAACAAATTTATATGGGACCACCCTTAAAATAAGCTTTATCGAATACAGAAATAATTTAGAAAATCGGCCCTCATTTGGCAGAGATATCGCGTAACATACATACAAAAAAAAACACATATGAAATGAGGACCCTTCCTTTTTGGAAGTCGGTCTCAACGACTTATTACATAACAGCTCTTAAACAATCCGAATTAGCTAAACGCATGTAAATTCTAATTTAAAACGGACTTACGGCCTATTTAAACAAATTTACACCGATCCTTTCTTCCAAAGGTGACCCAAATTACCATGAAAAAAGTTTAACAGCCCTTTATTTCGGTACAAACAGAGAGTGTAGGTGGGAATCCTATGTAATCCCGGCCACTTATCACGCGTGCAAAATGCAAATTCAGACTGGGTGTGTATGTAGTGTTGCTGGACCGGGGTAGGTACGTCACTAAAATTGACAAAGTTTCTAAGTAATATTAACAAAGGATCAACTACGTAATCTGATGAACTTGTTTGAAAAGCTAAGGTTAGTCAATACATATATTTAGAGATTGAATAATACACCGAACGATATGTTGATTTATTCAAAACAGAAAGTACAATTTAAATGAGGGTTACCTAGTTTACTTCTAATGAGAATATATTAAAAAAATAGTTTTAAGTTTGGACTAGAAAAGTATTAACGTTTCCAAGATCAAATGATAATTAAATATAAGGGTTAAAATAGTAATATTTTTATTATGTTTCGCCCAGAACTGGGTGAGTGTAGTATATCGTATCGTGCGTACTGAAAAAAAGTATTATTCTACCCCTATAGCACGGACGTAAAAAATAAGATCGACGGAGCGCTAGGAACATTCAAAGTGAAGCAGGGTTTTCGGCTCATTCGATCAGTCGCCACCATTACGTGTTGATAGATGAGCCGAAAATCCTGCTTCCCTTTGAATGTTCCTAGCGCTCCGTACATCTTTATTTTTACGCCCGTTTTCTATAGATAAGATTTTTATAATAAGTGGTAAAACATTAATTGAAAACAAGACTATAAATGTGTCTGCCTATCTCATTAACAGCACAATATGCAAGACTTATTCTCATTTAAAAATAAAGGTGTATCGTATGCAGCAGCTATACATAACACTGCCTTTTCAATACCTCTTCACATTATTGATTAGGTTCTGAGAAAAACTTGGCACGGCAATACGATGGCATACGTCGCGTATGCGCGAGGCATTATAGAGCAATTATTAGAGCGGTGCTTGCCGTTTCGTGGATTTCTATACATTTACCTTATAGTAAATGTACTTTACTTTTACTTCGCTATTTTTATTACTCTATTATCGAAGATTTATTCAACGATATAGCTTAATTGTTTCGTGAGAAAAGTGCCTAACTTAAGCTAAATATCACCATTAACACTTGTTTTGGAACTTAAACTGCACATAAACGTTCTAACATTTGACATTTTGTATGTAACATTAATTTGGCAGTAGGAAAGGCTAATCTTCGCCGTTTTAAGCGAGCTATGGTCTGCCGAATCCCAAAGCTTAACGCCTGTTTGTTAGCTCTAATACGCTTTTAACACCTGCGTTTTCGGAGTTATGTAATGCGAGGATGAGATAATGTAGCTTTCGTATAGAGTGCGGATTGAAATGTGTGGGCTATGTAAACTGGTCGGGTAATGCGAACGAGTACAAATAGTTTTGGTTGACTGACTGATGCGTATTGATTGTTCGAAGAACGCGAATGGGCGATATTAATAGACGCATTTGATCTTAGAAATGTTTTAGAAGAGTTGGGAAAAATACGTGTTTTTACAGCTTATGAAATATTTAATTATATTCATTCATTCATTTATAAGCTCACGCCTGTATCCCCGAAGGGATAGGCAGAGGCGCACTAGCGAACTAGAACACCCACATTTCGCCTAGCTTTATAATTATAATTATATGATAATAGGTTTGATATTGATTTTTTCCAACAGGTCGATCTGTAAATCGTTGTGAGAGGCCTATGTTCAGCAGTGGACGTCCTATGGCTGATGATGATTGATATTTTTTATAATTATATATTAAAAAATAGAACCTTTTGATATAAAGAGTACTAAACATTATACTGATTATATTCATCCTAATTTTTATGATATCTTTAGGTAAATTGATACATTTCGTTAGTAGTATTATGGAAGTTCTTTCAACATTGTAAATACAATATTGGTAGTAGTAAAAAATTTAACGGACCGACTTCAAATCCAATCGTGACCAATTTTATATGGGACCACCCTTGAAATAAGCTCTATCGAACACAAAAAGAAATTTGAAAATCGGTCCACATTTGGCGGAGATATCGCGTAACATACATAAAAAAAAAATACTCATGAATTGAGGACCTCCTCCTTTTTGGGAAGACGGTCGAAAATACTAAATTATTCGACGAAGACTCAATTTAAGTCTTGCGATCTACAGCGTTATATTACTAAACATACATAACATTTAAAAGCAATCGGTTTCGCAGAATAAGTAAGACAGGCCTCCAATTATCTCATTTAGTTTCCGTATATGACTACTGATTACTGCGACAGCGCAATCAGTACCGAATACATTTAGCAGTATCGATTTATAATTAAATAATTACTACACATAAATTTTAAATCGATTTGAATTATTCAATTGATCTTTTAGTATGAAAGTTTTGTAATGTAACTACATAAATACAACAAATAAATGTGAAAGTTTGTCGGTTTTTTTTCACACAGCGTCAGAAAAATGAATCGGCATGATTTTTGATAGAAAAGTGTACAGGCCGTTAAGCGACATATGTTATTTATTTCCGAGAAAATGCGAGAAAGACTGGCGCGGGAACCCGCGGGCAAAACCTAGTAGTTCAGCATAATAATATGAATTTTATATTATACAAATTATAGATATTATTTCTGTTATAATTTTGCAAGTCAACCACTAACGAATGCTAAATGGACAAGGCGTCTGGCATCTGCAGGATATTAATCAAATCTGTGACATCTATTATGTACTTTTGACCTCTATAAATAAAGGCTTTATTTCGCTAAATAGTTTTGTTATACCATCATCATTATCATCAGCCACAGGACGTGCACTGCTGGACATAGTTATATAGTTACTCAAATAATCTAATGTTATTGATAACCTATTAGATGTCAATAAATAACATACATATTAATTAAATTAATTTACTAAACAAACGAATCTGTCACTTAGAATGTTTCTGTGCGAGGCAATATTGAAACTATTCTGTAACTCTATGATATTTAATAACGTCATCGTAATTAAAATCATAATTTTGTATCGTGATAGTTAATTTAAATGATGAATAGAATGAGCATAGATTAATATTAATTACCATTTGAATATCAATACTGGTTTATTTCTACACATTATATTGTTCGTTTTATTGTTCTTTTACAGCTTTATACCATTAATTGTATTTTGCATAATTCGTTTTGAGGTTCTATAATATTTTTATATTCAAAATCTTTGAGTTGTCTGCTTCGTGCTTTCAAGAGCTCTTTAATCGCAATATGTATGAATTGTATATCTTAATTTCTACAAACATGTTTATCGATGAATATTATACCTATGTATTTACATGCAATAAATTGAATCATTACATTGCACAGATATTTTAGCGTTGGTTTTTATTAAATTACACTCAATATAGTAATTCAATATGTTAACCGTCCGATGGGGTTGACGTCAGGCAGGCGGCCGGTCGTAAAAACTAAGCCGAATCCTCTCTGCAACATGCTTGAAAAAGTGTGTTGCGCCGACCCCACATTAAGGTGGGATAAGGGCAGGTAGATAAAAAACACATTATATTAATAAATTATTGGCTAATCACAGATTACTATTATCACACAAAGTATTAAGTTATAAGTAAACAGTATGGACTGTGTCTCGGTGGTGTAGTTGTACTGCACGCGCGGTACAACCGTTCTGAGGTTTTGGCTTCAAATTGGCGGTTGGGAATTGGATATTAAAATCTGTTCATATCGGCCCGGAGTATCAATTTGCTTTTTTATTATAGCAGAGACTGGCAAACGAGCAGACGGGTCACCTGATGGTAAGTGATCTCCACCGCCCATAGACACCCAAGACACTAAAAGAATCATGGGTGCGTTGCCAACCTAAAAGGAGGGAATGGGAGGAGAGGAAAAAGGGATTGGTAAAGCGAGGGGGAGGGGAAATGGGCCACAGCGTGGCTCTAACACTCAAATGGCGTTTTGCTCACAATATCACATCAAAGGACGGAAATAAGTGGGTGCTTTAGTCGCCCTTCTGCCTATCCTTTCAAGAATAATTTAAATAATTGATGCTCAGAACAGTTGTGGCCATACTTTTTGGAATGGTTCCTATCAGTTAACCAGGGACAGAGTCATTATCAGTTAATAACAAATCGTTTAAGGGCCTATGTACACAAACGCGAAATGAACGCGACACGAAAGCTGCTTATGCGAGAGCATGCCGCCACACAAATCTACTTAAGCACGCGCGATTTATACGTATTTACAATATTTCTATTACGATAAATTGGAACGCTAAATTTTGAGGCTTTAGCCCAGGTGAGGGCATATCTGCATATTTATGGAAACCGCGGAAGCCTTAAGGGGAGCGTCTCGGCTTTAAAAATGGCGGAAAATGTAACGTTTTTTTACCCCGCAAGTTTTTAACAAGATTCTCCTTATTTATGTTGTACTGGGGTGGGTATCTGGATTTATTGCGGAGTACTGTGACTGATTGGGGAACTTCCGACGGTACACTTGAATATAAATAGCCTGTTTTATCTTTACGCTGTTACCTATTGTCTTTAAAATTTCTATTCATCTTATCTCCACTGAGTTTCGGGTGCAATGTTTACAAACCAGTCTTAATTATGTGTGGGAGATTGAAAGGTTATCAAAAATGTGGTCTGTTGTCCATCGTATCATTGTATGTAGACGATACTTCTGGTGGTACTTCATTAATAATGTTTTTGAATTTTCTTATCAACGCATTCTTGAACATAGTTAAACGAACGCCATGATTCCTTTTGTGCCTTGGATGTGTATGGGCGGTGGAGATCACTCACTACCAGGTGACCCATCTGCTCGTTTGACAGTCTCTGCTATAAAAAAAACACGCCATAACGTGTCGATAGATCGAATGGACCGAAAACTCTGCTTCACTTTCAATGTTCCTAGCACACCGTTCATCTTTTTTTTACGTCCATGAATATACTTCACTCAATATAAAAGATAACTTAAGTATTTGTAGGTAGCATCAAGTTGACAGTTTATCCTGACTTGTCAGTAAACGTTATCTATTATCTACGTTTAGACACTGGCAAAATTATCGTTATCGCAGTAGAACCTTTTCTTTATAAGACATACAGATACCAGAATGACAATGAAATGGAATTTGTACCCGATATGGCGATAGGCTCGCCCCCTATCACATCTGGGACGGAACTAAGCTCGGCGAAATGTGGGAGTTCGTGTTCGCTAGTGCGCCTTGGAATACCCCTTCGGGGATATAGGCGTGAGCTTACGTTATGTAGAATGATAATAAAAAACATTTTTGGCGTGTCAAAGTCCAAAAGGTCAAAAATATATTTACTTTCGACTGATTAGAGACATACCCGTTCTTCAATAATTAGGCATACCTAATGATGTCGGCTTGAAATTAAAAGTCTAAGGGCGACTTGCACCACTATTACCTACTAATCTAAAGTGTGTCCTAAACTTAACTAAACTCGCCTGAAAATATATAAATGACATGAAGTTAAATTGAGCTAAAGACATTACGTCACATTATATATCTATACATCATATCTCTACATTATAATTGTATTTAATTTATACATGTAAGGTAATTGTTTTGTTTAAATATCTGTGTTTTGCACCTACCATACTTATCTCTCCATCACCGTCAGGTTGGCTGGTAGAGAATGCTTTTAGCATTAAGTCCGCCTTTATACAAAATGTATAAAAAGTGTAAATAAATAAATAATAGTGGTGCAAGTCGCCCTTAATATTATTTTTAACAAAAGACATATTACAAAACTAAATTATAATTATAATGAAGAAAACTATTTCAATAGTAGGTTACCAATTACATAATAATTAAATTTCTAAAATTAAACGTAAACACTTATATCGCTGCAATTAACACGACAATAAAACGTCGGTCAACTATAGATTACGGCAGTCAGTGCATTTGATCTGTCACATTAACTACGCCAACTCAATTATAATTTGACCTATTAAATACTTGGGCTATTAAAGGGCCCAGGAAGAGAGGTGAGGTCTTGTTGTTTGGTGCTTATATCATAGTGCAAATCAGTCAAAGGTGGACAGAGTTCAGTCGTTTGATAAGCGAATGCGTTGACAGGGCTGTTATTGTATGAACGATTATGTTATCGCCTTGTATCTGAGTGGAAACTGCTGGTAGATAAATGCAATTGAATCTGAACATGTGTTACTACCACATAAATACATAAAAAGATTGATTGTAATAAAAAAGCAATTTTAGAGACATGCGCGATTGGTTGTAATCCCAAAATTACCCTTGTGGAATCTCAAATCAAGCCAAAATGGATTTGCTAGAAGCATGTGCAACGCTTATGATATCAGAAACCGGAATTATTTTGACAGCAGTGTCAAGATCAAAGGTATGTTAATTGAATATAAATTTTTTACACATACAGAAAGTGGATAAACGTTAGAGCTTTAATAAAAGCTATAATTTTGTAGATTGTATGAATTCAGCAAATCGTTAAAATATATTAATGTTTATGACAAAAGATTTCCAACTATAAACCAAAGTTGAAGCTAAACTATAGTAAGAAAGAAAAGATTTTCAAAGTTGGCGAGCTAATGAGCGGCTCATAAATAGATTCATGTATAATTTATTAGGAGCCAGCTGCATTTTTTCGGCTTTCTTCGCGTCTAGGGGATGAGCGAGACTATTTACTGAGGCTTAAGTTAAGCGCTTGCACTTTAAGGAGAATATACTACGGATATAGCTCGCGTTTTAAAGATTTGTATAAACATAAATAAATAAACACGACGGGATGAAAAGTAAACTTGTTTTATAAAACAAAACGATTATACCCTATGTTACCTAAATATAGATGGAAACAGAGGAGAAGATGGTATAAAACATAATTAATATAAAAAAAATTGATGGGGCACATCATATTCATAATATTCTTCGAACTATAAAGGGGACTGCCTCGGTGGCGTGGTGGTATTTCGGTACGACTACGGTTCTGAGGTCTCGGGTACGATCCCCGGGTCGGGCAAAGTGATATTGGATTTTTCCATATCAACCCGGAGTCTGGAATTTGTGCCCGATATGGGGATAGGCTCGCCCCCTATCACATCTGGGACGGAACTAAGCTCGGTGAAATGTGGGTGTTCTAGTTCGCTAGTACGCCTCTGCCTACCCCTTCGGGGATACAGGCGTGAGCTTATGTATGTATGTATGTCTTAAAATTACATTATTTCTAACTACAATGAAATTATACCTATCTTACTCTTTTAATACGTATTAAAGTTTTCCCTGTCAACAACTGACCTTAAACAAATTTCACATTAACCACAACTCGTATATTTTATTTAAAGTGGATAATTTTTGCGAAGTGAGACAATCGTCCGATACAAAACACGTGTCACACATGTCGATATGCAATGAGATTATGTATGAATTATGTAAAGATTCGCCAGCTGCCGGCGTTAGTTGTCGCACAATGAACAAAATGGAACAGATCCGTACCGCCTTTTTAAGTCAATGACACTTCAATTGTATTTCGTATACGTTGGACAGTGTTAAAGGTATGTTTTCAGTTTTGTTTCTCTCTGGATTATGGTAAGAGTAAAGGCGCGTCTCCTGCACTAGTTTTTCTCGAAACATTACACAAAAACACCTGGCACCTACTCGTAGATCAATGGACCATAGATAAAAAACACATCTTTTGTGTAATGTTTTAGTTCAGGAGACATGGCTTAAGTGTAAGAGCATAGAATTATTTGTTACGAGACTTTTTTGCATTAACTCAAAAATTAGGTATTAACTTCTTCTTTCTTTTTTGTCTGTCGAAAATATTTAGATATTGATAGGTTATAAAGAAATCATTTTCATATTAACCCGTTGGAGGCGGCACATATACCTCTTTATGTTACATAAGCGTATGGGCCACCGGAGTCCGAGCCGCCCGTGACTATTTAAAAAGCATAGATGTTATAAGAGCATTAGATCCATCTGTGTTTTAATAAAAGCCAGCATGTTCGTGTATTCATACGTCACATTAATGCTTGTTTCCACGGCGTGTACTCGCAATTTACGTCTCTCGCGGGAGACGAAGAGTAATATCGACGTAGGGTGAAAAAAAAACAACCAGTCGACAAGTTCAGCCAATTATAACTGACAAGCGGCGCAGGCGCGACCGCCTGCTCAATATCAAGCCTTCAAGCTACAAACCGTACAACTATGCATGTTTCTCATTATTAGCAGGCGAAACGGATGTATAAAACAGAACCCCTAGTACTTTTTTTAACAGTTGTCACTCTAAATCGACGATACTTTTCATCTTTCCACAAATTTGATTACAAGCGTCACTTGCGGGAACTACAATGAATAAAACTAATGTATGGAGAAAATAAAAATTATCGTTCATTTCGACATGTAAGATCTAATAAAAAAATCGTACCTACTACTTACTGGGATGCAATGAACTTGTTCAAATGTATCAAATTGTTTAATTTATATATGTGCGAAATAAAAAGGTTTATGATAAGCGAGATAAATCATTTTGCTCCAAAAGTGAATTTGAGAATTAAAATAAGAGAACGTGATTTATTCTTCCAGTATATGCTTGACTAGCTTTTGTACGTCATTTTGTAAATTTTTATATAGACCTTAAATCATGTCGGTATTTTATCTTCGTAATTCAGTATTAATCACTTTGCGTAGGCGTGGAAGAGACAAAAAGTATTCATTTACATTTTCCGTTCAATAAATTAGTAGGGTACGTTCAGAATCGAGTCCAAAAATACCAACATCGCATCTGTTTTTATATTCTATCAGCCGTCCACATTCATTACAGGTACGTTCGAAAACTTAAAAACTGCTTCGGAATGAATCATGGCGTGCGATCCCTAAGAAATATTACACACAAGCTGGCACCATAAAGCAAACGGCGTGGCACAAGCGATACAACGATAGCGACACTGCGCGCCCCGACAGACACCAGAGAACTGGCCTGTCTGCCTGCCACAGGGTGTTTGGATAGTGACGATACATTTTAAGTATACTCCTTTTTCTTTGGATTAAGCTTATCATTAGGTATGTTTGACATCCTCGGTGGCATGGTTGTATTTCAATACGACTACCGTCCTGAGGTCTAAGGTTTGATCTTCGGGTCGGGCAAAGGATATTGGATTTTTCCATATCATTCCAGAGTCTGGGATTTGTGCCCGATATGGCGATAGGTTCGCCCCCTATCACATCTGGGACCGAACTAAGCTCGGCGAAATATGGGTGTACTGGTTCGCTAGTGCGCCTCTGCCTACCCTTTCGGGGATACACGCGTGAGCTTATGTCATGTATGTATGACTGTACTTTTGTACCGAACGTAGAGTATCTAGGACTTTTACGTTAAGCGTATTTTTTATATCTGGTGCTAGTGACAGGACTGGATTTGAATCTCAGGTGGTTCGACATTGCTCAGGATCCTTCTGTGGAGGTTGATGACATCACGCGTCGCAAATACTCAGCCTATTTTTTCGGCAACAAGCTTAAAAATGTGTTGGATATTGGAGTGGTATATGGGAAAGTGGAAAGTTACTTGGCTTGGTCAGGCAAGTCGAGTTCCAGGTTTCTCCAGCATATATATGTACTTTCGGACCACCTTCTGAAGTTCGAAGTGAGTACGAAAAATTTTCCTATGGTCGACATTATAAATAATTTGGAGCACAATAATAAATTAATACACTACATTACATTTGCTTGACCATTCGTTTCTCTTTTTTTCTAGCTAAAAATATTGTATGAATCAGTTCCCCGCGTAGCCCCTAGAGGCGCTTAGGTGTTTGTCATACAAATATTTTATGTAGTCGCTAGCGAGAAATGATAAAAAACATTAGGCTGAGGACTTTAAAACCAATGCATTTAGAGAAAGGTCGACTAACTTGCTAACAAACCCAATCTAGCTATCTATGAATAGTATGTCTTTCAGCAGTTTCTATATAAATCGTTCAAAAGCTTTAGAAGACTTAACTTGGGAGTACATAAATTATTACTGTAAACTATAAACGTGATCCATCGATTTATATTATAAAGTTTAAATAAATACAGTTAGTTTTAAAAACATTGTGATGGACGAAGCATATTAAAATAACGAATAGGAAACATTGAGTATTGTTGAAGATCATTAATATTCTATTGTGATCTTTTAAGTTTTGGTGTCACAAATAAATATATACCAAACTTGAGACATGTAGGTAATATTAAACTATAGGCGGTAATTATGCGAGGTTTCGATAAATAATATCTACAAATATGTATGCATGCATATGCTTTGCATTTGGGTTAAATTGGATATCAGTATTTATATATATATCTTTCTTTCTACCTGCCCTTATACCAATGTGGGGTCGGCGCAACACACTTTTTTAAGCATGTTGCATAAAGGCTTTGGCTTAGTTTTTACGACCGGCTGTCTGCCTGACTTCAACCCCCTCCGAGGGATCCAGTCACGGGAAAATTAAATAAGAAAATTCGCTTTGCCCGACCTGGGAATCGAACCCAGGAACTCCCGGTCTACAGCCCATATATGCTGCCACTAGATCAAGGAGGCGTCAGTATTTATGTATGATATATTTGAAATAAAATTCTATTCAGTGTGAATTTTTAAATACGGCCTCTACCGTATCACTGAAATTCCGAATACAATTTTAATTAGTAAGATAAAGTGCTTAATTGAAAGTACGAGTCACGAGACCATATTCGAAAGGGAGCCGCCTGTGCATGACTCCCACATATTTTACTCTCCAACACAGGGACGTAATGAAGCAATTATATATCGATATTTTTATGCATAAAATACTTGGCGGATATCTGGTCGGGCCGCGTCGGAACGTTCGCAAATAAAACAAAGCGTGAGGTTATTGTTGGCGCGGGTAGGTGTGTGTCCGTCTCGGTTATCGAGCTTTTAACCCGACGCGCGACACGTCGCGACATCGACACGATTTATCGCCTCACTAGCACACCACTCATTCGTATTTCTCCGGCAGAATAAATCCGAAACGAACAACCTAAATGAACGAATGCGGACGGCTGGCAGTTCATGTGAAGCGGACTCGACTCGGCCAAATTTTACTCCATGTTTGTAATAAATGGTAGAATAGCTTGGACGTGATATCGGTGGCGCGTCCCTCGTCAAATAAGGAGCATTTAGACACCCGCTGTGGGCAATTTTCCAGGCCGTTTCGACTGTCCTTACTGTGCGGATCTCAAAGCTCGGTCGCGAATGACTATTAAATTCAACGCATTATATTTTTAATGTTCATGTATACATTATAACAGGTCGGTTAATGGTTTTTATGATTTGCTTAGTGTATAACGCGTGATATAAACATTCTTTGATATAAAGGCGTTTTCTTACGCAATGACCAGCAAATTACAGAGAACAATGTATGTTTCTTAATTAATTTTACGTGGAAACTAGTTCTATGATAAGTATACTATGTGTTAATGATATAAAGATG
This sequence comes from Clanis bilineata, assembly GCA_036417725.1. Lineage (NCBI taxonomy): Eukaryota > Metazoa > Arthropoda > Insecta > Lepidoptera > Sphingidae > Clanis > Clanis bilineata. Next base: position 6,676,349 of record CM071142.1, read on the forward strand.
TAGATATCAGGTGTGTCAGGATCGTAGCTTGTGGCGCTCAATAGTCTCTGCCTACCCCCATGGGATACAGGCGTGAGTGTGTATGTATGTATGTATGTATATCAATGACACTCAATTTAATATTATCAATCTAACAGCCTATTTTACGTGTATTTAAATATTATAATTTTACTACATATTCCAAATATAAAAGCTATATTTTGAATCACATCATTATTCGAATTAAAATTAATTTAATCACATCATAAATTGTTTATTTCGAACTAAAATATTGTTTTTAACAATAACTGTGATGTATAAAGTAGTAAAAGTTGTGTCTGTGTGCGTGTGGACTGGCGGATCTTGGCCGAGTTTGTTCAACTCCTAGTCTTCAGTTAACTCGTTCCCCCGGATTTATGTCTAGAACTTTTAGCTCACAGCTCTTTGCGACACTGACTTCCTTTTGTACGCGATTGTTTCTTTAAAATACTGCATTTTCGTTCTTAATTTTTATGCACAGGTAAATAAACGGTTCGGCAATTTTTGTACCTAAATAGCGAAATTAATATACAAACTAATTTTTCGTTATAACGTGTGAAGTAATTAAATAAAACATACGCAAATTACAAACAAAATTTGTCTATTATTCAAAATTGATAGCGAAAACATCTACTGGAAAAAATAAAATAAAATCAAATGCGTTGTTTTAAAGTGTTTGTAATTTCACATAACAGTTACCTACCCGCCGACATCATTAAACACATTTTGCTTATTTTACTGTACATGCTAAACTCCCAAGACGCTTTATTTTTTGTAAAAAATGGCCAATATATGTCTTAATTAAATGTTATATTTATAGAGCTTCTGTGTTAATGTTTATCGATGTAAATTTAACGTTTTATTATACCTACTGAATATAAAAATAAACATTATAAGTATAGCCGATTCTAGCATCGCTTCAGAACAAATGTTAGTCTGTTAATAGCGGAATAAAAATGGGGAATACACCAACTTTCACATTGTAGCCATTTCCTGCAGTTTTATTTGGCGTCCAACAACCTTCTAGTTGTCTTATGAGACATGGAGACTGGGTGTCAGTATACAATAAAATTGGCTGTTGATCAAAATAATAATTTTTAACATATTATGTAGTACATACCTATATTATGATAATCTCAAGTTTAAAAATTTACTGACCGATTTCAACAGTTATACGATCGTGACCATTTTATATGGGTCCACCCTTGGAACAAGGTCTATCGAACACAAAAATAATCTTGAAAATCGGTCAATATTTGGCGGAAATACCGCGTCACATACATAAAAAAATACAGACGAATGAAGACCTCCTTTTTTTGAAGGCGGTCGAAAATGATATAAAGACCTTAAGTTAATTCACCTGGCACATTTATTATTTATGTGGTTGTATCTGCATTGCATATAACCTTGTTATTTTTTCTCAAAATGGCTATAAAATTAAATTGTAACTTCAAAGCATTTTTTTTTTTAAAGCATATTACCACAGTAGTCTTCAAACATCAGCACAAGATGTATGACGGTATTTTTATGTGAAGTGTACAAAACAAGATGTAATAGGTAGTGCCATACATCTCTACAAAACACAAAAGAGTTCCGAAATATAATGACCATTTGGTAGGTATACAACATAGCACATCCATTCATTCCGTTCTGATAAGATGGGCCGAATAGTGGCTGGACATTTATCTTAAAGATTAATGAGCCAATTTTCTTAGTTGGCTATAAAAAGATTCACTAGGCCGACCTCCAAAGCCAACACGACTAGTTACGGGTTAACTTTGGGCAATCTGATGTTTGCATTCTTTTGCAAAACGGTATTTAACAAATAAGCGTAAGGCGAACGAATGTATCTAATGAACGTACTCCTGCTAATGTTATTAATAAATGTCAGAAGATTGAACGAATATAGGTTTATAATTAAGTTTATAATTAAGAACTCTGTAACTTAATAGTTAAGAAGGACCGGATTATTTCAGTCAGTTCATGTTGTTTAAAGATTAGTACTTAATTTATTATGTATTCATTGTTTAAAGATAGGTATTAAGTACATCATAATCAGTAAATTTGGGAAAACTATTGCGGCTTCTGTAACAGTAACAATTTTAACAATAACCGGTAGATTAAACAACCCACGCACGCCTGGCGTTTTATGATATTCTTATCCGAATATTTTCAAAAAATTAAAACACGTGAATGTTGCAAAGATATTACATTACTCTTAGGGGATCCCTCACCGGTAAATAAACAACGAAAAAATTTAAATTCAAAATAACAATTATAACGACAAAATTCTTCCCCCATCCCCGGGGAGGGATACAAGGAAACAAATTGGATTAAAGTGTCAAAGGTGAAAAAATTGAGTATATAAATACTTTATCTCCCACCATGTCTGCGCAGTATCAAATCCGTAACTTAAACAATTGATACGCAAAACTCGACCTCGTTTCTTTATAAATGCAGAATATTTAAAATTATCTTTGTATGCGTCAAGAGACGCCACGTGAGTAGTCTAGTTGTATTTGCATTTAAAACGGTAAGTAGTTTGAGTTTTGTGAATGGAGGAGCGCGTGTTTATGACTCGTTTTATGACCTGTTAAGCGAAGGATCGCTCGTAAAATAAATCTTATGGTTGCCGGTCTAGTTTTTACTTCGATCTTTTATAGAGCACTTTTCATTCATGACGTAACAGCTAATTTGTTTGGTGCATAATTGTTTATGCGATATGAAAATGATAAAATATTCATGTATACAAAATTTGTATCCAATGCGGATACGCGCTTTGTTTTCGCCCACATAAATCGGCCGTGTACACGGGCGCGTTAACTTATTTTTGTTCGTAGGCTCGGCAGGATAGATGGATCCAATTCCAAATTATGTCTATCTTGGGAATTAACGTTGGGACGAGGATTCCAACTTATCCAAAAAAAGTGCGGCGAGAGCGGGGCGGCGCGAAGTAGAGGGGATGCTGGAGCGGGAACGGATGGAAGTTATTTTGGAATTATGATTCCGGATGCGTCCTACGAACGGCGCGTGTTTCACGCCTCGTTTCGTTGTAATATCTGTGGTTGCAACAGTTTAACTAGCAATGGACGCAAAGCGATTTCCATATGATTTATATACACGTTGCATTTCAATTGTAAGTGTAGTAATATAAACGTTATGTGGTATTTCATATCACATATTGCAAAAGTTGTTGCGACTTTACGGTCATTAATCAACGTTTAATTCTCATTTACACTTAAATAAAAATAATTTTAAATGTAAATTAATTTATTTAATTGCGTTTATCTATACTTAAGATAAGGGAAGTAATTTCTAACGTTTCAAACCTTGCAAAACTCGTAAAATAAAAACGAGACTCGCGGGATCACATCCAACTCATTTCTGTTTTGGACCGAAATTAAAATGGTTGGCCAAAAATGCGGGACGTGTGTTTTAATGGGGTGTCACCAGGGTTCTTAAGTATTCCACCGGCCCACCCTATAATACCCAGGCTCCTTAGTCTGGCACGTCCTCCCCTTGATATATTAGTCCCAGTTCGTCGTACATAATTTTGCAGCGGGGTGGCGCGGCGCCTCCCTCCTCCCAGTTGCGAATCGAGCGACGCTAACAATACCAAGCTTTTGTTTATTGGTCTATAATAAGTGTAAAAAACTAACGATCACCTTTTATTCAAATGGCGGTAGCTTCGCGTGCCTTAGCCAATTTCACGGATGTTTCAATAACAGCAAAAACTTTATTCGCTTAGATAAGCGGTCTGTTTACTAATTAATGTCGAAATAACGAGTTATATATAAACAGTGGCACACGCGGCGATATTTACAACGGTCTCCTTTGTTTTTGCACATGTTAACAGACGGCCGAGCTGAAAATAGCTGAACTGTATGAATTCGTCGCAGACGTGCTGTGGGTAATTTCATTGTATATGCCAATTACATTGTCTTTTCGAGATTCGTATCAATAGTTTATCCTCATAAAAATGTATATTGATGAGCATGCGCTATCGAATATTTGCCGGTTGCGAAATTGGAGATCTTTTATGCCTACAACGAAAAAAAAGGGTAGTTTATTTGGTATTGAAATTAACTTCTGGATTGCTGCTATAGCAGAGTGATTATGTTTGATACTCAATAGTTAATATTGTGCATTATCGAGATGACAGATATGTACAATACAGTATACGTATAGATATATGCAATCAACAATGTAGGCTCACTATATAGGTTTTTTGTTGACACAGTTATTCTTTAAAAAAAACTGGATAGAATAAAGGCTAATAATATAGGTGTATTATTTACAATGCTATATTATGTGTTCCTCTGGTACATTCCACTTTATATGGCTTCATGTGAAACTACGAGTAATTAGGGCTCTATTTTTAATCATCAGTACAACAATGTATCAACTGCACAAAAACTATTTTAAGGGGGTGTCTCCTGACGCTCGATTCGATTTCATTTATTGACTTTAAATTCCACCGAAATAGAGTTAAAAAGTGCATTAATGTCACGTTAAAAATTACCAAATGACAAGTTCTCGAATATTGTGCAACATAAGCGCACTTTAAAAGTCGATTTCGATGGAATTTTAAGTCAATAAATGAAACCAAATCGAAATCATAATCGAATCGAGTGTAAAGAGTAAGGGAGCAGGATTATGTTTCGATTTAACCCTGCCTACATTTTGTTGCAGTGTGCCTGTGTCAATACATCTTGCCTGTGCCTATATCTGTAAAACTCGATTACAGATACACAGGAGGGCCATCCATCTGTCTCGGTCACGTGGCCTGTATTGAGTTAGGTATCTCAGTTCAAACAACTTTGCCAATTCTGGGGTAACAAATTGAAATATATTGCGGGCCAGAAACGCAATTTCGCAGGTTAATTCATATGTGAAATTACCCCAATAACTAAATAACAAAACATAATTCGAAGAAGGGAATTGTACAGAACCGCAAAGCAAAAAAGTTAGCAACATTTATGAACTTTCATTAATTCAGTTGTTAGTAGGTGAATGTCGAAACTTATATAAAGTTACTTTCTCGGAACACACAATGGCCGCCACATATTAGACGAAGTATTATATTAGTCCATTAGTTAAATTAAGCAAGATTTCTCTCCCTCTCTCAGAAGTTGTTTATCATGTGAGTGCCTACTTTAGGGATTCACTTGCTGCAATACATTGCGGTTAAGGCATTTAATTTTGTGTCAGTAATAAATCTCCATTTTATTAATATGTGTTTTATGAACTCACGTTGAACTTAAGACCTTATTTTTAAAATAACAAGGCGTTGATGAGGCCTTGTAAATATTTTGTTGTACGCATTACGTTATTAAGATTTAATCTCATCACAGCTGTTGTACCAATACTTTATGTACGCTTCAGAAATGATGATATTCTGGAAGAATTTCAAAATTTGGAAGCGAATAAAATATATACTATCAGTATTGAGTCATTAGAAAACAAAATGGCGGCGCACTGTAGATCACAACGCCTACACGCCGTCACAGCGGCTCTGTTTTATTTATGGTATTCCAATAGTCGACAAAATAGTAATGATACCTACTGATATAATGCTTAATGGACTCTTATCAATGATTCAAAGCATAAATCTAACAAACAATACCACAAATAATAATTTCTGAAAACCAGCAGCTGATTTTATATACTGATTTCTTAAGTTTACGTGAATATTATACATTGAAATAAAACTATTCTTACGGATTCTATCACGATTAGGTTTTAATTATTATCCCCAAAAATAATTAAAACCTAATCGTGATAGAATCCGTAAGAATAGTTTTATTTCAAAGCTGATTTTATAATAAATTCACTGTATTCAAGATTGTACATTCTTAGATAGTCATAATATTGGATTTTATAATATAGACCGTCATGATATTGGATTTAGTGATGTAAACAAATATATAGGATATTTTAAAAATAAATAAGTACCTATACCACAAAAATATGTGCGTAAATAACAAAATATTAGGCAATGAGCACACCATGTCTATAAATCTGTAGATGTCATAAGCGTTTCTATTAGATACGGAAGAACTATGAATGTCGTATCATAAAACATTAAGAATTTATTTTCACAGTTAATTATGTTGAGTGCTTTTATAATTTTTGTTTTAGTGAGTTAAATATATTTAGGGTTTACACCAAGATTTATTTGTTTGGTATATTGTATAATATAAATAATCTTATTACCTACATATTAGTGAGAAACAATGTACCCTACTTACGCATTTTTTTGTTAATACGTAATATGATTTATTTTTTCTTATTTATAAGGCAATCCTTTGCGATATACTACATAGTGAATTTGTCAAACTTGGAATAAATCTGATATTGTATTAGGCCGTGTCTATTATGTTTGAACATTATCACTCAATTAGCTATAGTGTAAGAGTATGGAATATTAGAAATTAATTAGAATTAGAACTTATGACATGGTACCAGTAACAAATCTTACTTCTCATGGCCACCAACAGAGCCCAGCCGCGGGCGACCACTAACCAATACATCAGTAATAGCCAGCCTTATAAGATTTTCATTAAAAACCCCGGGTTACACTGTCAGCGTGAAGCCGCTTATTTAAATACGACACCTTAAACACCGCTCGGGACATTTTCTACCCACCAATTTGCTGAGTTGTAATTGCATCGTTACTGTGACAAGGAGAACTTCTACCTTTTATGAGTGTTATTATATACACCGTGCTGGGAGTTTAAACGATGAGATAATAAGGTTTCATTTAAACATCATAAAACCCACATTTCGAATCAATAAATTGATTCGAACATGCTATGTTATGTTCGAATCAATTTATATATCAGAACCAAAGACTTCTATGTATTTACTAGACAAGCTGTTTCGAAGTAAAATTGTGGCACATGACGGCGAGTGTTTGACGTTTCATGGCTTAGGAAAAGTGCAGATTTCTATAGTGAGTTGAGGTCGATTAACAGAGACTTAGTACGCACATTCAATATGCGGAACAGCCAGTCTAGTAGTATACATGGAAGTGGATGGAGTCTTTGATCGGAACATTCTATTTTCGACCGAATTCAAAACAAGAAGGGCCTTAATTCGACTGTCATTTCGACCATTTTACAAAATTACCATTTCAAAAATAGAAGATTCTATTCGACTGCTGTTTCGACCGACTTCAATAAAGAAGGAGGTCTTCAATTCGACAGTATTTTCGACCAACTTTAAAAAAGGAGGAGGTCCTCAGTTCCTCTGTGTTTTTTATGTACCTATATAACGTGATATCTCCGCCAAATGTGGACCAATTTATAAGATTATATTTGTGTTCGATAGAGCTTATTTTAAGGGTGGTCCCATATAATATGGTAACAGTTGGATAAGTTTTGAAGTCGGTCTGTTACGTTTTTAAACTTTTCTTTATGTTTAAATAGGTTTTTTGTTGCAGAATGGACGGACGAAACTGGTTAAATGAGATCGAAGTTTGTAAAACAGTTCTATCTGGCAACGGATGAAAATCAATGCGTCCACTGTAAAGGACGTGTTACACGAGACAGTGAGTAACTACGCGTATAATGCCGGGTACACACCAACTGAACGAACGACCGCGAATCTATGCCTGTTGCACTCACACAACAGCGAAAGTTTGTATGAACGCAACAGGCGTAGATTCGCGAACGTTCGTTCGGTTGGTGTGTATAAAATAATAATAATATTAGCCCTGTAATATTATTGTCCCACTGCTGGGCACGGGCCTCCTCTACTAATGAGAGGGGTTAGGCCATAGTCTACCACGCTGGCCTAATGCGGGTTGGTAGACTTCACATACCTTCGAAATTCCTGTGAAGAAATTCTCAGGTATGCAGGTTTCCTCACGATGTTTTCCTTCACCGTTATAGCAAGCGATATTTCACAATGAAAATACACTTAACATAGAAAAGTCAGAGGTGTATGCTTGGGGTTGGTCTCGAACCTCCGACACTTGTCTCGGCAGTCCGTACCATTCCCAACTGAGCTATCGCTGCTTATCGGTTGGTGTGTACACGCCATAAAAGTTGGTTCAAACGAGTTTCCAAGCTTGAAGCTGAGTACATAAACCATCCTTGTATCCGATTAAATTATTTAACGTCTTCATTCGCTTGCACGCATGGTGCATGCCGGCACGCGGATGTAAGGATACAAGGGGTTAGCGTGTACCGACCGCGAAGCCTAGGATAGCCTACTGATTAAATTTATTGTAAAAACTGTTAAATGTATGTTTATTTACTTTTTGTTATCAATTATACCATACTCTTGTTTGTTTGCTTTTAGTCGGTTTGTTGATATAGAAATAGTGAAGTTTAAGCAGTTTCATAAAAATAGGTAAGTAAGTATTAAAATGACTGCCTCGGGAGCGTAGTGGTATTGCGTGCCCGATACGACTATCGTCCAGATGTTTCGAGTTCGATCCCCGGGTCGGGCAGATATATTGAATTTTCAGTATCTCACTCCCGTCTATCTCATATGCTCTATAGGCTCGCCCCCTATCACATCTGGGATGAAACTAACCTCGGCGAAATGTGGGTGTTCTAGTTCACTAGTGCGCCTCTGTCTGCCCCTTCGAGGATACAGGCGCGAGCTTATGTATGTATAAAAATAATGCTATTGTACTTGCTGCTGGAAACAAACTTTTGTTATTTGTAAACTACCCATATCCACTTGTGAATATTCTTCTCTTAAAATATATTTTTGATCCATAACTCTAATTAAACAGACATAATTCTTTTTGAACGCAACGGCTATTTAATCAACTAGAATTTCTTTTTTAAGAGGCACTTAAACAATAATTAGCAAACAAGATTAAGGACAATTTAAAAGCAATAAAATATCGCCAGGCGGTATATTTCAGGCGGCTTTAAATGTACTATATTATTTAATATTAAAGATCTTAAGGTAAAGGAGCGGAGTGGCTGCAGTTCTGCGATAAGGCTCCCTCACCGCCTCCCCTAGCTTTTTGGGGGGTGAAAGACTTAAGACGCTGCCATAGATCAAATTGCGTTTAACTTAGATAGCTCGTATGATATATTGGTTCTATTATTGCATATCTAGAGAAAATTATCGTCTCAGCAATATCGTGGTTTTTGTTGAAGTTTTTTGGCACATTTTGTAGATGTTGCGTTGTTATAAGGCTTTTATATTGGTATTAAAATATTTACTTACATGAATTGGAGTTTGGAAATGTTGATATTATAATAAATTGAGTACCTGGAACAATGGTTTTAGCATATAAATACAATATTTTATCATTTAATAAAGTGAACCCATAGCGTAAAACTAGTGAAGCCTTTTGAAAAATCATTATATTACTGCTTGGCTTTGATATTTTGAAATGTAACGTGAATAAAATATATTTACACTTAGATTTAAAAAAATAAAAACTACACAAAATCGAATGTATTTTATTCAACAAAAAAATGTAAAATCAACACGTAGCGTAAATCCACATTGTAGTCAAAGAGGTAAACCGTATTAATATTAAACAAACAATAATTACAATAATCTATACAACAGTACCGTCATATGAAACACAAATGTACGCATAAACAGCAAATGGAACGAATTACAATCGACGCTCTATATCACAAGCACGTAGACACGTTGTGGTATAAACCGATATATACAATCGATATACATGCAGTATCGATTTATGTTTACTTCCAACTATTTTAGGTACCGTAATTTAGCATTTTGGACGCACTGGAGTCAATGTCGGCTAATTTATTCATTTAATAACTCATCAAAGTCATGACAATTGACAAAATTCAGAGTTTTATTACATGCAACATCCGCAGCATGATGCTTTTGGGTGTGTTATATTGATATAACCCTTACTTTTATGAATAATGTTTAAAGACTGTCAAAGTAAAGAAAGAAAGAATAGCGAAGAGCTGTAACTATCACCCAACGTAAGAGCACATAGGTATCTACAGATATATTATGTGCTGAAGGCACCAACATTGTTGTCCAACAACTTGTGCGAGCTACTGTGGCGAACGATACTTTGATGTAGTTTCCATTAGAAAATTTACTCCTATATAAAAGCCTTAGAGACTTTCGACTTCACTTTATCGACACTCGACATTTCTGAGATTCTTGATGTTCAGATAATAACTCAAATACAAAACTCACAATAGCCCCCGGCGATACTGTATCCGCAGATAGATTAAACATCGAACGCCAAATGAACGTGCGATAATTTATCGAACGTACCCCCGTGTGTATTAGCTGTATCCGCCTAATGCCGGCTTTCGATATTCGGCGCTCGGTCGCGATTCGATATTTACGATCGAACGACTCGCATTAGACTGTCCGCCCGTAGGTAAATTAGCACAGATGCTAGCCACCGTTACAGTGATTCATTCCAAATTGGCTTTTCAGCAGGGAAAAAACGGACCCGGCTGTGCGGTAGACGCTCTAGGGACGGTTAAATAGCTTTTAAAAGAGTTTCCATTTTATTTGGTTACAGATCGTATTGCAAGACTGTATAAAATATTCTTTGAATACCCGTCATCGTAGCTAAATTAAAGTGATTTGATGTCTAGATTGGTTATTTTTGTTATAGAGTTTTTGTGTGTAGCAGATTTGGCGTGGTCGAAGTCCGTATATAATTTTAGCTTCTGTAATGATTGTAACAATTATTAGTTTTTACATATCTGAGAGTTTCCCAATATTTTGGGAAACTACGCAAGATCTTTTCGTCCAAAATACCTCAGTGCCTGAAGACAAAAGTCTTCGACCAGTGTGTGTTACCAGTGATGACTTATGGCACTGAAACGTGGCCTCTAACTATGAGCCGCATTAGAAAGCGCACAGTCACTCAGCGAGCTATGGAGAGGGCTATGCTCGGTGTTTCTCCACGTGATCAAAGCGGGAATGAGGAGATCCGTAGAAGAACGAAAGTCACTGACGTAGCCCAGAGGATTAGCAAGTTAAAACGGCAGTGGGCAGGGCACATAGCTCGTAGAACTGATAGCCGATGGGGCAGAAAAGTTCTCGAGTGGAGACCACGTACCGGCAAGCGCAGCGTAGGACGACCACCTACAAGGTGGAGCGACGACCTGATAAAGGTCGCAGGAAGTCGCTGGATGCAGGCCGCTTCCAACAGATCGATCTGGAAATCTTTGGGGGAGGCCTATGTTCAGCAGTGGACGTCCTATGGTTGTTGATGATGATGATGATGACATGTCTGATAACATTTATAATTGCAGTAAAAGATGGATGCGCAGTGGAATTGAAGTACATAATGTAAACTGCAGATAATATTCGGTTACTAAAAGTAGATGAAAATATTAATATTAAAATAATTTTGTTAATAATCGGAGTCTTTGAAAACACATTCATATTCTACCTCTATTATACCATATTTTAAACCTAAATTGAATATTAAAGCCTTAACATTTGCATCAGATTACGCAAAGATCCATTGAAAGCGTAAAGCACAAAATAAATCAAATTCGCAATTAAACATGGTGTAATTTAAGTGTAGAGATCGCTGGTAGCTGCTACGCCTCACGATGGCTATCACTCCGGAAGAAAACGCCCTAACGCGTGCTAGAATACCCGATAAAATATTGTGCTAGAGAAATTGTATGAGTTACATCGTGCTAAGTGCTCGTTTTGAATTAAACGTGTAATTTAATCCTGGTTTGTTACTTTTGTTGGCGGATTGTTCTTGCGAATGGGATATTTAAGTATCATTTTTATTGCGGTTTTTAACATTTTTTTGTTAAATAATCTAATAATGAATGGCTTTGAAATAATTTATTAGTTAATTTGTTTAATGATTCAATTTGTTGAATTCTAATGTGTTTTGTTGGCTGTAGATATATTATTTGTTTGTTATAAAATATGATGTTACAACCTAAATAAACGATATTACCAATAGTTAAACAAATAACATAAGCATATAGTTAAACAAATAAATATCATTAAATTTGTGCGCTATTGGTTATTTTTAATGAACTGCAAATGATAGTCTGTGAAATACGCAAATGTAACAATTCCCAATAATGAACCGGGAAAATTACCTTTAGTATAAATAATCCGTGCCAAAGGGTGGCTTCGATGCTACTGCAAATCAACCCCCTCCCCCACTACCGAACCCCCACCACGGGCTGTCGGCGATAAATAAAATTCACGTTTTAACAATAAAATGCATTTTCCGCAAATGCTTCCAGTGAATTATTGTTCGAGCTTTACGAGCTTAAAATTATATGGGCACGTGAAATTTTCGATCTCGATAATGCATGATCCGTGTACCACCAGCACTATTTTCAAATTAATTGTTGCCTTAATTTGTCTTACAGAAAATGTTGTAAATAAATATTATTCCGTATAACATTAGCAGCGATAGCTCAGTTGGGAATGGTACGGACTGCCTGACGAGTATCGGAGGTTCGAGACACCCAAAAATGGAGCATACACCTCTGACTTTTCTATCTTAAGTGTGTTTTCTTTGTGAATAATCACTTGACATAACGGTGAAGAAAAACATCGTGAGGAAATCTGCATACCCGAGAATTTCTCGTACAATAATTTCGAAGGTATGTAAACTCTACCAACCCGCATTAGGCCAGCGCGGTAGACTAAGGCTTAATAAGTAGGGGAGGCCCGTACCCAGCAGTGGGACAGTAATATTACAGGGCTTATATGTTATTAGATTACCGCAGATATGTATCAAAGAAAAACGAGGGTTGCATTTTTTATGCACTTTCCATTTACCGTCAAACCAATGCTCCCTACACTCAGTATGGAATAACACGTCACGTAGCGACCATAAAAATGCTTATAAAACATTTCCCGGAGGAAAAAGCAATGTTTTATTTGCAACAAAAATAGATCACACGACCGCTTAATGGAGAACCAATGGCGAGCCACCCCGCGGCAGATGGCGTCACAAGTTCAGAGATAGCAGAAAAATATGAATTGTGGGATTCGATATTTGTCACTTGAATTACAACTCCCGACGGACACGAACGGCCGAATTGTGACTCGCACCTCGTTTGTTGAATGATCTATTTTTCCATTTTTGTCGGAAATGTTTTGTTCATTGGACTGGATGCTAAACAAATACAGGTTTGTTAGATGTGGTGGTGTCTAATTTAGTAAGAATATAACACTGAATTAAGATTTTTTTGAATGATAGATAAACCATAGATTAAAATTTAATAATGTTTCTTGGTGGGCATGCTCCGTGTTCCGGTTTGAAGGCCATTGTAGTCAATATAATTACTAGCCATTAAGTGACCTAACGTCTCATGTCTTAGGGTGATGAGATAATGTAGTCCATGAACTAGACCAATATGCTAGTCAGTTCTATTCAAAGTGCTGGCAGTGTTGCTAATGTTCATACACGCCTCATTATTCGATTGCAATGAACATCAAAAAAATAATTTTATTTGCTCGCATGTCGAAAACCGCCAAGACATAATTGAATCAAAGCGCCAAATATGACATATTTTTCATCAAATTGATCGCGATGACATACCCGCAATAACCAGCAACTGTTCAGCAGTACGTAAACAAAATGTAATAACACACAGTCACGCCAAGGAAACCAATTTGGGAGGTATTTGTAAACGTCAAATATGTTTGTGCGCACCTATTTATTGCGAGCATCCCTCACGTACTAGTAAATAACGGAGACACAGCGATAAAGTGAAAAGAGATACCCGAAAAGTGCGCCGTGTTACACCTTAAATGATCGCCGCGACTGAGCTACATTCACCTTTAATCTACAGATGATAGAGTCGATATTGGTTTGATGTGTTAAGGTTGTAGTTGCGCTACGTTAAGGCCGGTATACACAAGTGGAAAACTCAGTGCGCCACGTGCGAATGATTCATGTTAGTCCCTTAATTAAAGAAGATTTTAATTGTATCGGATGTCTGTGAAAGCGAAAATAATGTACTCCTAAATTGGGGTTGGAATTCGGAAATTTATTTTTGTTAGCCGCTCGAAATATTGCTTTGCGTGTTGCGCTTGTGGGTACAATCTTTGATGTATTTCTGCAACGTACCGATTCATTTTACGCAACTTTGTATATTTTAAAAAGCGTTTACAGCAACAGAATGTACAATCAAATTATTATTGTAAGACTTAAATTAGTACCATTGTGAAACAAAGAAAAATAAATATAGTATCAGTATGACGTTTAAGGGTTTTATCATAAATCATATAATTTATTTAGGGGAATACCTTATTTGTCATATTATCTGACAAAAAATTCAACATGTTCAATTTTTATGGTTCAACATTCATAAATTAACATTAAATAACAAATTATTGAGCTAAGTCATTAAACAGCGCAAATAAATAATCTCGTCCAACAAACATGAAACAGCATTAAGTCCAGTAAATTCATTTTGCGTATATAAAGTCAAGCTGCCGCCGGCTTAAAATATCTTTCTTAATTACAAAAGCCTTTGTTGAACGTATCTGATCTATGTAAGCAGTCGGGGTGAATGTTTTAAATAGCATCCCAACAAATAGGTTCCGCTTCAGAGGAATAAGCAAAACTTTTAATGAAGCATCGTATAGAATGCTGTTGTTAAGAATTACATAATTCTAATTATGTTATATTATTATTATTATTATGTAATATTTATTCGCTGGATGCAGGCCGCTTCCAACAGGTCGATCTGGAAATCTTTGGGGGAGGCCTATGTTCAGCAGTGGACGTCCTATGGCTGATGATGATGAATTATGTTAATAATAGTGATGAATTTAAATAAAACATTTTTTTTTATTTACTCTGTTACTGCTAAAAGAGAGAAGGTCTCTATCAAAGTGTTAGAAGTTTCTCTATTTACTTTTACTAGTGATCAAAATCCGACCATATTTCATTTAATTTTGAAGTTTGATTTAATTTTTGACTTTATAAGGGTTATTTTGTTAAAGGTTAAAAAATTATTTTATGCACTTCTTAAACTTTAACTGTGTCAAATTTACGTTAATCCGTTCACGCAATTCTCTTAAAAAAGTTGAACAAAGTTTTGCTTCAAGTATTAATAATATATAGATTCCTTATTTGTCGACCAAATTGACTAATTAATTTAATTATTGATAGTTATTTACATCCAGCGAAAAGAATTCAAATGAGTAAGCGAAACTTAAATCCATATAAACAATATAGTACGATAATTTTATGCGCTATAAACTTATTAAATAACCTCATTTCAACCTCTAATGCCATTAAAAATTCAAATAGCCGTACCGTACGTTCACAAATCGAATTTTCCAACCGTAAAAGGATGACGGAAGTAGTGTAACGATGGTGTAAGCTGGGCGTACTTCATTTGGCGAACAATGGAGAGGCCTGGTCCCACCGCCCCGCAGCGACACCGGATAAATTGACTGGGGCCTTAACTCGCGCCCGCCCGCGGAAAATTGGGGAAAATCGATTTAAATATCTTGAATGTGATGGCTTATCTCGATCGCAGGAGTTAACCCGTGGCGGTTCTGTCGATGACGATATGAGCACCGAAAATGGTCTTCCTAAGTATAAACTGATCAGATAATTAACAGTCTAACTTTTAAGTAAATAAGGGCGACTTGCACCACTGTTACTAACCTACAGTTAGTCACAACTGTTTTCTACCTGTCCTTATTCCACCTTAATGTGGGGTCGGCGCAACATACTTATTCAAGCATGTTGCAGAAAGGATTTGGCAAAGTTTTTACGACCGGCTGCCTGCCTGACGTCTACCCCCTCTGAGGGATCCAGTCACAACCTCAAATTAAATTGAAAAAAAAAATACATGTAATTCATTACATAGTGGTGCAAGTGAATTAAAGGTAGATTTTTAATAGATAATTTTCATCTGAAGAATGATTTTGAAGCATTGATAGATGATTCATAAATTGACTGACAAAACGTTATTACTCTCCAAAATAAAAATTATCTATCTATTGAAACATGAGCGCAAACAGCAAAACATTGTACTCTTTTTTTAAGGGAAGGAACCTACTTATTTGGAATACAAGTTATTCTAAAGTATATAAACAACGTATGCAGATAATCAAGGAAGCCTGGCCAATTAAAAAGTGTATGGCTCTAAAAGGCAAGATCTAGATAGCCAGGCCTGTCCTGCGCGCTTTCTGATGAATCTCGAACAGCACGCGAATACCATTCGAAATTCCCATTCTAATTCTTAAACCTTTACGAAATGAATTCCCAACGTTAGTCAATCAAACAAACTAGAGGGCCGCTTTGTGAGCCCTAAAGACCTCAGAGTAGAGTAAAGCTGCCGCTTAACGTAATCTAATAGAATCACCTCGGATTGCTTTCCGATATTTACTGTTTGATTTTTTCCCCTCGCGTCGAGATTTGGGACGTTTACCCAAAAGAGGCGTGTACTGGTTGATAGTAATGGTGGGTAGGGTCGTGTGTACATAACCTTTCTAATTAACAGTACGCCCCGTGTGTATAAATGTAAGGTGACTCTTTGAGGTGGTTCTGAATTTATCGGTCAATTGTTTTTTTTTCTCAAAGATTATAATATGACTCGGTGTAGTATTACTTGCGTGATACAACTACCATCCTGAAGTCTCGAGTTCGATCCCCGATACCTAAAATGATATTTAGTTTTTCCATTCATCTTTGGGGGAGGCCTATGTTCAGCAGTGGACGTCCTATGGCTGATGATGATGATGATTCAGTATCAGCTCGGAGTATGGAATTTGTGACCTATATGACAAATCTTCGGGGGAGGTCTATGACCAGTAGTGGACGTCCCGTGGCTTATAATGATGTTGTAATCCTATAGTCCGTTTCTGCATACTTCTTTTTGAATACAGGCTAGATACTCTGATGTATGTATGATGATACGGATGTAGAGACACTGTTGATAACGTTCATACAACTCTATTAGATGAAAAAGGCCGAGTGAAAACAAATACTAAAGTAATAATTCAACCGTGCGGTAAGTTTATTGGATTGATCATGCGCAAATATTTATAGATGGGGACGCGACATGATAGGGTCAGAATTTATCGAAAACCAGGAACAGTAGATGCATAGGTAAAATATAAATCTACGTCGGCAATCAGACAAATTGGCTACATCCAATCCCCTAACCGAATTAATCTGGTAGGTTTTCTTAGACAAAACCACTTAGACGGAGAAATATTGTGTTCATCGGAAGGGAATCGGCAAGGCTGATTCCGGTATTATTTATTAATACTTGGCAAATTTTGTTTGTTGTGTACGCTTAGTCACGACAATGTGTAGATAAAAAACTATTTTTATTGCCTACTAGAGTAATATTTTGTTAACATTTCGACGTTTCGCAATAATTACGAAACAGAACAGCATTACAGGATTTTGTTACTTTTGTTGAATACTTTAACGTCGCCCCAAACATGTGTGTAGGTACCGGAATAAATATTCTGAAATCCACCTTTAAATAAACAGTATGGGGGAATACCGTTTTTGCCTCATTCCGAGTAAACGAAGCTTAAGATATTTATTAGGGGATGAATTGAGTTTTTTAGATGCATTCCAACAGATCTACTTCACTGGAATATATTGCGCGGCCATTCAATTTGTCCAGTGGACAGATCATGTAACTTCTTTGACATTGTTATTTATTTTATAGCATGTTACATAATTTATGTGAAAAATCCTTGGGGTTTTTTTGCTTGCTTGAAGATATCAAAACAACAAAATTTGATATTAACCGCCAAATTACTTTCCCACGTCACTCCTTCCTCACTTTTGAAATATGTTCAATTGTATTATACCTCTTTATTCAATTGTAAATCAAGATTTTTGAGATAATATTTATAGGACCCAACAGTTTCTAAACGCAGAAATTATGTCAGGAACGAAAAATAGACACTTATTTATCATAACCCTGTTGAAATCGCATTTATTACGGCCGCACAAAACATGCAGATTCTTCTGAAGGAAAAACTGATTATCTAATTAGAAAAGAGTCTCTCCAAGAAATTTGTAAGCATGGCTAATCACAAATTAATGAGCGTTTGTACCGTGGTGTTGATAATAATTCCACGCCTCCCTGCGGCGGCAAGAACCTCATCAATAATGGCGCAGCCACCCTCGAAGTGGCTTCAAGGTAAACACTCCTTTGTTCTGCGAGATAAGATTTGATTTCTTAGATAATTATTTATGAGTGAGCTGTGGTACGTGATTGTAATTTTAATTGGTGTAGAATTTTTATTAATTTTATTGTAGACTGTACAAACATGGTAACAAAGGAAGTGTAATAAATTAAACCTTTTTTATTTATTACACTCTAATGTAAATAGTAAATATTGTATATTATGTAGAGGTATATACGACTTTATAAGAATATATTCATTACATACTTATCCTTATACAATTACAAGATAAAAAAAATCAGAATAATAAATTAATATTATCCTGGTTTTACGGTCACACAATGAACGATAAATAGCACGTTTTATCATTTATCTTAATGTCTTCGTATTATAACTATGAAATTATTATAACAAAGACATAAACGTGAATTTAATATGTATTTTATAATATAAAATCATCGCTTAACCTAATAGTTGAAACTCAATATAAAGCTTCCGTCGTGAACCTCACTTGATTTGTTTTTCCGTCCACAAGTTGTGCTCAGCGTTTGGAACAGCCATATGGCTGGGGTTCACGCCCGAACTTGTTAAATTTAGAATAATTTATTCGAAGAGGGTATCACTGTGACATTTAAAAAGTTTTGAGTGTCGCATCATCGTCGATAACTGAACGATTTTAAAAGCAAATCTAGATAAAATTATTCGTGGAATAATGTTATTTCAAACAACCATGATTCATATAGGAAATGCCTTAAATATAGTAAAGTGTCATCAGTACAAAATCATTGATCAATAATTCAATGCGTAATTTCAATGATTATGGAATCGGATGTTCCTAATATAAATTAAATACTGTAAACTTTGCGAATTATAAATCGCTCAATGTATTTGCTTATATGCGATACAAGCGAAATAACAGGTTTTATTTAACACGTTACAATTTGAATGGTATCACCCTTAATAGCGCTCTTGTTGTTATGCTATGAATATAAATCGTTATAAATTCCAGACGGGCGGGGCGCGGGAGGGACCGGCGCGGCCTCAAGGGCTTTTTTCTTAAAAATAACTTTTGTCAGAGTAATTCGGAGGAGACGCGGGATTTATTGCAAGGTGGTGTCACCCCAGTAATTAGTTTTTAACTAGTTGTGATAAGGGTCCGCTCTGTTTTACGCCCTCTCTCTCTAATAAGTTCAGACCGAATTTGCGAATGAGTTAAATTCGCTACGCTTACCAGTCCAAAATAAACAATGCCATTTTTGCACTAGAAACGTTCATCAAAACAAAAGCGTCCCGAACAATTGTTCTGACATGTCACAATATTTTTATTTTTTCCATATTTCGCGCGTTCACGCCCGTCATACTGGCATAAGGTATGATTTACGTCCTACAACAAGAAAGAAAAAAGAAAGTTTGTTCGAAGTAACTTCTTTTATTCTCGGAGAAAGTTGCGTAAAAAACTGGAGGCGTTTAGAAAAAAGCAATTTTCTAGCTCAGGTGTGTGAGATGTTCTTTATCTAACTTTGCATCCGAACCGCTTTGTTTATGACGACATATTTTTTCAAACTTTTGAACATTTTATTACTTTGCACAATGAAATCATACCTTTGCCTTTTTAACATAATAGACAATAGTTGTTTTGTAGACTACCGTTGCTTTTTAAAAAGCTACCTGTGATAACAAAAGCATTCACATCATAATAAAAACTCGCTGCTAATTTGAAATCAACAAATGCTTAATATAATAAGCAAGAAACCGCATCGCGTTTTTAATGGACACGGAAAATATAATTTGAAATACTCTTTATAGCCGCCATAATGTAGCCAAGTGGGCCAAAAAATGGTTGTCACCGTCTGGCGTACTACATTAGCATGAAGGGTGTGAGGCAAGGAGGCTTTATCAGGAGGGCCTTTCCTGAGGGAGGGCCAAATAATGCGATATTGCTCGTTTGTGCGAGCTCCTATTTATCTATTAAAAAACGCAAGATTTACGACTGAGTATAGGAAACTTTAGGAAGTTTTTATGTTGTTCCACCGAGCTCGGAGCTAATATAAGAGATTGATGCGTGTTATTTTAGCTTTGTTTGGGTGTATTAGGTGTTATTTTTTGTGGACGGAATATATTAGGGTTATGAAACTATTTTTTATTACACGTATCTTGTCTCATAAGCCTATTAGTTGAATCTATAAATAAATATGATAACATTACATTAAAACTCTACTGGTGTTTATATTTAGATTGTAATTTGAATACTGTGTCATAAATCCCCGTCTGTTAGAACTATTCTGTAATCTCGTACACTACCAATAAAGGGATGGAACAGAAGCATTCTCCTTCATTAGCCTCAGTCACGATATTCAAGTAAGGAAATGTCAATAGAGATTAATCAAAACGTTCGACATATTCAAAATTTAAATACCGTATTGGAAACTAACGAGAGAAAATACCAAGGCGAAGTAACGATGACTGAGTTCGAATGTTAGGTTATTTAAGGTCCCGTACACACGGAAAGTCGTGACTCTCGTGACTGAGCCGCGATCTGACAACGGCCGGCTTGTGTAACACGTCATAATGACGTATAAAGTGGCGCGCCTTTTAATAACGCGATTTATATCGTGATGTATTGAATTTGAAAAGTGGATTTTTACAAGATAAAAGCCGGTTTTAAATGTGTTGTGTGTCACTGTTATAAATAAAATAACACCGACATATATGTAAGGAGATTGAGCTACTGGTTTTTCTGCAAAATTTTAGAAGCGGACGAATAATTTTGGAATTTGTACCCGTTATACCGACAGACTCCTTATCACTGTGAGAAAGAAATTGATCATCTTGCAATTCCTCTATCTAACTCCTTTAGTAATACATTTTATATATTTAATGATATTCTATCAAAGGATGTTAAACAAAACTGGACCTTAATGACAATGGAATCTTAAATTCCGGATTCTACCAGATGTTATGCTTTTAACATTGGTAATGAAAAGCATTTGTTAATATAAAAACTAAAACAACAATCAAATGACTCATCGCGATAAAACGTACACTAGTTAAATATAGTTTATCTACACAAATGTGTGTTAAGTATCCATATGACGTATGTTTATTATCAACAGGGAATATTGGCTCGAAACATAGTGCTAAATTCTCTCCGGACACCCGATACTGTGGTATTATCTGCCATTATTTGTCATTGGGTGAACAATGCCCGTGCCCTCGTAATACACTACTATCTTACTCAATTTGTCAACAATTATAATGAAGCGGAAAAACTAAATTGTATGGTAAAAACAATGTATCAATTGTGTATTAGAAGAGATAATTTGAATACAGTTATTCATACAATTTTTAGTTTTTATATTGAGCCTGTTTTCCCGATTATCCTTTTTTAAGAGTGCATTAAATACTCTTAATTAGGAGAAGATTGTGTATAACACTATTATTAATTAATGACATATAAACTATTTTTTATAATGGAGCAATCACTAAATATTTAATTAAAAATTATTTGAAAATCGATGCGTCACACATTTGCCAATATCTATAATAGTTTAGTGTTAAAAATATGCTACAAATAACGTTAAAATTAACTTGCGTTGTAACGGAATGAGCAAAAAAAGCCAGCTTATTTATCCGATATTTCACTATCAGCTTTCATATTTCATCGACAAAGCTAATCGATATTCTTTTTTTATTTGATTTATTTGGAATACTCGTTGCTCTTGAATATTGATAATTCATAAAAATAACAAATAAGTCTTCATTGCAAATGCTATAAAATATACTCTACTTACATATATTTTTCTATTTATAGCACTCCAATTACGCATTTTTAGGCCGGTAATCGCTTCCGAGGCGATACAGATTACGACATTGGGGTTGTTTGAGGGTTCACCGATTGCGTCACCCCTGAAATCAGAAGTGGCTTAATTTCTACCACCCGAATGAGGTTTTTAAAAGACATACCGATTTCTTAAGTTCACGCGAATGTTATACATTGAAATAAAACTATTTTTACGGATTCTTTCACGATTTGGTTTTAATTTTTAATTTTTCTTATTCCCGACGTTTAGAAGGCCTTGCAGTGTTCGTGGTCACGGGTCGGACTAGATAGAATATATGGTGATAGAATCCGTAAAAATAGTTTTATTTCAGTTTTTAAAAGACATTTTATAATCATCCGACGTTGGAAGAGAAAGATCAGCCGAATGTAATTTAGCCGCAGTTATATTTACTCTTATCTCAGTCCGCTGTGAGGATGGCGCAACTACTTGCAACTACATATGTTGCAGAATAGATTCGTCTTGAGTTTTTATGACCGGCTGATTGACTGGCTCCAACCCCAGGCAACTCGTTTTAGAAAAATCACTTCTCACCACATAAAATAAAAATAAAATAGACTGACTTAAAACAACTAACTATAATTCATTGCAGACCTGCAAATCCAAAAGGTTTAACTAGTTCAGAGATGCTCAACAATTATAAATCCGTGGACAGTGTTCCCCGTGACAGATGTTACACTTACCGAGAGCTACCGTGCTCCGGGGTTAGCTAATAAATAATAGCAGTGTGAGTTAGGACCACCCAGCGAGGTAGCAGCTTGTTTATGGCGTTACCCCAGCAGTATTGTGGCCACCTACGCTATATATTTTGCTTAGCAAATTGCTTAGTTCGCCTCACGGTGTCTAATAACCCTTTAATGAAGGAAGACTGTAATGTTAATGTTGTTTATTAGGTAGAGTTTTGAAAAATGTTTTTGATTCATGACTTAAAGTTAAATAGGAATGGACTTCAATATCCTCGATAAAGGCTTGCTTAGTGAGGAAATTAACAGCAACTATTAGGTCAAGATACCATTGCCAAAATTCTCCTAAGTAGGTGCTGTATTACTCTAATTTGCTTTCTAATTTTTATTTATATTTTGCTGAAATACATTATTTTTAATTTTTCACACATACATAACATAACATAAGCGCATTACTCTCATGTCTGTATCCCCGAAAGCAAAGGTGAACTAGCGAACTAGAACACCCACATTTCACCGGACTTAGTTCCGTCCCAGATGTGATAGGTGGCGAGCCTATCGCCATATCGGGCACAAATTCCAGACTCCGGGTTGATATGGAAAAGTCCAATATCACTTTGCCCGACCCGGGGATTGAACCCGAGACCTCAGGACGGTAGTCATACTGAAATACAACCACGCTACTGAGACAGTCTCAGGCATTTTTTCAATGTGTTTTATAGTAAAGCTTGTACAATATTGAATCTGATTCCAAGTGTAGAATACTAACAAGATAACAATCATGATTAAACTCTTCAAACAAAAGTGAATGCAGAATGGCCAAGTAGCCTAACGTATTATGCCTCTAAGGCACTAGCACTACTCTACCGCATACCGGTTTGGATCACCTATTTATATTTGAAACAAATATAAACAGACGAACTTCGTAATACTCATAATTAAAGTATAAATACTCACATAAACCTTAAAAACATAGCTGAGACGTCAGAAGTTAACAATTACCTGTAAAAAAGCAAAAATAAACAATTAATCGCTGAAGATTGACTTAAATTAATTTGAATTTAAAAACAGTCGTAAAATAAATTAACAATCACGCTTTCGTGTAACTCTACAAATAGCAGTATAATAATGTATCCTGGCTCGAATTACTTGACATGATAATAAATCTCGCGTTCAAAGCCAATACAAAACGCCCCCTTAATAATGTAATAGTAGTCAATTATCGTATTTAAATAATGTAACGCAAATTAATTCACGCGAGAGCACGCGACTCGACCACTTCATTCACAAAACTAAAGAACTATCCGTAATGGCTCATTTGAATACAATCTAGATGGCTATCAGTCCAGTCACCGCTAGAATATTGTTTTTTTGTAGTTCATGCCATCATAGTCTGGATATCGCGCGATATAACATCAGGCGCCACTGCGAATTTTTTTTAGAAATTCCTTTTTTAAAATATTTTTTTGGCATTGTCACTGGTTGGTAATCATAAAACTATGCCAAGCGTGAACGTTTACACCATAGAGTTGTGTTTATCACTCTTCCGTGGTATCAATTTAACACTGGCTGTTATTCGTTATAAAAATAATTATATTTTTATAACGAATAACAGCCAGTGTTAAATGTTGTTTAATATTAATTAAACCAACGTTTGGAGTTTAAAATAAGAATTCCAGCGACGTGATTTATCGCTGTCGCTATTTTTTTATTAAATAGGTAAGTTTTTATCACTAACGGAGTTTGAAGACCTGGGGCCTGATTCCCTATGTGCAAAACGAGTGTGTAACTCTGATCATCGTGTTTATGAAATATAGACGTAAATAGAATGACATAAAGTATGCTTTTCCATACGAGTATTCATTGTCTATGTTAACTTGGCGCGATTCGCGACGCATTACGTGTTCATTTATGGTCATAGAAAATCTGGGCTCCGTTTGTTCAATAACTTAGTTACTTTGATAAAAGTATTACACCACAAATATGACTTAATGAATTTTAATATTAATCTAATGCAATAATATTAAAAACGAATACTTTATATTGCTTAGTATTGTTACGGTTACAGTTGTATTGTTGTCGCTGAAAAATTTTGAGATTTCACTATAACTTCGTTAGTTCCGTTTTTGTCAAAATGAATTTGTAAATGCAAAAATACCGCGATCGCAGTAGGCAATTACAATTATGATCTGATTATTAGCAAACAAAAAACACAAAATGTGTTAATGCACAAAAAAATATTTTGTATGTTTTTTGTGGTAGAGCCATGCTGTAGACAGTAAAGTCTACAGCACGATTAGGCCGGCTCGACCGGTTTAATACCACTGTCTCACAGAAAACCGACGTAAAGTGGCAGCTTGCTGTCGCGTTTCGTTCGGTGAGTGAGATTTTAGGTGGCCCATTTCCCTCCCTTCCCTTCCTAATCCCTTTTTTCCTCCCCTTCCATTTCCTCCTTTTAGGTTGGCAACGCACCCATGATTCTTTTTGTGTCTTGGGTGTCTATGGGCTGTGGATATCTCTTACCATCAGGTGACCCATCTGCTCGTTTACCAATTTCTGCTATAAAAAAAGTGTTATTTAAAATTGGTTTAACAACACAATCTACTAATAAATAACATTAACGCAATTAAATTTAAACACGTATTTCGATAAATTTCAAATCCAATAAAAATATTACATTTATACTACAATACGTATATGTAGGGTCACGCACACATAAACTTCGAACTTTGGCACACTACCATAAATCAAGGGGCGTTATACGCCATGTTTCACGAGTCCAATCCTTCTCTGTTACTCTAACATATTTCGTGATACATCCATCCTTTTCTAACATTAAACCCGAGGAGCTTTGAGGGGCCCACGGGAGGGGGGTTGTCTACTCGTGACGTATTACTCGGTTGGCGGTCGGCGAGGTCGGCTGCTTAGTTAGAGATGGAAGACATTTCACACGCATATTTTATTATAATTTATTAATTGCTTTTTAATTTAATGTTAAAATTTAAACATGATAAAGGAAACAAGAGAGCTCTAATGAAGTGCCTCATACGAATGTCGACTAATTACGTAGCAATCTAGGCACTGTAATAATGTATGCCGAATCGGTTCTCAATGCAAATAGCAAGTTCGAACCTGGAATAGACAATGCGAACAGAACTTTATTGGACCACCCACACATATTAAATGCATGTAACGTCTCTTTTATAGGAATTTAAAACTTATTACTCTTTGATATTCTAAATCTGAATGATGTAATGTGTTTTACAATGTGAACATAATAATAAGCATGGGCATGCACGAATCAAGACCAAAGTACCTATGAATGACGAACAAACAAAAAATGAAACCCAATTGGAATCTTTCTAGTTTTTTTTTATAGCAAAGACTGGCAAACGAGCAGACGGGTCACTTGATAGTAAGTGATCTCCACCGCCCATAGACACCCAAGACATAAAAAGAATCATGGGTGCATTGCCAACCTAAGAGGAGGGAATTGAAGGGGAGGGAAAAAGTACTGGGCGGGGGGAAATGTTCGCCTTTGACTTTCTCTTTGAGGATGCAGACGTGAGCATATGGTTATTAAATGTTTGTCATTTAATTAATATATACTTATGTACTAGTTGAGTTAACTCGTTATGTTAAATATTTTTGTTCAATCTCTCTATCTTAGGTATTTCTTAGATACATATTTTGTACATTACCTATACTTATTAGTAAAATTTAACAATAACAATCTCTTTTGTTAATAGAAAATATTCAAAAGTAGTCAAATTACAAATCCATGCAAAATTTTAATTGGAATCTCATAGTGTACGTATACTTCCTTTTTTCTAAACTGAACTAAATAAGAACTAAAGTCTATAAAATGTTGGTGTGTCATTAAAATAAATAAATAAGTGTTTTAAGAAAATATTATACTATACATTGCAATAATTATACGTTCAATTCACAACTAAAATCCAATGTATGATAAAAATCGCAAACAAATAAATCTATAAGGTGCTAATTTCCACCGCATTCCCGCCTCGGTGGACGCTTGTGCTTTTATTACTATGTTCTTATTTGTATCGACTAATTCGTCGATCGTTAAAAGTATCGCGCCCTTGTAGGACATCTGACTGAGGCAATAAATACAACGTTATCTCTAGATATCGAACTGGGTCCGTACTCCGCTTCGACGACCCACCCCTCGCTCTAATGAATTACACAATGAACTCTCATCTAAATACAGAAAAAACCTTTTAAAGGCACATATCAAAAATGCCCACAAAAGCCTACTAAGACAGGACTCCAAGGATTTATAGCACTCCCTTTGTTAAATCACGTAATCTCCACGTGGAGCCGCGATATAAATGGAGGTAAATGAAAATAAATGTAGTTCCTCATTCTGTTGCCTATTTACATTGTGCCCGAACATAAATTCGACTCTGTTTAATGGTAATCTATTTTAAAAATTACCTGTTAAATCACATTAGGATAGATAAAGCATTGTTTGGGGTATGTGGCGCAGAAAAAATGGTTGTAGGACGACACGTTTGAGATTTGTGGCCTTCATGGTGGCATTTACATCATGGCGTCTTGTGCTTTATGGTTCTTAGCGCTGTGTTATATCATTAAAAAATGATTTTGTGGTTAGAGACTATTTTATAAACTGTTAATTAATATTCCACAACATCCAAGTTGGATGAAAATGTTTCATTAATACTGAAAATATTTTACATAAATTCAGCACTTTTTTAACCAACTTCAAAAAGGAGATCCTCAGTGCGTATTTTGCTTTTTTACGATATAAATTCAGTCCTTGAACTACAGAAGTCACGGACCGCAGTTTAATACCACTCCACAGGATGTGTACATCCCAAAAGGCAAATAAATGTGTCGTCCATTCAGTTTTCTGTATAGGGTATGACAAATATTTCACCGTCTTAAATCAGCGTTATCGCTAGTGTGGGCGAGTATCGAATTCAAATTAATGATATTATTTATCGGCTATGTTTCGGACGTCGATACGTGGTGTCCCGTCACTTCGTGGCGCACCGTAGGACCATTTTCGGCGGTTTCCGGGTACAAGTGTTCATACGCCTAATTTGTATGCCCCACGAGTGCCCCAGCTAACAACCTCACACCACATAACACATAAAAACCAACATTCCAATTTTATTTTAGTATTTTATTTGGTTATGTTATAATAGTCGTGATTTATATGTCCTTTAGTCCATTTATTATTAAGTAATAAATTGATTTAAAATAAACATAATATGAAATACCAGTCGTATATCAAAAATACTAATTAGAAGTCTTATTAATTCCATCGTTTCTGTCTGTTTATAACGCGCTAAAAGATTTAAATATACAAAAAGAATGTATGGAAACTAAAGCAAAACACTCTATAAAAAGATACAGGGCCACGACTCGTGATCAGAATCCAGAAATAATGATAAATACCTACACGAGTTAACAAAATAAAAATAATAATTAGTGAAGCGACATCCCTCGGGTTTGCCGAACCACATCGTTTCTACATTCGTCCGAGCCGCCAACGAAAAGAAATAGGTGGTGAAAAAACCCGATGTAATATCTCATCGGCAAATTCGCTCCGAAGATGCTGATCCAGTGATTTTGAGACAGCAAAGCGCCGGGATCTACCCGAATTGATATTGCCGAGTTCTTTCTTA
This sequence comes from Clanis bilineata, assembly GCA_036417725.1. Lineage (NCBI taxonomy): Eukaryota > Metazoa > Arthropoda > Insecta > Lepidoptera > Sphingidae > Clanis > Clanis bilineata. Next base: position 6,704,663 of record CM071142.1, read on the forward strand.
TTACCACAGCTGAGTCTGGAAAATCACAAGTCTTGTGTCAACTAAGTAACTTATTTGATATTTTTTGCAAACTACGACGCTTTTATAATGAGATTATAAATCACTAATAAGTAGTCGATAAATATTCAAATTAGTTTTTAAATTCATTTATTGTTCCTTTTATGTGGGAGTCCGATAATAAACAATACGTATTAAATATTAGGTGACATGGTGTGTCATAAAACAAACAGCAATTTATTCGTTCGTTTTATCGATACGTGACGCAGCAATTAGCACATCACTAGACAAAGCGCTCTCGGGTGCGAGCCCATAAATCATACCGATAGCATCTTCTACAAATTTGAATCGGATCTTATTTATGATTTGCCTTTTTCACGGCTACGTTTTGGGGAAAACTCGAATATAAATTATTGATAAATGGTTATTGGGTTTCGTGCCTAATTCCAACTTTGTAACCGCCCACCGCATTTGAAAATAATTTACCAAACATTTTGTACGTATCAATATTTTACTGTACATTAAAATCCAATCGAAAAACGCAGGAAAAATGAGCTCTAATTGGCAAAAAATGTTGGAAACTCAAAAGTTCCCACGGCATCCTTTTCATTATACGTAACAACGTAATAATCATAACAAAAGCATGTACAAACACCGTACTTGGTTAAACAGCAATCGCATAAACAAACCCCTACAATAAAGCCAAATAAACACTCGAGCACGCCATCCAATCGCACCTTGAATCGCACATAAAAGCCCATGAACACCGGTGGAATTGAATACACCGCCGCTCAACAGGAGCATCCAAATATTGCATTCCCAACCGTACTCGGTCGGGTAATATCGAGCACGAGAGTAGACTTCGTTAGTGCCCATAAAATCGTTTACGAGCTGCCGAAGAACCCTCTTCAATAAACGTGCCATAAAAGTTCGGTTATTCGACGGTAGATGGCGACACTAGTGGCCGCTTGAAACCTTTGCAACGGTTTTTACTGCCATCTATGGAGCTTTTTAAGCGTTTAAGGGTAGAGCGTGACAGAGATAGAATTGTGCCTTCTCGCTTCTACGAGGTCTCGATGAAGTTTGCGGTAACGGGTCAAGCGTGAGTTTTTTTTTGTTTGATTAATTTACTAACGTAATTTTTAATAGATATAAATTCGAACCACTAATTTAATAAAAACGGTGTTTTTCTACAATTAATATTTCCGATACATACATTTTAAGTGTAATTTATAAAGCCCTACTCACTTTTTAACAGCGCATGTTATCGTCATTTATTAAAGCTACGAATTAACTTCAAGTAGCCATCAATTACAGTGGTTTTGATATTGGCAACAGTAGAATACAATCGTTACACGTAAATTCCATAAAAATCAGTGTGGTTTAAATTACAAGCTGAACGCGGACTCAACTCGTGTGATGGAGGGTTTTACGCTTCAAACCCGCTGGGCCATCGTAGGGTTAGCACTATATTAAATGTGTTATTATTTTTTATTTAATAGAACAAAAATAACATTAGCGCACGCCTTTATCCCCGAAAGGGTATGCAGAGGCGCACTAGCTAACTAGTACACCCACATTTCGCCGAGCTTAGTTCCGTCCCAGATGTGATAGGGGGCGAGCTATCGCCATATCGGGCACAAATTCCAGACTTCGGGGTGATATGGAAAAATCAACACTTTGCCCGGGGGATCGAACCCGAGACCTCAGGACAGTAGTCGTACCGAAATACAACCTCGCCACTGAGGCAGTCACATCATCAATCATCATCAGGCAACATCATGGTTATATAACGGTCGCCTCCTTAATCTAGTGGTCTAGTAGCTTACATATATGGGCTGTGGACCGGGATTGCCTGCGTTCTATTACTAGGTCGTGAAAAGCATTTTTTCTAAATTAATTTGGCGAGACTGGAACCTCCAGCGGGGATTGACATGAGGCTGGCAGCCGGTCATAAAAATTGCAACATGCTTGAAAACATGTGTAGCGCTAACTCCACATTGTGGAGATAGTGTGATGTGGATAAAGTTAAGTTGACAGAAGAAACGATTATAGTTATTATGACAGGTCCATCATATTAACAGCTTTTGTGGCCGGTGGCGTATTTCCAGTAGAGCTATTGCGTTACGACTACCGTCTGAAGTCTCGGGTGCGATTCCTGCCTCGTAAAGTGATATTGGGTTTTCTGCTTATTCTCAGCCTGGACTATGGAAATTGGCCCCATAATAAAAAAACTGGCACTTTGAATCACGATGAGACGGAAATAACTTTTGCGAAGAGTGACGCTTCTGCCTACCAATTCGAGGATTTCAATTCAATTGCCACACGATAAGAACCTAATTTCATTGAAGCCAATGATTGATTTGACAGACTCCGTGGCACAGAGGCCGCAGGTTCGATCCCCCCACTGAGACAAATTTTTGTATGGCCTACAGATATTTGTTTCGGGTGTTGTGAGACCAAAAGTCTCTTGTAGTTTCTGATACCCACGACACAAGACTCAATCTTAGTATGGGTTCAGGACTATGTATGTGACTGTTGGGTGTTATTTATTTATTTCGTAATATAAAATAAACCGCAGCACCAGCCCTATTGTACTTGTTTGACGGTGGTCTCATTAGATCACGCCCTTATTCGATTTTTTTTACTTATATAAATTATAAGTCACGTGCATTGGACCGCGATCGAAACTCTTCTACTTGCGTGAACTGTTAAACGGTTCAGCTTTAAAAGTACCGACCGGCAGCGCTAAAATGACGCTTGGCTAACGTCGAAGCTATAAATATTTTCACTTAAGCCCGCTGATATCATTATGGGCAATATAATCTTGGCAATCGATTAACTACACACCTATTTACTTCAAATCCATATTAATTGGTAGTGTGGCGCGCACCTTATATGAATTTGAATGGACTATTATGGAGTTTTTACGATATATTTATATTATACGGTCGTTAATTATGGTCTAAAATGTTTTTCTGTTAAATTATTTAATACTTGGTAAAAAATATTTTAACACATGGTAATGCTTTGTGATTTAAATATATTTTATTCTATAGGTGATGATAATGAAGAAATATTAGGTGTAGGAAAATCATTCTATAAAAGGTAAAATAATGCGAAATTGATTAGAAATCCCATAAGCTACGAATTCGACCGTTTCAAATCGGCGGAATAAAAATCAGTATTATCATCAAACAGAGTCATTAATCAAGTGATGAATTCTAAAAACGATAATTTATAGACAATGAACTATATCGAAACAAAATATGTTCACAAAATAATCCTAATAAAATCGATCTCATCTTAAATAACATCATCTTGGAAGGAGATCGTATACAGGAACTAGTACGGTTAGAATAACAAGTCCCATTTTGCCGCTGCTCAGGTTAAGTTATACATTAAAAAGTCCACACATTTAAATATTTATTATATTATATCAGAGGTCGGAAAACGAACAAGTAGGTCACCTGATGGCAAGTAATCTATTTATATCTTTCTTTTTCAGTTCACACAAAGTTTATCTGGAAGAAATCGTGATTAGAGATAAGACTGCCAATTATACTTTACGTAGAGCACAAAAGTCTACGATTCCAGAAGGATCACAGGTTTAAAACCTTATATAAGTAGATCTTTTTTTAATCCAGGCACTTCAGAGTGACTACACTGCATCAAATGGTAAGCGTAGTGCAGTCCAAAAAAACTAGCGACCACTGTTAAACAAAACAACCAGATTTATGTCTCTTAGAAAGAAATCTAACTGATGTTCCATGTTATGACTGAGCTATACCTAGACAGTGCTACTAACCCGGTCGAGCCAGTTCATTCATCCTACACAATCTGGCTATTGTATGGTTCTGGAATATTGTAAGCAAAATTTTATACATAATGTTTTGTAAATTAATAAATAGTTTTGAATAAGCTATTATTCTAATACACACAACAAGTTTGTACGTACAGGTTATTCAAATGGATTAAAGTATTATGAACACTAATTGAATTATATGGGTGTTATTCATAATAATAAATTAATTTTATGTGCAACCCGCCACTAATCAAACTGCAGCTGTTCGTTTTTTAAGATATTACGTTAGTAACAATGTATCGTCGTTAGTTTTTCTGGTATTTATTAAAGCAACATTAATTATTCCATATTTCTCTACAAAATAATCATACAACTTTTGTAAATTTAGCCTGTATATCATTTACCTCATTTTCCCCTTCTTGGTATGGAACGGGAGGTTCTGGGTTCGAATTCCAAGTTGGGGAGCTCGTTTTTCCTATCAGAATTGGCTTGGGATAAGATCTACGTTATTTTGCTATGAGGCAAACAACTGATCATAGAAGAGCCGAATGTTTTACGTTGAGCTACATTGGAGCATGCATATTGTAGTGGTCGATGTACGTGTTAATAATAATTATAATAAAAACAGTTTCTAGAATATTTTGTTAAAAATCTTTCCATAGGCAACTTGATGTATCCAGAGATTAAACTCCGGTGGATCAAACAAAAAACAACTCATTTTTATGCCAACGGTACACACCAAAAAACGGGTTTGTGCGGTACCTATATTATTATACCTACAACTATCGCTAAACGTTTTGTTATCTCTCCTTTCGTCAGAATATTTGAGATTGTTTCGTTTTAAATTATTCATAAACTATAGTCACATGAAGGATTTACGAACTGACGAGATGTTAAGCGTTCGCCTCCGAGGGTTGTTGGACAAATTGTTAATTTTGATATTATAATGAGGATCTTGGGTGGTACATAAAATTTATTGACCATATTTATATGCACGTTGATGCTTCTTATTTAAAATTTGCTTTGACAAGAAACTTTATTAAGTTAAGAATAGTGTTTGTTATTTTTGAATTTGTACAATAAATGGACTGACTCAGTAAAAAGTTACGAAGCAAGTGTTCAGCTCATATTGTTAAGGGTTTTCAACACAATTATATCGGGTTTTACTTTGAATTAACCATGTAACTTCACCAATTTGTCAGCAAATTTTCAAAAGTATTTAAAATTCTGCAAATATGTGTATTTTATTAGTGGGGAAAATAAAACAAAAAAAACTTTTAAAAATATTTATTTTGCCATATTGTCTAAGAACAATGTTGGTCTTACAAGCAACGACCTTTAAAATAAATTACAAGCAAATTACGGCAATTCGATCGCTCAGCGTACCATATGCGGTGGTTATAAATAAACTTAATGAGTACAATTATCCGCCATCTTTAAAATGCAGTTTGACGTTTGATCTCTTTCACATAACCTTTTTAGTCTATTTAAAATTTAAAAAGTATTTCATAGAGTATTGTAGGATATTATCAAACTTCTTTTGTCAGCTTTGCTGAGTATTTTTTGTAACCTTAGTTTGTAATACATCAGTTATAGTTAAATAGAGTTGGTGTGTTGCCTCTAAACGTCCAGTTTATTCATCGGAAGTAAAAGTCAAAGGAAAATTATAAAGGATAAAAGGGGCAAATTTGACACAATGTTAGCTATTGTTCTTACATTACTTTTGCTTTTAACTTTTGAACAGTTATTTGCCAAATTATCAGTAATGGTCTTGTAAAAGAATTTACTTTTACTTTAGCTAAGTTATTGTTTCATAGCTGTATATGAAGAAATGGATGTTTATTTCAAAACATTGTATATTTGTGACTTAGATAGACTCATCGAGACAATCTTAAGAACCATCAATATTTGTTTAAATCAGGAACTCAGAAATGATGTTGGATAGGATATTATTGAAAAACCAAACACGTACACTAAATGTTTATTATTAAGGACTTTAGGTTTGAGCTAAGCTGACAAGTACATAAATACAATTAAAACGAAGAAAAATACGTTGACAAAAAACATAAATATTTTCATTTTAAGTCAAAATATTATGCACTAATGTGTTAAAGAATTATACAAAAAAATTAAATTAACATACTCTGACTCAGTGATCACCATTAACACTCAGTGATTAACATGTTAAACCTGCATAGATTATAACTTTAAGGTGGGACGAAAAGTGCCGGAAATATTGACCTTGCGACGGGCAATTAAATGTGTAGAAACATCCGAGCGTTGCGTAAACGGTCCTTTGACATATGTATATTCATGAGTATAATACCTAAGTTGTACCACGTCTATGTTACGAATGGATAACAGTTAAAACGGCGTTAAAAATTGTTAAAATAAGTGTTGTTTCATCATTAACATAATGTTGACTGGTACTTTACCGCTTAGAGCTACTTGCAGCTCCGCGCTAAATCTCTATTTATCCCAAATCTTTAAAGATAGGAGTGAGCTGTAGGATAAATTATGTTTAGCTTTAACTCTACACAAGTAATAACGCTGCAATTCGCCCTTAGCGTCAAAATTTTCTTAATCCACAACACCATCTTGGACTTTTTCGATGATAGTCATTCTCTTCTATATATGTATATCTGATAACGATATTACGTTTTACTGGTCACTCGAATAAGTGATACAACTGTTTTGTTAATCAATGAAACAACGCTTTTTATTTAACAGGCGTTAAACATCTGACGTGATCGTTATTATTTTTTTACGTAAGTTTTCTAGACATGTTTGTATACTGTGTGATGCTATTATATTATGACTAAAGACTAAGTTAATAATAGAGAAAAATTTATAAAAAAAAGAGAAGCCGGTGCCCACCAGTGGGATAGGATCAAAGGAACTAGATTGAGTTTATTTGATTCATTTATCGTTTTCACCAACCTTTATGGAACTTAAGGGAAGCTCTAATCGCACCCATATTATTGAGTTGCGTTTCAGCGTTTTAGTGGGTACTGAGTACTGACCTTTACGATTCTCATTCAATTATAAAAATATATGTTGAAACCGGTAATTGTTTTTATACATTTTTTTTTATTAGGAATAAACCAATTATAAAGTAATTCATCATCAAACAATACGTTATACGGTCATAATTTGAATACTATTAGCATAAATACAAAGTTTGTAATAGATATAAAAATTACCCGAATTTATAATTGCTCGCCAATAACAAAACTACGCTCAGGCATGAATCTAGTGTTAAAGCTGTTTTTTAACCGACTTCAAAATGGAGGACTTTCTTAATTTTACATATTATATATTTTATGTATATTTGATATGATATATATGTCACTGATAGATATCTTCGAAACGGGTGGACCGGCTTCGATGATTTTTTTTTAAAAGATTAGTGTTCAGAGAAAAGCTACAGATTAAATAAAGTTTAAAAAGATTTAAAACCGAATTCAAAACTTATTTCCTACTCTCTTTGGTCCCAGTGCCAGTGCCAATGCAGATTAAATGAAAGCAGAGTTTTAAGACAGTAAAAACTTATTTTTTTGAATTTTTGAAGTCTGTGTAAATTTTGTTAAACTACGTTTTTACATACTAAAATCTCGCTTTAAAACTAGAGTTGTGCTTGATTATCGTTTTGTATTACGGGCTTCAATGATAGAGTTAACTTGGCACCTTATCTAAAGATCAACAAAACTTGGACAGCAATATTTCATGTAATTATAAAGTTGGTAATAAAATGCAACAAATAAAAAACATGCATGCTCCTTGTAACATGATTCTGATTACATACTCTTAATATTTGGTCTTTTGTTAGTCATTTTTATGCTCATATTTATGGCCAATTATTCCGCGTTGTTGCTTATGAGCTAAATTTTGTTTTTTTTTTAATTTCAAGTAATGTTTAAGTAATGTTATAATATGTAAATAAAGCCAATTTATACAGATTATCAGTCCTTAAAAATAAAAATAAATCGCTATAAAATCTGTAAAAACAACTTTTATTTCAAAGTGTAACATTCGCATAAAGTTAAAAAAATACAATATTTTTATTTATCCGCTCTTTGGGTAGGTATTATATTTATCGTATGCACAATACATGGATTTATATAATATTCTTAAAATAAAGGAAAACCAGATATCTAAAATTTTTATTACAGCGTAATTAAAAATAATGTATTGTTTAATAAAAATCATTTAGCAAAAGGTTTTTAAACAAGTTCATTTGAATACTTTATATTATACGCAATTAAATTGTAAAATATAATATTAATTGTATTTTAATTGGTCTTATAAAACACTTAACACCTAATTATAATATTAAAACGTATTATAAAAACACATCAACACTTAATATAAACACTAGATTTAACCCGTGGTTCACTTCCTTCATAAAAGTCTTTACCCAGAACAACATTGTACAATGTATATATAGTATATACCTCGGGTGTACATAAGTTTTGAGACGAAATAAAAGTTGCGTAACTTTTTTAATAATTAACTAACATTTTTAAAATTTTCAGTAAGCATTAAGTAGATAATAATCATCAATAACATATAATTATTATTCAAAATGACCACCCTTGTTTTTAATACAGGCCCTTAGACGATTGGCCAGTCATCAATGGCGGCACGAACCTTTTCCAGCGGAATCCGCTTTGGTTCTCGGACGAGGGCTCACTTCAGTGACTCCAAGTTTGGGTGGGACTTTCGGCAGGCCCTGAGCTCTAATCCAGACCACAATGAATAATCCAGGTTGAGGTCGGAGCTGGAGGAGGGCCATTCGTCCGCGCGATGAAGGCTGGTACATTTTCCCTCAGCCAAGCTTGGGTGGTTTTTGTCTTATGGGATGGCGCGGGGTCTTGCTGGAAAACCCAGTACTTGTTGTGAAGTAAAGTACGTGTCAGGGGTTTCACAACAGGCTCTAAAATGTCATTTTGGTAATTTTTAGCTTTAACCTTGACGCCATGTTGGCAGAAAAGGAGCGGAGTCACACCTTCATATGAAACGCTCCACCATACCATAACATTAGCCGGATGATGGGTACGCGAGACATTCCGTGCTGAAGCTGGGACGTCCTTGCTGCTTTTGGCATACACTTTGTTGTTTTGTTCGATTAAACTTTTCTTCGACAGTAAATATTGTTTCGTCGGTGAAGAGGATCATCCTCGCATCGTGTCTCTTGAGCAGTACTGGACAACATTCGCGTCGTTCGTATTAAAAACAAGGGTGGCCATTTTGAATAATAGTTATATTTTATTGTTGATTATTATCTACTTAATGCTTACTGAAAATTTTAAAAATATAAGTTAAATATTAAAAAAGTTATGTAACTTTTCTTTCATCTCAAAACTTATGTATACACGAGGTATATTGTTCGAATTTCTTATGGAGAACTTCACGGGTATGCAGGTTTCCTCACGATGTTTTCCTTCACCGCTATACCAAGTGATAATTCACAAAGAAAACACACTTAACATAGAAAAGTCGGAGGTGTATGGTCAATTTTGGTTGCGAACCTCCGACACTAGTCTCGTCACATATATGAATTCACGCCTGGAAAGTTATATTGAGGTTTCCTAACTAATATCGGCCCGGATTCTGGAATTTGTTTCTGATGTGGCGATAGGCTCGCTCCTTCTGGGACGGAAATAAGTTCGGCGAGAACAGAGTGTTTTAATTCAATAGCTCGCCTCTGCCTACCCTTGCAGGTATACAGGCGTGAGTATGTATGTATAATGTATATGAGCAGTTATATAGACTGCCTCCGTGGCGTGGTGGTATTTCGGTACGACTACGGTTCTGAGGTCTCGGGTCCGATCCCCGGGTCGGGCAAAGTGATATTGGATTTTTCCATATCAGCCCGGAGTCTGGAATTTGTGCCCGATATGGCGATAGGCTCGCCCCCTATCACATCTGGGACGGAACTAAGCTCGGCGAAATGTGGGTGTACTAGTTCACTAGTGCGCCTCTGCCTACCCCTTCGGGGATACAGGCGTGAGCTTATGTTATGTTATGAGCAGTTATAAGAAGGAATTATGTAAGTAATTAAATATTTTGTAGGTGGGCTTAGTTCTTAGCAACGTCAAATTGACTCGTCTAATTCAATCGATACATTTATTTCGCCAACGTAGTACAACGAGTAGTATTACATTTTGTAATAACTAGTCAACAAATACATTGAACATCGAATAATAGCTCCTTACGATGCCTCAATGGGCGCCTAACTGCTTATAATTTATTTTATAGAGTTGTTTATTGAAAATTAATTATATAGACATATCATCGACCATTTATTATTGACGACCAAACTCGCAGGCATACGTGAATACTTTACTAATGTTAAGGAATTTCTTGAAATGTTTAAAGAGGCATCGTTATATGATTAATATATCAAGTGTTTGATGCTGGGAAATGAAATTACACCTCAAATACATAAGCAATTCATCGTTATTTGTTTTTTTTTTTTCATTTTTTATTAAAACTGTATAAACAGGTATTTAAATTTGTATAAATGAGATTTTTTGTACAATATCTACCGCCGAATGCTCATACAATTTTAAGGTCGCCGTAAGGCGTTTAAGGCCGCCTTATCTGTCAACATTGTATGGCGGAAATCAATATAAGAAGCCGTTAAATTTGAGTAGCGTTTGACCATTCGGATGTTAGACACTCGAATATACGATGTTCCTTAAATAATAATTGGTCACAATGTTTATGACGTGAATAAAAAGAAAATTGCTTATATAATGCCTGACTTACAAAACGTTTAATCTTTCACAGTTTTTAAATACAATCGTACCATAGTATTTATTTAAGTCTTGTTTCACAAAAGACAAAAGATCGCCGGTGTAATCATACGTTACTCTCAGAACTTGTCTTGTCATTATTATCGTTCAGAACCGATAATTACAGCGTACAATTTTTGCTCTTGTATGTAGCAAATATAAAAGATGGGACTTCGATATCCGATTATTCCATAGATTCCCGATTTTCAAACGCCTTACGTGCCAAATCCCCTAAAACCCAAAATAAACCGATTGGCAACACCTTAAAGTCCACACTCCAATAAATAATAAATGATTTATGAAAATTTATCATACACTTGAGGCTTAATTTTGAAACGGTACGACTGCTTTCCTTAAAGAACCTAACCGTGTTTTGAATGACAATGAAAACGGGACCTTGTGTTTTACGCGATAGATCAAATTTTGGCATGTTTTGATTCGCAACGAAGACACTTTCCGCCACGAAGCTCCAAGTGTGTCTGCGTATTGTTTTGATAAGCTGCGGAACGGGTTTGCGAGATTTATGGCTGGTATGATTTAATGCGAATAAACTACTCGCCTTGCGCTCATTGTATTGATGAATGCTCTATTTTTAGTGCAATCACCTATTTTCGCTTTATGTTAAAATATAAAGGAAGCTGAACGGTGTCCAAAAAATTTGATCTCTTTCTGAATATTTTTTGGATACCATTCATCGAAATTGTGTAGTTATTTCTAATTGTCGCATGCCAGGCATTTTAGGTCAATAAATCTCTCAGAACAAATATCTTATACCTAATACTAAAATATCATGTCTGGGTAAGATTTGTGTGATTATTATTGAACAAAATAATTAGAAACTTCATTCCTTACAATCATACAAATACCAAACAATAATGGCGGCAACTATCAAGTATAAACACAACTACGTCACGTACTTTCAATAGCCAGCAATTATTGCACTATAATTAATTCAAACAAACGGTTTATAAGTAATACTGTAGTTCGTGTTGTAACTAGCGACCAATGGGAACGTTGTATTGCGGCGCCTGCGCATAACCGCCTGCTGAGCTATGCGTTCCAGAACATTGCAAACAATGTACAGGGAAATAATTTACTCATACTTGCTAACATATCCATCAAACGTTAGCATACCTCGAATAACAAAACTATAATAAAACTTGACTTTGAAACTAATGTTATTGACAACGTAATTAAGGCTGTAAAAAGGTTATCTGTGCCTTTGTTTCCACATTACAAAAATAGAATCGTATTTTAAAGTGCCATTAAACTTGAATTAAGTCATTATTCCCCACGTCGTAAACTCCCATACATCAAAGCAAGACAGATATGATCTATTGTCGCAAAAACAGTTTTATGGAGGATGTTGAAACCCGTTTAGTTTGAATGTTGTTTCAAATCATTACCTAAAATAATTTCAACATTGCTATTTCTGGCCATATGAACGTAATAGACACTATGGTGTAGATTCTATGCAACTGAATACCCTATGTGTTTCCTAAAATTTTACTAAAACTTCTTACCCAATCTTGTACTTCTACATTATTAATTAAAAAAAATAAATATACAGTGAATCACACTAATATTATAAAGGCGAAAGTTTACGAGTATGTTTGTTAGTTTTTGATGCTCAAACGGTCGGAATTTTGATGAAATTTGTTACGAAGGTAGCTGACACCTTGGATTCTACACATTGGCTTCTTATCCCGGAAAATAAATTTCCTCGTGGTGGTCGCGGGCAACATCTAATAATGGAGTATGACGAAAATTTTAAAAAGCGATTATCTCTATTTTATCATTAATTAACTAGTGGTTGCCATTTTGAGAAATGTCACTCTTCACTGATAGACACATAACTGGCAGAGTCTATCGGAATGAAATTGTTCGGTCTATATTCGTTTGTGAACGATAAATCATATGCAGTTAGTGGGTATTTGTGTGTCGCAACTGTTAAATTTGTAGCGATAACAAGGTCGACTCTAGGAACATGCTGAATGCCTAATGTACACTGACTGCCTCGGTGGCGTGGTGGTATTACGGTTCGACTACGGTTCTGAGGTCTCGGGTTCGATCCCGGGTCGGACAAAGTGATATTGAATTTTTCCATATCAGCCCGGAGTCTGGAATTTGTGCCTGATATGGCGATAGGCTCGCCCCCTATCACATCTGGGACGGAAATAAGCTCGGCGAAATGTTGGTGTTCTAGTTCGCTAGTGCGCCTCTGCCTACCCCTTCGGGGATACAGGCGTAAGGTTATGTTATGTAATGTAATGTACAATGGGTCATATTCGAACATCTAAAAATACATTTAAATGGCTTATACATCCATCATGCAGATATAATCAAAATAAAGAATCGTAAACCGCTTTTTAAATTAAAGAAATAACGTATAAGTAACTTTGTAATTCGTCGATGTAATTCTCTATCTCAAATTATTCAAACCGGAAATTGGTTTTCTTTCTTTACTACAATTAAGTCATGAAATGAATAGACTACCGTAATTATTGATTATGCCAAATAAATAATAACATTCACTGACCATTTAAAGATCAGCCAAATTTCCTACATATTCAATTATTCACTCTCTTTTTGATTTATAACTTGCTCAGGAAATGGCCAAAAATTGATACATATTTTTATTAATCTTAATGACTTATAATTAATAAAACTGAATCAACCAGTAAATATTAAAACTCCTAACTACGTACCTACGCTACAGGCAATGGCGATATAAAGTTGAGTCATCAGACCTGCAATCCTTATAAGTAAAAAATATTTTTTTTTATTTTGTACAAGATATTAGACAATTTTTTTTATATTCATACAACATTGAGTCAAGATTTTGAGTGGTAGAGCCACGCTGTAGACAGTAACGTCTATGGCACGAATGGGCCGGCTTGACCGGTTAGATACCATTGTCTCTCAGAAAACCGACGTAAAGTGGCAGCTTGCTGTCGCGTTTCTTTCGGTGAGTGAGATTTTCGGTGGCCCATTTCCCGACTCCCTTTTTCTTCCCCATTCATTCTCTCCTTTTAGGTTGGCAACGCAGCCATGATTCTTTTAGTCTTGGGTGTGTATTGGCGGTGGAGATCACTTACCATCAGGTGACCTATCTGCACGTTTACCAATCTCTGCTATTAAAAAAAAAGTAATAACGAGCTCTACAACCTGAAAAAATAATTTACTCTATACTTACTATAAGACCTTTCAGATTAGGACATATATAATAAGTCTAGTATGAGTAAATATATATTATTAGTTCTGCAGTTTACTTAAAAGGCTGATGATAAAAATTAGTGTACATAATACTTAGACTACCAGCCAAGACTAGGTTCCTCAAGAATACTAAATAATCGCTGACATTTCTGTAATGTGCAATAAATATTCCTCGCTAACTCAAGTTTTCGTATATAATAACTAAATTAAATTATAACCATGTAAAATATAATTAATTGGATAATAATTTATGTAAATAATACCCTATAATTTTTATTACTTTCTTAAAACCTACCTCATAGTTCATAGCGAAAATGTCATTATCAATAATATGTCGTTTCAATTACAAAGCATAATGGTCACATACTGTAGGTGAATATTAATTTAACAGCACATGTGAAAACCATGGCACATGTTAACGAGTAGTTAGTAATTACTAGACTGGCAAATCAACAAGAGGCTACGGGAAATGCCATAACAATTACCTATCGATCAGGGTTTGTTAAAAATAGATATATTTTAGACTGAGCCCTGCAATCTTCTTCCACCTGCTTTAGCATACTTCAGTATGTTCATCTTAGGGTCAATAAGTAATGTAAAATGAACTCTAAGTTAAATTATTGTAGTTGCAGAATACCTTGGGTTGTGATTTTGGTAAATTTTCTTTATTAATTTCGGATTTACACCACTACTAATGATAGAGTGACATATTTTCTAGCACAATGCATTATTACGTTAACCCTACCCATATTTTCTTCTTTGGTATGCATGCACAATCTTCTATTTTTACTTTGCACTTCGTAATTACAAAGGCGAGAAGTATGAAGTTTATGAGCCATTTAATTCAATATCCTCCGACCATACGTTAGTATATTACACGTTTATTAAATTAAGATAAGACGTATTTTGTTTTTAATAACCAGTCTCTTTCCCACATCGAAGATATTTAACATTAACACAACATTAAAGAGAAAATCAGCTTATCTAATCGAACCAATACTGAGTCGATGAAATTGCAGTTTTATATCGTAATGATCAACAGTATCCACCTAAAATTGGTTAGATTAAATAAAGAACCAATTTTATTTTCTTTTTTTTAGTATCTGACTGCCTCGGTGGCGTGGTGGTATTTCGGTACGACTACGGTTCTGAGGTCTCGGGTTCGATCCCCGGGTCGGGCGAAGTGATATTGGATTTTCCATATCAGCCCGGAATCTGGAATTTGTGCCCGATATGGCGAAAAGCTCGCCCCCTATCACATCTGGGACGGAACTAAGCTCGGCGAAATGTGGGTGTTCTAGTTCGCTAGAGCGCCTCTGCCTACCCCTTCTGGGATACAGGCGTGAGCTTATGTTATGTTATGTAGTATCTGAGGACATTTTTCATTAAGATGACCCTTCCATTAACGTCAGTCAAAAAGGAACCTTAAATTGATATAGTTGTTAAGTAGCATTTTGCTATATTGTAGAATAAATCAATATCAACAGAGACCATAATTGTTTGAAACCTGTGCTGCATCTTCGTTGATTTTACTACATTTTGAACTAATATGGACTATACAAAACAATTGCCTGTATAACCGTGCTAATTCAAAAACGGCCCACATCGAGACACATTACTATAATGATGATAATACATTTAACGTAATAGTCATACCATATTCCATAAAGGAACATAATTTACCGAAAAATGAGAAATAACCTCTTGAAGATAACAATATAATGCACACAAATAACCCTTTATGAAGCGTCTATGGGAATATTATCAAATTGTTGTGCGGCCGAGCGATCGAGCCGGATATGGCTGCGGTACACGCCATGTGAAAGATCACCCATCTGCTTGATAGATTATATACTTAAACGTTTACTATCATAGAATATCTACCGATTTATAGCAAAATTGAGTGTGACAAATTCTGATATTAAATTATTTTATGCAGTATGTAAAGGCTGTGTTTGTATAAAAATCTCTGAATTAAAAGTTGTATGATACTCGGGAATATTAGTGTTTTTTTAATATTATTTTATGGTTTCAGAAATTATTACCTACATATAAAAATATTTTACGCGCTCTAGGAAACGTAAAGAATATTTTTGAGTGGTAGAGCTACGCTGTAGACAATAACGTCTACAGCACAAATGGGCCGGCTACCGGTTTGGTACCACTGTCTCACAGAAAACCGACGTAAAGTGGCAGCTTGCTGTCGGGTTTCATTCGGTTAGTTAGATTTCCGGTCGCCCATTTCCCTCCCAATCCCTTTTCCCTCCTCTAACATTCTCTCCTTTAAGGTTGGCAACGCATCCATAATTCTTTTTGTGTCTTGGGTGTCTATGGTGGAGATCACTTACCATCAAGTGACCCATAATTCGTTTGCCAGTCTCTGCTATAAAAAAAACATATCAAATTAAATGTGACATGCTCTCCTCACATCATAGGACGTAAATAAGTCTGGCAAAAACCGTACAACTACGCTTCTGCCTACCTCTCGGAAAAAAGTTTGTCTACTATAACACTGACCTACAATTGAAAAATCACAACACGCTGAGAAAAACATCGTAACTACACACAGTAACACAAGTCGTGACTCGTGAGGCGAGACACACGTGTCTCTACATTGTTATTCGACACGCAATCTTTATGAAGACGTAAAAATCGAAACTATTCGGAAACATACGTTCAGAGTTCATCGAGGTATATTGTAAATAGCTAATTGCTGCTGCTAGCTACAGGATGGTTTCGCAATAAAACACAAACGAATACAATTTTTATTCAAACAATACATGATGAAATCCTTCCACACTATGATAATAACTGTAATATGATATTATTATGTATCTTAGGGCCACTTGCAGCTCCGCGATAAATCCCTATTTATCCCAAATCTATATTTAAAGGTTAATAAAGGTTTAACGCTAGATTAGTAATAGTGCTGTAAGTCGCTCTTAATTAAGCTATTAGATATTATAAAAACTAAGGCCCCGATTCTGTATGCCCAAAGATCAAAACGAGTGTGCAACGCACTTCATCGCATTTACGAAAATAAACTTAAAGAGAACGGTATAAAGAATACTTTTCCATACCAACATTACGTCAACACGACGTAAGTGTGTTAAGTGTTCGTTTGGTCATAGATAATAAGGGCCCAGGCGAATGAATTTTCTTCGATTATTATATCGATTAGACAAGATTATCGAAGCTGATAAATTAGGCGGAGAAGCACCTTAAGCGACCTCAATTAAATTTCAAGTAATAAAATGTTTTAATACAAAATAACGTAGGAACCACCTTCCACATTCTTTTACATACACAGTTTAAATGAGAGTTACATACAATTGCTATAGCTCAAATTCATCTAGTGTAAGTACATTTATCTTATGACTAAATAAATATAGGGACAGCTTGTAAGGCTGTGGGGAACCGTGCGACTGCAACATTTGTCCACGAAATATGTCGCATGTTATATTTCAGGTCTAGACATCCTAAATAATTTCGTGTCTAAGGTACATTCAACAGAAGATAACATATATGTAATAATTCTAAGACATTTTTATACTACATACATTAATTGTTCAATTAAATATTGTTCCACATAATTATTTAGGCGATGTAATAATTTCTAAACTTTATACATTTTGTAACATTTAACACAGATTTTAATACTATTATATTTAGGACACAATTAGTGTGACATTGATATTGCAATTTGTTTAAAAAAAAAACATTTTCAAATAGGAAAATATTGAGAAGATTAATTTAATACATACTAAAGGAAAACGCTAATGTCCTCATAAATTTACAATTCATAAATAGATAATACAGTGGTAATAAACATGACGTTCGAAAACCAAACAGCTATCTATGCTGCAGTAACAATGTCAATCAGCCACAATCCAACACTCGGAACGCAATAAACAATAATTTTAACACAGTATCCGAATGCACCCGGGTCCCTGACACAACAAGCGGTAGGAGAGTTGTAAACAGAACTTTACCGGCCAGTCATAACTCACAGCCGCGTGAACGCTACAGAACTAAAGGATGCTGGAACAGAAATAGCAAACGAAAAACATTTGCAGCGTTTTAAACACTGATCGACGTAAAACTAAATATTTAAATCTAACGCCTCGTTCCATACATATTTTAATTCACATTGTTATTTAATTTAGCGTCCTAATGAATTAAGATCATTATCGCTTCGCAATATTTTAAAAACCAACAACACGCTTGTTTGGTACGCGCGTCACTATTTAAATGTTGAGAGTTGTTAAACGGTATTAATTATCATAATTTATTTGGTAATATCAAATGTTTTGCTTGAGCCTACGGGTTTAAAACTAGTTTAACTTATCTGGTTTTCGAAACACGTTGTTACCCGAGGAAAAGAGTTATTACACACATACATAATATCCCGACTATATTCCTAAAGGGATAGTCAGAGGCGAACTAGAACACCCACATTTCCTTGAGCTCTTTTCCGTCCCAGATGTGATAAGTGGCGAGCCTATCGCCATATCAGGCACAAATTCCAGTGTTCGGTCTCATACTGAGTTGAAAATTCAATATCACTTTACCTGACCCGGGTATCGAACCCAAGTCTTCAGCACGGTAGTCGTACCGCGCACGGAATTCAACTAGGTCACCGAGGCAGTCAGAGTAATTATGGCACGACAATCTATTGTTTTTCCAATAAATGACTATGCATGCACGGACCTAAAAAAAAATATGGACGGAGCGCTAGGAACATTGAAAGCGAAGCAGGGGTTGAGGCCCATTCGATCCATCGACACGTTATGGCATGTGTGTGCGTAGGGCACTTTTGTCCAGGCGCGTTTGCGTGCGTAGTTTCTCTGTGGCGTCCGTTTAACTATAAGCGAGATGGTGTCCTTCGTTTTCTTTACGTCCGTGTATGGATGGAAAATCTTCAACAAACACGCTATGCCGTAAGCATGTGCTTCGTCAGATATATTCCCGGTTATCTTGTCTGGTAAAAATTATGAAATAATTCGTCACGTCCCGTAGCCTGAGCCGCATACTCACGTGGGTAATTTTTATTGGGGCCTTGAACTTGTATACAATTTGGTCGGTCGATAATTTCGACGCAGTCAGTTACTAGCTCAGATGACTCGCTCCAGTTACCATTTACGAGTGATATCATTGTCTATTGTGGCGTTGTAAAATGTCAACTCGTGACAATATAGAATCTAACCCCCTTATTCATAATGACATCCTGGTCTTATCGAAAGCATAACCCTACTTTTGCCTACTTTACCTAAAAGAAAACTTAAATATGTTTATCGAATACATTGTTCCTGGTTTACAGAAAAAAATACAATTTTTATCTCTGGCAAGCTTTGAAACAAATAGGAAGTTTTGGCTGGAAATAATCAATAAAAGATATATCAATCTTACATGGGGTCCTAGACTATAATTAAATTAATGTCATTGAGAAAGAATATCAAACTTAAAACAGCTGATCGGAATCGGCCATGTTTTCACTATCGAACGTTGGAACGTTTTAACGCTATTGATCGATTATGAATATAATTTTTATGAAACGTACTATAGCGGTCTTATTATGCTCTACTAAGTTATTATGAATAAGAGGGTAAGTCTAGAAATAAACAAATCCTAAAGAATGTACCACTGGACTGTTTCGAACGTCATGAATTTTAATCATTTACGCACACCTTCCCACGAGCTGTATGACTCATATCTATAAGGTTATAATCGTCATAATAACTAGTACTGTCATTCCTACATTATAGAATTTTTAATTTTATTTTCCCATTGTATTTGCGAAATAAAACTAATCCTATGGCTGACAGGCCAATATAAATTATACCAGTTAGTTGGATAAATGCGATTTTATAGTATACAGAACAGTGACGTGCACAGGCATTTAGATTAGGGTAGACGAAAATCTTGCATAATTATTTTCTTCAATTTATTCTTGCTTTATTTCAACCATCATGATCAT
Source organism: Clanis bilineata (assembly GCA_036417725.1). Taxonomy (NCBI): domain Eukaryota; kingdom Metazoa; phylum Arthropoda; class Insecta; order Lepidoptera; family Sphingidae; genus Clanis; species Clanis bilineata. The sequence goes on from CM071142.1 coordinate 6,724,458, forward strand.
TCTCACGTCGATTTAATATAATAAATCTATCGCTGTTTGAAAAATGACCATTTTTTTTCTTTCATTCTGTATTTTTAGCAAATTGTCAGGGTAGACAATGTCTCTTTGTCTATATAAAATGCACGCCACTGATACAGAAGTATCAAAAAAATAAATTTTACTGCCTCGGTGGTCAAATTGTACTTCGGTACTAAGGTCTCGAGTTCGATCTCCGGGTCGGGCAAAGCGATATTGTTTTTTTTCAATATCAGCCCGGAGTCTGGAATTTGTGCCCGATATGGCGATGGGCTCGCCCCGTATCATATTTGGGATGGAACAAAACTCGGCGATGTGGGTGTCTAGTTCACTAGTGCGCCTCTGCCTACCCCTTGGGGGATACAGGCGTGAGCTTATATGTACTATGTTTATGTATATATTTTATTTGCTTCATATCGCGGCGAGTTGTTTCTTCACAGCACCAATTACAAGCGAGTTTGGGTTGTAACAACTTTGTGATCAGAGACAATTAATTCTTGCGCAACCAGTACACCGGAACGAAGTAACCGAGCCCTGCGGGGAGATAACGGAGAGCGTCTTCGTGCCTCCGCGGCCAACTATGCCCAACTAACGGCCTCTCGACATCACTTTTTGTAATCAAAAACCGTCCGTGACCATTATTATCAAAGGAAAATCCTACTAATATTATAAACGTGAAAGTTTGTGAGTGTATGTTTGTTACTCTTTCACGCAAAAACTACTAAATGGATTATGATGAATCTTTACAGTTATATACTTAGATTATAGGTAGGTACACCAGAATAATGCATAGGCTACTTTTATTTTTCTTTCTACGTTCCCTTATAACGTCCCACTTTAATGTGGGGTTGGCGCAACATACTTTTTCTAGCATTTTAGTTTTTACGACCGGTTGCTTGTCTGACGTCAACACACTCTAAGGGATACAGTCTCGGGAAAATTAAATTTAAAAAATCGCCTTTCCCGGCCTGGGAATCAAACCCAGGACCTCCCGATCCACAGCCCATATATGCTGCCACTAGACCAAGCAGGCTACTTTTATCCCCTAACAAAATTTCCACGCGAACGGAGTCGCGGGCAACAGCTACTCTTTAATAACGAAGCAACTCTGTATCAAGCTATTTTAACAGCACGATAGGTATCATAAACCAATGTGAAGGTAATATCTATTAAGACAGGATGTATTTTTTAGCAATCAAAAAACAACATTCAACTGTAGACACATAAATCACATTTTTTGCCCGACCTTGCGGCTGGAAGTACAATATCGAAAAGTTTAATACTTAGTAATGCAGTAAGAGGCACGGCATCACAATGGCAAATCACTGATCTTTGACATCGGCGGGAACAATGGGTAGACACAGCAAGGGATTTATGATGTGGCGGGATTGTCGCAGATTCAATATCGCTGCGCACACGCATCGACCCACGTCACGTGACGTATACGTAAACGATTTGCATGCAGACGAAATACAGGTTGGTTTTTATTGATTTTGGATTAAGGTCAAGATCTCAACAGTTCCGACTTACGAAATAGTTTATCTAAGGTTTCGTGAACCGTGATCGAGCGATGGGACAATTTATGGAACTTTTAAATGTCGACATATTTTTTTACATGGACACAAATGTTTAGAAATCATTTAAATGAAATTTACTGTAATTCCTAACTAAGATGAGACATATAGAACTGTGGATGAGACTTTATTAAGTCAATCGGGTTGTTTAAGGTGTATAAGGAATCTTAGGGTACTTTCGAATTTCAGGCTTAGATAAAATGTTTCAAAATGGACTGTCTATGAAAAAATATAGTAATTGCTAGTCCCCAGAGTGTCTTAATGTTTTCCGGTAGAGTCGTGAGAGTCGTTACATTGTCGCCGCCTTAAACCATTTGTTATTTTATTATTTTACGGTGCACAAACCCAGTTGAACAACCTGTAATTAATTTGATTCATGGTTTATGTATCAAAAACGTAATTATTTAATTAAGATTATTGCTAAATAAAAAAATGGCTGTTAATTGCTTTATTATTTGAGTAAGTGTATTTTTTGTGAGTTTTTAAATGCGTGAACCATGTATTATAATGATTTATTATAAGCGAAAAAAACCTGTATGTGAGTAATAATTGTACTTATTTACATATTAAAGTTATAACGTTTCTGCTTGTAAATTAGATTCATATTCCCATATGAGGAAAGTTAGAAAAAAGTTTTGATAAAGCGGTAATTAAAAATAATATTCTGGGGTATACGAATTTTAGCTGTATCTAATTACGCAAGAATAAATTGCAATGTAAATAAAGGTCAGCAATATGTAGCGGAACTTTTGCCCGGTAGAAATATTTGTCCGAGGAATTTACTTTTTATAACATCCTGTACTTTGAATAAGTAACAATGTTTCATGTATTGGATGTCTAATTAAGACTTTTTTAAACTATAGATAGTTTATATTACATATATTATAATATATGAATGACGAGACCAGTGTCGAAGGTTCGAGACCAACCCCAAAGAGAGCACACACCTCTGATTTTTCTATGTTAAGTGTATTTTCATTGTGAAATATCGCTTGGTATAACAGCGAAGGAAAACATCGTGAGGAAACCTGCATACCCGAGAATTTCTACAGAAGAATTTCGAAGGTATGTAAAGTCTACCAACCCGCATTAGGCCAGCGTGGTAGACTAAGGCCTAACCCCTCTCATTAGTAGAGGAGGCCCGTGCCCAGCAGTGGAACAGTAATATTATAGGGCTAATATTGTAAATATTATTTTTAAAAATCCTTGGTATATTCTTTTCTATTTGTATTGTAGATATGTAGTTGAGTACAAATAACAATAATTATCGTGCATCGTGACTATATTTTTTAATTTTTTTTACATAAAATATAACCAACATTTAAATTTAAAAGCCTATTTTTTCATAAAATGTTTAACGTGAGCTATACAATGTTCTGGTTATACAAATCGTTTTTAAGAATTCCATTCATAGAAACAATCACCGACATAATTGTACAAGTTTTTTGAACAACTGAATAATGTAGTTATAAAACGACGTGAAACAACAATGCCTCTGTACCTGTTGAGTTATGAAAAAAGTTTATTGGTTATGTCCTTTTAAAATTGTATTATTTTATTGACCAAAAAATTTGGCGGCTGTCGGGTCGGCCACAATTCTCGACTACATTACAAACTTTAAAGAAATTCAAAATCTAAGCAATTATTTGTGGATTTATTTAAAAAATATATTTTTGGATACTTTGTGAGTAAACGTTGTTCGTATTTAACAAAACTTTAAATTTAACAAACTTCGTGAAAATATTGTTTTCTATTTAGGTTCAAATTACAGCCTCCGTGGCTTGTCGGGCGAGTAGCCGGCTGTGAAGCGAGAGGCCGCGGGTTCGATCCCTGCACCGAGACAAATGTGTGTGGCCCACATTAATTTGTTTCGGGTCTGGGTGTTGTGAGACCGAAAAGTCTCTCGTAGTTCCGGATACCTACGACACAAGAATCGATCTTAGTGTGGCGTCAGGGTCAGGACCATGTGTGTGACTGTTGGGAGTTACATACATACCTAAGTACCTGAAAACTATTATTATTATTATTAAAATTATGCATACTGTTTTAACCATAGATGTCGTAATTACTAATTTAAATGTACTTTAATTAACACACCTTGATTTAAATAGACACAAAATTGCCGAAAATCGGAACTGTAACAGCTGTTGCTACGTAATCAACCAGCTGATTGCTATAAAATGTAAACGGTACCGCAATAAAAACGGGCCATAACACTGTCTTACAACAATGCTCCTCACAAGCCTGAATATCTAAACAGATTATACAGTATGTTACAAAAAGTTGATGTCAATAACAAATATTCTTGTAGTGGTGGGGATTTTTTTGTAGTATAATATGAATATGATTTTTTTATTCTTTAGAGCAACTGCTGTATATCTATGCTGTGATTAATTATGTATAACATTACACAGATCTAATACTAAATTAGACAATTAGAATTCCATTAGGATTTGAATTAAGAATAAAAATTAATTAGGCCCTTTCCGTCATTTGACTTTACCGTTACGCTTAAAATTGGTCCTGTATGTGGAATAATTATAATAAAACCGGCAACATTATAAATTTAGAACATTATATAGACGGAAAAAATGTGTCCATGTCTCCTCACAATAAAATGTGCAAGTATTTGATTTATAAAAATGGTATCTATCTAAATTATCAAAAGAGCGAATTTACATAATAATTCCAAGTATTTCAAGAATGAAGCCTTTAACATTAATTAATTGTGCAGTTAAGGATCATAACAATTTGTCGAATCAGAAAAATATGCTGATATACCTAAAGGGCCCGGCGATACAGTCCTCGCGACTGTCTGGGCTTACTCATAAAGTGTTGTTCGTAAGTGCGTCCCGTTCACAATGCGACATTTTATGTAGAATCGGGCAGGTGTGAACATTATCTTAATTCAAGCTTCTGAACCGATCGAGAGGTGCTTGAAACTTACATGTTTCACTTTGCTTTGTTTTGTTTTGGTTTGTACACGTGCCTTTATGATCGGTCAAACGTTTAAACACATAACTATAGACTGCCCGGTGGCGTGGTTGTATTTCGGTACGACTACCATCCTGAGGTCTCGGGTTCGATCCCCGGTCGGGAAAAGTGATATTGGATTTTTCCGCATCAGCCCGGTGTCTGGAATTTGTGCCCGACATGACGGAACTAAGCTCGGCGAAATTCACGTCTGTATCCCAGAAGAGTTAGGTAGAGGCGAACTAGAGAACTACAACACCCATATCTCGCCGAACTCGTTTCCGTCCTAAATGTGATATCGGGCACAAATTCTAAACTCCAAGCTGATACCGAATAGAAAAATCAATATCACTTTGCCCGCTTCGGGGATCGAACCCGAGCCTCAGGATACCGTTCTGACCGTTCATACCGCAATACAACTACGCCACCGAGGTATTTAATGTTTTAAATCGAGATATTTTTAGTCATAATTGGGATTAATAGTCACGTTTTGATATCTAACGGAAATATTATTCTCCCGTATTGTATACAAACGGAGAGTCACCGAACCGTAATCACATTAACATAACGCGAAAGCAAAACATAATTAAGTGATAATATAAAAAAAAGAATATTTAGACACAACTATAACATTCGAACCAAGATTGTTTTCTTAATGGTATGAATATTTTGTTTAGTTTTAAATTGATTGTTAATTTATTTAAATTGGTGCGATCAATTTTATTTAATTGTACACGTAATGCTTGTTTCGCTGAAAGTCCAAATGGGGCTCCAGCTATAAAAGTGACTGGCTGAAATGGAAATCAACTTCAATTATTTATAAAGGTGAAGTTAAACAGCGCGTCACAGCGCGACCAACCGCGCACGAAGCATATTGCCCTTTACTTATAAAAATATTTAAACGCTGCTTATCTTTAACCATAGGTTGTCCCTTTCATTTTTAAACAATGTAACGCAAGGAAAAAAAGTGACAGACTATTCTTAGCGAAAGATAAGCTATTTTTTTTTATATAAATAATGCCCAATATGGTTCGTGCATTTCACCAAGAGGCAGGGGCTTTGAGTAGTATCGCTTGTAATGTACATATAGGCCCTTTCTTATAAAAACATTTTAGCTGAGCAAATGGTTAAGAATAGTGTGTCACTTTTGTCCTTGTGTCACATTGTCAAAAGGGACAGATCATTCTTAACCATTTGCTCACCTAAAATTGTTTTTTTATGTAAGGCCCATTATGTATAACCAAGTACTTCTAACAGTATGGTCTGGATTTTTTTGGAGACTTATGTTCAGCAATGAAAATCCTATGGCTAAGGATAATAGTTATACAATACATAGCTAGTAGATAGTGTTATATATCAGTAAATATAATAGGTACCGAAGTGTAATGAATTTTGAAACTCAAAAAGCGTGTCTTCGTAAAATGAATAAATAGTATCAAAGATTTGTTATGTGTTATGTTATGTTTTGGTGGTCTCTCTCAGTAGACGGTGTCGTATTGTAAACAAGTAACATGTTGTATGCAGATCGACTCGCGTTGACACGCGCTGTTTGACTGCGCCTTTATAACATACAGGTACCAAGCAACCTATAAGGTGCAAAGATTTTCGTTATTGCTAATATTTTTACATCTAGTGAGCACGGTATCTATCTATCCATCATAGCGATACCGCTTTAATTCCATCAATTAAATCCCACGGCTCGATGTCTCCTGCGCTTTCCCGCTTTAAACTGGAGTTTTCCGATTCATTTTTTGTGGCACGTTATGTAACATTATATTAAGAGACCTTACTTCATATCAGGAGTCTGAATGTCATAACTCAATTCATATTGTGTGGGATGTGTGTCCTCAGCCTAATACTTGTAGGATTGATACTATCAGTTATATTCCTGAACTTAGCTATTATAAATGAATTATTCAACGAATGCGCTGAGATTTTCAATGAAAAATAAGTTAAATATAGGTTTAACGGAATTAAGACTTACAGTATGACAGAAAATGTATTATAAAAATGTTGAAGTATATTTTTAATGTTTTATTAATGTAATGTTGCTAGTTGAATATTAAAATGATCTAAGTAAAATTCAAAGGCCTATTGTCTGATGAAAGATGTTTTATGCATACTACATTGAGTACTAAATTTAAAATGTATTTAGATACTATAATATTTTTTATTTTATCATGAGAAATTGCTGGATTTGAAAATACTTAAGATTTCATTAGGTTTTAAGGTACATTTCCAAGAGATTCTCTTTTTGATAATATTACTACATAGTTAAAAATAATACCACATACTTTAAAATTACGGGTATATATTAAAAAAAATCTGAGCGATGACTGTACCTGTACATCGTGTTGTAACAATGTACATGTAAACACGATTTTTATTTATATTTAGTACAAATGAATTATGAAGAAACTATCTTAAGTTATCAAGGAGTTATAATGCGATTATGTGTGCAGTTTTAGTTTTAGCGGGGTCAGCGGGCCAGACGGTACAGGGGTCGCTGCCCTCTGTCCTAAATAGACTATTCAGCTCAATAGAACCCCCAAAATCTAGACTAAAAACGCTTCGTGTGAAATATAATTAAAATCTGTAATATGCACGTAAGAGTAATATGTACGTAAGTATACTCATTGTCAAATTCCGATTTTATTTATTTTGTCGTGCTGAGTAAAATGTAATGAGTAAGTGGCTTTAGACTTGCTCCATTTTCCATTATTTATATCAAATGTCTATTAATGTATTTGTAGTAATAATATTTCATTATTTGAATACTTAGATATTGTCGTAATAAACTATTATTACTAGTAATTAATTCATTATTATTGATGTTTTGTATAACATAATGTGTTATCACAAAATGAAAATCTATTATTCATATTTCTATATGTAACGTAACTTACATTCTTAAGTACGTTACAAAACAAGTGTGATAACTTTTTATATATTTTGTCATACATAAATCATGTGGAATAATTTCATACAGATATGAAGTATCATGACATGTGCGTGTCTGTAAAAATGTCAGCAACAAGAAATAACTACTCGCATCACAAAGAGGTTGCTTTAAATTCATAGAAAAATTGCACCCGGGGCCTTAATTGAAAATTAATTGCTATTATTATTTCACATAATAGCCTAAGTTAAAACAGCGTTATTCTGCATTTATGCACGTGCATGCAGGTTTTTGCTCCAGCTACTTATTCAGTGCTAAGACCGTGTTTAATTTCGCCTGTTTGTGGCTACATATTTTCGCGGCGCCGCGGCGTGCGCTCGCATTCATAAAGTCGGTGTTTGACCCCTTAAAATTACTTACTGACACATTTGAGGTACGCTAATATTAAAGCCGAATCGACGTTCACGATTTGATCTAAAAATAACTTTATTATTAATAATAATATTAGCATTATAAATATGTAATATTACTGTCCCACTGCTGGGCACGGGCCTCCTCTACTAATGAAAGGTTAGGCCTTAGTCTACCACGCTGGCCTAATGCGGGTTGGTAGACTTCACATACCTTCGAAATTCTTGTGAAGAAATTCTCGGGTACGCAGGTTTCCTCACGATGTTTTCCTTCACCGTTATAGCAAGCGATATTTCAGAATGAAAATACGCTTTATTGATTTTATTAATTACAAATTATTTAGTAACAGCGCGCGATTGTACATTCTGATGTAAACATGACGGCGAGCCGCATAATGTTTATGTATAGCAACTAAGTGCAGTGCAGAAGGAAATTCTCATTAAAATTCTGCGCGAGCGCCGATGATTCTAACATTCGTGCTTTGACAGTCAAATACAAATCTCGTGTGATGCGTGTGAAAAAGTAAAAGCTTATTGTGTATCGGCGATAAATATAGACATAAAACTCAATCAACGAACACTGGCCTACATTCTTCATAGCAACGCAATTGCTATTGACACGTTTAGACTCCATCTTCGGCAAACGATGACAACGTTCGAGCGTTCAGTAAATTGGCGATACGTGTGTCGCATCGAATCACATTCTCACACTTTGATATAACACGCCGACGCCTTCAATGTGGTAGGTCACAACAATTCACTACAGATCTTTATACTTAAACTTGCTTTAACTAACGTCCGCTAAGCTCGGAAAACTAACGCACACTAAAACTTTGATCAAAAGAATACCGCCTTAGATAAGAAAAGGATATCTTAATTTCTTAGTCCTTAAAGTTAATAAATTATAATTTACGATTGTATTCTTGGACAGCGCGTGGTAAAAAAGCGGTCTTCTATAATAGAAATGTCGTTTTTTTACAAGCGTGTAACGTTTAACCGAAGTTAGCCTTCGATCGTTTATCGGACCTTCAGTGGCCATTTTCGGAATGAGGAAGAACATCTAAATATATCGTTATCTCTTTCTAAATGTAATTTATGAAAGTAGAGAAAAGCTTCTAGGTTTAAATTAAGATTTCATAATGGAGTGTAAAAAAAAAATTCGTTGCATCAAATCAATAAAACTACATCGGAATGTAATTGATTTACCACGATAGTTGTGTTCAATCAATGCATTAAAGTTGAAATACATGTGTATGCAGTGTGTATCGTAAATGGAAAGGTTTATTAGGCGAGTGTGTGGTGGGGCCCCATGCATCACGAACATCGACGCGGGCGCAACTTTCCGTTCGATTCCCGCGGTGAATATTTCAATTTTATAACTTTACGACATCAATACACCCGTCGAAGAATGTTAACGACTTTTAAATGAGTCACGAATGATTAATTAACTGAAAAAAATATTACTATACTAAGTTGGTTGAAATGCCGAAAGGTTACCGACTTTCACGAATGTGGCGATAAAACGGCAACAATAGCGACTTCTATAAAACTTTATAGCTGGATAATTATAAAGATTCCTACTGAAATAGTGTGATAAACTTTATTGGTCGTTAGAACGAGAGCCGAAACAAATTCGTGAGTGGCGAACCGAATCGTCCCAGATTCGTTATGGGTGGTAATTGAAAATAGTGATTGACCAAGGATAATTAAAAAGTAGCGAAATAGCAATAAAAGTATGAACAACCATCGAGCCCAGCTTAAACAATATTACGTTTTAGTTTTAATTGATCTAACAGTTTGTATAATATATTTAGCCTATTTTGTAGGCAATGTTTATTTTCAAACGCATTATCCAATTTCTTTTATGAGGCAATTAATTTTCAAGTATAAATATATACAGTTCGATTTATTAGCATTGAAAAAACATACCTAATTGAATAGAACAAGTAGATTGTTGCCTTCTGATGGGAGTAGCTAATGAACTCTTAGCTGAGATAACAAATTCTAGGGAATGTCTTAATAAATATTTTTATTAATTTAATAATAGTAAATTGTCAATTAACGTCAATTAAACGTATAGAAACATAAGTCAAGTATGAAAACAAACAATAGTCAGATAACGCTAAATTGTTGTTTTATGTGAGAAATGAGAATCATAATGGAACCAACGCGATTAACTGAGTTTAAAAAGAAGATACATGGTTCCGTAAAACGCTAGTTTCGGCACGAAGCGCTGTATATCTGCAAAATAAATTTAAAATATCCTAAGCTTTATGCAACGTTGTGCAATAGTGATCTCTGTACAGTTAAGTTAAAGTTTGATTTACAAAGTAGCGGTAAATCTTGAGGCGTTTATTGAAAATTGTGCTTTTAGTTGATTGAAATAAAATTTCAATTTGTTAACAGCCGTGCGATTTTGCCTTGGACGAAAGGTACGGCGTTATTTATAAGAAGTATCTATATATTGCCGTGCACTTTTGAACGAACTTAAATGTGGTTTAATAGTTTACCAGGAATGGGTAAAGACGAAAACATTTTCTTACGGATGTGGTTAATAAGATTCTCAATATTTAATACATTCGGTTTGTAGAGTTGACGACACATAGAAACTTGATACCTATTGTAGTACATATTGTATTTAATCAGTCCACTAATTCTTGAATAAGCTATTGTCTGGTCACCAAATATGAAGTACGTTGAGTATTAGTTACGGTTATACTGTTACTAGATAGAGTTTGAATATTAGTAAAGGTAATTATGATAATTAATAACGTAGGTGAATGTTTGCTAATTAAGAATATTTTATTGAAAATAAAGTCATCAACAAACAGTTGTATACATAAAATCAATATTTACAGTATATTTAATGCACAATGTGGTATTTTACTATAGTGTTTCGCTAAGTGTACTCGAATATTCAAATTCACTCTGTGGGGCACCTCCAGTGTGGGATATCGTGCAACGATTAATTGCCCGACAGACATCAACCGGCTTTTAGGACGGTCATCCATGCGGACCGGAGCGATATTCCCATGAATAAAATCACAATGTGAGTGAAGATTTTCTCACTAAACACACGATTCATGAATGATATGTAGATAACGTAATAAATTAACAATCTTTTATAACTACATATGATATTATGTGCTATATTTTAAAAACAATTATAAATTAATTAAAAGAAAATATAAATTATTCATAAATTTAAATCCGAAAATTTATTTATTATTGAAAAAAGAATTGAACATTTAAAAGAGTTTTGTTTGATTAAGGGATTTGTATTTTAATTGATACATAATGGTTCTATTAATCATATAAAAAGAACATGAGTTTAGTTTATATCACCATATGAAACTTTCAGAACAGTAAATAAAACGCATCATAAGTTATAACCAAAAATAGTATTGTATAGCTAAAGCTTCATGCTCCGCGTGGTACACTGACCTAATGTAACGTTTCCTGCGGGTGCCTGACCAACTTGTAATAATACATTTTACATACTCCAGGCAAAAAAGATGAATTACAGCCTTGTCTTTGGGTTTAACTTGGAACAATTTTCATTTTAAGTCGATACAATTATTTGAAGTATAGCAGTTAAGCTGGTGTTATACTCTGGAAGAATTTATTTAGAATTAAATTAAACTATTCAAAATAAACCGTACTTAACTTTGTCATAATATTAGTATCATAGATCAATGTATGTATTTCTCGATTACTTAGTAATTGCCATTGGCCAAAAGGCAGTAAGTAAAACATTAGCACAATTTAGATATAAAGTAGGTAGCTAGTCATGAATATGCATTTAGTTCAACGTGAGAAAAGTGCAAACTAAACGATAAAGCTTTGCTACAACTCTAGAGTTTTTCTAAGTTAACACAAACGAAACAAAACCCATAAATAGGAAGCAAGTTTTGAGAAAACAAAGGATCGTGAAAAAGTGGACATAAATGCTTAGCTATTAATGTAATAAAATTATTCCATAGATTATACTACAATTAGTTATATGTACGATATAATATGGCCCGACAATTTCCAATGTAACGCATAATAACATGTGCTTTGGAATTCACTTTCATTAAAGTACGATGTTACAAGCGTTTAGGTGTGGTTTCTTATTACCCTGGCGAGCTATAATCGCTGATAGCTTGCTGTGGGCCAATATCTTAAGATATCATACTAATTTTTTTACAAAATTTTTGCTCAGTCATTTATGTCTCAATTGTTATTTTTGCTTGTTAATTTTCTGTATTGCGTTGGCATGTTATGATACATAGTGTTTCTGCAGCTAAGATATTTATTGCGCCGCTATATTTTACAAAAAAAAATATTAAAGATAATTAACTAAACTGGTAAATTGTAAAGGTAAAAAATAACATCCTACGAAAAATTTATAAATAAGAATTTAACTAAGGTTTTGCAGTGGGACATGTAATACGTACAAAATAGCTTGGCCGACCTGAAATTAATTCCGAGTATCATTGCGTCGGAATTATTTTTCAAACTAAGTGAAGTGACTAACTTAAGTGCAGCCAAGTTACTTTGCCCGCTTTGTAGCCCGTAACCTATATTACACTTATAATTCAGATACACAATCACATATATGATAAATAAATTAATAAACAAATATTATCGCTTAATTTAAAATTACTTTTTTGATTCCCAGATGTCCGTCACAGAACCGTCGCGTCGCTTGACTTCGCTGCCGCAAAAAGAAAATCCATGTAGATGACGCGGACGGGACTCATATATTTATCACCTCACAGCTGCGCACCTATGATCGATTTTATCCAAGATGGCCGCCGGCGCACGTCGTGTACAGGCGGGAAACATGCGCTTGCACACCTCCGCCATTACTGGACCCGTCAATCTCACGAATTTGAATTTAAAACACCATGACAACGGTTTAGAACATGCACAAGTCCTTATATTTGAATATTTTTAAACGTGACAAGCGTGCGAACTGGCCGCCAGTCTGTGCAGTACTAAATTAACAAAAAAGTCTGTATGGCTGTATTCAAAACTTGAAACCCATAAAATATATTCTCCCCCATTATTAGTTTATGGCTTACGACTGTTACTGGGCTATTATGCTGTTGTGTTTCTGTGTGTTAGTGTTTGTTTTCATTGTGTGCGGCGGACGGAATAACCAATTTGGGATACCATTACAAAATGTCCCTATTGAGTCAGTGAGTGCATTCTTTTTAAATAGCTTTATTATCTGTTAATGTTAGTTTTTTGAAGGTTACACTTTTGGAGCATATTCTTTATAATTTACCGTTGCGCAATAAATATTTTAAATACCGATATAGTGTTTTATACATACTGTTGAGTAATACGATACCACATTAATAATATAAGAATAACACGCCGCTAAAAATGAGTTTAATTTGTATTTAATGTAAATTTGTATTACCTAACTATTTGTATCACAATTGTTTTAATGACAATATATGTAGGTATTATATCTATATTATATAATGTATTATTAAATGTTTTATATAATGTTGATATATCAACATTATAAGTATATAATTAATTAATAATTAGTCTTAATACACAGAACTAAAAATAAATTATTTGCGGATTAACTAAATTAAAATCTGCCTTTCCTCGGTAATCAAACCAACGACAATTCTCATTTTACCCTACCACGTGATTGTGATCGTAAATAATTTAAAAGAAATAATGTCCAGGTTAGGTTCTGTAAAAACATTTGTAAAGAGCGGTTGACCCATGTAGAGCCACTTTCGTAGCGATGCATCAGACAGTCACGGATGCGCCCGCATTCTGCCAGCCCGTAGATGCAACACATAAACACATCTAGCGGACACACACACACATTTGTGTGTGAGACTAGCAGACTCACATATAGAAAACATCGTTGCTTACGGAGATTCGTTAATTAAATGTATTATGTTCACTGTAATAAAGCTAAATTACAATGTTTTTACAAAAAAATCATGACTACATCTTAATGTGGCAAATTGCTCAACAATTAGTGATTTTTTTCTCTTGAAAATTCACACTTTTTTCTATTTATATGTTAGATAATTTATCTAATTTTTTGGAGTCATTCCAAACCGCAACACTATTTTCGTTCTATAAATATACGAGTTAGCTATGTACTCGATATAACCAAAGTTCAGTAGGTACCTATTGTTTTTGATATTTTTGTACAAGTGATATTTAATATTTAGTGTTTGTGTTTCAATTTTCATAGAAAATATATCACCATTTTCAATAATATATTTAAAATTAAATCTTTGGGGGAGGTCTATGTTCAGCAGTGGACGTCCTATGGCTGATGATGATATCTAGAAAAGCTTTTACGATATTTTATAACGGTATTTGTAAGCTTCATTTAAAAAGAATCCAAGTGTAGCTAACCCTCAAGCCGTTGGCAATTTTGGGTACCCGTTTAGAAATTATAGGGTCAAGTCGCAAGAGGTTATATGATTCAAAATAAGCTCCAATAACAAGGTTTTGGAATGGAAGGATAAGATGTGCGATCAAAGACATTTAAGTGGTTCAGTATAAAATTATTTTTTGGGATTTTTTTGAAAATATATTATATTTTAGAATAAATATCACCATACAAACAAACAGGTTATCTGAAACCGCCTTAAAAATGCGGATTTGATTTTTTATGGAATAATAAAATTTATAATTTTTTTACTTTCAATAAATATTTTTTATTTAAGAATGATATGTTGACGATTTTCCAGGCATCTGTAAAAAGTACTGACCATAACAAAAGGTACAATAAATATGTTAAAATTATTACTTTTAGGGTTAGTTTAGCTTAGGGTTGAAGCTTATTTAATGTATTAATAAAAGTGCTTAGAGATATGAGAACTCTACCGCTTTTCTACTTCTTTTAATCGTTTCGTCAATTTTTTCTTCTTTTTGAATTTTTTTAAATGGAGCAAGTTATTTCAAATATTAAAAACTGTTTCAGCCGAGTTATGTTTTATTTAATAGCGCGCTATAACGGCCACTTATTTTTACTATGTATAACAAGCATGGTGGAGACTCTCTGAGTGGTAGAGTCACTCTGTAGATATAATATTTACGTCTACTACCTCGACCGGTTCTATACCACTGTCGCGGGAAACCGCCGTGAAGTGGCAGCTCGCTGTTACAGTTACGGCTATTGGCTCGACCGGTTATATCGCACACTGTCACAAAAAACTGTTGCAGAAAGGATTAGGCTTAGTTTTTACGACGTCATTCCCCTCTTGAGGCTCCAGTCATAGGCAAATAAAATTTAAATTGCTTTGTCCGACCAGGAAATCGAACCCACGACCTACCTGACCACAGCCCACATATGCTGTCACAAGACAAAGGAGGCGACTATCTTGTAATAACAATGTATATAAAATTGGTTCGGTGAAGTAAAATTGTTCTTTGCATTTTACTACAGCTAATAGCACTTTGCCTTTTATAGAGTTTACCGATCATTGATCTAGTTTGCTTGATAACAGTTTTAATGAGTTTATAATACGTATTAAAGTGGACAATAATTAGATATTTAAAATAGATATAGAATATCACATTCGGTGCATTTAGAACAAGAACTTAGAATTATTAAATTACATATACATATTTTTCATTAATTAACGGTTTTAGAATTTATTAAGTCCACATAATTAAAGGGTATTACCCTTATGGTATTAATTCTTATTTATTTTTTTTTCAAACTGACCCCGCGTATTAGATATTTTATTTAACCACATATTTATAAATCAAACTATTTCTCATAAAATATGTCCTATTAATGAAATAAATATTTAGATTTATTTTTTATTTTTATAGCATTTTAATTATGCATAAATCAAGTTAACACACAATTATGCCAACATCGTGTCTCTAAACGCCATCTAAATGGCTGTCCGATTTGCATGTAGGAAATTCGCCTGGCGGGCCCGGACGGAACGTGTTCAGAGCATCGCATCAGAGCTCGGACATGGCCGACAAGCTCGAACTTTTCATACAGCCCACGTCCAACAGCGTCCTTGTATTGTTTCGCGGCCGTGTTGCGTGAACCCCGAGTGAAATATGGCTGACAGTGCGACTACTTATTTTTGTTTTATTTTTTCAGCCCGTGTTACTTAATTTTATGAAGTCGCATGAGTTATGAGGTTGGACCACACGCGTCGTGTTAATTACACGTTAGTAATGTCTGGAGATCCGCTGAGGCGCCGCCCTTATCTACCGATAGACTTGCCCGCATCGCTTTCTCGTGACTACGTAATTTAATCGGTTTATAATCAGTTTTGATGTAAAATGTATTCTAATGAGAAATTTTTAGAGAGCTAACACGCACTGGTGACTTCTTACCTTAGACAAAAGAAGATAGAGGACAGGGCATAATTACGAAAAAATGAAGCATTCCTAATGTATGGAACGAAACCAAAATGGCCACTTTGTGAAAGAAAGGTCCCATTATTATAATAGTTAGGCGTCTTCTTCTAATTCAGAAAATGGTATTATTGTAAATAAAATACCGTATTCACAATAAAATCGATAAGTATATATATGTTATTTAATTTTTATGACACGGTGACAACTTACATGTAAATAGATAGCGAAACTAAAATGGCGGAACCGGCTTCATAGTAAACAGGTATTTTTCATTGTTATGCCTGGTCCTCTTATTTTTTCGTTAGTCATTGCTTCTTACCGTGTTTTGTAACTCTTGTCCGGTCTAGACACACCTCCACTTCATGTTATGATTGAGTGACATTTGGTATTACAACTTAAATTTGACAAGTGACAAAAGGTCACAATGACAAGTTACCCGTGCGTTAGCTCTAAATGTAGAGCCCACTTATGAAGGATAAAAGCACGCTTTACTCAAAATAAAACATTTTTGCCGGAACACGAATGCTTATTGCGTTTTGTTAGAACGTGGGTTGAGTCAGACGAGTAAAAATAAAATCTGTCGGACCGACTCCGTATACAAAACGTGTAAGAAATTCGGTGAGCGGTGCGCCATACAATCGACATAGTAAACAGAGATGATTAGAGCAACTTCAACCTAGATGCCGGTTGCTCTAGTGACGTGCACAGACATTCCGATCAGGGTAGACAACAAAAAATTAGAATGATTTTCTTCAATTAATTACATCACCATTGATGTGAAAATTAATAATATTTAATTACTGTTAAAATATAATCAGGACACTACTTGCTATTTTAACAATTTGAATTTGGATTGTTTTTCGTTAAGTTTTATGTAAATAGCAAATTGTCAGGAAAGTGTCTCTTTGTCTACATGGAATGCACGTCACTGGGTTGATCTTACAATTTTATGACCGACGTCAAACATGTAATAGATTTTTTATCATTTTCCAATTAGCTGTCGACGATTACATTTTTTGCTAATTGTAATTGCATTCAAATACGAACAAGAATGATACCTAGTTTCGTGTTGTAAATGTAATTGTTTTTGTCCATGATGTTTATACCGACGAAGTATTTTTATATGTTAATTAAAGTTTAATTGAAGGTTTTGGTGTAATGCTGTAAGGTAAGAATTCATTTAAGGCGCTATCTGTCGATTTATCTGTTCCCCCGCTTTCATCTATACTCGTACCATAATCTTATGGTCATTTGTCGGGTGGTCAGTGGCACTCTAAGTTAATAATAATGCGCCCAAACTAGATCGGGCCAATGACCCGGGCGGGCGGAGCGGCGGCGCGCGCGCTCCTCACTCGCGTGCCGCTAAAATGTCGCTTGCCATACCTTACCATAACAACTTATGGGTTATTTAAATGTGTTTTTTTATAAAAACCACTTTTAACATGTTTACCTGTTTTTAGAAATCATTGTGTTAATACCTTCTATTTAGATACATTTATATCTATACAATAATTTTCTTATCTTTAAACCGATAATGCGAATACCGTAAAAGGATTTCAAACCATCACAAGCAGTGGCGAACTTTGAATATTTCTAAAAGAGAAGCCGGTGCTAGTTTTTCTTTGGATTAATACATATTTATTAGTAGATTACGTATTCACAAAGGTGACCCGGGAGGATTCGTGTTGTATGAACCATTCGCCACTGGTCTCAAGTAGTGTAATTATTTAACTTTGTTTTTTATTCATACCCATTTCGTTTACACACATCACTAATATCTACAATAAAAATATAAGTATGATTCAAGATAGACCTTTTGGAAGTCTTTGTGAAAGCCTTATGTCCAGCAGTGGACACCTTGTGGCTGATGATGATGATAAGTATGTTTACTCCTTTCTTATCTTAATTTACCCAGATATGGAATACACGCGTGAGTCTCTAAAGTGTATGTACTCCTTCTAAGAACTCTCTAGTTCTACTATAAGAGAGTAATATATTTAATTGATTTTTGCATAAATATGGTATAAAGACCAGTGAAAGACAATGGACTTTTGGTCTCAGAAATATTTTAGGAAGAGATTAATCCGCAAGGAATTATTAAGAGTATTGAAATATAATGTATATTTTTGTCTACAAATTAGTTTTTTTTTTCATTAAACCCTAACTTGACTTTCTAAAGTCTACTATGGTTTCCAGTTTGCAACTTCTTTCTTAGTGTAATATATTGGAATTTTGTGATAGTATACCTCAAATTAGAATTTAATTTTAACACCAATGTCTATTAATAATGTCACACGTAAATTACCTTAGGTAATATATACATTAAGAGCTTCCAAAATAGTTGAAACCCCTCATAGGCAATGAGAAAAAAATGTATTCTTGATCCTAGTTTATAAGTTGACAACGTTGATTGTACAGGTGTATAATTTACTCTTAATAATATATTTTTTTATATAAACCATTACCCTATATAAACTTGACAGTATTGAAAATAAATAACATTTTTTACTTGTGTTCTATCTGCCTATAAATTCATTAGATAATGAAATCAGATGAATTATCAATTAATCGCTTGAAAGTACTGATTCGTGTTTTATGATTATTACAAAAATGATTGTCATAATATTCATAAAAAAATTAAGTATAATATATTTGCATAACATTTTGTAGTAGCATAGAATACATTAACAGGATCTTGAGGATTTCCATAAATCTAAGGTCGTGTGACTTGTATGTGTAAATAAAAAAGAAGTGTAAACCTACATTTTTTTATTATTATTTGGATGACAAAATCCGGGTAATGTATTATTTATAACATAAAATCAAGTAAATAAACCATTGTTTGGCCAATAAATCAATGCAAACCTCTCAAAACATGAGCTTAAAATGCGTTACATATCTATTTGTCAAATAAATTGTGTTTATATTCAATTTCCATATAAACTGATTTTATTTGATCATAAAACGAGTAATTTAACGGACATTCTGAGATTTTGATGTCCGCAATAAAATTATGAATGGCACTCAAATCTGTCCCACTAATAAGGTGCTAACGAGGGTCGTTCGTTTTATGTGCGTTTTATTGACACTTGAGTCGAGCGCTACCTGCCGCCGTTCTTATTGGTCTCCTACGAGACTCGAATGGGTTATTCTCATTCGGACCGGATCGCGACCCATCGCCCAACTGGAAAGCGGCATTTTACACCCGTACAAGACTTAAAAGAATTTTGGGATTATTTGTTTGTAGCTAACGATTAATTGTATTTCAATATATTAGTGATAGTTGTTTAATTTATTATTAGTGTTCTTACAGAGTAAAGTATTTTGTTTAACTGTGTTTTATTTAATTGAATTTGTACTGACCTGCTATAGCCATCCAGGGGTAGAAGGTGTGGTTGGTGGGCTGGTGCTGCACTGGCTGCGCCGCTGTGGCCGCCGATCCTGGCAACCCGCACTGGTTCCCCCACGGCAAGGCCCTTCCAGGACTCGAGGACTCGCTGTACCGCGCTTCGGGTGTACACGCCGCTGGCCTCACTAGTGCTCCAAGACCTGAACCCCATGCCTCCTTGCCTCCATAGCCATTCTGCTGTTCTCCGCCTGGTTTGGAGCAGTCCGCCTTGGGATACTGTTGTTCGCCGGCGTAGAGTTTGCATGCCGCCGCCACAGAGGCGTCGTAAGGCGAGTCCTGCGGCCTGGGCTGGTGCAGCGCGTGGGGCTGGGCATATGTGAGGCCCAGGGGGAAGCCGCGGTACTGGTCGCCGCCTCCGCCACCCTGGTGCACCCCATGCGCCCCGTAGAAACCACCCTGCTCGAAATAAGAGTTCATTCTGACCAGTCACCGACACTAACGTCACTCGGGGAACACTTATGTCATCGCGGCCCCACGCGCCACGATAACGCGACCTCCGCCAATGTCACTCCAAATATGGACAATGTAATTTAATTTTATTAATTTTATTGCCTCTTAAACGTCACTCAAGCGTCATAATGGGCTTCGCCGGCGATAAAGGCCAGTTGACGTGTGTTTACTTTTTACGATTATTTTACGAGTCGGGAGCGCGTGCCGCGGGTTTTACGACTTTTTAAGCGGTTTCGTCTGCGGCGCCGGCTCGTCTCGCGGCCCGGGCCGTGCTGGTGGCAGTTGTGATGGGAGGAGGTGATGTGAGTGGTGGCGCAGACGGTGCAGGCGCGTGTGTCGCGAGCGAAGTTTTCGGTCGCGTGTGGCGAGAGCGCGCGGCTGTGTGCCGTGTGCGACCGGCGCGGCTCGGCTCACGCAATCTACTGACACCGAGCCGAGTACCGAGACACGCGCGCCGCGGGCCGCCCCGCGCGCTGCCAGCCTGCCTGCCATCGCAACGCTCACGATTGTTCCGTCCCCTTTTCGCTAATGACCATAAATATTATCAGTTACGCTCTCTTTTCGTTTTCTTATCACTCCTCCTGAAACACGTGGTGGTTAGCTCTACATCCACGGTGGTGACCTCTTACATTCATATAGCGGTAATCACGATACTAACGAGTTATCACTGTGGTGGTGATACACATGATAAGAGGAATGATTGTCAACAAAACATAAATTGAACAAGTGGCTGTTAGGCAAGTTGTTCAAAGTCATCGACGGGAGTAACTTCGCAATCGGGAAAAAAACATCAACAAAACCCAAATAATGAACAGCAGTGAAAAGTTAAGCCGCAAAGTCGTAAACTCATAAACGTACAATTAGTGAAACGGGCGAGTAAAGAAAAGATTTTACAACCACTCCTCGACCGTGCCACAATGAGCGCGCAGTATCGTAACAAGGTGCTGAATAGAGTGAGAAGTCGTAAAGATGATTATTATTTCTTCTACTACCTGTTTTTACGAGTGATATCGCTATTACGTTCGCACGTAATGCGCTGCGGTAAGGGAGAACGCGATAGAGTATATTCATCGGAGCGCTTATCGGCCGCACGGAAGCGAGGCCCATATAGCGGTCTCTGTTACGCGCGGTGCGGCGCGTGCAGTGAAGGCGCACTATCGAAGGGTAAACAATAGCGCATTATCGCAAAAGCGCTCAGTTCGCGCGTCCAAATGAAGTCATCAAACGAATGAATGGCTGGTAGTGCGGCCTACCCCGATACACGCTCGCATTTTTATTATAGTCACCTCTTTAAACAAATATTTACTGATAAAAAGGGCTGCTATGCGATGCAGTGATTTTATACAACACATATGGTAAGCACCCGGTTTGGGGGTAGTTCAACCATAACAGGTTGCTTTAATGACTAGTTAACGAGACACTGAGACATGACTCGTGATAAAATTATGAACATACTTCTATTATGACATTCTATTGACAGCCTCCGTAGCGCAGCGGGCGAGTAGCCGGCTGCGAAGCGAGAGGCCGCGGGTTCGATTCCCGCATTGAGACAAATGTTTGTGTGGCCCACAGATATTTGTTTCAAGTCTGGGTGTTGTGAGACCGAAAGTCTCTCATAGTCTCTGACACCCACGATACAGGTTATACCTAGTGTGGGGTCAGGACTAGGTGTGTGACTGTTGGGTGTATTTATTATTTATTATTTATTATTATTATTATTATCTTTTCAGTAAGACAAGTCTCTAAAAGGTTATTCATTTCTGTGCTTTAATGAGATAATATTCCAATCATTAATTTAAAAGGTTTTATTCCTATATTTGGTAAGTTATGCACGAAGCATATAAAATACGTGAAAATGCTACCTATAAATTATAGAAACATTAACATAAACATGATTCCTATTCATTTTATATCTAGAAAAATCCATCAATACTTATAAAAAGTGATAAATAAATCATAGACACCTGAATAAATAAAGAGTATTTTGATGCTGTACAATGTATGTAGAGTCTACATCTAATGTATAATCTTTATTAATAAAAATCCTTAAAAGCGTATTTCTGTATTAAATGCTGAATTAATATGAAACTGTAATAATATAGCTACCAATACACTTCAATACAAATCTATACTGATATTTATGAAGCTGAGAGAATGGCTAGCACTCGTTGTGGTGGCGTCTCTAGAATCATTATGTAGGATAAATTTTGACAAATTTTTGAAAATCAATTTCAGCTTGTTGTAAAGTAACTGGTTGTAAGTATGGGTATTAAAAATCTTCGAAGAAATAGGAATAATTCTAGATGCAGAGGATAACTAACAATTGTACTTTAAATGGTAGAGCTCTACATGTGTTTCGGAACTACCATATAACTTAGTCTATCGCCGTCCACTGCTGGACTTGGCCTCCCCAAGTGAGCACCA
This sequence comes from Clanis bilineata, assembly GCA_036417725.1. NCBI lineage: Eukaryota > Metazoa > Arthropoda > Insecta > Lepidoptera > Sphingidae > Clanis > Clanis bilineata. Next base: position 6,746,976 of record CM071142.1, read on the forward strand.
ACCATCCCGATCTTGCACAGTAAGTATGTATATCTCGAAAATCACAATCGTAGGTCTAAAGAAAAGAAAGAAAGAAAAAGATAAACTTTATTTAGCTAACGTGCAATCTCGTGACTGCTGTGTCAGGTTGTGGAGGAAATCCGAGAAACGTTCGGTTTGGAAAGACCTAGACTCTTTATTTCCACTTGCCAACATCTCACTCAATTAGAGGTCGGCACAACCCACTTTCAAGCTTGTCTCACATGGTCGTTTGCCATTCTCTCAAATCAATTTTCAACAACTACAAAAATGTAGTGGAACATCGGAATACTCTTAATATTCTATAGTAGATAATACAGTACATAATACTATACTGACTGACTATACTGTACTACGGGACGTATGACCAATATTTTTCGAATACTATTAATCATTTTAAAAATAAAATCCTGATTTGAAATAAAACAGTTGAGTTTGCAAGATAAATTCCCACATATTACTTTCGTAGGTAGAGTCATTCACGAACTGAAACAGGTATAATCTAAGGAAGGTTGGCAAATGGTCGATCGTAAAACCACATTAAGTCAAAAGTTCGTTGATTCAACATAAACCTAAATCAAAACATAGCTCACGCTTGTATCCTCGATGGGATAGGCAAACGTGAACTAGCGAACTAGAATACCCACATTTCACCACGCTCCTTCCACCCCAGACGTGATAGGAGGCGAGCCTATCGCCATATAGGGTATAAATTACATGCTCCGAGCTAATACTGAGTAAAAAAAATAACACATTTCCCGACCCGGGATCAAACCAGAGACCTAAGAACGATAGTAGTATCGCCCCGTATTCAATACGTCACCGAGCCAGCCGATATTTTTGAATCAAGGACAAGAATTTATAAGAAATCTACTGGACTACCGATTGTTTTAATGTAGGTATATATTACCACAACGACTTGTGTGCATCAATTCAACGTTATTAAAATGTGGTAAGTCTCTCCTTTTAGAATATGTCTAAGTAGGAAAGTACTGTAACCAAATCAATTTCTTCCTTCAACAAGCATCATTCTGTTCGCTTTGAAAGACATTCAAGTCAGTCACATAAAATAAATCATGTTAGTAACAAGGATAAAGTAGTGCCATGTAGTATTGTAATACAAGATAATTTTGGCCACAGCATGAAAGTGTCAGCTCGATCGGTTGATACGACTTTTTCACAGAACATCAACGTAACGTGGAAGCTTGCTGTTGCATTTCGTGTAGTAAGTGACATTTCCGAATATCTGAATATCCTTTTCCCAGTTCCCTTTTCCCATCTAAATGTCTTTCGTTTTCCCCTGGCATTGCTATTTTCTATGGGCAATGGTAACTACTTACCGTCAGTGGTCAATGGACAGTCTTCGCATCTGTCTTTATTATTACTAGTAATTAAAAAGCATCAGATTTCTGGGTGGTAAAGTTATTGTTTAGCATGGCGCTTCAGATTAAAGGAACGTTTTGCTTGTTGATTTATTTCTCTAAATATGAAACACTAGTATTAGTAACCGGTAGCGAAATTTAAAATATTGCAGTTCTATAAAGTTTCATAATTTACTTGTGAAGGGTGGTTTTCTAAATTAGAAAATTACTTACTTAATATCTCGCATGAAGTAACGCCCTACCTGCAAAATAAGAGACAACAATTAAAGAGCTTGACATAAGGTTAACTTTCGCCTACAAACCCAAACTAGCTAGCAGGAAACTGAGGTTCCTGAACAGAGCTAGGCGATACTTCACACGGGGAGATAGATTAACGTTTTATAAAGCGCTAGTCCGTCCCCACGTGAAGTTCTCACCACTGGACAGAGGCCCCAAAATACCTATTCAACCCACTTTATACTTACAAAGGCGCGCATTTCGAATCATTGACGATCCCAATCTCACGGATAAAGTGGAGGCACTAGGGCTGCGGAGAAACTTTAGGTCTCTCTCTACTACGGGAAGTGTTCTGAGGAACTATTTAATATGGTGCCTGCAGTCCCATTTCACTATTGTACCACCCGGCACCGCAGTATGGTTTATCCTTATCACCTGGAAACGATGCGTAGAATTACGGAGCGTTTCCTGCGGTCTTTTTACCACGTATATGCAAGCTTTGGAATGAACTCCCTGCGTCGGTGTTCCCCGAGTGTTATGACTTATTCATCTTTAAACGAAGGTTAAAAAGAGTACTCACCTTACGGTGGACAGCGGCTCGACTGTGCCTCTGGCAATGCTAGTCTATAGACAGTGGTTACCGCTGACCATCAGGCGGACCGTCAGATCGTGGTATCATACCGGTTGTCTATAGCGTAGCTCTACCATCCAACAGTTTTCTCCGAGGGAACCCACTAACATAAAATCATATACTCCTACATGCGTCACAAGGGTATTCTCCTGTTGATCCTGTTGATATAATGTTATATACCATAAATCACTACAGTGAAGTTCATTCGGCGAACTATAGAAACCAGTCAGTATCCAAAGCATTTGTAGTATTATTTTCACGTTCCTTGTTTCAATTCATTAAGATAAACGTTTAAAACCCAAAATATGTCAAAAAAAATGTATAACTTATGCTTTATTGAAACGCTCTACCAAAAAGTAGAGTTCGTGCAAGTGCGAATATGTTTCACAATAAACGGGTATCATAATAATTTAAATGGTTTGAAATAAAACTATTCTTACGGATTATATCACGATTAGGTTTTAATTATTATTCATAGATCGGAACACAAATAATTAACCTTTTTTGATTTTGTATAATTTTTTAATGATTTTTTTTTTTTTTATAGAAGAGGGGGCAAACGAGCAAGTGGGTAGATATTGTAACACTAACCTTTTTGGACAAATCAGTCTGACCCGTGACAACGGAGACTGCAAAGCCTTCGAAACGTCGGGAATAATAATGAAAACCTAATCGTGATATAATCCGTAAGAATAGTTTTATTTCAATGTATAATATTCGCGTAAACTTAAGAAATCAGAATTTAAATGGTTCTTATTAATGATGACTGCCTCGGTGGCTTGGTTGTGTTTCGGTACGACTACCGTCCTGAAGTCTCGGGTTCGATCCCCGGGTCAGGCAAAGTGTTATTGGATTTTTCCATATCAGCCCGGAATTTGGAATTTGTGCCCGATATGGCGGTAAACTCGCACCCTATCACATCTGGGACGGAACTAAGCTCGGCGAAATGAGGCGTCTTCTAGTTCGCTAGTGCACGTTTGCCTACCCTTTTGGTGATACAGGCATGAGCATGTTTTGTAATTTGCCATTCAGATTCATAATGTAGATAGAGTTTTGATAATATTTTTATTTAGCAGATGCAATGGCGCGAGTGGGTCACCTGATGGTTAGTGATCTTCATCGCCCATGAATATTGAAAACCCATAAAAGTTATCTCTAAATATACTCCATACGCATCTAATTGTGATAGCTTTTAGCGATAAGACCTGATGCTTGTCTTTTATTTCCTCTGGGAATCTATTTAATTTTTATAGATCTCTCTATGCCGGAGCATGGAGGTATGTCGGACTCACTGGCCCTAAAGCCGTCCTACCGACTAAACCCCGTGGTGTTCCTCTCTCTCCCTATTACGAAGGTCACGGAGTAGGTACGCAGTTGCATTCAGCAACAACCTCCGCAGGAGTCGGCCCTTGAACACGGCCACTCGCGGTCTGAGAACAGTAGCCCGAGCACGAAAAACTAATGTAAATGTAAATGTATTCGAGTTCGCTGCTCACTGATGACGTTTGGTTAATAAAAAAAAAAATAATATTAGCCCTGTAATATTACTGTCCCACTGCTGGGCACGGGCCTCCTCTACTAATGAGAGGGGTTAGGCCTTAGTCTACCACGCTGGCCTAATGCGGGTTGGTAGACTTCACATACCTTCGAAATTCCTGTGAAGAAATTCTCAGGTATGCAGGTTTCCTCACGATGTTTTCCTTCACCGTTATAGCAAGCGATATTTCACAATGAAAATACACTTAACATAGAAAAGTCAGAGGTGTATGCTCCATTTTTGGGGTTGGTCTCGAACCTCCGACACTTGTCTCGGCAGTGGTTAATATTTCATACAAATTTCATAGACTCGCATCGAGTTCGAATACATTTACGGTTGTCAGAAATTTTCTTGCTCAGGCCGCTGCTCAGACGGAGCGCAGTTATAAGCGCATTCCACGCTACCCCTACCCGATGTTCTGATGATTGCCTATTGTAACGTTTTATAGTTTAAGGTTAATTTTGTTTTCGACCGACTTCCGAAAAGGAGAAGGTCCTCAATTCATCTGTTATGTATGTTACGCGATATCTCCGCCAAATGTGGACCGACTTTGGTCACGATCGAATTTGAAGTCGGTTTGTTAAGTTTTTAAACTTGTGATTATTAGGTACTGTTCCTAACAATAATCGCCTCCTTGGTCTAGTGGTACCATTTATAAACTGTATATGGGTTCGAATCCTAGGTCAGGCAAAGTGAATTTTCTAAATTAATTTCCCGGGACTGGATCCCCCAGAAGGGGTTGACGTCAGGCAGGCAGCCAGTAGTAAAAACTTAGCCAAATGCTTTCTGCAACATGCTTGCAAAAGATTTGATTCTTATTTTACAACACTTTATGCATAATAATATGTACAGGCGGACTTAATCCCTGAGGCATTCTCTACCAGTCAACCTTTGGGTAGTGCAGAGAATAAACAAGGCAGGTGTATAAATTAAAATAGAAAGATAGAGGTGCTAAATAGACAAAAGCGTGTTGCGCCGACTCCACATTAAGGTGGAATAAGGGCAGGAAGAAAGAAAGTACTGGGGGGGTTACCGTCACCTCTTATAGCAGTATTATTATAATTTTGCTTGTCAATATTCCCATACAAAACAAACGCAGAACGGTTATAATAATACTGCTATAAGAGGTCGTGGTTCCTACAATGCAGTTTAATACAGAGTTATATTTGTCTTAAACCAGAAGAATCAAGGATGTGTTGGAAATCTTATTGACAAGGCGCTCTGAAAATGTTTTTAACGTTTATCGCATCATTTTTTTATTCCCTGACAAAATGTGACCAGGGAAAAGCCCACCTGGTCACTTAGCACACCATCTATGGCTATTAGCAATGTCAGGGTACATACAACCAAGTAGTTACCTTCCATGGTAAGTAATGATGGTAAGTGATGAATGAGGATTGGAATGTAAAGTGGCAGCTCGCTGTCGCGTTTCGTTAAAGATTTCTGGTGGCCCAATTCCCCCTCTCCCCTTCCCAATCCCTTTTCCCTCCCCATTCATTCCTTCCTTTAATGTTGGCTACGCATCTATGATTTTTTTTTGTGTCTTGGGTGTCTATGGGCGATGGAGATCACTTACCATCAGGTGACCCATCTGTTCGTTTGCCAGTCTCTGCAATAAAAAAAATCTTAGTAGATCGCACACATCGTTCTAAATGCAACAAGCTTTTTTCTTTCTTTATTCTTTCTAATAATTCAGTAGAGCTAAATCATTCGTGCTGTGGTCAAAATTGTCCACAGCGTGGCTCTACCATTAATAAATACTTATCTTCGTTTGTAAATCCATACGCCCATAAAATATCGTATTCATGTCTAACCAGAATGATCCTAAAATGTTGACTTAATTTTCTATTAAGATAATCTTATTAGAATAATATGTTTGTCGTGAGTGGTCATTTGGTACGATCGTGTGGTCATTTCTTATTGGTACCATACTTCATGTACAAAACAACTTCAAATGTGCAGTTTAAAAATTCCACTACTATCTATATAGGTCATTTCGTCCAAAAACGAATCTCTTGACTCAACTTAACTACATCTGGTAAGTCATGTCGCGAAAACTGGACTTGTAAGTGCCTCGAAGGGCAAAGGTCTTCTTGACCTCTACTTTCACCCCAAAGCTACGAAATGATCATAAGTACATCTATACACTTAAAAAGGCAAAAAACACCATCAACTACCGGCATATCACAAACGTGGCCATAAAAAAGTCCTAAAGTCGATTCACAAGTGCGACAGATGCGGTATTCGCACGGTCGCCACTCGGTGGCGCTCGCGCAGGGCACGCGTCTGTGCGCCTGCGCCGCGCCATCGTAAACACGATTTTTACTACCACTCGAACGCTCGTAAACGTCACGTGAATTGCGCCGTTTGTAGAACTCCCAGTAAACACCGCTCAGATTATTTCGTATACGCCTCCGGGGCTAAACCTCGATATAAATTCGAAACTTTATGGACGTGGCCGGCCGACGCACGTGGATTGTTATTATGCCGTTCTTTGGACGTTTATTGAACCATTATTGACTTGTTTAAAGTATCACCCGTTTAATAGAGATAAAGGAGTCGATTGTTTATGACTTCATCGTGTGGGGATAGTGATTTGCTCCGTCGGACCTCGTCTAGATGGCTGTCGGTCTACACGCGGCTTTATGACTGTAATTTTCCTTTTTATAGAGTCTCGTGTTATGGACGGAATTAATATCAATCAATGTTGTGAACAGATTATGCTTTATGATGCCATAATTTATACTAGTCGAGATTAATGTTATGCGTTTGATACAAATTATGCGAAGCTGATATATTGAATATTTTAACGCTTCAAACATGTTAATTATATTTATCTCAACGATTATAGTGCGGGTTAAGGAAATTGATTAATATAAACTAATAAACGTTATGTAGAGGTATATTGGATAATTTTATAACGAACGTGCATATGAACTGCAGGGGGAACACTAGCTCCCTCTAGACGGCATTAAAAGAAACATAAATCTCACGATAATTTAATTTATTAATTGAAAGTAAAACAACTTATGTTTTCAATAACTGTATTACTTACTTATATTACTCTTCTAGAACATTTTACTAAAAAATAAGTTATCAATAGAAATAAAGTGGTTAAGCGCCATCTAGGGACATTGTGGTGCGATAAAACGAGACATAACACGTCAAAAGCTCTCTAACGACCCTGCTGTATTACAAGCAAGGTCAAATATTGTGTGCTTCTTGAATGAAACGCTAAATGCATTTTAAAATGGAAACATAAATTAAAAAGTCGTAAAAATAAATCCGACACAGTGATTCAGTCTAAACTCGTAAAACGTCAGAAATTATAATATGATAACACGAATTAAAAAAATATAGCTCATTAAAATCTTTATCAACAAAATGATACGCAGACGTGTTGGAGACGGCTATTTATATTGTAATGATTCAGTTTTACGATCTGGCCATAATGTTACGTAATGTCACGTGTTTGTATGAAAAAGCGACATAAGTGCCAATAGAAAAGCGATAACGTGAACATAAAAGCGAATTTTATTGCTTTATTCATCATCCAGCTATATAAATTCATCAAGACACTTGTTAATCATAAAATAAATCTTATTACTGAGTAAAATGATGTTTAAATTGACGACAAGCGTTTTATTTTCGTCATAACAATAAAATTTATTTTTACGAGCGCGCGCTAGTGCGGTTGTGTTTAGCGCCATCTCGCGGTCGCAGCCGGTATTACGATGTCACGGCACTTAGTGACGTCATCTGATGGTGACTCCGGAATCGGGCTTTTTACGACGCGCTCACAACGCTTGAATGAATGGACTCGTCGTAAATGTGGATTTTGTGGTTACTGTAATGCGTTATCTTGTAAAAACTTCTTTATCGTCCTTGTTGCTGCTTAATACGGATAATTTAATATTAAAAGCATTACACAAATTGTACTTATTCATGTTTTGTTAGAGTACGTACCTATTTACCTAATAAACGCAATTTTATTCAATTTTGAAAATATCTACCCTTATGTACAATGGAATTATTTATCGACCACTTTTATTGGATACGTATTAGGTACCTACTTACTTACCTAATGTAAGTTATTACAAAGTAAAAAACACATAAATCAGATAAACGATTGGTAATCTAATAAACAATGCTTGATTTATGGCGTAATTAAATATCAAAATAACATTGAAAACATTTAAGTTATCTTACATAATAAATTATGCACTGGCAACAACCGATACGGCACTATAAAAATAAACAGTTACCTACATTGTATTTCAAACATTCAAAGTGAAAATGTCGACCTTTTCTATTAAATGTACGATTTATAAATAAAATACGTAGAAGTAAATTAGGTCACTATAGACTACTGTGATCTCCCGGCGCCGCTCCCCAGGGATAGAATGAGAGTCGCGATGTATCTTCGGTGCACACAAGCGTGCCGTATTGTCCCCACGCACTTTTCCTATCCACATTAAAACTAAACAAACTTTGCATAAATGTCTCATTCACGCATATGGAGTGGTTACGACCGACGTTAATGGTGCCATCTCGCTCGCACCCAGTCCTCAAAATGGCCTCCAAACGAGATATTTTGAAGGAACGACGCCAACTTTTGTTGCTGTAATGGGCGGAGCGTGCATGCACAGGCACGAATCTGGATCTGTGTTAATATTTCGAACGTAGCAAATATAATATTGATTGTAATCATATCTACGTTCTCTACAGAAATGATCCCTAGGTACCTACATTTTAAAATGAATTTCAAGCAGTAAAGTATTTATTAACTTTGACTGCGTTAACGTTTGTTGCTTTGTTATACATATTTTAATTAATAGTAAAAAGCAGCTGCAGTATTTTAAAGGGAGCCCTAGAAAAGACAAGTAAAGTAGTAACTTTACTGTTTCGTTTAGTGGGGTTGCTGTTGTTGTTAACATTTAATTAAAAGACAGACAGACAAGATAAGACAGATAATTACTGAGCGTCAAGTGACTCGCCTGTTCCTTTATCCGCCTTTCATTACTTTCTTATAACAAATGGCTTTGTTCGAGGTCCTACATATTAAAATATTAACCTTAAAATTGCCATAAATACTGGACTAATATCGTTAACAATATTTAGAAATATTATACATTGAAATAAAACTATTTTTACAAATTCTATCTTCTTATTCAGTCTGACCCGTGACAACGAAGACTGCAAAGCCTTCGAAACGTCGGGAATAATAAAAATTAAAACCTAATCGTGATAGAATTCGTAAAAATAGTTTTATTTCAATATTTAGAAACTAAACATATGCCTTTTATAAGTAACAGTTTAAAACTATAGAAACAATAATATTTAATACAGGAATGACGACTACAAAAATTTTAAGTTGTACCTACTATTTCTTATGCCATATTTCTCATATTGAGTAGAAACTCATTGTAATCCGAGTTGTTAAAAATACTCAACAATTACACTCAGGTTCCTATAAAATGCATGCGCCATAAAAGCAGTTAAAATTTATTCCTATCATCATCACCATCATCATCATCAGCCATACAAGGTCCACTGTAAAACATAGGCCACCCCCAAAGAATTCCTGATCAACCTGTTGGAAGCGGCCTATAACCTATACCTAAATAAAATTTAATTAGCTTCATAATATTAAATCAAAGATTGTACTGGGTTGCTATTTGATAATGTAATTAATATTAACAATATGGTATTGAACATTTTCTCACAAGAACAGTAATTGATCTTCCAACGAAACAAAGTTCAAAAAGAAAAAAAAAGTTTTTATAACAGTAGATATTCGTAAAACTAAATGCGTCCCTGGATGCAAGAATTTGGATATGGCGACCGATGTGCCGCGCAACGAGCATTCAATGTGATTTTAGACAACTTTAAAATGTCTCCTTAATGTTTTTAATCGTTTTGTGTATGTTTAGTGCAAAAATAAATGTTTATTTCACACATCAACGTGTTAATTTAGTGTGTTACGTACGAAATGTCGATTAAATTATTCAAATTGCATTGTGTTTGTTGTACATCCGCCGTTTCGATTCTGCGTAGGCAAGCATCGGAGACCGATAGCTTGTCTGTCTCTCTCCCACTTATTGTAAGATATGTAAGTGAGAATTACCTAACGCTATTTCAAATGCCAAGATTTGTTTCCCGTTTTATATTTTCGATACTTTAAGGTGATTAACTATATAAGTAGGTAATATTTAATTGGTGACATAAAAGAATATTTAAAAAAAAAATGGACGATAACTGTATGGTGGTTACACTTATAATGTAGAGACAATTATAAAATATTTGCATTGATTTTTAAAATATCTATAAATGTTCTTCAATTTTTAACTTATTTTGGGAACTAATAAAAATATAAACGATAAAGTACTTAGGTACTTATAATAAAACGACTGCAAAGAATTTTCTTACTTTTTTGACAACTCTACATACATACATTCTGTAAATCCTTATGTAGATTAAATTATTCAGGATTTAAAGGGGTTAAATTGTTTATTATTTAGTTTACATGTTTTATTAATAATGTATTTATTTCCTATTCAATCATTTAGTCATTAGGCATATACGCAGCTAAACAATTTAAATCAAATGTGATTCAATTATTTGATCAAACAATTGAAAGAAAGAAAGAAAAACAATTGCACAAACATTTGTCCTATAAATAGCACGCATGGCGTTGTAATTAAAAAAATTGATTGGCCTATTTAAATTCTGGAGCACGTCCTTCGTTCCTGACCGTGCCCGACTGTTCCCCGCCGTCGGGGCGTATTTGTACATTGGGAACGGATTTCAATGTATTACAAATGTTTGATGATTATTGAATATCTCTATTAGTAGGTATAAGTGGTGACTGCCTCGGTGTCGTGGTTGTATTTCGGTACGACTACCGTTCTGAGGTCTCGGGTTCGATCTCCGGGTCGGGCAAAATGATATTGGATTTTTCCATATCAGCCCGAAGTCCCAATTTGTGCCCGATATGGCGATAGGCTCGCCCCCTATCACATCTGGGACGGAACTAAGCTCGGCGAAATGTGAGTGTACTAGTTAGCTAGTACGCCTCTGCCTACCTCTTCGGGGATACAGGCGCTGGCTTATGTATGTATGTTAAGTGGTGATTTGTACGTAGGTAGGTTTTTGAGGCATATCTTCATAGTGACCATTATAAATAATATGAACAGAAAGACTCATGTTCGACCGACTTCCAAAAAGGAGGAGGTCTTCAATTCGTCTGTATTTTTATGTATATATGTTACGCGATATCTCCGCCAGATGTTGACTGATTTTCAAAATTCTGTTTGAATTCGATAGAGTTTAGTGTGTGATTAGTGTTTTGGTCACGACCGGATCAATTTTGAAGTCGGTCCATTAAGTTTTATCTGAAACTAAATATTTTCTTTTTCATGTCTGGATAGACCCCTAGTAAGCTCTACAAAGCTAAAGCTTCGCTAAACTAGCTTTGGATGCATAGAGCCAATGCATTCACAGCATATTCGTACTAATTTGTAAATATAGGGGATTTTCATAGAATTTAACTACCTACATCCATATGTAGAGTTGGTACTCTATTTTTAATATTACTGATAACTGTTATGGGTATCCAAAGGGATACCCATAACAGTTATAGGCTATCATTTTTGCGGATTAATTGATGTTTTTGGGCCTCATTTGAGTGGGTTTATCAGGTCATCTATCCACCTAGCAGGTAGACGTTCAAAGCTGCGCTTCTCGGTACGTGGTCTCTACTCGAGAACTTTTCTGCCCCATCGGCTATCGGGTCTATGAGCTATGGGAAGTCGCTGGATGCAGGGCGCTTCCAACAGGTCGATCTGGAATTCTTTGGGGGAGGCCTATGTCCAGCAGGGGGCGTCCTGAGGCTAATGATGATGATGTGTGTGGGTTTAACAATGACGTTGGAATCGCCGTAAAAATATCTGGGGTTAAATTAACTTGACAAATACATACATTTTTATCTTTAATACCAAATCAATCGGTGTAGATACCTACATAACTACAACCAGTTGGGGGTTTAGCATATTGTGATCGGTAAGATACATGGATCACCTATCGCGGACCATTATTGTTTTTGAACTGCACTGTACTTACAATCAGATAAAAAAGAATTCCTTTTCCAAATATTTGGGCGGATAAAGCCGGCACGTGCGCCGGCGCCGATCGCCTTAGCATTCAACCGGACTCAGTTGTTTGTTTTCACACCACTGGACTGTCCGTGATCGTTTTATTGAGTGGCCCTCTGATTGTATGCCCATCATGATCTAATGCTCGTATCCCGACAATTTCAATTCGACTTTCAGACAATAAAGTAGATAAACGTCGGAATTCATTGTCTTGCTGATACGTGTTTACTGGAATGCGTTGGTTTTATTTAGTTTTATTCATTCTTTGACAGCTACGAAGAAGTTAATTCATGTAATACGTTGTGCGTTTAATAAAACATTTTGTTTTATTAAGTTTTGTCACGTCTGTTTAATTTTTACCTTATTCTATTGCAGTCTTTTTTGTAAAATAGTAAAGTGGGGCACATTGATTTTCGTCCAAAATATAGGATTTTTCCATTTAAGTCTTTTGTATATACATAAATACATAAGCTCACGCCTGTGTCCCCGAAGGGGTAGGCACATGCGCACTAGCGAACTAGAACACCCACATTTCGCCGAGCTTAGTTCCGTCCCAGATGTGATAGGGGGCGAGCCTATCGCCATATCGGGCACAAATTCTTTGTATCAATGTATTAATAAATAATATCATTTTTTGTCTTTTTAGCATTGACCTTGCCCTAGAAAGTGAGTAGGTACCAAGTCAGATAGGACATTAAGCGTAGTTTGAACTAAAATATTCAAAAATTAAACTGCATCGGGGCTTAGTGGTATTACGTACGTGTTACGACTATCGTCCCGAGTTGAATTCCCGGGTTGGATTCTTAAATAGGGAAAATTGGATATCTATGTATATTGAATTTTTCGGTATCAGCCCGGAGTCTGGAATTTGTGCCCAATATGGCGATAGGCTCGTCCCGTATCACACCTGGGACGGAACTAAGCTCAGCGAAATGTGGTTGTTCTAGTTCGCTAGTGCGTCTCTGCCTACCCCTTCGGGGACACAGGCGTGAGTTTATGTATGTATGTTAACTTTTAATAAATCCTTTATTTTAAGATAATCTGATATCACGATGCATTACCTCGTGGCAGCGAAGGTATTTAATTTGGCTAAAAAATATTGGCGTCCTTGATTCCATTAATGCAGATCCATGTATAATTTATATTTGAGTTTTCGATTCAAAAGTCATAACCCTTTTTTGAAGCAGGGACTTGTGCTCGGGTTATCTAATGTAAAACAGAGATCATTTCCATGAACCATGGATGTAACAGATGCCTATACTTCACCCCAGCCTAAAGGAGTACAGGCATGAATTTAAACTAAATTAGCATTTTCGAAATTTATGTGTGTTATTAAAAGTTATGTTATGTTAGTTTCGGAATTTCTTCTCAGGCATAGCTATGAAATACCGACGCTATCATTTTATGAGATAAAATTGACATTTAAAAGTTATATGATCTCGGTTAACAAATTATCTTATTTATAGAATCAATCATTTGATTTGAATTTTAAATTATCTTTAGGCTATTTCATTTCTTGTTATCAGGCGCACAAAACATATTTTTCCTCATCTACAGCAGAAGCTGTGAACATTCAACTATTATTCGAATGTGTTTTACATACACTAGGAACGCTATCGCCAACGGTAAGGATATAAAATAGATATGTGTCTCTACCATTGTCGAGATACAAAAGGATCGCGGCCGTGCGATAATTTCGTAGACCACCGCCATTGTTCACCAGCTTAGTATGCTATCGGTTGCTTGCATTTGTATTGAATGAAAATATTATTCTGTTTCCTGATTCTAATTCAGAGGATGTGTCGCGTGTTCGAAGTAATTTGTCAGAGTCTGGGTGTTAAAATAAAATGAGAGTTTGTTGTTAAAGTTATGTGGATAAAGAAGTAGAGCGCGTTGTATGTTTTGCAAGATTGCGGATTCACAAGAGACAGCCTTCGTGTTTAAGTCAGTGTTTGAGAAACGAGCTCCAGCTAGTTTGATTCACGTCCCGAGATAAAAAATTGTGTGATCTATTTAATTTTTTTAATTGAGTATTGTGCAACGTACAGCTATTCGTAGTACCTACCTAAAATCGAAGTATTGTTACATCCAAATATATCAGTTATTCTATCTTAATAATTTATTCTTTACAACCTCATGACGCAGTGACGATGTGTGTCTGTTGGGTGTATTTATTTATTATAATAATTTATCTATACATATTTTCATCTCAATATTCACGGATAATTGTTTACATTTGACAAACTCTGATTCTAGAAGGCAAATTAAATCCAGCATTATTTTTCAGCCATACAAATCTACGTATTTATTCTATCACTCATCTCTTACGTAACAGTTCCTCATAAGCGTTTAAGTAAAAAGCTTTCCTGTAGGTGTTATCTGAACGTTGGGAAGGCAAAAGAAATACCGCAGCCGGCGCCGCTCCACGAAACACCTCGCCAGTCGGCTCGGCTGAAAATACCGACAAGCGTCACCAGTCCAACGGCAGGCTTACATGACGCTCATGGTTTAAACTCTACATTTGTATTTTTGCATGTTTTTTCAAGTTAGAACTGCTTTAGGCTGACTGAGCACTTTATTTTATGGGGTTTGGTTTGTATTCAACGCGTCACTGTTATACTCGATCGGTGAGCGTTACATGAGAGAGCGTAATGTATTAGTCGTATTCGTATTAACTTAAACACGATGTGTGCTGTACCAATACATTTAATTAATAGATAGATAGATAGATAACACTTTATTGAACACCAACATTTTTAAACAGTAAAAACAAGAAACTTAAACTATAAAATGTTACAATAGGCGGCCTTATCACTTAAAGCAATCTCTTCCAGACAACCTTCAACCCTAATACGTTATTTAATATCTTACGCTTGTGTGCATATGTAAATGTGACAAAGTTAGTTGTGTATGTAAGACTTATGAGACATTCTGGGCCTTACTTATAAAATCATTTTCGCTTATCTTATCTTTAAGTATAGATTGTCACGTTTTTTCTTAAGTGACATTATTTGGAAATGAAAGGGACAAGCTATTCTTATAGATGAGCAGCGTTTAAATTTTGTTATAAGTAAGAGGCTCTATCCTTAAGATATAGTATAATGTTTAGGATTATAAGACATACATTTGCTATGCCTTACTAATAGCTAAAATTAATCCCGCCTTGATGAAGATTTCACTTCTGTCGTATGGCTTCTTATATATGTGTTATTTTGGAACATTGATAATGTAGAGGCGATAATGTTAGTTATTAGTTTTTTTTTATTTTATCTTGGGATTGTCTATAGATAATGTTTAGTGGATGATTTGTTTAATTCAATAGAAATAAAGAATGATTTTCAGTTCAGTTAGAAATTTTGTTATGTAAATTATTTATTAAAAATCCTATGTGGATTTTTAATGACATCAACTTTTCTGTAGACCAAAGTGTGATTCAACAGAAATTTTATGTCCATAGTGGGGATAGTTATATAGGCATTATTATGGTTTGATAATTATTTATGCATAACGACTTTAAGTAATAAGGATTTTGATTCTGAGTTTGTTTGAAGGTTTTATTCCATCAATATGTATTATAAGCAATATTGCATTCCATAAAAGTCATTTTACTAATTCCACTTTCAAATGGGTTGGTAGCAACATAAAATAGTCCTCGATATAGCTGTACTTATGTATAGGTGTTTGAAAAATAATACGGTGTATAGATCCACGGGGAACACCTGCTAAAAATTCATTAAGACTATTTAACTAAAACGTGTCTGTAGTGCAGATTTAAATTTTGTGGAATTTATTTACTCTATATAATTTATATTAAGTAATATATTATCCATCTAATATCCATAGCCCGTTAATATCATTATGCAGGAATGTTGTAACTTGTAATTAAGTGATATGTAGATCATTATACATATCTGGTTATCAACTAGATTATTATGAAAATCATATACTACTTGAAGTGTGGGTGTTCTAGTTCGCTAGTGCATCCCTGCCTACCCCTTCGGTGATACAAGCGTGGGCTTATGTTATGTTACTTGACAAAAATTATAAAAGATACCTGTTTATAGAGTGACCTACCTATACCTCTAGAATAATTCTTTAGAAGTATTGTAATATTGTTTTAATACAAGCTCGGTTAAACCCACTTCATATTAAAACGATTAATATAAGTTTATTTTCAACAAATTTCACTGCTATACGCATTTTTCTAATCATAATTAATTTAATGGTTATGTCTAATAGGTTATTATTTAAATACATAATGTAATTTATAAGTTATCACAACAATACTTATTATACAAACAATAATCGTAATAATTACATGTTATAATTAGTAAATATCAATATTACAAGTAAAAAATAATCACAATTAACAAATACAAACTACAATACCTAATAATAAAACTGAACTCTACCGCCCTACTCTACCGCACAAAAGCAAGTGTCAAGTTCATATTGATACAAAAAGTCGGCCATTTTGGAGTTGTGTGAGCCGAGCACGGTCGGCCCCTCCCGCTGTCGAATGGAGGGGAGCACAAAGACGTATCAACGTTACTTAACACGCCAGCCAAGAGATTCTCAACCTTATCTTGTTTATATAAAGTACAAAAGAGAGTCGAGGATATACTGGTTATAGCAGTATACGGGCTGTTTATGTAGCCGAAACTGCCGCTTCATACACCGACGGCGTCAGTGCCATCACTTTCATTATTATTGGGCGATTCACGACGTTTACTCGGAGCTCAGAAAATCTCTGTTCCGCTGTTCAATTAAAATGTAGGTGATTTTTACTGGGTATTTTTATTATTTCCTATCCGAGTGGCATTTTTGTGAAGGAATTTTTCGTATTTCGTGAAGCCATTATGAAGATAAGATTCCAACATTATCAAAGATGCTTATCTATGTTGGTAAGATAAGAAACACAGAAACCAATCGTGTTGCCATCATATAATCGATTCATATGAAAATGTACATAACGGTATTCAAATATACTTATTTATTCTTTTGTATATTTTTACTGTATTTTAAATGAATTATTTAACATAAATCGAGCCTATCTCGTAATCCGATATATAGCAACTTTATGCTAATTCGTGCGAGTTATGGATGCAATAGATCATGCGCAATAAAACACTTTGCAATTAAAAACTACAAGATTCGAACTATATTGTATACTAGCTGACCCGGCGAACTTCGTTCCGCCTAACAGTCGATTCTTTTATGTCTAAAATAAATGTAGCCTAAGTTACTCCTTATTACATCAGCTACCTGCCAATAAAAGTCCCGTCAAAATCGGTCCAGCCATTTCATAGATTAACCGGAACAAACAGACAGACAGACCCAAAAATTGTAAATAAATGTTATTTCAATATTACAAACAGACACTCCAAGTTTATTTATATGTATAGATAAAAATATGCATAGGGTTTAAATAAATATGTTCCTAAGCACGTATGTTAAAATATACATCTATTTATTATATTTTTATTTCAGAGAATAAATAAAATGTACTTTGCTAAAATAAGGCTAGAAATATCGCACAAAAAACGGCCAGTTCTTATTAAAATATGCTGGTAACGTTACAGTTTTGTTTAGTTTAATTACTAGGAATTTTGGCTCGCAGAAGCCGTAATGGCACTGTGCGGGGACTGTGGATGGAGTGGAATTAGGTGGTTAGACCGACGGGATGGGACGCATGCTGTTGTGTTTAGTACAAGTTATTATGAAAATGTAGTAGAATGAAGAGAAATTCGCTCCAATATCTTTAATTTTCGATTGAGACTTAAAACTCTACATTTATTGATATGGAAGTTTATTAGTTTTATTTAAATAAAATTATTTTTACGAATTCTATCACGATTAGGTTTTAATTTTTGATAGTATTCGTAAAAATAATTTTATTTCAATGTATAATATTCGCGTAAACTTATTAGTTTTAGTCCACAATCAATAATTTTAACATTCATAATAATTATAGCCAACTAAAAGTCTATTTAATGAGAACCACGCGATTCGTTCCGAATTGTAATATTATCAAAATGTTTGTCCTACATATTGAGTTAGGTAATGTCGTCAAATATAGCACTTTTATTAAAAGTACATGTATTTTAAAAGCAGCGATAGCTCAGTTGGGAATGGTACGGACTGCCGAGACAAGTGTCGGAGGTTCGAGACCAACCCCAAAATGGAGCATACACCTCTGACTTTTCTATGTTAAGTGTATTTTCATTGTGAAATATCGCTTGCTATAACGGTGAAGGAAAACATCGTGAGGAAACCTGCATACCCGAGAATTTCTTCACAGGAATTTCGAAGGTATGTGAAGTCGACCAACCCGCATTAGGCCAGCGTGGTAGACTAAGGCCTAACCCCTCTCATTAGTAGAGGAGGCCCGTGCCCAGCAGTGGGACAGTAATATTACAGGGCTAATATTATTTACTATTATTTGTGTATTTTAAATAGAGTTTTTCCAAATACCTATTTAGTCTATCCAAGTAAAAAAAAGCGACGCAAATTACATAGGCAAAAATAACAATGCTTCTTTTCTCTAATAGCGGTGCGGTCGTTGTTGAGACGTTTCGCGTTTTATGTTACGAGCACGCCGTAAAATAAAAGTGCATCGCAACCAGCCTACCGTTTGCATTGTCCCCGATTAAAACGCTGCCAAATTTAAAACTCCACTTTTCCCTTCACAAGCTGAAGTTCACGAGCGCACTCAATTTGGTCGCTTTAGCAGGGTTCCTTTACGATTATTTAGTCGTAAAAATCAAAGTTATAGGCTATTTACAGCGGTAACTGTATGTTAATCTTTGTTTTACGAGAGTGCGGCTTATTATTTAATCGTTAATCACTTAACACTTAGGTCAGTGAGGCCGGTTTTATGTTATCTCGTCTCGATTCTTGAGACGATTACGTTACAATGTTGATTTTATGTCGGTGCTGCGTGTGTGACCGGTGAGTGTTTTTGAAGATAGTAAACAAATCAACAGTATGGTTTCTTGCCTGCTTAGCTTAAAATTAATGGAGTTAATGTAATAAATATAAGTGCTTGTCGTAAGTTATTGATAAACGACTACTACTTATTACTTAACAGTTTAAAAGTTAGTTTGTGGTTTCAGTTCTAATTTGGACACGCGTTTACGGTTACGTTTTAGTTCTAACGAGAATTAATATGATCGGAATTGTTGCAAAATAAACGTTTTTTTTTATCTTAGGTATGAAATAGATTTAATTTTAATTGTAAGCAATTTAGGTAGGAAGGCGGACCCTGGTATAAGGCCGGGATAACGTCAGGCAGAAGAAGGTATCAAATAAATTAGATCTATACATATAAAACTGGAAAACCAGTGTAAATCCAATTACCTGTAAATCTACAATTGATTAATTAATTAACCGTGGAGTACTATGTAACTATTATTTTAATAAGAGGGTATATTCTGCTGTCTCAATATTATCTTTATTAAGAAACAATTTATACTCTAATCACGAACTTAAGTATTATGTAAAATTACAATAAAATTAGTACCTACATGACCACATAATAATTCTTGTTCATTTATTTCAAAGTAGGAAATAAGTTTTATTCCATTGTTTAGTTTTTATGTAAATAACAATAGCTTGTGTTTTTGTAATGTTTTGCTATTTTGGTATTAATTCATGTTTTTGTATGAAGTACTAGTTTATGTTATTTTAGATATTTATCAGATAGATTGTGTTAATCCAGTAGTATTCCATTATCTTTGTAAGTATTTAAATACCAGATTCTTTTGGTCTTGCTTGACATGTATCATATAGAAATCTGGAAAGACTGATGGAATCTCTGAGCTTGAAGTAAACGGAAAATAAACTTTATTCATATCAAGTCCATAGAAGGATAAACATCTTATGTTAAACAGTTTCATTTAATATTTATTTATACGCAGAAGTAACATTAGTGTATCTTATAATAGCTCACCTACCGGTTCTCGATTAACTACAGAGATTCTTTATATCAAAACAAGAAGTTAAGTTATCTTTAGTTACCCGTTATCGTGCTTATGTGATGTTTATTAATATTAAGTAAGCATATCTACGTTACTTAACATTAGCTCTAATTTTTGTTTGAATTTGATTACTTATGGATCTAAAAAGTTTTACAATCAGCCTCCTGACTATTGATACTCGATTCGAAATTGACTTCGATTCGGTTTCATTTATTGACTAAGAATATACCAAAATACCAATAAATTATAACAAAATATACCGAATTAAAAAGTGCGCTAATGTTGTATTAGATTCGAGAACTTGTCATTTGATATTTTGTAACGCAACATTAGTGCACTTTTTACCTCGAATTCTGTGGAATTTTAAGTCACTGAAGTCAAATCGACGTCAAAATCGAATCGAGTGTCAAAAGTCAGCCCCCATTATTGAGTAGTCCAGTATTGAGTTCTCATGTCGAATAATAACACACAGCGGTTAACACAAAAATTCTAGGATAGGGCTTTATTCGTTGTTAGGCTTATCAATAATTTTGGGATTTTATGGTTGTACAAGTAATCAGCTCTTTTCGGCCCACTTCCACAAAAAGAGGAGCTCCTCAATTCGTTTTTTTTACTCGATATCTTCGCCAAATGTGGACCGATTTTCAAAATTAGTTTTGTGTTCGATAGTTCAAGGATGGTCCCATATAAATTTGGTCACGATCGGTAAGTTGGATGTCGGTCAGTTAAGTTTTTAAACTTGTGATTATGCAATATTAGCTTGAAGTTATTTCGTGTCATTTCTGGGAGTATTGTGTAAAAGACACACTTCTCAAGACATCATCATCATCAGCCATAGGACGTCCACTGCTGAACATAGGCCTCGCCCAAAACATGCCTTCTAATTATTATTACTGACCTTCTTCATCTTCCACACGAATCCCATCCATATTATCATGAATCTTAAAATAACCACTTCTGAGTCACCATTTATGTATTGATAAACAAGTAAATAGCTTGAGGACAGCGTTCGACGTCGTCCGCATAATTTACCGGATGGAATCTCATTGGAACAAAGACATTAAACACGAATGTCAGGACCTCAGACAATATTCTATACATCGCTCAGTGTCCTATAAATCTGCTTATTTCGCCTATGACGTTACAGCGTACGTCCATCACTCCTTTGGTTAAATATCAACCTAAAGTTTGAAAGATAAGGTGTAGTTTCGAGTGATGGTTGTTAGGAGATACTGTATTGCCAGTTGTAATAGTTTAATGTCGTTGAATTAACTGCGCCGACGCGTGTGATTGCATTGCAATTTGCACTGTTACTCTCTTGAATAGCGAGAGTGACTTATCGTATAAAGACCTTCAGTTTGGTACTTACTTTTAAGATGAGTCTAGCTTGAGCTTGGCGTCGTGTTTAAAATCAAACATTTAAAAACGGTTTTCGACTTAGAAATACAAATTCTCATGTGAACTAATTTATAAGCATTTTTATAACCAATATGTGAAATATAAAAAATAATTTAAGAAATATATGAAATGAGAGATATTATCTTTATACTTATTGTATTAATGTTATTTATCTTTTTTACCTAGTGTTAAATAAGCAATTAATAACCATTTTTATAGCATCAATAAATATTTAAAAATATAGTTGTATCAAAACACTTTTACAGCGCATGTTTTGAATAAACTACACGAAATACGCTCAACAACAGTCTAGTTTCAATAAAGTGTCTAGGCGTATAAAGCTGGTAGTACAGCCTACGAGGCCGTTACGAATACTTGTGAGTTGGCAAGTTGCAACTTATGGACACCGTAAAAGGATGTATCTGCGACGACGGCCGGCGATAAAACTACAACACCCTGTGGAGTTTCGACACGGAAACCGAGCCTTTTTGTTTGTATAGCGCTACAGAATATTGCTAGTAGCTTGGCTCTCCCTTAGTAGGTAAAAAGGAACTGTATGCTGTACATATTGATATATATTATTGTATATTAATTATTTATACACGTTTCTTTTATTCTATACTACATTGTGTTTTATAATGCTATTTCAATATTTTTTTTTGTTTTTCTATTCCTAACTTATTTTATTCTATTATAAACTAAAATGAATATTCTAATAATCCTTGAACAAAATATGAAATATTATTTATGTTCTACGACGTTGCAATCAATATGCTATTCACAAAATGCAAGCAATAAATTTACCTAATTTTGAATGATTCGATTTTTATTGCTATCTTATTATGCATCCGTGTTCTAATTTGTTGGTAATCATATATGTTAGAAGGCTTTTAATGTCTGATTTAATGTTGTAAATTCCCTATCTAATACTAATAACGACTTAAACTATATAAATTCAGGAATGGTACGAGTACTAAATTATTTATCAAAATTGATCCTTATTCGATATGAACGCGTAACGCGATTGCGTCACGTAACGAAATACGCAAAGAAAAATGTTGTTTAATGCCATTCTCTTTAAGTCTGGTTTACGCTAACGGTATTGGGTGGGTTACACACTGGTTTTGACTTTTTTGTATAGAGAATCAGGAGCCTGATATCTTTGTTATACATCATCCATGAAGTGTATATAAGAAAAAAAAGCAATGACTATCATCATCATCAGCCACAGGACGTAAGCCACTGCTGGACATAAGATTCCCCTAAAGATTTCCATATCTATGTCTAACAATAATTAGTATAGTTTAGGTGTGTATACCTATAGATTTAAAAAGACCATCCTTAACCCGTCGGAGGCGTCACATAAATATGTTACACAAGCGTATGGGCCACCGGAGGCCGAGCCGCCCGTGACTATCTACGGCAACCACAGCCTGCACCTTGCATCAAGTTCTCAGCACGCAAAGCACGTAACCTTATAACTAAGAAAATAAATTAAAAAATCAACACTGGCTGGCAAATCAAAACAATATAAAGACAAAATCAACTCGTATTTCGGTCACGTCGAGCAGTCGTGACGTTGTGTACGTCACGTCGAGACGAGATAAAACCCTTCGTATAGCCTTTGCCTACTCACGGATACACAAAAAATTAAACTTAGCACTTAGGTAACTTGCGCGTGACTTACTTTAGGATATACTTGAGATATGAGAGCCAATGGTCGGAAGCTCAAGGATGAAGTTAAAGAAGTTAAAAAGATTAGAATATGAGCGTTTTGTGATGCTTTTGAGCCGAAGGAATTCTATTACTGACCTTTATTGTGAGATAGAATGTTTCTTGTAGTTCCTGAATTTACAACAAAAACCTCGTATCTCAGTATTGGTAGATTTGTGTAATAGTTGGGCGAGATTATTTGAGTAAACCTATCCTCACGATTTGTATGTGCTTCAATCATC
The DNA here is from genome assembly GCA_036417725.1 of Clanis bilineata. NCBI lineage: Eukaryota > Metazoa > Arthropoda > Insecta > Lepidoptera > Sphingidae > Clanis > Clanis bilineata. Next base: position 6,770,245 of record CM071142.1, read on the forward strand.
AATATAATAGATGCACAGTTCTAAATTGTAATTAAATCAACATAAATATAACCCTATGCACGTATTATAAAGTAGCTTTTTAAACAAAATGATCAAGCGTTCTTAAAGAATTTTGAAATTTATAATTCTATCGGCGTCCGACTGTAGGGAAAATGGGACAAGAAAGGAGTGCTTAAGCACGCCTTTGTTGTCCCATTTTCAGAGCGTCAACTGTGCATCAACTGTTACCTATATGCACAGTTGACGCTCGGATGAATCGATGGCTTCAATAATCAAATTTTAGGATCAGTTATGAGTCATGTGTGTATATGTCTAAACACTTTCACATATCCGCGCCACACGAGCCGTGTCACGTCGCGTTGTCCGCAATCCTTGCATCAAATTCAATGACTTCTGCGCGTGCGCCTCTTGCCGCGCCGTTAAGGATACACTCGTATCATTTACATAAGGATGTATGTATTTTCAAATAATTGAGTATTTATAAATAGTCTAGCTTATGCACTGAAATATATTGTATCTGAAAACATTTTTTAAAAGTAGCATGTTAGGAATTATAAAATCTATATTCGACGACCAAATGTAAAGTTGATATAAAGTTGCTCCATAAGTTACGCGGTAGAAATGTACGACATAAATTATAACAAAAAATACTAGAATTTAGACAACCTTTCTAGATTTAATATGTAAAATAAAATTACACAAAACCTAATAGATTTTAGATTTAAATATCACACACACACATCAAGGCGTACCCAGAGAGGACATAAACCAACGCCCAGCTAGACTCAAAAAGGGTCTCGGCAAACAAGAATAAGTTGACAATAATTTATTCCGCGGTGAGTTATGTAGTATCAAGTTTATGTGGGCGGGGGGAAGCGGGGGCTTATCGGACCACGAAGCCCTGACTTACGGCTTACAAGCCTTGATATCGTGGCTCGCCTCTCCCAGATAAAGGTTCGTTCGTTTTTAACGTGAACTCACTGGCTTGGCACGGAAACGATCCTATCTGTCACTGGACATTCTTTTATGCATATATTATTTTGTTCTACAACTAGAAGATCAATTAGATACTTGATTTCATTACGTATACCTAATAATAGGCAGTAAAATTAGTAGGTAATATATTGGTACATTTTCGATCGACTTCCAAAAAGGAGAAGGTCCTCAATTCGTCTGTATTTTTTATATTTTTTATCTATGTTACGCGATATCTCCGCCAAATGTGGACCGATTTTCAAAATTCTTTTTGAATTCGATAGAGCTTATTTCAAGGGTATTTTCGGTCATGATCGGATTTGAAGTCGGTCGGTTCAGTTTTTAAACTTTGATTCTCTTATCATTAGGTCCCTACATACTGGTATTATAGTTATACAAAATATTTAATACGTTGAAATAAACGTTAATTGATTACATTTGGATTGAAAAGAAAAATACATAACATAACATAAGCTCACGCCTGTATCCCCGATAGGGTAGGCGGAGGCGCACTAGCCAACTAGTACACCCACATTTCGCCGAGCTTATTTCCGTCCCAGATGTGATAGGGTGCGTGCCTATCGCCATATCGGGCACAAATTCCAGACTCCGAGCTGATATGGAAAAATCCAAAATACACATTTATCATATTTATTTTTTATAATTTTCATTTATTTGTTTGATTTATAAGAAGGCAATGAGTAAAATAGTATTTAAATTTATTTGTAACGTTAAAATATAGAAAATACGCACTAACTTTTCCACATTGCATGCTCTACAGATATTAAAGGCGTATTGATACAGTGGTTATTTATAGCACTTCTGATTAAATCTGTTACCCATTCAAGGCATAAAGTAAACCTTACCTTATAGGCGTTCTCTTATTTATCACGACTTGCACTATAAAACTTTTATGAATAAAAATATTATTTACACATTTATTCACTGATTTATGGATAGAACATTGTCTAGCTAAATAAAACCGAGCGTACACTGGAACGATTTTTTCCAGACTAAATTCCCGACAACAAGCTGCCTCCACACAATAACCCTAAACGTATATTTAAACATCGATAAAATAAAACAAAACGTTTAGGCTTTTGTATGGACCGCATTCGCAGAACACTCCGAGCGGTAAAAAACTGAAAAAACACTTTTTTGTTCACAAAATATAACCCTACTACGAACAAAGGAGATTTTTTAAAGGACTCTAAATGGGTTAACGGGCCTTGAAAAAAGTATCATTTTTACAATCACCTATTGCGAATATTCGATAAAAGAATCCCGCAATGTTTGGCCTTGTCCGTGTAGGTTTTATTGCGCCGTAAACCACTAAAAGTACCTTGTTAGAGTACATCTGACATTGTACTAAGGTGTTCCGCACCATTAGGTAGATTAGAAAACAAAGAATTGCGAATAATTACACGTAATATGTATTGAAAGAAAGTCTTTCTCTCTTTGTTTGCGTTATTGCGTAAAATATTTTTATGAATGCATTGTCACGCAATTTTCGCAGGTGAAATAAACTAACAATACATTATTATGAAATATGACAAAGAAAGCCCATTTGTCCAATTTGCTTTCCGTTCAGTATCATTAGTTTGGTGGTCGTGTAAAGATTTGTATTTTGTTGAAATCAGTAATTTAGCAAATATTTTTTCCTAATTTTATCACCAACCGGGCATAATGATGAAGAAGATGGTAAGTTTTTTTTACATTTATATATATTGGCACTTCGATTGGAATAATATTATTATCATTATATAACATTTTAATCATGTAACTAAAGTCATAAAAACATTTCATTAAGGTAAACGCATTAGACGCCGTTTAAATAGTTAAAAATAAACGTAATGTTTCCTCGGCCACGGTCGCTCGGGTATTAAAGCTGAAAGATACATTAGCATATCTAGAAGCGAGCACGTTGTGGTCAGAGCCACAAAGCCGGCTAATGGACTGACAATCGGTCCCACATTTCATAATTATAGTCTATTTTGACTGGACAATATCGGAAGCTTACAGCGTTTATCGCGTTGCGGTCCTTTACTTAAACTCGATATCTATTTTTACATTTATGTGTACTTTTTCGATATCTAAACGGAGATAAGACTGTTTAATTTGACAATAATGTTTAAAAAGTTCGATACTATATACTTAACGTACAAGCATATAAGTATCTAATAAAAATTATATAAGCCAACTGGCTTTTGCCCGCGGCACCGCCCGCGTGAGAGTCTGTACCGTCGTACAGATCATACAATCTCTCCAGGCGATGAATTTCCAAAAATCCTTTCTTAATGCTCGCCTACGTCATAAAAGGAAACCGTCTTTTGAATTGCACGTTCCTAGTTCCAATAGTTTCGGCTTACCTACGCTGATACTTCAGTCGGTCATTTTCTTCTTTTATATGTACAGATAGATATTCAATAACTACTTACTAACGTAATATAACAACAAAAATTTACAAACACGATAATAACACGATATAATAAGATCCGGATTAGGTTACAGTAATTTGTGTGTACTGACAAATAAATTAGATGTTATCAACGTGCTTTGGAGAGGAACGACTATATTTTTAAACAATGCTTACAATACAAGGTTTTTCCACCACAGATAAATAATGAAAATTATGTATTTCGTTGATTAATTTTTATTTTTGAATTGCGGATCACGATCAAACGCGACACATATATTACCTATGTAGCTGCTGTATACTTAAGAATTATTATTAAATCATTCAAGTTTATCCGTTGACGTCTATAATATTTCATTCTGCTTAACTGCGGTTTTATTAATGTTATAAGTTATTACTACTACAGACTGCCTCGATTGCGTGGTGGTATTTCGGTACGACTACGGTTCTGAGGTCTCGGGTTCGATCCCCGGGTCGGGCAAAGTGATATTGTTTTTTTCCATATCAGCCCGGAGTCTGGAATTTGTGCCCGATATGGCGATAGGCTTGCCCCCTATCACATCTGGGACGAAACTAAGCTCGGCGAAATGTGGGTGTTCTAGTTTGCTAGTGCGCCTCTGCCTATCCCTTCGGGGATACAGGCGTGAGCTTATGTTACGTTATAAGTTATTATTTTGTTCATTAATTTAAATTAAGGACATTGGACAATTTATCATTGGAATGCTCTTGTTGAAACGAAAGTTTAAATAATGTTATTTTTTATGTATAACTATTAGATCATCAAAATAATTTATAAATTATTTACGCAATATTCACAATTTTGCAAAAACTACCCAAAAATCTGAATTTATCAACAAGAGAATATTTAATTAATGTAATATTATCGATGAAAATTAGGCTATTTTTATTAAATATTCGTACAAACAATCGGATAAATTATACATATATGAAATTTTATTTTCTGGTATTTCAATACGTGCAAAGGTTAAGTTCAATAAAAAGGCGTCGATTGCATCATCCGCAACGGGAATCACACTCGCCATCATTACCACGCGTTTGTTCGACGTATCAGGATCACAATACTGTTGCCAAATGCGATCGGACTTATGATGGGAATCACTTTTAATGATCCATTTACTATGGGCGCTAATAGAACATAATGGTTTGCGTTGAAATATGCCCTTGGTCCTTTAGCTTCCGTGTATTTTAGGCCGTGTGGGCATCTAATTTGAATGTTTATTTAGTGATGTAAACGATTGGAAATGTTTTCTTGGGAAGGGTTCGTGTCTTACTTGGAATCCGCGGCGACCATTGTACTTGCGGGCTGCGGCGTGGTTTGAATTTCATATGGAGTGATGCGTGTAGTAATTATAATATTAATGTGACCTTTTGTTGAGGTGCAACATTTCTTGTTTGATACATCGTCGTAGCTACTTTACAATTTGTTGTTATATGCATCAAATAGTAGGTTACGTGTATGGTGTAATATCTATGATACAAAAGAAATTTCTCTTGGTGTAGTTATATGATAGACTAAGGCCTAACCCCTCTCATCATTAGAGGAGGCCCGTGCCCAGCAGTGGGAGAGTAATATTACAGGGCTAATATTATATTTGTAGTTATATGAAATCTTAAGGTGTTAAGACTTTGCTTGCGCAAGTGCTCCCATGTATTAAATTTAGTAGATATTCAACGACAGGTTATTTATAGTTGTCTATTCATTAATTTCCTTTACATGGTAGTTGATTTTGACCCTAGCATGTCCATAGATGAAGGTACTCCCACTAGTCTCATGCTTTTGTAAGCACTATAATAATTCCATAAATAAAAGGTATGATATATTTTTGAAATACTTGCAAAAGCAGGGCACAATCGAAAAAAGTCGAAATACACATAAGCTTACGTCTGTGTCCCCGAAGAGGTAGGACTAGCAAATTAGGACACCCACATTTGGTCGAGCCTAGTTCCGTCCCAGATGTGATACGCGGCGAGCCAATCGTTATATCGGGCACGAATTCCAGTCTCCGGGCTGATATTGAAAAATTCAATATCACTTTGCTCGACCCGGGGATCGAACCCGAGACCTCAGGTTGATAGTTTTACCGCGCACGCTATTGCGTTTTACCGCTACGCCACCGAGACAGTTGAACAGACTCTTCAGGAATAAATATATTTTTCAAAAATAATAGAAGCCTACCTGATGATTTAGTATGGACAAATCTAAGTAAACAAGCGACTAATACAGAAGCGCATTAGTTCTGCACCTGTGAGATTTGTGACATATACATACGTACAGAAGCTATTACAGAATGTATTATGTAAATGTATGTAGGTTCGGCTGGGCCGGCTCATTACACTTAATTGGAGGGCCATTCGCGGACGCACGTTAAGGCCCTGATGGGTGGTTTTAGGATAAAATAGCCGCACTAATGCCAGGACAAAAAGTTAGGACCGCTCGGGAAGTATAAACGTTGTAAAAAATTAAATTCGCAGAGAACAATTTGCGCTAATCGCCGATGGGTACTCGAGTAGCGAATAACGCAATGATTTTAAAATAAACGCTTGTATGCTATCATGATGATTATTTTGTTTTTATTACAATTTTTCGAGATTTTGTATTTTGACCGCGCATTTTACTTTGTGAAAAGTTTGTTTTTACTTCTGATTTAGTGTACGAATCCCAAACGACATTTTGTGTAAGTTAAACACAATTTGCCTGATCTTCAGAAATGGGTGACGTCCGGCAGACAGCTGAATTATTCCTGCAAAAGTGAGTCGTGCCGATACTTAATTAGAGTAGAATAATGTCAGGTGAAAATAGACAAACTGTGTTATAAACCTTAAAAGAGTCTCCTGAACTGAAACACTACATAAAAACATCTACATATAATTAAAGTTTAACAAAACTTCAAAATTCAGCAATCAGAAGTCAAAAACAACATCAAATACTTACTCTCTTTGGAATCGGTGCAGGGGCCAATGCAGATGAAATGAAAAAGGCATCACCTCCAAAGAGAGTGAGAATTGTTATTTTTGGCATTTGAGTGTTCACACAAAACAATGTTTATGTTTAGAGTTTAGACACAGTACGTTGTTTTCTGCTTATAGAAAAATGTTTCATAGACAAAAATGTGTAGCGAAACGAAACCGAAATGTTTCGAGAAAACAGGAGAAGACGCGCCTTTAGCAACAGTGCTTTTAGCTTCTTCAGCGCAGTTTACTTCTAATGTTACATAAATAGTTCACCTTTAAAAGGAAAACAATTTCGCGCTCATTTTGCGCTGAGTCAAGGAGACAGGCATAATAGATAATGCAGGAACACACACTTAACCGCTTTTGTTTCCGAGAAGATATACATTTTTCATACGATACGGGGGCGGTGCGACGGAAAATTACCTGTAGTGCTTACGGTACAACGGTCATAATTGCTTAAATTACAATATTGTGTAACAATGTGCGCGGAAATTGGTCCCTTTAACGCACTTTGCAGTAAATTACAAGTGTTCTGGAGATTGTCCTGTACAATTATTTGTAGTTAAAATTTAATGGTGCATTAAATATTGTTTTTTTTTAAAATTTTATTATCGGTTTTATCAGTCATTTTAAATATGTCCAATTAATGTTTATGTAAACAATATCTGATGATAATATGTTATCATTTGTTATCACATTAAATAGTCAGGAGCGGCTCGGCCTCCGGTGGCCCATACGCTTATGTAACATATATATGTGCCGCCTCCGACGGGTTAAAAAATAGGTATAAATAAAAATAAAGCATTACAAATGCAACAAATAAAAAATTGGTATTGGAGTTAGCAGGACAAAAATATAATTACCTACTTACGAGTATAATAAATAAATTATGTCTAAAATGCTTGACCTATAACTTTAAAATCACGGCTTATTTATTAAAATATAGTCATTATGTTGCGTGTAAATATAATTTAAATGTATCGATACTCCTTGTATCACTGCTAGGGTAAATAAAATTACGTCATAACAACGCCGATGCGCGGGTGGATAACCACTCGTAGTAAAAAGTACGTAGTATATGTTGCTTATTTGCATATGTGACCTGATACTTTAATTTAAACCCCGAACTACTGACCTACTTTATTATCTTACTACGACACTTTTATTATACAACAGCAGCGATAGCTCAATATGGTATGACATGGAGTACAGACAGAAATGATAGTCACCAAAACCAACCACAAAAGCATGATGCACCTCTAAAACATCACACAAAGCCCCTTCACAAAACATGGTTTCGCTACACATATTTGTCTATGGTCCATTGTCCCAGAAGACCTAATTATTTCTTCACAAGCAATTCAAGGTATATGAAGACCACTAATCGTACCAGGATTCAGGAGTAACCACTTTTAAGAGATAGCCACAAAAATCGTAACTTGACATTTAATGGTGTGTGCGTCTCTTGCAAATTCAAATTCAAATTCAAATCATTTATTCTGCAAATAGGATATTTTATACCACTTTCACATGTCAATTACAAGTATATATTGATTTTAAGATATTGGTAAAATAATAATGGCGTCGTCATTTCGTGGCTATCCCTGAGAAGAAATGCCGAAACAAACTCAAGGGTTATGGCCTCTTTTAAAGTCCTTGCACTAGTTGTTCTCGAAAAATTTCACAAAAAGACAAAAAACAACGATTATAGCTGTCTCAATTCAATTAGAGACAGTTAACCACCGAATGTTCATGCACTTAAGGTCGCCTCATGTCGTTTAAGGCCGCCTTACCTGTCAAAATTGTATGGCGAAAATCTAAAGCAGCCGTAAGAGTTGAGTAGCGTTTGACCATTGGGGCCTATGTCTCCTAGAACAATGGACTATAGATAAAAAGTACATGCTTCGTGTAGGTGTTTTATGTAAGGTTTTAGTGCAGGAGATGCGGCTTAAGATTATGTCTCAGAGGATACCCAAAATCAAGTGAATGGTTTGCTACGTCAGGTTATTTAGGAAGGTATGCATAGGCATCAACTCAGGATAATGCTGCATATAGACAGAATGGAGTTTGATCCAATTATATTTGCCATCAACAGACCTATGCAAGCACACATACCGCCAACATTGTTACTGAAACCAATCACACATATCAAACACGAGCGCGATGGCGAAATTAAAACCTGCCTCGCTATCACAATCGCCAATAACCGATCTCTTATCATATATCTACACAAACCTTAATATAAGCAAAGCGCGGCCGCGGGCGCCGAACGGCGAACTAATCTCCATAACTTTAATCCCTTAACCCTCACAGTACCAGGAATCCAATCAAACAGTACAAGCGACCCCCTTTTAACTCCCCCCACGCCCGCGCGTCTCGCCTACACAGCCTGTCCCGAGTAATTATCAAAGCTTTAATGACGTCATAAATCGAGTGTATAATCTAATCTGGAAAAGCCCCGGGCTCCAGCGCGCGGCTTAATGGTGTGAAAGCTACCTTATCTCCTCCCATGTGTGAATAGTCCTTTAGGTACATGCACGGCTGAAAGCCCGCGCCGGGAAACTTTGGAAAAATATGTCGTAGAACATTCGAGATAAGAATGTGGGACGTGAAACGCTTTCAAGTTTAATAGAAAATCGAACATTATCGTAAAAGAGATGTCTTTGCTAACAAATTCTTTGAAAGTGTATCTAGTGGAGTGAACAGCTAAGTTCATGGTAAAAGGATTATCATATGAAGAATAAACTAGAGTTACGCGAGGCGACATTCCGAAGCACGACATTACTCTTGCCAAGTACAAGAATAACTGCAATATTTCTTTCATATCTCCTATAGTTAATGCGCTTTCGAAGGAATATATGCAATAAATTGACATGTCGATATTTATATTCTACTAGCTGACCCGCGCAACTTCGTCTGCGTATGAGAGAGAGGGTTGAAAGAGTGAGTCATAGGCACCTATAGCACAATAATTCTAAAAAGGTAATGATATGTTTTGCTAAACTTCGAGAGATAGTACGTGACTTCGGTGCGGTTCCGTCAATCACCCCGTCTGTCACCCCGCCTGTCACCTCGTCTGTCACCCCGTCTGTCAACCCGTCTGTCACCCGTCTGTCACCCGTCTGTCACCCCGCATGTCACCCAGCCTGTCACCCGTCTGTCACCCCGTCTGTAACCCGTCTGTCACCCCGTCAGTCACCCTGCCTGTCACCACATCTGTCACCCCGTCTGTCACCCTGTCTGTCACCCCGTTTGTCACCCCGTCTGTAACCCGTCTATCACCCCGTCAGTCACCCCATCAGTCACCCTGTCTGTCACCCCGTCTGTCACCCCGTCTGTCACCCCGTATGTTACCCCGTCTGTGACCCCGTCTGTCACCGCGTCTGTCTTCCCGTCTGTCACCCCGTCTGTAATCCGTCTGTCACATCGGCTGACACCCCATCACCCACCCTGTCTGTCACCCTGCCTGTCACCCTGCCTGTCACCCCGCCTGACACAGTCACCCTGCCTGTCACCACATCTGTCACCCCGTCTGTCACCCTGTCTGTCACCCCGTTTGTCACCCCGTCTGTAACCCGTCTACCACCCCGTCAGTCACCCCATCAGTCACCCTGTCTGTCACCCCGTCTGTCACCCCGTATGTTACCCCGTCTGTGACCCCGTCTGTCACCGCGTCTGTCTTCCCGTCTGTCACCCCGTCTGTAATCCGTCTGTCACATCGGCTGACACCCCATCACTCACCCTGTCTGTCACCCTGCCTGTCACCCCACCTGACACTCTTCTGTCACCCCATCAGTCATCCTGTCTGTCACCCTGCCTGTCACCCCGTCTGTCACCCTGTCTGTCACCCCGTCTGTCGCCCCGTCTGTCACCCCGCCTGTCACCCATCTGTCACCCCGTCTGTCACCCGTCTGTCAACCCGTCTGTTACCAGTCTGTCACCCCGCCTGTCACCCGTCTGTCACCCCGTCTGTCACCCCATCTGTCACCCAGCCTGTCACCTATCTGTCACCCCGGCTGTCACCCGTCTGTCACCCCGCATGTCACCCGTCTGTCACCCCGTCTGTAACCCGTCTGTCACCCCGCCAGTCACCCCATCAGTCACCCCGTCAGGTATCCCTTAGTCACCCCATCATTCAACCCGTCGGTCAACACTAAAAGAATTTTTCAATTCGAACCAGTAGTTTCTGAGATACCACCTTCCCCGGCTTTAAACATTTTTCATTTCAGCTCCGCTCCTATTGGTCATAGCGTCAAAAAGAATTTTTCAAATCGAACCAGTAGATATTAACGACACTCAATTGTTTTGCCTTCCCGGAACCTCTCCACTAATACTTGAACTTTATGGTATGGTATTAAAGTTCAAATTGACTTTTAAGTATTATTACGAATCGATTGTATGGGAGTACAGAAAAGTGTTGTTTTTAGACTTTTTCAGACAATTTTTCATTTTTTTCTCTCCGTAAGAACCATCCTCGTACTTGGAGGAATATTCTAAAAAAAGAATTAGCGAAATCGGTCCAGCCGTTCACGCGTGATGCGATGACAACGGAAAACGGGTTTCATTTTTATATATATAGATAACGGCTTGAATAAATATTCAGCAATCGTGTTTTAAAGTGTCTAAAAACATAATTTGCTGCAATATCATTACTATCGCCAGAAAAGGCTCCAAGCGTGACTTACAAAAATATCCGTTTTAATTACGCTTAATAAAATTTTATTTAGAACATATTGCCTTTACCGTATAACAAAGGTGAAAAAATAAGAACAAAAAATTAAGACTATAAAATTTTGAAAGTTCACATAAAACATTTAACGACTGCGCTAATGCTTCGTTCTAACACTTCCTAACAGCACGCTGCCGTCAGAGCTTTGCAATTTCTTTAAAAAGGTCGATCTCTCTGTGGCAAATTGTTGATTACAGATAATAGTTTGATACTTGTCTGAGTGCCGCCGGTGTTCCGATGCTATTATTGAATTACACGCTATATTCCATCTAACGCCTTTGTGGAGCTGTCTTTACAATTTTATAACCGCCAATTCGATATACAGCCACAGAGTATCAACATTCCTCGTATATATTTAAACTACTGGCTGTCGATAGTCACGATTATTCGATATGTTTTCTGACTATGCGTGCTCACCGTAATAGGAATACCTCGTACAATTTTGTTTAATATCATATAGGCGACGATTCGATTTAAACTAGCAATCGATTATAGCGAATCTATCAATGTTTCTCACGTTTTTGTTACTTTAACCTTTCGTGTAATTGATTAATCATTCGTAATAGGTTTTCTATGCTAATCGATAGTAATTTGATTGATTGCGTGGCTGGCTTATTTTGTTTTGAAAGGGGTATATTTGGATACCGCTTTTCTATTTGTTATTTATAGAAACATAAGTTTTGGTCTAAAAATAAATTGTTGATGCATAAATTAAACATAATAACATATATTCGGGTTGAAGATTTAGTCGTGATCAGGAAATTAACAGTAGTTTAGAGATACAAAATATATAAACAATACAAGCGTATTGTTTCTATTTATTATTAGTTGTAAAATTTTATCACTATTGAGTTTTCTTAAACAATAAATTTCCTACAATGCTTTACTTACCTACATTGAAAGAGTTAACTCCTTAGTTTATGAATAGATTTTAAGTTATGAGGAAGTTGGTTAATGTAATATTACACTCGGTCGATGTATCGACTGTTTTGTTTTGCGAACTTGGGTGATTACCGTATGTCTAGAATCTATATTAAGTAGCCTTTATTAAAATTTTATGATCTTAAAAAGAGAAAAGTGTGAAATATGTGATCTTCTCCAAAAAGGGCATGTATGTATGAAAAGATGCACGAGTGTGGAAGAGGCAAAAGAGGTGTGTCCGGATCGTAGCTTGTGGCACTCAATAGCCTCTGCCTACCCCCATGGGATACAGGCGTGCGTGTGTATGTATGTATTAAAATTTTCACCTTCCGTTTTGGCTTGGCTTTTCCGTTACACACTCCACATAAGTGGTCAATAGACTCAATTTTTCCATTTCTGCGTGCATCGAAGCCTTAATCTCAGAGCACGCGCCCATTATCCTAAAATTCGTCTCTCGCTGCGATCCCCCGCTTCGCTTAATGAACGAATAAATAAATTGAGCCCTTCTTGTAAACACACGCTAAGGGCCCCACTGTTAGGATAAGTGGATTTCTGTGTTGTACAGAATCCGTACGGTGAGTACATTTATCTATAAGTGTCTTTGGTTGTATATTAACACCTTAACGAATATTGTAATCCTTTTTAATTAAGATCTACGGTTTAGGCGTTTCCGTGGTTTTTACCTCCCAAGTAGAGTATGGTATGGTAGTATGGTTTCCGGTGGCTCAATTCCCCCTCCCTTTCCCAGTCCCTTTTTCCTCCTCTTCCATTCCCTCTTTTTAGGTTGGCAACGTTCCCATGATTCCTTTTGTGTCTTGGGTGTCTTAGGTTATGAAGATCATTTACCATCAGGTGACCCATCTGCTCGTTTGCCACTACCTGCTATAAAAAATGGTAAAATAAATAAATTTCACGTGGAGTATAAAAATGGTAAAGTAAATAAGTTTCACGTGGAGTATAACTCCATCATCACTTTATTTATTTTAATTTAAAATAATAATATTTTTTTTACCAAAAGTTATTTTTCATCTCTTGTTACTCTTATGAATAATAACAAGAGATGGAAAATACCTTTTTCAATAAATTAGTGATAAAGAGCCTAGCACGCAGGCGGGCATTTTCATTGAAAATTCGTTTTGTATACCAGCCGAATTTTATAGCCAGATAATTTTAATATGAAAACTTATTATTTTGACTATTTATATATTATCAAATCTGTAAAGCAACAAAATTATCTCTCAGATAATAATAATTATCAGGTAATAATCAGTTCTATATCATGTTTAGCATCATATAACTTTAGCATAAATTAATAAATGAAATATGAGCGGTACTAATTCTAAACAGTTGTAATATCTACAAATTCCTAAGTCACGCATACTTTACGGAAAATCTTCCTACAAACTAAATACCTAGAAGCCGAAGACGCATTAATAAAGTTATTAAGATCGTATATCAATAGAAGTTAGACAAGGTATTTGCTTCAAACTAGTTTTCATGAATAAAAAAACGCTTAGTCGCCTACGCGCGCCTTTTCCTCATTCTAAACGGGGGCGCATTAATATTTTGGACATTATTTTGTAACAAAAATATAGTGGAAACTCCTTTCTTAATATTTCACCGTGATTTATGGTCTCGTGCATCGTATTTATGGGGCTGCAAATTACCACGATAACGCCGACAATGTGATGAGTGGCTGTACCTTTACATCTGTGCATAAAGTGCTCCAAGGATGTTTAATTTCGACAAAGTAATTTGTCTTGAAATAATGTGGCACGTGCTGTGGGCACGTATGACATTTTATAATATTTCATCATGACTTCTATAGTAAATAAAAAAATAATTAAATCGTATATTCATTTAATCCCCTGGATTATCTTTAGGCGCGAGCTTATGTATGTAGGTACCGCATTTTAATTCGATTTATTTTTATTACATGTATTTTGAAGTCATAAGTCTTTTTCTTATTTAAAATAAATACTCTCACGTTCACATAAATACTTATAATTATGTATTTGATTTTTTCCACATACTGTTATTTTTGAAAGATATATCTACATATATCCCTTTTATGTACTGTAATTACGGATTTTTGTAAAGCAGTAGATGTTATACACAGTACAGTAAAAAATTAGGAACTTAAGATTATACAACACTCATACATTACAATAGCCAGGCTGTAATGGCGCGTACACACCGGGCGAACGAAGGCGAACGAGAATCATGCCTGTTTCATCCCCACACGAGAGAAAGTTTGTTTGTGTGAACGCAACAGGTATAGATTCGTTCGCCTTCGTTCGGTTCAGTGTGTACCCGCCATAAGAAGAGCATCTGTATCTATTTTCTGTCATGTTAAGTGACTAAGAATATCAAGTTATAGAATACTACGTGTACATATAGAATTTCATTTGGAATATATTTAAAATTTAGCTTATAGGTAGTCAGGAAACCGGTGGTTGCATAACACCAAAATCGTTACTATGCATACTAAACACATAATATGTCAGCCATCTGTTTTCATAAATAACGACATAATGCCAATGATGCGCAGTAACAGACCATCTTAAAATGACAAATGGGTGTACAGAATTTGTCTACTTTAAAATCAAATATTGGTATAATCTATGCCGTCGTCTCTTGGGCTAATGGCAGTGTGTGCTGTGCTGTGGACTGGGAGGTCCTCGGTTCGGTTCCACGGGCAAAGCTCATTTTCTAGTTTAATTTACCTGGGACTGGATCCCCCAGAAGGGGTTGACGTCAGGCATGCTGGTCGTAAAAACTTAGCCAAATCCTTTCTGCGACAAGTGTAATAAAAAGTGTAATGCGCCGACTCCACATTAATGCGGGATAAGAGCAGGTAGAAAGAAATGTATTATATATGCCAGTCTTAACAATTACCAACGTCACCACTGGGTATTATGGGACGATGAGCCCAGTGAAGAGTCACAGCCAACTCTAAGTGTGGATGGTGTTGCTACTATTCATGGGTACTCCGACTACTATAGTCAAAGACTAGACAGGCTGATCGGTCCATAAAAGCGCCCTAAGTTTCGGTCAATTGACCGCAAATCACTATACATAGTGACACAATTTTACTTCTAAACAGCTTGTCTAGTCTGCATAGAAATCTTTGACTGCAGTCGCTATCGCGTATCGCTTACTGTTAGACGATCCCCTCCATTTAAATTGGCATGACATGAATGATTCGTTTTGTGTCTTGAGTGTCTATGGGCGGTGGAGATTCCTTACTAATAATACTGAAACACTTCTCAATTTAAGTGCTACTTACTTTGTTATGCGCCATACACTTCTGTACCCCCAGTGTGAGCTTTGTTTAATACGTCTCGATTTTCGAAATCGATAATCGTTTGCGTTTTCTCCATACATTTAACTAGCAGCGCCACTTTGCGGAAACCACAACGAATTAAAAAATGTATGGACAAACTAAAAACTATCGTCGATTTCGAGAATCGAGACCCGACAAAATAAACTCGTACTAAGGGTACTGATGGATGACCTCAAGTAACATAAGATGATACTAAATATTCGAGTTGCTTTTCAGTATTCGGCATAAGCTCGTCGCGTAAGCATAAGCATCGCTTGCTCGTCTCGTTTTTCGGTTGGAATAAAAACACCCTGTTGTGGTAGTTAATAACCTTGTTGAGAACAATTCAATGCCGATTATCCGATTATGAACGATTAATAAATTACCTACCTAATTACGTACTACTATTCAATAAATAGCTGTGCAAAACATGCCTTTTGCATTGACAAAGAAATTAAATCACTACGCGGTCACGAACAAGTACTTCGGCCAATGGAAGCCATCGCCTTAATGGGGCCGAAAGCTTAGATTACGTAAGGCGTCCAATATAAACAAGGCTTGGTAACTGAGATAACGTGAGCCGGGATATTTAGTCATCTATTTAAAGAAAGAAACACCATTAATTTCGGTCGGAGCATTATTTACTGAGCTAAGTAGGCACGAAACGGGTTCCTTGTACACGATAAATCGAGACGAAAGCCCGGAATAAATCTCTCCAATACACCGATAAGAATCGATGTCTCACGCGACGTATTTATTTATTTCTTTACAGTACATACTGAACCCGGAAGAGTGGGTGTCGACGAACTTGATATTTTAACGCTTTCTCTTTTCAAAAATATATGTGTATTGGAAAATACGGGCTTGGTACTTCACTTAAAAATGTTAACGCTAGTGATGTACAGAACTATCGAATGTCTTGCCGAAGATTTATTCGGTTTTTCGGCGGTGAGTCGTGTAGGCGAAGGTTGCTTGGTTAAATTTTTCCCGATTATTATCTCTTGTATTTACGAGCGTCAAATTTGTTTCGAGATTAATTATGATTAAATTTAACAAAGGCCGTGGGTACATTCAATATACATCAATAATGAACAGTAATTATATTACAGTAATTTATTCAAATACCGCTTCACACGTTATATTTATAGCAAACCTGTTTAGCTCACTGCTACGCCCGAGTAAAGGACTTTAGTTCTAGTATAAAAGAAGCCTATGTTCCAAATACAATCAAGATTAGTAGTATCGGGAAATTCCAGGTTTTCCACTAGATTTATATTTTTCTTATACTTTCATCATTATCATTCATTGCTAAACATAGGCCTCCTCCTTCTCCTCGTAGGAAAGATTTCCTTTAAAATATGAAGTTTTTTAAAAGCTAATGTTTAGTGGGGATTTTATGCGTATTTATGTCCTTGTATAAATGGTCAAATAAAGTTCTTTTCTCTCTTTATTATATCATATTCGGACAACTTTCTGGTTTAGACAGAGGCCAGAGGAGGAATAATTTTGACAATTGAATTCGAACCGAACTTAATTCGTTTCGAAGTGCGTGCTCGTGAAATTTGTATCAAATCACGGATATTAATGTCTTCAGCATGATCAAGTCATTCGTCCTCGAGGCTATGATGTAAGTTGACTAGGGATTAAATATTATTTCAACTATGAGCCACGCCACGAGTAGCCTAGTTTTCATCGGCGTCACATTCTGAGTCTAAAATAACACAGCTTCGCCCTATATTAGTACTGTCATTGGAACCAACTACATCTATTGAGTATGGGCGTTTGTGGCTACGAAAATATCGGCGCGAGGCAATCCCAGTTACGTGTACTGCTCTTAATACACAATCATATATCTTTTAAAGGGTCATGATTTATTTGTTTTGCCGTCTGAATACTCCGCATAATATATGATGTTATTTAAAATATTCGTTCGTTTGAAAGTATGTATAAATAATTTGGTTATTTATTAAAGAATTGTGTTAAAATATAGACGGAAACGTGGGTTTGGGACCTGTATCTAAAGTGGTACAAAACGATTGGCGGAAAAATTTAAGCGCATTAATGTTTGCAGTTTTTTTTTAAATTTAGTTATGAGAGACGAAGTGAGTACTTTTATTTTAATAATTTATTATTTTCACCATTAATTATAATGTTTCAGGACTTATCTTAGTCTATTTTTTTCTTTCCACCTGTGTATTTCCTTCTTTTCACTTTAGTGCGAGGTCGACACAACACACTTTTTAAAGCATTATGCGGTAAGAAATTGGCTTAGTTTTTTACGACCAGCTGCCTGTCAACGTCAACCTTTCTTTGGGGGATCCAGTCCCGAAAATCCACCCGCCCGACCGACTATTTTAGTGCAAAATATCAACATAATAATAATAATGGTGTTTAAACATAACAGTAGCATCTAATAAATCTGTCGTTCCCCAAACATCTAAGCATACCGCAGGTGCTATCACAATAAGTGCGCACTCAAACTGTATCATAACCGAAATGGCGGTCATCGACCCCCGGGCTGGGGAGTGTGTCGGTTGGTCGAGGTCGCCCAACACATTTATCATCCAGATATAGTTAATAAAACGTATAATTTATTACCAAGTGACGTGACTGCGTGCCTCGGACTCCTAGCGGTGGTTTGAGGGAATTGCTTTTATACGCTCTGGAAATACTGGGCCCTATAAGAGTTACAATTTTCATAGCTCTTATTTTCGAAGACGAGTTTCTATGTTAAGCAATTACGGTTTTGAAAACTCATCTCAAATTGGTCTGGATATTGATAGATCAGACAGTTCAGTAGAGTAAGAATAATCTTTGTTTCTGTCTGGCTTTATCCCGGCCTTCTGCTAGGGTCCGCCTTCCTACTTAAATGCTTCCACTGCGCTCGTTTTTGAGCATCCTCCAAAGTGAGGCCATTCGCTCTCATATCTTCGTCCAGAACGTCTAACCAGTGCTTTCAGACCGACTTCTAAAAAGGAGAAGGTCATCAATTCGTCTGTATTTTTTTTAATGTATGTTACGGGATATCTCCGCCAAATGTGGACCGATTTTCAAAAATATTTTTGTGTTCGATAGTTTATTGAAAGGGTGGTCCCATATAAATTTGGTCACAATCGGATTTGAAGTCGTTCCGTTAAGTTTTTAAACTTGTGATTATTACTTTAATAATGCAACATTTAAAATTTTAAATGTTCTGGACATATGTCAAAGCTTAAATGCATTGAAGAATATCTCTTCAGTATCATCTTTTTTACTCATACACATTCATTAATTGGCTCTTGCGGCCAGATTATAAACATAATTAAAATATATCTAATGCACTCTACAAATGCCAATCTTGAAGATTAGTTGAGGTTAGCGCCAACTGAAGGTAACTTTATTTATAATGATCTATCGGCACTCAACGATTCTTCAAAGAAGTCATATTTATATGACGACCTGGATTGTAGCTTGTGGCGCTCAACAGTCTCTGCCTACCCCCATGGGATGTAGGAGTCAGTGTGTATATATGACGACCTGACCTCAAGGATGTATATCAGATAATAGCAAAACTAAAAAACTGTATTGAAGATGCATTTGTGTGCTTAATTTTTTTGAAAGAATATTTTAAAATGCATTGTAAATTCTTTACCATATTAATGACTATCAAGTCGCCTTCTTAGTCTACTGGTAGCATACCTCTATATATGGACTGTGGACCGGGAAGTCATGGGTTCGATTCCCAGGTCGAACAAAGGGAATTTTCGAATATAATTTGCTCGAGACCGGATCCTTCAGAGGGAGTACGTCAGATAGGCAGCCGGTCGTAAAAACTTAGCCAAGTAGCTTCTGCAATATGCTTGAAAAAGTGTGTTGCGCCGACCCCACATTAAGATGGGATAAGGGCAGGTAGAAAGAAAGTAAGATTTAATACTATTAAATCATTTTATTACTTTCTAATGATGTATGATAAAAACCGTTCCAATAGTACCTCTAGATTTATCACACAATTCTACGTTTTTTGATACCAGTAGTATCGCTTATTAAAATGAGCTAATATCTCCCAATTTATTTGTTTATATATTTTTATGTTTAGTCATTTGGCCGTTCGCCATAGTTGCGATGCGTGAGGTGAGATGCAAGGGAGGGAGGGGGGATTGGGCGTTACGAATGGAAATCAATACTAACTGCACACTACTGCATTGCTCCAATATAAATCAGCCCCTCTGCCCGGCACCCTGTCGCTTGACTGCAATTGTCATGCTAATATCGGTTTTAATTTATAGCAGTGGAAGTGCAATTTCCATTGTATCTGACAAGAATAGTCGCGAATCTATTTGTGTTCGTATTCTTAGACATTTCAATGAGTTTCTTTGTTATTAGATGTACGAGTATGATACAAGTAATATTTAGTAGAGTATTATTAATGTTTGAGTGATATAAAATAAAACTATTTATACGGATTATATCACTATTTGTTTTTATTTTTATGTCCGACGTTTATGATAGAATCCGTATAAAAATAGTTTTATAACGTATAATAATATTGGCGTAAACTTAAGAAATCACTTGATATCATGATATTTTAAATTCAAATTTGCGCACGTCTATGTGATACGAAGTATTACGAAGTTACCTACTTTGTCATTATGTAGAACCCGAATCCGCGACCTTTCGTTTCTCAGCCGGTTGTGTCCTATATTTCAATACCATAATGGAATTTGTAGTAGTCAATGTGTCTACCATAATTAGCAGGTGCTAATGACGCTACTATAAGGTATTTTATATAAAAAGTAGTTTTATGACATCGTATTTTACTGTGGCATGTGCACGCGCCTGCATTATCATACAAAGACTAGGACAGTAGTGAGCGGGCAAAAAATGTTGCTTTCAAAGTTTAATTAAGATCGATTTGGAAGTTTTAAGCTACTATTACAGATAACTTGGCACATTGTATTAAGATTTAAAGTTAGTTCTAACATATTAATCACAAGTTTAAAATCTTAACGCATCGACTTCAAAATTTATCCGATTGTGGCCAAATGGGACCACCCTTGAAATAAGCTTTATCGAACACAAAAAGAATCTTGAAAATCGGTCCACATTTAGCGAAGATATCGAGTAACATGACAGCCTCCGTGGCGCAGCGGGCGAGTAGCCGGCTGTGAAGCGAGAGGTCGCGGGTTCGATCCCCGCACCGAGACAAATGTTTGTGTGGCCCACAGATATTTGTTTCGGGTCTGGGTGTTGTGAGACCGAAAGTCTCTCGTAGTTCCTGATACCCACGACACAAGACTCGATCTTAGTGTGGGGTCAGGACTATGTATGTGACTGTTGGGTGTTATTTATTTATTTATTTTAACATACATAAAAAATATATAGACGAATTGATGACTTCTTCTTTTTGGAAGTCGGTCGAAAAAGTGATTCTAAGACATCGTATTTTACTGTGGCATGTGCACGCGCCTGCATTATTATACTCAGACTAGGACAGTAGTGTGATAGTGAATGGGCAAAAATGTTACTTTCAAACTGTTATTAAGATCGATTTGGAAGTGTAGGCCAGTTACTTGAGCATGTGTTTAGATGTATAGTTAGTTCTAACATATAATAATTACAAGTTTAAAAACTTAACGGACCGAATTCAATCCAAATCCAAATTTATCCGATCGTGACCAAAGGGGACCACCCTTGAAATAAGCGCTATCGAACAAAAAAATTACCTTGGAGTCAGTCTACATTTGGCGGAGATATTGAGTAACATACATAAAAAAACGAATTGAGGACCTTCTCCTTTTTTGAAACTCTTGTTAAAACTAGATTAATATGTCTGTATCTTTCCGTGATAGCCAAGCGTATTTCCAGTATACTAAAGCTTGTCTAGTACGCCCTACTTTTGAACTCATAGAATTCGTATATGGTATTAATCCAATAAGGTGATCACGAAAAGTTATTTTTGTGTAAAGAGAGCCACCATTTTGCTGATAGATGTTTTTCTATCAATATATTTGTTGAGACAGATTTATAACCAGTATAAATTGACACCTACTGAGCTCAAGGTTATATACAGTCAACAACTTGATATACATTTAAACATATTAGTACGTATACTTATGCATCTCAAGTTCACAAGTGCGTGGTCGTCCACGGGTATATCAAATAATCTAGCTGGCAATGGTTTATGAAAACCAAACCATGGTAAATATAAAGCCGACTGATCTACGTAGGAGAACAAAAATATTTCAAGATGTTTCTTAAGTTTGGTTTAAGGTTACCAAGAGTATACACCTCCGGGCAGATAAGGAACAAGCTCTGCCCACAGCAAGCATTACTCTCCACTGTCTTATTTATTACGCACTACGTGCTCCAAGCAAGTCGACCCAAACTTTATATACCACCGTTTAATAAAAAGCCAATCAAAATTAATCCGTAATAGTACTTCAATAAGGTACGAATATATTTTCAGGTGTGTAAGTGTAAAGTAGGTACGAAGTACTAATTGATAAAAGTCCTTGTATCTGGCAGTACTGTGATTTAAAAGGTTCCTTGGGAAGCCTCGGATTTATGAGGAGCCAGCGTCATAATTAGAACTGTGAGTTTAGTTACGGTGATACTGTTAAGTAAATGTTAAAGTAACTTACACCTTAGAGATAGTTAAGTAAAATTCGATCGAAAATTATCCCTGTTGCCTTGAAGGATGTATGCGGAAGTTTTTTTATTAAAGGCCCTAATTTGACAGTCTTCGTAGAGCGGCCTGCGAATAGTCGATCGCTGACCGAGAGGTCGAGGGTTTGGTCCCCGGACCGAGACCAGTTTGTGGATACCCACTACAGACGACACGAATTTTACTGCTGAATGATATTTATTTTATTTATTTATATTAAGATGCAAAATACAATTGAGATTATCATGTAAGATTATTATGTACAAATATAATGCGTATAGATTCAAATGATAACTTGCGATTTTTCTAATAGATAATTATAGTCCCGCCTAAAATATACTACATACATACATACATAAGCTCACGCCTGTATCCCCGAAGGGGTAGGCAGAGGCGCACTAGCGAACTAGAACACCCACATTTCGCCGAGCTTAGTTCCGTCCCAGATGTGATAGGGGGCGAGCCTATCGCCATATCGGGCACAAATTCCAGACTCCGGGCTGATATGGAAAAATCCAATATCACTTTGCCCGACCCGGGGATCGAACCCGAGACCTTAGAACCGTAGTCGTACCGAAATACCACCACGCCACCGAGGCAGTCTACTAAAAATCTAAAATATACTAAAAATGGGTAAATTGATCTTGTGATTTCTTATCTGATAGCATAGTTTACATAATTATTCTGTTCAGCATATTTATGATTTGAAAAATTGTGTACATCTAAATTTCTACGCAGTTTAGGCTATTTAAACTACGCATCTCTTTAGAGTTCCATATGGCAAAAACATAACCCTTCGTGTCCGGTTCGACATGTCTGTACCATAGGTCACACAGACATTTTTTCCGTAAATTATTGGCACTTCATAGACGAAATGTTATGGGTACTTAGTGGAATTATTAAATATAAATGTAATACATTTTCTTGGGGTTTTGGCCGTACTGTGACTGAGAAAAGAAAAGTATGTCCCCTTCTAGCTCTTAGGCTGAAATCTATAAAGCGAACTTCGACTAAGTCTGAGTCAAAGAAACGAACTCAGGATTTGGAATTTTTAAATCGAACTTCGACTTAGTCCGAGTCATTTTTTGCAAGAAAAACAGACTAACAGAGAGACTTAGCAAAGATTCTCTTGTAAAAATGACTCGGACTAAGTCAAAGTTCGATTTAATCATTCAAAATCCTCTTTGAGTTTGTTTCTTTGATTTAGACTTAGTTTTAAGTTCGCTCTATAGATATCCTTAAACTATATATGAGGTTGTTAGTAGGTATATTAGTTAAAGTGTTCAATACATTAAAAAAAGATGGGAATAATATGTGTTAATAGTTCGGGAAAATGAGATTAAGTAATATTAATTAACTTGGAATTTTAACCTGTAACGCTAATTCACTACAGCGGCCTGAGCAGGAAAATTTCTGACAACCGTAAATGTATTCGAACGCGATGCGCGTCTTTGAAATTTGTATGAAATATTAACCAAACGTCATCAGTGCGCAGCGAACTCGAATACATTTACATTAGTTTTTCGTGCTCGGGCTACAGAACCCTTCACTGTGCATAGTCGGACATACCTTTAAATTGATTTTTATCTTTGATTCACGACTCTTTTCTTAGAATAATGAAAAACGCGGTCCATCTGAAGAAGTTTTATTTCTCTAGTTTCTGTCTGCTTCGCAATAATTCTGCAAACATCAAGACAGGCAGCATTCAGCTTATAATTTATCGTTAAAGCGGCGGCCATATTATAAAATTCATGCAAATTAGTCAAATCCGATGCCAAAGCAATTATCGAACCTTTGGTCCATGGGTTATAAATCGAAAAATGTTTAATGTTAGCAACAAGTTAAGAAATAAAACTTGCGATGCCGGTTTTGGTAGTTCTTTCATCTCTTTCGTGTAAGTTCGAATATGGTATGCGTGAGTGAGATGCAAGACAAGATGAATTGTCCATTTGAAAACCAGTTTATCATCGGGCCAAACTCGTTGTTTTTTGCGACGTTGTAGGCGTCGATGGTTGCGCTTATTGTATTCGGTTTCTGAGGGTTTATATCTACCTACACTGTACACACCTACAGTTATAATATTGGTTTTTGTCACTATATTATTTTACTGTTTTGTTTGTTCGTGTTTTGTGACATTACTAATTCAAACTCATTTTGATGGAGTTTTCGTTACGATATAGGTTAAAGTATAAAAAAATAACCCTTCTTCCAAGGCACTTGGATAAAAACAAGCAGTGGCCCGAGCAAGAACATTTTTGACAATCACATTCATATCTAGCTCAATGCGCGTCTAATACATTTGTATGAAATATTAACCAACTTAAAAAATATTCCTCTTAGGGAAATGCAATGAATTATTATTATTATTACTTTTTGCAGATGCAATTGCTTCAAAATATTTTGTTTTCAAATTGTATGAAAATTTTATTGTATGAAGTTGTTTTGTATTGATGCGGCCTTGTAAAAAACAGATTTATTTTCTTGCTTTCGTCGTACGATAAAATCTCTATCTACGTACACTGAAATAATCTCAAAAATATCTTAGTAAACACTAAATCTTAACTTAATCCAAAGTTTTGATTGCAACCAGGGCTTTTTAAACAACCGACTGGTTTAAGCCGCAGTTAATTTTAAAAAGTTTCGTAAGAGTAATGCCGCCGGGACGTGCCAGGCCGGCTGCCGTTCAATAAAGCAGGCGCCTGGTGCAATTTACAATCTTTCAAAACTTAGCCCTCACTCTAGGGATAGAAAAACTACGTGAAACACGTGCCGATTGATTTAGAGGTAATTTACGTGATGTGTACTTTTGTGCTATAGAAAAACCTGAACATCTACAAATACATTATACTTATTACTAACAAAATAAATACATATTTTCATACTGATTTCTTAAGTTGACGCGAATGTTATACATTGAAATAAAACTATTTTTACGGATTCTATCACGATTTGTTTAAATGTTTATACCCGACGTTTCGAAGGCTTTGCAGTCTTCGTGGTCAAGGGTCGGACTGAGTCGAAAGCCTGTGAAACGTCGGGCATAAAAATTATTATTTAGCTGCACAACTTACAAAATAAGCAGTTTTGTGACTCGATAGTAGGTAAGCCTCATGTATTATTGATGAATATTCTTAATTTTATTCTAATTATCATAAATGCCTATTTTTTAATTGTTGCATATTGCGTTTGACTAGTGAGTAGCAAGTACGACACGATTAATCGTGAATCGTAATACTTTTTAGGAATGACTTCTAGTCTTTGTTAGCGGTCCATACCGAGTACTAATTAATAATATTAATTAATAAACGCCTACATATCCATTGCCATTGTAAAAACGAGGAAACAATAAGTTAGATTTTTTTTACCTATACAAATTAAATTTTTAATTAGCCTTAAGTATTTCATTACGTAGTAGGTGGGTAGATACTTGTAAATATATATTCTGTACTAATAAGTAGGTTAAATTTGTATTTTACTATTTAGACTATGAAACTTTAGTAGGTACCTATATTTGTCTATGCGAAAGGCGGCGGTAAAAATTGTATGGGTAAAGTTAAACCCAACTTTAACTTAACTAAGTTTAAAGTTAAGTTCGACTTTTTCACTTCCAAAATACTACTTCTCGTTTCAGGAATTTTGCTACGAAAAAAGCACCATAAACAGACTGCATGCTTGCGTAAATTACAATATAAAATGCACAGATGTGAAAAATACATAAATATGGATACACACTATGTTTTAGTAGCCACTATACTTTATAATTTGAACATGGCTCTTGCCACCTGCGTAGAGATCATAAACTTTTTTAATTAACACAAGCTTCTTCCCGCGACTTTTCTCGCAAGTTTTAATCCGTCGTAACATTCATAGGTAATATACTACACTTTAAAAATCTAATCCGATTTTGATTAGCTTTCGAAGGTGCACAAATCATAATTTACTTTAGATTCTAGAACATTAAATAAAATGTATACTTATCTGTTGTCCGTAGTTATAAAAATACAGAAATAGGAAAGATAAAACGTACAAATAGACAAAAAGGTTATACAGATACTTTTAACAAAGTTAATTTATTTTTAATATTCAACATTTATAAAGTATAATTTCGATAGTAGGTATAGACTATAAATTTTAAGTAGCTTTCCAATCATTGTCTCAAAAAATACATTGTTAAAATATTCAGACAATGTCTTGTTACATAATGATTTCTTAGGTTTACGCGAATATTATTCATTGAAATGAAACTAGTTTTTACAGATTCTATCGCGATTTGTTTAAAAAAAACAAACAAATCGCGATGAAATCCGTAAAAACTAGTTTTATTTATCGAGTTTTTGTTCCATCTTTGTGATTAAATGTGTTTGTTTTTTGATAATAATAATAAATAAAAAAAATCTATGTCTTGTTACGTCAATATATCGCAACAATGTTTAGATATATTTTATTATTCTTAGACACAATGGACAGTATGGACGGTCTTTCGCTAAGTAAGGAGGCGGATGAGAGATAACGCGGGTGCAGTACGATTTATCGATAAATCATTGAGATACCAACATGGTCCGCGCGGCCAAGTACGGCCCGAAGCAATTATGAGCACATGCCTTTTGTAAGGTGATTAAATGCCCATACGCATGTGAATTGATGTATTAACGTGTAATTATTGACGCAGCCAGGATTGAAATTGTATTGGCACATATAAATATGAAGATTAATCCATTTATTATGTACATATTTTTACCTTGAGTATTGTTTATTTAATGAAAGTTCTTGAGAGGTTTTGTAAAAATATAATTATTTTGGGTCTGCCTTGGTCAATAGGTAGTACTTATGAAGTTCGATTGCCTTTTCTACCTCCCTTATCCCACTCAATGTGGGGTCCACTCAACACACTTTTTAAGCATTCAGCAGGTAACATCGACCCCCTCTGTGGGATGAAGTTCATCGACTATATTGTATTTAACGGCATCTTAGTCCTCAGTTTAGCACCCATCATATTTCAGTCATTACATTCATGACATTTGATTAATGTTTAATACAGAAGTTACCTAGGTTAGATAATAAAGCACGGACGTAAAAAAAGAGGACGTAGCGCTAGGAACATTGAAAGTGAAGCAGGGTTCTCTGCTGATCCGATATATCGACACGTAATGGCGGCATCAGACTATTAGGCTGAGATATCTATAGAGCGAACTTCGACTAAGTCTAAGTCAAAGAAACGAACTCAGTGAGGATTTTGACTTAGTCCGAGTCATTTTTTACAAGAAAATTTTTGCTTGGTCTGTCTGTTAGTCTGTTTTTCTTAGTCAAAGTTCGATTTAACAATTCCAAATCCTCACTGAGTTCGTTACTTTGCCTTAGACTTAGTCGATGTTCGCTCTATTGGTCTCAGCCATAGAGTGTGTGTAGGGTACTTTTATAGAGGCGCGTTTGTGTGTGACTAATCTGTGGCGTCCTATTTTTTAATACGTCCTTGTAATAAAGCTTTCTTAGTATTCTCAATAATCACGTGTAACAAATGTTCGAAATAAATTCACAACAAACATACAGATAAAAAACATATTTGTATTAGCGTATCACTATCGCGAAGACTAAATCGTAGGGCTCAGCCGATCGGCATTTCTCTTTCATTTCTTTTGAAGGCCCGCTTGGTTCAACTTTATCTCGGTTAACGGGAAACCGGTACGCTCCTTGTAAAGTTTTTAACTGTGAACCGTTAAATATGCGACGGGAGTGTTACTATGTCGATTTAATTTGCATTTGTTTTTAGTTAAACAGCATTTGTAGAAGTTTAGTTAGTTTGCATTGAAATATATAGGATGACGATAATAGTGTCCAACAGTTCGATATGGAAATTTTTGGGGGTGGCCTATGTTCAGGGGCTCAAGCACGAATATTTTTGAAAATGGAATTCGTACCGAGCTCGCTGCAAACTAATGACATTCGATTAATATTTGATGACAGCCTCCGTGGCGCAGCGGGCGAGTAGCCGGCTGTGAAGCGAGGGGCTGCGGGTTCGATTCCCGCATTGAGACAAATTTTTGTGTGGCCCACAGATATTTGTTTCAAGTCTGGGTGTTGTGGGACTGAAAGTCTCTCATAGTTTCACCCACGATACAGGTTATACCTAGTGTGGGGTCAGGACTAGATGTGTGACTGTTGGGTGTATTTATTTATTTATTATTATTATTATTTCATACAAATTTCATAGACGCGTCTCGAGATCGATAAGAATTCGATTGTCAAATATATTCCTGTTAGGACCGCAGAAGTGGACGTCCTATGATGACTGATTATGATCAACATACCTACAAAAATCAATACACTGGACTAAATTTGTACTATCAATTACTAGTTATTTACAGAAAAATAAAGCATAAGATATAAGTATCAAGAATTCCAAATTCTATAAAATGACATTGTTGCATTGCGTACTTCGTGGCCGCAGATGATGTATTATTTCGAAAGTTTCATACATGCCCGATAAGGTTACATTGGCGGAGTATGGTGGGTCATCATCGGCGGTAGTTATAGCCTTACACCGGCAATAAAAGGTTAACGACGATTTGATTGACCGTGGCCTGTAAGAAATTTATGGTTATTTATGGGCCGCCGCGGTCGACTGGACCCCAGCGTTAATTCGGTAAGCGAGCCTTGATTGATTTGACGTAATTATATCGGAATGTTTAATTAAATTTTCTACTTCTTCAGTTATATTGCCATGAGCGAATTGTAAATTAATCACCTACTTAAAATTGCTTAACGAAGTATAAGTTGTATCACATTTTATGTTTAGCATAGGAATATCAGCCGTTGAACTGATTAAAAAAAACATTGATTACTTTATAGTACCTTTATAGTAACCTATACATGGAAAATCAAGACGAAAATTCATAATTTTTGTTGACACAAACATGTAAATTTTATTACATAAGCTCACGCCTGTATCCCCGAAGGGGTAGGCAGAGGTGCACTAGCGAACTAGAACACTCACATTTCGCCGAGCTTAGTTCCGTCCCAGATGTGATAGGGGGCGAGCCATATCGGGCACAAATTCCAGACTCCGGGCTAATATGGAAAAATTCAATATCATTTTGCCCGACCCGGGAATCGAACCCGAGACCTCACAACCGTAGTCGTACCAAAATACCACTACGCCACCGAGGCAGTCAATTATAGATAATTGTTTTTCAAATTATAAAAATAAAAGCCTCCTGAGTTTAATATCGTAATAGTAAAAAAAACGATACATAAAACCGCAGCTAAGTTTTCGAGAATATCACAAATTGAAATATTAATTGGCTATTTAAATCAACCCAGCCGCAATTAAATCGTTGTTCAAACTTGGTAATTAGCCTCGGTCGGTGTATGATTGCGAATAACTCACTATTAATTGATTAAAATAACTAACACGTTCGCAACTACACAAGCTGTCACGACGTATCTGAAATGTTTTAAGCATTTAATTGAGCAACGTGAGTTAATTATATTGAAATATGTGTTTCTATAAATATTTCGTGATTGTTTCGTTCACCAGTTGTGTATTACAGATTGATGCTTATTAATCTAGTTTTCAAAAGATTTAGGTACGTAAAAACTAGATCCATGATTCAATTCGTAATACAGGCCTTATTCAAGTAGGTAATAGGTAAATATAGTTAAAAGTAAATCTCTAAATCTTCTCATATTCAAATTAGCAATCCTTCAAAGGCAAAAGGGAAAACCACTTCCAGATCCGTGATTGCGTTAAGAACACGTTGACAATCTTCAAGACAAACATATTGGCCAGCATGATTCATAGCTATTCTTCGAAGAGCTATGGTCGACTAAAAATAAGGAAGATACATCATAGCTCACACCAAGCTCACACCTGTATCCTCTAAGGGGTAGGCACAGTAGCTAGGCAGGTACACTAGCTAACTAGAACACCCACATTTCGTCGAGCTTAGTTCCGTCCAGGATGTGATCCGGGGCGAGGAACAAGGAAGGTATTGGCTCTTAAAGCCGAATCCTATCTGCAACATGTCGAAAAATGTGTTGCGCCGATCCCACTTAATGTGGGATAAGGGCAGGTGGAGAAAGATATAATACGGTCATTCCAGCTGAGCTTGTGATAATGATAGGATCAAGTAAATTTAGGTTTACGTGGGTTTACTTAGGATTATCAAAGATATTTGGGTATACGAGTAATTACAGTAAATTTTAATTGAGGTTCTTAAACTTATGTCATGCGATAGTACGAGTACCTACATATTATATATACAAGTTCTGCTGACTAGTTATGAAATAAATTAATGAATTAATTAATGGATATTAAAGATCTTTCAATATCAGCCCGGAGTCTGTAATTTGTGCCCGATATTGCGTTAGGCTCGCCCCTTATCACACCTAGGACGGAACTAAGCTTGGCGAAACGTGGGTGTTCGTTAGTTCGCTAGTGCGCCTCTGCCTTCCCTTTCAGGGATACAGGCGTCAGCTTATGTTTTTATGTGAATGTTTTGTAAATGAAATGGACAAAAAATATTAAAACTATGCGTAAAATTAAATACCCCGTATGTTTTATTTGTCGTAGGTTAAAATTAGACTTCCGACCACAGTTTCACGCGTCAGTGGAACAGGGTCAATGCCACCACGTGTGTTTGTTTTACGTGGTTTGTACAGACTAGGTACTATACCCGGGAGTCACTGGAAATTGGGCTGATACTGACGCAAGGTTGTGACTCCTGACGTAACAAGGTGGGCTGATGGTAGGTACTGGCATTGTTAGACACGACTAGCTGACGAGAATATACGCATGAGGCGATTATTTGACGCATAACGCGATTATTTGACGCATGACGCGAGCATTTGACGCATGACGCGAGCATTTGACGCCTGACGCAAATATCGGAAATATGTTCTATTATCATTGTATGTAATATCACACCTATTTCTCATAAGGGTAGTTATGAATTTCTACTTTACGAGATAGTAATTACTTTAATTGCCTTCATCAATCTACATACATACATAGATTCACGCCTTTTTACCATAGGGGTTGGCAGAGACAACGGATTTCGACTTGTTACCATCTATAGTCCTCTTTCGCCTCATTCAATGTAATTACATTCTTCATGCATGCACGTCGCTTAAGGGTACTTTTAAGTTGACCTTTCTCAAGTATATACATATATCTGTCTTGGTCAGAGAAAGTTCAATGAGGTCTTCCCGTTCCAACTGTACCATATTCATAAATCTCTATGCATTATTTTTTTTAAACCAACCACATCCATGGGCTCATAACCCTATGACTTTACGCTGACTGCACACTGTCTGATGCCTACCAACTAATGCCGCATACATATGTATACTCAAATGCGTCTTGTTGGATCAACTGTACTCTGTACGAATGTTGGTTTATAGGAAAATTATTCATGGCCGTCATGGCAACGCGAAAGCCTCTCCACATGACGCCCGGATAAGCTGGATGAATACATTTAAATAGTAAACGCGACACTACAGTGGATTTAGTGCGTGTGAAGGCCGTGGTCACATGGGTACGTTAGTTTTTAAATATTTATATTCGGATATTCAAATAGCAGTTATATTGCTATTAGCTATTCCCTGTTGGTACGCCCGCGTGGGAGAAAGAAACACAATAAAGCATTAATAATACTTTTAGTTCAGCAACCCAGCAGGAAAATTTTCGACAATCGAATTCGTATTTAGCTCGATGCTCTATGGCATTTTTATGAAATATTAACCATACGTCATCAGTACGCAACGAGCTTGAGACGAATTTAGGCCGCTGATAATTCAATGAAGCATCAGCATATTATTAGTTTCTCTATATGTGGTTTGATGTCAGGCAAACAGTCGGTCATAAGAACAACCCCGAATCCTTTCTGCAACAAACTTAAAAAGTATGTTGCACGGACCCCACACTGAGTTACGAGCAGGTGGAAAGAAAAAATATTGTATTTTATAGTTTTTAACAACGAAGTGTCATGACCAACAGAACACAGACAAAATCAGAGACAATTAAAAAAAGGTCAAGTGGTAGAGCCACGATGTTTTCAAGCTAATTTTCTAATTTAATTTGCCTGGAACTGGATCCCTCATAGGGGGTTAGCGTCAGCCAGGCAGCCGGTCGCAAAAACTAAACCAAATACTCTCTGCAACATGATTGAAAAAGTGCATTGCGCCGATCCCACATTAAGGTGGGATAAGGGCAGGTAGAAAGAAAGGAAGAGCCACGATGTAGACAGTAATATCTACAGCACGAATGACTCGACCAGTTTAATACTACTGCCTAACAGAAAACCGACCTAAAGTGGCAGCCCGCTGTTGCGTTCTATTCGACGTTTGATGAGTGAGATTTCCGGTGGCCTAATTCCCTCCTCCATTTCCCAATACCTATTCCTCTCCTTTTCACACATACTGTGTCTTGGGTGTCTATGGGCGGTTGAAATCACTTACCATGAGGTGACCCACCTGCTCGTTTGCCAGTCACTGCTATAAAAAACTTCACGAAACCGCACCTCATTATCATCCAACATATCAACCGAGAACTAACTCGTTATAGAAATTGTCATAGAAGCGTACATAAAGCCTATAACTCACGATCATAACTCGCTTCTGATATAAATATGGCGCTGAGTCTGAGACATGGTTTAGAGTCGGTTCGCTCGTAAGTCTCGACACAAAGGGTTTGTTAGGAGGAGTTATGACGGACTGCTTTCGTATTTGCCCACGCGCATGAATAGGATGCCTCGGTTGGCTGGACATCTTGGTTATTTACTTCCAAGTGTAGCTAGATTAAAAGTAAAATATTTAGGTGCAAATAGATATCGGCGCAAAATAGTAAGCTTATTTAAAAAGCCGTTGTTATTTCACGTTATTAATTTATTTTACAATTGTTAAACTGCTGAAACCTTAAAAGATTCTAAAAAGTTAAAATAATCGTTATAATTATTTCTTTGCCATTCGATATTCGGTATCGAGTAGGTAGTTGCAAATATTACACCCTATAAAAGGAGTGTTCAGAGCAGATTCGACACAGTCGTGCTCCGGCACTCGGACTGTCCACATCCCTGACTAGACGGTGCTCTTAAGCACCGTTAATAAAGGGAGTTAGTGAATGTCAGTGTTCACAGTTGATAAATAAGATGAGTAATCATCTTATTGTCAAAAATGACGTCAGCCATGCTGACGTCAACGTTTTTTAAAAAATAACGCGAGCGTTGGCCATCCGACATAGAGGCAGACCGGGAGATCTTGGGTTCGATTTCCAGGTCGAGCAAAAAAGATTTTCTTTCAAGATTTGCGCTGGACTGGATCCGAAGGAGGTTGACGGCAAGCAGTCAGCCGCTCGTAAAACTTAAACCAAATCCTTTCTGCACCAATCTTGAGAAAATGTGTTAAAGTATGTGGGTCGGCCCCCAACATTAAAGCTGGAAAATGGGCAGGTAGAAACTAGAAACAGGGGTGAGTTTTAGCCAATGGAAAATACACTTAATTTTTCCGGAGAAATTTTGATTGGAAGTTGCGTATAATTGCGTTCGAAAACTTTGATGCTTTGATGTTCACGGACGTAAAAAAAAAGATGAACGAAGCGCTAGGAACATTGAAAGTGAAGCAGGGTTTTCGGCCCATTCGATCTATCGACACGTAATGGCATGTGTGCATTGGGCACTTTTGTGCAGCCGCGTTTGTGTGCGTGGCTTCTCTGTGGCGTCCGTTTAACTATAGGCGATGGTGTCTTTCTTTTTCTTTACGTCCATGCTAGGGTTATAACTAAAAATACTACCTTGACCTCAAAATGTAAATAAATGAGTATGGGAATTCTTAAACCCCTAATCGCATAAGCGTTATTGAACTCATAAATTATTGAAAATAGGTTAATTAATTTGTTAATACCGGCAGTAGAATTAGATAGGTTGACCTTAATGTGGCAACCAAGGACACTAAGGGCGAGTTGCACCACTATTACTAACCTACAGTTAGCCCTAACCTCAAGTTAAATTGAAATAAAAATATATGAAGGACATGTAATTCACTATATGTAATTAATTAAATGTCATCATATATTATCTGTAATTACATGTAGTACATTACATGTAATGGATTACATGTCCTTCATATATTTCTTTTTCAATTTAACTTGAGGTTAGGACTAACGGTAGGTTAGTAATAGTGGTGCAAGTCGCCCTAAGCATGACAACGAGACTAACTTATATCAACAACCGAATTTTTACACAGCACTTACGTATTTTATTATGTTCTGTAAATATAACATAAAATAAGTTCACGCCTGTATTCCTGAAGAGGTAGGCAGAGGCGCCCTAGCGAACTAGAATACCCACATTTTGCTGAGCTTAGTTCCGAACCAGATGTGATAGGGGGCGAGCCTATCGCCATATCTGGCGGTTTCGAACCCGAGACCTCAGGACGGTGGTCGTACCGATGTACAACCACGCCACCGAGGCTGTCAACATTCAGTAAATATATAAGAAACAATATGAATATAGGTCTCGGGTTCGATCCACGGGTCGGGGAAAGTCATAATACGTTTATATCTATATCTGTCAGTTGGGAATTTGTGCCTGACATGGTGATATGATGCTCCCCGTCATCACATCATAAGACTGAAATTTACTTGGCGAAAAGTATATACCCTTTCCGGGATAAGATGTGTATTAATAAATACTTATGCCAAGAGACAGGCCATTAATCCAACATTACGTCCATCATAATAAAGACCGCATAATGCTTATATTTTATAACAAAACAATGAACATGAATATTACATAAATACTCAGAACAATGTTTACTGAATAACTTCCTTTCCTGCTTTAAATTCAGGTACAATTATATTCCAACCATTCTCGTACAGAAACTCTGGTATAAAATATCAAAGCACGTATTTCCAGACCGAACAACTTCACTTGGAGGGAAATATAACATTGCGTTGGAATTGGCGATGATTTTTAAATTGCTCTGTTAAATGATTAATTCACACACTTAAGACTTGAAAGGCTACCCAAATAGCAGTGGAATTCT
The DNA here is from genome assembly GCA_036417725.1 of Clanis bilineata. NCBI lineage: Eukaryota > Metazoa > Arthropoda > Insecta > Lepidoptera > Sphingidae > Clanis > Clanis bilineata. The sequence goes on from CM071142.1 coordinate 6,805,265, forward strand.
TCCAGTTAGGGTCATGGATAACAGACATACACACACACACACACACACACACACACTCTTACCGTATTTAATTGATTTTGTTATTAATATGGCGAAAAGTTTCTATTTGATTCATTGCTCTATTCGTTATCTGATAAGACAGTAACATACATAATATACATAAGCTCACGCCTGTATCCCCGAAGGTGTAGGCAGAGGCGGACTAGCGTCACATTTCGCAGTTTATTTTTGTCAGAGAAGTGACAGGGGCCGCGTCTATCGCTTTATCGGGCACAAATTCCAGACTCAAGGCTGATATTGAAATGAAAATAACCATATAAAAAGTTTGTTTATCTGTCGTCAGTTCACCACTAATATTCTTGTACTACACTGTTCAAGTTTCAGGTATAATGTAGTTACATTGCGTTGCTCGGGTAAATGAAAGTATAGGCATTTCATTGAAGCGTATTATGTCGTATTCTCAAAGATTCTTGCTGTATGACGAAGGAAACTTCATGTAAATCGCAGAATTGAGGAACGTACCGAATGGAAACCAAATATGACGTAAAGTGTTGTGTTTGTGGAATTCGACTGCTTGTTTCAATTTAAATAAGCAATACTGGGAGGTTAGCATCACGTCTTATAGCAGTATTATTATAGTCTTGCTTGTACTGATTCCCGTACAAAATAATCACAAGTTTAAAAACTTAACGGACCGACTTTAAATCCGATCGTCACCAAATTTATATGGGACCACTCTTGAAATAAGCTCTATCGAATACAAAAAGAATTTTGAAAATCGGTCCACATTTGGCGGAGATATCGCGTAACATAAATAAAAAAGCTCCAGACGAATTGAGGACCTTCTCCTTTTTGGAAGTCGGTCGAAAAAAACAAAGTAAGATTATAATAATACTGCTATAAGACGTGATGGTAACCCCCCTGAAGTCTGATACCACAGTATAGAATAAAGCCAAGCCGCGAATATACTTAGAAAGAAAAGAACGAGACAGGTAGTAACTACATGTCCCCAAGACAGAAATAAAGAACCAAAGAATCATCAAAGGGTTACCATGTGGTGTGGGCGCATGCGGTTTACTTTGTATTGGGCGTGTTTCAATCTAACCCTCATTTGGCACGCCAGCCCACACTCAATTGATGCCATTAGCCAAATGAATCATCGCTTTTGGCACTTCCAACTCAGTACACGTGCTGTTATAACTAATTTATGCATAATGTGACATTTAAGTGCATTTACAATGTTTAAAATGCATTGAGTGCGAAAGTTCCAAGTTAACGTCAAATTAGTAGTCAATTATTGGCACATTTATTGATCCTTTTCTTAATGCTGCATGCTTATGAAAGATTTATTGATAACAAGAAATAATTGTATAACTTGTATGGACAAGACCATCGGGTCTCGAAAGTTTTCTTACCATAAAATACAAAACGTGATTCATCCCTTTGTTAGTTTCCTTGATGTTTATTTGTTAGTGTTTAATTTACCTACATCAAGACATGCATTTATTTTATATTTGTATTGAAATCATTATGCAAACCCGTGTCTTCTTTTACGCGAAATTGATACAGAGTATATTGCGAATAAAAAATACCTTAAAGTTGAAAAAATAATAAAATGAAATAACAGTCTAACGCCCGAATGGTCAAACGCTATTCAACTTTAACGGCTTCTTACATTGATTTTCACCATACAATTTTGACAGATAAGGCAGCCTTAAACTTTGAGGCAACTTTAAGTGTACGAATATTCGGCGGTAATACAATCATCAGCGTTTATTGACCATTTTCTGCAAACAGTTCAGTTCAGGTCTCAATCAGCAGTTTGTTTGGTTAGATGCAGAGAATATTCTGTAATTAACATCTGAGAATGCTTTGATGCTGGCACCTTAAACGCTCATGAATGTATGACGCTCATGCGTTCAACATGCCCTAGTGAGATAATGACGCGATTTAAAAGCGCCAGCGAATATCTTGAAGACCGTCATTATTGGTCATTATGTCAGGTTGAACAGATTTTGAATGTAATTATGTTACTGAACTTACTGGTTGGTATAACGGATTATTTTGTTTGTGCTAGAGAGCAACAACGCATTTTTTAGAGAATTTTAATAGATATTAGAGTAAAATTATCATTTGTGCCGCTGACGGGTTTATTTTTGGAGTATTTTAATTCGGATAAAATAATAATGTTATTTTTAAAACATTGTCCGAATTAATTACGTTTAATACATGATCGATAATGTAGTAACCATTATACCGAAACATTAACTGATAATTTGACTCATATTGACTAATTTTATTTGCACAACTGACCAGATTCATCTCGTGTATGACATCGAACAACTGGAATGACAACTGATGAATAATCTGTATTAAAATTGCTCAATGGTCCATGTGCTACTTAAGGCGTTTCTCCTGCACTCCTTTTTGTAGACAAAAACACATACGCAAAACATGGTATAGCTACACATTTTTGTCTATGGTCCATTGTTCCATGAGCCGGAGACAGCGAAAAGACTTCTTATGTGTAGGTGTTTTAGTTTTTTTTTATAGCAGAGATTGGCAAACGAGCAGATGGTTCACCTGATGGTAAGTGATCTCCACCGCCCATAGATACCCAAGACACAAAAAGAATCATGAGTGCGTTGCCAACCTAAATGGAGGGAATAGAAGGGGAGGAAAAAGGTATTGGGAAAGGGAGTGGGGAAATGGGCCACCGGAAATCTCACTCACCGAACGAAACGCGACAGCAAGCTGCCACTTTAAGTCGGTTTTCTGTGAGACAGTGGTAGCTAACCGGTCGAGCCGGCTCATTTGTGCTATAGACGCTACTGTCTACAGCGTGGTTCTACCACTCAAAAAGTGTTTAGTGTTTTGTATCGAAAAATATATGTGCAGGAGACACGGCATTACAAACTTAAGCACAGCTTACCAACTTGTCGGTCGATTGGCGTTAAGATACTCTCCTGGATGCTTCGCTATCCACGCTTGACGCTCTAGTATTAGCCCGTGTATAGTCTTGCAAATGAAACTCGTGGAATTTATATGAGCTGAGTGCGGGCACGTGTTTCGCGTATATTTTCTCGCTTCCTCGCTACTGCGTGTACGCGTGCCAGTTAGAAACATTAGAATTTGTCTATGTCGTGCAATGAATATGCTCTCCGTTCCTCAACTAACTTTTATTTGAATTTAATTTTTAAATACCTACCGCAGTTATGTAAAGTCTACCTTACAAATTTATCCTTTCGCCAGCAATATTAAAACAATTTTAAGTTGCTCACTTTATTAGTGAGTATTTTTTTTAAGTAATTATAGTAAATAATATAAAATAATCAGTCTAGTTCAAGTTCAATGATTACAATAATAATAAATGTGCAAAATGTTATAAAACTTCAAAGCAGATCCGACGTTATTATTTTAAAATTACATTATGCATGATGCTTATTAATTAAGCAAAATTTAAAACAAGTCTCTTTAAGATAAGAAGATTTTTGTCGTTAGACACATAAATAATTCTACATGATACGATTATTTTTATTCTTTTAAATTGAAAACATATAAGACATACCTAGCTAATTTATTGTCTAAAAACAATATGTCTGCAAACTATGTATATATCAAGTCTCAAAACTCCAAAACTATGAAGGACAGATTTCCAAAACTTCGTTGTGGTAAAACTTTCAGGACATCCGCAATAACTTACAACTTAGTTTGGGTACCACCCGAATTCCTTCAACTGGCGACAAAACACTGATTTACTGTGTCGACAAAGAGAATACAGCTTAATATAAAATGTATGTGTGGTAAGACACGGTGTTGATAGTTGGAAAACAGTGATTGGTCGCACCGGCCAGCATAAACAACTGGGTGTTCCAAACTTATTTGCATTTACACGGGCCGAGTAATTGTGCTGCGCTTTGGGGAGAACTTTAATTAAACTTAAGAGTCTTAAACTTAGTAGATATAGACGGTGAAGCACCTCATAAGAAAAGTTTTGTGAATTACCTAGGATGATACCGTATAGGTAGCCAACTAAGGTTTGGATAGGGTCAAAGGCGGCGAGATTTGGATTCAGTCCTATTCTATAAATAAAACAAGATATAGATGTTCTCTAGAAGCAGCGATAGCTCAGTTGGGAATGGTACGGACTGCCGAGACAAGTGTCGGAGGTTCGAGACCAACCCCAAAATGGAGCATACACCTCTGACTTTTCTATGTTAAGTGTATTTTCATTGTGAAATATCGCTTGCTATAACGGTGAAGGAAAACATCGTGAGGAAACCTGCATACCTGAGAATTTCTTCACAGGAATTACGAAGGTATGTGAAGTCTACCAACCCGTATTAGGCTAGCGTGTTAGACTAAGGCCTAACCCCTCTCATTAGTAGAGGAGGCCCGTGCCCAGCAGTGGGACAGTAATATTACAGGGCTAATATTATTATAGATGTTCTTAAAAAAGAAAACCAACGATCTGTGCAGAAGGAGGTATTGCTATTTTGTTGGTCTTTAAATTAACAAATGATGTCATTACAGTTCACCAAATAGACAGAAAAGAAACAGAAACAAATAAGATAAATGCCAAAATTAGGTAGTATTCTTGCAAAAAGTAATGTTAAAAACAATATAATTATGTTTTAGTTAAAATTAAAGGTAAAATTCATTATTTGAGGCAAACAATCCGTGATTTTATGGTTGATTTAAACAATTCTACTTGAGAAATTACGAATAGAGATTTTATTATTAAATAAATCCGCTATAGCTCTTTACTATAGCATAAGGTCTAAAACTAAAGTTTCAGAGATTGGTTTTGTTTAGAATAAACCGCACAGATTTACTTCCCGCTTTTAAATATAGCTGTAGTAGAAAATAACGCTTTTAACATGCACATTTTACATCTATTTATAATCACAGCACTAAAGTCGTAGTGTAATATAACAGGTTGAGCAGGTGAAAAGAGATTTGTTAAAATTTATACATAGTTTATAACAGAGAAATCTCAAATAAAGATTGAGTTCGTAATTGCTAACAACACTTTCGAATCAGCTGTGAAATCCATCAAACGATTTGTTATGGTTGTATATTAATAAATACTGGTCGGTAACACTGTCGATAATTGGAAATCGATTATATCTACCACATATTCTATCAGCAGCTGAGATTGCTGTAAAGGCGGTTTTACACAGAGGTAGAAGTATTATTGATTATTTAAATATGATTAATTATAAGGTTATCCGTGTTATAAAACTCTACTAATGCTTTTTATTTAAATCAGATCGAATGAAAACTGGCCTGGTTTATGTTGATGAAATTCTTATTTTTTTATTTTAATTTGAGAGTACTTAAATCACAAAAGTCCGAGTCGCTGCGAATCGCAACACGTGAAAAAGCCTAATAAACCGCTGGATGACGAAGGATGATCGTGATTATCAGTAATAAAGGATCGACTCTAGAGACAGAGAAATGACAAAAGCAGAGGTTTGCAGAAAAAAACACTAAGAATGACTCATGAATACTAAGCAAGATATGAAGAAATTATCCAATACACGTAAGTATTAAATACCGTAAACCTTAAAGAGCCCCAAACCGAAGAGCAATCCAAAAACCCCATTTTTTTATTGGAAAATAGGCTACAGACCGTATAAAAGAACAATACTCAGAGCCATGATAAGGTGTATTTCTAGATTAGTAATAGCGCTGAAAGTCGCCCTTAGGTAATAATTTAATATTAAAATTCGATTTTATACTTATGTAGGAAATTAAAAAATAGTTTAATTCATGCCTGAGTTTTGTTTTGAACGGCCCTACTTGTGTTTATAGTTTATCTAAATATCTATATTATAAAGAGGAAAGATTTGTTTATTTCGACCGCCTTCAAAATAGGAGAAGGTCCTCTATTAGTCTGTATTTTTTTATATATGTCACGCGATATCTCCGCCAAATGTGGACCGATATTCGAAATTATTTTTGTATTCGAGCTTGTTTCAAGGGTGGTCCCATATAAATTTGATCACGATCGGATTAGAAGTCGATGAACATAGGCTACATTAATCCCGCAAAAATTTTGGGTTTCCATGGGATATTCACGCGAACTAAGTCGCAAGCAACAGCTATTACTTTATACAAGTATTTACAAGATCAGTATCTGTATAAGTAATGTCGTTCCTAGTTAAGTTCAGTGGTCGTTGATTCACTCCGCCTGATGTATGGAGCGCAGTTTACGAGGGTCGCGGACGCAAATTGAAAATTATGAGTTGTCGCTACGCGCCGCAATCACTGCGCTACATTTACGTGGCTCGTTTACATTATGTACAATTTTACACATGCTACTGTTTTAATATAAATTTATCGTTTTAATATTACATTTATCAATGCATTTATCATATCGCAGCATAGGTCGGAAATATTCTGGAGAAAAGTGGACGACTATTTGCGCCTCATGGCTAAAACTACTAAGCCTGGAAATCCATTCGGAGCATAAAAAAATCAAAATTCAAATATTTTTATACCACTTTCACATGTCAATTACGAGTATATATTGATTTTAAGATATTGATAAAGTAATAATGGCGTCGGCATTTCGTGGCTATCCCTGAGAAGAAATGACGAAACAAATTCAAGGGTTATGACCTTTTAAAGTCCAGACAATACATGATATATAAAATTACAATTTAAAATATCAACTTATTTCTAAATACAATAATATATTAACATGCCATTAGAGCAAAGTCAGTAATATATTTATTTTATTACATCACCGCTACGAAATTTCAACTTCGAAGGTGGTATAGGAAACGCGGGCAGAGCCGTGAGCGCAGAGCTGGTATTGTTTGTAATTCAACTAAAATACGTGCAGGCATGGGCATACATTGAATCTAAAATCATCGGAGATCCCGTCTATTAGTTACGCCGTATCTTAAAATCTCTGGCGAGAGCAGGTAGTTGTTAGATCTTTTTATTAAACAAAATGCGTATTCCACCGTTTCTATAAAATTATGTAAAAACATAATTGTGGTATACAAAAACATTGATTTATATAGAACGTTTAATTTTATTAAGTAACGAGTATCCCACTAGAACAGTAATCGCAATATGTTTTGAGCGTAAATGAAATTGCATTTTATAAATTCATTTTTCATGCCATCATGTCTTAATTCTCAATTCAAAATTCAAACCAAGGAACAAAAAATGTAACAAATGTCTTAACATTTGTTTACAATTTTATAATATTTAAAATGAAATTATAAAATTCAAATTTTGAAAAGTTGTTTTTATTTTTTACATCATTACTGCTTACACAATGGTACACCTATTTGTTCTGGACCAGTTTAATAACACATCATGACGAATAGTAACCGCTATTTGTTGTAATAAACTATTTTATTAGCGTAACGAATCGTCTCTGCGTCGGCCAACGAGCAAATTAGAAGTTATTAGCGTCTTAGGCCTTCATTATTTATAAGAAACTTATTTAGATCGCAGCGTCTTATAAATCTTCATTGCGAACTAAAGTTTTATCATCCTTGACATTTCTTAAGACTCCAAATAGATTGTAATGAGCAAATTTATTTTATATTATTTTCTGTTTGATAGGTCGAGAAATAATGGGCCTCAGGTTTGCCAAGATCTAACAAAAATACTTTTCGCGGTTAGCTAAACATAATAACAATCAAAAGTAAAACAAAATTCGGATTTCATATAATTTTATTTCATTGTGGCAACATATTTTAGTCTGTATTATGCCGGTATTTTATTCTATAAATCAAACGTTTTATTGAAGCTTTACACGCTCTGTTTACAATGACATAATAATGTAATTTTCATGTTATTATCTTGTAACAAATGTGTTTTATTCTCCAATTTCAAAACACTTACTCCCGAATGGTCAAACGCTAATCAACTATAACGGCTTTTACATTCATTTTCGCCATACAATTTTGACAGATAAGGCGGCCTTAAACATCATAAGGCGACCTTAAGTATATGAGAATTCGGCGGTTAAACATTTTAACTACAAAATGAGTTCATAAAAATTGGGCAATCTTTTTATAACATAACATAACATAAGCTCACATCTGTATCCCCGAAGGGGTAGGCAGAGGTGCACTAGCGATCTAGAACACCCACTTTTCGCCGAGCTTAGTTCCGTCCCAGATGTGATAGGAGGCGAGCCTATCGCCATATCGGGCACAAATTCCAGGCTCCGGGCTGAGATGGAAAAATCCAATATCACTTTGCCCGACCCGGGGATCGAACCCGAGACCTTAGGACGGTAGTCATACCGAAATACAACTACGCCACCGAGACAGTCCTTTTTATAAATAGAGCAAAATGAAATATAAAGGCATTTTCTCACGTTCCTTTACGCTACCGCATCCTCAAGGTTAGATCGCTGATAAGGCTGAGAGCACAAACACTGCCACTTAAAATGGTCATTCCAGGCAGTGACCACTCGGGTCGTGACATTCGAGGTTTTTCTACGTGATTTCCATTTCAACAAGTTTGTAAGTGCTTGACCTAAAATGAAGGGGCCGCTTCATTAAATATCATTCACGGTATACAGCATATCAATTATAACATAAGACATGTTCACATGTCGCTTATACCAGGAATTTTATTCAAAACATACATTACGTAGTTTTTTTATTGACGTCAAAAGTATACGGAACTAGTTCGTTACAACGTAAAAAAATAAATTATAACGTAGTGGCTATTATTATGTATATTATGAGTTGCGTAGAAAAACGTTGTGTAACACGTCAAGTATCTGACGCGAGGCGCGACGTTAGCATAGGTAGAGCCAATGATTCGGCTTAATGACCTAACCATCAATATAATATACCCTATATGTACAGTTCTTTGCAAATATCCTCCTAAAAAGTGGTCTCAGGAATAAAACAAAGAAAAATATCACAAGTTCTAATTAAATCAACACAAATATAACCCTATGCCCGTGTAATAAAGTAGGTTTTTAAACGAAATGAGCAAGTGTTCATAAATTTGAATTTTGAAATTTAGAATTCCATCGGCGTCGGACCGTATGCAAAACGAGTGCTTAAGCACTTCTTTGCTGTCCCATTTTCCGAGCGTCAACTGTGCATCTAGGCAAATAATATATCGATGGACCTAACCTTTACCTACAAGTAAGTTGACTAACAGTAACGGCCGGTTTCAATAATCAATCTCAGTTCGAATGTGCAGATAGATTACAAAAATTTGCCAATAAGAACATAGTTTGAACATGACTCCGTCAAATGACTTGATTTGATTGGTTCATAATCGCGATCTATCTGCACTCTAAACTGAGATCGTAAGTATATTGAAACCGACCGTAAGTGGTAAACGTAAGTAACAGTACGTGGACGCATACAAGAAGAAAAATGTTGATGTCTCATATGCCACTGAAAATTCCGAATAAGTACGTACTACAAAGGCAGACGATTATAATATGGTCGCCTGAAGGTACCTATATGGTTACCATCGTCCAATGATATCAACATAATTATAGCCGTTAAAATATTTGTTAAAGGCTCATTCAAAATCCACCATCCATCCGTCTTAGTTCACTCCAAATTGGGATCGATGCAACACAATTACGGAAAGAATTCGACTTAGTTTTTACGACTGCTGCCTGCCTAATGTCAACCTGTCCAACAATGTCCCCTTCATGCCAAACCAAAGTGTGTTAGAAAAACTGCATTCCCCGGGATTTGAACCTAGGACCACTCAATGCACAATTCCTATACGCTGCATTAGACTAAAAAGGCGCTCAAGAAATAAATCAATTACTAGAAAAGTTATATTTATTCGTATTTATGTTAAGGACAAAGAGCGAACAGTATGATTAATAAAGAGGGTTCAAAGCCCCCAAGGTTGCCGGCAGAGTGATCAAAAGCCAGTACTTCACGACGGCCGCGCAATCCATAACACTTGAGATATCACTTCCATGGTCCATTTGCATTTGCCGTGAACACTCGCACCAGCTCACCACCAGTGAAGAAATTGCTTCGCGCCGTATTATAAACCAACAACTTTAATTGTTTAAACGTGGAATTTTGACGTAAGAACACGTTGCAGGCGATTATTAAGGTAGCGTAAATAATTAACGTTATTTCAATTTTACGCAGCTTACGTAGGTTCTTTTACAAGTCTATTTTATAATTTTCGCAATGAACCGAAGTTTTCAGCTCTTCGTTTCTATCTACATAACATGTTGTTTAGTATTAATTATTTCCTTATCTTAATATACATAAACTAATTACTCAGTGATAACATTTTATTAATTATTATATACAGTAATTATCTCGTCAGATATAATTGATTCATGTTAATGCTGCTGTAAGCAAAATGCTGAAGAGAAAATCTTTTAAAAAACATTCTTTCTCATTCCAACGACTCGCGTTGTCCAAACGCGGCATAAAAACGCACCATCCCGATTCGAGTGCCGTATATCAATTCGCGCATCACACATTAATGCCTTTAGTAAAAATATAGAATGCAACCGTCGTAAATACGTTTGTACCGAGGCTGTGTGCAGAACGCATCATGTGACGTCAATTAGCAGCAGAACTTACGAGTACGTGCGTGGACACTTTATGAGCTTCTTTGGCCTATTCACTAGATAAAAATAACCTATAGTCACGTGACAGTGATTCCAGGCCATCAGCGGCCTGAGCAGGAAAATTTCTGACAACCGTAAATGTATTCGAACTCGATGCGCGTCTATGAAATTTGTATGAAATATTAACCAAATGTCATCAGTGTGCAGCGAACTCGAATACATTTACATTTACATTAGTTTTTCGTGCTCGGGCTACTGGTTTTATCACACTATATGGTTTTTACATCCTAAGATTACCATCAAATAAACCTTAACTAGTGTTTTAAAATAATTTAACAATATTTCTATAGAGATTCTGTAAAATCGCCAACTTGGCTTATAAGTGGCAGATAATAATTGCAAATAGATAGATTATTATGATTACGAAACAGTTTTTTTTATAGCAAAGATTGACAAACGAGTAGATGAGTCACCTGATGGTAAGTGATCTCTACCGTCCATAGACACCCAAGAGACAAAAAGAATCATGGGTGCGTTGCCAACCTGAAAGGAGTGAATGGAAGGGGAGGGAAAAGCGATTAAGAAATTGTGGTAGAATTGGGCCACCGGAAATCTCACTCACCGAACGAAACGCGACAGTAATCTGCCACTTTAGGTCGCCTCCTTGGTCTAGTGGCAGCATGTATGGGCTGTAGACCGGGAGGTCCTGGGTTCGATTCCCAGGTCGGGCGAAGTAAATTTTCTAATTTAATTTGCCCGGGACTGGATCCCTCATAGGGGGTTGACGTCTGGCTGGCAGCCAGTCGTAAAAACTGAGCCAAATCCTCTTTGCAACATGCTTGAAAAAGTGTGTTGCACCGACCCCACATTAAAGTGGGATAAGAACAGGTAGAAAGAAAAGTGGTATCAAACCCGTCGAGCCGGTCCATTCGAGCTGTAGACATAAGTGTCTACAGCGTGGCTCTACCACTCAAAAAATCAATTACCTACAAAAAATCTACAATTCAAGAAATCAATCTGGATGATGTTACCCTAAATTACTACATTAAGGAATAAATGTTTATATGTTGTACTCCGTGAATTTTCGTTTTTTTCCCCAATTGTTAAAGAATAAGTAATAATAAATAAATAATAATATTAGCCCTGTAATATTACTGTCCCAATGCTGGGCACGGGCCTACTCTACTAATGAGAGGGGTTAGGCCTAAGTCTACCACGCTGGTCTAATGCGGGTTGGTAAACTTCACATACCTTCGAATTTCCTGGGAAGAAATTCTCGGGTATGCAGGTTTCCTCACGATGTTTTCCTTCACCGTTATAGCAAGCGATATTTCACAATGAAAATACACTTAACACAGGAAAGTCAGAGGTGTATGCTCCATTCTGTGGTTGGTCTCGAACCTCCGACACTTATCTCGGCAGTCCGTACCATTCCCAACTGATCTATCACTGCTCTTGCTCAATGTTATTGCAGATCTGTTGGAAATCATTTGCTTCAGAAAGAGATGGAAGGGCACAACTTAAAACTTAATATAGAACAGCTCAGTCTCCATATAAAAATACACTATATTTGGAAGGTACTTTGGTTCTACAACTTGAAGTAAACATTCACATTCCGTGACTGTAATTTAACATAACATAACATAACATAAGCTCACGCCTGTATCCCCGATGGGGTAGGCAGAGGCGCACTAGCGAACTAGAACACCCACATTTCGCCGAGCTTAGTTCCGTCCCAGATGTGATAGGGGGCGAGCCTATCGCCATATCGGGCACAAATTCCAGACTCCGGGCTGATATAGAATAGTCCAATATCACTTTGCCCGACCCGGGGATCGAACCTGAGACCTCAGAACCGTAGTCGTACCGAAATACCACCACGCCACCGACGCAGTGTAATTTAACACTTACCAGAATAAACCTTACATGTTCGCGGAAGCATTTCATCAACTTGAAAACATAAACATTTTGTTTATCACATGCAGAAGGTTGAATAAATCGTTTGTTTTCGCAAATTTACAAGGAAACAATAATAACAACGCCGCGGTATCAATGGCAAGCTGACCTGTGAATTGGACGCGAGATATTACATGCATAAATTGTGATTAATTTCTAAATTTAGTATTTATCGTGGCCATGTTCGATTGTGTTATATGATGTTCCGTTAATGTAATTTCATTGCAATTCTGTGCAATTATTATACCGTTAACAATTTTATGAGCCTGAAGTTAGCAGAAATTTTTTTATGAAATTTTTCAAGTTGTCATATAGATTTGAATAAAAGAGTTATTAAAAACAAAACTATGTAAATAACATCACAATAAAATAAAGAAAATATGCCTTATTTTTTTATTTTTTTTTTACTTACCATTGCTAAGGTATGCTCAGATACAAACTTTACCATGAGATTCTGGCGATTTGAATCAACGAAACGAATATTTTGGGCTATGCTTTTTTTGATTGCGCTATTATCTAATGGCGACTTCCCTCTTTTTTTCAATTTTTTGAGAAAATTTTTACCACGTCATATCTCCTCCAAAAATTTTTTTTTAAAAAAACTGAATGCAGGCATATCTTTAATTTGCTATTATCTAGTGGCGACTTTTTTTATTTTTTTATATTTTTGTCTTCTTTTAATTAATTTTGTAATTTTAAGGCAAAAATAAATTTCAATTTTTTTTCACCATGTCAGATGAGCGAGAATAAACATGGGATCAACAAAAAACAGCATAGCACCCTTTCCTTATTTAATAATCTAATGGCGACTTCTTTTATTTTTTTATTTTTTTTAATTGGTACTTCTATATGACAGTTTAAATATTGAAATCAATTAAACGCTTATAAAGTCCCATACTCACTACATAATGAGTTTTTTTGGGCATTTTTGGACAAATAGAGAATAAAAATACAATTAAAAATATGAAACACCACAATTTTGAAGTTTTGAGGAATTTTGAAAATAAAAAATTTACCAAGTCATATCTCCGCCAAAAAATATTTTTTACAAAAACTGAATGCAGGCATTTCTTTAATTTGCTATTATCTAGTGGAGAATTTTTTTATTTTTTCATATTTTCGTCTTCTTTTAATTACTTTTGCAATTTTAAGGCAAAAATAAATTTCAATTTTTTTTCACCATGTCAGATGAGCGAGAATAAACATGGGATCAACAAAAAACAGCATAGCACCCTTTCCTTATTTAATAATCTAATGGCGACTTCTTTTATTTTTTAATTTTTTTTAATTGGTACTTCTATATGACAGTTTAAATATTGAAGTCAATTAAACGCTTATAAAGTCCCATACTCACTACATAATGAGTTTTTTTGGGCAGTTTTGGACAAATAGAGAATAAAAATACAATTAAAAATATGAAACACCACAATTTTGAAGTTTTGAGGAATTTTGAAAATAAAAAATTTACCAAATCATATCCCCGTTAAAAAATATTTTTTACAAAAACTGAATGCAGGCATATCTTTAATTTGCTATTATCTAGTGGCGACTTAATTTATTTTTTCATATTTTCGTCTTCTTTTAATTACTTTTGCAATTTTAAGGCAAAAATAAATTTCAATTTTTTTTCACCATGTCAGATGAGCGAGAATAAACATGGGATCAACAAAAAACAGCATAACACCCTTTCCTTATTTAATAATCTAATGGCGACTTCTTTTATTTTTTTTAATTGGTACTTCTATATGACAGTTTAAATATTGAAATCAATTAAACGCTTATAAAGTCCCATACTCACTACATAATGAGTTTTTTTGGGAATTTTTGGAAAAATAGAGAATAAAAATACAATTAAAAATATGAAACACCACAATTTTGAAGTTTAGAGGAATTTTGAAAATAAAAAATTTACCAAGTCATATCTCCGACAAAAACTATTTTTTACAAAAACTGAATGCAGGCATATCTTTAATTTGCTATTATCTAGTGGCGACTTTTTTTATTTTTTCATATTTTCGTCTTCTTTTAATTACTTTTGCAATTTTAAGGCAAAAATAAATTTCGATTTTTTTTCACCATGTCAGATGAGCGAGAATAAACATGGGATCAACAAAAAACAGCATAGCACCCTTTCCTCATTTAATAATCTAATGGCGACTTCTTTTATTTTTTTATTTTTTTTTATTGGTACTTCTATATGACAGTTTAAATATTGAAATCAATTAAACGCTTATAAAGTCCCATACTCAATATATAATGAGTTTTTTTGGGCATTTTTGGACAAATAGAGAATAAAAATACAATTAAAAATATGAAACACCACAATTTTGAAGTTTTGAGGAATTTTGAAAATAAAAAATTTACCAAGTCATATCTCCGACAAAAAATATTTTTTACAAAAACTGAATGCAGGCATATCTTTAATTTGCTATTATCTAGTGGCGACTTTTTTTATTTTTTCATATTTTCGTCTTCTTTTAATTACTTTTGCAATTTTAAGGCAAAAATAAATTTCAATTTTTTTTCACCATGACAGATGAGCGAGAATAAACATGGGATCAACAAAAAACAGCATAACACCCTTTCCTTATTTAATAATCTAATGGCGACTTCTTTTATTTTTTTATTTTTTTTAATTGGTACTTCTATATGACAGTTTAAATATTGAAATCATTTAAACGCTTATAAAGTCCCATACTCACTACATAATGAGTTTTTTTGGGCATTTTTGGACAAATAGAGAATAAAAATACATTAAAAAATATAAAACACCACAATTTTGAAGTTTTGAGGAATTTTGGAAATAAAAAATTTACCAAGTCATATCTCCGACAAAAACTATTTTTTACAAAAACTGAATGCAGGCATATCTTTAATTTGCTATTATCTAGTGGCGACTTTATTTATTTTTTCATATTTTCGTCTTCTTTTAATTATTTTTATAATTTTAAGGCAAAAATAAATTTCAATTTTTTTTCACCATGTCAGATGAGCGAGAATAAACATGGGATCAACAAAAAACAGCATAGCACCCTTTCCTTATTTAAAAATCTAATGGCGACTTCTTTTATTTTTTATTTTTTTTTAATTGGTACTTCTATATGACAGTTTAAATATTGAAATCAATTAAACGCATATAAAGTCCCATACTCAATACATAATGAGTTTTTTGGGCATTTTTGGAAAAATAGAGAATAAAAATACAATTAAAAATATAAAACACCACAATTTTGAAGTTTTGAGGAATTTTGAAAATTAAAAATTTACCAAGTCATATCTCCGACAAAAAATATTTTTTACAAAAACTGAATGCAGGCATATCTTTAATGTGCTATTATCTAGTGGCGACTATTTTTATTTTTTTCATATCTTTGTTTTTAAGGCAAAAATAAATTTCATTTTTTTTTCGCCATGTCAGATGAGTGAGAATAAACATGGGATCAACAAAAAACAGCACAGCACCATTACCTTATTTCATAATCTGATGGCGACTTCTTTTATTTTTTCGTAAGTCAGTCGCCATTAGATTATTTAATAAGGAAATGGTGCTATGCTGTTTTTTGTTGATCCCATGTTTATTCTTTTAATGCCCAAAAAACTCATTACGTATTGAGTATGGGACTTTATATGCGTTTAATTGATTTCAATATTTAAACTGCCATATAGAAGTACCGATTAAAAAAAATAAAAAAATAAAAGAAGTCGCCATTAGATTATTAAATAAGGAAAGGGTGCTACGCTGTTTTTTGTTGATCCCGTGTTTATTCTCGCTCATCTGACATGGTGAAAAAAAATGAAAATTATTTTTGCTTTTAAAACGTAGATATGAAAAAAATAAAAAAGTTGCCACTAGATAATAGCAAATTAAAGATATGCCTGGATTCAGTTTAGTTTTTAAATATTTTTTGTAGGAGATAAGACTAGGTAAATTTTTTATTTTCAATTTTCCTCTAAACTTCAAAATTGTGAAGTTTTACATTTTTAATTTTATTTTTGTTCTCTATTTGTTCAAAAATGCCCAAAAAACTCATTACGTATTGAGTATGGGACTTTATATGCGTTTAATTCATTTCAATATTTAAACTGTCATATAGAAGTACCAATTAAAAAAAATAAAAAAATAAAATAAGTCGCCATTAGATTATTAAATAAGGAAAGGGTGCTATGTTGTTTTTTGTTGATTCCGTGTTTATTCTCGCTCATCTGACATGGTGAAAAAAAAATTAAGTTTATTTTTGCCTTAAAAACAAAGATATGAAAAAAATAAAAAAGTCTCCACTAGATAACAGCAAATTTAAGATATGCCTGCATTAAGTTTAATTTTTAAATATTTTTTATAGGAGATATGACTTGGTAATTTTTTTATTTTCAAATTTCCTCTAAACTTCAAAATTGTGAAGAGTTATATTTTTAATTGTATTTTTATTCTCTATTTGTCCAAAAATGCCCAAAAAAACTCATTATGTATTGAGTATGGGACTTTATAAGCGTTTAATTGTTTTCAATATTTAAACTGTCATATAGAAGTACCAATTAAAAAAAAAAAAAAAAAAAGAAGTCGCCATTAGATTATTAAATAAGGAAAGGGTGTTATGCTGTTTTTTGTTGATCCCATGTTTATTCTCGCTCATCTGACATGGTGAAAAAAAAGGAATTTATTTTTGCCTTAAAATTACAAAATTAATTAAAAAAAGACGAAAATATGAAAAAATAAAATAAGTCGCCACTAGATAATAGCAAATTAAAGATATGCCTGCATTCAGTTTTTGTAGAAAAAAAAATTTTGGTGGAGATATGACGTGGTAAATTTTTTATGTTCAAATTTCCTCTAAACTTCAAAATTGTGAAGTTTTATATTTTTAATTGTATTTTTATTTTCTATTTGTTCAAAAATGCCCAAAAAATATCATTATGTATTGAGTATGGGACTTTATAAGCGTTTAATTGATTTCAATATTTAAACTGTCATATAGAAGTACCAATAAAAAAAAATAAAAAAATAAAAGAAGTCGCCATTAGATTATTAAATAAGGAAAGGGTGCTATGCTGTTTTTTGTTGATCCCATGTTTATTCTCGCTCATCTCACATGGTGAAAAAAAAATGAAATTTATTTTTGCCTTAAAATTATAAAACTAATTAAAAAAAGACGAAAATATGAAAAAATAAATAAAGTCGCCACTAGATAATAGCAAATTAAAGATATGCCTGCATTCAGTTTTTGTAAAAAATATTTTTTGTCGGAGATATGACGTGGTAAATTTTTTATTTTCAAATTTCCTCTAAACTTCAAAATTGTGAAGTTTTATATTTTGAATTGTATTTTTATTTTCTATTTGTTCAAAAATGCCCAAAAAATCTCATTATGTAGTGAGTATGGGACTTTATAAGCGTTTAATTGATTCCAATATTTAAACTGTCATATAGAAGTACCAATTTAAAAAAATAAAAAAATAAAAGAAGTCGCCATTAGATTATTAAATAAGGAAAGGGTGCTATGCTGTTTTTTGTTGATCCCATGTTTATTCTCGCTCATCTGACATGGTGAAAAAAAATTGAAATTTATTTTTGCCTTAAAATTGCAAAAATAATTAAAAGAAGACGAAAATATGAAAAAATAAATTAAGTCGCCACTAGATAATAGCAAATTAAAGATATGCCTGCATTCAGTTTTTGTAAAAAATATTTTTTGTCGGAGATATGACTTGGTAAATCTTTTATTTCCAAAATTCCTCAAAACTTCAAAATTGTGGTGTTTTATATTTTTAATTGCATTTTTATTCTCTATTTGTCCAAAAATGCCCAAAAAAACTCATTATGTAGTGAGTATGGGACTTTATAAGCGTTTAATTGATTTCAATATTTAAACTGTCATATAGAAGTACCAATAAAAAAAAATAAAAAATAAAAGAAGTCGCCATTAGATTATTAAATAAGGAAAGGGTGTTATGCTGTTTTTTGTTGATCCCATGTTTATTCTCGCTCATCTGACATGGTGAAAAAAAATTGAAATTTATTTTTGCCTTAAAATTATAAAAATAATTAAAAGAAGACGAAAATATGAAAAAATAAATAAAGTCGCCACTAGATAATAGCAAATTAAAGATATGCCTGCATTCAGTTTTTGTAAAAAATATTTTTTGTCGGGGATATGACTTGGTAAATTATTTATTTTCAAAATTCCTCAAAACTTCAAAATTGTGGTGTTTCATATTTTTAATTGTATTTTTATTCTCTATTTGTCCAAAAATGCCCAAAAAAACTCATTATGTAGTGAGTATGGGACTTTATAAGCGTTTAATTGATTTCAATATTTAAACTGTCATATAGAAGTACCAATAAAAAAAAATAAAAAAATAAAAGAAGTCGCCATTAGATTATTAAATAAGGAAAGGGTGCTATGCTGTTTTATGTTGATCCCATGTTTATTCTCGCTCATCTAACATGGTGAAAAAAATTGAAATTTATTTTTGCCTTAAAGTTATAGCAATAATTAAAAGAAGACGAAAATATGAAAAAATAAATAAATTCGCCACTAGATAATAGCAAATTAAAGATATGCCTGCATTCAGTTTTTGTAAAAAATATTTTTTGTCGGAGATATGACTTGGTAAATTTTTTATTTTCAAAATTCCTTAAAACTTCAAAATTGTGGTGTTTCATATTTTTAATTGTATTTTTATTCTCTATTTGTCCAAAAATGCCCAAAAAAACTCATTATGTAGTGAGTATGGGACTTTATAAGCGTTTAATTGATTTCAATATTTAAACTGTCATATAGAAGTACCAATTAAAAAAAATAAAAAAATAAAAGAAGTCGCCATTAGATTATTAAATAAGGAAAGGGTGCTATGCTGTTTTTTGTTGATCCCATGTTTATTCTCGCTCATCTGACATGGTGAAAAAAAATTTAAATTTATTTTTGCCTTAAAATTACAAAATTAATTAAAAGAAGACAATAATATAAAAAAATAAAAAAAGTCGCCACTAGATAATAGCAAATTAAAGATATTCCTGCATTCAGTTTTTTGAAAAAAAAATTTTTGGAGGAGATATGACGTGGTAAACATTTTCTCAAAAAATTGAAAAAAAGTGGGAAGTCGCCATTAGATAATAGCGCAATCAAAAAAAGCATAGCCCAAAATATTCGTTTCGTTGATTCAAATCGCCAGAATCTCATGGTAAAGTTTGTATCTGAGCATACCTTAGCAATGGTAAGTAAAAAAAAAAAAAAAAATTAGGCATATTTTCTTTATTTTATTGTGATGTTATTTACATAGTTTTGTTTTTAATAACTCTTTTATTCGAATCTATATGACAACTTGAAAAATTTCATAAAAAAATTTCTGCTAACTTCAGGCTCATACAATTTTATATAATTACTATATAAAATAATATACAGTTATAAAACTGTCGTCCCCTTGACTGCCTCGGTGGCGTCCTTGTATTTCGGTACGACTACCGTCCTGAGGTCTCGGGTTCGATCCCCGGGTCGGGCAGTGATATTGATTTTTTTTCCATATCAGGCCAGAGTCAGGAATTCGTGCCCGATATGGCGATGGGCTCGCCCTCTATCACATCTGGGGCGGAACTAAGCTCGGCGAAATGTGGGTGTAGTAGTTCGCTAGTGCGCCTCTGCCTACCCCTTCGGGGATACAGGCGTGAGCTTATGTCCCCATGGCAGCGTATATGTGCTGTGGATAGGGAGGTCGTGGATTCAAATCCCCGGTCGTGCAACGTGTTTTTGCCGATTTGACCGATCCATAATAACTTCACTTAAAGGGAGGATGGCTAGCAATCTAGCGGTAAAGTTTAAAATTTCGTAAGGCTCATAGTTTTTGAATAATGAAAACTTGAATTTATGATGAAAAACTTATTTTCTGGCTCACTGGGTCAGCTGCAGCACATTTACAAACTATCTATGGGTTAATAATTATTTTTAATATACACAAAGCCAGTATTTTGCTATTCGCGACGATTTAAAGGTCACATTCCGATTTTAAAATTCCCATGGTTAATATTGATTAAAAAAATTCAATTAAATTTTTATTTTTTACTTTACCATTGCACTTGAAATCGTTTTCCCTGTATGTGAAATTATTATAGGTACCAACTTTATGAAACACCCGGTAGAGTGATGAGGTGAAACAGGCGACCGTAAAAACTAAGCTGAATATATATAACCCATAACATAACATAACATAAGCTCACGCCTGTATCCCCGAAGAGATAGGCAGAGGCGCACTAGTGAACTAGTACACCCACATTTCGCCGAGCTTAGTTCCGTCCCAGATGTGATAGGGGGCGAGCCTATCGCCATATCGGGCACAAATTCCAGACTCCGGGCTGATATGGAAAAATCCAATATCACTTTGCCCGACCCGGGGATCGAACCCGAGACCTCAGAACCGTAGTCGTACCGAAATACCACTACGCCGCGGAGGCAGTCATATATATAACCCGAGACTCAAAAAAAAACATGGGTGCGTTGCCAACCTAAAAGGATGGAATGGAAGGGGAGGAAAAAGGGATTGGGAAAGGGAGGGGGAATTGGGCTACCGAAATCTCACTCACCGAACGAAACGTGACAGCGAACCCCCACTTTACGTCGGTTTTCTGTGAGACAGTGGTATCAAACCGGTCGAGCCGGCCCATTCGTGCTGTAGACGTAATTGTCTACAGCGTGGCTCTGCCACTCACGAAAGTTAAGTAGTGTTTGATTATAGTATACTGCCTAAAGAATAATATAACTTTATAATAAGCTGGAATAAAACACAATTCACTACCCACCATTGCCAGTTCGGTTTTACAAGAGCATATAATTGACACCTACAACAATGGCTTATAAATCATAAATAAATATAATTTATTTATTTAATCAATTAATACTTGTGTTATTTAATCTAGTGACAGTTTCCGCGGCGCAGCGTGCGAGTAGCCGGCTGTGAAGCAAGAGGCCGCGGGTTTGATTCCCGCATTGAGACAAATGTTTGTGTGGCCCACAGATATTTAAGATAAGTCTGGGTGTTGTGAGACCGAAAGTCTCTCATAGGCTCTGACACCCACGATACAGCTTATACCTAGTGTGGGCTCAGCACTAGATGAGTGACTGTTGGGTGTATTTATTATTTATTTACTAATCATGAAATCACTAGTTTGTTTTCTTGACACTGCTTTGATAATAGCGGAGACCATCGGATAATTTGTTCCATGCTCAGTAGGAAAACAAGTTTAGCAGAGATGTCGCCACAAAAATATTAATCATGTACTAAATAATTCATCGCCCTTAAAACTTATTCCATAGTAAAAAAGACAGTACCTATTTTAAATATTTTGTTTATAAAGTCGTGAGCATAATCATTTCTTTACACAAAATAATTATGTAGAATAAACTACATACAACACAAATAACATTAATTGTACATTCGTTAAAAAACGTATATAACAATTAAAATAGCCCGCAAGATAAAAAAAATACAATCACGTTAATACTCCGGGATTTTGAAAAAAATAACTCTCCGCCGCTTTATTTATAATGATTTGATTATTCGAAGAATGTACAATTCACAGAGCACAAAAGATCATGAGTTGGTTGTAAATTTTAAATTCTCTCACACAATATCGAAGTTGGCCAATGTTTTGCGCGATAAATTGAATGCGCGAATGTTGTCGATTTACGACCGTCGCGCCATCTACCGGCTGGCATATTTTTAATTATTTGATCAGACCTGGCTGATAAATCAGCCAGTGTAATTGGCCGGCCAGTGTGTGCTTGCAATTAGTTTATTTCATTTCGCGGACGCCCTACAGTAATTAGTTCATGAATTTTAATTCCAACACGGTCTTGGAGGCAGGCGTTAATTGATTAAGGGGCGGATGGACTGGTGAATCTCATTCTTTATTTACAAACAGTAAGTGGGTATGGCTTTGTACTACCAGTTGGATAGGTTAGGTACGTAATCAACTATTTATATCGTCGCTCACTACGGTGGGTGAGTAGGTAAACTGGTAAACACGTACTGTACGTGGTAGCAATCAGGTTTTTAGTCGTTCAATTAATCAAGGAAATATATTCATTACATTCAAAGACAAATTACATATGAAATAATACATTCAAATATAGAAATAATCGAATTAATTATAGGTTATTTCCTGTATGTTTAATTAAAAGGAAAACTGAAATGTCAGTGTATACATAAAGGGCCTTGCTTATAAAAGCATTTTTAGCTGAGCAAATGGTTAAGAATAACCTGTCACTTTTTTCCTTACGTTACATTGTTTAAAAATGAAAGGGACAACCTATGGTATAAAGATAAGCAGCGCTTAAATATCTTTATACGGAAGGGGTATAGTCTGTGGCTGGAAGTTCCTGGCTTCAAATCTCAGGTAGGGTAAACCTGTTTTAATATAATATGCCCGTAACTCCCCAGAGGCTGTTAACGTCAGACAGGCAGCCGTTCGTAAAAAGTAAGCCGAATCCATTGTGCAATATACTTGAAAAATGTGATGCGACAACCGCCATTTGTGTAAAGATTTACTATTGCATTCTGTAGACGTATTCATGTTCAAGAATTTGTGTACGATTAATCCGGAGAACTAAGCCTAAAACCCTTCCTTATTGGAGGATTCCCGTGCACAGCAGTGGAGAAGCTTGGTACAAGGCCAAAATTAGTTTATTATTCTAAAGTATCGTAGTCCAAAGTTCGTGGATAGCCCACTCATTTTTTCGACAATGCATCGCTCATCCCAGTACAATCGTATTTCATAAGATAGAGCGCTGGGTGGGATCCAGAGACGATAGCCGAACATCGGGCTAGCGTTGACATTTTTATATCCCAGATATCGTCGCGCGATAAATAATGGAATTTGCTTTGCTGGCACACTATCGCTATGATATATTTAATTCTAGAACCTTCTATATACATCGCGCAGTAGAATATATTAATCAACAATAGTAACGCGTTCATCGCTCTATTTTTATTTATATTTAGGTGTGTTTTCAAATTAGCACTGGAAACTGCATTTTTAAAATCAAATATTCCTAGCCACATAGCGATGATATATTTTATTGTTCTAAAAGTGAAAATACATTTCGAACAGATATTTCATAAAAAATATTTTAGTGCAGTTGGCAATACCGATTCAATCAATAAGTACTTACATCTGAACGTTTTTCTACACATTGACAGAGAGACAGCCTCCGTGGCGCAGCGGGCGAGTAGCCGGCTGTGAAGCGAGAGGCCGCGGGTTTGATTCCCACATTGAGACGAATGTTTGTGTGGCCCACAGATATTTGTATCAAGTCTGGGTGTTATATGACCGAAAGTTTCTCATAGTCTCTGACACTCACGATACAGTTTATACCTAGTGTGGGGTCAGGACTAGATGTGTGACTGTTGGGTGTATTTATTTATTATCCATATGTTACCTGTTTGTTTGTCTTTTAATACGATACAAGAGCAATATCAATATTAATATGTAGCTATATATGAGTTTCACATAGAGAACACCTAATAAATTGAGAGCGAGAATTTGTAGGCCAATGATGAAAAAAGCTACTTTTATCCCGGAAATATTAAAAAATTTAACGTGGCTGGTACTGCAAACAAAAGCTAGGAAATGTAATTGAAATTTGACACAAAAATATATTTGAATGTTATCAAAAATGTTACACAATACGAGCACGTAAATCAAAACACAAAATGAAGCAATTTGTTCACCCACGAACTTCGTTGAATTCCTGTATGTGGAATTCATAAAAATTCATGAATAATCATGAGTTATGTAATGTATTTCTATAAAATATTTACAACTAGTATTCTAGTAGTAATAATTAACCAGTATTTCTAGTTTTTTGTTGTTGTTATTAACATACCGAGATTTTGTAGGTTATTTCAAGCATTTTGTAAATAGGTAGTATTAGTTTGTGCATTTTTTTAAATTTTCAACACAGTGATAAGATTATTTTTGGATTTTTAAACTTCTGTGAACTATTTTAAGGATTTTGTATTTTTCTGTTAGACCAATTATAGGTAAGAAAAACATTGTAATGTACTATTTTTAACCTTTTACTCATAAAATGGTACATTTAGCGGTAGTTATTTCAATTGCACTGAAAGATAAAGTGGCTTAATTAAATTATACTTTCAAACATCCCACATATAAATTAGTCCAATTATGTGAATACAAATAAAATATACAATCATCATCATCAGCCATAGGACGTCCACTGCTAAACATAGGCCTCCCCCAAAGATTTCCAGATCGACAAGAAAAGTTCTCGAGTGGAGACCACGTACCGGCAAGCGCAGCGTAGGACGTCCACCTACAAGGTGGACCGACGACCTGATAAAGGTCGCAGGAAATCGCTGGATGCAGACCGCTTCCAAAATATACAATAATATAGCTTAATTATTATTATATTGGTTTAATTTATTTAGCCTAAGTTTAAAAATGGCAGCAAGAGAGTTCTTTTTTTGCGTAGCTGTCATAATTATATTCAATGCTCGTACGCACTTTTATCTGATAAGCTATCTGTATCAACGTGAAGGTCTACAATGTATCTTTGTCAAAAACGTGTATAATACGTGGGACAAAAATGAAGGTCAACAAATTATATAGCATTGTTTCCTATCTGATAGTAAATAGTACCAACATTTTAAAGAACCTTGTAGATGGAGAGCGTTAATTGTACGACAATAGTGATAATACAAAGTAACCGTCGTACAGCCACGCTGTAGACAGTTACGTCTACAACATGAATGGGCTCCACCGGTTTGATATCACTGTCTCACAGAAAACTGACGTAAAGTGGCAGCTTGCTGTCGCGTTGCGTTCGGTGAGTGAAATTTCCGGTGCCCCATTTACCCCCCTCCCTTTCCAAATCCCTATTTCCCACTTTTTAGGTTAGCAACGCATACGTGATTCTTTTTGTGTCTGGGTGTCCGTAAACGGTGGAGATCACTTACCATCAGGTGACCCATCTGCTCGTTTGCCAGTCTCTGCTATATAAATAATAAAAATTGACAGGGTTTCTCTCCGCGAAAGTCTTCTCCCGGGTTTTAATATAGGCTATGTCACGTACTGATACTGTAACATGTCTGTGTTAAAATTAAATCAGTGCAATAGTAAAAATTGCACCTTACATTCAAACCAGCATATAAGTATAAGCAGATTATCAAAATTGAGTCATAAAATTCTCTTTTCGAAGATTCTCGCAGTTCCGTAAAGGATTTTTCTCTTATATTCTTGCTTTGGTCGTACAGTCGTGCTATAAACGCTCCCCATCTAAACGCACCTTTATGATGGTATATTTCATAAAGTCTCGAAACCAAAACCTTTAAAATATCAAGAAGTATAATGTCGTCAAGTGTAGTGACGTTACCTTCATAGATTTAAGGCTCACTTTTCATACAAAAAAATATTCTTTTCTCAATCGTCCATGCCGCGTGCCGGTGACACGGTGTAGGGTATCAACAAAGTGTGAAATGGCGCGGAAATATCGTAACCTCTCCCATCCAGACATTTCGTTCCTTCCCGCTAGCCACGCTCATTATCTGCCGCGCTCTATGTTCCTCTTTGTTGATTTTAAGTCGCTTTATTTACAGTGAAGTACTCTTGGAATCAAAACTTTATGTATAGCACCATAGGATATAAAATAAACTTGTGATTTAAATAGCCATGTCTTAGTCTGAGGTCTAGTAACAGCTTCAATGTTATTTTGATTTATTTAGAAATTCATAAAATTCGTAAAACCCTATTACTAAAGTGATATTGGATTTATTGGACTGCCTCAGTGGCGTGGTGGTATCTCGGTACGACTACGGTTCTGAGGTCTCGGGTTCGATCCCCGGGTCGGGCAAAGTGATATTGGATTTTTCCATATCAGCCCGGAGTCTGGAATTTGTGCCCGTTATGGCGATAGGCTCGCCCCCTATCACATCTGGGACCAAACTAAGCTCGGCGAAATGTGGGTGTTCTAGTTCGCTAGTACGCCTCTGCCTACCCCTTCGGGGATACAGGCGTGAGCTTATGTTATGTTATGTTATGATATTGGATTTTTCAGTATCAGCCGGGAGTTTGGATTTTGTGCCCGATATGGCGATAGGCTCGCCCCCGATCACATCTGGGACGGAACTACGCTCGGCGAAATGTGGGTGATCAAGTCGCTACTGCGCCTGTGCCTACCCCTTCGGGGATGCAGGCGTGAACTTATGTATGTATATACTATTGCTAAATACAACCCTATATAAAAATAGGTAATTGAACTTATTATACGACTTAAAAAAAATATTTTTTCATGATCTTGTATTTTTACTATATTATGTACCTTTAGAGATAAAAATTTACTTAAAAACTTATTTATCTGTCATTAGGTAGGTTTGTCTATTTTCACCGCCTAAACTAAACTAAAATGTTATATTGTGTGAGCATCCTATTGTATAATGATTTCTTAGGTTTACGTGAATGTTATTCATTGAAATTAAACTACACGTGGTCTGACCCGTGACCACGAAGGCTGCAAAGCTTTCGAAACGTCGGGCATAAAAATTAAAACCAAATCGTGATATAATCCGTAAAAATAGTTTAATTTCAATCCTATTGTATATTAGGACTGAAGTTCACCGAGTGCTTGGCATCTAGTGATACACCTTTAACTACATTTTTGCTTGGAGTGTATCATAGTAGACTATATTCAATAATTCCTATCAACGGCATATACCTAATGTTTGAAAGATATACATATGTAAGTATTTTAACATAATAATTAATGAGCACTATGAAGTAGGTAGGTACTTAATTTATTTCATTAGAATTAAAAGCGAACATAACACATTGGTTTGCGTTAGCATATGTTTTTCCACGTTATTCAAGATGGAAATTGTGTAAACTCACGCCAATTACACTGAATCTATTGTTATTACTGGCTGTGTTACTAATATTTCAAATTATTTACACGTTTGGTGGTAGTACAACTTCAAGAATGTTAATAATGTATAAAATTAAAAATATTTTCTTGCAAAGTATTAAAACCTTCTTCTAAATGTTGCATGAAGCAACTTTGCTTTAATTATTATCGTAACTCTATCATTAATGTCTGTTTTTAAATGATTTATTGCCAATTAATCCATTATTTTATTATTTTACAATTTTAATTGGCAACGAAACTAATTTATTACCACTGTTTTATTGATTTATAAATCTCCTAATACCAGTATAATGAATATAAAACGTTTTAAATTTCGAACTCCACAAATTAAATAACACAACATTAATATTAAAATCTCGTAATGTTACATGTTTGTAATGACACAGAACATTAGCATGTCATCGTGAAGGGGGATATAAATAATAAGTGAGTTGTCCCGTAAATAATAAGATTCGTTTCCGATGCGGACGGGTCCCCCGTATCCGGTAGGGAGTCGCCCTACGAACTGACGCCATTTTGTATTTTATATTTGAATTTCGAATGATAATGCAATGGAAGTGTGATGAATGATGGCTTTATTTTATTTTGTTTTACTGAAGTTAGTTGATATAAGTTGAGATGCGGAACTGCACATTACAATAGCTAATTATCTCAGCATATCCATCTGCAGGTTATTGTAATCAACACTGGAATTTATAAAACCATGTCTTGGATTGTTTCGTTTTAAGTCTATAAAAAATGTCTATAACTTAATATGTACTACACAAGCAATCACAATGGATAGCTTTTTGAGAGACTATATTTATAGATAGTTCAAAGTGTATAGCTATTGTAGGGAGAATAAATAGGATATGTCGGTATAGTGAACGTAGAGCGAGAACATATAACACAATATTGGTTCGATTCCCAGACCATTAATTGAGATTACAGATATGAGTATCTGACCTCTAAATTATTTGTACAGAACACTTAAACCATAATATTAGTTTCGAAAACAAAAATGCAATGTAAATATCATAAGTACCGAGGATCAAAATATTCGAATATTATGATAATATGCAACTTTGACTGTAATTGGAAATTCTGTTATGGTTTTTGATGATAATCATGGCTGTTGGTTACTTTACTCACGATGAATCAGTTTTCAAACCCTTATCTTAATTAAATCCAATTTTCACTATGTCCCTGTCATTAACGAACGCTCCCACATTATTTAAAATTACCGGTACCACCAGTATAAATAGACATCCATTGTTTAACGTTTCTTTCGATTTTATTGACGAGTCGAAACTTTGATGGATCATTTTTCACTGGTTGTTTTTAAATAAATGCAGTAAGCGGGTGTTGATTTAATTAAACCGTACGATTTATGTAGCGACCAATTTAGCAATGAAGTATATAGGGGTGATGTGTCTGCCCCCTTAAGTGGAAGATGGGCACGGATCCGATGAGTCTTTATTGCGATTATTTGTATGGGGTGATTCTTTTAATTACAGTATGATTGAAATAAACGAGCGTACGGGTGTGTTTATATTATACTATACCTCTAGTATTAATAATGATCTTGTTAACATTATTTTTATTATGTAGAAAAATACAAATACAGTCGCCTTCTGGGTCTAGTGGCCGTGTTTATGAAACATAAACATAAACTTAAAATAACATAAACTTTATGGGCTGTGGACTGGGAGGTCCTGGGTTCGATTCACAGGTCGGGTGCGGTGTTTTTCAAACACTATTTTCGCGGGACTGAATCCCTCAGACGGAGGTTGACGTCAGGCAGGCACCCGGTCGTAGAAAGGAAAAATAATAAAAAGCCTACGGATGTCCTACTTGGTGCTTCTTCTTAGACAAATAGGTGTTTGGGAAGCATCGGTAGTCACCTGAGTGGCCCAATTACTCACTAAAGATTTGAAATTATCTATATATTTAAGTATTTTTTATTACAATCACGCTCTGTCATGACATCTATATAAACATAGGAATATTGCTTTATTGCGTTATTGCGTTATATTAGGCAAAAATAAAAAGGAAACAATATTTTTGAAGTTTCAATGTATGTTTGTGACTTCCATAAATGATAAATATATTGAGAGAAGTCATTTGAATATTTCATATTATGTTATTTATGAGTTGCTTTACGACAGTTGTAATCCTTATTAATGGACATGACAACAAACCTAATGTTTAAATTATAAAATTATTGCAAAAGATATAATTTTAATTTATATTCCGTAAAATATATTTATGAAACATTCAACTTTCGCAACGCGATAAGATATTGCGTACTATTTCTGTTCTATTTGGCAATAATGAAATGCAATAATTCATTAAAAGTTATTAAAGTTAGTGTTTAATCACTAAAAATAAATGCATAATTATTAAAATGTAAAAATATTTTTCTACACATGTGGTTCCATCTAGTAGCGAAGTTCTAAACTACTTCCAATGAAAGCCTTCTACGCTACCATGTTGATAACCGCGAGAACCTTCGTGGCGCTGAACAAAAACAACAAGGTTTTATTATAAATCTTTTTTAATCATAATTATTATTTTGTTTGTAATCGTAGGGTTAGGGTCTGCAGCAAAATATTTACATCTACAATTAAATTGTTATGTAACTGTGTTTCTATTGTTTTTTTCATTTTGTAAAAATATGTTAATCGAAATAATTATTGGAAACATATCTATTAATTAAAGTATTGGCATCACTTATGGGCTTCGTTCTTCGCACTCACCTAGTTAAAAGACGGCCAGCTTCAGAATAATATTTTAATAAACTATATTTACTAAGTTTATAAGTAATAAAATTTTAAATTATAATATAAATTTTGTATATTGTTTAAAATACAAATAAAAGTACATTCAAAACATAATAAAAATTTAACCTGGGATCCAAGCATCGGTTGGTTAAAAAAAACCCGCCTCACAATGCGCGCTATGTCTAATAACACTTCCATTTATTTTTAATTAATTTAATAATATTTTAATTGGGAATTATTATTATTAATCATTAATGTCTTAATATTTTGAAGGCCTAACTCCTGTCATTAATAGAGGAGGCCCGTGCCCAGCAGTAGGACAATAATATCACAGGGTCAATATTATTATTTTATATAATTAGTACTCTTCATTATAAAAGGTTTTTCTTACATTTTGAAATATATTATATAAAAATATCTTCGTTTAAAAATATAAAAAATATTCCCCTCCGATGGCGAGTCTCAGGACCCAAGCCACCGGTTGCGGCGGTTAGGACTCCAAAGTGAGGAAACTTTTCACAATTATTATTTTTATTAGTAAAATCTTTATTATATTACATAACATAACATTTATTATATTAGCATTATTAAATAATGAATAATAAAAAATAGTGCTTAGTAAAAGTAAATCGAATTTGTGCCCGACATGGCGATAGGCTCGCCTCCTATCACATCTGGGACGGAACTAAGCACGGCGAAATATGGGCGTTCTAGTTCGCTAGTGCGCCTGTGCCTACCCCTTCAGGGATACAGGCGTGAGCTTATGTTACGTTATGTAAAAAATAGTTATTATTTTATCAAAACACACCAATACTAACGTGCAGCTAAAATAATCCACGAATGATGTCCACCGTGCCGAACTATCCTACTTCTAAGTGAGTGGTATGTCCGATAAGGCTTACCCTCGGGTTAGGCCGCGGACAGGTCGCTAGATAAGTTTCGATTTAATACGTTAAAAGGTGCCCTTAATGGGGGCGGTCCCATTTGTTACGGGGGACAGACCGAATGTATTTCGTGGACGGAGGCTAGTTAATAATTTTGAAAATAGAACACTATTACAGGTTTATAAAATCACAAGTTTAATAACTTAAAAATTGCCACGAAGGTTGCAAAGCTTTCGAAACGTCGGGCATAAAAATTAAAACCAAATCGTGATAGAATCCGTAAAAATTGTTTTATTTCAAATCGACTTTAAAATGTATCTAGACCAAATTATACAGGAGGACTAAATTATATTCAAAATATAACCATCGAAAAAGTTCTATGGATGATGAACAATTGTTGAAAATCGGTCCACATTTCCCATATGTACATAAAGAAAACGTTATAAAGTCGACTAGAAATATAGGTTTCTATGCGATTGGTGGTTAAGTAACTAAAATATAATCAAAATGCTAGGGGGTCTATCTAGAAGGGGTCTATCTAGAAGGACTAACACTAACAATTTCAAAATTGCTATGTCTAAATAACAACACACATAATTCGAAAGCCTCCGCAGCGCATCGGCCGAGTAGCCGGCTGTGAAGCGAGAGGCCGCGGGTTCGATCCCCGCACCGAGAAAAATGTTTGTATGGCCTACAGATATTTGTTTCAGGTCTGGGTGTTATGAGACCGAAAGTCTGTCGTAGTTCCTGATATCCACGACACAAGATTCGATCTTAGTGTGGGGTTAGGACTATGTATGTGACTGTTGGGTGTTATTTATTATTATTATTGTTATTATTTCACGCCTATATCCCCGAAGTGGTAGACAGAGGCTCATTAATGAATTAGAATGCCCACATTTAGAAATTTAACACATAACATAAGCTCACGCCTGTATCCCCGAAGAGGTAGGCAGAGGTGAACTAGTGAACTAGAACACCCACATTACGCCGAGCTTAGTTCCGTCCCAGATGTGATAGGGGGCGAACCTATCGCCATATCGGGCACAAATTCCAGACTCCGGGCTGATATTGAAAAAAAATCCAATATCACTGCCCCATCCGAGGATCGAACCCGAGACCTCACGACGGTTGTAGTACGATGGTTGTAGACGGGTTTGTAATACACGTAATAATGTATTTTCTAATATCTAAACTATTTATACGATATTATAGAAACTGCGTATACAATGACATTTCAATTGCTAAAAATAACTTAATTATTTGCGTATTTACAAATCTTATCCACGTATTTCTTAATGCGTTAATAGCGTATATAGCATCATGCTATATTATACGAAAATTACCTATTTATATTAAAAATAGTTCGTAAGCTGTTTAATTTCCGTGGAACTCTACAATTTATTACGACCCCAAACACTTTACCACTTATAGCTAATGTAGAGTTGTCGATAATTTCCATTTTATATAAATGTAAACCTCAATATATACATATATTATCGATTCTGCTTATTTATAGCTTTATTAACATAACTCCAGTGTTTCGATTAAGTCAAATGAATTACGGACATCATTAGCTAATGAATTATTATTAGCGATAAAAGGTATCAGTCCTCCATTAAGTGTAATATAAATTAAAAATATATTCTCGAAATAATGTATACATAAAAACAAAATTATGAATTGTAAGGCTATAACAGAGAAATTAAATCACACAATGTGACACTAATGTTTGTGTATGAACTTCAAAGACCTTTTGAATTTATAATATAAGTTTTTTTTTTCTTTCTCGTCAGTTTTAGTCTTTCAAGCTAATTCAAAGATTATTTTGTGTGTGTGAAATTATAAATGAGCTATAAAGTGTCTCGTTTCTTTAATTATTTAATTATATTTATTTTACAGAATTGTGGCACATTTTGTATTTAAAAATATTATTTAATATTTTTTCGATTGGTATTAGTTGGGTTTTGTTCTTGCACTTTACTTTAAGCAATAATTTATATATTTTTTCTCGTAATTTATTAAAGCTTCACGTAGAAATTTATAGTTACAATAAAATTAACCTTTGAAATATATTAAAAACGCATACGTAACGTAAATATATTACACGAAATAAATAATAAACTGGAATAATAATAACCGATTTTCTATCATTACTTTCCAAAATGTCATCCACTGAAGCTTGCCATATAAAAAAAACGAAAATATAGACCTGAACTTATTAATAGATGCATAGACATGCATTATTCACAAAAATCCGGCTGAGTATACACTAGCGACTAATCTTTACGAGGCGACTTGTGTCAAGTTTATTACCAAACGGTTGGCTAAGGGGCAATAAACAGACGGTGTCGGCACACGTCTACTTGTTGAACCGTTATAGTTTTTAAATCGTTAAGGCCCCACAACACACAATAAAACAAATGTAGTGATATCAAATTGTATAACGCGTTGAAAATTGCATTTGAATCCTTAAATTGTTCGGATAATAATTATTTTTAAAGGCTAAATAAATAACACCCAAAAGTCATACATATAGTCTTGACTCTACACTAAGATAAAGTTTTGTGTATAAACTTATCAGATTAGATGCATATTTCACATCTCTATTGATTTCTTCTACCCGATTACATCTCCTAATATAAATTAATATTTCTTATTTGAGTATCCATAAAACATTTGATAAGATGGAACGATTTTTCTCTACCTACAATGAAATACAAATTCATTTAATTTATTAAGAATAAGAATGATTTATTAAGCAGACAGTAGCTCAACCATGAGTTTTTTGCACGTATTTACGCGAGCGAGGACGTAAAATACTTGTATGGAAAACGTCAGTTCGCCGCCCATACACTTAAGCAATGCCAGGGGCACAGCCAAGCCGCTGCCTACCCTGAAGTGAGTACTCTTTTTAAACCTTAATTATTAATTTATTATATTTAATTTATTAGGTAGAAATAAAGTCTCATTGCATACCTAATTTTCAATTCTTGATAAATAGTTGCCTACTTAAAATAATGAATGTTTCATAGATTCTTATCTTACATCAGATGCAAGATTCACCTTACTTACATTTTAATAAAATTATAATAAATTTGTCTCGCATAGTACTTTATTTATGATCAAAATAATGCTAATGTAAAACGTTTCTTAACATTAATGATATAGGAAACGACACAGTGGGTGTTTGTAAAAAAAAAACAGAATTAATTCCGCTAAAGATTTCAAAAAATTGTTGTGTTAGTGAAAGTTTCCCGTAATTCTTGATATGTAATTCTTAATACCTAAGACCATAAGACTAAATATATTTTTTCTCCGCCAAATAGTCTCATGCCACCTCAATATAAAACAAAAAAAGTCTCTATCACGAAAACAATGTTGTATTAATAAAATATATATAATAATAACATTTGTTAGTTTGTCAATTTGTATGTTATAAATACGTAATCTTCGCAACTAGTAGAGCCAGAAGTCATATCTCAGTAGCTATTTTGTAGGCTCTTATTTTTTTGAGATTTTGCTCGCTTCAGTTCAGATAGTTAAAAAAAGGGTGTGCATAAAGCGACAAAAATATTTTGATATACTGTGGTGCTGCTACTGATTCTTTGGTAAAATAATTATAGTCACTGGTACTTCAAAGGAAATCATCAGTTTGTCTACGTAAAATATTGTTAGCTGCGGTAACAATTAAGATCATTTCTACCTGCCCTTATCCCACCTAAATGTAGGGTCGGCGCAATACAAATTTTCAAGTATGTTGCAGAGAGGATTTAGCTTAGTTTTTACGACCGGCCGCCTGCATGACGTCAACCCCCTATGAGGGATCCCGTCCCGGCCAAATTAAATTAGAAAATTTGCTTTGCCCAACCTGGAAACCGAACTCACGGACCTCCCGGTCCACAGCCCATACATGCTGCCACTAGACCAAAGAGGCGACAAGATTATTAATTAAGAGCATTTTGTGGCAAAATATATCAGTTCATATAATTATTTCGCTGTAAGCTCATAGTAAATCTCGAAACGAATTTTTAATTATCTCCTAAAAATAACCTCGTAAAAATTAATTTTCATAACGTACAATTTGGCAATGTAAAGAGACCGCCGGCCCGTTTGCGGTTGCGACAGCGTATTTTAATTAGCGATACATGAAAATGCTTTGAAACGGGAGTTGGGTCGTGTGCGGGCGCGCATTTAACGCAAAATTATAATCGCAATATCACACTCGTGTGTACGCCCCCTTAGTTTACGCTCAGTGTTTGTTGTGCGCCTTTATAATTAGAAATTAAAAGTTAAAAAGCTTGTTCGTGTTAGCTTGAAGCTTGCACCTCAGTTGGCATAAGTACAAAACTCTACGTATCATTAAAGTAAGCATTACGTTACTATCTTTTAATTAAAATTCCTTTTTAAATTAAATACAAACACTAATTACGCTGTAATAATGAGTTCTCTTTTAAACATTTTAGCCCTATAATCGCCACTTCAGGCATCTGTCTACGCATTTGAGATCTAATTTCGTGACACTCTACAACCCTAATTAGGAGCTCGAAAATCTAATAAAAGATAACTCGAAAGTCATAGCGAAAGCCGCATTCATAAGGAAAAGTTTACCGATTAAAATTCCTCTAACGAGTGCGAACCATCCAGTTTAATAAATACCGCCCCCTCTAATTTTCCTTGGAGAGATTTAAATGGTATAAATTTTGCAGGCTGAAAAGAAACTCTGTGAAAGAAGAGCTTGTACATTTTTACGATGGTGAATCTCATTCGCCCTCGAGCGACGACTTGTCTCTCCTTTAAATTAAATTTTCACTCCTAATTTGAAAGTATAATGTCATTTCACTAGAATTCCGTTATTAAAACTTTTAAATCATTCGGAAGTTTCCTTTTGTGCCCGCTCCGGGTGGGCTCTTGTGATTTTTTAATCAAAATGGGATCATTTCTAGTGATTTTTTACGAGTGCGCCATTCCGTCGGCATCAAATTGTCATTAGCCACTTGCGTATCCGATATTGCTTTTCTTTAACAACTGCCTTGATTCTGTCGAATATTTAATTTTACACCCTTCATGCATTTTATGCCCCCTCCCATCTTATTTACAAAAGGAAGATTTAAGACTAACAAATAAGGAAAAGAAAAATCATTGAAATCATATTAGTTGTTAGAGTATACTTAATTTAATTCTAAGTTTATTTCCTTACTATACGTCTTAGTAAAAAAATATCAGTACTACTAGTTGCAGTTTCAACTGATTTTTAATATGTAATTTCAAGCAATTACTCACTATTGGATAGTACGATAATAAATCCTAGTTATATTAAATAAAGCATGTTTTTTATTCAAATAGTTTAAAAACATCTGTTGCAACCTAGCTATGAGGAGAATCCTTTGCAGAAGCTCATTAACTGCAACATCTGTTTAAAAAAAACAACAACAAAAAGGGGTTTTGACGTTTGACAGCATGTTGTAAACTGTCGTAGAGTCGTCACAAAACGGTCAATAAAATTGTCTGGGGTCCTTGACACACAGACACACTGCAGACGGAGCTTTTATAGTCCATAAACATTTTACTAGCCCGACCTTGGGTAGGGTCTGCAACGAGGTCGTTGCACCCATCTCTACCGCTTTCAGATTATGATGAGTAGAGTTTGGGGGTTCGGAGATTTTTCTCCGTTTCTTACGTCCCTAGTTATGGGTGTTATTAAAGCTCGTGTGATGGGGTGGGAACGACTATAGTCGTGATATAGTAACGGCAAGCTTAAGTCTAGATTTAAAGCTGGTAACATACTAAAATCTTGTTTTAAAAGTTAAATAGTACGGAGTCTACGCGCTTGGATTGATTATTTTTAGCTTAACAGATATTAAATGACGGAAATTACATCTATATTACTTTATTTTCATTCATAAAGGGCAAGAGAAAACTTAATTTTCTGTATAGACATGGCAGTTGCTTATGCTATTATTACTTTTTATCACGGAAATATGTCAAAAAAACATTCTAAGTATGCTGTGCCGTGAAAAGCTAGGTAGTAAATAGTGACGAAGCCTTCATACAATGCCATTCCTTCCGACTTCCCTTTACGAAATACATACAGTTTAAAAAGTAGCAATATAAATCTTTTATATAAGAATATAAACAAAAACATAAGTAATGGCTACACTTGATAGGTATCCTATTCTATTATTACTTTTTGAAACATAGTTCTAATACTAATTATGGTATTTGTAATCAAATGGTTTTGAAAATTCGTTTTTATTAAATAACTTTCTTGAAGTTTTAATCATTTTAAAAAGCACGGAAACATAAATCATGTCTTATTTCGGTCTTTCTTTTATCATTAAACACGGTTACGTATTATAAACCCTTGACCGTAAGCTTACCTGCAGGTAAAAAATAAAACTGTCTCCTCAAAGTTCCCAGAAATACGTAAAAATAGTTGCGTCAACATAACGGACAAAAGTTCTTTGTTTAATGAATAGAAGGGTTGTTTTTCTTTCAAAAGAATAACGTTACCCTTTCTTTTATTCGACAAAAGGTTGCGCAAAGTGTCATTTTGTACAATTTCTTTGTTTTAATTGTCGCCAAAATGTATTGTCCGGTTGTTTATGGTTAAATGGCATTGTGTATTTAGGAATGTTGTGTTGAATCGTTTTACAATAGGTTTGTGGAGGTGGTCGTGTAACTAAATGATCACTTCTACCCGTTTCTACCCGTCTTGCGATATTCAGCCAGTTTAAACTTTATAG
Source organism: Clanis bilineata (assembly GCA_036417725.1). NCBI lineage: Eukaryota > Metazoa > Arthropoda > Insecta > Lepidoptera > Sphingidae > Clanis > Clanis bilineata. The sequence continues at coordinate 6,843,098 of CM071142.1, forward strand.
ATGTGAATTAAGTCATACTGATTTTTATCCGTGAATCTGTGACCTTTATTGGTAAGTGCTCACAATAATAAATAAATAATAATAGTATAAATAAATAATATTTTTTTAGTGGTATAGCCACGCCGTAGACAGTTACGTCTACAACACGAATGGGGCGGCTCGACCGGTTTGATACCACTGTCTCACAGAAAACCGTCGTAAAATGGCAGCTTGCTGTCGCGTTTCATTGGGCGAGTGTGATTTTCGGTGGGCCATTTCCCCCCCTCCCTTTCCCAATCCCAACACACCCATGATTCTTATTGTGTCATGGGTGTCTATGGGCGGTGGGGATCACTTACCATCAGGTGACCCATATGATCGTTGGCTAGTCTCTGCTATAAAAAAAAAAATAACACCCAACCGTCACACACATAGACCTGACCCCACACTAAGATCGTGTCTTGTGTCGTGGGTATCAAGAACTACGAGAGACTTTCGGTCTCACAACACCCAGACCCGAAACAAATATCTGTGGGCCACAAAAACATTTGTCTCGGTGCGGGGATCGAACCCGCGGCGTCTCACTTCACAGCCGGCTACTCACCCGTTGTGCCACGGAAGCTGTCACAATATATATTTATTTTAAACTAGTCGCCTAGCAGTCGAAATTCGACCGTAATTATTTTGATTAATTTAATGAATTTTATATATGTAAAACTAACGCATTTTATATATTAAAAAAGGTTTATCCACTTCTTCTCCATATAAACTTTTACTGTGTCAAATTTCACGTTCATCCGTTCGCGCAATTCTCTTAAAAAAGCGGTACAAAGTTTTTGCTTCACGTATAAATATATAGATATTAAAAATAAAAACACAAATAAAGCATATAACATCACATCTAAATTTAAAAATCCAATCTGAGCATGGAATCGGAGCCGCGGCCGCGTTCAGTCCCGAGTCCGACATTCTTTCCTTTATCCAACCAAGTTTCTTATCCTGTGCGACATAAATCGCCTCGACCCGTATAACTCTCCGCGACCATTAAAAAGATAAACAACTTAATATAGGTATAATAATAAACAAGACGCGGCGCGGAGCCGACTTAGATCCCCGTACACACCGTTCATAATTTTATTTATTCACGAAACCGTAAATATCTGTAGGAATAATTCCGAAGGCTCTTTGCGGGGATTAAGGGGGCGCTGCGGGCCTGAGAAAATTATATTCGGCTATAACAGTTATCATGCATCACCTGGAAGAAGCTTAATGTGCCTTTTCGCAATCTCCAGGGCGGCGCGCGAGACGCCGAGCGCAAATTACTTTTTCAAAGTATTTACATGTAAATAGAGTTGGAGTGTTACGAACTTTGCTGTATTGTATGTTGCTCTGAATCTAGATTTAGTTGTTAACGCTTAGTTTGCGATTACATTTAGGTGTATGTTCACATTTATGTATCTACATAATTGATATATAATTCAATAATATATATTTTCTCATATAATGTTCAAATAGATTTAATATTTTTAAACTACAATCAGATGATTTATATCATTTACTTATAACTTAAAGAGCTATAATATTTTCTGAATATTTGCATTTAAAAATAAAAAAAATATTGTTTTTATTAATAAACAATTCATAAAAATATTAGATTAAGCTGAGTACACATTTATACCGATCACAATCTCATCCTCTCAAGCCTTCAAAACATTACAGTTTTTAATTCGCAATTCAAAAACTCTTTAAGGTGATATCGCTTAAAAAGCACGCCCTATACATAAAGCCTGTATAATTATCATCCATTCTACTTATAAACTTTCATAACGGCCTATACGTCGACTTAACCTCTACTTTTGGGGATCGGGTGTTCGGGTTCCCCCCTCTGGGGTAAGCTCACCCCACCTTATAATGGGCGTCTAAGAAAAACGGCTGCACGGTTCGGAATAGAAAACGCTCCTTTGGAAATAGCTTCGGTGGAAAGCTACCGATTTATGCGCGCTACGGGATACGCTCAGAAAATATCCAAGAGCGGATTTTTAATGGCCCCATTGTTTCTATTTTAAAGGCGGCGTGTGAATGGAATACTTAAATTTGAACTTAACGTATTTTGTTTAAATTTACATTTCGATATCTCTGGGCCTAGATCTTTTAATTGACTGGCGTCAAAAATAATTGAAATATTTATGTAAGCATACAGCGTTTTTTTTTTAAACATATTACCTATCTGCATAAACTTCGTACATTTTCCATACGAATGATGAGACGTCACAATCAACGTATCAAGTACGCTAATTTAATGTGTGTGATGAATCATTATAAAAAAATATTATAAAATTTTCATTTTTAAAGTTTGGATTTGTTTAGAAACGACGGTGTAGTATTAAGCTCCAAACCACAATAAGAAATCGAACTACCCATATGGAAAATTATTAACGCATTACAACTAATGATAAGATCTTTATATAAATGCCTGTCTAACTCTAAGTATAATGTAGTTATTTAAACTATTTTCCTGTTCCTATATATGAGTTCCATGCGGTCCAAATGAAATAAAATATACCGTACTAAAACTATAAACAAGCAAATTCTGGATTAATCTATCATGGTCATATAACGTTAAACTTAAAATGACTTCAAAAATGATATTTTGCTCTACATTTAATTCTATTCTTCTCTAAAATCTGAAAACATTCTTGAGTTCTAACAACCATTATGATAGTACTAACGCACCTTAGCAAATATGATGAAAGAATCTAATAACTACATTTAACCCACATGTATGTGCCCTCATTAATATAAAGCAGGCTAAACACAACATGAAGCTAAATTGCCGCCTATCTCACGATTCCACGCGCGCTGCGTTTTTACAGCGTATTATAAGCGCTGATATTAGCTTCGTATTTCACTTATAATTCGCTTTTTGAAGAAGGGGGCGTGCGTGTCGCATGACGCAGGTGGCATTACGAAGGCGACGCGGCGAAATGTAATTTCTGCGAATATAGTGTGGACACAGCTTTAGATTTGCACTTAAAACAACAGCAGAAATAAAGTGAAATAAATAAGTAACCCTTAATGGGCTCATTAATGATTAAAATCTCGTAAATCATATAAGGAACGACTACCTACAAAGGATTATGATATACATATTAAGACCCGTAGAATAGAGTCACTTATTACGTTTAATGATCAATTTTAAATATGAAACGACGCCGTCTTAACTTATTGTTTGAACTATCAAAACGAATCTATTTTCGAAAGGCAATCAGAGAGGAGTCATTTTTTATCTCCGGAAGAGATAAAAATGCCTAAAAATAATGAACTAATAACACTGCCGCGGCTTTGGGCCTAAGCAAAATATATTAGTAGGCAAGTAACACATCGTTCCGTCGGTATAATGAACATGGCTCCCTCTAGCGGGGACCATTAATCAACCCCCCTGTGCCCTCACCCCGTACCCTCTGCGCCGAGATCCCTTTCAAAAAAGCCCCCTCGGACCCCCTCCCGCTCAGAATGTTTCCAATTCATCACGAAACCCCGCCCTTGACAACTCTATATGAGAACGCCGCGGGCCGAAACTCCCTCGTCGGCTTTCTTTACACGAACTATGGGCGTTTGTTCACTGACTTTTGAATCGGCTCGGTCTAAAAATCGCTGATCTTATACTAAAGAGTTTGTTTGTGAAAGCGTTCTGTGACTTTTGGACCGGCTAGTACATTTTCTTGTAATATCAACACGGTTGTATGGCGGCCATTACAAATATCATCTTACCTTTACTTTCAACGCAGATTCAATGTGGCTTCATCACGTTTTCTCGTTTGGTTTTATTACCTGATTAGGAAAGTAACTAAATTGGCTTTTCATATTTAGCCTATATTCATAAAATACTTTTGAAGTAGGTAACCTCTGCACTAATTATTATTCGCAAAGTTAATTTGCCCGCGACTTTACTTACATATTTGGGCTTGGGTATGTATTATTTAATAGACTGCGCTACACAAGAAACACCTAGGTAGGTAGATACTCAACCTATATCAAAAAGCAAAAAGAATATGTCATTGCCACATTGTTGAACGATGCGCAAACGCATGATGAACAAAAAAATTAACACATAAAAACTTTTTATCACCGTCAGCCACATGATGTCCACAGAACATAGGCTTCTTAAAAGATGGATGCAGTGACGTGCATAGAGATTTAGATTAGGGTAGATGAAAATCTTTCATAATTATCTACTTACTTCATTACAACCATCATCATACCCGTGTCGATTTATAATCCAAGCTCTACTATTGTAAAAATCTGTTTTTAGTGATATTTTTTGTCTTATACTATGTAATTGCCAACTTGTCAAGGTAGACTGTGTCTCTTTGTCTATATGGACTGCACGCCACTGACTGGATGCCGCTTCCAACAGATCGATCAGAATACAAATAAGTATTTATTTTAGTCAATATCCTCTAAGCTACTCTTGGACTATATAAAGTATTTTTACAAATAATTTTACTTATGTATAATGGTCAATCATAATACTTTTGTGTTTCATAATAACATAACAGTTAGAGGCTTTTGGTGTAATTGTGTAGAACATTAAATGCATATAAATTAGTATTCATGGGGTCGTTTACATTATTCAGTTGTTCCAGACATCCCTGTTACGTAGCGATTATTAAGTTTCGTTACATTCAATAATTATATGTATATGAAATTTGTGTTGAACCTTGAACGGTTTTTACAGTGGAAGATTGTACATAGGACAGAAAATAGTAATAAAAATAAATTAATAATAATACAATAAAGCAATAAAAATAGTATTTGTAGCTATTTATAAACCACATTTTAAATCTATGTATTTAATTCATACCTGTTAAAGATATTATCAGCATATTAAGATGTTGTACTTATATTTTATTCATTAGAACATCTCTATAGTCGTAGCAGATTAGCATTTAAAGTACGTGAATCCGACGACAAAACAAAGGAAGACCGTCAATATAAGTGGTATAGAACAAAATAGAAGCAAAGAAATGCTGAGTGTGAAGAAAAATATGGTGTAATTTTTTTTTTTTTTTTTTTTTTTTTTTTATAGCAGAAATTGGCAAACGAGCAGATGGGTCACCTGATGGTAAGTGATCTCCACCGCCCATAACCACCCAAGACACAAAAAGAATCATGGGTGCGTTGCCAACCTAAAAGAAGGGAATGGAAGGGGAGGGAAGGGGATTGGGATAGGGAGTGGGATTATTTTGATGCGTCGGATGCCGTCGGCAAACGCTTTTTATCTACAAGTTTAAAAACTTAACGGATTGTCTTCAAAATTAATCCGACCATGACCAAATTTATATAGGACCAATATAGCTTAATCAAACACAAAAATTATATTGAAAATCGGTCCACTTTTAGGAGATATTGCGTAACATTCATAAAAAATACAGACAAATTTAGGACCTTCTCCTTTTTTAAAGTCGATCGATAAACAGTTCTGCTATTTAGAATAAAAATGCATTTGAAATAAAATAAAATACAACCTCTTTTTTAATATCTCATAATAGAATGGGAAATTCGAGCGTAAATAACAAATTGAAAGAAAATCGATTAAACTACGAGACATTTCGTCTGGTTCATTGCACTAAGTCGTTTTAATCTGCAAAGCTAGCGCAATGCATCTGCGGTGGATATGGACAATAAATTATTATGAAAAATCATCTAGATAGGTAGACTAAAGTACGTATCGATAAAATAAACGTCTCAATTAAGAATGTAGGAATATAGAAAATTGGAAATTCTATTGGGTTTCGATCTAAATTACATGATAAATCAAATCCCTGAAAAGTATCAAAATAATCCCAGATAATGAATAAAATACCAGTAAAAAGGCGTAAAGAACATACAAACTTTAAAGTACTTATTTTGTGATAAGACATATTAAAAAAAATAAGTTTCTCACAAATATAATACTAATCATCATCATCAGCCACAGGACGTCCACTGCTGATCAACAGGTCGATCTGGAAATCTTTGGGGGAGGCCTATGTTCAGCAGTGGACGTCCTATAATACTAATATCGTTTGGAAATTTTCAACATATTAAAACAACATTTTTATGTAAATGTTAATGAATTTTAATAATAAAATGAAATAGACATACATTCTATAGCTAATCACCATAAACTCCAATCTTAGAAATAAAGTAGGTGTACCAAAGTTTTTTGGACCGCTTGAGGCCGTAATGCCTACGTTAGACCAACGTTTGGAGATAAAACGGCCCATTACAAATCGTTTCCAAAACACTTCCAGTAATGAGTACGATCGTAAGTAAAACCGGTAAATTACACAAGTACTATCTCCAATCGTTGGAGTTGAGACACGAGAACCAGCGGACTGATAACGTGCTGACGAAAGAATGATAAGGCGACAGGCGAAAGGGAATAATAATAATCACAAGTTTAAAAACTTAACTGACCGACTTCCAATTTACCGATCGTGACCAAATTATGGGACCACCCTTGAAATAAGGTCTATCGAACACAAAAATAATTTTGAAAATCGGTCCACATTTGGCTGAGATATCGCGTAATATAAGTACATAAAATAATGACGAATTGAGGACCTCCTCCTTTTTGGAAATCGGTTGAAAAATGTAAGAAAAAATACCAATACCAATGAGGGAAAATTTAAAGTTTCCAATTTCTGTGTTACATGCACGTTTTTATCTAAGCATGACAAATTATTATTAATTATGCTGTCCAAAATAACCGGTGATCACCGAACAACGATTTTTTATGTGTACCTAAATCATGGCAGACTGCATAATTACTTCTTCATACTACGAAGAGAGAAAAGCAAATCACTTTTAACAATGTATTGCATGTGGTAATAAATTAATGTATGTATTATAGATTATTAGCAATATGACGATTGATATATTATTAAGAAACGAATTAGGACCATATGATTAAGTAGTAGCCTTGTATTCGTTCCTAATACTTCTATTACTTTTCTGATTAAATTTCTATAGTTACCTACAGCTGAGAAAATAATGCCAAACTCGTCCCTTTGATAGAAAAATTCAGTGTCATCAACAATTCCCGCCGTTTCTTTACATTTTACACCACAAAGCAAGAACAGCACCAGTGCGGGACTAGTTTATTCGCAATAAAGAAAGTGGAATCCCGGGTTGCGCTCCAATTACCGGGATATACGCGGCAATCCCGGTGACGTGTAGCCTAGTCCCGGGTACGGCCTGGCAATTATACATATTGCGAGCACTGCCGACCCAATTGGAATATATCGTCAACGTGGCGTGACTCCGAAACTATCGGTTTGTTTTTATTTGTTTAATATTTTTTTGTTCAGACTGTCGTTGCTAGAGGATCGGGTGTAAGATTTATTTTCTAATGTTTTCTTAATATTGTTTTACCTATATTATTCCTAATATTATCGGGGGAGGCCTACAATAGTCCAGCAGTGGCCGTCATGTGGCTGATGATGATGATCTTTGTTTTACGTATCAGTCGCCTCTTTTTACTGACAGCATAACACTACGGATGGACTGTGAGTTCCGGATTCGATTCTCGGGTTGGGCAACGCGTTTCTTCAGACGCGATCTGCCCGTATGTCCCCTATGGAGGTCGACGTCAGGCATCGAGACGATGCCATTCCTTTCTGCAACATGCTTGATAGAAAATACAATCCAAGTGAGATAAAGGCAAGTGGAAAAGTTATACGTAAAGCCAAGTTCGGAATTTATTTATGTGGTTCTTCCATCAAGATGTCGGTTACAATAACAAATGAAAATCAATCTGTTCTCGCCCACAAACGTCATCGTAGCAATTCCGACGTTCATTTATTTCTGAGTGGAATCGGGCACGTAGTTTTTCTTTAACCCCTCAACAGCGATAGTAGGACGGAGAGGCCCGACAGTGCGCCCGCGGGACTCATACACTACTTTTTCGGAGCATATCTTATGGCTCTTTTGTTGATACCCCGGGCAGTTAGTTTCATCGCCGGGGGTCAGGGGTTTCTGTCACGGTCTCAGAGCCGAGTTACGCACCCATGTAACGAATTGCTTTTCTTAAAAATTAAGTTTAAATTGTTATCTTGCATACAAGGAATGTAGAAATATTATTGAGCTCAAAAATATACCGTACTGTTTGAACACATTACTTTGTCACATTATGACGTACGAATTTATGGGTAAATAGGTTAAAATTCGTACTTTTACATAATAATATCCTTCATAAATATTATCGCCTGAAAAATAATAATATGTTCATATACCTAATATTAGAAGATACATTTTTATTTGAATAATTTACATAATGTGGTTGACGCAAATAACTAATATATAATTGGAAGATTCGCGCTCATGAAAATAACGTACAATCACTAAAACTATCAACCATAAAAGCTAATCCTTGAAATTCTCAATATAATATTCACAACATTGTTAGAAGTACTTTAAGGTATTTCCATAAACGCCTAATCAGAATAAAAGCAATTATTGTAGCCCTTTCCATCTGAGGCCAAGATTTCGAAAGGATTAAAACATGCAAATCAAACAAGGAGCTTCATCGGGGGACAATCCCTCCGAACTACAACCCTCCCTGTCTTATTTATTCATCCGAGTTGGAAAAAAGTTGTTTTGTTTACTTTCTCCGTCGGCTTGAAGGGGAGGTCAGAATACGCTCTGTAAGCGACGTTTTCGATTTATTGTAAAAAGGAATACTCTTTCTTATTTTTTCCACTAGAAAATATAGGATCATAAAGTATTATAATCTGTGGAGCTTGAAGATTAGAGCTCCTAAGATATTATCCGCGTAATATGGTTTTAATTTTACTTTACTTTATTGTTGATGAATAAAATGTTATTTAGTTAGTGTAATCTAAAAGTAGCTGAATATAATATTGCCTTAAGTTTTAGCGCAAGCAACAATTATAAGCTCGTAATTGAAACTATTATACAAAAGAGTATGTTTACAATAATAATATAACATTACGTGATCAATATCGTATTTTCATAATCCTAGAAATTTTATGATAGCTAACGAGCAAATGCGCCAAGAAATTTATATATGTAACAAGTTACGTTATTTTGTTATTTCAGTTAAACACATACATAAGCTCACGCCTGTATCCCCGAAGGGTTAGGCAGAGGTGCACTAGCGAACTAGAACACCCACATTTCGCCGAGCTTAGTTCCGTCCCAGATGTGATAGGGGGCGAGCCTATTGCCATATCGGGCACAAATTCCAGACTCCGGGCTGATATGGAAAAATCCAATATCACTTTGCCCGACCCGGGGATCGAACCCGAGACCTCAGAACCGTAGTCGTACCGAAATACCACCACGCCACGGAGGCTGTCAGTTATTTCAGTTAAATAAATTATAAATTTACAGTATTGATGTATGATTCCAGTGGTTTCTAGTTGCTATCTACCTCTATACTTATGTCGATTCATTCAAAAATGCCATTCTCTTTAAACTATGAAAAATACCACGTAATCATTTTCCTTTAACGTCAAAAGCATGAAACATGGCGCTAAGCAATTCTAAAGCGAATGTGGCTTTGTAATACACTTCCACTTCAGAGGTATGTTCATAATAACGTTATAGGTATCGTATCTCACAAATACATACATTATTTTATTTAATGCAATATTATATCTTATCAGGACATGGCTCTGGCGAGCAAACATGGCCCTGAATCACCGCTTTACAAGTTTATTGTTGGTAACTGAGGAAACTACTCAAGGAATTATGTGTCTATTCACTGGAATATCTTTATTCGCTGTGCTTTTAGAATTAATATTGACTAGACAAGACATAGCCATGAAATATTTAAAGGTTGTTTCAATATATTGGATTTCAAATTTAGTTCTATCAACAATGGTGAAAAGTACCTTATATTTAGTTTATTTGTTAATTGAAAAAATATCTGAAATGTAATAAAATTATTAATAGCTCACTTCCGTCTCAGATGTAATAGGGGCTAGTATATCGCCATATCGGGTATACATTCCAGACTTCGGACAGATACTAAATAGAAAAATACAATATCACTCAAATCAAATCAAAATCAATTTGGGTATATAAACATTAAACCACATAACCTACCATTCGCCTTCTTGGTCTAGTGGCAGCATATATGGGCTGTGGACCGGGAGGTTCTGGGTTCGATTACCAGGTCGCGCAATTTTCTGTTTTAATTTGCCCGGGACTGGATCCCACAGAGGGAGTTGACGTCTGGCAGGTCTATCGTGAAAACTAAGTCAAATGCTTGAAATGTGTGTGTGCTGATCCCACACTCAGGTGGGATAATGAGAGGTAGAAAGAAAAGAAACGAAATAATCTAGGTCCTTTCTATTTATGATATATAATTTTAGTGTAAAAGAAACTTCTGAAACTTAAATTATTTTGCAACACAACTTTTATTAAGATACGTTCAACGTTTTTATCAAAACAGGAAAATTAATTTGAGACTGTTTGTCTATTGTAAGAAATTTCTTATTTAATTTCGTTTGCGAATTCTGAGAGCCAGCTCGGCGGTTCCTTTTATTCTCCCCCAACCTTACCCTTTTTAAGGGGATTTCTTTATGTTGTGAGAGCTCATTCATAGCGTCCATCAAAACGATTCCAGCCATCGTTACGGTCTCGGCAAATGTACCGAAATCATCGCTTCACTGCGGAACACCGACGGTACGAGCATATTGTACCTACCTAGATATTTTTGTAAGTATCTCGAGGCATTTGATTCAATTTGAACTTTCGGTGTACGTTCATTGAGTTACTGTCCGTATGTTATTGTATGTCCAAGTTTTTCGGGTTTTTCTGTGTTCACACGAAGAAATATTTTCTTCGTTTGCCGCAATTTGCCAAAATCTTTGTTACTATTTGCACCTACATATTAAAAATCCTCTTTTGTTTGTTGGATAATTAATGCATGAAATTGTCAAAGCAACGAAATTAGCAACAATTTATCTGGCTTTTGGTAAATCGTCCCTAAAACAATGTAAAAGTACTTATTTTTCTATCTGCCGTTATCCTACATTAGTGTGGGGTCGGCGCAACACACTTTTTCAAGTAAGTTGCAGAAAAGATTTGACTAAGTTTGACCGGCTGCCTATCTGACGTCAACCCTTTCTGGGTGATCCAGTACCGGGCAAATTAAATTAGAAAATTCTCTTGCCCGTCTTGGGAACCGAACCCACGACATTCCGGTCCACAGCCCATATTTGCAGCCACTAGACCAAGGAGCCGACAATTTTAATAATTTAAATTGCAGACAAACTCCAAATATAGAAATGTCCCAAGCTTGTGGAGATTTTGCGGCCCGAATTTTGTTTTAATAAAGGCCCTATTGCACCGCAGCCGTCGCCGTGCTCCAATATTACTCGTTGAACGAACACTCACTAATGTTCTCTTCTGATATTACTCTCAAGCATTATTATGTGCTTAGGGTTGACAATCACTGTCTCACGACTAACTCAATTACTATCAGTGTTCTAATAATGATACAGTTATAAACCAAAGAGATTTAATATTGCTAATTATAGAGGGGTTATTAAACAAGTTTCCATACAAAAATTTTGATATCCTACCACTTATTACCATGAAAGAAGAAAGAAAGAAAAGCACTTTATTTGTCACAGATAAAGAATTGCTGAGAAAAAAGGTATATTATATAATACATGATTATTATATCTAGCCGTGACTATGACAGGTAGGTGACCACTCAACATAATGGTGAAATGTGGCGCCAACCACAGTACAATGCTAATTTTCAGTGGTCACCTCGTGTGACGTGCCTACGTTGGTCGTGTACAATAAATAAATAATTAAATAAAATAAAAAATAAAGAAATAATGCGAGGGCGCTTACTACAATGTACACCCTACAATGTTCTGAGAATGTTCAAAAATCACGTAAGACAATTTTATTGCCTAAATATACGCCGGCACAACCTTGCGCGCGTATGTTTCAAATAAAACTGAGTGACTTATAACCACGAAGTCATAACTTTTGGATCACAAGTTTCACGCTGTTGTCCCGTCTATGTACTGTTAAATGTCTTTAGAACTGTTACCTCTTACCCCTTCTCTAAAATGTAGGCAAAGGTGTCATAAGCGTTCTACATTCCTTTACTACCGATTCTGCCATTAAACTGAGGCAACCATACTTAATTATAATCCCCTAAATGAGAGTTCATATTTTAACTTCACAACCACATTAACTGCAACCGCACATAGCGAAACATTTAGTCAACCCTCGTAAATGAGGCGTACAAGCAAAATAATGTAGTGCTGGTCCACAGGTCACAATGACCACGGGCGCTTTGAGCTCACAGAGAACGTTGGCAATTAAGATTGGCGACTCCCTACACAGTTAATCCGAAAATACGTGCGTTGGGTGTTTATTGACTGCCGTCGGCGTTTACGGGTTAGTTTATTTTGTTGAAGAAATTCGGTATTTACGTTGTAATTTTTGTATAATTAACAATGGTCTAAAACTTTTATCTGAATATTTATGAATTATCTTATTAAACTTCTCATATTAAGCTTTATGTAGCTTTCTTAATGAAAATAATATTAATGGTAAAACTGTTGCCCGCTTCGTTCGCGTGGAAATTTATTAATAAAAACGATCTCACGGGAACCGTACATGTTTCTGGGATAAAAAGTATATCTGTGGCAAATTTCATCCAGATCCGTTCAGTCGTTCTGGCGTGATTGAGTAACAAACTGCCATCCATACTATCGCATTTATAATATATGTAGGTATATATTAAGCTAATTAAAACATAATAAATAGGTTATATAACAAAGCCTAAATAGAATATAAACCTTCTACAACTTTTATTTAAAAAGTTACCAAGCAAAACTGGATGGAAATCGTGAGTACCTAATAAGGAGTATAGAGTGGAGACTTCAGTCCGGCACGTCGACTTTATGGACCGTTAGTGCTACTGAAATCAATAAAAGTACCGGAATGTACCGCACATGCGCATTGGAAGCACCCTGACTCAGCTACATTCATTTATAGCCACTTGTATTTGTGTCTATGGCCATTCCGTACTCGTTACTGTTGACGGAGTAAAAAAGAAGGGAAAATTAATTGGCGCAGGTCGTAAATACCACGAGCTGCTGTTTAGGGTTGACTTTTTGTGTGTACATTTTTGCACGTGTTTTAGGCGATTTATTCTAACGATTATGCGCTCGTATGACGCAAAAAGCTTATGGAAGAGGAAAGTTATGCTTATTATTTATTTCTAAATAGATAACATAAACGTACCTATGGAAGCCATTTATTAATATTATTCCTTAAAAGACTATTATAGTTACGTCGCCTCCTTCGTCTAGTGCCAGCGTATGGACCGGGAGATCCTGGGTTCAAATCCCAGGTCGGGTAAAGCTATTTTTCTAATACGACTTGCCCGGGACTGGGGTCAAAGTGGGTTGACGTCAGGTAGATAGCCGTTCTTAAAATTTAAACCGAATCTTTCTGCACCATGTTTATGAAAGTGTAAGCCACGCCACAATAATGTATAGAAGAAATACAATTACAGTAATGTATTCCATTTTTATTTTCACACAAAATAAGGGATTTTAAATACCAACTATGTTTATAAAACTGTCTGACTGTGGAAATGTATACGTAATTTTGTTTTCGAGGTATAAATTTAAGTATATTTTATTTATTATAAGGGCAGAGACCGGTAAGGCAGAATAGACGGGCCCCAAGCTGTGACTAACGACCGTTCGTCCACACAAACTTGTATAATTCAACATTAGTTTAAATTTATAATGGAATGAAGATATCTTAGTATCCGCCCACCGAAAACCGGATAATTGGGTGTCTCGTCTAAAAATACGTCGATGTGTGATTAAATCCGATGAAGTTATTATCTACTGTTCAAATAAATCACAGCGAATTAATTAGAAACTTCTGTTAATACTTTATAATTAACAAAATACATTATTAACAATACGATAGTAATTTCTTTAAAAATAATCAATTGTTATTCTACATTTTGTCCTAAAACAGTATGTTTAGTAAAACATGCCACAAATTCAGTAAAAGCTCAAAAGCTCTCTATAAATGTCGTAAATAAGTTACACAAACCGTAAATCGCCGCAGAATGTAATTTACGAACTAAACGATTTACAACGACCATTTTACGAGATTTTTATGAACTGTTCTGCCATAAAATAACATTTTATTATTAAATCACTAGCCGGTTAACAATTTTCCAGCCATCGGCATCAGCGACAAAGCTGATATGGTGTTTAACGGCATGACAATTAATTAAAAAGGCATAAACGCCACTTTTATTCTCTGAGAGCCTATAAAGACTAACTTTTATGCGTCGTAAACGCGATTGTCTGCGGACCCTGACGACTTCGATACTGCTGCGGTTCTGTCTTTAAATAGACGTGTTCGATATTCGAATTCAAGAATGAGTATCTAACTTAAGAGATTTTTGTATTATGGTGTTAGTTTTCCATTGAGTGTTGTGACACCAAAATCACATAAAAGCTTTTTTTAAAATTAAAGTTATTTATAGTAATGTATTTACATTATTTGGAATTTCGAACTCTTTTTAATAGCTGGTTTATGATAAATGAAAGGAATTCTTCTCATGTTGGGTACATAAAGCATTTCTATTATGATTCACAATACAAATGACACACGGGCCACGGCCTTCCACAAAAGATGGTTCATAAAAGGCTGTCGTGTCGTCCAGAACATAATATTAAATCACAGAAACGTTGAGACGAGCGCAAACATCACATAAAAGCAATTCCGATCAAAAGCTAAATGTCTCTGACGGCGAATAAAACAGATTTATTGGCCGCCCCCAAAGGAAACTTGGAATGAAAATTGTGAGATTTTTTAAATAAACCATTAGAGAAAAAGTTCCGGGCCATTTGAGGCGGTTTATTGTACCACTATCGGGCGCCATTGTTGACTGCAACGTGGCTCTTGAACATGGAATTAGAGGGAGACGATGTGGCAAACGATCTTTGTTTAATCTCTCTTTCTACCTGCCCTTATCCCATCTTAATGTGGGGTCGGGGCAACACACATTTTCAACCATGTTGTAAAAAGGATTTGGCTTAGTTTTTATGACCGGCTGCCTGACATCAACCCCGTCTGAGGGATCCAGTCCCGGGCAAATTGAATAAAAAAATTCGCTTAGCCCGACCTGGGAATCGAACCCAGAACCTCCCGGTCCACAGCCCATATATGCTGCCTCTAGAACAAGGAGTGGACAACTGTGATGACGATGTTACACCTACATAAATATAGTTGAGGTCCTTAAAAATTAAATACAGTATAATTATAACATATTCCACCTTATTTGCTCAAATGTTTTTAACTCGAGTGCCTTGGAAGGTGACTAATGATGTTTGAAAACCGATTTCTCTAAACACATTGCAGAACCGCAGAACCGCAAAACCTATGACCTAAAAATGTTAATACATTGCGTATTCACGTATATTTAGAAGTATTGTTTAGTATTTCATATTCCAGTAACTCACGTTAACGTGAGTTTCGGAAGAAATAGGCGGTATGAACTGTATACCTACACATTTTTTAATTTACCGAAGAACATGAACTATGGAGTCTGTGGGTAGAGACCCATCACACACATCTTATAGAGATAAGACTTAGGATGTGAGTTCAGTCACATGGATGTAAAATTTATTTAATGCCATTTCCATTTGCCTCGGTATTTACATCCACGTTCTCGACTTGCTAGTCGAGATTTGTCTTCCAGTTATATTTGTCTAAAACGGAGTGTCTGTATCCATTAATTTTTATTCCCGACCGCATCCTTTAATCTCGTTGTTTCCCGTACATCGTAATGTAGAGAAAAAAATAAGAGAAATGATAATGAACACATATTGTTAGGCTACGATCTATAGAGCGAACTTTGACTAAATCTAAGTCAAAATAACGAACTCAGTGAGGATCTTGACTTAGTATAGTCATTTTTTAGAAGAAAATCTTTGCTTAGTCTGTCTGTCAGTCTTTTTTTCTTGTAAAAAATGACTCTAACTAAATGAAAGTTCGATTTAAGAATCCCAAATTCTGACCGAGGTCGTTACGTTGACTTAGACTTAGTCGAAGTTCGCTCTATAGATCTCAGCCTAAGTGCCTGTGTTCGATTGTTCTCACTATACTCCAAAATTTTTGTAATAAGTAACTCAATTTGTATGCAAATGCTTTTAGTTCTGAAGCGTCGGAATTTAAAGTACAAAAATATGTGAAATCATAATTATTCATACATAATGTGTAGTGGGAAGTAGTTAATTATGAGAGTTGAACATAGTTTTGTTGCTACTAGGTAGATAAGTTCTTCCGTTTTTACTTTAAATTAGAATTAAAAAGGCTATCCGCTTGGGCAATAACAATAATCTTATCTTTATTAACATACGCAATTTTAATGTAGATTACATAACATTTATTTAATTGTATAATCTGTGATATTATTACCTTTATTTACAACAAGAGTTGTGTCTTCGGAAGTATCCGTACATTCATTAAATATTCTTATACCTATTAGATTTGCCCAGACATTTGTATCGCAAATAATAAAAACGCCTGCCAATTTCGCGTTGTTCGTGTATTTGTGTGATCTTCTGAACTTATTATTTATTTGTTCATTACAGACAAAAGGCGAGAATAAACGAAGCTTCCAGAAGGAACAAAGGAATCAGCATGCAAGTCTAAGCCATCATATCAGGAAGATTATAATAAAAAAAAGGGATTCATAATTAGCCATAAGAGATGCAGAATTAATAGATAAGAAAAAGAGCTTAGATGAAACTGGTATAAAAGAAGATAAAGACATTTCAGACAAACATTTTCAAAACAACGAAACAACACAAGAGAAATAACAGAAGCGTATAAAAACATTTTCCTAATCGATTTATTTTCGGTGTGTCTACGTGGTATTTATTTGTGGAAGCAAGCAGTACGTCAAGGGGGGAAGCGACCCTGGCCGGGGGAAATGGCAAACACAGGAAACGGATCTGGCGAACTTTCCCGCCGAACCGGCAAAAGGGAGATCGAGTATCCTGTGCGGATGGGGTGACTGTATTTTTTAATAGTGTGGACATGAACAATGGAAAAATCAGGATTTTTTATTTGGAATCCACATTAATACGAAAGTAGGTTAGAACTGTTAATGATCAATTTTAATAGAATCCCCGATTTAAATTAGTATATGTATAAACATTTTTGCCTATAAGGGCCAATCTTTCAAAAAGCTGATAACTTATTTCCAAGGTATAATTTTAATGCTTTGAATCTTTCATACTTTAACAAAAACATTTTCCAAATAGAAAGTTATCTTGCTACTAGAAAATCGGCTTTAACGGCATATTGTATTTTATCGTACCATGTATCTATGAAATGATTAAAGTATTTCTAAATTTATGCAAACCTAAGTAATAAACCTTTTCAAGATAAAATCAATTATCTGTGTTTTATGTTAATAATAAATTGTAGTTAAATCATCTGCAACCGTGCGCTTAAACGTAAATAATCATTTTAAAATAATTTAAAATTTACGAACATCTGAAGGTGATCATGACATTAACAAATGACATGTGACTTCGTAAATTTATTTTATCTGATGTAATAACTCAAGATGTTCATTTTCTTTAATAACTCTGCAGCCATCCAGTGCGTAGTAATTTCATTTCAAATTCCAGTTTGTGAATGGATTTTCATTGAGATACGGTACTTTATGATCTGAATTATGTGTATTTAAAAATAACGATTGTTTGAATAAGATTAATAACTTAATATATTTTATGTATTGCTCAAAATGATAAAGTAATGCTTGTTATGCCTAAAAACGTAAGGGAAATAATTAGGATTAAAGTTAAAGCATTCAAATAATGGGTGTGCCATAATTAAGGCAAGATTCGAATTTTGCAACATATGTATTAATCAATGAGATACTTTTTGCTTATGCTTGCTAATAATTGCTATTAATTAACTTATGTTAAAATTAAGGTCAGTATTAAGCTATCGTAAGCCTATGACGATGGCAGCCAATAACTTATTCTACACAAAATAACCTTTATTGTTCTACGATATAAAGTTATAGTTCAAAAATATTCTAGAATATCTATACCAAACGCGTGCCCACCCTATCGTCTCTTTCTCTTGATATATTTATATGCATTAATACCGTTTTATAGTTGCGAGATAAGTATAAATCCAACGGTAGGCGGACCGCGACGTATCTACATCCCACTTTATTGTAATGCCGTTTGAATTTATTTATGAACGGCCAAATTGTCTGAGTAAACGTAAAAAGATAAACATTTTTTTCTATTTTCTTACATTGTTTTGTGACGTTTTTTGTATTGTATTTACGTATATTTTAGATACTTTAAGATAATGTAAATAAAAGTATACATCATCTTAAGTGGATTATCATCATAAGAATACATGTATTTAAGTTTATGAATTAATAAATAGTTACTCGTTTAAAGATAGAAGTTGATATTTTATGATTTGGTGTAGAATAATGATTCTACACCAAATCCAAATATGATATTTACAAGTGAAATCAGAAAATACACAGATTTAATACGATTTAACATCTAACGTCCATATAACGTTTACTAGTAGCAGAAATATGCTTAGAATGAGATTCGCCAACACTTGTAAAATATTTTTTGTATATATTTGACTGCCTCGGTGGCGTGGTGGTATTTCGGTACGACTACGGTTCTGAGGTCTCGGGTTCGATCCCCGGGTCGGGCAAAGTGATATTGGATTTTTCCATATCAGCCCGGAGTCTGGAATTTGTGCCCGATATGGCGATAGGCTCGCCCCCTATCACATCTGGGACGGAACTAAGCTTGGCGAAATGTGGGTATTCTAGTTCGCTAGTGCGCCTCTGCCTACCCCTTCGGGGATACAGGCGTGAGCTTATGTTGTAAAATATTAATTTACTCATTCATAATCACAAGTTTAAAAACCTAACTAACTGACTTCCAATTTGATCCGATCATGACCAAATTTATGTGGGACCACCCTTGAAATAAGCTCTATCGAATAGAAAAAGGATTTTGAAAAGGTCCACTTTTGGCGGAGATATCGCGTAACATACATAAAAAACAGACGAATTGAGGACCATCTCCTTTTTAGAAGCCAGTCGAAAATATATCACTGCCTTCAATATAATAAACTATTGTTGAAATAATAAATACACGATTCAAGAACTTCTATAAAATTGTAGTACACTTCGGTATTCCCTCTCTAACATGATACATAAATATAAAAACCAGTAAAATTAATATAACAAGCCCTAAAACCTATAAAACACATGCTTGCCGGGATGTTTTAAACATTTATTGAAGATATAAGGAAAGCAATTTTGATGTTGGAATGGCACAACTGGAACATTTTGGTGCGTTACTTTCACGATACGGTGTAAAACATGCTCTGCTTTGCAAAATTTTGGATATTTAAATATTTTTCATAGCTAGTTATTTATTTAAGTTATCTAAACTTAACATACAACTAAAATATTACTTGTATTGCATAAATTATATATACAGAATTTGGATCTTTGTATTCAGAATGTCTTACTTAATTCTTTAGTTTATACCATGGTATACAACGTTCTGTAGAATTTAAAGTAAAGCTACATGCAAACCGTTCGATTTTCTCTTTCAAAAAGACTCAAGTAAAGGGAGGCTCGAGTAAAATATGAATTCAGAGCGACTCGGCTGTTTGCCGCACACGTTACTTGTTTATCCTTTTAAGGGAGACTTCTCATTTCACGCAACTGCTATGATTGCTATATAATCGCCATTACACAAAGATCTACCCCTCCGTCCTTCACTAGCACGTTACCAGACGAATAAGACGAATAGAAAAGCGACTCAGATGCCAAGTTATACTGGCTGCACCGTTAAGCATTTTGGTAATAGCGTCTCACGAATGAAAGCAGATTTTCGGCAACTGATTATGAGTTCTAATACGTTTGTTATGTTAGTTTTGTTATGTTTACCAGTTGCTTTATAGCGTGTTTGTGTGTTTATTGTTACGGTATTACATTTCAGTACAAAAGACAAAATAAACATGAAAACGGCTATATTGATTGAACCGAGAATAGAGCAATAATAGTATAATCACAAGTTTAAAAACTTAACAGTCTGACTTCAAATCCGATCGTGACCCAAATTTATATGGGACTACCCTTGAAATAAGCTCTAATATCGAACACAAAAAAAAATTTGAAAATCACATTTGGCGGAGATACCGCGTAATATACATAAAAAATACTGACGAATTGACGACTTTCTGCTTTTTTGAAGTCGATCGAAAACTAGAAATAGTTTTAAACTTTAAGAAGGGAAGCCAAGCGTGACTAGTCCTAATATTTTAAATGTATGAATGTAAATGGCGTCCATAATGATTACTTAAACGCGACTTAAGTACAAGTTTGGCTAAACCAGCTCACAATAAAATATATTAAAAAAATACTTATACGAATGTTTTGTAATTTCTGTACTAAGTATATAAAAATATTCATATACAAAATATTCCTATGTAACATTTCCACACAAATAAGAATAACAAATATTCGAGCACTAAATCAGATAGCTAACTTATTTTTGTCTTTTATTTTCAGATATATTTAGGTCAAGATTGAAGAAGAGATTGTGTCTATGAATAAGAATGAGTACAAGGGGAAGAAAATCGTCTTAGAATATGCATTTGTGTGTCTATGGTACTCATCAAATCAAAGTGCTTTCACGCGTGCAGACACCCATCTTTTAAGCTAAGGCATGATTGGATGTACTTTAGCAGAGAAAATTTAAATGGTATAATTTACTCCTTTCTGTTAAACTATGCCCAATATATGAAGAGACTATAGAAATTTATTATTTTGTTACTATAAAATCACAAGTTTAAAAACTTAACTGACCGACTTCCAATTTACCGATCGTGACCAAATTTATATGGGACCACCCTTGAAATAAGCTCTATTGAACACAACAATAATTTTGAAAATCGGTCCACATTTGGCGAAAATATCGAGTAACATACATAAAATATATATACAGACGAATTTAGGACCTCCTCCTTTTGTGGAAGTTGGTCGAAAAGTATATCGTCACGAAAACATTAAAATAAATAATTAATACTCCATAATAATTATTGTATGTTCTTTTTACTTTATTTAATCATTTTATTGATTTTACATAATATTCAGAACATTCCAAAATTTCTGACCCTAAGCCAAACATTTGTTAAATAAAAAAGTATGTCATAACAAGTCGGCGAGGCTGAGGTATTTTATGTGTATGTTTTCGTGTCCTGGCACCGTGTCAAAGTATTTTTGGCTCCGGTCGCCACTTCATGAATGCACTCGCTATTGCTACCAGCATCTAGAATATATTACTATTATGAACTCTACTTTGCCTATGTATGATAATTATTTATGAGTTACATTTGTCAGATATAAAACATACATATTATTTGCATATGTATGTATAACTTATAATATATAAAGTTTACGTATCAAGAAGCGCATCCCCGTCATTTTTTTGAGATCCCACCATTAAACTGATTAGCGTCACAGTACCCCACAAAACATTAACGTAAAAAAGGAAAAATATATTCCCATATTTTTACCTAAAACGTCTTTAACATCTAGGTGGCTAGTGTCGTGGCCCCATGGGTTTAAAATGGCAGAACGTTATTGAAATCATAAACCTACGTACCGCACTCATACTCGTAGTCAAACATAAAAACCTTTTTAAGCTCTATCAGATTGTCTCTATCTGCCTCGGTGGCGTAGTTGTATTTCGGTACGACCACCGTCCTGCGGTCTCGGGTTCGATCAATATCAGCCTGGAGTCTGGAATTTGTAGGTGAATGTGGCGGTAGGCTCACCCCCTATCACGTCTGGGACGGAAGTAGGCTCAGCGAAATATGGGTGTTCTAGTTCGCTAGTGCGCCTCTGCCACCCCTTCGGGAATATAGGCGTGAGCTTTGTCGTTTGTTCGAGATTGTCTCTAGTGTTACGTCATTGAAAATTTTGTAAACATAAGTCTTGTAATATAAATTCATTGTAAAATGTTACGTGCTATTAAAAAAAACAGAAACCATTTCGAGGAAACAATGTCAAAATAAAAAATGAACTCTATACAGTTATACACAATGCCATTACTACGTCGATTTTCATAGTTCTATATAAACCGTACGTTCGTAATACCTAAAAAACTACATTACTCGTTAGACATAACAAAACACATTCCGATATCGGCAGACGCTATAACTTCAAACATGACCGAGAAAAAAAGAAATAACACCAACAAAATTGAAAACAAGCCATTGTTATGTTATACGAAGGTTGTACGAGAAAAAGGCAATCTACATGGAGGGTTCGCCGGACGCCTCGAGATGAGGAAATAAGAATTCATCCTTTCTCGCCCCGGGGGAGGCAGGGGGCAGGGGGGCACGGAGGGGGGTGACGGACGACGCCATTCCAAAAACCCATTATACGAGCGCTGGAGCTGTTTTCTATCTCAGGAAGGATCCCCCTACCTCCCCGCGCCCGTCTTCGGTATTCTCAACTTTGTTTATGAAAATTACCCATTAAAGTGGCTATGAAAGTAACGCTTTTGCCACTGCCGAAATTAATAAGGAAATTGATATAGATTATTTTTTGCTCGTTCCGTAGAGTTCATGATTGGGCTGTTGTTTTTAATTGTTATGTTTCAAGGACAAGGCAGAATATGGCTTTACTTTTTCATGTTTAGAATAACAATTTTATACTTGTTTACGAAATTATTATAATACGTTGTTATTATTTTTTCAATTAATATTTCATGCCTTTGGAGAGTCTTTTCTTCTTTGAATGATATAAAGTACGTACGTATTCATAAGTCTTAATAAAGTACACGATGTATGTATGTCGTCAATTTTGAACGCAATTTTCCCTTATAAAATGTAAAATGAACCCCATAAACCATGTACGACACTCCAATCTCACCCCAACAGAATTTATAACACCATTAGAAATTAAATTAAAAAACAAAATTATTACACTTGAACCAAAATTTAAATACACATTACAGCTCTCCCCTCTTATTGAGAAGTCTTCCGCTTTCTTCAACCTTAGTATTATTGCTGTCTTTATTCTACATTCCGATACCGAGGGTATTAGAGAAGGATAGAAAATAAATGCGGTTGCGGCTCGTAGCTCGGTATAAAGAAAGATTATCCGAAGCCCCTAAGGAAGTTTGAAATTGCTATTGTAGCGAAAAGGATTATATGTTAGTGCTACGACGTAGCTGCGGAGTAGCTGGGGACGGATTCAGAAGATTGTATATCGATGTTTTATGTACACGTGTAGATTTTCTTTATATTTCGTAAGTTGTTGACTACATTTCGAATATAGAATGTTTTTAGTCATAAAAATTGATTTAACGACTTTTCTGTGTTATAACTAATCGATATTCACCTTAGAATAATAAGTTCGATTGTTTACAGTAAACTCTAATTTATTTATTTAAAATGATTAATTAATTTAATATGATTTTTATTTAAATAGCTCACATAAAATACGTTAAATTTAATTTGTATGCAATGATAATAAAAGCTCTTTGCAGTATAAAACTTGAAATATAGAACGGTGTATCACAGGGAGCGCAGGCAGCGCGGTTGGCCGGGATTAATCCGGTTAAATCCCGGTAAATACGATGAAATCCGGAGTGGGCCGGGTGTGCTGCCGGCGATACGGCCCGGCCTAGCTGTTCGGTGTTAATCCCTATTTTAAATTCTGATAAAAGTTTCACCTGTAATTCTGCTCAATATATTATGTATTTGATGACTGAATGTTAGTAGAGTATTAAATTGAGTGGGAACATTTTTAATGGGGAAATAAATTGGTCAAAAAAGTAGAAATAATACCTAGTTTTAATTTTACAGATTATCATATATTATTGATAATGTACATAATTTCATAGCAAAATTTATAATTCTGGTATTAACATTTTTAAAATACGAATCAAACGGAGTCAATATTATGAAAAATTAACATTATCAAAGTAATTTCGTTATCATTTTTAGTAAAACATAAGTATTAAATATTATTGCAGATTGAAATAAAACTATTCTTACGGATTCTATCACGATTAGGTTTTAATTATTATTCCCGACGTTTCGAAGGCTTTGCAGTCTTCGTTGTCACGGGTCAGACTGAGGTGTCATTTGTCCAAAAAAGGTTAGAGTTACAATATCTACCATCATTAAAAAATTATACAAAATCAAAAAAGGTTAATTATTAGTGTTCCGATTTATGCAGTACGAGCTCACGGTGTCTTGAGTTCTGGCAGCTGGTCTTTTGGGTTCCGATTTAATAAGATGTATAATTGGATCCCAGGTTTGTGCAAGCTTCCAACCATCTTCTCTATTGAAATTAGGATGTTTTTTAATTTCAATAGCCTCGCGTATCATCCTAGGGAGGAATCGGTGTTCTTTGGCGAGGATTTGTGGTTTATCAAATCTAAGATAATGTTTGGAGCCTTCCTCTGAATGTTCAGCAACTGCAGACTTCGTAGAGCGTCGGTGTTTTACGTCAGCTATGTGTTCTTTTACGCGGGTCCCTATATTCCGTTTTGTTTGTCCGATGTAAGAGAGACCACAGTCGCAATCAATTTTATACACGCCTGGGTCTTGCAGAGGTATGTGACACTTGACAGATGGTAAAAATTGACTAATCTTCTTGGGCGGCTTGAAGTAAGTTTTGATAGAAGCACGCCTCAGGATATAGCCAATCTTGTCAGTGACTCCTCTTACATAAGGTAAAACAACCGGGACGCGTTCGACGGTGGCTGGTTTCATTCGCTTTCTGTGACGGCGCCGTGGGATTTGGAGCTTGTTGTCTCGCAGGACTTGCTTGACATGACGCAGCTCAGCGGCTAGATGTTCCTCATCACAGATTCCTTGTGCTCTCTGAAACAAAGTTTTACCCACGGTAGCTAACTGTTTCGGATGGTGGTGAGATTCTCCATTCAGGTATTTATCGGTATGGGTCTTTTTCCTATACACAGTATGACTCAAAGATTGATCAGGATTACGGATAACTAAAACATCTAAGAAGGCAAGAGATTTATTATGTTCTAACTCCATTGTGAATTGAATTTTGTTATTAATGGAGTTAAGGTGATTTAAAAATGCAGTTACTTTATCAGATGGTAGAATTGTGAAAGTATCATCTACGTACCGTTTGTAAAACCTTGGTGAGACCGGGGCCGTGCTGAGTGCTGTCTGCTCAAAGTCCTCCATGAAAATGTCGGCGACAACTGGAGATACAGGTGAGCCCATAGCTACGCCCTCAATTTGTACGTAGAATTGATTATTCCACAACATATAGCCAGATGTAAGGCAGTGTTTGAGTAAGTCTGCATATGCCAAGGGTATGTTATTCTCTGTTAACCTCTTAGAGACTATTTCAATACAGTCTTGTATTGGTAAGCTTGTAAACAGCGACTGAACATCAAAACTGACCATAGTTTCATTGTCAGCTAATTTTAGGTGTTTAATGTCACTGACAAATTGGTATGAATCCTTGACAGTTGCTCTAGTGTTTCCTCTGAGAGGTGAAAGAACTTTTGCTACGTGCTGAGCCAGTCTGTAGGTTGGTGTGTCGATCTGACTTACAATGGGACGTAGCGGAGCATTTGTTTTGTGTATTTTTGGTAAACCATACAATTTAGGTGATTTCGCTGACGATGGGATGAGTAAGTTTACGTCGAGACTCAATAACTCGGAGTAATTGCTTATTAAAGAGCTGGTGGCCTTTAACATTTTGCTAGTCGGGTCTGTTTTGACTATTTCATAAGTACTTTCATCCGACAAAAGTTGTTCCATTTTATATATATATATATATATAAAATGGAACGTATATCTATAGCTATATCCTGAGGCGTGCTTCTATCAAAACTTACTTCAAGCCGCCCAAGAAGATTAGTCAATTTTTACCATCTGTCAAGTGTCACATACCTCTGCAAGACCCAGGCGTGTATAAAATTGATTGCGACTGTGGTCTCTCTTACATCGGACAAACAAAACGGAATATAGGGACCCGCGTAAAAGAACACATAGCTGACGTAAAACACCGACGCTCTACGAAGTCTGCAGTTGCTGAACATTCAGAGGAAGGCTCCAAACATTATCTTAGATTTGATAAACCACAAATCCTCGCCAAAGAACACCGATTCCTCCCTAGGATGATACGCGAGGCTATTGAAATTAAAAAACATCCTAATTTCAATAGAGAAGATGGTTGGAAGCTTGCACAAACCTGGGATCCAATTATACATCTTATTAAATCGGAACCCAAAAGACCAGCTGCCAGAACTCAAGACACCGTGAGCTCGTACTGCATAAATCGGAACACTAATAATTAACCTTTTTTGATTTTGTATAATTTTTTAATGATGGTAGATATTGTAACTCTAACCTTTTTTGGACAAATGACACCTCAGTCTGACCCGTGACAACGAAGACTGCAAAGCCTTCGAAACGTCGGGAATAATAATTAAAACCTAATCGTGATAGAATCCGTAAGAATAGTTTTATTTCAATGTATAATATTCACGTAAACTTAAGAAATCAGTATATTATTGCAGATTTTATGACCTAAAAAGAGCTATAATTTTATATCTTAATTAAATAATTTATTTCATTATTAACAAGAGACGAGCCTAAAACCAAAATACACAACCCATTGTTGATATAACATTATAAATTCACATATCTAGAACCATCACCATTTCGAATTTCAAATTGTAGGGTTGCACGTTCGCATAATCCGACTCGCATAACGGGATCGAAAATGATACATAAATTGTCGAGACGGACTCGATGGACGATTAAACCCATTAACGTGCTGTACGGGTCACCGGGGCCCGGCCGCCCCGTCCAATCAACAAACCCTTTTATACCACGGCTCTCCCGACTTATGTTTTGGTCATGAATTGTTTCATCTGAGTGCGTTGGTGGGTATATTTATTTTTAATTCACATTTGTTTGATATAAATATTTAAATAAATAAAAATTAATATAAACTATAACAATTAAATTTAGTTAAAAAATGTGATTGGCAAACGAGCAGGTTCATCTGATGGTAAGTGTCCGCCCATAGACACCTAAGACACAAATGTATCATGTATGTTGCCAATCGAAAAGGAGGGGGAATGGGGAGTGGGAAAAGGAGGGAAGAACTGGGCCACCCGAAAATTCGCTCACCAAACGAAACGCAACAGCGAGCTGCCACATTACGTCGGTTTTCTGTACGATAGTGGTATCAAACGTCGAGCCGGCCCATTCGTATTGTAGACATTACTGTCTACAGCGTTCTAATTATTTGAATGTGTTATACTTTCATTGTTTTCATTATTAATGTTTGTATAATTTTTCTCTTTCTTTTTATGTGACTCCCACGCGGACGAAGCTGCAGTAAATCTTTAATTACACAACAAAGTACAAACATACGTTTGAAACGCTACTAACGTTGTTAAAAAGCCGGCGGCTTCCAATAAACCGGCGCGGCGCGGCGCGGCGTGGTGCGGCACGGCGGTGGTGTATGAGGATTCATGATAGGGCGCTCCCATACGCCCCCGCACAGATATACGGTAACGATCGCGCCACAATACCATACACAATAAATACAGGCACACACGGCCCGGCCCGCGTACAACCGGCAACAGTATTTGTATTGTTTATGCCGTATTAAATTGTTAGAATGTTACCCGGTTATTGCCGAAAACGTATTCGGTTCGCGTAGTTGTGGGCGTAAATTGTTTCGCAAACGTTTGCTATTGTTACGGCCTAGTTTTGCTATTATAATTTGTGTACCTTAATATGGGAATGTTGGTTTATGTTGGAATGTTAGATTCTGGTCTGAGATATAGCAAATGAAGTAAATGGCGACGATAACGCCATCTGTCAGCGATATGACGAAACGACGACTCTACAAGCCTTAGATAGTACGACTATGTTACAAGCTAATAGAAGGAATTTTAAGTCATAAAATATGTCAACGAAATTTTTACATTATTAAAATCATATTTCACTAAAATCATACATACATACATAAGCTCACGCCTGTATCCCCGAAGGGGTAGGCAGAGGCGCACTAGCGAACTAGAACACCCACATTTCGCCGAGCTTACTTCAGTCCCAGATGTGATAGGGGGCGAGCCTATCGCCATATCGGGCACAAATTCCAGACTCCGGGCTGATATGGAAAAATCCAATATCACTTTGCCGGACCCGGGGATCGAACCCGAGACCTCAGGATGGTAGTAATACCGAAATACAACTACGCCACCGAGGCAGTCTCTCGAGGTAGGTTCTAATACGGCCTAATTTTTCGCTGAAGTAAAAAAAAACAAATAACAGACGGTTCAATCCATTACAAAAAATGTTTTCATTATCGAGCTAAAGCTTTCACGTCATTACCAGAGCATTCCACGTAGCGTGTCAAACAATAATAAATCAAAGTCCATGCGTGCCATAGTTCTGAAATTATATAATAATCGGAAAATATATGACTTTATTTATATTCCTCTGTGTCGAGTAATAATTTAGGCGTTTTATTAACTATTTTGAATTTAAATAACGTGTTTAAAAATGTTTATTAAATACGTTAAAGTGTTTGTGGTGTAAATTAGTGGATCTTTGAATTAATTTAAAGCTATTTCTTTATAAAAATGAATATAAATAGTTTTATTATTAAAGCTAGGATGTGAAGGTGGCTGGATGCTGAATTCCAGATCTTCTGAATTCCAGATCTTTTGATGTGTAAGTATAGAAATAAATACAAAGTTCTGAGCCCACAGTAGCCTTATGTCGTAGATATTAAGATCTATGAGAGACTTTCAGTCTCAACACCCAGACTCGAAATATTTATCGATCACACAAAAACTTGCCTCAGTGGTGTGACCAAATTCGCGTTTTTAAACCTAGCTGGAGCATATTTAGATATTTATTAAGTAGTAAAGTAATTACGTAAATATTTATAAGAACATTATTTTCAATGTAGCCATATTTATAAATGGTGTCCTGACACCAGGGGGCTGATTCTTGATATTCGATTTAAATGTAACTTCGATTCAACTTCATTTAGTGAGTTAAAATTCCACCGAAATAGAGTTAAAAGTGTAGGTACTAATGGCACGTTAAAAAATACCAAATGACAAGTTCTCAGACATTAGCGCACTTTTTATTAGATTTCGGTGGAATTTTAAGTTAATAAAATCTGGACATCTTTGGGGGAGGCCTATGATGTTCAGCAGTCGACGTCCTGTGGCTGATGATGATGATGATAATGAAATGAAACCGAATCGAAGTCATTCCGCTCTTGGCAGCGGTCGCTCTCGGACGTATTGTCACTGCACCTGCAGTGATTTTACAACCGATTACCGGCCTGTTTGTCAGGTCGGATTGCAGCCCCGCGCTGCCGTCTCGGTAATCCGACCATAAAACAAAGCTCCGCTTTGTTTTGTCGGTTACCAGACAAAGGGCCCATCCGCGTCCTTTTCAGGACAGGGATTAGCCCGAATTCTCGGTATATTATTTATTGTCCCCTTCAGGGAATTAGCTCGGTGGTAAACCTCACGGTGTCAACAAGCCGAAGCTAGCGGTGACCCGGCCCGCGCCACGCCCCTTCAGGGCTGAAGCAAGCCGGACGGGTGCGGATAAGGAATTAGTGGAGGCACACCACTCTTTCCCCCGCATATCTCCTTCCCAACCCTACACATCCCGATTTCCATCCCGTGTATCCGGTTGAGTGTGCGGTCCTCGGACCAATACCACTTACGGTGCACGGACTGTTAGGAACCCTTTCGCACATTAAGATTGGCAAAGGGATACCAGCTTAGGGCACACCTAATTTTAAGTACACCCCCCCTCGCCTATACCCGGCGAGGAGGGTCATTCACATACTCAGCCCCGGGCACACCCACCCGGGGACGTAAATTCACGCGTCCCACCGCGACCCGCGACCCGCGATCCGCGACCGTACGTCAGTGCGAGCGCCGCCCGGTTTCTTGTGTGTTCTTTCCCGGGCGGAACGCACCCGCGTCGGAACACACTCGCGCCTTAAAACCAATTTCCCAAGCACTCGCGATGGCCCCGCCAAAACAGAAGTTTGTCGTGGCCCTCGCGAAGGCGGCGGAAAACCCGCTCGCGTGGGCTCGGATAGAGACTCTCTTCAGAGAGATTATGCCGGACCTGTTTGCCGACGAGACGGAGAGCCCGTCAACGGACGACGGACCCTCCGCCTCGCCCACCGCTCCCTCGGGGCCCATCGCTACGGCGATGGAAACCGACTCACCCGCATCCACCAAGAGGCCCGCGGCTTCTTCAACCTCCGGCGATTCTCGGTCGGAATCGTCGTCATCCGAACAGGATGACGAAGGTTTCACGACCGTGAAGCGCGGGAGGCGAAAGAAGCCGCGATCGGCCACCGCCGTGTCGGTGTCAACTCCGGCGCCCTCTGCACCGGCCTTCGACACCGACTCGCCGGCTTCCCCCTCACCCCCGTCCTCACCAGCCGCACCCTCGCAGCCCTCCGCTCCCTCTGAGCCAAAGGGCAAAAAACCTCCCCCGATCAACATCCGCGTCCCGGATGGTAGCTCCCTACCCACCCTTCTCGCGAAAATACAGTCTCAGGGCATCACCCTGAGAAACAATAGATGGAATAGCCTCCACAAGACAGTCACCGTCATGCCGGATACGGTGGCCGACCACCGCTCTCTTATTAAGTGGATGGCTTCCACAGAAATTAATTACTACACTTACGCCCTCCCCGAAGAGCGCACCTACCGCTTTGTTATACGCGGAATCCCCTTAGAAATGTCGACCGAGGAAGTTACATTAGGCCTTCAAGAGAAAGGCATCTCTTGCGTCCGGGTTACCCGTATGCACCGTCCCGCCCGCGCAGACGCCACTCAGCAGCCCTACGAGATGGTCCTCGTAGAATTAGAGACCCCCGCTGATGCCAAACATCTGTTTGCCATCAGCGACATTCTTGGATTCCGCGGCTTCACCGTGGAGACCCCCCACCGCAAACGGCTAATCGGGCAGTGCCACAACTGCCAACTGTATGGCCATTCATCGCTGCGTTGTCGCATGCCCGCCAGGTGCGTCAAGTGCCTCGGAAATCATGGAACTGCACAGTGCCCACGTCCCAAAGATAGGACCCAGTGCACGGAGCCGCCTTCGTGCACCAATTGCCGCCAAGTAGGCCATCCGGCTAGTTATCGTGGGTGCACGCATGCCCCCAAAAAACCGACCCGAGCTCCTAAAGCTCTACCCCCCAAGGCCCCTCAGGCTAAATTCATCCCTGCACCCATCCCGGCGCGCAACCATTGGCAGTTGCCAAGCAAGCAAGCCGAAGAGGTAGCAGCCACCACCCAGGCCCCCGGCGGAGTCACTCCCGCCACCCCGGCCACACCTCCCGCCACTCCCAGTCAACCCACCGCGGTTCCTACCACTCCTGCTCCAGCTCCCACTCCTGCGGCCTCCCGGGCTAACCCTCCCAGGGCAGCCCAGCCGCGCCCCAAAAACCCTGCACCCCCTACCGCGGCGGGTCGCACACTCTCTAAGGCTGAAGTAGATGCCATCTACGACGCCATCATAAACCCCCCGATCGACTACTACACCCTTATCTCTGATAAAATAAGGGAAATAGCAGCCAAGGGCCACCCGGACGCAAGACTGGTGTCTGACTTAGAACTTCTGTATAGGGAACAGCGATCCTACATCGCTGACTTAATTTTACCGCCTTCCGATGGCTAACAACAATAATATTTTTTCCCCCCCGTCGCGGACCAAGCCTCGCTCCCTCAGAGTGGGCTTTTTCAATACCAATGGTATTCGCGGCCAATGTGCCGAAATCGCACACTTTGTCCGCGATAACAATCTGGACGTTTTCCTCATCCAGGAAACGTTCCTCAAACCTGCTCACCGAAACCCTAATATCCCCAATTTCAAAATGGTGCGGAACGACCGCACTACTGGCCCTTTTGGTGGCACCCTAATATACTTTAAAAGGTCCCTGCACTGCATACCTCTAGACCCCCCCGAAAACCTGACGAACATTGAGGCTTCAGTCTGCAGGCTAGCAATGACAGGACATCCGCCGATCACTATCATCTCGGCTTACCTCTCACCCAAAAAGGAGCTTCACTCCAATGAAATTTCGACCCTACTGAGCATGGGGGAGTCTGTCCTTCTGGCGGGCGACCTCAACGCCAAGAACACACTCTGGAACTGCAACTCTACCAACAGCAGAGGTGCAGCACTAGAGCGGTGTTTAGACACTATTGATATGGAAATTCTAGTTCCATCAGAACCCACCCATTATAGTACAATTAACGACAATCACCGACCTGACATACTCGACATAGCGCTTGCAAGGAACGTATGCCTACGCGTGCGTTCCATGCAGGTGCTACAAGAGTTGGACTCTGACCACAGACCTGTGATCCTAGATCTAGTCCCTATAAACGGTCCCACAGACACAGGTCCTAACGTACCGATGAAGGTGAAAACGAACTGGCGTCTCCTAGGCACCAAGCTCGAGGACACCTCATCCCCTGATCTCTCCGCGATCCCGACCAACATAGTTACTCCTGAAGAGACGTCCGGCGCGATTCGCTCCTTCACCGCACATATCCAAAACGTCGTGAGCGACAGCTCCGAGAGGGTGCCGGAGGCTATGCTTAGCCATTGGCACCTTCCCGAAGACGTGAAATGTGTGGTGAGGAGGCGAAACGCCGCGCTGAGAGCCTGTAAGACGAATCCCTCCCCGGATCAACGGCATCTAACGCGTTTCCTCCAACGCGAGGCCAAACGTCGCATCCAAGAGGCCGTCGATTCGAGGTGGGAAACTCACCTATCAGAGCTAGATCCAACTCACCAGGCTTTCTGGCAGTTGTGCCGTTCCTTCAGGAGAAATGATACAGTCACCATGCCCCCGCTCAATCGTCCGAATCAACGCCCGGCGTTTGACGACGACGAGAAAGCGGAATTGCTTGCCGACAGCCTGGAGGCTCAATGTTCACTCACCTCAGTTCCCATTGACCCAGAGCATCTCGTTGCGGTTGACACTTTTGTCGAAAGTAGGAACGCAATTCCGCCGCCACCGATACCGGTTCCGCGTCCGCGCCCGACAAACGTCGACCCGGATGTCGACCAACCGCCCGACCCACTCGCGCCGGTGACAATCGAAGAAGTCAGTTCTCTGATCAAGGCGCTCAAAAGACGAAAAGCCCCCGGGGGTGACGGTATATCCAATAGAGTCATGAAAATGCTCCCGGAGCATCTAGTTAAAATTCTCGCTGACATCTTCAATGCAGCGTTCCAAAACAGCCTCTTTCCAGACGTCTGGAAAGAGGCGGTTGTGATAGGTATTCACAAGCCGGGGAAACCCGCTTTCGAACCCTCCTCTTACCGTCCCATCAGTTTACTCAGCGCTCTGGGTAAACTCTACGAGCGAATCGTCCTCGATCGCATCAAGATAGTCGCCCACCTTCACCATCTGCTCCCTCCAGAGCAGTTTGGTTTTCGTAGTAGGCACAGTTGCGTGAATCAGATCCTCCGCATCACGGAGCATGTCCACGACAACTTTAGGCGCGGAAACCCTACCGGTGCTCTTTTCTTTGATATTGAAAAAGCATTCGACAAAGTGTGGCACAACGGCTTGCTCTACAAGTTGTATACCTTCAATGTGCCCTCACAGCTCGTGCACATCATACGAGAATTTTTGTCGAATCGCGGTTTCAAATATCGCGTGGAGGGAACTCTTTCCTCCCGACACACCATCACTGCCGGAGTCCCGCAAGGCTCCGCTTTGTCCCCTTTTCTTTTCTCGCTATACACAAGCGATATCCCTAAACCGAAAGACGCCCATCTGGCGCTCTTCGCTGACGACACGGCAATCTACGCTTCACGTAGAGACCCGGACAAAGTGATTCGCATTTTGCAAACCGCAGCCGATGAACTCGGTGAGTGGTTCCGCAAATGGCGAATCACTGTCAACCCCGCCAAAAGTCAGGCAATTCTCTTTACCAAGAGAATTTTCACCCAAAAGCCTAACGCTTCAGTCACCATGGCCAATAGGGCTATCCCTTGGACCAACAACGCCAAATATCTAGGAGTCAACCTTGATCGGAGACTGAACTTCATCACTCATGTAAATGCGGTACGCGCGCGAGCCGCAATCGCGTTAGCACGATTACATTTTCTCTTAAACCGTAAGAGCAAGTTGTCAGCCCGCAACAAGATTAGGATCTACACAACGTGTATTAGGCCGATAATGACTTACGCGTCGCCCGTGTTCGCTCACATACCGCCCGCTCGACTTAAGCGTATGCAAGTCCTGCAAAACGTCTTTTTAAGACGAGCGCTTAACGCTCCGTGGTACATACGTAACCACGACCTCCACGTGGACACCAACTTGCCGACCATCAGGCATTTTATGCAGATGGCTAGCAGACGCTACTTCGATCGGGCGGCACACCACCCAAACACGCTTGTCCGTCAAGCGTCAATATACACTCCATTTGACCGTGCGAAATGGAGACGTCCTAGATCCGTTTTGTCAGACCCTGATGACGCCATCACTCTGGCCATTCAACGTAAGATCGAGCATCTTAAATCGCTCCCACACTCCACACGACCGATGTTCCGTCCCCGCCGACGAGGACCACGCCGCGCTCCCAGTAGCAGCCCCCCCGACCCTGTTAACAATTCCGGCCCGCGTGCCGATGACAGAAATGGATAGTTAGGAAAACACGTCCACACTCCCCTAATCGTTGATGTCTTCAACATCACCCTCTCAGTGACCGCCCTGAGCCGAGGTTCGTAACCCGTTAGTGGGTTGCCCTCAGCGTGGTCACCTAACTTTATGGGTTGAGCGCACCTGCGTTCATCCCAACAGACCGGTGTGGCTGTATTTGCCGACTCGGTCGGGCAAGCAGCTGTAGGGCCATAAAAAAAAAAAAAAAAAAAAAAAAATCGAAGTCGATTTCGAATAGAGTGTCAAGCACATTTAGCACCACTTTTACTACTCCTGGCTCCTTAGTAAGGACCGCAATTGAAGCCTAAGGTAATACTATTGTGCCATATAACATATGAAAAATCTAGGACTTGTCTAGATGTTAAGGAATAATCACAAGTTTAAAAACTTAACGGACCGACTTCAAATCCGATTATAACCAAATTTATATGGGACCACCCTTGAAATAAACTCTATCGAACATAAAAATAATTTTGAAAATCGACCATACTGATTTCTTAAGTTTACGCGAATGCTATTCATTGAAATAAAATTATTTTTACGGATTTTATCACGATTTGGTTTTAATTTTTATTCCCGACGTTTCGAAGGCTTTGCAGTCTTCGTGGTCACGGGTTGGACTGAGATGTCATTTGTCCAAAAATGTTAGTATTACAAAATCTACCTTTATTTTAGAATTATACAGATTTTAAAAAATCTCAGTCCAACCCGTGACCACGAAGACTGCAAAGCCTTCGAAACGTCGGGAATAAAAATTAAAACCAAATCGTGATAAAATCCGTAAAAATAATTTTATTTCAAAAAATCGACCATATTTGGCGAAAAATACAGACGAATTGAGGACCTTCTCCTTTTTGGAAGTTGGTCGAAAACAAACACTTATCAAGGTATACATCCCCAGACAGTCGACCCAGGAAGACGTAGGCCTTATGGATAAAGCCATATCGATAACAGAGATCGGATGCTGTACAGCCACCTTATTTCAATATCAACGAGTCCTCACAAAGGAGCCCTATACATATATATTTATTTTACCTGAACCTTTGCCGTGGACGCTGAAAAACACTGGAATGAATCTTTAACGCCTTTATATTGAACAAGGTTAATTTATAAATATGCTATGAAAATATTTTTTATAGTGGAACAAAATTCTATGAAATTTAGATAGTTAAGGATATTAACCATCAATATAATATACCCATATTAACCCATAAGTGCGTGATGACGATGATGATGATGATGACGATGATGACGATGATGACGATGATGATGATGATGATGATGGTGACGATGATGATGATGATACTTAAGACCATACGACAGACGTTAAAACTTCACCAAGGCGAGGTTAGGTTTAGCCAACTCGAGTCAACTTTACCCGAACGAGCGTTACATAACCGAGCGTGATGGCTCAGTCTCAATCAATACACACAAAATAAAGTGTTCAGCGCGCGTATAAGTTTTCACTTCAAAATCCTTTAGTTACCCTTGGACCATTTTAAACGGAATACTGAATTATTTACAAGTTACGCAGAAAAATCTCTTCCAGGCAGTTTACGTGCGTGTCACCGGGTTCTGCCAGTGAGCCGTAGAGGCGATGTTACGAAAGTCGTAAAAATAAAGCATTATTCAACAAGCATAATAAACGTCACACCGAATGCCTACTTGGAATAATTTTCGCCTGAACACCTAAAAAGCATTTACATGCATAATGTAAGAAGGAATATGAAATTTACGGTACCAAGTTCACAGGTTACTTCTATTACATGTTTCACAAGTATTATATGTACCAGTATAATATTTATTTGTTATTGTAATACATTAATCTGTACTTGTATTATAAAGCATATATTTTTTAACACGCGAACCTCTGGAACTGATTGAACATATTTTGAGTTAACCCTTGAGTTTGTTTCGGCATTTCTTCTCAGGGATAGCCACGAAATGCCGACGCCATTATTACTTTATCAATATATACTCGTAATTGACATGTGAAAGTGGTATAAAATATCCTATTTGCAGAATAAATGATTTGAATTTGAATTTGAATTTGAATTTTCTTCTACTTTTTTATCTGAGCACAGCAAAGTAATCACTATATATGATGGTAAGCTCAGTGCAGTCCAGAAAAATAGCGACCATCGACAAACAATTGGTGTTATCGGTGGTAACAAGAATCATGCCGGCCTATTTATGCTTCCTTAAACTCTGAACATTCTTGTTCAGAGTTTAAGGAAGCATAAATAGGCCATTGGCAAATCTATGGAATTGCGACAAGATAAGCCATGATCTGTGTTTGTATGATAAACTGTGTTTAGGTGTAATGGTTAACAAACATCCAAAATAATAGATTCAGATACATTAAATATTTTACATTTGAAATTGTAGTTAAATTCTTATATGATGTACGAAACGTTTGCATCTATGTAGTCTCATTTTCGTTACTCCTAACGCCATCTTTCTATGAACAGTGGACAACTTTATCGATTTTAATTTTAGCGTAATGAGCTATACATATATCAGAAAGTTCTGGGTTCAAATCCCAGATCAGGCATGCGATTTTCTCGGGTCTGGGTCCTACAGAGAGGGTTGACGTCAACTTATAAAAGCTAATTCGATACCGTTCTGCAACATGCTTAAAACAGTATGTTGCGCAGACCTCACATTAAAGTGTGGTATAAACCAGAATATTGATTGAAGAAGAATTTCTTAATAACCAACGAGTTGCTAATAAAATAAAAATCATAGGGAATTTTATATTTTTAAGCCATAAAATATTTTCGCGTTATGAATGGAAGTTATGAGTTTGTTTTGTGAATATAAAATAAAAGGGCACTGACTTGCTAATTAACCTAAGACAACAATAACTACTTAATAAATTCATTATAATATAGTTATCATTCCGTAACATCTTAAAAATGTAAATAGGCTTCTAATCCCTTACAGCATGTAGTAAAATTCACACATGGAACTATCAGAGTTCAAAACATATATTATTTTCCGCAAGGAACGCATAAATTACAACACATTTATAAAACCGGTTAAATATGTTAGATTCGCACACTAAAGTCCTCTGGTACCGCAAATATTTTTTTGCTTTTTATGCTCTTATTAAGGTAGGTCAGCCTATAAAGGGCCGGTTCCAAATAAGGTCCATATTTTCAAACTTCCCGAACTTAATACTTAAATTAAAACGGATATCGCGCGACCTCTCTCCAGTAACCAATCATAAAAGCGCACCGACGTCCATTGCTTTCGGGCTGGCTATTTTGTCAGTGGCTCTGTGTATTACCTCAGGGGGGACGGCGTGACTCAATTTACAAAATATACTGATTCGATTTTGAGTCATTTTAGTAATAAAACCCGGTCGGTTTGTAATAATTCTCCAATAGTAATGTTAAAACACTTTCAGAACGTGGATTGACAGGGTAAGTTACCAAAACGATTGCTTTTTTATCTCGATTTTGTTTGGTTTTCTCAGGGCATATATAAGTGCCTAATAAGGTCCACTTTGTTGTCTCCAAATAAAGTCCGGACCTTATTAGGGATAGATCATATTTACTTATTCCTTTTTACGTAGTTTTACAAGATTATATTCACATTATGCTCACACTATTAATATAAGTATATTGTTTTAAGTCATTGTCAGTTAAGACAGAATGGAAACTCCGCAAAAACGAAAACGAGGTTCAAAATGGTCTCAAATTGATCTTCAGGGTGCTATAGATGATATAAAAACAAACAAATGTCTGAGCGTGTAGCAGCGTTATAATACAATTCATTACAAATACAGTTAATCTTTAGCTGCAGTGGTTGTCATGTTTGTTATTTTCAAACACCTAATAAGGTCCAGACTATGATTAAAGAAGTATAATACCTAATAAGGTCCAAGGACCTAAGACTGAAAAAAATACTGATTTGTAACATTTTGTGATTTTCTTTACTAGGGTTAATAAAAATAAGCTTAAAACTACTATTTGTTTTTGTTTATAACTAGAAAATATATTTGTTATAACTTATATACAAATCCTAAGACTTAATAAGGGCCACGACACTAATTTATATGAATTTTCGTTTTATAATTCGAAAGCCACGAAAGTATTAGTTGTTTAAAGCTATTGCTTCCTATAGATGTGTTTTTGGGGTATACAACGCCCTGAATCTTGTAGTTCAATTATGGACCTTATTTAGGACCCTAGTATCCAATAAGGACCAAAGACAAGCTTTTAAAAAACTTTTTTTTGTAAGTAACTGGGTATTGGTACCTTGTCTTTGTACAATATTTTGTCTTCAAAGAAAAACAGTTTATTTGATCATGTTGTCGTACCAATTAATACACTTTCCAAAATTGATTTATAAGGATTTCCAAAAACCCGGCCCTTATTAGATGCAGTTACCTTACATAAACTTGCTGACATAAAGTATTCCTATTATAATCATAATTAACATGTTTTGTTAAATCTTCTCCATCTAAAGGTTGTCTGGTAGAAATCGCTTTAAGCGATAAGACCGCCTATTGTTTACACTTTGTATTGCATATTCATTTTTGTAATTTGTTTTTTCTTGGTGTGCAATAAAGAGTTATCTATCTATATATCCATTTACACACATATCTATCACATCTGGGACGGAACTAAGCTCGGCGAAATGTGGGTGTTCTAGTTCGCTAGTGCGCCTCTGCCTACCCCTTCGGGGATACAGGCGTGAGCTTATGTTATGTTATGTTTTTAATCTGTTAAAGATTTCACAGCTATTACTAATACCCCTACATATTATGAACTTTACTTGTTTATTAAAGGCGGACGATGCTTGCGCGCTTAGAATTGAAAAAATGTTTTCTTTTTGGAATTCGTTTTGCGCGATAATTTACTGCACTGAGTCCTGACAGACGACGCAGCAAGTCGCTGGACGCAGGCCGTTTCCAATAGGTCGATGTAAAAATATTTGGGGGAGGTCTAGGTTCAGCAGTGGATGGTATGTGGCTGATGATGTTAATAAGATAGGTATCAATTTATCAAAAAACGGACCCCTTGCATACGATGTCTCTAATAAATGAGTTCTGATTTTCGACCGATTTCAAAAAAAAAGGAGAAGGTCCTCAATTCGTCTTTATTTTATTATTAATGTTGGAACGTACGTGATATTTCCGCCTAATACGGACCGATATTCAAGATTCTTTTTGTGTTCGACAGAGCTTATTTCAAGTGTGATCAATTTCAATTTGAAGTTGGTCCGTTAAGTTTTTAAACTTGTGTTTTTTCAATTTATCGTTTCGGAGGTCGGTCAGGTTTTGACGATCAGCTAATCCTGTCATCCTTTATGACGATTTCCTTTTTGAAGTCGATTTTTAAGTATTTGTTAAATTTTGTTTTAAATCAGCATTTAATGGCTTTAGAATATGAAGTGAAACCCACACATAGAGTCATCAAGGGAGTACAAAACAACACATACATATGGATAGAACATCGTACGGACGCCGACCACGCGTGTAACAGCACGCGCTCCGTTAAACACAGATATCTCTATACCCACATTCCGAAACTGCCTTTGTTGACCATAGACTGTATAAATATCTCTTTTATACTACTTTATACTCTGTTATAATAGACAGGAGTTTCAAGAGTAGGTATTTGGTCTTAAAGAAAATTACTGACACAAACTGTATTTTATCTCATACTCAAAATATTTGATGTACGGAAGAAAGGGTGTTAGAACATAACAAACATACATACTTAAGCTCACGCCTGTATCCCTGAAGTGGTAGGCAGAGGCGAACTAACGAACTAGAACACTCACATTTCGTCGAGCTTAGTTCTGTCGCAGATATGATAGAGGGCGAGTCTATCGCCATATCGGGCACAAATTCCAGATTCCGGGCTGATATTGAATAAATCCAATACCACTTTTCCCTACCCGGAGATCGAACCCGAGACCTCAGGACAGTATTCGTACCAAAATACAACTACGCCACCGAGGCAGGTGCTTTTATTTAAGAAATTGTGCTGCTTATTAAATTCTTAAAAATAATCGATGGTAGCCACTTGACTTGTGGTCAAGAAGATCACTTGTCATGTTCCGAACCTAATAAAAAAATGTTGCAGCAGAATCTAATTTAAACTCCATGATCTTTTGGCTGGTTGACATGAACTCGCGCTGACTGGACGCTATGGAGAACGATATGAGAGCCAATGGTCTTACTGTATAGGATGCTCAAGACCGGTTGAAGTAGAAGCGTTTAAATAGGAAGGCGGACTCTGACATAAGGCCGGGTTAACGTCAGGCAAAAAGAAAGAAAGAACTTCTAGCTTTAGTGTCACTATGAGACCGAACATCTAATGTCTCAGGGTGGGCGCAGTGCAATACAACTCAGTGCTTTGCTATTCCAACTGCTGATGTTGTTGGTACTATTCAGATAATCACTAATCGTATCACTTAAAGTGACCGGCTGACTCGTCTCGTCATTCATTTACCATAAAAAAGTTGGAGATTCTGTTTACCTAAATCCTAAATTCTGTTAATAATTAATTGTTGCGAAGTTTTCAAAAGACCGCGAGACTAAAGCACCGAGCAATGATGATATAGTAACCACTTGAAATTATGATAAAATATTCAGTGTTAAAATGCAAAACCAATTTCGACGGTCAGCGAAATCGTTACACGCGCGTAAAAATACATAACAATATATACGAGTCGAAAATTATAGCTTTATACATTAGGGTGGGTCACTGGGGAAATTTAACAATGTTTCAGCATTTGCATGGATGCTGACCCTTCCATCTAGCTGTTAATATCGCCCTATTCAAATTAATATTTGCATCTAATTGTAAACCATTGTTGTATCATGGGAATGGACGGTGGATAGATTCTGTTATAGCCACGGGTCATGTATGTGGAGTGTTGTGTATTATTGTGTAATAATTACGTTATCTGTATTCGATGTCAAGATGAATGAACTAGAAAGTCATTGGAAGATATAGACATTATCAACTGTACATTTAAAACTAATCATGTAAGGCATTTTTTTTGTGAAAATCGGAAACCCAAGCACGAATAATTGTCAATCAATATCAATCGAAGTCATATTGAGATATAAAATGATAAATATTCCATACAAATATCATCAGTTAATATAATTCGTCCTTGATCCTCAGAAAAAATAAAAGTGTTTCACGCCGAACAATAAAATGTATAGTGATAATTTACTTTTGGGTAAGTAAAATTGAGTTTCAATATAACAACTCACATACACTCTTTCGTCAAAGATTCACCTTCACAAAGAGCAAAATCGATCCAAAAAAAATTAAAAGCACATAAAGACATTCGTCCGCTGATGCCGAGAGCGGACCGAAACGCACATCTTCCGTTTTCCGCGGCATTGGGCACAATTTGAAATATTTTACTGCTGTTGTAACGACTTGATGGCGCTGCCGAGGGCCACTTATATATCTCTTTTATCTTTTGTTGGCCCTCGCCCTCTTTGCCCTCTGCCGGATATAAGTTTCCACGATAGAGTGTTTTTTTACTATACATCTGTAGAGTGGATTATTGGCAAATAAGGGTGTGTTTGATATGCGTTTCAAACTTGATAGTAATCGCAACATATCGCCGTTTTAGGACATGTATCTATGTACCCCATTCATTGTGGTTTTGAGTGAGATTCAGAAGAAGTTAAATGCACCGAAATTCAGATTAATGACATGCTGAGGACTGGACCATCAAAGAGCATCTCAGGTGATGTATAGATGCATTCGCGGTGTGGGCCTGTCAACGCGTAATGTCAATATCCTAAACCCAGAAAGTTACCAATGAGAAAGTTCTATGACGAGTTGGTTAAAACAGCAATCTTTTGGATACTAACAAGAAAAGTTGAATATCTAGGACACGTACTCGCCAGTCCTTTTTCAACTTATAATGATAGG
Source organism: Clanis bilineata (assembly GCA_036417725.1). NCBI lineage: Eukaryota > Metazoa > Arthropoda > Insecta > Lepidoptera > Sphingidae > Clanis > Clanis bilineata. The sequence goes on from CM071142.1 coordinate 6,885,857, forward strand.
AAAATAGCGAGTAAAAGAAAAGTCGGTTGTAGGAAGGAGTCATAGCTGTGGAATATCCGAGAGTGGACAGGGATTGCGAGCGCTGCTGAACTATTTCGTCTCACAAAGGATAGGTATAGATATGCTGGGCTGTCGGCCAATCTTGGATAGGCGCTACAAGAAGAAGGAGAAGCGATATTCTAAGCAAAGAGCACGTTAGGAGTATCAGAGACGAGAATGTAGAGATAAAACGAAAATGGTGTGTTTATTCGATTTTTGAAATGCCATTTCTGTGAAAATTACAGAAATCAGAAAGAACAATGTATCATTGCATATTAAAATATTTAAATCAGAAAATAGGTTGACCTTGCATTCTCATATTGATTAGAAGTTATGTCAAGTTATCGCAGTCATTCTTGGAAGGTAATTAATAAATCATTTTCCCACAGAGACATCACACAGTAGAAGTATTAAATCTCTTTGGTTTCCCGATACTACACAGTTCTGTTATGAATCCCACGTATTGCGTAATAGTAATGAAAATAAAAGGCCTATAGCTCACGCATTCCTCAAACGAGAACCGATTTAGATCTTTATAATTAGGCTCATTAAGCTACATTTATTGTCCACACCGGACTGTACGATTTTCAAGCGTTCCTTATAATTATGTGCTACAACGCCACATTGGAATGTCAGTCGTAAACCTATCCGTCGGATGAATAAATCTGAAGGGCGAGATGGCTAAATCAAGCTTATCTGAAATGCGATCTACAAGCTGTAAGCAGATATTTTATCACTGTGCTTGTGTCTCACGAACAACTGTTTTGCTCTCGACCTTTTCATTTGTTTGCTGCTTGCTCATTCTATGTTCGTTGCAGATAAATTGTTTTAGTACATCTAATATTATTAAAGCTAATTTTCAAATATTCATCATCATCAGCTATAGCACGTCTACTGCTGAAAATAAGCCTCCCTTTAAGATATTCAAAACATATATGTATGTAGGTAAATATGTATATGGTATGGAAGGATCCTGGCAGAAGGCCTGGATTATGCCAGACGGAAAGAAAGCTATGTAGGTAAATATGTATATATTTTTCAATAGCCAGGTCATTTTTATTTGAGAAATAATTTTGTTGCTTTAATAATATATTAACTGACAAAACGTTAAAAATCGGCCTTTAAAGAAATAAATATTATATTTATAGTGCTCTCTATTTTTACCGTTCCACTGATAGAAATGCACTTACCCTACAAATGGAAGGGATTCGCCTTAGTCCACCACACATGACCTCTGTATGCGAGTCGATAGGGTTCACATATCTTCGAAATCGATATGGAAGATGCTCGGGATACAGATTGAATAGAATATTTTCACATACCATCATCTGCGCATAGCAATTATCCTAGTGATAAAAAACTACCCATTTTTTGTAATAACGAAAGAGATAACATAACATAACATAAGCTTATGCCTGTATCCCCGAAGGGGTAGGCAGAGGCGCACTAGCGAACTAGAACACCCACATCTCGCCGAGCCCAGTTCCGTCCCAGATGTGATAGACAAGACATTCAACATTATATAGGTAGAGAGGACAACAGCACAAAACTTGTGATACAAAAGTTAAGATATAGTGGTCATAAGTCGCTTAGTTATTTGAAATATAAGCACACCAGGTAGGCCTGCGTAATAATATTGAGAGAATAAACTTTTCTTAACCATTCACAGAACATTCTAGAGTGTAAATTGTAATAATCGCCCTCGCATTGTAATAAATGGTTGATGGTTGTACTGAAGTTTGAGATCAATTTTTTTGTACGGAATCTTGCTTGATAGGCCCTCTATCTATAGTTAGTATATTCAATATCTTTGGTAATAACACACTTACCTACCAACGAATTAGTGTATTAATCTACAGTAATTTATTACTTATGCAACCATCTAACACATGCTTACATATTTTTTTTTATAATTACATACGTAGATAACCGTTACTCATTCGATGTAAGATAACTAATGTAAAACCCATAAGTAACATTAGTAATTAATAAAACTCACTATCTCTTATGGGTTGTTTTTCACTCCGAACCGATATTTGAATGCATGTAGATATTTCTTTTCCATAAACTAAAACGGATCCCACACATCTAGTAAACATGTATCTGCTCAATTATGTATGTAGGTAAATAGGTCAATATCCAAAATCCATCGGACACACAGAATCTCCGTCCTTTCAGCATTCATTTATAATTCATTCCCGTGCGTACGTATTAAATATGCATTTGTTCGTTATTAACATGTCATAAGGCTATTTTATTGCACACGGCCGGTTACCGTCCTCGGTAGTTTATTGCTAATATATTCATTATAACATTCGTCTTTCCCATACCTTCAAGTATAAATACAAACGGGGACTAGCCTTATAACTTATGTCGAACAAAACTATAATTCAGGCAAAAAACAAAATATGGCTACGTGTTCTTTCATTTTTTATTTTCGGGTAACGTCTTGATTAAGTAGGGACCACCTGCCCGAGCCCTCTCCTTTGGGACACAATAAATAAGTCTTGAAAAAATATTAATGGTCACATAAAGATTATGTTGAAATTCAAGTATGGCTCTACGGTTTGTCGTGAGTCGGAAGGATTATTTTCGGTTTGCTTTTGTTTGTGCCGAAAACTGCCCGAAAATGAGATCACGATGACCGAGATTTTGATCCTATCGGATGAAATATTTATGCGTGTGTTTATTTCTACATTTACTTTGATTGGGAATGACATGTTTTGCTACCCGTTGTCGTATTTTCGTAGATTTTACGTAACCCCAATATAATAAAATTAAATTGAGAGGTAATTACAATACTCAATAGTTTTTAGCCGTAGGATAAATTTACGAATTTACTAAATCGATAATTATTTATAAATCGGTAAAAGGTACCGCTAAACACATTTGTAGAGTAAGATGGGTAATTTACCTTCTTTTAGAAAAGACATTTTTATACCTCTCTAATTACCTTGAAAACAAAAATCCAACATACTATTCCACTTTGCCGCCGCTTACAAAGGGAACGTGAAAAATCGCATTTCACACACATAAAAAGAAAGTATTTTTTGCGTCTCATTGTGGTCGATTTTAAATTACCCAAACTTGCACAATGCACCACTTCAGGTAAATAGGAACAAAATGGCAGCCCCTTGCATATATAAATCTCGCTAGACACATCGCTTTATATCTAATCGTAAATTTATTGTTCCGAGGCTGGCAGTGGTACGAATTAACAATGAACAAACTATTATTACTATTGAGATATATTTTGGTATAAATCAAGCTCATTGTACATGAGAGCGTTTATAGCAGCCGTGTGTAATAATGAAGCAGTTTCCACTGCCGCATAATGGTCTCGATAGCTGTAAATTGATTTTTATATTTTGTTTGACGTAAATGATTGACATGAGACGATGTTTCCGTAAAGGGAGAGTGGAGACTCGATGGCTTTACGGCCTCGGTGACACTTAGCGCCATAAATTTGTATGTTGTGGGATATTTGGGCAATTTTATGAGTCATTTGGTGATACTAAACGTCGTGTGGATTGTTGACACGTATCGTGTTGCATCTTTTGATTGTTATTATATCTGCTACTGTTTATTTTGTTACGGAAATTGGTTGACGATTAATCTAGTAATAGGGAGCTTTGCCAAATATAATTTATTTTGGATGACCGAAACGTATAGTAATACCTATTTTAAGTTTGATTAAAATGGAATGGTTGCAATTCATACATAAAATTCATTTAATATTGAATTGTCTATTCACTATTTTAATATAATTTTATTGAATTTTTCATTATCTATATTCTAATTCCGTTAAAGTAATACAATTATTATTAAAAAGGTCCATTTAGTAGTTAAACGCAATCAATATAATAGACATCTAGGCATTACAAGTTGGTTATGATTTGAGTATCAAATTTTCCATGATAATGTTTCTAATTAAATAAAACAATAGAACTAAGTTCAGAAAAATGTAAATAATATTGCATGAAACATTAATAATTCTTCTACTTGTTCTCAAATGGCTACCATGTCAATAGCGATATAATCCTTCCCCCCAATTATACATATTTGACAGCCTCCGTGGCGCAGCGGGCGAGTAGCCGGCTGTGAAACGTGAGGCCGCGGGTTCGATCCCCGCACCGAGACAAATGTTTGTATGGCCTACAAATATTTGTTTCGGGTCTGGGTGTTGTGAGACCGAAAGTCTCTCGTAGTTCCTGATACCCACGACACAAGACTCGATCTTAGTGTGGGGTCAGGACTATGTATGTGACTGTTGGGTGTTATTTATTTATTTATTTATTTATATGTGATGCAGGACTTTCTATGCCGTTTATTTCCCAATCTTCCTACGATAAAATACTTATTTGGTATACAGTATTTTCTTTAAGTTACATTCCACAACATTATATTCCAACTACCATGTCGAAATAACATGTAAGAATATATTATTTAACTTAGAAGATACTGTCAGATCTACTGCGCCATTAGAAAATAGAACTAATTCTAATAAGATGCTTCGTATTGTTTTTCTAGGCATTGGCTACGAAGGCTTCCATGGAACAATATTAATCTCCGTAACATGCTACTTAGAGGCTAATAGCTGATTTACTACGCTATTAGAAAGTAGAGGTATATCTAATTCTAATAAGGTGCTTCGTATTGTTTTTCTAGGCGTTTGCTACGAAGGCTTCCATGGAACAATATTAATCTCCGTAACATACTACTTAGAAGCTAATAGTTGATTTACTACACTATTAGAAAGTTTATCTAATTCTGTGATGCTTCGTATTATTTTTCTAGGCAGTATCGGCGCGGCGTTCGCTACGAAGGCTTCGACGGAACAACATTACTCTCCCGCCAAGCGCCGCCCAGACTCCGCTCTCCTCTCCCATTGGCCATTCAAAGCCCGCCCAACAACACGTACAATTATATTTATAATGCACACGCTGAAATAATTTACATTTCAGCTGAATTTGCGACCATTCTGGGTAATTGAAAATTTGTTGTATTGACCCTAAACGGCCTAACGGCGATTGGAATGCTTAAGTGATTAGTTTGCTTGTTTGAGGGATTTTTGTGAGGTTTTGATTAGTTTTATTACGCATGTTGTACCTTATTTTTTCTTCTAGGAGGTTTTAATAACTACTCATATAATATGACCTGAATCTAAGTGGAAATATGATTTATTTTATAAGAAACTTCAATTATAAAATCACAAGTGAATTAATAATTCCAAATGCACATTATGAATAAAATTAAAAAGTTTAGATACTACTCCCATACCATACCCAAAATTCATTTTATTGAATGTGCACTCACCACCTTAAAATGCTACAGAAACTTATTTTTCCAATAAGCATTCCTAGATTTTGCTCTATGCGACAGAGACTTGAAAAAATTAACTATATATGTGAAACATTCGTAGATATTTATTTGCTTTTATTTCTGAAACAAATCTAATAGGGCATAACATTGTTTTATGGCTTTAGTTAATAGTGACTTTTTCAAAAAGATCAAAGCAAACATCTTTTATCACATTCTAAGCATTTCTCCCTCTATATAATTAAATACAATGTAATAGCCTATCCATAAAACAATCAAGTAATCGTACGAGAGCCAGTAACTCACGTATCTAAGTACAAGACCGGTTCAAACGCTTTGAAGGCGATAAACACAAAGTTCCATACTAATAAACCAACTGCTGTTTAATTGGCCCCACGATATAGATTTTAATTGGTCGTAAATCGACGAACGCCTCTTAATGGCGATCGTATCCGCTCCCCGCACAAATCTTCGACTGGAATTAAGATTTTTCTCCCACTCAAATGTTTAAGGGCTGGTGCACACCGTATTGCAAATGGCGGTGTTATAAGGAGAAAGATTTTTTAAAGTACCATAGATTATAAAATTTAGGTACTTTAAAAAATATTTTATTCAAATAATATCTGAAAGATAAATCAATTAATGTAATACTACTGTACCGTGTGTTTTATGTAAATAAATTGTTTATATTACATTTTATTTTATTATCCATTATAGAGATATCCAACAATTTACTAACTAAATTGATTCAAGATTATTGTAACATTGATTCAGTTACATAATAATACTTTTTTTGCCTTTATACTATAGCACTTATATAGACAATCTCCGTGACGCAACGGACGAGTTGCCGACAGCGAAGCGAGAGGCCGCGGGTTCGATCCCCGCACCGAGATAAATGTTTGTATGGCCTACAGATATTTGTTTCGGGTCTGGGTGTTGTGAGACCGAAAGTCTCTCGTAGCTCCTGATACCCACGACACAACACTCGATCTTAGTGTGGGGTCAGGACTATATATGTGACTGTTGGGTGTTATTTATTATTTATATATTATTTATTTATGTGAGTTTTCCAAAGACCTAATTATCCCCATTTCCCAATTGTCTCTTTTCTTTCTATGGAATGCAGCGGCTTGACTGTGCCAATGGCACTACCAATGTCTATCGACGACGGTTTATCTATGAGGCAATCCAGTCACGCCGGCCCATTTACGCTATAAGCAAAATTATCTAAATTATGGCTTTACACAAATACTTGGCTTCAGGTCTGGGTGTGGACCTTAAGTCCTTCGTAGTTCCTGATACCCACGATCAGTGACGTGCACAAACATTACGATTAAGGTAGATAAAAATCTTGGAAAATGATGATGCCCACGATACAGGTTAAACCTAGTGTGGGGTCAGGACTATGTTTGTGACTGTTGGGCGTATCTATTTATTTATTCCTGGCGGCTTACCGTTGTCAAATTATCGACTAATTAAAAGGTACGGGTAGGCAGAGGTGCACTAGCGAACTAGAACACCCACATATCGGCGAGCTTAGTTTCGTCCCAGATGTGATAGGGAGCGAGCCTTTCGCCACTTTGCCCAACCGGGGATTGAACCCGAGATCTCAGGACGGTGATCGTACCGAAATACAACCACGCCACCGAGGCATGATTTATGTAGAAGTACATACGTATTAAGGTCATTTTATAGTCTCTGAGGTTCTTCTTAACCCTGGACAAGTGAGCAGACTAAATCTTGTAGTAAGCCGCTTAGAGTCTGAATATGGAGAGACAAAGGGACGTTGAGCAACAACCACAATTATTGTGACTTGGATTTACAATATCGGACACAACTCCAGTAGAGACTGGCAAACGAGCAGATGAGTCACTTGATTAAGTGATCTCCATCACCCATAGACACCCAAGACAAGAAAATCATGGGCGCGTTGCCAATCTAAATGGAAGAAATAAAGATAGGGAGAGGCGAATTGAGCTACCGGAAACCTCACTCACCGAACGAAACGCGACAGCGAGCTGCCAATTTACGTCGATTTTCTGTGACAATGACGGTTACAGTCGTATCAAACCGGTCGAGCCGGCCCATTGGTGCTGTAGACGTAACTGTCTATAGCGTGGCTCTACCACTCAAATAAGCAGCAGCTTCTTTTAGTATTTTTCATTCTCTGCCACTGAAATAATACTGCATTCGGTGTGCAACCCGCCCGTTGCATTTGTAGTATCGCAATTTTGTCTTCGATTACTTTAATGGAATTATCAGACAACTATTTCATTGGATAATGACGTTCGCACACAGGGATTGTTTATTTTATTTAGCATCATTAGCGGCTTCTGTTTTATGTTGAAAAGCTTGTGATTCACTCATCAGCGTTGAAATACAACGATCAGCGATGAGAAGTTTATACAACTACCTGAGGTTAAGATATGCCAGTTAAAAACTATTTCAATGTTAAGTAATGTTGTTTGATGGTTATCGTGTTATGTATTGGATGGGTATGGGTAATATTAGGCTATTATGGATATATGATAAAGTGAGCCTGTCCTTGGTTTGATAAATAAACTTTCTTTCTTTCTTATTGAACAAAGTTGTTTTGGTATACTTAAATAATTATGGTAATCCCTACCCTACTAGAAACGTGCCCCCTTATGTATATATGTTGCTGAAAGAAATCGGCTTATTACGATGGGTTGCCTGCAAGACATTCCATTTTGTGGAATACCTACGTCGATCTACCCATAGACTTTGTGTTAAATTACTATGAAAAACAGTTACGTTTAAATCTAAGTGACTCTTAAGTAATTACAATTTACCTACCCAAACGTCTGGGTATATGTGTATCTATATAGTTTATAAATAATATAATATAACAAGTAAAAATAAAGTATGACATTTTAATAACTTGAAAATAACACAGGCAAGTCGTTTTCTTAATCGTTTGTAACCAAACCAGTATCAATTTATGTTGACTACGAAATATTAATATTATTTATTGGCAATATAAACTGAGCATTTTCTATCAGATGACACATAATAATGTAATCTCATAATCTGTTAGTTATGAGACTTTATTAATTGAAATTCGAGTTTTTGAATAAACACTGCAATAAATACCAAAATATAATATAGTAAAAAACATAAATAGGTTCTATTTAAAGTGGAAAACAGCAAGTGTTTTTTTTTTCATAATTTCCTCTATATCTAATTAAAAAGTTAGGTTTGTATGGCCACAAGTATATTGCACTGATCCCACAGCGTAGTGGGGTAACCAAAAAAATTGGTTTAGAATAAAACATGGGAATATAACTTTTTTTACGGATTCTATCACGATTTGATTTTAATTTTTATTCCCGACGTTTCGAAGGCTTTGCAGTCTTCATGGTCACGGGTTGGACTGACCACGAAGGCTGCAAAGCCTTCGAAACGTCGGGAAAAAAAATTAAAACTAAATCGTGATAGAATCCGTAAAAATAGTTTTATTTCAATGAATAGCATTCGCGTAAACTTAAGAAATCAGTATAAAACATGGGTTTTATGGCCTTGGGTACGTAGAGCCTTTAAACTGATTTGTAATAAGTAAAATATTGACGATATTATGTTATACATAAACATAATATACCTACACACTACAAGTTGATTTGTATCCTTATTATATTTTTGTTAAAATGATTTGTCATAAGAGCTATTTTTTAGTTAGCCTAATACATAATAAGTAAATAAATAACACTCTACAGTCACACACATAGTCCTAACCCTACACTAAGATCGAGTGGTGTGTCGTGGGCATTACGGCCTACAGGATACTTTCGGTCTCACCAACACCCAGACCAGAACAAATATCTGTGAGCCACACAAACATTTGTCTCGGTGCGGGGATCGAACCCGCGGCCTCTTGCTTCACAACCCGCTGCGCCACGGGATCTAAGTCTTAATAAATCAAATCATCAATGATATTTTTTTTATAGTAGAGACTGGCCAACGAGCAGATGGGTCACCTGATGATAAGTGATCTCCACCGCCCATAGACACCCAAGATACATAAAGATTCATGGGTGCGTTGCCAACCTAAAAGGAGGGAAAAAGAAGTAGAAAGGGAGGGGAGAAATAGGCCATCGAAAATCTCACTCACCGAACGACACGCGACAGCAAGCTGTCATTTACGTCCATTTTCTGTAAGACAGCGGTATCAAACCGGTCGAGCCGGCCCATTCGTGCTGTAAACATTACTGTCTACAGCGTGGCTCTACCACTGAAAATTATCAAGTAAGTTTTATTTGTTTTGTATTTAAAACGAAATGCCTACAGATGCTATCTTATCTACAAAATATACGTGCAATATACATTGCTATATTGAAGGCTGCGGCAATAAAGGGGTAGCTTGCGACGCGACGATTTAATCAACCGATAAAAATTGTTGAGAGTCCTCGCTAGATGGCAGGGCTTGATAACAGTTGGCCCCACACATGATACACATACATATACGGTACATGGATGGATCCGCTTTGTGTTTGCTCATTAAGAAAGCATGTCAAGCTTAAATAAACTGTAGACAAATATAAACTGCTTTTATTTTATGTAGCCTTAATTAAAAAATATCTTTGAAACACGAATCGTCCTTTTTCGGTACTTCTGAGCATTTTTTTCCAAAAATAATGAAACCTCTTAACCTATTTCAGGAATAATCACAGAAGTATCCGTCCTAGATGTGATAGGGGACGTACCTATCGCTATATCGGGCACAAATTCCAGACTCCGGGCTGATATGGAAAAATCCAATATCACTTGGCCCGACCCGGGGATCGAACCCGAGACCTTAGAACCGTAGTCGTACCGAAATACCACCACGCCACCGAGGCAATATATAATGGTAATTCCGAAAACAACAAATACCTACCTACTTGAATATCTACATCAAAAGGGATCATTTTAAATGATAAGTAGGTACGACTAAAATTAGATCTACTACTATACCTATACGCATTATACGCCATAGAATATGCAACAGGAAAAAAATATATAATCTAGCTAAATTATTATGATAATATGCTTAAAGAGACTATGTAAGTAGATATATTTAGATATCATTATCACAAGTTTAAACACTTAACTGACTGACTTCCAACTTGATTCGACCGTGACCAATTAAATGGGACCACCCTTGAAATAGTCTCTAACGAACACAAAAATAATTTTGAATTAATTCCACATTTGGCGGGGATATCACGTAACACACATAAAAATTACAGAAGAATTGAGGACCTTCTCCGTTTTGGAAGTCGGTTGAAAATAAAATTATAAAATAAAACACTTACATTTTTACCACCACCGTAGGATCTGAAACAAACAAAAAAGATAAGTTTATAAAATGACCTTGGAACTTTCTAGTTTGCGGCAATAAAGCGGAACCTTAAAAAGACTAAATTGTATGTAATAAAACATAAATATTATTGCCGTCATATAAATGTTTATTTCAGCAAAATGGTAAAGGCGTTTTTTAAAAACTTTGTTAGTTTTGTTTTAGACTTTCAAATGTGAACTACGAGTTTAACTTACGGACAAACTGTGTGATATCGGATAATTTGCCTAGTTTTATAAGGACGTTTTATGTGGATCATAATATGAAAATGTCAATAAAAAGTGATTTAAATGAGTGGCCATTTATGAACACATTAGCTACAAGTTTCGCTAAGACAAGTTATTTTTATTACTTATAATTGAAAGGGCTCCTGTGGACAATTTTGTTTACAACTTATTAGTGCCAACTCGACCAGAGTACTACCACTATCTCACGGAAAAGCTATGGCAACTGGGTACTGAATTTGGATATCATTATGTGAGTTATTTTGTGTTGTTTCATACTCAGATTTCTTAGGTTCATGTGAATGTTATAGGTAGGTACATTGAAATAACGGTCAGTCGTGGCGAATACAATCGGACAGTCCGACCCGTGACAATGAAGGCTGCAAAGCCTTATAAACGCCAGACCTAAAAATAAAAACAAATCGCGATAGAATCCGTATAAAATTGTTTTATATCAATGCTCATATTCACTCCAAATATAATTATAACAATATCATTTCTTTCCTTTTTATGGTACATCATAAACAACTTGGCTAGGCCAAATAGATTTAATAATAAAATAAAATAAAAATATTTATTGATCACGTAGGCATGTAAAAAAGCACTTATGACAAGTCAACACAAGTAATTTTTTAAATTAGTATTAATATAATTTACATTATATATTTGAATTTGACAACAGGCAGGCAAGTATGGACATAATAACGATGGGATGGCTGAGATAGGGTGATAAGGGGAAATAGGAATAGAGTGTAAGGGAATGGATTGTATGGGAATGGCATATGGCAGGAATGGTGGCAGGGGATTGACTGGAAATACTGGAAGCAGTTGGGATTGGTGCGTGAGGCCCTATCCTAGCTAACCTACCAGCCTTTCTCTAGCTACCTACGGATGACGACCCGAAGAAGAAAGGCAGAAAGAAACTCCGGGCTTATTTTTTTCATCATCAATTGTCACCATTTCTTTTTTTTTCTTTTGTCTATTTTCCTTTTTTAATAATTTGATTTACAAATTGTCAATACAATTGATAATCATATTTATATGGATTCACGCATACTCAATACCACTGGAGGTGTAATTACCAAAAGAATGATTAAAAGGTGAAATGGCATTGTAGGATGCAAAAACCCATACTAACAAAAATCCTTATATCTATATATATCACAAACAATAAGCTTCGTCATTATATGATTATTTTTATACAATTTATGGCATACACTTTCCAAATTGGTCGATCGGTCGGTCTGTTTACAATAAAAATATAATAAATATACCTAATATTATATGTATGTAAGTATTGATATGTTGAATGTCTGGCTAGGCCCTAGCATTGTCATAACAAAATATTACTACAATTATTATGAAATTAATACAATTCTTTAGCTACCTATAATGAAGTATCATTTATTATAATTCTTCAAGACTAGTAAGTCTCGAAGAAAATAGGCACCTACTGCACCCACAAAAAAATCAATATGACAATAATATTGCGTTCTAATATTTCATTATTAGACCTTATATAAAGGAATGCGACCTAAGCTATTAGTCTTTATCATATTCATTCTATTTTTTGTGAGCTGACTTAGTCATATTACATCAAATTATAAAACAAATAAAAAAAAATTTAATTAAAAATTAACTCGAGAATATTGCATATTGATTACAGCACCATCTATTAGTGGTACTGCAATTTACAAGGACTGGTACATAACTGGTTTTTAACAAATAGAACGCCTTATATCGCCATCTGTGAGCATGCGCGTGCACTTCTTGGTCCCCTACCTTAATATTTACGCATGTATGCATTTAGTGTTAGAAATATACGCAAGATGTTGACAGTGTTCCTAAACATTTTTAATACTGAAGTCATATTTTATCGTCTCTATTTAAAAGAAATATATTTTATTATTGTCATATTATTAAGATTAAAGAAATGGTTTAGTCATACCGATGTCCAGTTATAATAAATTTCCAGTATTTTTAAAATCCCTCATAACATTTAAAATGTATAAGTATCTACTTAAAATAATATTATATTAATCATTATGTTTTTATAATAATTATACTTATCTAGATTTTATAAAGGAACCTACCTGTTTTAATCTATACCTAAGCATAATTTAAAATATTATTGAACTCGTTTACATTAATTTGCAAATCCATCCATTTAATTAACAGTTTTTGTATTGATCCCGAAACATCAACGTTTGAGTAAACATAGGTACTCATAGACTGTGGTATAGTAAAATAATTGGTTTTATTACCCAATCCCGCACAAGCACCAGATAATGTTCTTACTCCAGTAAAGAACAATAAAAACGACCCGAATTGATGTCCAAATTGATGCTTTGTTTACATTGGTGCAATAAAATAGTTACGATGTGTTGAATAATCGTTTCCAGTTTGAGTGACCATAAATTTGTATATTTTTAAAGTCACGTTGTTTTGGAGTCAATAAAATTTTAACGATTGCGAGGGTGCCCGAATAAAATGTAACGCATTTTAAGGTGCTAACTGCTAACTAGGTGGGACGGTAGTTCTCACCAATTGTAGGTATCTCCATTGTTGTCCTTTGGGACAATGTATAATGTGATTTGTTAGTCTGAGATTTATTAACGATGCGACGATATCTGTGATAAATCTGCGAAAACAAATCTTTTTCGCCTGTTTGTTACCTTATTTTTAGTGGTTACATAAACATTTCATTACACATTTACTGCCGCGAGTAAGTCATACTATCTACTTACAATTCGGCGTAGGCTCATAAATAGACAAACGTCAAGAGGTTATTCCTAACCTAACGTTCCTAAAGTAATCTATCTCGAGGCCTCACCGCAATATCGGTTTCTGAACGATTAACAGAGGGCGTGCGTGCCCTTCGCTTTTATGGCATACTTTTACGACGTCGTAAAGTCGGCCGTATAATGCCTATAATCTTTTCCTGCGACTCCGCGCGGGAGCGATAGATGGCGCTTAACACAAAACTCGAAATCACTGTCACCGAACCAAATGTTTAAGTTTTATTGTGTGTTTCGCTAATGTGGTGTGAAATTAATAGGTAATAATGTTTTTATGGGTGCTTGTGGGCTTTATAGGGGCATAAACTCATGGCAGGTGAATGTAGTACCCGATGTATTTGTTTTAAGTTGACCGCAGGTGTTCTACGCTAGCATGAGACGATTTAAAATGATGTGGTATTATAAAAACCACATAAAAATGAAGGAGTCCTATGGTTCATTTAATATTTTACAGCCTTGTTACTTTGTCATAATATGGATGTATTTTCGAGAACGCAAATTCTCAAACAGCGGGTAAATGTAAGTTAAAACTGAATAATGTAGCGGTCGGTAAGTCTTTATTTAGGTCTGGTCTGCAAGATTACTGGCTCGAGTTTGCTAAAGTATTTTGTCCAAGCTGTCGGCATAAGCCTCGTCCATACAATATGTTGTGTATTAGTTTGTTGAACGAATTGAGGTTCCTACCGGATACAAACTACTTGATTGTGAACTTGGGTTTGAGTTGGTGTGGCGAGTGTTTCATAAACAGCTGAAGTATGAAAATCGTCAGCGCCCAAACTTTAGCACGTACGGTGGCACGACATTAAAAAATATTTTTAATTCGCAACTTGATCAACTTCCTCGGTGGCGTAGTGGTATTTATTGCGGACACAGTACGACTATCGTCCTGAAGTCTCGGGTAATATGGTCCATGGATCGAGAATTCTTAGGTTCTAATCCCATGGCAAAGTGGTTTTTTTTATCACGGGTTGCCTGGCTTGCATTACTGAGGGGGTTGACGTCAGACAAGGCAACCAGTCGAATTAAATAGTTTGCAACATGCTTGAAAAAGTGTGTTCGATACGAGCAGGTGGAAAGAAAGAAAGTTGTAAGTTAATTCTACAACAACTACCAAAATACAAATACAAAACTTCAATGTACCTACAACAATTATACTTCTAGGGTTAATAAGTACATCTATCATTCTTAGCCGGTGCCTTACAATAGGTATTCATATTATGAAAAAAATTCAACACTTACCAAAATTACTTCCGAAGCCACAATCGCTTACGTACTTTTATTTCTGCGTATTAATATCGCTTCTAACACCATTTTAAACATGGGTACTCGGAAATATTCTTTAATATTATAATGCAAAAATCAATTATCTGGGCTTTTCATACCATATCCGTAGCTATATAAAGTATCCACTTACCATGTGCCGGTAATTTTCCTACATCAGCCTCCCTTGCAATAATAATAACCATTTTTCATAAGAATCACCCATCAAACAGTAACCATAGTACATTTAACCGTAACCGTACCGTAACACTTTCCGCAACCTGTAACTTACTACGTCTAGACTAAAACTATTTATAATACCTTTATTCATTATTATCGGGAGTTCCTTTCTACCTTACAAAGAAATAATGAGAGGAAAAGGGACAGAAACAACAGAAGGGTGGTTAGATGAAATCCCACCGATTTTCCGAGTAATTGAATAAAATACGTTACGGTGTGTTGATGTCACTATAGGATTATGTCGCAGCCTCAACTAGTTTGGACTTCCTGCGCTCTCGAAGTTCAGAGAATTTTTACATTTTTATTCAATTCTTAAGTTTTTGGTTTGTATTTTCATTTTATGAAATCCTTACGTGACTTTACATGTACCAACTTTACTCTAGGTAAGCATACCTACTTATAAGATTATTACCAGACTATTTTAACTTGAATTTAACTAATAATAACAATAAAATCTGGATAAAATACACAGAATTATCGATATACCGGGTGTTTCATAAAGTTGGTATCAATAACAATTCCACATACAAGGAGAACGATATAAAGCGCAATGGTAAATTTAAAAAATAAATTTGTAACTTAATATTTTTAATTAATTATTAAGCATGTGTGTATTCATCGGAATGCGACCTGTAAGTCTTCGCAACTAGCATAAGAATGGCTTTGTGTATTCTTTCTTTCAATGAAACAGATATTTTTTGTCACAAATTCAAGTTTCTATTATTCAGAAACTATGAGCCTAGCCTTAAACTTTATCACTAGATTGCTAGCCATCCTCTCTTTATGTGCAGTTATTATTGATACCAACTTTATGAAACAACCTATATATATAAAGATACATATATCGATACAGTATTTTAAATAATAAGTTGACATCGCCAATACTGATTAACACTGATATATTTATAAAGAGGAAATATATTAGTTATATGTAAAGAAGAAAGATGTGTTGTGTTATTTATTTGTAATGAATACGCTCAAAAACTATGGGTCAAATTTAAAAATTCTTGCAGCTATGGAAAGTTACATTATCAGCAAGTAACATAGGCTTTATTCCATAAAAATATACGTTTCCCGTGGGATATCTCGTAGGATAATTATATAATAAACAAAGAAGTCTTCGTGATAAAAAAATAAAAGTATATTAGCTGTACTGACCCAATAAGAGTTTTTAATACAGGTAAGCAATTTTTAATTTCCATTTAGAAGCAAATTCTGCTCAACATGTAGACAGCGAAACGGTCTATACTGTCTACAGAATAATTCCAAACGGGCCCACGCACCTACCAAAACGACACCTAGTAAAGTTTTATTTAAATTAAAACAAAAGCACTTGATAACACAAAATACATATAAAACCCACAAGAGATTGTACGTGGCTAGGGTTACCATTCGTCAAAGTTTTTACGGATATCTTAAGATTTTTGTTATATTGCCTGGGTTTATCCAGAAATGTCAGTATATTTTTTTCTATTGTCCGGTTTTATCTGGAATATATGTATATATTTATATAATTACTAATTACAATGTTCTCGAAATAAAATTTAAATATTTACCTTCTAAACAAAATGTTCCGCCTAGAAAATTTATCGAAATCTATTCTAATAAACCCATTGTGTGTGTCAGTGGTCGTTAGTATTTTTGAATTGCACTACGCTTTCTATCAGGTGCAGTTAAGTAACTCAGAAAAAAAACATCGTAACCAGCTATTATTCGCTATATAGTAAATGTCCGGACTTTTTTCAAATATCCCACATTTTGAGATACATTTTCAATGAAATGGCAACCCTATACATGCCTGAATTTTCGGTAATGGCGCCTCGAATGAGCTCATGCGCCATTCGATAGCGGAATTTTTCATTATCATGATATTAATGGTATGGTTACACAAAAACACCATAGCGTGATACGAGCTTGGATTAGGCCGTAAGTGTTTTGACACCAAGCGTGTAAATAGACATAAGAACACTGCGGGTGTTGGTATAATTAGTGGGTTTATACAGTTATAAAGAATCTTAGAGCTGATAATAATAATAAAATAATAGTAGCCCTGTAATATTACTGTCCCGCTGAGCACGGGCCGCCTTTACTAGTGAGAGGGGTTAGGCCTTAGTCTACCACGCTGGCCTAAAGCGGGTTGGTAGACTTCACATACCTTCGAAATTCTTGTGGAGAAATTTGCGGGTATGCAGGTTTCCTCACAATGTTTTCATTCACCGTTGTAGCAAGCGATATTTCATAATGAAAACACACTTAACATAGAAAAGTCAGAGGTGTGTGTTCTTTTCGGGGTTGGTCTCGAACCTCCGACACTCGTCTCGGTAGTCCGTACCATTCGCAACTAAGCTAACGCTGCTTATTATTTTTAGAGCTGATGCATTGCGTAATTTAGAAAAATTGGTAGGAAAAGACTGCCCTACAAATCGGATGAAACTTGCCGAAAGTCTTAAGCACCATTTTTGCCGTGATAATTTTTAAGCAAGTTTTACTTGTAACAGATTGGAAAACAACCAAGTAACAGTGGCGACGGGTCTTTACAACTCGATTCCTACCAGCTTCCTTTTTCCAGATTGTAGGCTACTAAATGAGTTTTATTTAGGTACTTTTTAGAAGAGAAAGTAGCACTGGCTTCCCTTTTGAAATTTTTCACCCTTCGCCGTTGGCGTGATGTCCACTACCCATAGACACGATGCCAAAGGATCATAGGTGCCTTGACACATGTTGCAGAAAATATTTGGTTTGGTTTTTAGACTGGCTGCCTGCCTGACGTCAACCTTAAGGGGATCCAGTCACAGGCAAATGGTGTTAAAAACATCCAGCCAGATCATAGGTACTATCATGATGTTTCGGGCCTCCTTGTCTCGTAGCAGCGAATATGGGCTGTGAACCAGGAGGTTCGGAGGTGAACCTCGTTCGATTCCCAGGTCAGGCAAAGTGATTTTTTAATTTGCCCGGGACTGGATTCCTTAGAGGGGGTTGACGTCGGTCAGGTAGCCGGTTGAAAAAACTAAGCCAAATCCTTTCTGCAACATGCTTGAAAAAGTGTGTTGCGACAAACCCACATTAAAGGTGGGATAAAGGCAGATAGAAAGAAAAAAAAGTTCCTATGTGGCGATAGGCTCGCCCCCTATCACATTTGGGACGGAACTAAGCTCGGCGAAATGTGGGTGTACTAGTTGCCTAGTGCGCCTCTGCCTACCCCTTCGGGAATACAGGCGTGAGCTTATGTTATGTTATGTTATGATTTACAATCACCATAACCGCAATGCCATTTCCCACGCAGATATAAACTGGGGTAATTAAGATGTGTACGTAAAGTACCATTAATACATTACTTCCGGAACATTGTACAGTAATGAGTTAATTAAAGTACATTTAAAAAAGATATTAATACACCTGATTTGAATATCTTATCAGCTGAGAACTCAGAGAAAGACACAAATGTTTCTTAAAATATTATGGTGATAAATATCATTCACCTGCGTTGTTTGCTTGTCCCTTAGTTATTGTTTTACTTATAATACATTTTACCTGAGCAAATGGTTAAGAATAGTGTGTCACATTTTGCCTTGTGTCACATTGTTTGAAAATAAAAGGGACAGACTATTGAAATAAAACTATTTTTACGGATTCTATCACGATTAGGTTTTAATTATTATTCTCGACGTTTCGTTGTCACGGGTCAGAACGTTTCAATGTATAATATTCGCGTAAACTTAAGAAATCTGTATGGGTCAGACTATTCTTAACCATTTAAGTACTCTGCTAAAATATTTTTATAAATTCTCACCTTAAATAAGTTATTACTTAAATTCATAAATGTTGCTATTATAGCACTTAACTTTCTATGTTTGCGTCCCTGGATTTTTTTTTATAGTATAAACTGGCAAACGTGCAGATGGGTTAACTGATGGTAAGTGATCTCCACCGCCCATAGACACTCAAGACACATAAAGAATTATAGGTGCGTTGCCAACTTAATAGGAGGGAAATAGGGATTCCGAAAAGAGAGGGAGGAATTGAGCTACCGGAAACATCACTCACCGAATGAAGCGTCACAGCGAGCTGCCACTTTACATCGGTTCTCTTTTGCTAGTAGTTAGTGGTTAGACAGTGGTATCAAACTGGTCGAGCTGGCCTATTCATGCTATAGGTATTACCAGTATCACCGTCTAAGATTTGGCTCTACCATTCAAAAACTAAAAGCTTTATCACTCTGCTGTAGGGTTTTTTTTGATCGCCGATTTAAAAGTGAAACCACTGATAATATAGATTCTTATCTTATAACTATGCTGCCAGTTATGGTATCACCAGAGAAGTTATTTACGTTATAGGTACCTATAGAGTATATTACCTTAAATAAATTATACTAGTGCCTTGTATTGATGGACAAATAAAAGTTATTTCTTTCTTTCTATAACGTAATGTTTGTTTGGCACTATTTGTTTCTTACTCGAATTTTCATTAGTAGAAATGGCATATCCACTAATTTTTCTATTAAAACAAGAATATCGACGTAACTTGACGTAGTTAAATACCTTAAGATAAACATCGATAAACCAGAAAACTTTCCTTTTTCTTCGCTCGTTTCCTGATTTAGTTGCAATGAGCAACTTTCTTATAATAGAAGTCACTGAACATGATATTATAGAAGTTGTACCTACCGTAACCACACTATATGTAGTTATGTACGTTTTATAGCTATTTTACAAAATTTAATTAGCAAATTCCAATTTGCATTCAGAACGTACGACACGTAGGTATCTAGACACCTACACAAATAAGCACCTATAAAAGTACCTTCTAAAGTGAAGAACCGTCCAAATACGCCATTATTTTAACACCCTTATCAAAAAACAAGGCACATTACAAAATGGCCGCCATTTTCATGAGTTTGCGCGGGAAAACGCTCGTGAGCCAGCCTGGAAAATTATAACAAAAGGCGTCTACCGCTATCTTTCTAATTATAGTAAATCACCTTGCTACAGGCAAGATAAGACTGTACACAAACCGTCTAGAAAGTCTTATGAGTTCGTATTATTTGAGGCGTTTAGCGCGTTTCGCTTCTGGCGTGTAACACGTTCCGCGTATTCAGGAGTGAAATGGCACAAGTATAGAAGTTGTAAAAGTGAGTTGAGGCATTTGTGTCTGGAGAGGGATTGGGAACATTTTGAGAAATGAAACGGCGTTGGCGAGCTTGCAGTTCGACTGCTATACGACTTTTGGTTGCTGTGCGAGCGACTCGTTCGATGAACGGATCCCTCTCGCTGTGTATAATCGCATCAAAAAGTATCACGTGTGTTCCTTTACTGCCTTTTCAACACCGACCATCAGCAATATAGTTACTGCTTTAAATTAAAACAGCAGGTGAAACTAAAGTGCTCGTTTAAATTGTATTAAATAACTGTTTACACTTAAGAGTTGATTGTTAATAAATAAACATTCGTTTTACAAAAAACCTATATAAACAACATTATCTGTACAAAACAGTGTATTGGCGGATATCTTTATTCGATAATGATGTTTCCGGGTTATTTCATACATTTTATTATCTCGATAAATATTTTTCCTCTCACCTGTCCCATTGTTCTATACGTAGTTACGGAGATGTAGGACGGTGCACCAAAGGTACTATACCTGTTCTACACTTTCGTACTGACGTTAGAACAGACTCCATAGTCGAATTTAGTGTGACCTCCCACGTCCCCTCGGTAGATATTATAACAGATCAGTGGAGGGAAGTGAGAAATTCTATCAAGGATCTTAGACGATTGGTTTCGAGAGTGGGCTTTGAAAGACCACTTCTTACGATGGCTAGTTTAAATGGAAATAACTTTTAGTTTAGTTTGCTCACAGTTCGTTTCTTTTTAGTGATATTAGAAGACGAAAAATAACGGCCAACTACTTATTTTTCTGAACCTAAATGTACTCTAATATTGACTTGAATTTCTTTTATATCATTCTTATTAGTTTGTCTTCTTAGGCTGAGATCTATAGAGCAAAGTTCGACTAAGTCTGAGTCAAAGAAATGAACTCAGTGAGGATTTGGGATTTTTAAATCGACCTTCGACTTCGTCCGAGCCATTTTTCACAAGAAAAACAGACTGACAGACAGACTAAGCAAAGATTTTCTTGTAAAAACCGATTCTCACTAAGTCTAAGTTCCATTTAAAAAATCCAAATTATCACTGAGTTCGTTTCTTTGACTTAGACTTAGTCGAAGGTTGCTCTATAGATCTCAGCCACAATTATAATTAATTAAAAGTTCATCTAAAATATTTGCTTCTCTCAACTCCTTTCTAATTTCATAAACAATGGTCTATATACTCTACAATTACCAATAGTCATGAATTACATGGTGTCGCCATTAGAGGAAAGCGTCGTATAGCGGGAACATTGTATGGTGCCCACGGCGCATGCCTATACCAAGTAATACGATCCAATTAAATTGGTGGAAATTTATGTATGTACACGGCACGCCCGCTGCTATCCTTAATTACGTTTGTTAAATGTACAGATTAATCAAATAGTCTGGAATACTTTTCAATATAAAACAACTACCATGTTGAAATAACTTACATTTTTATTCAATGGTTACACTATAATTTTGTATAAATTCATTTCAAAAATTTAAATTAATCTTACGGTAACATTCCAAATTTCCAATAAATTAAATATTCTATCAATGAATATCTACATGGTCTAATCTAACCCGAACAAAACCTAGGTCCTTAACTTCCTACGTCTATTTGAACGAAACCGTTCGGTAGTGCATAAAATCGCTACAGTCCTCAAATTATTGCGACCATCTCAATAGGAAAAGGACAATTCGACCGTTTCTTTCAATATTCCTGTATTTTCCCTCGGAAAACGTAATCGAGCGAGGACAGTAATATTACATTTTGTTATATAATAACGATTTTCCTTCCGAATGGCAATTCGTCGTTATTGGACGTAAAGTAAGAACGAACGGTGGCTTCAGTCGAAACGAACATAGGTAATAATAATATAGTTATTGCTATACCTACCCTTAACCTAACCCTCGCCGGGAGCTCCAATTCGTGCAGTGAAATCGAGAATACAGAGTTTTACGACTTACATTGCGTGCGTAAAACGAGTCGTCGCGTTTATATCGAGAAGTATAGCTTCAATAGACGCCAATTGCAGCTATGCAGCGAACGGGTAGTGTTCCGGGACGGGAGGCAGGTTCGCTCCGACCTGGCTTCTATCTGCAAAATCAATGTGGCTATTAGCAAGTTTTCGCGCAGTCGCAAAACGTTCGCGAAACGCTACCGGACAGAAGTTACTGGCAGTCGACGACTCTCTATGCAGATGCGATTTACAACTAAATAAAACCAATTTGTTTATAAATGAATGAGCTTTTCACAGGGGCTATACCGTTAAAATAACGTTTTTGAATTAATCCTAATTGAATGCTTTCTTTTATTGGCAGGCTTTGTGCCACCTAGTTTACTTTTGATGCAGGATGACAATATCAATGATAATAAGATGCTACGCACGAGACACATCGTATTCGATAATAAAAATGCTAATCTTATAGGTTCGCCGCAAATCCTTTGTGTCTGTTGTTTTATATAATATCTCAGAATTTCTTGTTGTATTCCATACGACCCCGTTGGAAAGCTTTTGGAAATTACGCATACTAGGTAACTTATACTAAAAAATCTCGACGAGTATGCAAATAGCGTAAACGAATACGTTAATAAATAATTCATGAATTGTAACAAAGTCATTAACGATAATAACGTCATCAAGGAGTTATTTGCTAAGTTATACGACAAGAAAACAGATAAAAACCAAGTAAAAAATATGTTTTTGAAATGGCCCGTCGTGATAAGAGAACAATGGAAAATTGATGGTCATTACGAAAAAGCAGAAATGTTTCACGTGCTTTATCTGCCGCAAGAACTGTATAAAATGTATTTTAATTGAATACTGTTTGAAATCAATGACTACAAAGATAGGAAACGAACATACTTGCTCTTATAAGTTTTCTATTAGTATGTAACATAATATAACCTAAACTCACACCTGTATCCCCGAAGGGGTAGGCAGAGTCGCACTAGCGAACATGAACACCCACATTTCGCCAAGCTTAGTTCTGTCCCAGTTGTGATAGGGGGCGAGCCTATCGCCATCATTATTATCATCAGTCATAGGACGTCCACTGCTGGACATAGGCCTCCTCCAAAGGCCTATCGCCATCATCATCATCAGCCATAGGACGTCCACTGCTGGACACAGGCCTCCCCTAACGATTTCCAGGTTGACCTGATGGAAGCGGCCTGTATCCAGCGTCTTCGCCATATCGGGCACAAATTCCAGACTCCGGGCTAAAATGGAAAAATCCAATATCACTGCCCGATCCGGGGATCAAACCCGAGACCTCAGGATGATAGTCGTACCGAAATACAACCACGCCACCGAGACAGTAATTAGTATGTATGGATAAAAATAAGATACTTACGTGCAAGCATATTTTCATTACGTTACTAATAAAAGACCGAGCAATTTTAACATAAACAGTTATATGTCCTTATAGATAATTACCAAGTCCCAACTAGGCATTTATATTTTTACGCAATCCCTTACGCGGCAAAATTCCCCGTTTTATGCGAATGCACGTACCGTGGAAGGTAGAGGAACGGTACATAGTAGAGAGTAAGGGATGTGGATATAACCGTAGTTTAAATCGATACTGCAAGGGCATTACGTAGCGCGGATGAGCTGCGATTCCTAACTTTACTCTCAAATATCAATATCTAAGTAAGATAAAATAAGTTAGTTAAATAGTAATAATAAATAGTAGGATTTATAAGTAGAGATTATTATTTTAATTTAAATCCCCCAGAGGGGTTTGACGTCAGACCTAGCCGTCGTAAAAACTTATCCAAATCCTTTCTGCAACATGCTTGAAAAAATGTGTTGCGCCGACCCCACATCAAGGTGGGATAAGGGCAGGTAAAAAGAAAGATTATTATTTTAATTTAAATGATAAGCTTGCCTTTATGAACCTTTATTGTAAATTAGTTTGCAGTATTTGTCTCGAAAATAGTACTTATCCGTCTATAAGTATTAAAATGTAAGGTAGTGCATAATTGAAAAAAAAAAGATCGCATTCCAGTACAAGGATAGCCACAATTCGCTGATATAGATCCGTCCCATGGCGTGATAGATTATCATAGCACTTAAAATATCAAGACAAAAATAATTAAGAACTATAATAGTTTTCTGGTCTCCATTAATTTTCTTGACTAGTTTTTTATATACCTAGCTTGGCAGTTAAGACCCGGCACCTAGATAAATATCTTAAATACACAGATAGAAGATAAGATACTTAAAGGTTACGGAGTGTATGTACTCATAAATGACATTTAAACATCTAGTATAATATTATTTATCATTTTTATTGAAGACATAATATTACAATTAATTTTTTGTATGAAATATTATTCAACAAACGCATAGTTATCAGGAATCTAATACGTTGTAAAGACGCAGCTTTGCTAGATTCGATATATGCACATAATGTTATTCTGTTTTTTATGCAAATAGGGCAAACGGGTAAGTGAGTCACCTGGTGATCACACATAAATATCCACAATACCAGAGGAATCATTGCTTGTTGATGGCATTCCCTAATGATATCCCTATAAGGTAGGTCGAAATCTACACCATAGACAATGTTGGTGTAAATAAGAAATAACACCCAACAGTCATACACAGACCTGTAGGGTCACTTTTGACCAAAAAGATTTAATATTACTAAGCATAGGTCGATCTGGAAATCTTTTGGCCTATGTTCAGCAGTGGACGTCCTATGGCTGATGATGATGATGATGAAGCATAAAGTTAGTATCAAGCAAGTTTTCATACAAATAAATTGATCTCAAACTTCAGTACCGCCATCAACTACTTATTACAATGCAAGGGCGATTATTACAATTTACACCCTAGAATATTTAGCAAATGGTTAAGAATCACGTAAGAGTTTATTCTCTCAATATTATTTCGCTGGCCGACCTAGCGCGCGTACATTTCAAATAAATGGCGCGACTTATGACCACTAGGTCATAACTTTTGGATCACAAGTTTTGTTCTGTTGTCCCGTCTTGACACTCGATTCGATTGCGACAAGTTCTCGAATCTAATACGATATTAGCGCACTTTTTAACTCATTTTCGGTGGAATTTTAGATCAATAAATGAAACGGAATCGTAGTCAAAATCGAATCGAGTGTCAAAAGTCAGGGGACAGTAAGATATCTTTAGTCGTAGGTATCAGGAACTACAAACAAAATAATTATTATTTGTGGATCACTCTTTTGCCTCGGTCTCTCGGTGCGGGTTTGAACCTTCGGCGTCTTACTTCATAACGGACTACTCGCCCTCTGCACCACGGAGACTTTTGATAGTGGTTATAACTTATGATGATAACTTGTTCATTCATATATTTGTTTCTGGGTGTTGTGAGACCGAAAGTCTCTCGTAGTTTCTGATACCCACGATATAGGTTAAACTTAGTGTGGGGGTCCGGATTATGTGTGTGATCGGTGTATTTTCGACTTCAAAAAAGGCGAAGGTCCTTAATTCGGTTGTTTTTTCGACCGACTTCAAAAAAGGAGAAGACCTCAATTCCTCTGTATTTTTTATGTGTGTTACGCGTTATATCCATCAAATGTAGAACCATTATCAAGATTATTTTTGTGTTCGATAGAGATTATAACAAAAGTGGTCCCATATTTGGTCACGACTGGGTACATTTTGTAGTCGGTACGTTAAGTTTTTAAACTTTTGATTATTTTATTCACATACTTCAGGTTAAAAAATAACCGAATAAATTATATTGCTGTAAAAATAAACCATTCCCAGGCTAAGCTGGGCCGGGTTGCTGCTTAGAATATCAAATAAAGAAAACTAAGGTAATAGTAATATAAGCGAATAAATAAGTACCTACCTTAGACTATGCCGAGATGTTGATGTTAACTCTCGTAAAACTTCCATATTCTTTGCTTTACGTCGACTCGGCTTGGCATAGATTTTATTTAATACTGCATTATTAGCGCTAAAATTTTTACGATTTAGTGTTACTAGCTAAGAACGCTTCATTCTTATGAAAGCAACATTTTACTACGGGTCATATTGTTCTTTGTAAGCCTTACCTGCGGGAGGAACTTTAGTACATTTGACCGATCTCAGAAAGTTGTTCGTATAGTTTAAGTTTCATTTATATTTATTTGTGATTTCATTTGCTGTAAATATAAAGTCATATTCTTAAAGTATTAGTATGTAAATTCAGCGTACATTTTGTATTTAATGTAGCGTGGGATAGTAGTTTGTTTCTTCTATTGATATTCTAATCATCTTTCTTGCACCTTTGGGAATGCAAGATGCGACTGAGGGATGTCCAGAATGTATATTTAATGGCAGGGAATTTATACTCATTTGTATAATAAGCACCATATTAATAAACAGCACAGTAGAATAATGTATATAATATTAAGTGACTTTTTGTATAAAACGAAATGCTAAATATTCTTAAATGGTCTAACTCCTTCGAGGTACGATTTAAGATATGTTTAATTCCGTTGTAAAGGTTTGCTTGAATGCTTCATACACTGTCTTGGACTCTTGGCAGAGTAGTCGTGGTTTTTAGACGGCGGGTTGTCTTCTTGGCGACGATCAAAGATCTAGTACCTAACTTTTGATTTTTCGTTGGTTGGTAGCGTTGCGTGTATACTCTTCATGGCGGATCGTGTTGCTGTCTTGGTAATATTAGTCCAATGAGCAGATGATCGTTGGTAATATTAGTCCAGTGAGCAGAGGATCTGTCTTTGGCGTTCTTTTCTTCTAGAAAATATTTCCAACGATTTCTCATTCTTCAAGATGTGCTTAGAGAAGCAATAGGTATAATGTTGCTTTGAAAAACTTCTCACAATATTTCATAAAATCGAGAATCTCGAAGCCTTCATTACTAAGCTAATAAATATCGATCACCATCAAGGTAAAAGTTTACATCAAAATGTAAGACGTCTGTAACATTTATTTGTTATTTACGTAAAATACCTTTAATGCGTTCAGAAACTTAATGTTTTTCTTTGAACTTACACATTTCTGTGAATTTTGTCTCGAAGCAAGTGAGACGTGATACAATGTTTTGAACAACGTATCTGATTTGAATTGATTACCTCGCAGTCGCTTCATGAGTCATAGGATTTTCTTCGTTCGTACACGACTACGGAATCTGCATGCTCTGTTACGTACAGTTGGTTTAATTACATTTTTATTGCTTAACATTATAATTGTTAATTTTTACTTTTAATAAATTAGACTACAACATATTATGTGGCCAAGGTCAGTGCAGAAAGAACGAAATGAAATTAATTTCGTTCTTCTTTCTGGTAGTTAAATAATTAATTAAATAAAGAGTCATAAATTTCATAATTTTACGCAAATGTTATACATAAAACAATAGCTTATACGGATTTCATCGCGATTTATTTTAAATTTGAGTTCCGAAGTTTTAAAACTTTAGGAACAGCTTTCAAAGATCACGGCTTCTAACTCGAAATAATAAGTCACCTCTTTGGTCTAGTGGCAGTATGTATAGGTATATGGACTGTGGACCGAGAGGGTTTGGATTCGATTACAAGGTCGGGAGAGTATTTTTCTGACATGATTTTTCCGGGACTGAATCCCTAAAAGGGGTTGACGTTAGGCAGGTAACCCGTCGAAAGAACGAAGCCAAATTTCTTCTCTAACCTGTTTAAAAATGTGTGCTAAGAAAGTTAGCTATTTGAAGCAAATTGTTTCGTAATTGAACAAATTTCATCATAATTGTTGTTTTAATATAAAAATTATCCTTTGGCTTTTGAAAAGTAAGTAATATAAACCCCACAATTTAAACTAGGCAGGAAATGTTATCCGCATCGAAACAAAACAATTTCCTGGTTGAAATAAAAGCAAAATCGAAATGAAATAAAGGATGGAGTTTTCTACCGTATCGGGGCAGTTTGCAAACAGATCGCAGTCACCATGTCTGGTTCACTCTGGCGTCGATTACGTATTGTTATTGTTACAACGATTTTCTTACATTTTTCTATCTGCAAGATGATTGAAACTTGAAGGAAGTGTCCTTGCTCTATTCACGTTACTGAGACCCTGAGTTACATGCGTAAAGCAAATAAATTACTGGTTTCTTTTTTGGCCAGAAATGTACTTTTATCTAGAGATTTTAAATCGAGAACTGGACTTACTACACTTTAAGAAAAATGTTTGGTACGATCAGAATATAGAGGTATTAATAATTATAACTGTACTTAATAATACATAAGCTCACGCCTTTATCCCCGAAGGGGTAGGCAGAGGTGCACTAGCGAACTAGAACACCCACATTTCGCCGAGCTTAGTGCCGTCCCAGATGTGGTAGGGGGCGAGCCTATCGCCATAACGGGCACAAATTCCATGTACTTAATAATATATATTATTATATCAGATTAAGTGACAAACTAGTAAAGAAACTGCGGTACATGATACTGGATCCCCTGGAGAGGGTGTTGATGTCAGGTAGTCAGCCAGTCTTACAACGTAGCCAAATCATTTCTGCAACATGCTTGAAATAGTGTGTTGACAACTCCACATTAAGGTAGGATAAGGCGAAAGAAAGAAAAAGTTTTAATTATAGAACTCCATATTTCCCGAAAAAAATCGCCTATAGCTAAGACAATAGCGATATCTAATGGAAATACGTAATGAGTGCTTTCGATGCAGAACGGGAGCGTTAGACCATGAAATTGGCCCAGTCTATGCCGCCAGAGCGACGCATCGGCGTTTAATCGCCTCCCAACAGATAGGATTTTAGCTATTTTCATAAATAAGCGAACTTGATAACTATTTTAGGTACGTTTTGTATAGAGCTTAATGAATATTCAGGCTCCATTGTACTTTAGGTTCGAGAACAAATTTTAACTAATGAAAATTTTAATTGAATTTCAATATTGCTTACAATGTTAAAATGTAAGTACGTAAAAATTGTTGTTTGCATATTATTTTTCTCGTTTGTCTAAATTGATGACTGCCATTATTTAACAAATTAAAAACAGTCATAAAGTTTGATCCAAAATGTGCATACTTGTTCTCAATCTAAGCAAAAAATGGTTCTTTGATTGACGTAATTGTAAGCAGTTGATATTCAGTTTCCGATACGATTTGGTGTTAATAACGATGTGTTATGCGATTACGTTAAACGTTACAAAAACGTGTTAATTAATATTGTGATGAGTGAATTATCTATAGTAACCTCACCGCATAAGGTTAAAGCGATATATCTACAATAACACTTAATGTAATGGCAACCGAATTTGTTTGGGTCATAACGAGCCACTTTAGCCACTTTTAACAGCCATTAGAATTTGCTATGATCTCTCCAAGAGATTGCAGGCGCCATAAACGTAATGTCAAAAGATAGCACTCGAAAAAAACTATCAACAAAAACTATAAAAGACGGAGTATCAGAAAGGTCGGGGCAAAAAATTGGTATCCATAATGGGTAGAATTGCTTGCGCCTCTCGGATGCCCGATAGAACTTTTTCCTTCGGACAGAGAATGTATTGCTGTGCGATTTTCGGTTCAGAGCAATATAGTCCCACCTATTGTGAATTCTGTAGGTCTGAAATTTATTTGACAGCGCAGTGTCTGTGGAGAATGGAAAATGGCGGAATGGCAGAATACATTATGGATATAACTCATGGTTTGTTTTCGGTTGAGATCCGACAAACGTTATTGGTATTTAGGGGCATTTAACTATTAGAGGCACTGCCTTTTTCTCTTCTTTCTTTATTGATATATGACACATTTGATGTTATATTGGCTACATGCCGACATGATACCGAGAGAGTTCGTTACGGTGGGAATTAATATTGTTTTAATGAGTTTAGTATCTATGAGTGTCGCAGGGAGCCTGTGGGGAGCATTTAGAAAATGCTATGCAATAAATTGCTTACATTTCTATCTATTATTTTCAAAACATAACATAACATAAGCTCACGCCTGTTTCCCAGACGGGGTAGGCAGATGCGCACTAGCGAACTAGAACACCCACATTTCGCCGAGCTTAGTTCGGTCCCAGATGTGATAGGGGGCGAGCCTATCGCCATATCGGGCACAAATTCCAGATTCCGGGCTGATATGGAAAAATCCAATATCACTTTGCCCGACCCGGGGATCGAACCCGAGACCTTAGAACCGTAGTCGTACCGAAATACCACCACGCCACCGAGGCAGTAGTATTTTCAAAAAATTAATAAAATCGCCTCCTTGATCTACTGGCAGTGTATTTTGGGCTGTGTAGCTGTGGAGGTTTTAGGTTCGGTTCTCAGGTCGGGTGAATGTTTTTCTAACACTATTTGCTCAGTACTATTCCCCTATTCCCCAGAGGCGGGTGATATCAGGCAGTCGGTCGTAAAAACTAAGCCAAATCTTTTTTGCAACATGCTTGAAAAAGTGTGTTGCGCCGACACCATATTAAGATGAGATAAGGACAGGCACAATGTGGTAATCTCTGGGACAAGTGAACTGATTTAGAAAATAATATCACTATAAGCAGAAGGCTACACATGACTTTATTAATCTAAGGCTACACATATTGGATGTTTCATAAAGTTGGTACCAATAACAATTCCACATACGGGGAGAACGTTTTAAAGCGCAATGGTAAATAAAAACTAAATAAAAAATGCACTTAATTTAATATTAATATTAATTAAATATTAAGCATGGGAATTTTAAAATCGGAATGCGACTTGTAAATCGTCGCAATTAGCATGGGAATGGCTTTGTGTTTGCTAAAAATAATTAATTACCCCATAGGTGGTTTCAAATGTAGGTACTGCAGCTTACCCAATGAGTCAGGAAATATTTTTTTGTCACAAATTCAAGATTCCAGTATTCAAAAACTGTGAGCCTTACGAAATTTTAAACTTCACCGCTAAATAGCTAGCCATCGTGGGCCTTACTTATAAAACATTTTCGCTTAACTTTGCGCTAGGAATACCCTGTCACTTTTTCCTTGCGTTACATTGTTTAAAAATGAAAGGGACAACCTATGAGTAAAGATAAGTGACGCTTAAATATTTTTATAAGTAAGGGCGACTTGCACCTCTGTTACTAAACTACAGTTAGTCCTAACCTCAAGTTAAATTGAAAAATTAATATATTAATGACATATATTACATTACATGTAATTACATGTCATTCATATATTTCTTATTCAATTTAACTTGAGGTTAGGACTAACTGTAGGTTAGTAATAGTGGTGCAAGTCGCCCTGAGGGGCATTATTTGGATTGCTCTATACTTACCATCAGGTGCAGGTAGCATAATAAAGTCTTTGCTGATCCAGAAAATCCTAGATACCTATATGAAAGGTTTTGGTCATGAATAATATTGAATCATCGCCAAATTTTGGTGTATTGCATTTGCTTTCATCAAAAAGGAAAGTGCTCTTGATGATTGAATGATTTTAAATTAAGTTTATGATATTTTAATGATCGGTTTATCATGAAACATATTCATTTGGAAAACCGTATTAAGTCGGAAGTGATATCTCAAAATTAATTATTACTCGAAATCAATTTGGCGCCTTCACACCTTTCTTTTTAACTGTACTTTAATCTACCAATGTACGTGTCATTATATTTTTATTACTTTCATACATTTTATTGGAGTTTGAATTTAATACGTTATGTTAAAAATAAATGTCACCTACTTAATTATGAGAACGATGCATAAATTATTTGTTCGAAATATTTTTACAACGTCCACCTTTAGAATAAAATAATAATATTAGCCCTGTAATATTTCTGTCCCACTGCTGGGCACGGGCCTCCTCTACTAATGAGAGGGGTTAGGCCTTACTCTACCACGCTGGCCTAATGCGGGTTGGTAGACTTCACATTCCTTCGAATTTCTTGTGGAGAAATTTTTGGGTATGCAGGTTTCCTCATGATATTTTCCTTCACCGTTATAGCAAGCGATATTTCACAATGAAAACACACTTAACATAGAAAAGTCAGAGGTGTATGCTATTTTTGGGGTTGGTCTCGAACCTCCGACACTCGTCTCGGCAGTCCCTACCGTTCCCAACTGAGCTATCGCTGCTTGTTTAATAAACCTTTAGAATACACTACTGTTAAAATTTAGTTTCTAATAATTGTTTATAGGCATCAGTTTTATTTCTTACTTAAGCCTTGGTAATCTAGGCAAAAATAAATTCTATGAAAAGGTCTGTAAGATGAATGTTTGATTAAAATAGAAAATAAACAAAATAACTAGATAAATCCTTTATCTTGAGCTATCAGCTTACCAGCGTTTTGTGCGCATACGCACACTGCATAATGAATTGCTTCCCTAACAATAACTCAACTACACATTAAGAAAATGCCAATTAATATTTATGTTCTAAAAGAAAATACCCAAAGAAAACTACGTTGAAATAATTTCTAGAGCACGTTGACAAACCAAAGTGAGCCCCGTAAGCATCTGATACTAAAATAAATGTCTGAAAATGTTCGGTTAAGATAATAAATCGCGTTAATTTTGAGCAACATTAGAGACTTTTATTCGTGTCGTAGAAAAAAATGAGGACGGTTATAGCGTGTATAAATAATTCTGTATATACTAGGCCTCCAGCAGCTTTACAGACATGAGTCATTTTGAACTGATTCGTGGAAATATATTATCGGTAATTTCCGATACGTAAAAAACGGAAACACCCAATAAATTTATAGAGGTTAATAAGTGGAAATCAACCAAAGAGCTTTTGAATTTCAAAGTAAACATTGTCTTGAGGTAAATCTAAAAACAACATAAAATCAAATAGCAGTAATTTTATTAACTCTTTATTCTCTTGAATTTTTGAAATTAATATTACAATATTGAATGCGGGTTCCATATACAATCACCCAACTATTTGCTTATATACCACGACAGTCACGGTGCGTTGTGATCCATTTTACCACTGCTTGACCACGATAATTATTTCAATTTCAAAAAGCATATTCACAATATGGAACATAATAGATTAGCTATAGTAGTGTTTAAGGTTCATTTAAAACTTTTGCAATTCTTGTCTTCTGCACTCAATAGTGTTTCTACGGATTCCGATAGATGTGTCTAATTAACGTGGACAAGCTGTACGGACCAACGACACAACTCAATACATAAATACATAACATAAAACAAAAAATATAAACAAAAAATAATGCGCCACATAAAACTTTCACGACTATTTACACTTACTTAATTTTAAGACAATTTTAATTACTATATTCAAAAATATAGATATACATACATAGATACATAGCTACATTTATATTAAAGATAAAAATTGATCGATTATTCTGCATATAACTAATAGAACGGAAGTCTTGTTATAGTAATTAAAGATAAACATCGATAATGAAATATAATACTATAACGTCGATAACGCAACAAATAAACTAAATACAACAGAAATATTTGAACGGAATATTTTGTGAAGATTTTGGAACAAAAATGAGAACGTTACAACTAATTCAAATAATTTCTTTAATATTGATATATAATCGGTTAGGTACGTAAATATACCTAATCTACAAAACACTAGCAGTATGGCAAGACAGCATTATGGATGGAGGACGTATATATATAATCTATTTACCAAATTGCTCATTGTTTCACATGAATTACAGTTCTTTACGAGGCAGAAACAATAAAGAGAACCTGACATAAATCAACGGACGTACATACCTACACACATATCGTTACTATGTTACAAAGATTTACCTATTGTTAAAGACGAAACTTAATGGATAGTTATGACGAAGCTAGCAACGGGTAAACACTTCGCGAACGGTTTCTAATTTGCACATTCCCATGAAACGATCGAAAGCGAAAAAAATGCAACGTATTAAAACAATTCTAATATTCAAATGCAAGAAATAACAATTTAATTCGTATACACACATTGTGTAATGTATTCAACATCCAACAGTATTGCGATCCCAGTGTGTACATACTACATACGTCCTATCATAGAAGCATCGTTTCACATCACCCACTGTTGCAATTCATATTACCTTTAATTTTAACTTCTACGAACGATACTAAATAATTTTAAGCGTTTTTGTTTTATCATTCAGAATACTAACCGTCGGTTCCACGCTTACTTTATTACAAGATTCTACGATATATTAATAACTATGCATTTTATAATTTATAAAGCCTACTTATATCGAAGATACTTAAGTACATTTTGTTCGATTTTCATTCTCGATTTTTAAAATAAGATGGGATAAAGTTATTATTACTAACGACAACCTTATTCTTTATGTAATCTTAGAAAACGAATATGGCGCGTTTATATGAAATGTGTTATTGCACACGTTGTATAAAGGCAGGAAAACAATGTTTTAATCTCATACATAATGTACAGTAGCCCGAGCACGAAAAACTAATGTAAATGTATTCGAGTTCGCTGCGTACTGATGACGTTTGGTTAATATTTCATAGAAATTTCATAGACGCGCATCGAGTTCGAATACATTTACGGTTGTCAGAAATTTTCCTGCTCAGGCCGCAGTAATCACTTTGTTAACGAAAATGGTATATCAAAAACAAATGACATTGATTAACTGAATTCACGTTTTGTACAACTTCCAAGAAAACAAGTTTCTTCAAAATTCTTAGTAGTGTTTATATAAAAATTATATCATCGAATAATATCATCATCATGTCTATTTGAATAATTTTCATATTTGAGGCCGTTTAATTTTATCTTGATACTTATATAATTAAATCGGATTTAAAAAGTGATAAATATAAATAAAATTTGAATGTAAATTTTAGTTTATTTGATTAGTAGGTATAACCATATGAGACGTTGAAAATCGATGAAGGAATACGACAACTGGATGAGGCTTTTAATCTACCGAAGACTTATTCCAACCCCTAATGATATCACGACATTAATTTCTGATTACCTTTACAAATCTACCAGATATACAATATTCCAAATGACACAGTGGACAGATATCAAGAGAAGATTTATAAAAATCAAGCGGAGACTTCAATATTAGTACAGATAATTATTAATTTACCATTTTAAATTCTACCCTGACATTAATTTACGTATAATGGTGACTATCAACACTAATTTTTAGTTTCTAATTTTTGCTCAGATTACGTATTGGAGAGGCAACGAAACGAAACAATGTAAGGAGCGGAAGACAAGCGAAGTGTTAAGTTAATTAAATTTAAAGTACTCGTAGGTATTTTGGCACAACACGGAATCGAAAGCAGATACCAAGGTTTGTGACGTGTTAAATATAATATGTACCTACTCAGCCAGGCATGCTAATAAGCTCAAGCACAAACTGCGTCTTTCGAGTATCAGTGATGCCTGAGTTAATATGTCGTAGGCATTTTATGTGCGAAATAACTGAACCGGTAAATTCAAATGTGCGTATGGCAACTTAAAAATTGCAGGAAACATAATTCCGTCGAATGCCGGACCCGAGAAATCGTGTTTATAACGAACATTTTTTTAATATTTTTAAGTTCGTTGAAATGAGGAACTTGCGACATCGACTTTCTCGACCTAACTAATAAAATAGCGTGTGACCACCGCTCGCTCCACATCGGTATGTAATAGGTACCTAAGAGTCTTAGCAATACTTCATACAAAGTCGAACCTATTCACCTATTTATAATACACTTACACTACTCAACTTTTAATATTACGTGTAAAATTTATATTTAGTCACATTATTGTAATTTTATTATATGTATCATCGTTACGTATATAATTTTGAACATCAGATGACGGGCACGCACACCAGACAACACATACGCTCTGTCTGCGCCTGCGCGTTCCCACCCATTATTTTGTTCATATTGTTCGATATCTGTTTCAGTAAACTTGGACAAGATGTTTTTAACTAGAATTATCAAAAAATACGGTCTTATCTTAAATATTCATCGTACCTGAGACAGAAAATATAAAACGCAACACTCATTATGACAAAACCTATTTCCAATTGTACTTCCATACGTATATTGTTTTTAACATAGTTTCAATTTCTTATATCGAATTAGCTATGTGTTTATCAAATTTTTGATTATACCATCGCAGTATGTTTGAACAAAACAACAATTCACGGACTTAAACTACTGAAGTGAATCACAATCTGGTCAAAAAATAAAAGTAAATCTTTTGAAATCAACTGATAAAATACAACAAATTTTACAATCATAAAAAAATGTGACCATCAAAACATAACCAGCCCACTAACAGCGGGCAAATAATAAAATATACATCAAAATGTACATAATATAATATCTATCAATAAAAAAATATAACATAATGGATTACATTAAGTGGTAGCAATAAATACTATGAGATTCACAGATTTTAAATCTTAACTAACAATACCGAATTCACTCTGGCTCCTTATGTAAATCTTGAGCGAGTCTAACGCCCTTTGTAAATTTTAGTAAAATATTATTGCAATACAAGGTGTGGTTATGGCAACAAAATAAATGCTTAAAGCACATCACCAGCCTGTCCACCCAGCGAACGACACCGAGGCAAGTCCTTCGCACTAAAGGAACATTATAAAATAATAGTCACGAGACGCCTCCACAACGAGGCGACACTTCTGATCAGCCGCAAAACATAAAACTAGTGGATACGAATCGACTAACGCCGGCCGCAGGTCCCTCTGGACGCAACACTTCCATACATTTCACACTATATGATACAGAATCAGTCAAGATTTCCTATACGGTGTCGCGGACACCTTACGTGGGGACCTTGTTCACTTTGAGGAGGTCGTTGGAGCCCTTGTCGATGGGCATCTTCATCGGGTCGTGATGGTGGGTCACGTGATGCCCGTGGTGCTGGCCCTCGAGTTTAGCTTGCTTCTCTTGCTGCTGCTGTTTCATTCTGTCCTGCTCCTCCCGTTCTCTGCGGGCCTGTTCGTTTATCTCTTTCACGGCGCGTAGTTCTTTCTTTAACTTCATACGTCGATTCTGGAACCATATTTTGATTTGCCTCTCTGTGAGACAGAGGGCGTGTGCGATCTCTATCCTGCGCCGGCGCGTCAGGTAGTGATTGAAATGGAATTCCTTCTCGAGCTCGAGCGTTTGGAACCTCGTATAGGTTTGCCGCCCTCGCCTTCTCGGGCACCCGTTCGGACCTGGAAGAAAAGACACCAGTAAGCTTAAATTACATACTCAGAAAAAAAAAAATCAAAAAATAATAATTGATACGATCAAAACAATTCGCCATACATTAACAAGTAACGGTTACATAAGGATGTTAAATCGATTTATTGCATCGTATATCACTAACCCGCTGCTCGGATTCGCAAAAGGCTTCGAGAGAAACCCATTAAATTTCACTTTTATACCATTTTAGATTTTAATGGCTCATTAATATTTTATTGCGGTACTAAAGTTAATTTTAGAGTTATCCGCTACCGACCAACCTCAAAGTAGATTAATTGTCGAATCCTACGAGACGCCAGAACTGGGCACGTTCAACAATGAGAACGGGTCAGTTGACGCAAGCCCATACCTACGCAATACAAATAAGCAAAAACAATATCCTCAAAAAGTAACGGAAAGGGTTATAGCCAAACGGTCCGCGAAGAATAGTGTCCTTTTTTAAAAGAAATCGCTACAAAAACTCAGGGACGCGTAAAGAAGGGTTGCGCAACTTTCTAATGCTTTGTAAGGTGTCCCTATTATTTTTGTCACAGTACAGCGTTTTCTTAGAATTCGTGAAAGTTTACCCTTTAAATCTCATACGTAAAACAATTTTAACGCTTCATTTAACTGTGAATAAGGATTGAATGCGACACCGTTTTCTCCCATATCTATGTAAGAGCCGGTATGTACAGGTAAATGCTGAGACCCACAAAGCGACCGAGTACTAAACTGGTTTCCGAGTCAGCCAATAAATAAGGTAAGATAAATAGCCTTCCCATCGCGTATAAAATTGATAGCGGCCAACTGAGTGGCTCGGAATGCTGGCCGTGTAGGCAGGGCTTCGTTACCTGACGGTCAAAAACTTACAGATACGGCTAATGGGTTATTTTAATTGATGTACCGGATACTAGGGGATTGTCGTTTGAGCAAGTGAACGTTTAGATTATGGTATTAAATTGAACTTCTTGTGTATTTGTTTTGTATTATTTAAGCCCGTGTTAGAGAACGATACTCAAGTATTCATTTAGTTTTGAAACAATATTTTAGTATGTAGAAACTAGTTATAAATATTGATTCATGTCTCAGTGTCGTTCTATAATA
This sequence comes from Clanis bilineata, assembly GCA_036417725.1. Taxonomy (NCBI): domain Eukaryota; kingdom Metazoa; phylum Arthropoda; class Insecta; order Lepidoptera; family Sphingidae; genus Clanis; species Clanis bilineata. The sequence continues at coordinate 6,924,465 of CM071142.1, forward strand.
ACCTTAATTCTCTACATATATAGAGTCGACGAGATTCTAAAGACGCTATTCCTGATAACAGTCAGCGACTTAGTGGCCGAGAAATTGTAAGGTCTTGGGTTCAAATCCTAGGTACACAAAACTCGCATTTAACTTTCGAGCTGGAAATGGCACATGAACTTCCGAGGATTTTCCTTCTCAGAGTTCTAGCTACCAGCTAGGCCTCCATCAGCTTATCTTAAGTATAGTAAATTCTGAATATACAATTTGCACTACTGTTCGTCCCTCCATCGATATAAGCGTGAGTAAACGTTAAAAAATAATATTAATAAGTTAAGCAATTATATCTACTTATTATGTTTATGGTACCAAAAAAACAGTTTTCATTTTAACTCTTGTACCTATCTATAAAAATTCGTATCTATTGTATTCTTTATACTAGTATCTTAATAATCATGATATTCATGCTTTGCTTGATGAGTGGGTTTTATTATAAAATGATTATTAAATAAGTCATTGTATTTGAATAAAGTTGTATAATTGTTATACATGAGTAAGTTTAACGACGCGTATACAACATTATATTTACAATAAATTTATTAAATACTAGACGTGTTGTGGCAATTTACACTAGAGTTTGCTTCTAAAGTCGATAACATCGCAGTTCTTAATTAAAACACTAACCCATCTTCAATTAAAATGTAAATTTTGGATTGAATCTCAGTAGGCGTAAATAGAATGAAGCGAGATTTGATTTTGATATCTATTCACGATCCGAGGTGTTCGTAAACATTAAAACATAAGTTGTCAAATCATGTTTTTGAGCAAGTTCGTACTTCTCATACTCTTTTTTGTTCATCGCCAGTTTGTTACAAAGTAAAAAAATACAGCGCCGTATAAATCATGTGCGAAAGTCAGATACTACGTTTACATGAGCGATAAATTACCCAAACTGCATTTTTACTGCCGCAATAACGTTTATGGTTCGCGCTTATTTCAACAAAAAAATTTAAACTGTTTAAAATGTCATAAGCAGACAATGGGATAATTACATGCGGTTAGACAAGGACAGATGATAACTCCGATGCACTCGACAGGGACAGTGATACCCATTCTAATTTTAAAAAGCAAAGATGGAACCCGAAACACAATACACGCATCCCGATAGCGTAATCAAAATGAAAGGTCGTAAGTGAGATTTGATGACACCTGAAAGAAGACCTTCCGTTTTGCAGTGCAAGGTCTAAAATCAGGTGACGTCGCGGGTACGTCTAACCATTTTTTGTCGGGGTCGTTGATATGTCGAGGCAGGTTGGCCACCCTTCGCATGGTTGCCATGACAACGGACATTATGGCACCTCCCGTCAGCTGGCATCCATTATTATTCGAGGTATGGTTGGCGTAAGCTTCGACTATCACCGTACCTGCAACTCTCTACCGCTAAACATTTCCCATGACTCGATAGAGATCAGATACAAAACAGGATACAATACATCACCTTCATTTGCATTGTTTTCCCGTAATTGACATTTAATCTGATAACATTTTCGAACAGTGTATTCGAGTTTAAGTGACTCGTATCTCAGGCGTTAGAAAAAGAAAACCCTTTTAGGAGAAACTGGCGACATACACAATATATATCAGCCAGCGAGGGCGCAGCATTAATTAGAGTCGTACATTGTGAGGTGACACCGGCACGACTATAAACATACTGCGACAAGACCCGGCTCTTACCCGGCTTGGTTTTTTCTCCGAAATAAATCTCAAGGAATGCTGCGGCTTATTTATTATTTTATTTAACTTGCCCGCCTTTGTATAAACCTGTTTCATGAATTTGATTAATGCTTACCCGCTGGATTGTAATATTAAAGGTCTGATTGTGAATTATAACAGAATTTTGTCCAGTAAGTAGGTTATTTATGGAACAAGGGGCTTGGTCAGCGGAGAAGATTTGTGGTATGGATGCAGTTACAAGCCGGCTGAGTTATTATTTGTCCGTTGCAAAAGGTGTTTGGTGGGAGATTTTCATTTTTATTATTTTAATTTTGTTACATCTACATAGCGTAATTACATAATAAATATAATGTTCATTCTGAATAGTTTATTTAAAATATACACCTTAATAAAAACTCATTCGTGTATAAATTAACATTCCATTTATTTGTTTTATTGCAATTCCTTGTTTTATAAAACGTTGAAGCGCTACAACAAAGTTAAGTTGAAGATATAATTTAATCGAACAAAGATATTGAAATCGATTCAGCGCATCATAAAAATCGATAACATAATCATCTATAGGTTAATAAATATAATCAATATCAATTAAATAGGTATTAAATGCGCTGATGGGCTATAGTGATGTGTCGGCGACAGGCGATAGCGTATTTTATTAGCTCATAATTCGCGAGTCATCGTAAACGCTCGGTAAACTTCGGGACGCCATCTTTAAATAGACCAGTCGAAATTCGTTGCCCGACGCTATTTTTCCACCTTGTTTGACATTTGCAATTTATGCGTAGTTTCCTGCCCATTCGAAAACATCTGATGAAATCGTATAGTTAATAATCGCTACTATGGCGTCAATAGCCACGCGTCCGTACACTGTACAGCCAGTATTCAAAATAGTGTAATTTTTCATGTAATCAGCGTAAAGCGACGCGACGCTTCCATGTCAAAATTATGATATAGCACGCACGTGCATTAATGTAAGAAATCTGTAATCCGCATATTAAAATTGTTTTGTTTCGGTACGAATTAATGTGGAACACGCTTAAGTAATTATTCAGTGCCACGGAGCCCCGTGGCTTTACAGGCAATTATTTTAATTATTTAACGTGTTTGTAATCAGAGTAGGAGTTGAAATTTTTTTCGACCATGATTCATCAGCGGGCGCTTGTTTTTCGTTTATTGCCGATTATCTTGGAGTTCGCGTGTTTTCTAACAGGTTGTAAAGCTTTTAAGGCACGCGTATCCATCCACAGATAGTAGCAATTGCGTTGTTAATAGATACCAAAAATGTTCTGTAGGATATCGATGGAATGGAATTCAGATAAACAGATAAATATGCCTTTATCAACATATATAGGATAGTTCGTAAGAGTATAAACACATTAGGATTGCTAGCGTTGTTAAGCACAAAAACTAATATTTCAAGCTTGTTCGTGTCGGAAAGGACTATTTTTGCTCATTGTGAGCGCCTGCTAAATCATCACAATGTTGTTCTGTACTCCGCTTGGAAGGACATTGGCTTGCTAGTAAGGTTGTCGCACATTTAAATTATAGTAAACGCACTGTGCGTATTTAACTAATATTTTTGTTATGAGACTGCCTCGGTGGCGTGGTTGTATTTCGGTAAGACTACTGTCCCGAGGTCTCGGGTTCGATCCCCGGGTCGGGCAAAGTGATATTGGATTTTTCCATATCAGCTCGGAGTCTGGAATTTGTGCCCGATGTGGCGATAGGCTCGCCCCCTCATCACATCTGGGACGGAACTAAGCTCGGCGAAATGTTGGTGTACTAGTACGCCTCTGCCTTCCACTTCGGGGATACAGGCGTGAGCTTTTGTTGATGTTTTGTTATGAGAGAGGTGGATGGACGTTTTTATCTATACATAATTTTTTTGTATAAACTTTTCTTGTCATTTTCTTTTCTATTGCAGTATCAGTGTATAAAGTCCGGAAACGCTATTTAAATAAACACAGTAATAAAAACGAAAATTATTTATGACTAACATTCTCCAAACAACTGAAGTTCCAGTCGGACTGCGCCACGAGAAATTGCTATTGTAATAATAAAATAAAAACTTGGAGACAAATTGGGTGACCTTTTCAAAATTTGGCAAGCTATAACTTGCTATCTGCCAATTTTTTTGTCAACACAAATAGTTTTTGTTAATAGTGCACGATTTATGCAAGATAATATTATTTCTTCAATCTTATGATTGATCCAGATTATTATCAGACTCAGATTTATAAAAGCAGACTTTAGTCACATCCATAATTCTGCATCATTCTAGTCCGTTAAAAAACACAATTTAAATAGAATTTAAAATATTTATTTCATACATCTCATTAACAATGATTTGTATACAACGGATGCTCTTTTAACAAAAATATTAAATGAAAAATATTAAAGTGACATCCTTATATCCGTAGTTCTGAGCACAGTAGTGAGTTGAAGCGAAACGATCTTTGATCCAGGGATGGCACGCCTCGGTGACGTCACGATTTATTCATCCCGTACGTTTACTCATGTACGCGCTTTCTAACAATTTATTGTATGCAGTTATATAGTTTTTATGACTCAAATCCTTTGGTGAGATTGTGGATGGATATTAAATTGATTGACGAGGTTTATTAGTTTATTTAGATATGTCGATGTGGATACCATAGTAAAACAAGACACAACTGATATTTATTGATCATGAGCATGCCAATAACTAAGTCGGATAGGCTTTTGGTGTGGTCTATGGTTAAAAGCGTGGCCAAAATTCTTGCATTAGTGCTTAGCATTAATATTTGATACAGATAAGTTCATATCATAGACAGAAATAAAGTAAATAAGTAATTTGACGTTGTCTATATTTGAATTTATCATTCGCATTTTAATTAGACTATAATGGATTAATTTACATCAAAGTCTATCTACTTTTATAAAACACCGCCACGAAAACTAGGCTATATTATCTCATTTAGATTTAGGCTTTCAGAAATTATCTGCACCTTAGTAATTTTGCAATTAGAGTTGTTTTAATTAAAAGCAAACAGACAGGAGTTTCGAAATACTCGCTAATAAAACATGTATATAATTACAGCAAATCAATTAGATTGTATTTAATAGAAATGCAAGGTCTGCAAATACTTATGATGCGTTATACATTGCGTCACATGCATAAAACGTTTTAATCCTATATTTTGAAAATGAAATAAAAGTTTATTATTTAATTTGTGAACAAGGGCCCTTGAAGGAATAACTATATATTACGTATTCGAATCGGAAATTGTTCATACTTTGAATTCACAAGTGACGCCTTTGTTTATTTGAGTCCGCGCATTAGTCAACCATGCATAATTTTCCATTATAGCCCTCGGCATTAACAATGCAAAATTAATTCATTCGATTTATGGACAAGATGTAAGATTACACGAACTAATCCAAAAGTAGGATACAATGAATATTATATATAGCGATATGATCCTAGAACAATTTATGTTATGTTTAACAAAACAGGAAAACAAAATTTTTACAATGCAAAAAAACACTTAAAAACACAGCCATGAAAGCTCCTATGCACACAGCGTATTTGAACGCGCGACTCATGGCGCTGTGGATGACCAAAAAGCAGATTACCGCGCGAGAAGCGCGAACAAAGCTATACAAAAGCGCGCGAGGAGCGCGCTCAAAGCTCGTTTTTATTGCGTTTGTTTATAATTTGTCGGAGAAAGGGGTGTGCGGGAGGGATACGGCTCACTTAGTCTGTTGAAAAGATAGAGATTTCTGTAAGAATATACATATACGCGCGACTGCAGTGCGTCTGTATCGCCATATCCGCGCGTTTGTATTGATATAAACGCGTGTTTATGGCGCCACATTTTTTTTACTGTGTGTAAAGGCTTACTGTCTGCGTGTGCATAGGCCCTAAGCACGTATCCCTAAGCAATCTTTGGGTGGGCATACTGTAAAATATCTATACATGTATCGCAGTTTTGCGTTATTTAGATATCAAGTAACGTATGCCTACTGTTTCACAAGCGATTAGGTACCTGTTCAACTGGTATTCATTTGCATAATTATAAAGGTTAAATTATAAACCGCATATATTTTATTTGCAACAATGTGTGTGTGTGTGTGTGTGTGTGTGTGTGTGTGTGATCATTCGCTTACGTAGGTACTTTCCCTTATTTCAACTGTGAACTTTGAGATTTAAATATCAAAAGCATTTAGTGGCAGGGGCTGTATTAAAATGTTATTAATTTTTATTATATTTTTCGACCTGGAAAAAATGAAAGTAAATTGGTTTAATTTCAAGTTCATAGTGTACAGTGTACAGAATAAATCTTTTTAATTGACAAACTTCGAAAACAGTCATATTGTAAACCTACAATACGATATTATAACAATAAAATAATTGATAAAAGTATTGGTGTTAAAAACACTCGCAATTTAAATCTTATCACAAACAAATAAATGTCAAATTCCTCGACGAGTCGGTCATTTTCGGAAATACGAAGATAGCCGATCCTCAATATTTATCCTGCTTATAGTAGGTGGTTGGTTTGAGCTGGTTTAGAAGGAATATAATCTGGAACTTGGAATGAATCTGTACTTAAATACGGAGGAAAAGTACCATGTAGCTATTTGGTATGAAAGACGTTAGGAGAAATTCCGTCTTTTCATTTGCTCAGAAAACCCAAGTAAAGTTCACTTTTATGTTTCGTTCGGTGACTGAACGGTGTTGGCCCAATTCCCTCTCCCTCTCCAATCCCTATTCCTATCCTTTTCGGTAGACAACGCACCCATGATGATCACTCACTTACTACCAGGTGACTCACCCGCTCGTTTGCCACTCACTGCTACAAAAAAATCTTAGTATGGGGTGGGTGCAATACACTCTTTCAAGCATGTTGCAGTAATAATTCGGCTTGGTATATAAGACCGCCTGCCTGCCTAACGTTTAACCCCTCTGGAAGATCTTGTCGCGGGCAAATTGTTGAAAAAACCACTTTTGCCGACATGGAAATCCAACCTAGGATTTCCTGGTCATATGCTACAACTAGACCAAGTATGATGAATCAGGAAACTCATACAATAATACGATATTTAAAAAATAAATATTTTTCCTCATGTAATAAGAGTAATTGCTAATTATGGACAGCTATTTAGCTAACAGCCCGCATGGACAAAACACGCGGGTCGATACTGTTCCACCAGCAAAACCTTTACATTTCTACGCCATAATAATGTGAAACTTAAATGTGTAATTCTATACGTTTTCTATTAAAAGATTTAGTTTCAAGATCTAAAGCTCTGATGATCGTGATAAATGTGTCGATATGTGATATTTTAATTTAATTTTCTTATTTTACATTTATAGTAGCTATACTAAATGTGTCTTTGATTTTTAAACAGACTAATAGGTACGTTTTTTTAGTCTTGAGGCAGAAAATCGATCGGTCTCGACATTTAAAGCTAAAGCTTTATTATCGATGTTAAACATAAGGCAGAGAAGAAACGTATTTAACAGAAAGACCAAGGTATCAAAGATAATGCTAGACATAAGAAAGAAGATGGAAGTAAAAAAAGAAGAAAACTATTGTTAGCCCAAATCTCCCAACATTTTATGATAAATCCAATAAATAATTCCCTTAGATAAATGTCGATGTAAATATAGGAATAAGTTGTAGGGTAAATCGAGTTTAGGCCTACCGCTACATTAGTAATAGAGCTGCATTGGGGTGTAGTGGAGTGTTCTGTGTAATATACCTCCACAATCTCTTCTTTAGTGGCTCCAAGAAGCTGTAGTCACAGCGGCCACACCCCGGGAAACCACGGTAGTGGGCTAAACCTAAAGAAGGGGACTATATCTACGAACAACTGTAGATTAGTTGACGGATGATTCCCGATAGCAAAAGCCTGCATCGATATGGCACCTACTTCTATCGATGCAGCGAGGTAATGTGGAAAACCTTAAGGGCGTTTGTCAGAATCCATGTAGTGACTTACGGCCTTTCCACTGCATCCCGACCCCTGCCAATCGTACCGGGTTCCCGGTCCATTGGGCCACAGGCGAAGGGACGAGTGAAGTGGATTTGCACCCGCGCAACCGCTTTTCCACTATAAATAAGCTCACGCGCAGATGACCTTGGCTATTCTTCCCGGATCTGAGCTTTAAAAAGTCCTGCGGCGATGGGGTGGAGGTGGTGGGGCTGAGGTGTCGATGTACCAAGGCTTTAGCTAACATCCTGCACGTAGGCGGCCAGGAGAGAGTGGTCGCTCCTGGAGTCGACTGAGACAGGACTCTGGGTTCGGCAGCACGACTGGTGACAAAGCAGCCCTGTTCAGGAGCGCTCTGCTTTCCTCTGTATAGAGGAGGGGTCTAGAAAAGGTGGCCCAAACATAGTCTGTCTCACACATCAACTAAGTGCCTAGCCGCGGGCGCTTAGCCATCGTCAAAGCGGCCGAAAAACACAAAATACCAAGCAAAAGAAAATACACACTAAACAACTCTGCATAGCCACATGGAATGTCCGAACCTTACTAGATAATGACCAAAACTTATGCCCTGAGAGAAAAACAGCTCTTATAGCGAGAGAGTTGGCTCGATATAAAATCGATATAGCTGCCATCAGTGAGACCCATCTAAACGATTGCGGAGAGCTTCGTGAACATCTTGGTGGTTATACGTACTATTGGAGTGGACGTCCTGCTGGTGAAAGGGCGGGAAATGGCGTAGGTTTTGCTATCCGCAACGGTTTGGTTAAAAATCTAAATGAACTACCTAAGGGAGTCAATGACCGTCTCATGACTCTGCGCCTTCCAATGGCAAAAACTAAATATGTCCATCTGATAAGTGCGTATGCACCGACCCTACCATCACCAGATGAGGATAAGGAGGCATTTTACCAACAACTTCGCCAAATACTTGGTAATGTTCCAAAACACGATAAGATTATTTTACTGGGGGACTTCAATGCTCGTGTCGGCACCGATTGTGATCTCTGGAATGGTGTTCTCGGCAACCATGGTGTTGGGAAATGCAATGACAATGGATCTCGCCTCTTGTCGCTGTGTGCCGAATTTGACCTAGGCATCACTAACACATTTTTCCGACTTGCCGATAAATATAAGACCTCGTGGATGCACCCAAGATCCAAGCACTGGCATCTTCTGGACTACGTGATTGTACGCCATAAAGACCTACGCGATGTGCTCATAACGAGAGCTATGCGTGGGGCGCTGGGATGGACTGACCATCGTCTGATTAGAGCGAAAATGCGTCTAGAGTTTAAGGCTTCTCGACGAGCCCCTCACAAAAACCCGTCTAAACTGGCAACTAAAAGACTTGTTACTTCACCACAGCTAAGTACTACATTAGATTCGGAGTTTGCTAAGTACGCCCCGCATTTCGAATTCACCACAATAGATAACGACTGGCGCATATTTGCAGAGCACCTTCATACCTGTGCCTTGAAAGTGATTGGAAAACCACAAAAAAAGAACCAAGATTGGTTTGATGCAATGGCTTGCGACATCAAAATATTAGTCGAAAAGTACAGACAAGAATTGAACTCCAAAACAACGTATACGCACAGCAAAAAAGAAGCTCAACACAAACTTAGGTCTAGGGTGCGCGAATTGAAGGACAAGTGGTGGAAAGAGAAGGCAGCTGAATTACAATACTACGCCGATACTCACCAAACTGGCAAGTTCTTCGAAGGAATTCAAGCAACTTTCGGTCCACAGGTTAGGAAAACAGCACCTATGTACTCGAAAGATAGGCAGCACCGAATTACGGAAAAACAATCCATATTAAAGCGATGGGCGGAGCATTTTAATGACATTCTTAACCCAAACGCGCTCAGTGCTAACCTGCTCTATATAAATTCGTTGGAAGAACTACCGACGTGTGAACATTTAGATCACCCACCCACTTTAGAGGAGTTTGCAAAAGCAGTTCAACGACTCAGAAACTCAAAGTCACCTGGCATGGACCAAATACCAGCTGAAATATACAAATACGGTGGGAAGAATATTATTGGCAGGCTTTACGATCTCGCTTTAAGAGTGTGGGATACCGAAAAGGTGCCTCAGGGCTGGAGGGATGCAGTGATCTGTAAGCTGTACAAAGGGAAGGGAGATGTCTCCGATTGCAGTGCCTATCGTGGTATTTCGCTTCTCTCCAGCGCTGGTAAGGTCCTCGCGCATATTATTAACAATCGCCTTAGTCTGCTAGCAGAAAAACACCTTCCGGAGAGTCAATGTGGTTTCCGTCCTGGCAGAGGCACCATCGATGCTATTGCTATCGTACGACAAATCCAGGAGAAAAGTCTCGAACATCAGCGACCACTTTTCATGTGTTTTGTTGATCTGGAAAAAGCGTTTGATCGAGTTCCACGTGAGGCTCTCTGGCTAGTTCTCCAAAAATATGGTTATCCAAAGAAATTCATCAACCTCATTCGTCAATTTCATTTTGGCATGAAAGCAAAGGTTCTACATGATAGTGAACTTTCTGAGGATATCCAAGTTACTAGTGGAGTCAAGCAAGGCTGTGTTATGGCACCTACGCTCTTTGCAATATATTTTTCTGCCGTAATAAGAGATGCGTTTAAATTTTGTAGTAACCAAATCCAGCTTAACATTAGGACCGACAAAGGTGTTTTTGACATTTCTAGATTCAGAGCGAAGTCTAAAGTGTCAAGGATTTCCGTATTGGAAATTCTTTATGCTGACGACGTGTGTCTAATGTCCGATAGCATGACGCATCTCCAAGGCTATGTTGATGCTCTGCATCAGTCCTGTCAACGTTTCGGCCTGGTTATAAGTACTACCAAGACCCAAATCCTCCAACAACCACCAAGAGGAAGCGAGATCGATCCAATAGCGTTAAATTTGGATGGAAAACCGCTAGAGGAAGTCCATCAATTTAAATATCTTGGAAGTTTTATAAGGCGCGACAACACCTTAGCTTCAGAGATAACATCGCGTGTTGCCACCGCCGCTGCCAGTTTCGGACGACTTAATGGTCGTGTCTGGAAATCCCACGATCTCAAGCTAAAGACAAAATTGAGTGTCTATAAGGCACTAATAATTCCAATTTTGCTATATGGCGCAGAGACGTGGTGCCTCTACAAACCAGATATTAAAAAACTAGACACCTACCACCTAAGATGTCTGAGATTTATCCTAAAGATCAAATGGCAGGACCGTGTACCTAATTCGGAGGTTCTGCGACGCTCCGGAATGTACGGCATGGAAGCTCTACTTATGCAACGACAACTCAGATGGTGTGGACATATCCTTCGCATGGATGACTACCGTTTACCTAAAGCTGTTTTCTATTCTGAGATGGCAGAAGGTAAAAGAAAGAAGGGTGGTCAGCATCTGCGTTATAAGGATGTATTCAAAAGACACCTCAATGCTTGCGACATCAACCCTGCATCATGGGAAGAGCTTGCTACAGAGAGATCGTCCTGGCGCTCTACCACCTTTGATAAAGTAAAAGAGTTTGAAGAAAACCGTCTTCGCACACTCGATTCAAAGCGCCAATTACGTAAAGAAAAACCTAAGCTTTCCTACACGTATACATACAACACCGCAGGCCAACTCTACTGCCATACGTGTCGTAGGGTATTTAAAACCAAGTTTGGTCTAGCGAGCCATATACGGGCTCATGATAGGAATGATCCTTGACAGAGTGTCCTAAGGTCGCCATCATCGAAATCGATGAGGAGGACTATATATAATAGAGCTGCAAGTAGCCCTTAATGTTGAGTGACCTATCTACTATAATTCGAATCTCTTTAAAATTAGGAAATCTAGCAAATGTCATTCAACAGTGAGGGTTTATTGGTATCGATGCATAAGGTCACAATAGGTACAATGACCATGGATGTGTTTTAGGATTAGTAAAATGAAATGTGATTGAGGCCGGGAGATAGATCAGGACTTATAAGGCAGTCTAAAAGTTACTTCATATCGGTTTATGATGATTCAAACCATGAGAAAATACGAAATCACTGTTAGATTATCAATAAATACTGCTTGTAATCAATTAAATGAAGATTATAACTGATACAATATCAACTGCATAATGAACATTTAATTAAACTGTTAATCTTTGTTCACATAACTTTATAATATAAAAACATTTGTTCAGTTGTTTATGTTAATCAAGAAAATAATATATTTAGGAGTTAGTCTGCAGACTGCAAATGCGCCGGTACATGTTAATTATTAGGTATAACATTTATGTATATAATTATTTGTTGCTAGATAATAATGTTTTGAATATTCTATTCTTACCAGATCAGTGGGCGTTTCTTAAGCATCGGTTGATTCAATGACAATTAAAGTAACCCTAGTGACTCAATTACTGAATAAAATAACATAACATAAGCTCACGCCTGTATCCCCGAAAGGATAGGCAGAGGTGCACTAGCGAACTAGAACACCCATATTTCTCCCAGCATAGTTCAGTCCCAGATGTGATGGGGGCGAGCCAGGGCCAGCCATGGGGGAAATTCCAGACTTCGGACTGATACTCAATTGAAAAACCTAATATAACTTTGTCCGACCCGGGGTTGAACCCGAGACCTCAGGAGGGTAGGGTCGCACCGATATACAACAACGGCAGCGAGTCAGTCACTGAATAAAATAATTCAAATTAAATCAAAATTAGGGTTTATACTCATGTAGCCAGATGTTCTTTTGTTTAAGATAATTACCAATAATAAACACATTTGCACAATTACGTCATTATACTTCTTTAGGCATTTATTCATAATGCAATCCCGCGACACCGGACTTGACATTCATTTGTGAGCAAGCACAATAGGATGCAGCTGCATTGCAGAGTGCATGCGGACGCACAAACGGACTAACAACCGCAGACAACCTGATTTAAAGCGAAGAGGTCAACGCCCAGTACACTCCCCTCGGAATAGGGCTGGCGACTTTCGGTTATGTCTGTTATATGTCGCAAGGAATACGGGAACATGTTGGCCTTCATATCAAAATCTGTATAATCATTTATGTCGTTTATATCTTACTAATATTAACGTGAAAGTTTGTGAGTATGTGTGTATGTTTGTTACTCTTACACGCAAAAATTACTGATTTTGATGAAACTATACAGTTATACATAGATCAGAATAACACAGGCTACTTTTTATGCGCGAAAATAAGTTTTATTCTGGAAAATAAATTTCGACGCGAACGGAATCGCAGGCGCCCGAATTAACGCCCGAATACTGGAACGCTGTTCAAGTTTAACAGCTTTTTACATTGTTTTTCACCATACAATTTGGACAGATAAGGCGGCCTTAAACGACTTAAGACGACCTTAAGTGTATGAGTATTCGACGGTAAGACTCTCTATAATATTAAAGGCAGATTACCATACCATATTGTCATATGACATCCAATTGACTTACTTGTCTTAAATTTTCCTTCAACGTTTTAATGCTGTGAGTAAAATTGTTGATAATTATTTAAGTAGAAGATTCTATCAAAGGCCGGGAAATCATCAGTTAGGACGAAAGGAAGGAATCATCGACAATAAGGTTAGCGCTGTTGGTCAGTGCTGCGGTAAAGAAACTGAATTCAATTGAGATGAAACTAAACTTTACGCCTTCAATCCTACGGTTGATATTAAAACAGCTTCAATCTCTGCATACTTATTTTCGTTATAATATTGAAGCATTAATAGTCATAATGGTAACAACGTAAGGTTGAATTTGATTTGCCTAACGTTTCTTTTTTGTCGCCGCCACATCCGTTTTCCTTGCCTAATAGGTACACGTTTGTACTATCAGTGCTTAAATAATAACGTTTTACTAGAATTTAAAGAAACCTAATTTAAAGCTCCTTGAGTATCAATTTAAGTTAAAAAGAAAAAACAATTTTTCTGCTTCCAAAATCATATTTATTTTCATTCATTAGAATTACAACCTCCGTGACGCAGTGGGTGAGTAGCCGGCTGTGAAGCGAGAGGCCGCGGGTTTGCTTCCCGCATTGAGACCAATGTTTGTGTGGCCCACAGATATTTGTTTCAAGTCTGCGTATTGTGAGACCGAAAGTCTCTCATAGTCTCTGACACCCTGGATACAGGTTATACCTAGTGTGGGGTCAGGGCTAAGTGTGTGACTGTTGGGAGTATTTATTATTATTGATTACATAATTTCAGAAAGCAACCCCAGTTAATAAATTTAATTTTCCTTTCCGTTTTGGTGATTTTCTTTACTTAAAAAATTAACATTAATAGACTCCGTAGGTACCTTGCTACTTCTATATGAACCTACTTAGAGACCTTAAACATTATTGATACAAAAAATAACAATAACAAGAGAATACGAACAGTTGAATCTAGAATTAAAATAATGAGTTTATTAACTCCTTCAAAGAGAAAGAATCCTATTCCTAAATTACGAGGATATGTACAATTTATTGGATAATTTTGATTACTTTGTATTAGTTATTAATTTGACCGTTAGCCCGCATCGATTCAGAACGGACATTGTATGACATGTGCATTGTGCAACCCACAGTTAGGTATATTTAGGAAGATACGTAGCCAGTATCAAAGTGTGTCATCTAATTGGGCGAAAAGTCGCCAGAGTAACACCGCACTAAAGCAACTTAGTAAACATTTCTTGGTTACCGACACACAAACTGTTTACACAAGATTTACATCGTGTTTTTCCATCCTGTCTCAAACTACAAGAACTTATAATCTTAAACACAATTCCCGACAACAGAAGACATTTTGTTGCTTCGTGGTCGTCAGAATTACACCGACTATCAGCATTATGCCAATCATCCGAATTATGCCATGTATCAGAAATATGCCATGTATCAGAATTAGGCCAATCATCAGAATTATGCCTTGTATCAGAATGTTGCTATGTATCAGAATTATGCCATGTATCAGAATTATACCAATCATCAGAATTGTGCCATGTGTAAGTATTATGCCAATCATTAAAACTATGCCATGCATCAGAGTTATGCCGGTCATAAAAATTATGCCAGCCATCGGAGTAATACCATCCATCAGAATTATATCGAGCTGGATATAACCGGCTGACTGCAGAAGTCACCTGTCAAGGCGAAATACTAAAGCCGCGTCTTCTGCACTAGTTTTTCTCGAAACATTACACAAAAACACATACGCACACAATGATTTTAGCTGTCACCTGCTCGTAGAACAATGAACCATATATAAAAAATACATGTTCTGTGTAATGTTTTAGTGCAGAAGACGCGGTTTTAACTATGTCAAGTTTTGCATCAACAAAAAATCTTAATGGACTGACTTCAAATTTATCCGATCATGACCAAATTTATATGGGACCACTCTTGGAATAAACTCTATCGGAAAGAATCTTATAAATCGGTCCACATTTAGCGGAGATATAGCGTAACATGCATAAAAAATACAGACGAATTGAGGACCTTCTCCTCTTTTGAAGTCCGTCGAAAAAAGATGTTCATTTAACTATCCATACTGGTGAGAACATATTTAGAACAGATATTATGTGTACATTTATATCGATTTTATCCATGCACTCCTCGTTAATAAGACGTTTATTGGCGTAATGCGGTAAGCAGTAATTGCCACTTTGTTCGTTGCCTAAATAATTCAACCGTCTTAACATTACCATCTGATTGTTATCGTTTTACGCCGAGTTGAAGTAAGTTCACCATTTGCAAGTACAAATTGTATAAACGATTAGTAAATGTATTTTAATTAGTAATTTTTATTGTACACTTCTAACACTGTTTTTAGGGTGACTTGCGTGGTATGACTAATCTAGAGTGACACCTTATCTCGATTTATCCTACAGCTCATTCCCATCTTTAAATCAAGATTTGGTATAAATAGGGATTTATCGCGGAGTTGCAAGTGGCTTTAAAGTCCAAATTAACATTCAATTGTCAGACATTCGTTTCAGCACCTGTCAAAACTATTTAGGAATCTTCCTTCAAAAGTGCTTGATTATGATTCGTGACTAGTTTTTGAATAATATTTAACATCAAGTGATGTTTAATTTGTTTTAGCATTAATTTGTGGAATCCAGCTTGGGGTGAGTAAGCACACATATTGTTGTGCCTTTTTTAAATATAATTTGTTTTTGACAAAAGCTAAATTAGTAGGGGAGCGAGGGGCTTGTTGTAACAGGGGTAAGTAGTAACAGGCCCTTTTCACTAGGATCTTAAACTTTATTAGCGTATTTTTTTGACTCGATTTGATCTATAAACCGCGCCGCATCATGTTGCCATAGCCAATATCCCGTCGGCTGGCTCAGTGAGCCAAAATGTGCACGCGCTTCATTTTTGCCAGGTGATGTAAAATTTTACTGTCGTAAAATTTTGGTTTGCGTTATTATTATCGACTAATTTCAAACTTTCTATATCTTATTTACATTTAAATTTATCTATCTCTGATAATGTGCAACAGTTTTTAAAATTGCTTAATTGTTTAAATAGTTATCTTGATAAATGTTAAAAATCATACCATGGGGTTAGTTGTAACAAAATCCTGGGGCTTGTTGTAACGTGTTACAACATACCCCAAGTTATGATGTAGATACTTTTTTCCTTTCTTCTAAAATAAGGGTGTATAAAAGAAAGTCAAAGCGGCCAACACAAAGCCAAGAAGTGTACGAGTTAGCGGCAGCTGAAGTTTCAAAAAAAAAAATGCGGTATTTTCGGGAAGCTAGTCAGACTTTCTGATTATTGTGCATAAAGACAAAGAAGAATAATTAAAGTTTAAGAGTTGGTTATGTTAAGCCTAGACAAGTATTTACTGCAGAAGAAGAAGGTAAGATGGCTTCCTACCTACTCAAGTGCGCCGAAATATATTTTGGAATACTTCCTATAGAAGTAAGGAAACTAGCTTACCAATGCGGTGTGCAGCTTAATGCTAAAACATTCCTCCTTCTTGGCATCAAAATAACATGGCTGGTACTGACTGGTTCCAAAATGTTTTGCGCAGAAATCCACATTTATCTTTAAGGACACCAGAAGCGACGTCTTTAAGTCGAGCGACGTCTTTACATAAGGAATATGAGGAAATCAACAAAAAATAAAACCGGAGTGGACAGAGCTAGAAAAATATTTTATGTTCAGATTCAGAATCTGAATCAGAAGAGTGGTATTGTTTGGTATGTGGTGAAGCTTACACAGATTCTAATAAGGAAAATTGGGTCGAGTGTATCATTTGTAAGATATGCACATGCAGGATATGTTACAGGAGACACTATATCTTTTATTTGTATTAATTGTAGCTCAGATGAAGACTGAATTTAATTATAATGAAATCCACCAAATGTTGATTCTTATACAAGTGCAATACTTTGTTGGATAGATATTAAAAAGAGATAATTACGAAGCATACCTTAGATATCAATAATTTAATTACTTACAGTGATTTGTGTGTGCCATGATGATTATAAGTAGTGTTTAACTGAATAAAACTGTTAATTACTTATTTTTTAGGTGTTGATTACTTAAAAAGAGTATTTAAGTTGATTTTTGATAAGAATTACATAATACCTACTTTAGAAAGACGTCAATTTTGTTAAAAATAAACAAATAATAAATGATTAGAGGTATTATTGTTGTTTTTTTTTGTCGTTACTACTTGCCCCAGTAGACGTTACAACTTGCCCCAAGCACGAGGTAAGTTGTAACACCGCACTTCTTCTAGAAAATAATTGATTGTAAAATAAATATCAATAGTTATGGTATTATTTTTACTTAATTTGGTAGAGGAAGAGTTACAGCATCCATCCGTCTTTATTTAGTAGCAATTTGATCAATAGATCTCAAGATATATTAGTTTTCATGAAAACTGTTACAATAAGCCCCTCGCTCCCCCCTGTTATTGATTTCAAAGTAGCGTTTATAGGTTGAGGAAAATTATAAATTAAGTTTTTGATTTCAATCTCACTAAACCAATCATTAATAACGTCACTATTTTTCTCATAGAAAAGAACATAATTTTAGACATAAATATTCAAACACGCACTATCTTTAATTACAGATATTATACATAACTTTAACGCTGTAAATCAAGTGAAACAGACCACTGACAAAACAAACATGAAACTTATCTATAAAACAAATAGTTACACACTTTTATTATACTGTGACAAAACAAAATTAAACTACCACAATGTTAAAGGCCGTTGACGTTATTTACGTCAGAGCCATTTCTCATATCGCGAGAAAGTCAAGTTTAAAAAATAAAAACGCTATAAAAGTCATGGTTGATTTGTTGGTCGTATTGGTAAGTTATCAAATACCGGGATTTGGTACCGGATTATTTATTACTCACGAAACTAAAGGTGGTCTTCAGAACACGCGTATTCGAAGCTACTTATCATTTTGAAGAAACAAATTAAAACAAATGAAATATGTCGTAAAACTTATATAAAGGAAATATTTTGACAAACCCTCGAAATGTTGGTAGAAGATAATCTGCATTTTGTATTTGATTGGATATCGCCTATATCGTAGTATTTTGCAAAATCTGTAATATGGCTCGTATGGCTCATACAGAGTCATATTCTGGGGTCAGCTAGTTGATTTTAGTTATGTTCAGGTCATAATTTTATCGATTATCGAAGGTATATAATATCATACAAAGGTCAAAATTATCATGGTTTAGATTGGACCAAGTGGCTTAGCTAATGGTAAGTAATCACCAACGCCAATGAAAACCATATGATTGTCTCCATCTGCATTATTTAAGACCTCCTAAAGAAACACTCCAAGACCTTTCAATGTTAAGCTATAAAAGCATTTTGTTGCCAATATTTAAAAATAGAAATGGGGAAATGAGCGGAGGGCCTTCGGAACTCTCACTTACTGAACGAACGCTACAACGAGCTGGCTCTTAACGTTGGTTTTTCGTGAAACAGTCACATCGAAACGGTCGAGCCGGCACATTCAAGCTGAAGACATACTTAGTTGTCTATAGCGTACCTGTAGAAACAGTCATAGCACTCTTATATCTTAACTGAAAAATAAACAACTAAATGCAATTATGTAGCACGATTATACATGGTTAGTTTCCACTACATTTTCCGATCTGAAAAAGTAAATTTACTTAAATTAACAAACATTACATTTAATTAAACGTAATGGTTTAATGGGAACATTCCTGGAATTGATTATTTTATCGCATCTGCTACTTTTCACACCTTTCTGTGTGCTGAGTGGCTAGTGTAATTGTGAAATATACTTCGCATGCATACTTTTTCATGTTAATGCTCCATTCGTTCCCTCTCCATAAAAAAGAATGGATGTGTCAACACCTACTGTGGATGCAATAAAATAAGTAACAAACAATCGATTACGTTTTTGTTGATAATGAAGTTAATGCTATCAAATTATATAGGCAATAAAAAATCGCGTAACAACAGCAATCAACGGTTTCATTATTTATACAATATAGACTGGTATCTCAAGTTACTGGTACAAAACGGTGGCTTGTTCAGATCACTGCAGTATTATTGGCTATAAAACGCTATTTATTATAGCACAACCATTATACATTGTGAACGTTATGAGTGCTATTATTGAAATGGATGACTTTATTCCAGATAAACGGGTCAAATGATATCTCCAACGACATAATAATGTTCGATTTAATTAGTCTAAATGTTTCCATTACTGTACGATACATACTTAACTTCAGTGTTGCTTATGCAGAGGTTACGTAAACTTTTATCTTTTACGACGCATTTTCAATAATGAAGCCCTTTTCTCATGTCTGATTTATGCATAACAGAACTGAATAGTGGGCAGGTCAGGGTTTCTTGGAAATTCGAAAGTACCCACACAATATCTATATATAGGTAGTATAATTTATGCACTTTTTATAAAAAGGAAAACATAAAACCGTTCAGTAGCTTTTCTCCTCTGTGCGCAGATTTTCTTTTTTTTTGTTTAGTAGCTATTGACGAGCTGTAGAGATCCGTAATCACTTAGTACGACCATAAGTTGAAAACTAGTTTTTTTACATTAAATTTAAGTAGTTGTGAAAACCAAGTTTGATATTAAAATATATTTTTGGAAGTAATGTTTGTTCCAATTATAATTAATTTTAATTTTTAGGTAATTTTCCTCGAATTATTTTCATGTTTAAGGCTAATAAAATATATATAAACGTAGAGAAACAGTAATTAAGGTTTACTAAGTATTATTTTTAGAACTGTGTCACAAAGTAGGTTAAAACGTTATACAACATGTAAACATGATTACAAATTATGATTCATATTTCTTTATTATAGTACTTAATACGTTCTAATAAAAATCACAATGGTTAAATAGTAACATATTAGCTCTTCTGATATAAATGGTGCTTATCTTAAACCGTGTTTAATTATATTCTCAGGCTTGCTATATAATTGATGGTACCGGTAGTATGCTCTCATAAAACTATTGAATTATATTTAAATGTTGCCAAACTTTCCTTCTTCGCCTCCTTGGTCGAGTGGCAACATATGTATATAGGCTGTGGACCAGGAGGTCCTGGGTTCGATTCCCAGGGCGGGCAAGGCGAATTTTCTAATTTAATTTTCCCGGGACTGGATCCCGCACAGGGAATTGATGTCCGGCAGACAGTCGGTCGAAAAAACGTTGCCAAATCCTTTCTGCAACATGCTTGAAAAAGTGGGTCGGCCCCACATTAAGGTGGGATGAATTTGACCCGTATGTATGTTATTCTAAGAGTTGCACAAAATATGTATATTTTTTTTTTTTTTATAGCAGAGACTGGCAATCGAACAGGTGGGTCACCTGATGGTAAGTGATCTCCACCGCCCATAGACACCCAAGACACAATAAGAATCATGGGTGTGTTGCCAACCTAAAAAGGAAATGGAAGGGGAGGGAAAAGGGATTGGGAAAGACGGGGGGGAATGGGTCACCGGAAATCTCACTCACCGAACGAAACGCGACAGCAAGCTGCCACTTTACGTCGGTTTTCTGTGAGACAGTGGTATCTAACCGGTCCAGCCAGCCCATTCCTGCTGTAGACGTTACTGTCGACAGCGTGGCTCTACCACTCAAATATATGATAGAGACTATAAGTGTATGTTTTATGTATGTATGTTTCTCAGAAACTAGAAATCGGATAGCGATAATTCTTATGCTTTCTCTTGATTCTTAACTCAAATGTGTTAAATACTTACATGCACTTAGGAGCAAATGTTAAAGATAACAAATGAGAGTTTAAAACATAAGGTAGACTTATCATGATACTTATCATTTGTGTCAACCACTAAATTATGCCTCAATTTTCAAAGTGGCTTAACTATTTAATATTTTTGTATCCTCTGCGGATTCAAATTAAGTGATTGGGAATTCCGTCACGTCTTAAGTTTAAGGTCTCGGCAGCCTGACTGTTATGATTGGACTGCGATTTAAGGTTTGTTTACAATATCTGAGAATATAAACTTAAAGATTTTTTATTCATTCTTTCATTGAAGATAATCCTGGTCAACTCTTTGGTATAGGTGTATACAACGTACATGGATTGTGGACTTGAAAGTCCTGGGATTGAATCCTAGCGAATTCCCCAGCACGATTTGCTGTAGACTGGATTTCCCAACGGAAGTTGATGTTTATTGCTGGTCATAAAAAATAAATCCATTCTGCAATAAGCATCAAAAACGATATTATCCAGAGGGTTGGATAACATTAAATATAGGGATATTGGAATGAAATAAGGGCACGTGGAAGAAAAAAAATGAAATCCTTAGAGGTGTTATTTGGCCTTTTGGAAAACTCGCTTAGCGTACAAAATGACACTCACTGCTACTTGTCGATATTTAAAAAGACAGTGGTCATTACAGCGCATGACCGTTTTCAAGTTCACATATCTCATTTGGCATTTACTTCCTATTTCTTTCTTTTAACCCACTTTTATCCCATATAATGTGGGTTCTACGCAACATACTTTTTCAAGCATGTTGCAGAAAGAATTTGGCTTAGTTTTTACGACCGGCTGCCTGCCTTACGTCAACCCCTTCCAGGGGTTACAATCCCGGAAAAACTCAACGAGTCACTTCCTATATAAATATATGGGAAAGTATGTAAAGAAAGGAAAGTATTATATAGGAATAAATATATACCTTAAATATATGGGACAAAGAATATTGCACTATATTTCTGCAGTTCAATAGCTTCTGCACCGAACATAATATGGAAAATAAAAGCGTTTTACTTTTAAGGTTTATCTCGAAGAACGTAGATCATTGTCGTGCGCCATAAAGCGTTCTCGGTAGCTCGCTAAACTTGTTTGAGTTGCTCACTACGTGATTGTGTAAGAGTAGCATTGAAAAATGCGGCGAAATTTTCGCAGTTCACATGTATGGTCAATTGAGGAAATTAAAGATGTTATCGCTGTGACCAAAACATTTTGCAAAGTCTTAGTGATTGATAGCCTAGTGGCACAGTGGGCGAGTAGCGACTTCGAAGCGGGAGGCCGCGGGTTCGATTTCAAAGCAAATTGTTGTGTGGCCCCGAAATATTGTGTTTCGGGTCTGGATGTTGTGGGACCGAAAGCCTCTGGCAGTTCTTGATACACACGACAGAAGACTTGTATCTTAATGTGGGATCAGGTCTGTGAGTACTATTAATTCTGTGTTATTGCTCGCTCAGCAAAGTTTTTGCGTTTAGTTGGATGGTCATTTCCAGTAGTCCCTCTCTCTTCCCAAGCCCTACTCCGTTCCTTCAAGGGTAACAATACACTCATGATTCTTTTTCTATTGGTTTTAGATGTCTACGGGCGATAATGATAGCTTACCATGAAGTGAACCATGTGATCGTTGCCCATCTTTGGTATAAAGGCTGATAGTACTTTCACAATCACATGTAGAGGCTATTTTATTACTGCTTTGTATTACCCATGAAAAAACATTTGAGAATTATAACATAAGCATGGGTACATAGCGAGAATGGAAATGATCATTGTGAATGGGAAGGGACATTATTAATGCGTCACGAATTATTTATTCATACTTACCCAATAGCAAGCAATTAAATCATTTTATTCTATGTGAAAGTGGTAAGCTACCGGTCGAGCCGGCCCATTTACTCAGATGGTACTACCACTTAAAATTATAAACTGATCTTACCTAAATTTTGATTCAAATAAAATTAACATTTAAGCACGCAATATTATATTTACTGAGATGAGTATTAGAAGATTACAAAGAGATTTAATATATCAAGCAAGTTTCCATACAAAAACATTGATCTCAAACTTCGATACCAACATGCACCATTTATTAAAATGCAAAGGCGACGATTACAATTTACAACCTAGAATGTTCTGTGAATGATTAAAAATCACGTAAGATACGTTTATTCTCTCAATATTATTATGCTGGCCGGCCTAGCGCGCGTATAGTTCAAATAAACTGAGCGACTTATGACCACTAGGTCATAACTTTTGGAACACAAGTTGTTGTCCGTCTACATACTGTTGAATGTCTTTGGAAGATAATTAACTCTATGAATGTATTATTTGTAAAGAATACACATGGTAAGCCTTTCTATTCTAATTAAATATTAAAATTACTATTTGTTTTTATAGTTTTATGTTAAGTGGTTGTGAAAATGTATTATTCATTCCTTACAAATAGGCCCAACGAATTCAAAATAAGCAGTAAAATCTAATTATATGCACTAATTAAATCATTTTTATAGCGCTTCGTGCCACTAAATTAGTAACTATAAAACTTTTCGATAGAGTCTGCTATAAATTATATCATAATTATTTAAATATTCTCAAATTAATTAGCAATATTGTAGAAGAAAACTTTAAGTTTCAAAACTTAAAAACCGACCTTTAAACCCTAATCGTGCTGTTGTTTTTTTAAGGAGTTCACCCTGCACTTCTTCAGATCTTAACCAATATATTGGACAGCTCTTGGAACTCTATCGAACAAAAAAATATTTTGTTAATCGGTCCACATTTCATATCACGTAACCACGGACGTAAAAAAAAGATGGACGGAGCGCTAGGACCATTGAAAGTCAAGCTGGTTTTTCGGCTCATTCGATCAGTCGCCGACATTACGTGTCGATTCTTATTTCCTAGCGCTCCATCTTTTTTTGCGTCCATGCACCTAACATACATAACAAATATAGACTAATTAAAATCTTTTATTATTCAAAAATAAAATCTTATATTCAAACTGTCATATATGTTACTTAGGGCGACTTGCACCACTATTACTAACCTACAGTTAGTCCTAACCTTTTTATTAAAAAAAAAACGTACATGTAATGAATTACATGTCATTCATATATTTTATTCAAGTCGCCCTTAATAATTAATCTTGAGCCTGAACTCAAATGGTATTATTGTTAATTAAACGTACCGAATCACTTAGTGAAAATGACAGTCAGTAGTCACTAACATTTCTCTCAGTAATTGCGTTAAGAAAACGATGTATATAAACAATGTAATTTATTTCTACCTCTCATTTGTCGACAATAGACTAAAAACAAAAACAACATATGACACTGGAAGTTATAATTACTTGAGATTTTCTAACAAATATCCGAAACCCTGAGCAATTATACAAAGTCTGCACAGGATGTGCATTTAACTTCTAGACGACAAACGCCCCATCTTCCAATCCAGTACAAAACAATTCAATCTTTCAGGTCAAGTGTATAAGGTCTGTTTTGCTACTGCAATATTATTATAGGAATTTTCAGTAAGGATTTCCCCCTTAGAGCTAAGTCTGAAATATACGCTAGCGACACAAATAAAATAAGTGCAGACTGCCGCCCACACCGCACTGGGATTAATAGAGTCTGCCCTGTGATGTTTTAATTAAGAACATTCTTATTTTTTTGTCTCGATTTATTTTTGAGTGGTAGAGACACGTTGTAGACAACGTACAGCATGAATGGGCTGGCTCGACCGGTTTAATACCACACCATTCGCTGTATGTTCATACACTTAAGGCTGTATATCGTTTAAGGGCGCCTTATCTGTCAAAACTGTATGCCGAAAATCAATGTAAGAACTAAGAAGCCGTCAAAGTTGAGTACCGTTTGACCATTCGGGCGTAACCGCCGAATGTTCATACACTTAAGGTCACCTTATGTCGTTTAAGGCTGCCTTATCTGTCAAAATTGTATGGCGAAAATAAATGTAAGGAGCCGTTAAAGTTGAATAGCGTTTGACCATTCGGGCGTAAGTCTCAAAACCGACGTAAAGAAACAAGTTTATGTTGTGTTTCATTCGGTGATAGATTTCCTGTGGCCCAAATCGACCTCCACTTCCCAATAATTATTTCCTTCTCTTAAAGTTGGCAATTGACTAACGATTCTATTAATATCATAAGTCTTTAAAATAAAATATAAATATATTCCACAGCCCACATCCAAAACAATAACATTTTTTGATGTCTAATAATAATCACGAGGTGAATAAACAAACATCAGTTATGAAGTCCCGGAAACAATTGGCTTACACAGCTTTAATTCCTTCCTAGTCATTATTTATATTAGAAGCCCACGTGTTAATATTATAACAGGATGTTTGAGACGCCCAAATTGCCTCGCTAAGGAGGTACATATTTCATTTCCTATTAAATATTATTTGTGAGTATTCGTGTTTGTAGATAAGCGGCTGCCGGCGCGCACACTCCCAAACTCAAAGCGTTATTTTGATAATATATTAATGTGAAGTGCTCGTATATTCTCATGGCAAGAGTAGAGGGCCGTTTTATTTTTGAAAATGACTCCATCACTCACAGATAACGCTCTCGAAGCGTCACAAAAAAACTGTAATGGCCGGTATTATGTGTCACGTACGATTTTAAAGTAACTAAATATTGTTCAGCGGTTTCGTTGGATATTTCAGTGACATTATTGTTTTTACGCGCTCAGGAATACCAGATAATTGATTTACGATTATGGCGTGTAGGAATTTAATTCTTGAATTTTAAATATTCGAGATTTTATGACGTTATACAACATATTTCATATATCATGTCACACTTACAGTTGCTCGACGGGCTATTTTACATATTCGGATGAGTTTCGCATCAGCTATTAATATTAATTTCTTGAAATTAGGTGTAAATAATAAAATGATTGGTCAAAAATCTAATTTACGACTGGCAGCTAACAAACTTGAAATATTTAGTAGCAGCTTTTACACCAAGGTTGGTGTGGATTTAGCGTCTTACTTTTATGTACTAATTAATTACTATTACCAAAAAATCTTGATTGATCTGAGAAGTCAATGCACATTAAAACAAGTAAACTAGTTAAACCAGTACGAAACCGGAATCACGAATAAATAATATATACGAAATCGTATTATACGAAAAGAATAAATACTAACTATCACAATAACACTTTGATTTTAAACGCGGTATTATCTAGAATTGGCTATAAAAATATACAAAAACTATTTTCTCACAAACAAAAGAGATTCTGTTGGTAATGAAATAAAGTATATAACGCGATAGCAGCCAGTCGATTCCGTAAAACTGAAGATATTATACTAGGTCGCACAATAAAAGAGCTTTTAAAAACATCGTCGGTATCTTGGCGGCCATACAGACGGTCGTGTTACGCGTTGTTTTGAAAGCGCATAGACCGATTACGATTACGTTTCCAACGAAGTGTCGACTTCGGGTTACGTTTTATACCGTCATTTGAATCTCTCGCTCGGATGTTTGGTCCGAAACGCTCGTTCATTAGCATTTTATGACTGATACGACCGATAAAAGTGTAATAAGACGCATTCAGCGGGTCATATGGTGTGATAGACGTTCCGGCCCGGCCTGCTGGCACTGCCACTCTTCGGAGGAAGTTGGCACTCCGTTATTGACTATTCTCATTGAGAACGGCGCATTCCGATTCACTCAATGGAAGTTATTGTACAGTTTCATATGTTCCGATGACGGTTTTGTTAGCTTAGTGCGTTTGAGAGGTAATATCCGAGTCTAATGTCGACACTAAACATCGAATACGACTCGACTGTTGAATGACTCACCAATCGTTGCAAAACTTACGCTCTTGTACATTTTAGGTATCCGCGTGCGTTTGTTTGTGTCGCAAATTTTCAATGGGACGTAAAACTGAAAAGTAATACGAATTGATGTAATAAAAGCGAATTATCTCGAGTATAAAATAATTCATTTGTACAAATAAACATAAAATTTAAATTGCAATAAAATCGCTCGCCACTTCGCAGGGTGCACGTTGCATCGTAATTGCTTCATCGTCGCGTTTGAGAAAACATATACAAGTGGGCATTCACATGTTCTAAATATCGTATCATATCCGTTAGCAAACGTTGCAGAAATTTTAATATGTCAATTCAATGTGGTACGGAAACCCTTTGACACTTTATCGCCCGAGAAAATGAGTATTCACGAGGGCATTATTGTCTTAACATCTAAGACACTTTATATTTTCAGACTGCGTGCTCGGTACGACTACAGTCCTGAAGTCTTGGGTTCGATCCCTAGGCCGGGCAAAGTGGTATTGGGTTCTATTAAGTTTCAGCCCGGAGTCTGGTATGTACCTGATATGGCGATAGGCTCGCCTCCTTCACATCTGGAACGGAACTGACCTTGGCGAAATGTTGGTGTTCTGGTTCTCTAATTCGCCTCTGCCTATATATTCGGGGATTCAGGCATGAGTATGTATTGCTTTCAGAATTCAAAGTCAAGGTTTAAGGCCAGGTGAGAGACATCCCGTGCCATCTGCCACAGCTCGTTTGTCCACGTTACGATCGATCCTATGAGCTCACACCCCTGCGACAAAGTCAAACCGGGGGCGACTGAGGTCGTAAAGTTTTTTTAGAAATTCTCTCAACAAAACGCGAATCATAAAAGTAATTGGAACCCATTCATATTAATAGACATTTACGAGGTCTCCACCATAAAACAGAGATTGTCATCGCGTCTTACGCAATACCGAGTTCCTATGGACAACTCGTAGTATTAATTCGTTTTGTTTGCTGAACAATTTTATTGCGGATTATTCACGATAACCGGATATGATGCTGTGAATATAAAATGATTTATGTTTCTTTCATTTTGGCACGTATTTTAGATTAGTGCTGTGAGCAACATCTCTACTTGGGTTGATGATGACATTAAGTTTGTACGTGTATATTATGTTTTAGAGTAAGAAAATCATTATTCTGAAAGCGAGATCGCTTAATTTTAGTATTGTCTGGATGGAAACCACCACAGACGTAACGTAAAAACAACCTTAGTGGCTCTTTAAGGCGAGTCGCGTTCCAGCACACGAGCGGTCCTAAGGCTCAATTGCACCACTATTATTAACCTAGAGTTAGTCCTAACCGCAAGCTAAATTGCCAGAAAAGGTATGAATGACATGTAACTTAACTTGCAGTTAGGACTAACTCTAGGTTAATAATAGTGGTGCAATTGAGCCTAAGAGGAATAGTTTTTGTCATATTTTTGACAATCGAATTCGTATCTTACTCGTTGCGCACTGATGACATTTGGTTAATATTTCAGACAAATTTCATAGACGCGCATCGAGCTCGAATCGAAATGGATAGTCAAAATATTCTTGCTTCGGCCGCAGGACAGCTAATATATATCCAGAGACATAAGTATAAAAACAGCATTGAATTAATAGACTCAAAAAATTGATATACATCATTTTTTTTTTTACCCGACTGTGTTAGAAAGAGGGTATTATATTTTATAACGGTGGCTCGAAAATGTGCTGTTGGGTCATCTAACCACTAACCACTGAGTGATCTTTACTGTCGATAGTTTCCCACGATGCCAAAATAATCATGGCTGGAGAAGGAAAGGAGGATTTCGGCCACCGATAATCAGCGAGCTCCCACTTTAGGTCGATATTCTGTGAGACAAGGGAATCAAACCGCTCAAGTCGGTCCATTCGTACTATAGATTGAAAACTGTGTAAACCTTGGCTCTACCAATTATATTTAAATTACTCTATATTCGGTACGACTTCCGTCTTGAGGTCTCGAGTTCGATCCCCGGGTCGGGAAAAATGATATTGGATTTTCAAAATCAGCCCAGAGTCTCGAATTTTTGCCCGATATGGCGATAGATGGACTGAACGAAGCAAGGTGAAATACGGGTGTTCTAGGTGGCTAGTGCGCCTCTGCATACCCCGTATACAGGCGTGAGATTACTTTACTCTATATTACTATCAGGGGGTTACCATGACCTCTTATAGCAGTATTATTATAATTTTACTTGTACCGATTCCCATACAAAACAAACGAAGAACGATTATGATAATACTGCTATAAGAGGTCGTGGTAACCCTGCAGGTTCAGATTATACCTATCCAGAATAGTCACTTTGCCAAGATAAAAAAGTATTCTATGTCCTTTGGGATTATGGTGTTATGACAGTGTATATACAGCGTCATTTCCCCGATCACTGATAAATAGAAAGGACATTAGGCTCCACAGCTGTCGCTCGCTGCCTCCTTAGGGACTCCGGCAATTTTCCTACCCTTAGTTTAATTCGAATCCCGAAAGGTTTTCCTCCGAATATTTATTATTATATCTTTATTAACGTTCCCGTTTCGTTTCGTCCCGTTTATTGCGAATAAGATTTGTGTCCGGGACTTGCGCGACAAGCGTCCGTACAGATAGTTTTTATGTGTTGTTTTATGTTGGAAAGCTAATAAAATACGCACCTGTCTAATAAATATCTTTGCGAACGTGTGCCGATAACAGAGTTCCACTCTCTCTGTTGTAAATTATCTTTGTGGGCGGATAAGTTGAGGATTAAAGAATTTGAAGTTAAGAAATAAACTCATAAAGGTGAATCCAATGTTATTCAGTTGAAACAGAACATTTGTAACAAAATATAAAATGCATGTTACAATTGTTCGAACACACTGCAACGAGTCTGTATTGCTGAATTTTAAGGTATATTCAAACGGGTGCCTTGTCTTATTATATTTATTTATTGTGTTGGCGATGCACCGATTTCAGCGACCAAGTTTCTTTAACTGACAGTATAATTAATAACATGTTAGGTATTCGCGTAAATAAAATACAAAAGTCGTTTATTTTGAGTGCAATTAACGAACAATAACGATTTCTTTAATGTGAATAATGACCAACACTTTTAAGCGGTTAATTACCATTACCTCGTTATAATTACTGCTTTGCCGAGTTGTATACGGCTTAATAAATATCAACGGCCAGTAAATTAAATACTACGTATAGATATTGCGTTTTACGTGTATAAATTTAAAGGTTTCTGACTTAAATATCATCTTATGTGTCATGAATTGCGATACACACGACTGCGTATCTAATAAGTAGAGTAATTACGCGTGAGCCGAGTGCCTTCTAATATTTTATTCGTACCCTCTCGTTCCTTGTTTATATCGGCAATATTTTAACTCGAAACGCAATATCGTAACGTAATTTAAAACGAATTAGTTTACCCCTGCCGGGTACGAAATTTGAATACCGCACGGTTGCTCGCGCCCTATCCGATACCTGCCTTTAAAAAACAAAGGGAGGGACCTCGTTGTTATATTTTATAATTTCACTCCGCCCCTACCCGTAGCGAGATGCGCAAATGTTTTAAAGAATAGACCCTCTAATGTAAGGGAACGTCTAGGTAGAGAGCTTTCGCAAAAAATGGCTCGTTTTATCTGTAAAAAATGATGTTTTGTGAGATAGTGCCGGGGGATGCGAATGCTAATAGCTTAGTAGCTACTCAGAGATCAAGGGTCGGTGCTCGGTAGAGATATAAACGTACACAGAAAACAAAGACTGTTTGTACTTTCCGACTATTACAAAAAGCTTATTACCGAAATGACTAAATATTTGATAACGGGTATATACACACAAAATTAATGAATAAAGTTAATTTTAAATAGAATAGAATATCAAATCTATACTTATTTCTTTGAAGCCAATTTTGTGTCAGAAACCACTAGCAGTCCACACGTGTATTATTTTTCCCTGAAAATGTTTTTTACCTCTACCATCTTGTAAATCTATAAAGATTTAGAAATATATAATGTACCTACTGTAGTTAACGGAACATCTATACATATTCATATCTATAAATGTAGACCCCAAACTAAAATTAAATGGTTATCAATTCGCATCCCAAAGCATTAATGGCGGACACTGGTCAACAATGGCGGATAACGCGCCATAGGGCGGGACGTCAGGGTGATATGGGGTTGCAAACATGCAAATTTAATTTGTCCCTATGCAGGCGGTCGTCGCCAACTGAGCTCGTTAGCTATACCATTGTGTTATTAATCCAACTCTATAATTTACGGCGATACAATTTTCAACGTCTACGTGGGTGCATAAATTATTTTAATTGAAACTTAATGCGGGCGAGATACTGATATTGATTTGTGGATGTAAAAACAATATGGTATTGTATTGGCTACATAAGGGAATTTATGTGAGAATTTTTATATAGTTCAGGCTCTGTTGATGAGTGTAGATTTATTTATAGAGGTACATTCTTTAGTAACTTGGCACGTATGAACGTGGAATTGGCATTCGTCTTCAAGCAACGTAATTCCCCTTTGTGTGATATGGCATTAAGCTTTCTTGATATGAACACTAATGTAAATAAAATTTTGTTCCCAGGGTTTTATTGATGTGGAAATTCCATGTTTACATTATCGCAATGCACCTAGTTGTTCCGTTACCCAGAGATTTAGCGTGTTCATATATATGTATATTAAACTTCTTTTTCTATATGCCCTTATCCCTTAAGGTGGGGTCGGCGCAACACACTTTTTGAAGCATGTTGCAGAAAGAATGTAGGCTAAGTTTTTATCACCGGCTGCCTGCCTGACGCAAACCTTGGGAGAAAACGGGCAAATTAAATTACAAAATACGCTATGCCCAATCTGGGAATCGAACCCACGACTTCCCGGTTCACAGCCCATACTGAGACGACGTGTTCATATATTAAACTGTTAATATTAAATAACCTAAAGTATAATAAGATTTTATACTTCTATTATGAATTTTATGTTATTTTTTTTCTTCAGCTCTAGCATAAACTTATTCGAATTTTGATTGATAGTGCGTTTGACTAAGTTTGAACTAAGTAAACATCGGATCATGTTAAAATACCAAGAAACTTGGGAAATTTCAAAATGTTTGCAACATTTAATTGGGTAAAATTCTTTGAGCGTCACTTTTAAGGCCGAACTTTGTCGAACACATTATATTAAATTAGTTAAAATTCCATTTAATTGTTGTCGTTAATTAATATTATTATGTTTCTTTAAAGCCAATGTTTAAGCCACGTCGAATAAAAGAGATCGCTTGAAAATCAAAATTTTCAATACATCATATAAGACATCAATGTTTATCCTTATTTATTTATTATACATTATTATTAAATACAATATAAGATGATGCTTCAATACCACATGGTATAATAGCCAAGTGAAGTATTAAAATTAACTTCACGGGTGTTATTCCCAAAAACGGCGTCATTATCATTTTAAACGTGTACCGCCACCTTATCCAAAACTCCTCACGAGACCCAGTAAAGGTTGTTTTCATAGGTACTTCGTAATTGTCAGTTTAGAGCGTTTTAATTACGGAGGCTCTATTCCACGGGTGTAATGCGCCCTTAAGGGCCGAACGGGCGCCCGAGCCTTATACGCTTGTAAACTATGATAGGGTCCTGTAAGCACGCGCGTACGTGTTTAAAACGCCCAGTTAAATATTTCTGATATTACCGTGTTAAATAATTCCACTTAATATTATAATTGACATGTGCTCCAAAAAAACTAAGATAATTTAAACGTAAAACTTCGTTCTCATGTTTGTTTTGGTAAACAATGCATTCTTAAATAATATTCGAAATTTTATTCGCATGTAATAACAACTAACAAAAATATCCTATGTTAGCGTTTGCGGTACAATGTAAATTTTCTTACATTGTTGGATATTGTTCATGTATACGTTTTTGGCATTCCTGCAGTATTACGCAACGTAGTGTATTTCATTTAAGAAGCTTAATATTAATTACATATTTAATAAAGTAGAGAATGTCTAAACGTAATTAAGGGGCGTTTATAATTCAAGAATGTACTTAATATTCCCTCATCCCCCATCCCCGCCCCTCGTTATAAGTCGAGTGATTAAATCGAGCCTCTCTCGCATTCTAACCACGACTCCGTCGAACGAGCCATCGCCACTCCGCAATTATAATTAAAAATTAATCCAACGACCAAGAAAAGTTTTATACATTTTTCATGGTTAATTTTTCAGCTCGAATCACGGTCTTAACGTGATTATACGAAGTTCAAGCATCAAGAAAGTTTTTCGAACGTTGCCACGCCCTATCTTAACCCTTCACTGCGAGTTGATTCAACGTGCGCAAAATTGACCAAGGAGTTTAAATATAAACACTAGATAGACACCGCCTAATAAGTGTAGTGTCTTGCAAAATGTTCCGTAAGCACACACGTGAAGGCTTGTTATATTCATAAAGCAACACGGTAAATTGCTCATCGCACAGTTATGTTAATACCGGACCTCCCTCACCGGGCCAAAAGATAGGATTGCAAATTTGCGGCCGACAATTTATGATGGCCGTATAACTCCCCTCGGAGGCGTGGGGGCAAAATAGACCTATTGGCATTTGGGTGAGCTAGCCGCGCTCGTTGCCGGCCAGAATGACCCTAAACATTTTATTTGGTAGCATCGCTATTCACGTAACGTGCTGGAATTGCGTAGACTAATCTTGAACCTCTATTTAGGGGGTGTTTTTGCGCCTTTTTCGTATAATGTTGGCGGGGATTACACACGTTCGTGCGGCTTTAAATCAGACGTATCGTGTCGGCGGAACGATTTGCAATTCGAGAAAAATGTTTTAACCCCGTTTCAGGTGGAAAAGTTATTTCATAGATACATTTTTTGACTGGTAGAGTCATGCTGTAGACGTTACTGTCTAAAATGCCCAAGTAAAAATTAACATGTCTGAAGTTACGTAAAGTGTGTTCTCAATGCTTATGCTAGCATAAGCATTACATTACTGGTAATATAAACAAATATCTTATCCACCCACTTAACAATTACGTGTAATATGTTTTGATATAATTCTTTGATATTTTTGTTAATTAGTATGATTTCGTGGTGAATGTAAATTTGTATAATATTATTCATATATAAGTTACGATTGTCTTACGTCATCATCATCATCATTATCAGCCATAGGACGTCCACTGCTAAACATAGGCCTCCCCCAAAGATTTCCAGATGGACCTGTTGGAAGCGGCCTGCATCCAGCGACTTCCTGCGACCTTTATCAGGTCGTCGGTCCACCTTGTCTTACGTATGGGGTCAGAATTAACAGGTTCTAAACACACTTTACTTCTGCATTGTATGTTATGTACTGTACCTCTATATAGTAATACCAACAAAAGTATACGCAGACCACACACATTCGAGAAATCGATACCATTCAGCGGTTAAGTTGACACTGTCCCGATATTGATTCGGCTCGTTCAGCGCTCATATAAGATCAATAGTAGAAACGTAGATAGTCATCGACACTATTTCTATTCGATACAATTGACTCTCTATAGCGACACAATTGACTATATTATTTCATTTTAGAGATTTCATGTAACCTGTATTAGATCACATAACATAACATAGATCGTTTTGATAAATTATGGAAAAGCATATTAAAGCACATTTTGAGAATCCTAATATAATTGTTAACCCAATAAAAAAAATAGATATCTATTTTTTAAAGTTTCTAAAGAGTTTCACTAATTTCATTAAAGTTTTCGAATTATTTGTATACTCTCTAAATATTCTTTAAACGTTTCTTTGTGAAGGAACTTGACCTCCCAGTAGTATGCACTGCCATATATTAGCAAGCTCACCTTACGATAATTTTTAAAACTTTCCATCCACCGGCATTTCCACCGAAGTAAAAGTAAATAAAAACAATCCAAACAAATCACCGAAACAAAGAATATTAAACACCTAAACTCCACTCAAACATGGTAAGCAGGTAATCCATTGCCGATAAGCTGGCAACGTTACATAACAATGCCAAAGGGTGCATGAAATTATGCCCTCCATCCCCTCGAATCCCAATTTATTGCCAATCGATTAGCAACAGCAAGCGAGCTTTGTTTAATTGAAGTGCTGGTGTGATTGGATTAGCAGACTCATGCGGGCGTTCTCGTCTCTACGGCCCTTCGGATCAAAAAGGAAAAGTAAATTGCTTTCTGGGTTTGTATGTGTTTCTCGGATGTATTTATGTTGGTGCTATACATAAAATGGATAACATTTGTGTATAGAGTTTTAAACAGTAAGTCGATAGTTAATCAATGTACAATGTTAAGGAAAATGGAATCATAGTAGTATGTCGATAAGTTTTAAAATAACTCTAGCTCGTTTTCTATACTTAGATATACGAATTTTTACTTGGATGTGTTAAAACGGGTGTTTAGGGGAAAATAATTATAATGTTTATACGTTTACAGGGTGTGTTTTGTAAAATAAGTACTTGTCAATATTCCCACGTACATTTCCCCGAATGTAAATATGACACCCCATAAACTGAATGTTTTATCGTCTGACACTACCATTCCAATTTATTCTGGTCATTTTTGTCTACCTCGAGGGTGACCAATTTTTAGGGGAGAATTTATGGGTTTTATTATGACTTTTTTGGTGGCACCTCGGAACTAGTTTTATGTTGCGTCAATGTGTACCCAACTTAATCTTATTATGAATAAAAGATGTTTAACATTGCCGGTAACCGGAGTTGTCACATGACTTATCCAAAAACTACTGGGAATTTCTCCTTTGATAAAGCACCTGTTTATTCATAGAGAATGAAAAATGTTGTATACCAACACGAATAGAAATGAAGCTGTGTAGTCCAATATAACTTTTTTATTTGAACAAACAGTAAGACCTCATTCACACGAGAGTTTTTTCAACGCGCATTAAAAAACTTCGTAATGGAACAAATGAGTTCTAGTATAGTTATTCAAACGCCAGCGATTTTAAAACGCGGCGTTTTTTTTGCGGTATGTAGAAATAATGCAAGAATGATTTTCAAGCACTCGTATCAACAGACATGTTGAGACGCTTTTAACCGACGTTGAAAAAGCTCTCGTGCGAATGAGGATTACCCAGTCACGTATTTAAAGTTAACGGACACGTAAATTTGTTTCTGCGTGAAAACGTAACGGTTTTCCTCTTTGATTGCGCCGATAATACCTATCGCATTAAATGTCAAAGCGCACGTAAAACTAATAAAATCGTATCAACTTTACAATTTATCAAGTAGATACAGATCGGTATCGTCGGCATTCGCCTTCCCGCATTGTAATCCGTTGTTTAGGACACTACACCCGGAGTAACAAAATATTCCGATCTCGTACAGAAGTAACGCCCTCCGGTGCCGGCCCCTACTATTTATACCTCAGTTATTGGCACTTCTTCAATGTCAGTAGCACCCTGTGTCTGTCCCCCGACCCCCTAAATGCCGCAGATGCCCCTCCGTATCTCCTATACATTACACAACACAACGAGGGCTCTACGAAATTATATCAATTTTATTGTCAAATTACAATTTCAGATTTGACACATAATTCGATAGCCTCGGTGGCGTGGTTGTATTGCGGTACGACTACCGTCCTAAGGTCTCGAGTTCGATCCTCGGGTCAAGAAAGTGATATTGGATTTTTCCATATAAGCCCGGAGTCTGGAATTTGTGTCCGATATGGTGATAGGGTCGCCCTATCACATCTGGGACGGAACTAAGCTCGGCGCAATGTGGGCGTTCTAGTTCGCTAGTTCACCTCTGCTTACCCCTTCGGGGATACAGGCGTGAGCTTATGTTTCGTTTATGTTATGTTAAAATTTCAGATTTGACACATTATTCGATAGTCGAAGGGTTGGAGGTGGTTTTTCTCGACTACATTGTCATGAATCAGTCGGGCCCACGCTCATTGAAAGCTTGTCCTCGCCGTAGATACATATCGCAATGTAAACAAGGAATTTATCGCGTTGCAGCATCCGGTCGGCTCATACTAAGAAACATGCAAAGTAACCGGTTAATAACGAAAAAAAATTAATATATAGTTTTAATTAAGGCGCAGGGCATCCAAGCGGCCGAGAGTTCCATTGATGTATAAAACGGTTTATTTTATCGATTATCAAACAGTGAGTATTTTAAGATTACAGATGTAAGCATTAGGCACTATTTATACCGAATGATTGAGCCGTAACACGCGTATCATGATGTTTGAATGCTCTCGATGAAAATAAGCAGTATACACGTATAGACATCATAATGTGTGCTTAGAAATTATTTTACATTTTTTAGTTTATACGGATACTTCAATTAATATACAAGAGAGGTGTATATTTATACTTACGTCCATTGATTAAGAAATTAATATGCCGTAACGTCATCGTATATTAGGTGAATTAACTGTATCCCGAATTCTTTAGTTTCTTTAATACGTTAACTAACGGATATGATCTCATATGAATAAATTTCTAATACCAATATAATATATCTACTTATTGAGTTAAACCAGTCAGTAACTCAATGTTCTGAAATAAATTTTAAGTGTTATCAGTATAAATACTTAGTTATACTCAAAGAGATTTAATATTACTGACTATAGAGGGGCTATGAAGCAAGTTTCCATACAAAAAAAAATTCAAACTTCAGTACCTTCATCAGCCACTTATTACAAAGCGAGGGCGATTATTACAATTTACACCCTAGAATGTTTTGTGAATGGTTAAGAATCACGTAAGATAACTTTATTCTCTCAATATTATTATGCTGGCCGGCCTGGCGCGCGTATGTAAACTGAGCGACTTATTACCACTAGGTCATAACTTTTGGATCACAAGTTTTTGTCCCGTCTATATACTGTTGAATGTCTTTGATTATACTAAAGGCTTGTTAGTCATTCTGATTATCGCGCGGAGTTGTGACGACCCTAGTATGGATCGTTTAGTCATAGTATGACCATTTGAAAGCAAAGCTCACTTTATTTATTCTACATCCGCACAGAATTTCCTTCGCATAAATAATAACTGGCAAGTAACTATAAGTAAGAAGTCGTGGGTGGTTACCGCTGTAATTAACAATTCTTGATTACAGTTTTCCAACATTCATTTCCATAAAACGTAGGCAATACGAGCGAGTCCTAGATTAATTCCATAATTCAAGTACGCAACATGAAAGCAACATGAGAATGACGTCGCAAATGCCATATGACTAGATAAAGCTATTAAAATGTTTTAATTATTAATACAAGTTGTACGTAGGACTCTCGGTCGGCTGACCTCAAACGGCATGCGCGTCAAAAATCCTCAGAACGCACAATTAAGCTTCTCTACAATAAAATCACATTTTAATTTCTTATAATGGCAATTAAATTACTTTAAACGTCGCTGTAATTGGACGGGTACGAGCCAAAGACGGTCGGCTTGAGGTAGGACAAAGAAAAAATACTTTTTATAAATCATTCTTTTTATACAACGCGTGTATGGATTCATGATTTGTATTCACTGTTACTTTATTTAAGATTTTAATACAGATATTAGCCAGTCAAAA
The DNA here is from genome assembly GCA_036417725.1 of Clanis bilineata. Classification (NCBI taxonomy): domain Eukaryota; kingdom Metazoa; phylum Arthropoda; class Insecta; order Lepidoptera; family Sphingidae; genus Clanis; species Clanis bilineata. Next base: position 6,962,804 of record CM071142.1, read on the forward strand.
GTAATTAATGAAATTACTTCTTCTTTAATATGAATCAGTATTTGATATTTTGATTTGGGATTACCCTTCGGAGGCGGCACATACGAGTATATATGTTACATAAGCGTATGGGCCACCGGAAGCCGAGCCGCCCGTGACTATTTAATGCTATCTATTTTCACAAGAATCTAAATTATTCATTGGCGACTCTACAATATTCTATATTCTATGCCATGAACATAATACATAGTAATATGAAACGATCCGAACAATACCAAGGCAATGAGCTATCGCGCCATTTGCAAGGCCCACAAAGGTGTAACCCCTCCCCCTACCACCTTTGTATCAAGATTTGTATCTGAGATTTACGTGGCGCGCTCTGGCCGCGATTGTATCTCTCAGATTAATGCGCGTGAGTCGCGTAGAGCCTAACTGCTTGTAGGTAACATAACTCCCGACCTTACCTGCTTCATTGTACCACAGTTTATTTACTCAACGGTTCCAATGGAATTTCGATTTCAGATAACGTAACGCGTCGAAACGACTATTCTGTTACCTCTGATCTATTTTGAATTATAATTGTTGATGTATTTAATTGAAATATAGAAGAGATATTTGGTGAAAAAAGGTTTTTGATGTTTAAATATATAACGGTAAACAAATCTTGATAAATGGTAGAAACGTTTTTTAGATCCGTGACGGCTTGTTTTGAAAAGAAAAATGAACTTGTTGAAATAAGGAAGACAGTAAAATATCGTTCACGTTGAATACAACTTATTACCACGAAATAATAAATTGAAAAATATATCAAATGTAACAGTTGTAATGTTACAAAATAATAGTTTTCATTTATTACCATAACAACATCGCACTTTGTGCGTAAATGTCAGTAAATCACCTTCAAGCGTGTCGCTCGGCTTCCTCGTACGTGTGTAATGCGCTACTTTGGTCAGCGAGCCAATTTGTTTTTATTGAGACTACCCCCGAGTTATGCAAACTGGTCGGAAACGCTGAGCCCGCTGTAAACAAACTTAAACGCGACCAATTTCCTCTGAGCTCCGGGAGTAAGCACCGTTCGCGAATTCACAATCAAAAATAGGGTGAAACGGGTCATGCTGGACTGGTGTAGGTGGCCAGGTCTACCTTTAATCTCGAGGCGAATGTTTTCACAAGCGTCTGCGTTTCGCCTCCGAGGCCGCGGTCAGACGTGTAAACAATACTCAACGTTAATAGAGATATAAATTGTACGCATTCCATTTAATCCCTTTGAGAATCGACACCTATGCGTTACGAAATAGCTTGTTATCGCGATTGAAATATTTGTGCGTCGCTGGTGAACTTTCGGGACTTAGCGTATTATTTACATTGTACGATACAAATGTCGGATCAAACCTCAAGGCTTGCCGAGATCCTAAACCGACAGCTTTCAATACAATATCGTAAAGTGCTCACTTTATTCTAAAGTTCATACAAGTGGGGTTCAAAATTGATATGCTTCTATAAACTAGAGAGTAACATTAGCATCATTTGGTACCTAAATTTCAAATAGCAGACGAATAAAATAAATTGTAAGTAGCAAACTGGCAGACGACACGGTATCAATATTAGCATAATGTTTGGCGCGAGCCAAGCGAGCTGAAGCTTTCTCAAAGTTCGTCGGACTGAACAATGCCTTTCGCATTCTCGACGCTATTGAGTCACATCGCTGAGAGTGTTATGTACTAATAACAGCCTGTGTAACGCCTCGCGCTATGTGCTTATTGTACAAGTTGCCAACTTGCCCTAACGCCGGGGTCGTCTAATTTATAACACTCAAGAGAACTATTCTGTTTATACGTAAATTGTTCCGCAAAGTCTGTTGTTTCGTTACTATAACGATCACACTGAGCTTTTATATTCTGTATTTAAAATGACAAACGTTTTCATTATATTCCATGATAGTGTTAGTGTATTATCTGTTATCACAACTTGGTTTTTATCTAAAATGTATTAGTCATTCTGTGTTCTAATTTTATGTTTCATATATAGTTTATACACTAGCACATTGTATCTAATTCAATTGAATGCGTCAGTAAATTATTGTTACTACGTTTGAAATTTACTCAATAATAGAAAGGAAAATTCAATGCAATAAATTATTTCTCGTGGAATAAATTCGAACAGATTTTCATACAAACGATTCACAATTACATAGTGTTATTTACTTCAGCACCCGTACTATAAATTATCAGTCGTCGATAAGATTTACTCATGATTACACACATTAATCTCTCACGAGACAATCGCAGCATATTAAAAGAATATCTCATATTATACCTATGTAAAAAAATAAACGCGAAATGCATTATTCAGGCAACAATCAATGCTATACATATTAATTAATTGAATTTCCAATTATCACCTGCGAAGAAAACAGGCTGCTGAATGAACGATCTGCATTTACATATAGAAATGCAGAACAATAAGTAGTAACATTTAACTTATGTCGTATTCACGCGGAGGATAGTAAATCAACTTGTTTGATATATGCAAGTGAATGGATTGGCACGTACAAGATAATGTACTAGATGTAAAGTCAGCAATCGCATTTGAAGTCTTGCGTTAGGATGGTAAGATATATAATATTTTAAGACAATTTAAAAAGAGAGGTAAGTAGATGCTTCGTAAAAAGCAGGTGCTCTTATATCTTGATATCATTGTTTTTGACACACACTATATACGATCATAGAAATACAAAAGTAAAGACCTATTTTCGCAAGCTTTGATGTCCTTTAAAACGGAATACAACATTGTTTACTCTATATCAGCAAAAATAGGCGAATTTAGTAAACTTTAGCTCAATGGAGACCAAAAAGAGCATGATCTATTTAACTGAAGTCCTTAATGGGCTCATTACGTAATGTAAGTGAATTTGTGCCAGGTGGAAAACTACGCGCGCATTCATACGTACCTTCTATTCAGCAGGAATTTTTGTACTGATAATAATGTGTATTTGTATAAGCAACTGAATGACGAGACGAGCAGATCGCTTGCCTGTGTATGCGCCACACTTACCCAACAGTATAGCAACAACACTCAGAGCTTTCGACTTTATAACATTCTAATAAAGTTGAATATAGCATGCAGAGGTTTTTTAGCGTACGTCGGCGTCTGGAAAACGTCAAAATGTAATCGCGCAATTGCCTGCTAATTTCGATTTTATTAAAATTGCATAAGGCCGAAATTTTTATCAGTAGCACGCGCGCAAAGGTTTCTACTAGGTCTGAGTAGAGTGCTGACCTTTGATGTTGGAATTGTGTTACAGCAGTTGAACTACCTATATCTGGGTTACACTGAGCAAGTATGACCAGTTACTGTGGTACAGCTACTCAAAATGTATAATCAAATTTTTATACGATCACGGCAAAGTGACCACACTTCACTTGATGGTAAGCGCAGTGCAGTTTGTGCAGTCAAAAAAACGGTGACTACATAGACTGGATTTATCGTTGGTCACCATAATCTTGCAGTTCTATTTATGCTTCTTCATACTCTGAAGAGAGAAGAAACAAATCGAGGGGCTTGCGACAAGACTGGCGGATGACCGTTGCATATACAGGGATGTACTCCCATACACGCACAAGTCATATCGCAAACCTTTTGAGAGAAACTAATATAGATACCTGATAGATAGAGACTAGTTGATCCTGACCGCGAAACACACAAGGAGTGTGGGTCACGAGCTTTACATACTATGTACTGAATTATCTCATATATATGTTACGCTCTATGTTACTATTCGATTTTCGTACGAACACCGACATTTCGCCGAGCTTACTTCCATCCCAGGTGTGATAGGGGGCGAGCCTATCGCCATATCAGGCACAATCTCAGACTCCGGGCTGATATGAAAAAATCCAATATCAGTATGCCCGACCCGGGGATCGAACCCGAGACCTCAGGACAGTAGTCGTACCGAAATACAACCACGCCACCGAGGCAGTCATGCTAGAATCTCTATGCTAAAATCAATTTATGTCACTCTGTAAACCATCTCCGGTACTCCATCTCTATACAAACATCATCAATCTGTTGCTACGTGAAAGAAGGCAAATAAAAACACTTTCGAATTTATAATGGCGGTAATCATTATATAAACTTCCAAAATTTTCTGTATTCTAAGTTATGATTATTAAATCTACTAATCTACATAGTTCACACACCTAAAGAAATGTGTTCAAATATTTCTAATCTTGATTCTAAAACTGTAGTCCAAATGCTTTATTTTAAGTAATTCAAGTCTTTACATTCCTCACAAATTTGAAAGAAACTTGTTATTCACTGAATTAATGTCGGTATTTAAATACAAATTCTGGTTCTGTTAGTAGGTGTAGGTAATATGAAACCGAAAGCATATTTTTCTCTACTCTGAAATATGTTTATGTTATACTATGTATGTCTGAAATATGTGTATATTTAAGAATTCTTAAATTCTTCCTACATGCCCTTATCCCACCTTAATGTGGGGTCGGCGCTACACCATTTTTAAGCATGTTGTGGAAAGGCTTTGGCTTAGTTTTTACTGAGACGTCAACCCCCTCTGAGGGACCCAGTTCTGTACAAATTAAGTTAGAACATTTGCTTTGCCCGACCTGGGAATCGAACCCAGGACCTCTTGGTCCACAGCCCATACATGCTGCCACTAGTTCAAATATGTGACCATGAAGTAATAATTAAAATTAAATAAAACATACCTCAAACTTTATCTCGACTTCGAAATAAGTGCAATTTGATGGTTTAGATAATAAATATAACCAGTTTTACTTAGGAATAACTAAAACAACAGAGTAAGTAGCTCATAGGTGATAAGATATTTAGGTTTAATACTAGAAGCGAGTGACTCTCAAAACGGATCTCCAGTGTCCTTGTACCTCTTTTACGTTAAGTAGCTTTTCCGGATGTAGCTACATAACAGCATGGCTATAGTCGTTGGGGCAAGGCGAAAGCACTATAGTAGCTTTAGAATTCTGAAACAAGACTAGTCAGTACAAAAACAACTATTTATGAATAGATTTGAATGGTATTTGCTACACAGGTGGATCTTGTATAGATTGATGACCTCGGGGATACCACCACAGTAGTATTATTATAATCTTACATAGTTTTTTTGTACGGGAATCGGTACCAGTTAGTTTATAATCCAGCAACTACCTGCGACCTTTATTAGGCCGTCTGTCCACCTAGCAAATGGACGTCCAACCCTGCGCTTGCCGGTACGTGGTGGTCGCAGGAAGTCGCTGGATGCAGGCCGCTTCTAACAGGTTGATCTGGAAATATTTGGTAGAGGCCTATGTCCAGCAGTAGATGTCTTGTGCAATAATGAATAATACTGCTATAAGAAGTAGTGGTAACTCCCCTGGTTGCTTTCTAGAATTTAATAAATGAGAAGGTTCGGTTCCCGCATCGAGACAATTGTTTGTATAACCTACAGATACTTGTTTCGGGTCTAGGTGTTGTGAGAAATTTCTCGTAATTCCTGATAACCCCAACACAAGACTCGTATCTTAGTGTCGGGTCATAATGATGTGTGTGACTGTTGGGTCATTATTTTATTTAATATCATAATTAGTGAAACTTCAAATCATCATCGTCATATGCTTAATTTCTCATCAAATAGGTAGAAAACATTTTATTCAAATGGCGAAATATGTCAGTTTTCTATGCCGACCATAGCCGTCATAGGACATCAAAATACAAATTAAACGTGTAAATATATGGCGTAAATGCTAGACGCAGTTTATATGCACCGTACTAACTTACATTGGCGACTATGCTATTGCAGACAGTTGCACATCGGGTGAATTTATTATTAGCGTTTAAATATCGCTTCACGTTGATCGATAGACCGGCAATAAAATGTAAGTTTTATATGAACAGGATGCATATTGTAATTTCAAAGTGAGTGCTCTTCTAACAAAGTTTATGTTAAGGTCGCTAGCAATAGTCTAGATTTTAATACAAACTATTACGAATTCCTTGACTTTTGACTAAATAATATGTTAGACTCATAAATCATGCATGATTCTCAAAACAAATATTGACATTTGTATTGTATTTGTTTGCTTTGAATTAGTAATTTCATTTGCAATAAATAGTATGTTTCCTTAGAGAATTAAAATTGAATATATTTTTAGATAAGCCTTTAAAACACTATTTATATTGAAATAAGTAAATATAACATAAAACATAAGCTCACGCCTGTATCCCCGAAGGGGTAGGCAGAGGCGCACTATCGAACTAGAACACCCACATTTCGCCGAGCTTAGTTCCATCCCAGATGTGATAGGGGGCGAGCCTATCGCCATATCGGGCACAAATTCCAGACTCCGGGCTGATATGGAAAAATTCCAATATCACTTTGCCCGACCCGGGGATCGAACCCGAGACCTCAGAACCGTAGTCGTACCGAAATACCACCACGCCACGGAGGCAGTCATAAGTAAATATATAATAGTAAGTTAAGTAGAAAATTTAAATTCTACTCAAGGTTATTCATTAAAAGCCAAAAGCCATAAAAAGGATTGTTATTTCTGTAAGAATAGGGTTGCTAATCATTGTATTTTTCTAAGATATTTTATAATTTTTGCGGTATTCTGTATCATTTTAAATAACATTTAGGTCCTTTTAAAACTTCCGGACGTTCTAGTTTAATGATTTATTCTAGTTTTAAAACTGATTCGCTACCTACATCCAAACTTAGTTTCATAAAGTGGAATCATACCTCTATATCAATTTTTTGACAGATAGCTTTCATTAGAAATAATTATTGCTAATAACAGTTAAACCATTCCACCTATTTATTATCTTTAAATCCTGTTTTTTCGGGTTGAGAACCCAACACTTTGTTATTTATAATATCACATTATCCAACATGCCTACAGTATGCAAGAGTAAAGTAAGATTTTTGCGCCTTCATACACACGAAGAAAAAAAAACTGTGAACCTTCCTAAGTCTCAAATGTGGTTGAAACGTTAAATAAAATCATTAGCCAGAATCGCTTCCAAGAAGTAGTTTCAAAAAATTATGATGTGTATAAAGTGAGTTTTAGTGTGAAGATTATGTTTATGCTTCAAAAACAAGTTTCATTCATAGAGCGCAATAAAAAATACGGCGGGAAAGTTTGTTTCAGAATTAACTATGCAGGAAATAATTTCACTATCGGATGAGATAACTCACAAATGTGTGAAATTTAACCAATATTAGAATTTGGATGATCTTTAGCCTTCGTGACGCAGCAAGCGAGCAGCCGGCTGTGTAGCGAGTGGCCGCGGGTTTGATCCCCGCACCGAGACAAATGTTTGTTTGGCTCACAGATTCACAGGTTGTTTCAGGTCTGTATTGTGAGACCGAAGTCTCTCGTAGTTCCTGATACCCACGACACAAGACTCTGTGGGGTCAAAACTATGTGTGTGACTGTTGGATGTTATTTATTTATTTATCTTTATGATACGTAAATTTATATACGTCTAAAGCATGGTCCTTTAAAAACACATGAGTACATAACGAAACCTCTAAAAAAACTTTTGGGGAAAAACTTGTTATTGTTTATCAGTTTGTAGTATCAAAGGTCAACAAACTTCAAGTTTCGTATCAACTAAAAATAGTTCATTACGTAACACACTGGCACCAACAAATACAACCTTGAAAGGCATAAGGCACATGCGTTACACAATTGTTGGGACTTGGACGTCAAGCTAATGAATAGGCAAAAGATAGTCACGGCACCCTGCGAGAATACATATGGCAATGACATTATTCATCCAATGAACTTGACATAAAAATATTGATATGGCTATTTCAAACAAAGATTTCTATGTATACTACTAGACAAGCTGTTTAGAAGTAAAATTCCGTCACATTACAGCGTGTGTTTGACGGCTAAGGAAAAGAGCAGAGCTCTTTAGTGAGTTGCGGTCAATTGACGGAAACTTAGTGCGCAAATTCTATGTACCGAACAGCCTGTCTAGTAGTATACATAGAAGTCTTTGATTTCAAATGATTTATATGCAATGGCATAACAAGTGCATTTTGCAAACTAATCATGCACTTTAATGGAAAAATAATGTCCATATTATGACTCTACATTTTGCTGAAGTATTTCTTGGCCGTTTGTTCCACACAGGTATAGTAGTTCGTAGTATTAGTTTTATTTGACACTTTAAAATACCATCTAAGTAAAAAACATTATGCTGTAGTTTGCTTTAAATTTTAGTACCGACTTTTATGTATAACAACATTGTTTTACATACCTAAGACGACCTAGAATTGAGTTATAAAAATAATTTGTTTCAACGCGATACAATACAAAACAAGACGTCTTGTTCAACATTTATCTCTGAAACTAGTACCTATGTAAAATAAAACAGTAAGGCATGGGGCTGGACGCGATAAGCTACGTAAGGACTTTATATACACAATTTAAATGTACTGTGTTAACTTATTTGGCACGCAGGTCTACAAAGGCGTGTTCTTTGAAACACGACGGTCGTTGACGCGACGTGTCGGTCGAAATGACCATTATGGAAATTAATTTCCGTCTAAACCGATGTGACGCTTATAAACGCGCGTAAATCGGCCCGACGCTATTCCATAGTACATAAAAATGGAATTGATGTCGCTTAAATGCCCTATAACGCGTATATAATGGGCCATCGATGTTGATCGATAGTGTCAAATATGTCCGTGCAGGCAATCGAAAATAACGTATGGATAAAACAACGAAGGAAAAACTGTAAATCACCAATCGATTCGTGTTTTTGTTCGATTAGTTGCGCCGTAAATCATTTCCTCAACTCTTTACTTTTAATGACTCCGAAAACGTTTCGTCTGTCGCTAAGGCGCAGATGTCGGGCCAGCTGTTTCTATGACAGTCACGTTCACGAATCCGACAATGTGTTTGTACTACGCCACGGGCTTGGCTCGTTAAATTTTTATTGCCACAAGGTCGCCACTTTATGGTCAATTCTCAACAGTTATTGTTCGCGGACAAACTTTTTTTGAGCTCCAATCGGTTTATAACGGTGGTTAAGATTTACAGTGATTAGCTTAATTGTTATTGCGCTATATAGTTTTTATTAAGTAGGAACTTGTAGTATTCAATTGGACTTATTGAGACATAATGTTGCGAACGTATTTTCCTGCAAAATTGTTGCGATACATCGGCAATTAATGATTGATCGTGTGTTCCAAAGCGCGTGATGCACGGCGCGGCGTAGTCATAAGCATAATATATTCATTCATTGTTTTACGTACTGGCATTTTTCCGTGTCTTGTCTATGGACGTTCATTGAAGGAAAAAAATACTTATTTGACCTCCGTAATATATGACGCGTATTGTAGGTTAAGCTTTATATCTGTAGTTGGAACAAGCTGATTTTTCTCAGTTTTCATGATAAATGAATTTATCAGTTTTTGGGGTTGTTTATAATATGTAACATTTATTGCACGGATTGCAAACAGGCTGATAAAAGAAAATGTTTCTATTTGATAGAAAAATTACATTCCAAAGACCGCAGTAGGTATCCAATGCATAGTCAGTAATGCAATAATATGTATAATGTACCAGTAGGTACTGTAACCTAGGAAGATAAGTCTGTAGTCAGTAGACTGCAGACTTACCTTCGATATAATTTAAAAGTATCAACAGAGTCAACTCTATTCAGTCGCGAGCTTATACAAATGTTTCGCTTGCAATTTCGGCGATATCGACTTTCGTGCAAGTCTTAAAGTAATAAAGCAATTTGCGGGCGTGCCAGCAAAACAATAGCCAGTGTTCTAAGCATGTTTTAAAAGCTTTCAACGCCGTGATTTAAAACCCTTTGACTTATGCCTTATTTGTAAACATTTATAAAGCACAAAGGATTGCTGTTTTGAAATAAAAAAGGAATTTGCGCAACCCCATTGCCGTGAACCTTTTGTTTCTTTGCTTTACAAAAGTTGGCGAAAGTTGCACAGTTATTTGTCTATTCAAGTCTTTGATATACGGAACCTTATAAATGTTGGGAAGAGGAGGATGCGAGTTTGTTGTCACTGGATTTGTATATTTTATTTAAAGTAAGACAACAATTTGAATGTTTAATGATAGGTCTAAGATCGGTTTAATTACAATTTATATTTCAAGTGTTATTTCCATGAATTAAATGATCAAATCTATACATATGTAAAACTTTCTCCTATTGAGACATGTTTTTTTCACTTCAATGGTATTATTATTACATTTTATGTGTATAAGTAAGTACATTGTAAGTATTTTACTGCTCGTCCGTACTCGTTTTGTTCAATTATTAGGCTTACGTGTAAGTAAGTGTCTATTCAGACCGCACTGCATCAAATTGCTTCCTCCTATCCTCGCATGCAAAAACCGCGTGTGATTCTAAAGTGACAGTTAGGCATGAACTCAGATGTTAGTGTAGACATGCCCTATTTATTTTAAGTTTTCTATAGACAAAGAATGATAATTTAACGTGTACTTCGTGTACATAATTAAAAATCCGAATTTAAATAACAATGAAGATAGTAGAAAGTAGGTTGACAGTCAACGATTTATGTTCAAACTACTGGAATGAACAAATTACCTGTAACTTAAAGAAGAAAAAACCCTTTTTTAATTCTCCGATACACTGACCTACTGTAAACGTTTTGTTCGGTGAAAGTTCGCATTCTTTGCAAATTCTTTGAACCCTTTGCGTCATTTTTTGCAACATTGTCTTGTTTTTTCTTGTTTACAAAGTCTTATAGAAATTTGCAAAGAAAATAAATAATGGTTGTCCAACAAAAACTGCAACTTTTATGGTTGGTTGGGGGCAAGTAAAAAATGTTCAAGTATACTACCGTCTACGTAAATAGACATTACATTTACTAGTATCAAAGAGATTTAATATTACTAACTGTAGAGGGGCAATCAATTAAGTTCCATATAAAAAAATGATCTCAAACGTCAGTAACGTTATCTTCCACTTGTCATAATGTGAGCGCGCTTATTATACATAATTTACACCCTCGAATGTTCTGTGAATGTTTAAGAATCACATAAGACAATTTTATTGTCTAACCATTATTACGCTGGCACCACTTTGTGTGCGTATGTTTCAAATAGAACTGGGTGACTTATTACCACGGGGTCACAACTTTTGGATCACAAGTTTCACGTTGTTATCCTGTCTATTCACTAGTATGAAATCATTAATAAGTAGGAGTACTTATTAATGTTTTAATAACAGTAAATATTTAATTTTCAAACCTAATAATAATATGGCCTTATTAGGCCTTATATTATGGTAGCAGATCGATTGGCGCTCCCGGCGATGCTTGTTGACGTCACGATTCTGTATGACGAGAACCTCGTCAATGCCGAAAAAGATAAAATGTTGAACATGAGGTTACTCGCATGTGGGATGAGGATTTAACAATAATTGTTCCGATAGATTTGATACCAATCAGCCTCAACCAACACCTTAAGAAGCTTGGTTGGTGCTTGGGTCAAAAGCTAAATGCAGAAAGCAGTGTTACTGGACAAGGCATGAATTGTGAGGAGGTTCATCACTAATCGCCGGTGGCTTTGGTCGTGAACCCCACCATCGGAGGGGAATAATTTTATGTTTTATGTATTTTTGTTTTTATATCTATATATTTATAAATGTAAAAAAACATTTAAGAATCTTTATGAACATATGGCCTTCATTTAAAGGACTCTTTTACGATGCTGTAAATCAGTTGATACACATTATATGCACAAAAAGAAATATGTAACCGTTACTTATTATACAAAGCCAAATTAATATTCGCAACACAACAATGAACGGTCAATTTTCATTGTAGCAAAACCACACAAACATGTTCGATTGAGGAAATATTATAATCTCAGAATATTTTTAAACCCGATTTATATGAACAGGGTTCATCGTACGATATAATGCTATATTTTTTTAAATATAGCAGAAAACTGACAATATAGACCGCGTTGTACAATTCTTATTTGAAAATATATGGCACCCAAAGAGTTAATATAATCTCCCTTCAATTACAACTGTCGATAACAGTTTGTGACACTCCAAAAAGTTAATGTGTGTAACCGAACCCTGTTTCATTATAGATATAATATCAACTATAATAAATACACACTCAATCGTACATGTCGGGCTAAATAAATATACTTAAAACTAAAAGAAAATAAATTTGAAACGATAAATACCATTGAACTCACCGCAGACCACGCGGTCGAAGGGGCTCATCCAATCTGGAAATGGAAAATCTATTATCAATCGTATTGAAAGTTCCTTGTTTCGGCTGAATCGCATGCACAACAAATAAAGCAGTGGAAAGTTCAGCCTGACTTAGAATTTCCTTTCAAATTATATTGAAACAAGCGACAAACTCATATTGAATTGGGAATAAGAAGATATATAGATTATATTATTTAAAATAAAATATTTTGAAGTGTATAACAATTATGATATTGTCGCTTGATGCCATAATAAAACAGTTTAAAAAATATAAAATTCTCGATCACAAAACTAATTTCATTACTATGAAACATATCCCAGGCAGTTCCATATTTTTTTAAATAAATCAAATATAATTCCTAAAATAAAGTTTCTTTTATTCTACTTATTCTTATCGTATCCCAAAGTAAGGTAAGGTAAGCATGTCGTAGGTAGCTGTTGACTTAGCCGCTTTACCCGACCTGGGAATCGAACCCAGTACCTCCCGGTCCACAGCCCATATGTGCTGTCACTAGACCAAGGAAGTGATGACTGCCAATTTTTTTATAGTAAAGAGAAAAAAATTAATAGATAAATAAAATATGTACCTATAGTATAAACAACAAAAGCACTATTTACTAACATTTATACCTCTATAAAACCAATGACAATTACTATTTGAACGTCACTAGTCAGGACTCACCAGCAATGGCTGTAATTACAACCACTTACTAGTTGTCGAACAACAAAAGACAAACAATTTAAAATCGAATAAAGAACAAGTAAGTTAAAGATTTTCTCACAACCATGTGAATAGACCAACAATTATGATAACAATTGCCAATTAATTACTTTTTATCGCTCGTCTATGGCCAATTTTACGAGTTCAACGATTTTAATTGCTTTTAATCAATTAAATACTGTTTATTAGTGCCGTAAAGCACGATTAACCGCGAAGTTGGTTGTAGAACGACTAGCTACTGACTTCACTTCTATCTTGTACTGATGTTTTGTGTTATTATTTTTTTGTGATGTTTTGATTTATAGCCATAATAGAAAATTATGTATAGATACAAATACAGCCAGAGATATTTTTTCTCTTATAGAGGTAGTATAAAGTTAGGTGTGCATTTTTGAATATTAAAAATTTCGTTTGATTTAATAATCATAGACTTGCATGCAAATAAATCCAAGGCCTAATGTAGGGTTTCAATATAAATATTTGTTTTATTTTTAAACACGAATTAAATTACAATAAATTATTAAATATGGTCATTAGTCTCATGTAAATTGAAATAAAATAAAAAAAATAAAAAAATGTATAAAGTGTACCTCTATATACGACCATCATTTCAGAAATGGGTACAAATATCTACCCCCTTTTACATAGTAATGCTTAGATTTGTTAATTTTGACTTTATTAATAAGACAATGCACAATATGGTACGATATAGATATTAAGATCATTTATATGTACCTAATCTGTACTTATGTTCGGTTTTGGGTATCGTTTTTAGCGCTCCAAACCTTTGTCAAATTTCACTCTGTTATCAGTAAAGTGAAATTTGACTTTGGCATTGACGGCGGTGTCAAATATAACATGATCGTAAGACCTAACCAGACAGCGAAGAATAGGTGTCAATGGATGTTTGTTACTTTTTTCGTTTTATAGCAGAGACTGGCAAACGAGCATATGGGTCACCTGATGGTAAGTGATCTCTACCGCCCATAGACACACAACATACAAATGTATCATGGGTGCGTTGCTAACCAAAAAGGGGAATAGGTATTGGGAAAGGGAGGGGGGAATTAGGCTACCGGAAATCTCAATCATCTTCTCGGTCTACAGCATGGCTCTACCACTCAAACAAATATTTCATTGTAACGTCATTGTGGATAGTAAAAATATTTGTTTCCATACATGGTCGCCGCGTCTATTGACATCTTTGGCCGTGAGGTACACACAGGTTTTGGACAAATAAAACCCACAGATTTATATTTTAAAACGAAACAAACTAACATACGGCCTGGGGGCGTCTTTTTTTCTTTATCTGCCTCGAGCGTTTATTTATTGCGATGCATTTTGTTTTTGTGATAAATAAAAACACACCAAAAAGAATTTAATTTATAATAGATAAGGATTTACGTCCTAATGGTAAGAGACATATTGTAATGAAGCACAGTAATGCCTATAACGTACCCGTACCGGATCGAACCGAATACCTCACGGTATTAAGCCATGCCGCTAGCCAATTGATAAAATTCAGTAGACTCAAGAATTGAAAAGTAAAGTAAAAACTAGACACGATGTGAAAAACATAAAAAAATTAGTCTCGCTTTTGGAATAGAGCCAGTAATGATTATTATTTTCGTTATGAGCATCATTTTTTTAACTCCCATTTAATTTGATTTACTGTTAATAAGGCGTTACTTTTATTTTCGTACTGTTTTATTCGAATATTGTAGTAGAATAAAGCAGCCGACACACGATGTATGTTACAATTTTATCAATAACTCATTACACCCAATTAAAAATTCAGCTACTCGATATTTAGCAACATTTACGATTATCGAGGTTATTCATCGGAAACATTCATTGTCTCGCTTGCAATCGTTAATTGCTTGAAATAACTCGATTAAAACGTTACGATACATGGTGATAAATCGATACTTATATATTCAGTACCTACATACATTGAGATAACGCTCTGTCTCCCCACAAAAATTAAATGTCTGACGAAACTTTCGAAAGCCGGCTTAACCCTAAAACGGTGCAGAGTACTTGAACCCTAATATTTCAACGAGGTTAGATAACGCACAAGTTTTATGTATTTTATTTTCTACATCCACAACTAAATACAAACGATAAGTAAAAGTTAAAGGAGCCGCGTAAATTATGTCTGAATTCCATTTGTAAGGTCACAATAAATCGACAAATGTATAACCTGAAAATATTTTTATACTTTTCTGACATAAAAAGTACTTCGGTGATGTAATTTGAACAATATTTCATTAACTGTTTAATTAATAGTCGGCTACAAATAGCAATCAATAGCGTTAAGGGCTTCCGATATCATGTGGGTTCCGTTTGCACACGCCGCCCTGCCATTGGCTGCGGGAGACGGCCATTTTTGATCCGCGCATGCGCTCCGAGCGCCGCTCACATGTGACTGGCGTTCATCTTTCCGCGGCTCCCGATGCACAGACAAGTTTAGTAGGGCACTTTGTATCCGTACATAATATGAAACATCTTTTGATAATTCAGTGGTAACACTTTGTATTATCCCTATCTCGCAAAATTAAATAATGTAAAGATTATTATAATGTTCTTGTTTATAATTAATGCTAAAAAATTTATGCTCCGGCAGTGCTGGTAGTAAATGTAGTCCGTGATCATTGACCGGAAAAAACTATCACACGCAAAGTTCATTCAATCTAACGTTCGTAGAGTAATACGATGTTATACTCAAATTGTTGTAGAATGTTTCACTCGACGAATAACTGTCGGCGTACTGACAACACCGCCATTTTAATTTGGTGCGCGCGCGCCGACCACCTGCTCATGGCGCGCGTTATTTTGGTCTGCCGCAAGACGTATTCGCGCCTCCATCAACCCGGACATTTTTATAAGCCAACATTGCCGACAAATCACGGGAATAGTCCATTTCTAAACAAAAACAACACGATTATAGGCTATTTCATATAATTTCAGTGATGTATGGCGCGTTTGTGACTCGGAGCTCGCTTTGATAACGAGTTTTTTTGCATGTCAACCGCTCTCGCGTAGACATGTGCCAACAAGGTCGGCACGGACGCGACGATTTTGATTCACGTTTATCTTTATAGCTGTAGATATTTTTACGGACACGTCATTTTTACATGTTTTGTAGGCTCGTGAAATTACTGGTACGTACGTATCAGATGTTGTACTGAACGGGCGTTTCGTTGTGTTTTTATTTATCTTTTTTATCTTCTCTACATTTTTACGTTAGATTCGAAGCAGACTAAATTAGTGTGTTGATAGTTATAAAGCTTTCCTGCGAAATATCTTTTTGATCATCTCAAAATACATAACCACGATAAGTTTTACTGAAATCAGATTATACAACGGCGCGATTGAACAACAAACAAATGTAATGCCTATGCGTCGTTTTCATAACAGTATTAAATTATAGCCTCTGTGAAATATATACTCGCACTCTTTTACACACTACGAAAAATAAATAAGATCAACTCTAGTATCTTAAATTATTTATGTTAATATCTCTAAATGATTTTAGTATGCTGGAATTAAATGATCAAAAACTGTCCATGTTATGAGGTTGCACATAAAATGAACGATTTTCTGTCACCATATCGATTTATCACCAAACTAAGCTTTCGTGTTTAAATAAAAATATTAGATTTTTATTAATCTTACAACAATTATGAATACATTACTGCGATGTTGGCACATATCGATACGTTTGAAACGATTTAAGTTTTGTTTATCGCAGATAATGAAGATATTAATTAAAATTTTGAATATTAACGACCAATATAAGACATTTTCCATACTTAATTATGCACATTGACTCGCCGTTTCGTATTTTTCAATGTGACATTTGTTTAAAAAACATTATTGTTTGATATCGTATGGCCGAGTCAGCCATTTGTCATGTCGTCTATTTAATTAGAGATCCACATTTTGTTTTTAAACCTCTTCAGAAGCTTTTTACGTAATTTATTTGAACATTTATATTATATTAGATACGTGCGTCAGTGTGATTTATTTAAAATATCCTACAATATTTCGAAAAAAAAAAAATACCAGTTAAATGTTACCATCGTTGATTATATGTTATCATACTAGTCCTAATAATATTATATATGTGTTAATAATATTATATTACAATCTATAGCTACTAAGCTATATTTAAACTTAAAAAAAATATAGTCGCCTTTAGTTGTGACTGTTATGAATATATTAAAATAACTGGTAAAAAATTAATTTTAAATACATTAGTTATGGACTCTGTAAAACTAGAGCTATTGCAAATGTAACTTTATTCTAAGACCACATAGAGTAATATTTGTCCAGAACCCTATTATATTGACTACTTTAGTTTCCCTTTTTTAATAATACAATTTATATTAATTTTTATTCATCTGTATGTTGTTAGTGAGTAGCATATTTCTCTCATAATAACGTTTTCGAGAATAAAAACAGCAAAGCATTTTTTTTTCATTTAAACGATAAATCTTACTGACTGAGTTTCGTTTTTTATTAATTTATTAATTTGAATACATTTGCTAAATGCGTATGCGTAATTCCTTTTTGCCTATATAAGTATAGCTATAATGTTTATGTTGTACGTTTTATATTCTAATTATATCAATAATTATGTGTTCAAGTTTTAATTTGGCATCTTTAAAATTATATAAATTATAAATAAAAATAAAATTAGACAATTAGAATTGTTTATCACCCAATTATTTTAAGGTATTAACAACACTAGTTCTCGTAACCAAGAAGTATTAAATATCTACTGAAATTAATAAATGATTGTGGAAAAATTGTATTAGATGTGTTTAGACTGTAGCACACTATATATATTATATAGTATGTATGTGGTGCTCTATAGTCTCTGACTACCCTAATGTGAGATAGGTATGCATACATATGTATGTAACAACAATAAAAGTTTTACCTTTTCCATAAAATAAAAAAAGGGAAATAAGGGAAATATTTTATACTTAGGTATCTCGTGTACCTACCATGTGTGTATATTTGAAGGGTAATAGGCTTGTCGCTGGTTGTAAAGTGAGAGACAGTGGGTTCGATTCCCGTACAGAAACATTTATTATTGTACAATCTATATAAATGAATTATTTCACGTGTCATCTAGACGTTTCCGGAAGTAATTTAGATTCTAATACCTACGACACAAGACTCATACTTGTGGAGTATATGTCACAGTTAGGTGTTATTTATTTCTTAATTTACCTAACATAAATAACAGTTATAAGCAATTAATAGATAAGGCATGTATTCAATTAAACATACAAGCAATAAAATTATACGATGCTCTACATTTGGATTATCACACCTTGATATACGGAATTGATTGCTAGATAATAAAACTGAGTATAAAAAATAATTGTACCATTGTATGCAAAGTGTACAGGCCATTTAGTACATGATCGTACGCCTTTTGGAGTACTAAGTGGGCCTCACATAAAGAGTCCACGTATAGTCGAGTGTCGAGGATAATGTGTTAGATGTTGAATAAATTCCTGCTATTCTACTAAGTCTCATCAATGACTGCCTCGGTAGCGTGGTTGTATTTCGGTACGACTACCATTCCTGAGGTGTCGGGTTCGATCCGCGGATCGGGATGATATTGGATTTTTCCATATCAGCCCGGAGTCTGGAATTTGTGCCCGATATGGCGATAGGCTCGCCCCCTATAACATCTGGGACGGAACTAAGCTCGGCGAAATGTGGGTATACTAGTTCAGTAGTACGCCTCTGCCTACCCCTTCGGGGATACAGGCGTGAGCTAATGTTATGTTTTATGTTATGTGTGTAATCAATGAAACTGTGATGATTAATAGAACAATAGTTCTAGACTATTTGCAAATGAATTTCGTAATTGGTGGTATTGTGTGGTATGATTTTCATCCTGAGGTCTCGGATTCGATTTCCCGGTTGGGTAAAGTTATATCGGATTTTCCTACTCAGTATCTGGCCATAGTCTAAAGTGCCTATTATGTTAGGGTAGCTCTACCACTTTTGGGTAGGAAATAAGCTTGGCGAGTCGTGGGAGTTATGGTTCATTACTTTGCCTCTACCTACTCCTTCAGGGATACAGACGTGAACCTATGTATGTATAAATTTCATGCCCTTATCCCATCTTAATGTGAGGTCGGCGTAACACACTTTTTTAACCATGTTGCAGAAAGGATTTTGCTAAGTTTTTCGACCGGCTGCCTGCTTGACGTTAAACCCCTCTGGGCGATCCAGTCCCGGGCAAATTAATTTAGAAATTTCGCTTTGCCTTACCTGGGAATTGAATCCACGGCCTCCTGGTCTACAGCCCATACATGCTGCCACTAGGCCAAGGCGGGGACCGCGAGGTAATAACATATACATACATAGACTCACGTATTTTTCCTATAGGTGTAGGCGGAGACAACGGATTTCCACTTGCTACAATCCTTATACATACATATATCTCTTTCGCCTCATTGAGTCTCATTACATTCTTCATGTATGCACGTCGGTATGTATGTAGTCGGTAGGTATGTATGTATGAATATCATGATAATGTATTTTTTTTTTTTTACAACAGTCACTCGCATAGTCCTGACCCCACACTAAGATACTAGTCTTGTGTCGTGGGTATCAAGAACTACGAGAGACTTTCGGTCTCACAACGCCCAGACCCGAAACAAATATCTGTGGGCCACACAAACATTTGTCTCGGTGCGGGAATCGAACCCGCGACCTCACGTTTCACGACCACAGCCGGCTACTCGCCCGCTGCGCCACGGAAGCTGTCAATTGTAATTATTGTGAATGTGGATACAACTCATTTCATAATGTTTCTTTTACCTATGTACTTTCTATATTGTACACACACACCCAGTCGTTTCATATACAACACCATAATTCGACCTGTATTATTGTATGGATGTGAGTTGTGGCAGATAAACCATAAAAAGCTTTAGATGGCATGGCTACGTTTTAAGGTAACTCCAGGAGGTCACAAGCCCCTGGGCTAGATCGTACCAGAGATGCGAACCAATGAACGATTAAAAAAGGCCTCGAATTGAAGGAAAATATGAGAACCAATGGCCTCACTGTGGACGATGTTCGAGACCAGGTGGAGTCGAATAGTTAAAGGTGGACCCTGGCATTCGACCAGGATAACCAGGAAGAACGGAAACAGAATAGTAAATACCCTGGATATGCGTGGAATAAAATCAAATCACTAGCTGGTAGAGAATTTTCAATAGTTGCCTTTAAAAGAGTTAAACGACATTTTAGTACAGCCGTTTGTATTAAAAACTTACATTATCGAATACCTTTGTATACAGTATAGATTATTTTAATACCTATTGCATTGTATATATCTAGTATTACGTATATAAGGTTATTTACGTGGAGTCGTTAAGATAATTATCATTTATTTAATTCCCATTGACAATAAAAATATGTTATTTTAACATTTTTCCATGCGTTATGTTATGTTGGCGTAGTTACATAGGGTATCTAAGATCAATAGATACCTATATAATAAATATTTTAAAATATTTCAGTAAAACTAAAATATGAAAATTATAAAAATATTAATGGACTAATAGATCAATGGATCCCTCATAGGGGGTTGACGTCAGACAGGCAGCCGGTCGTAAAAACTAAGCCAAATCCTATCTGAAACATGCTTGAAAAAGTGTGTTGCACCGACCCCACATTAAGGTGGGATAAGGGCAGGTAGAAAGAAAAAATAAAAATATATGAATGATTATTATACCTTCTATAAACTCAAGTAGTATAATCAATTATTATAAAATTATAATAATAAATCCCTTTTTTCCCACTTACAATTTACATAAGAAAGTAATAATTTTCATCGTAGTAAGTAATCATTTTAAATTTTTATTTATCTCATGTTTTCTTGGGTACTTAACTACCTACATAATTATTATTATGTATTCGTATATGAAAGAATTAAAGTAATTAATTGTTCTAATCAGCATCTTGCCTATTATTTTTATGGCTTCTAAAGTTAATAGGCGCACTGTTGCAGTTTCATTCAGTTTTTTATTTAATTGTTTGTTTTGGTTATTATTTTAATAATTACCAAGTTTACTATAGCTATGATGAAGTATAATAAACTATATTTCGATTTTTTTCATTAATTGAGTGCTCATTTAAATTTCATGGTGTTTTTATGTTTAATAAAAAATATTAAGATATTTATGTAAATAATTTTGTTTAATTATAACTGTGTTAAATAAAGATTATTTTAAGTTGATTATCATCCGACGGCTATCGCGGATAGGCAAAATATAGAAAAAACATTATTATTTTTCAAATTTACTGGTTAAGTATTTTAAATACTTTAATAGTGTATCTCTATGTATATTAACCTATATTATTTGTAGTTATCATAACTATTAATCATTAATGATTCAAAAATAAAACGGAAATGTCAACAACCGATTAAACATAATATAAAAAAATATTGCAAATGTACATTATGTACATTAATTATGATTAACAACTAATAAAAATAATAAAAGCTCTTTTTATTGCATTTTTATGGCTTAAGATTCATATTTTATTGTAACGAAAGCAATTCCAATTAATTCAGATTCAAATAAGCAATAAATGTATGAAAACTAAATCTTATTGGAATTATTATGTACATAATAAGATATTATAACAACGTATTGGTCTGTAGGTCAATTCAACATTTTAGTTTATAGGATACCATTATTTTTAATATGATTACCATCGTCAAAATAGCTGTTTAAACATGTTTCAACGTCAAACTATTATGCAAACTACAGATACATACCTCACTAAAGCAGACTTAAAACAAAAATACTCCTTTATTCGCCTCTTGAATATATTGTCAATTGCATCAATATGGGAGTTAATTACATAGAGATAATAACTAAAAGGCATCCAACACAAACTACACACTGATACAAACAAAACTTATTACAGAAATCACAACGCAACGGGGCATGCAGTCAAGGAGTAAAAAAATTACCAGTGATGGACATCCAGGGATACCGCGGGATGTCTGGCAGCGGCTGTGCCGAGGGCTGCGAGCACGCGGCGCCCATCGCGTCTACGGTAGCGGCTGATGCTGCCGACGCCGCCGACGCCGCTGCCTGGTGGTAGAACTGCGCGGCGGCCGCCATGCTCGCCGATGCCGCAGACACCGCAGCTCCACCATTATGCTGTCCCAGCGCGTAGTTCACCATCGGATCGCCTCCTACCGCCGTCGGATATCGGCAACTCTTGTCGTCCGCCGCCGACAGCGAACCTCCAGCCCCGAACGGCACTGATCCCCCGAACTGTTGGTGATGCGACACGTATGGATACATCCTGGCCGGCGCGCCAGGCGACGCCGACGACGATGATGAGGAGCGCTGCGGGCTGCCAGCGCCCGGCGAGCCAGCCCCCAGCGCCGCCGCGCCCAGTCCGCCTGATAGCGAACTCGACAACGACGTCGACAGCGACGATGACAACGAAGAGGACAGCGACGCCTCTATGGGCGACGCTCCCGCACCCGCGAACAAATTCTGGTGGTGGAACTGCTGATGGTACTTGGGGAGCATGCTATCGATGATGAACTTGGAACTCATCGCTCGGCGGCGACGCGGCGCGCGACGATCGCCTCGCGGGAGATGCGTTTATCGCCGGCGATTCGGATCGATTCTCGCGCGTGCACCTCTACTATGGCCGCGGATCGTTTATGACCCGCGTATGAGGCTCTACGACTCCGAATTCCCGTCGTGGCGAGCGTTTACCGCTGCCGAGCGCGCCGTTCGAGACGGCGAAACGAGCCACGTGCGTGCGAGCGAGACGCAACGACGCACGGGGGCGACCCACTGGAACCCTCTCTGTCTCATTAATTCCTACCTGCCTCGCTAATATTAGAAAGAGATAAAAGCTATTCGCTAACGACTATTTCGACGGCCATTGTTCGTAATGGCGCCGAGCCCCGCGCTTCCCCGCGCCTCCTTCTTCTACGCCAATAGTGATCCGGTGCAGAACATTCACCGCCAATCACAAACCATTCCGGCACTTCTAGCTGTCAAATTGAATGGCATCGAACACTAAAGAGACATTATTTTTTAAAATGACATTTAATATTTAAAAATGTCATATAACAATTTTAATGAAAATAATGACAAATTGCATTTGTATTCATTAAGTAACTCATTTATTAAACAAAAAAAGTATACACCAATTATTCGATTATTATTGATTAAAACTCTACTTCTTACAATTAAGAATACAATAATATAAATTAGAAACTGGTACATAATAACTTTTAGAAAATCAGACTGCCTTCATACTTTTTATTATTTATTTGTTTATGTAAGTATGGAAAATTAAACGAATAAGTACCTAGTTACGTTAAATGGGACGGAACTAAGCTCGGCGAAATGTGGATATTCTAGTTCGCTAGTGCACCCCTGCCTACCCCTTCGCGGATACAGACTTATGTTATGTGTTACGTTAAATATTACAAACTATTTTTTTAGTACCCTGTTATGCACTTAAGAAAAAAATTTGTGCCGTTTTTTCCAATAGCCAGATAACTTTATCCTGAGCGATATTTTAAAAGGTTTTACAGATGTTTCATATCTGTCAGTGCATATAATTATCTGTCTTATGTCAGAATTATATCCCAGATAAATTTACCTAGCTGTTGAAAATTAGTTTTACGTCAAAATAATTCACCAAATAAAAGTTATCTGGCTATTGAAACTTTTGCCCTAAAATAATACAAGTTAGAAAATGTTATGCTAATTGTACTTATTTCAACAATTTTTATTTATAAGAATAATTTCCAATTACTTATATTTTAATCTATTTAACTAGCATTATTGAATTAAATACAAATTGGTATGACTTATATAAGTACATTTACATAAATACATTAATTGTAATTATAATAATTATGTATATATTTTAACTACCGTACACATCTTTGTAAAGTTGGTTAAAACATTATTTTACTGCAAAACAAGAATTGCGCGCAATTGCGTTACGCCGGCCACGTGGTGAACTGGTATCATCCGTCTCATTCACGCGGCTATATCCATCTCCGTTCCCCGTTTCATTCATGCCGACAAGTCGTAACCACAACTAGTAAATGTGCAACAACAATCTTTACGGCGATTACAATAAAACCGTTTATTGCCTGAGAAGTTTATTTATTTATTACTCTTTTGATTGTTAAGCGTGTTTAGTGCATGGGTTTTATAGGCTTAAGTTGCCTTTTCAGCTTTATCAGGTCGGCAGTACGGCGGTGTGGCAGTAGAACATTGCATAAGTATAGATTTTATGTTGTTATTGTGATGTTTTTGCCGTAAACGTATGGAATGTATGATATGGTCAGTTAAGGGCGTTTATTTAGCCGCACGATGTATTTTTTCATTGATTTTTAATGAAGTCAATGACGGTATATGATCGGAGTAAAAAACTTATCGGTCTGTTAAATACAGAATTTGCGATGATAAAATACACTTACAGACATGAACAATAGGTTTTACTGTCGGCAAATTAACTAATCGTGCATAGGTACTGGAAATAGAAAAATTAATCAATAATTTAATTAACAATTTTTCCCTTCCATTGGCTTTGCGTAAATTGAAATAAAATTGATAAAAAATATTAATTTGTACATTTTTAAATGTTGGATTATTCACACCTACCTAATATTACCTATTCAGTTTGAATACAGAATTAATAAAAACTACCGTACCTATTATACAAAAAAATATAGTTGTAAAAAACAAAGAAGTACCTATATAAAAAAAATACTATTAATTATATTTTAAATAACCACCTCGGTACGTTTCCTGAAAATAAATACTTACGGATATAGTTAGATCTATTAAACAGACGTATTAAATTTAATTTAATATTATATTTAAACAAATATATCACGTTTTTATTTACTTCTCTAATACTTTATTCAGGCCTCTACAATATCTATAGCTACATTTTATTTACTAATACTTTAAAAGGAATTTTCCCCCCCTTTGCAGAATAACTAATAACAATTCACAAAAAGAATACAATCACGATTGACACTATTAAAGATAAATGTTAACCCTTCAAAACATATCTTCATAAAATAAAATTCAATCAATAGGAATGTCACCGAAAATAAGACATTTGCACTCTCTGACATAAGCGCACCCCAGTGCTGCAGCGTCTAAAAACCATTTCATATTTTGTCACCACCCGCAGAGCTCTGACTTAGTTCGATAACACACAAAGCTTCGTGACACAGTATACAAGTGCTGTTTAAAAAGTATTTGATAAAAAATAAAATAATGAAATGTTGCCTCCTTGGTCTAGTGGCAGCATATATGGGCCTTGACTCGGGAAGTGTTGGGTTCGATTCCCAGGTCGGGTAGAGCGAATTATGTAATTGAATTTGCCCGGGACTGGGTCCCTCTTAGGGGGTTGAAGTCAGGCAGACAGCGGGTCGTAAAAAAGTGTGTTGCGCCGACCCCACATAGAGGTGGGATAAGGGCAGGTAGAAAGAAAGAAAAAGATAAAAAATAAAATGTTAGGATGACTTAGATAAATCTCGATTTCTTGTAAAATAAACTCGGTTTAGCTAAGCATACCTAAACTCTATTTAATGTCTTGCACGTTGTCGATTTTCTTAATTCTGGATATATATGTTCCTCCGAGTGTATTCAAATAAGATGTGAGTTAAATCGAGTTTAGAGATACCTACCAATTAATAGTATTTCCTCAATAGATTTGTGTTAAAACAGGCTATACGATAACTGAATAGAATTTGTACCCCTAGTATGACTTTATTTTGACAGTTCTCAATTCTCGAAATTGACGTTTGCGTTTGGTCCATACATTTGACTAGCAGCGCCGCTTTGCGGAAACTACAATGAACTAAAAAATGTATGGAGAAACTGTAAACTGTCGTCGATTACGAGAATCGAGAAAAACTCGTACTAAGTATAGGTACTGTTTTTATCTTGAAAAATTCAGAAATTGTATTTTCCCCCCACAACCGTATCTAAAACAAAGACATTCAACATATATACATAGACGGGACAATAGCGCGAAACTTGTGATCCAAAAGTTGTCACCTCGTGGTAATAAGTTACTCAGGTATTCGAAACATACGCTTTTTTTTATGGTCCTACAGCTGGCAGCCCGACCGAGTCGGCTTACTCAGCTACACCGGTCTGATGGTTGAACGCAGGTGCGTTGCGAACTCGTAAAGTTAGGTGACCATGCTGAGGGCAACCCATTTACGAACCTAGGCTCAGGACGGTCACTGAGGGAGAGATGTTGAAGACATCATCGATTAGGGACACATACGCGCAGAAGGTCGTGGGCTCGTGGCAGCGTAAAAATGTTTAGACAAAAAAATTGTTTTACGTAATTATTAAACATTCACAGGACATTCTAGGGTGTTAATTCTTATAAGCGCCCTCATGTTGTAACAAGTAGTACCTAGATGATGACAGTTAAGACCTTTTTTTTGTATAGAAACTTGCTTAATACCCCCTCTTTTTTCTTCTTTTATCCCACCTTAGTGTATGTCGGCACAACTCAATTTTTCAAGCATATTGCAGAAATGATTTGGCTTAGTTTTTACGATCGGCTGTCTGTCTGACGCTAACCCCCTCCGAGGGATCCAATCCCGAGCAAATTAAATTAGACAATTCGCTTTGCCCATATATGCTGCCACTAGACCAAGGAGGCGACGAATAACTAATAACCCCTCTATAGTCAGCCATATTACAAATCTTTGTTCTAAAATTACTTAAAATTAAGAAATGTTTAAAGAATAATTATGAATAGTAAAATTACTGCCCATATCTTGTATTCGAGAAACGCACAACAGTGCCAAACGACGACAAAAATTCATAACATATTCAATGTTAGCGAATTTATTAGTTACGAAATATAATTTTAATAAATATAATAAATTATTTAAACTGCGATACAAATCACGAGAGCAAAGGTTATCAAAATTAATATTTTGTATAATTAAAATAATTTATTACATCGTTATACATAATATGTTTTTTACAACTAGTGACGTAAGTTATTCTGTTTGAGAATCAAAAACAGGTACGGCTATTTTAAATTTGCTACACATATGAATAGCATTTTTAAAACTTCTAAATAGACATCTTGTAAGAAAAGTAATCTCGTTGGGTCACTGAACATTCATGTTTTGGGTTCGATTTCTAGACTGGGCATTTTTATTTGCAATAATACCTATTTTCTTTGCTCTTATACCACCTCGATGTGGTGTCGACGCAACACACTCTTTCAAGCATATCGCAGAAAGGATTTGGCCTTTTTTTAGACCGCCTGCTCGCCTGACGTCAACCTCCGCTGGGGAATAAAATCGTGTTAGAATAATCCCAGACTAAGGGACTTGAGATTCGAACCCAGCCTGGGTTTCCTAGGTCCTCCCGGTCCACAGCCACACCGTGCCACCATCCCATGGCTGAAAATGCCCTTGCCTACCAACAATTAATAATTAATGAAAAAACGGGGAATTCATTCGGGAATTTAATTAGTGGGTAAAATCAGTACCTAGCTATGTATCACAGGAATCTCAAATGGTCGACATGGTAGGGCTATCGATAGTAGCTGAGCGGAGTGAATGGATCTGGAAGGTGCATCAAGATCTTGAAGAATATACTGAAGCCCAACGCTTGTCTGAGCTGCAGCTGAATTCCAAAGCGGATTGTCTCGTAGAGCTAAGTAATGGCGAGACCATACCAAAACAAAAGAGTAAGTAAGTAAGGTAATTCAAATTACTGGGATTAAGAGCGAAATACTTCGAACAAGGAGAGCTGATCACGCGTCTGAGAAACTTATGACACTTATGACGTCTTTACTATAAATATAAATAGAATAGGCACCAATATTAAGTACAAGCAGTCACGATATTGGAGTTGCTTTTGTGACTCAAATAGGTATTGCAAAAGGGTACCAATAAGAATATTATGAGCTATTATGCTGATAAGATTATGATGAGTAATTTTACTAGATTCAAGTGGAATTTAATTTTATATTTGATTAAACTGCCTCGGTGGCTTAGTTATATTGAGTGCGTGCGGACTACAGTCCTGTGTTATCAGGTTCGATCCACGTGCAAAGCCATCATCATCATGAGCCATAGGACATCCACTGCTGAACATAGGCCTCCTCCAAAGATTTCCAGATCGACCTGTTGGAAGCGTGCAAAGTCATACTGAGGGTATTTTATTCAGTATCAACCCGAAGTCTGAAATTTGTGCCCGATATGGTTACAGGCTCCGTTTCATCTTCTTACAAAAACGCTTTCATTTCACCTGGTTTTGCGCATCCTTTACAATAAGAAGAAGACCCGTTGGAACTGATACAGATAAAGTTTAATCTAAAAATGCTCATTGGTAAAATCATGACAATATCCTGTACCTATCATGTGAATTTTGTAATTATTGATTATCTTATAGAATGTGTTATACACTACTTTTCAAAGTAACATGAACATGTAATATCTAAAAGAGAGATACATAAGATAGAGATAAGCTACTGGATGATTAATTGATAGAAAAAATATTTATGGAAGACACTTCCGCCAAAAAAATACGCAGATGCTTCATTAAAAACTTTATTATAATAGATCTAGAGGTATTTATTATAAGAAATAAATCTGTCTATAGCAAAATAAATATCTCTAATTTAAATAGTGTATGGACCAACATCAATTCCTTCAACATTAAACGTACGCAATCAACAAAACATTCAACTTGTGACTCAAAGTGACCAATACGTTTTTTTATAAATAAAAAAACAATATGTAAATACTCGATGATATAAATAGCCAAAAATAGGAGCCATAGCACTTCATCATTGTCAATGTTTTACATTCACTAAACATGTATAAATATTCAGATTAGACCAAATACGATGAGCTTCGGAGTGACAAATTTGAGATTCGTGACATGAAATTCTATGTGTTCTTTTGTGACGTTAGCATATATAACGTATAGATTGATCGGTTTATTTTTGCACGCTTTTCTGTGTGTTTGTGTATAATACGTATGTATACGTAGTCATTATTCGTGTCAGTGACATGTCTACTTATACATATAAGTCAATAGACGCTTGTATCTATGCTTGTACCCAGTTTTTGTCTTTCTACTACTCTACACTATACAAATACATTAGAGATAGAGACCAAGTTGCACGATTGAGATGAATTGTAAATATCAATACAATTATTAAATACGGCAACGGAATACTTGATTTATTTGAATACTTAATTATTAAAAAAAAATCGATACCAATAATAGGATACCGAAATATTAGGACATCGTTGTCAAAACCAATGTCCGGTCAATTTTATGTTAATTTCATCACCCTTTCGGAAACCGTGGGTAAGCCTATTTCCCCATTAAAGATAAGGTGATAACAGCTGAGGGATATGAAAATTTCCGAAGAAACACCGGCGCAAACCATCACCCCGTTTTATGGAGGCTCGATATATAAACGCGAGTATCATGCAGGCCACAAAGTCTCCGATGGGCGGAGCGTATGTCCATCGTAAAAGCTGAACACTCCTCAGAAAATTTATAACTATCGCTTGCGAGATTTAACGACCAGTTTATAGATCCAACGCTTTTAAATCCGATATAAACATGCTTTGTCTCAATGAAACCGCCATCATTGTGACATGTGTGGCTGTTACGCAGAATTATTATGTAATTGTGGCTATTTATTGAGCGATCTCTCGCTGTTTTAGTACGTAAAAAACATAATCCAGAGCTATACACCTGCTTAGCTACTATTTTGATATTGATTTGCAATTCTGAAATTCTTCTCGTGTTAAATTGTACTGTGGGTTTTGAATAGTAACGGAATTTAGGTATAAAGTTTAAAAGTGCTATAAAACGAACATAACACAGATAGAGTGGTTAATAACGCTAAATAACACGCATAATATGTACCAATCTTAGAAGAAAAGGGCGCCAAATAGAACTTTATACTATTTATAGAAGTAGCGAGTAATAAGAATACTCCCCATTTTTAATTCCCAAACGTGAAATAACAGAAGAATAGCTTCAGCCAATGTTAGGGTTAACATCTAATAGGAATATAAATGCAATTATTGGATTATGTTGTAAAATATTTAGTATAGACTATCTCTTATTATTGCATTATATTCCTTGTAAATAATATTACATCGAATATCTTAAAATGCCTCGACATTTAAAACTAGACTATAATAATACAAAATACATATACATATTATAAAAATACAATATTTGTTAATAGTAGATTAATTCATTAATACATAATAATATTATTTGTTACACTTACGTGGTATATAAGTCAAATAGTCCAAGTACCTACTTAACCCCGAGTTAAGCCAATGTTTAAATGTAACTAAATAGAATATAATTTCGTTACCTCCATGAAAATTAGCATATGAAAGCACCTAAAGCTTTTTATGTTGACACTCACCATCAAAATTTCGTCACCTGAAACAAGAAAAAAAATGGTAATTATTTGTATGCCTATGTTATTTTATACTTTCTTAGTAGGCACCTAGTCATTCTTGTATTGTTGACAAAAAATTGGACTATAGATCATCGATATAATAATATACCTAGATGCACAGTTCCATACAAATATCATTGTAAACAGTGTCCTCGACAGACAAAACAAATAAACATCACAAATTTAATTAAATTAACACAAATATGACCTTATAGACGCGGCATAAAGTAGCTTTTTAAATTGAATGTTCAAACGTTCCTATATTCGAATTTTTTGAATTTCTAATCGTTTTTGAATTTGACAATAATTTGACATTATTAAAAGAAACATTCTAGTCACTTGGACAAAGATTGAATGGAGTCGAATAGTTCTTGTATTTATCTGTGAGAAATTTTGACCACGTGGCGTACAATGTAGATGAGAATGGCGATATCTCTATAATAATTTTACTTACATTAAGAGATAGATAGAGTATAAATGTTTAGAAGATAACGAAGCTTATGAGTTATGAATATGAAATAAGCACTGTTTTGCCTTAGCGTGATTCATAAATAAATAAATAACACCCAACAGTCACATACATAGTCCTGGCCCCACACTAAGATCGTCCTTAGCTCTTTAGATTCTTAATAATTTCTTTTAGACTATCATTTCGTTTTCTTAATCTTTTGTTCTGCTTTTTTAAGTTTCGCACTAAATTAGATTTAAGTTTAAATTTTTGGTTGCGTTCTTTCAAATTATCTTTCAAAAGTAACGTCTTAGGTGTGTTAAAGATTGATGAAAATTCTGATGGTATTGGTGATCCTTCATTATTTATTGGTTCAATTGCTGGTTCCTGGAAATGAATATGTTTCCAATAAATGATGACGCCACAATTACTGTTGTAGTAATTATGCCTAACGACCGGTTCCAATAAATGATCTCAATCCGAGAATCCAAGATAAAAATGAAAAATTAAAAAATGAAAAATCGCGAGAATGAACCATTAAAATTATTATTTGACAGCGGAATGTTCAACTTTGTTCATGTTGGCAATTTTTTATGATCTGCACACTTTGATTTAAAACATTTATTAGAATTAGCCGCAAATTATTAAATAGTCATTTTACATGGCAGTATGTACCTAGTATGTGCTTGCTATTGATGAATTCTGTATCAAATATTTTTCAGCTATTACACTTGTACTGCACCCTGCCTCATTTAAACTTGTAGTTACGACAATCTAAAATAAAGTCAATAAATGTGGCAATATTTATTTATTTATTTATTTATAGGTACACCAACAGCATACATATTGTTAAATTAAATAGTAAACATTAGTTAAGGACAATGTAGCTGATGACAATTTATCACCTTTATTTTTGGTACAGCATTCTTTTTAATTTTCCTAATCCCTTTTTCTGTATAATATCCATCGGAATCGGCAAAATGGTCTGAACAAACCACACTTGAGTAATTGGGTTTAAAATTTTCTTCTCTCCTTTCTTTGGAAATAATTTTACGCCATTTATCTCTTACTATTTCATTTCATGGAAATCTGTAATTAATAAAAAAAAATCATAAATATAAAATAAATATAATATATTTCCAAAAAAAAAACGACTCCATATATTTCATTGTTCCAAATCATGATTTCAAAAGGGACAAAATATTTTATTAACTGAATTCGTTAAATTAATTATTTATACACGTTTAATACTTAATTTAACATGATTAAGGGTTTAAGAATCAAGTAAGGGAATTATACTTACTTAAAATATGAAATCCCATGTGTTTTGCGCTTTGTAAGTGTTATTTTTGCACTCTTTCACAGAGCATTTAGGCATCTTCACAGACCAACGGTCGGCGCCCGACTGACAGCCAACAAGTGCTTACTTACATTTTAAGCACTCGTTGGCTGTCCCACTTTCTGATCGTCAACTGTGCATCTAGGTATATTATTATATCGATGCTATAGATACTTAAATTTGGTAAAAAATAAAATTTTTAGAACAAGCAACAAAAAAGGTTTAAGATTTAATACTAATGTTTAATATTTACGGGGGACTTGCAGCGCTATTACTAACCTGGAGTTATACCTTATCTCGATTTATCCTACAACTCGCTCCTATCTTTAAATAGTAATCTTTAAATCGAGATTTGATACAAATAGAGATTTATCACGGAGCTCCAATTGAGCCTAAATAACTTTAATAAATAAATAATTAGTGATTCTAATACCTAATTAAGCCATGTTTTAACGAATAAATAAAACATTATTTAAATAACCATTGTAATCCACAATTAACCATTTCGTACAGTTGAATGTTTAATTATACATTCATGTAATTAATTAATACATTTTATTAAATCGCTAATAAAATAATTACACACATAACATAATATGATGTTAGATTCTCTGCTATACCTACAATATCAAAATACAACTTCACATAAGCTCACGCCTGTATCCCCGAAGGGGTAGGCAGAGGCAAAAATACCCAAATTTCGCCGAGCTTAGTTCCATCCCAGATGTAATAGGGGGCGAGCCTATCGCCATATCGGGCACAAAATTCCAGACTCCGGGCTGATATGGAAAAATCCAATATCACTTTACCCGACCCGAGGATCGAACCCGAGAACTCAGGACGGTAGTCGTACCGAAATACAAGCACGCCACCGAGGCAGTCAAGGCATCAAAATAACCATCAGAAAATAATAGAGCTTAAGACCACTTGTAGCGCGGCGACAAATCTCTATTTATCCCAAATCATTATTTAAAGATAGGAGTGAGCTGTAAGATAAACCGAGATAAGGTGAATATAACTCAAGATTAGTAATAGCGCTGCAAGTCGCCCTTAGAATACTAAGGAATTGGGATTGGAAAGGGAGGAGGTATTTGAACCTCGGACAATTTTTACCATACCGTACGAAACGCAACAGCAAGCTGCCACTTCATATCGGTTTTCTATGAGACAGTGGTAGGTATCGATCCGGTATATTAGGTAGGCAAAATTGTCTTCAGCTTTAGTTCCCATCCATGTCTTTAATTGGGGATAATATTATTTTTCCATTAGTATGGCATAATTTCTAGTCACCCATGATTATTTATGTGTCTTGGGTGTCTATATTTAAAAAAATGCGTCTATGAAATTTTTAAGAAATACAGACACATGTTGCAGCAAATTCGATACAAATTCAATTGTCAAAAATATTCGTGCTCGGACCGCTGAATAAAAATACTGTCCACTGTAAAAATCAATGTCCGAAAAAGTCGTAAAAAAGATAAAGTAGCTGTGTACTAAAGGTTCTTAAGTAGCAATATTTATTTAGATATAGCAGCCGAGCCGTATAAATGGGGGGTAAGTAGAAAATTTTAATTTCACGTCTAGAAGGCGGGCGGGGAACGGAAATTTGTGTGGCATAATAAGTGAGATTGTTGCGAAATTTGCTACAAGAAAAAGAACGAGGGCCCGCATCGTACTCGCGGTAGCAACGTGTGGATATGCCCCGTATAGAATATAGAGTTAAATAGTCTGATAGGTCCAAACTACACAGAAGTTTTGATGTGTTGTTACGTTTTTCTTATTTTGAAATTTGCAGTAGTTTGATTATATCTAAATTAAATTAATGGAAATAACGAACAATAATGCATCATCATCACTGCAGCTGAACATAGGCCTTCCCCAAAGATTTCTAGATCGACGTTTTGGAAGCGATAACAATAATAATGCATAATGAAATAAAAATATATTTATGTACCTAAAGGGTTAGCAGTGACTAAGATATGTTTTTTTTTCAAAAAGGTAGCAGATGCTAGTTGTTTTTATAATGCATACTAATTTGAATGGAATTGCCTCATATTAGTTTTGATTACATATGGGTATATCACAGTAATTTAAGTTTTACTTGATCTAAAACTTGTGGTGTGAAATTTTTATGCCCAGCTGGCGGAGCCATAAATGAATTTTGAATAAATTTTAGCAAAACATTAACGACAAACTTTGACGTGATAAATCTAACTATACGATATTATAAACATTTCATGGAAAATACAAACTTAATAATCAAAAGAAAATAAAATATATGATCAATGTATTAATAATGAAAAATCGGACACAAAACAACAAAACAAACGCTATAATATCATAAAAATTGTAAATAAAATACAATTTTATAATTCACAGCTGTTTAAATCAAAATGACAAAAAATATTCAAATCGACGGTCGTATCCATATAAAGGCAACCGCAGACGGTGGGCGCACGTGTAAGTGGCAGCTTCAATATTTATGTGCAATTTTTCCAGCCTCCCCCTCCCCCGGCCCTCAGTCGGACCCCACCCCCCCTCGCGATAAAGGATGCAGCTCTCGTGCCATCTACCCTCCAAGTACCGAATTGCGTAACAATGAGACCCAGTTTGTAATAATTTTATTAATCTATTTTAGAGGCGGGATTTTTATCGGAATGTGTTCGAGTTCTCAGTTCATATTGAGGATGGTAGCTATCTGATATTACTTTCCTCAATTCGATTTGAAATTATCGTCGTCACGTGTTTCTTTTAGTAACATAGGATACGAAATTCTTGGTCGAAAGTAAAACGTAACCCCAACATTTCCAACGGCCCGATAAGGAATATTTTTGACATCATCGTCATCGACATCAGGCGAGCTCGATACGAATTCGATTGTCGAAAATATTCCTGCTCGGTTCATAAAGCTATCTTTCTTATCCTTATTTAATTAATATACAAAAAACATATGTTTTATATTTGGCACGTTGTATTGTAAATCAAGACCACTGCCGCATTAGCGTTTTTTTAATATATGATAATTACAGTACAGCATATATTAATTTTAAAATAATTAATAACAACTAAATTATGTTTCGAAGCTGCTTAAAACTGCATTAATAAATATTTAATTTCAGATATAAAAAAAAGATGTTACGCACTCAAGTCTGAGTCAAAGAAACGAACTCAGTGAGGATTTGGCATTTTTAAATCGAACCGAGCCAGACTAAGCAAAGATTTTTTTGTAAAAAATGACTTGGACTAAGTTAAAGTTTGATTTAAAAATCTCAGCCTTACAATCTTACACAGAGGATACAGTATATTATCCGTCTAATTCACTAATACTTGTCCCAAGTCTAATATAGTACAGTAGTACCTCTATGAGTGGATAAAATACGGCTTGCATACCTAGACACATGACTGCATCGAATAACATAAGCTCATAAGCTCACGCCTCTATCCCCGAAGGGGTAGGCAGAGGCGCACTAGCCAACTAGTACACCCACATTTCGCCGAGCTTAGTTCCAACCCTGATGTGATAGGGGGCGAGCCTATCGCCATATCGGGCACAAATTCCAGACTCCAGGCTGATATGGAAAAATCCAACATCACTTTGCCCGACCCGGGGATCGAACCCGAGACCTCAGGATAGCAGTCGTACCGAATTACAACCACGCCACCGAGGCAAATAGAAAACCCGAATATCACTTAGCCCGACCCAGGGTGTCTATTCTATAAAAAAATATCGGATGAACGATATCGGACCGATACTCTACCGCACAGACTAATATAGATGCACGTGGATCAAACAAATGTCAAACAGCGAAGAGTGGGCTGTCAAACATTTTACAGCATAGCATTCCCGAAACGAAAGTTATAATACTGATATCGGTCGGACACGTGAGCCACATAGAGTAGCAAAACGTCCGAAACGAAGTCCGCAACTGCGAATTTCGTTTTATAAACTCAACCTGGGATCAAACCGACACCTCAGAGCCTCTTAGACACAAACCCTTTTCTATTTGCATTACGCCGTGTCTCCTGCACATGTTTTTTCGAAAAAAAATACACTAACATAAAAACAGACTTTTCATTGTCTCCTGCTCGTATAACAATGGACTACAGATAAAAAATTGTAGGAATATGTTTTGTACCATGTTTTAGTGCAGGAAACGCGGCTTTAGCTTTTGCTAAATGTTTTTTTGTATCAAATCAAATGTATGGAATTAAAACTTGCGGCAGAAAAGTCATGGGACTGTTGCTAAACTTGGTATATACAAAAAAGCATTCCACAAAAGCTAACGCGAAAAGAAAAGGGTTTTTGTCAGGACGGCAGTCATACAGCGCATGCATAAAAACTATGCCACCAAGGCAAAATACAGCTCGCTCGATGCTAAACGGTCACTGCGGTCCATAGACTTCAACTGCATTTCTAGGGTACTGTTACATCCCTAAATATATAGCCGCGCATATGAAATAAAACTGCTGACCTTCCCATTGCATCATATAGATACAATAGAAAAGTTCCAGTATTCGAGTCGGGCTATAATATTGTTTTCCAATGCGCCGCTTCCGTTTGGACTTTCGCCCGGTTATAATGATTAAGTTGAAGTGAATATATTTTAAGTGTTTTAATTTCTTTTTTAAAGCCAAGCCTGGCCCACCCCGTAATAGTATAGTGAAGACACAACCTACCATGCCCGGGCATTATGGAACATAAGTTCCTTGTAGTTTCTCATTTCTGATACGATACAGGTTACCATTTAGGTTTCCTTAGTGTAAAGATTTCGGACAACTACTGGTTGTATTTCAATAGCAGTTTCACCCACATAGTTTTCAATTCTCACTGTCTCGAACTGCACATTAATGTTATTTATACAAAATCTATGTAAATTATAAACGTCAGACCAGCTATAATATAAAATATTAAACTGTCTTTCGCGACCAAAAAACTTGTTATAGGTATTTTAATGCCAATAATATTTATAAAAAAACATCTTCGTTTTATCTTCGAATCACTAAATGATATTATAATATCGATTATGCTCAATATTGTAAATATTGATATGATATTATTTCGACATATAAGTATTGCGTAAACTAGTAGCAAACCATTCTCAAGTTGTAAAGAAGGTGTGAGTTTTAAATTGTGTTTTTTTAAAGCATCGCAAACTAGTCGTGGGCGATCACTATCTAAGATAAATAATAAATATTAATAAATCATTCTTCACATCTCAATGAGTGAAACTGATATATGATAGCACTTAAGTAGCTAGTTTTTGATAATAACACATTAGCACCTAATACAATGATCTAGAGCGACTTACATCACTTAAATTATAAGCCTTGATTTATCTTCATTCGATTTAAATATAATGTAAGTTAAGTCGAGTTTAGTACTAATTCAAGATTAGTAATAGCGCTACAAGTCGCTCCTAATATTAGTTGATTATGCAAGAAAAAGTCTGCCTCGGTGGCGTGGTGGTATTTCGGTACGACTACGGTTCTGAGGTCTCGGGTTCGATCCCCGGGTCGGACAAAGTGATATTGGATTTTTCCATATCAGCCCGGAGTCTGGTATTTGTGCCCGATATGGCGATAGGCTCGCCCCCTATCACATCTGGGACTGAACTAAGCTCGGCGAAATGTGGGTGTTCTAGTTTGCTAGTGCGCCTCTGCCTACCCCTTCGGGGATACAGGCGTGAGCTTATGTTATGTTATACAAAGAAAATTTGATAGTAATTTTATAATCGATTATATGATTGATCGAGATATATTTAGACCCAGCGATAAAACCCAAGACCTCAGGAACTGTAGTCGTACCGCGCACGCTAACTACGCCCCCGAGATATAAAAGAAAGGTGTCGCATATATTACTATGCTCAGGTGTCTGATGTCGATACAAAGCAATCAGCCGAAGGAACTTGTCTTTTTCTAACTAAACCCACCGTACCCACCTTTATTAAGTTAAGTGCTTTTACTTCTCTATTTCTGAACTCGATTTTACAAAAACAGAATAAAGTGGTCCGTTTATTATTGAGAATAGGCTTTTTAATTTTATATTATAATTACGCAGTCATGACTATTCAAACAGGGTCTAGAAAAAAGTGCTTTTTTATAGCAGAAACTAGCAAACGAGCAGATGGGTCACCTGATAGTAGGTAAGTGATCTCCATAGCCCATAAACACCCAAGACACAAAAATAATCATAGGTGCGTTGCCAACATAAAAGGAGGAGATGGAAGGGAAGGGAAAAGGGGATTGGGAAAGGAAGGGCGGGAAATAGGCCACCGGAAATCTCACTCACCGAACGAACCGCGATAGCAACCTGCCACTTTACGTCGGTTTTCTGTGAGACAGTGGTATAAAACCAGTCGAACTGGCCCATTCGTGCTGTAGACTTTACTGTCTACATCGTGGCTCTACCACTCAATTAAGAGCTACTACGTAACGTGTACTTGGAACTACTTCTAGCACTAATACTAATCTTGAGGTATTACTAATTTCAAATTTACGTATATCTCATTCGTATATTTAAATCAAAATTTATCTAAGAGCTGCAAGTCGCCCTTAGTTTAGAGATTTTACCTGATATTAATAGCTTGGATAGTTTAACGGTGAGAATTTGATTTGCGTTTAATTTTTTTATTGTGAAAAATCACGTGAATTTCCTGGTTTTGTAGTTTGTGTTTACTATGACATAGGGCGGAAATAAGTTCGACAAGATTTGGGCGCATAGTAGCGTCTCTGCCTACCTTTTCGGTGATACGGACGTGAGGTTATATATGTATATAAATTACTACGTTTTGACCGCGGCTACGTTCTCGTAATAGTCTGTCACATCGTATCTCCATTTTCACACCCCCCTTTTTATTATAGAATATACCTCAATTTGGAAATCTTTGGGGGAGGCCTATGGCTGATGATGATGCTGATGATGACGATACCTTATTAGAAACAAAGCAAGAATGATTTTCAAGCAATCATATGAACTCACATGTTGTGACGCTTTTATAACTCGTTGAAAAAGCTCTCGTGCAAATGAGGCCTTAAATTTCACGTTCCTATATAGTAACAATAGTTTCGACTGTACGCTGATACGTCAGCCAGTCAGTCCGTTTATCGTTTTATACTCGTATATACAGATTATGTATTCAAAACTCAATTATTCACACTACATTGACCACTCCCATACCTGTTTACGAATTAATTCTAAAGTAGGCGCAGATCTAGATAATATCAAAGTCACCACTTTGCAAACGTAATTGAATATGTAATGTGTTTCAATACACGTTATAGGGGTCGCCGTGCCTTTAATTAGTTTTAAATTATATTTCATCTTCGGTTATAAGTCTTTAGAAACATAAATAAGTGTATTTTTTTATCCGGGCACGGCAAAGTGACTACACTGCACCTGATGGTAAGCGTCCAAAAAAACTAGCGACCACTGACAAACACTGTTTATCAGTGGTCGTCAGAATCATGCCGGCTTATTTATGCTTCTTCTCACTCTGAATCCGAAGAGGAAAGAAGCAAATCGACGGGCTTGCGACAAGACAGGCGGATGACAGATGCAGATACAGGGATACCCCCATACCCGTCTCAACCAACCATCAAGTCATGCCGCAAGCCCCTCGAGAGAACCGGAAGTACACTGGCTGATCCTGGAACGCGAACCACACACGGAGTGGGGGTCACTATGGCAGGTTTTAGCACCATAGGTGGTCGCCATCCGGTCGGATACGAATATCCTACCAACAGCGATTCTTACAAACTGCGTTCCAAAGCAAGAGGAATCCACTACAATAATTTTGGATTTGTGTTAAGATGGTTAAAGATGTGTGTGGTTCTAATATTTGATGTTATCAAAATATGCACAAATTCTCACACAAATTTCTCAGTTAAGTGGCAGTGTAAATGGGCTGTGGATAGGGAGGTACTGCAGAATTTTTCTGCATTTATGCTACTGTAATGTAGGATCGGTATTCCTAACATGTTGCAGAAATACTTCTGCTTGGTTTTTAAAACAGACTTCCTGACGTCAGATCCCCTCTGAACCAATTCCGAGCAAAAGTAAATTATCTTAGGAAAACCGCGTCATTCGACCTGGGATTCGAACCTAAGACCCCCTGTCTTCAGACCACATTGGCCGTGACTAAATAGGAAAATGCTTCTCTAAAATCAACATAATTCTAGTATAATAATAAAGTTCCCCGTTTATTCACATAGTTGTTGTATTAAGTAAGTAAAGAAATATCACCCAACACTCACATACATCAGTCCTGACCCCACACTAAGATTGAGTCTTGCGTTGGGTATCAGAAACTACGAGAGACTTTCGGTCCCACAACACCCAGACCCGAAACAAATATCTGTAGGCCATATAATCAAAAACAAAAAACAATAACAAAAACAAAACTCGGTGCGGGTATCGAACCCGCGGCTCTCGCTTCACAGCCGGCTACTCGCTCACCGCGCCACGGAGGCTTTCTTGCACTTGCATTGCACTGAATTCTTTCCGTAAGTACATGGAAAAGTGTTACCATAGAGATCTTAATACTAAACAGTAGACATTTGTAAAAAGGCTACGACATTATCAGTTAACATAATTGTATTAGACAATGTTGTACTCGTAATGAACACGAATAGTTATTTCAAAAAACAATAACACAATAACCGGCCGTTCAGGAGCCGGCACAGACTGTTCACAGTAATATTATTCAAATAAAAACAATTTCAATTTGTTTCCAAATTGAAACAGAGAGCAGGCGGCGTGTTATTACATTTGGGCGGAGGTTAGCTTCGACAGAGCGTGTAAAGTGGCTATAGAGCCTTCTCTCCGGCCCCTCTCATTGCCCATAACACCAGCATCGGGCTTTCTTCAAAAAGCCTCCGAGAACGCCTCAAATTTAGCGACTTTTCGCTCTCAATACTTTTACGCGACATTTAGACGCTTAGAAAGCATGTACGTCATTTTTTCCTTTGTGTCGCTTATGTGGGAAATATAGTTTTTGATAGACGCGCGCTCTGAACACTCTATCTTGTGTTTTGTGGGTGTATACTGCGAATGGTATTTCTTATTTAGCGAAATATGCGAGATGGTGATATTTTTATACTTAACTCAATTTCAAGATTTCTTAACTTTGTTAACACCCATCTGGTATATTACAAAATATTGAACGAAAA
Source organism: Clanis bilineata (assembly GCA_036417725.1). Taxonomy (NCBI): domain Eukaryota; kingdom Metazoa; phylum Arthropoda; class Insecta; order Lepidoptera; family Sphingidae; genus Clanis; species Clanis bilineata. The sequence goes on from CM071142.1 coordinate 7,004,267, forward strand.
TTATAGGGAAGCTTTTATGCGCTATTCAAGGGTTACATAGATAGAAAATTCTTTAATATAGATATACGCAGAAATTATATACCTATATAGATATAAAAGTTATCACATAAAATTATTATATTACGGTCTATCTTGTTACACCTTACTATATTTTTTTTAGATAGATGAAAAACAAAACATTGTATAAGTTAAGCACCGATTATTTTTTTCGGAGTAAAGTAATATGTATGTATCAACGCCTATGGAACTGAAAGGATAAGCAGTAGTGCAACTATTACACCACAGGTCAGTGAAATTATTACTTATTTTATCAGACTTGGTACAAAATAAAATTAATATGAGATTTCGATTGTCCCGTATCCGATCTGGGATTTGAACCCAAAACCACATGGTTTTCCAAGCTTAAGTACGCCGCCACGAGACCAATGAGACGATATCGATGAAGGGATACATAGGTATTTTGAAACATTAAGGCATAAGTAATTTAGGGTCTAAATTGTGGTCAAAATGCATTTTATTAGTAGGTTACTCGACTTTGATTTTGATACTATCTAGACGTTTTTTCATATATGATTTTAATGATTTTATACAAAGAAGTGGTAGAGCCATCCTCTAGACAGTAAAGTCTATAACACGAAAGGGCCGGCTCGATCGGTCTGATACGACTGTCACACAGAAAACCGACGTAAATTGGCAGCTTGCTGTCGCGTTTCGTTCGGTAAGTGAGCTTTCCCGTGGTCCTTTTCCCAATCTATTTCTCCCTCCCCAACCATTTCCTCCTTGTACGATGGCAATACACCCATAATTCTTTTTGTGTCTTGGGTGTCTATGGGCGATGGACATCAGTTACCATCAGGTGACCCACCTGCTCGTTTGCCAGTCTCTGCTATAAAAAAATACAAACATTAATTTTAGTTAACCAGTACGTAAAGTTACACTTTCTTATCAAAAATAGGCTATTATTGGGTAAACCTAAAATAAGGAATAAACGATTACAGCGACATCTATGTTTTAACAGTGTAACTAGTTGACCCTTACAACACAATGTTTTGTTTTAAACTCGATTCACGCGCATATATAATGGTTTTAAATGTTTATTTTCCTTGAAAAACTCACATTAATCTAACAAAATATGATCAGAATCACAATAATCGTTCTGAAAATTAACTGAAAGTGTACAACGCCATCTGTTGCGGGGTTGAGGAACTACGTCAGAAGGGTTGAGGATGCACTTTTGAAAATGCAACATGCGACGATGCTATCACCACCACGTGTCAAACTCCGTACTGATTTATTTTTAGTACCAAAAATTTGCACTATTTTCAAAAAATATCCTTGAATTATAAAACTATAATTTTTATGCATATATTCATATTCAATGTAATAATTATTAGTGTTATACCTTATTATATTGTCTGATCTATAATTCCTCTACAGGGTAATGTGAGACTGACAGCCTGTTGTAAAAACTAAGCCGATTTGTTTCAGCAACATGCTTAAAAAGTCTGTAGCTGTAATCCTAATTTATAGTGGGATAATCGCGGTTGGCGGATATTTAATAATATCTGATGTAGTCACAATAATGTATCCTTTTACGTTTTTTTGGATCTTAGAGAACCATATAATGAACACACGTGGTTCATACAACATGATGGAGTTCTATTAATTGTAACAACTTTTACTAATTATAACAGATGGCCTTAACAGCACTTGATTCATGAAATTAATATTCACAAACTTTACGAATTACTAAGGTCCCTTTAGAAGACCTCTATCTTTCTTTTTAGAAAACCGTTTAGAAGACATTTATATTAGTACCTACTATTATTAAATTTAAGTGGTTTATTTACTTACAAAAGACGTGTGTCATAATCATGGCTTATGTCGTTCAATAGTCTTTGCCTACCTCCATGAGATGCAGGCGTGAGTCTGTAGATACTTATATATGTATCCTCCAATGAATACTAGATTTTTTTTTCAATTGTTTTAAATTTTTGAGTGGTAGAGCCACGCTGTATTGTGTGGTTATGTCTACAGCACGAATGGGCCGGCTCGATCGGTACCACTGTATAACAGAAAACCGACGTAAAGCAGCTTGCTATCGCGTTTTGTTCGGTGAGTGGGATTTCCGGTGACCCAATTACCGCCCTCCCTTTCCCAATCCCTATTTCCCTCCTTTTATGTTGGCAACGCACCCATGATTCTTTTTGTGTTTTGGGTGTCTAAGGGCGGTGGAGATCATCTGCCATTATGTGACCCATTCGCTCGTTTTCCAGTCTCTGCTATAAAAAATAATCCTAAGTATTACATACCGTATGAAGATTTTTCGGTCTAAACGGAGCTTTAACCTGCAAACTGTTATCAATTCAAGCACGCATCCTAATAACTCGCGAACACCGCTAAGTGATCACGCAATCGGCGTGATCTCCGCCAATTTGTATAAGCAAGCTATAATTACGTGAAGATGTATGTTCAAGTTCAATTAACAAATCCACGAGGCGCGCACAACCCCATACGTCACCGTACACGTCACGTAAACGGCGCAATGTACAACGTCTAAATAATGAATCCATTGTCACGTTCTCCCTTGATTTACTGCCGCAACACAAAACCGTTTTAAGACTACGTAATGACACCTACCGCAGCCACTTTATTTTTGGACCCTATACATTTTTTTCACACGCAACGATTTAGAATTTTTATCACGTAAATTTTCCGCTTGAAAGGGAAATCCCTATTGTCATTCCGTACGCGCTGCCGGCTTCCTCACGAACACGTGTTTCAATATATTTGTATGTAGTATATAGAGAAAGTATTTATTTCTGTCACGCAATTTCGGCTCGGTGGATTTTGAATTTTCATAGTTCGGTCTTTGTTGCGATGTGTTGGGAAACCGATAGTGACTCAATTAACACGATTTATTGAACTGTGGCACGTCACAGTTGGGTCGTTTGAGGCCATTGATTTATTTTTAATGCGAGCGCGTAGGCTGGGAGGTACAATGAGGAGGCGCATAATGGCCTTTTACAGCGGCAACAAGAAAAACATTGTCTTTTCATGTCGGCGGTGTCGTTTAAAAAATGTTTTTAATCCATTTGTAATGCGGTTCTTTAATGTTCCTTATTTTTAGTAGACATGTAATTAACGTTTACAAATTCTGATTTTAAATATATCTGGGAGCATTAATACTTTAATCTCATTTTAAATTAAGGCAAGAAGAAATATTTTTAATAGTGATTTAATACTCTAGATATTGTATAAATGTAAGTATTTTTGGCTTCCAGGTTTATATAAAGCTAATGATAGCTACTTAATTATGATCAAAATGGAGCATTATGTATATAGAAGTACTAGTACCTACATAGTAGGTACTTAATTGACACTGAATTTATGTATTCTACTAGATGTGAATAATCGAATATAATACTAGTAATATACAGATACTAGTTATGTGGTTTAGTAATAAGTATACACCGAATTATAAAGCTCTTATTACACTCACGTAGCAGCTTTATTGCTGGAATTTGCCTAATCATTAATAACATAAGCTCATAAGCTCACGCCTGTATAGTAGTATGTAGGCAGAGGCGCACTAGCGAACTAGAACACCCACATTTCGCCGAGCTTAGTTCCGTCCCAGGTGTGATAGGGGGCGAGCCTATCGCCATATCGGGCACGAATTCCAGACTCCGAGCTAATATGGAAAAATCCAATATCACTTTGCCCGACCCGGGGATCGAACCCGAGACCTCAGAACCGTAGTCGTACCGAAATACCACCACGCCACCGAGGCAGTCAGGCAGGCAGTAATACTATTTGGCAATGTATAAGATCAACACATGATCGGCATTGTGGATGTTCTTTTACCATCAAATGAACCACTTATTCATTTGTCGTTCTTTTGATAAATATAAAAGAGATTTAATGAATATAATATTACGATTATTGGATCATGTTGTTTCACGGAACCCTAAAACGGTTTGCACTTTACATTGAGGTGCAACAAAATCCTCGTGAACCATTAATTCAGCGAATAATTAATTTTCAGAGCCAATTTTCTTAATATTTTATACACGTACTTATAACCGTTCATGTGTATAAACATATTTACAATCGTACTTTACTATCTTCATCAGGCAAAAATAAAATCTGTGGAGCAAAACGGAAATCACATTTTTTTAAACAATCAAATGCAAATCAAAACTTAATTAAATTAATTAAGAGTATCATTAATTCAGTTTTTGCTTGGACCCAGTATCTTTTAAAAGTATAATGGATCTTATATCCGGATTCCCATATGCGAAGTTAACTTTACAAATAAAAAAAGCTGTTAAATGGAATGGATAAAGTTAGCGAAGTGATATCCTACATTTGATTCAACACATATATTCAGAAAATTGGTGGAATCAATAAAGTTTCGCTTCTGTACACCACAGACATACTTATATGTACGTAGTGTGACCTAAGCGAACGTCATAGACGCGAGATTAAAAGTCCCTATTACGTATGAATATCAGAATTACTATAGAACTAACGTGTTTCACATAATCAATGATTTGTACAAGAATTTCGTATTCCTATTCGTATTCGTATATGTATAGTAAACGTAATTGGGCCTTGAGATTTATCAATATGTTGAATGGGTTAAACTAGCTACTATGCAAAGAGGATAAAGCAATGTAAAATGTCCCGGTAAAAAAATAACAAAGTGTTGGCAGATTATAGCAGATTTTGGTCTCATTACTACTAAACAAAATAGTAAATAATATTATAATTATATAAAATAGAGACCATAGATTATATTTATACCCTAATCATATGAGAGGTTGGTAAATACCTACATATACAATAGTAACAACTCAATTAGTATTAACAAAAACTATAAAAGACAAACTTCCAGTCTTTTACGACATCGTCCTATATAAATGTAAATGCCACATTCAACTAGTTACAGCAGTCCATTGGAATTAAAATTGCATAACGTCCAGTAAGAGTTATTTTACAGTTTAGCTATTAATGCCACAGTTGCTAATAAGATGCATTCACAATAAATTGATTTTCTCTTATCCGTCTGTTTAGGCAACGTTTCATGTAAAGTGAAGGTATAGATGGTAACAATTTATTGAGATGAACGCACCTTTATAAAAACAGACTACGTACCATATAAGATTTATAAGGTCTTTTATTTAGGTTAAGTAATGTATGTATTTAATTACTTAGCGCCAATACTAAAATTTACGAAGGTGTCGTTAACAATTTAAATAATTAGGATTAGAGTAAATAATGTCGGTGAATGGATTTAAATACATTAGAGTTTTAATATAACGGTTCAGTAATAATTAAAACACCTTTCTGCATCTGTTTTTCGTATTAACACACAAATTGATTATTGAATCTGTATTGAAAATAAACACACTTTTAAGACAAAGTTCATTTGGCATTAATTAATTAAGTACCTTTTAATTTATTAACACATGACACAATACTTACCTATAAGGTTTAACCTAATAAAACACAATGTTTATTTTCCTATTTTTAATTGCATATACTAAAATTATAATCTTTCATTGCTATAATCATTACCTTTAAAGGTGGAAAAAGTGCTCACGGCAAAATGATTACGTTACGAAGGGTTTATTAAAGTTCGCATTCCAGAAACTGTACAAAAAGTAAAGTAACGGCTTATTAGCTAACTTTTTCTCTTGAACCAAAGGCGGGACCACCGAAGCGTAGCAGGGATGGAGATTGTTACAGAAAATATAGTCAATTTTTTCCGTATCAAAAGAATTCATTATTATAATAGGCTCAGAGTTTTTCACGATATTTTTCAGTAAATTATATTTTAGGTTTTGAGGCAATCTTCAGCAAACTATGAATTTACATTTAAAAATCTAGAAATAAAACTTTTTTCCACTTTGCTTATCGTAACACAATGTGGGGTTGGAAGCACACTTTTCAAGCATTTTGCAGAAATGAATTGGCTTAGTTTTTACGACCGGCTACCTGACTGACGTCAACCCCCTTATGGGGCATTCCGTCCCGTCAAATAGTAATAAAAAAGCACCACGCCTGACCAGTGAATCAAACCCAGGACCACTCGGTTCACAGCCCATATACGCTGCTGCTTGACCAAGGAGGCGACCAAATATAGAAGAAAGAAAGAAATAGAAATAAATAATTGTCAATAATTAAAGTATATTGTTAAACATCCCTGACCAACACAAACATCTCATGTCACTTTGACAATCTGTCAAAACTGACACAAACAAACTCCATGCATAGAGATTTGTATTGCGATAGTGAATGCGTTACGTAATCGGAGCCACATGTTTGTCACCCCGCTCCCGATGCAGACAGGGGTTGCAGACAGGGGTGGCGCATTGTGTTGCAAATACTAGCGACACCCAAAGATGGTGCTACTGTATTTTGCAGTGTAGAAACAAGTTCGTCTTTTGGTAGATAGATGGGGCTAATTACAATTTGGAAAATATTTTAATAATCGCTTTTATATTTTTATATGCGCTACATAGAGCAGAACAGTATAATTTTAGTGTGTGAATCGTATCAACTTGGTATCTTGCATTTTTTAATTATACATTTTTTAATAATTAATAGTAATAGACGTAACTATGAACATAATAACCAATCATAAAAATATCATTATTGATCTATAACAGCCTAAGTATTTTTGTCATTTACCTCTTAAACACTAAAAAAAGTTTTTTAGACAATGTAAGAAAAGTTTTGAATTTATTATAACTGGTTTTTACTTTTCAGAATATAAAGCAGAATTTATACAAGTTGACATGGTTCTGTGATCAACTATTATACGTCGATGGTCGCCTGTTAAATGGCAGTTTCGTGATGTTTATGAATAATGTAGTAATTTTCCTATAATCGGATAAAAATATATACCCAACACACAACATAAACTGGCTGTATCCCCGAAGGGGTATGCAGAGGCGCACTAGCAAACTAGAACACACACATTTTGACGAGCTTAGTTGTCGTCCCAAATGTTATAGGGGGGCGAGCCTATCGCCATATCGGACACAAATTCCAGACTCCGGGCTGATATGGAAAAATCCAATATCACTTTGCCCGAACCGGGGATCGAATCCGAGACCTCAGAACCGTAGTCATACCGAAATACCACCACGCCACCGACGTAAACGTGACTTTTCATAAATTATTTCATTTGTCAATTTTCACAATTCACTAATATATAATACTTATATAGACTCACGACTATCTCCCAAGAGGCTAGGGAGAGACTAAGTTCTGACTAGCTACAATTCTATATTGTTTGTATAAATTCAAACTAGATTACAAATGCCCAGAAATGGAGTTCAAACACTCGATTCCCACACTGGCAAGTCGACTAAGATTTATTAACAAGAAATTAAAGCCTAGAACTTATTTAACTAAACCTAATAATAAACACCTTACTGCTTGAGGGTATTTTACGGTACATTTCTTTACACTATTATGTATTTCAATTGCAGTTAATTTCCGAAGACAATCGTAAAGCGTCCATAGTGATTGCGGTAATGGGTTTTTGTACAACACTCAGGTAATTTTAATTGCTTTGCAAACTCGGACAACGGTCCTTCTGCCACACCTCTAAAGGTGTTTAACTGTTCTTAGCAAAAGGGTTGAATGACGTAACAATAAGCATTGTTCGTACTGTCTTACCGGTATTGACGGTCTAGCGGTTAATTGCTGGCTAAACAAATATTTATAGCGCGACACAAGCCATTTGATACTTGGCCAAAATTCCACTACTACCGAATTTCTTAAACGTTTTATTTAAAGGCAATGATGTAAATATTTACACAACTTTGATGTGTTGTTCATAAATATTATCATTATATATCGTAGTAGCAATTATAGGAACAAAAATGTTTGTTGATTATGCTTTTAAAAAAATACTGTGTTATTTCTTTAAATTAGTCTATTCATAACCAATATGGACAGCAGAATTGAGTAAGTTAAGTCTACAAGAATACACGTTGGTATAGTACATTATGATTTTCCGAGTTTATTTTTAAAAGTGCCCATCTAGAATATAAATCTAGTATTTCATTGATTTTACAGCCTACGTTCTAATGCACGCTGCTACCAATTAACACTACTAGAAGTAACTAATTATTTTGTGAATAAGCTAACAAGCTATGCTTGTCTTATATGACCCTCGGTGTCAAGATCGTAAGATATTACAATATCTTTATACAAAATTAATTATTTTCGAACGCTATAATCATGTATTAGCACTAGTATAATAACGAAGTCAATAACAAATAATGATGGCTTTAACATTTATGTACGATATTTATAACAAGAAAATCATAAATGTTTAAGGTTACGCAAGATTAAACGATTTATTTAACAACTAAGGGTGACTTGCAGCTAGGCGATAAACGACGTTTAATCGTAAAATAAACTCCATTTTGGCATCATTTCAGTTCAACGTCTTGCACGTCGTGGTTTTACCCTTCATCTCGATTTAAATAAACGTTTAACTTAAATGGGCATGGCCGCCGGTTTAAAGTCGCTAATCTTGATTTTATTGACAAACAACCAAAGAATTTAAACACAAAAAACATAACCTTTTCACATTATTTCTTGTTGTTTAATGAAAATCTATGATAAAAATGGCTTTGTTTTTTACACTGAACATGATTTGGTATCAAACAAGGATGATGAATTCGTAAAATATATAAAAACTCAAGTTTTTTTACGAAGAGTATATAATTATCAATAACCCATACATACACCTTACAAACTAACATTGTATGTACATAATCTCTTGAAAAACCACATAATTACAACACTTCACTATTATGCACGATATTTGTGTGCGCACGTGTGGCACTAGTCCTTGGAAGCGGTGGTATACCAACCACGCCCGACCCGGCACTGCAGTCAAAAGTTTTCCTCAATGTCTCGTCGCACCTCGGTGCAGGATAGGTTTCGGCACACGCATCACAAACGCCTTGTAACTGGCGCAACTCCACACTTAGTTCATCACCATCAACGAGTACCTTGTTTTCTTGTGCACGCTCGCACTCCGCAATGTTCTTCTATTACAAAGTACATTAGTTATTCTATTTTCTAGGAGAGCGTTGTTTTCGAGATGACAAATTTCACTTAAGTTAACGAATTTCAAAGTTACTTCTTGATACAATTTTATTATACCTCTATTATAGAAATTACCATTGTTGACAATAGACTTATATAGTTCGCGAACGAACCAGTGCGGAGGACAGCTCCCACAGAAGAAATTAACGAACTAGTTCCCAGATCTCTCGTTCTTTAGTTCGTTTGATAAGTTAGATAGAATCTAAGTCTTGAGTATCGTCCAAAGTAAGACCATTGGTTCTCATATCATTCTCTAAAAAGTCCAGCCAGCGCTTTTGAGGTCGTCTGGACTTCCTTAAAATAACGCTGACAGACCACGTATCGTACATATACACAGAAGTACTGGCCAAATGATGGTCTTGTTTTCGTAACGTAGTCAATAACCAATAGGGAAATATCGTGCTTTTTTAAGCTATATTCAAATACGGTGCGCAGCACTTTCTAGTCTCACAGATGGGAACACATCATAATATTTTCTTTTACTTTCTTCGATAAAAAATATTTGAAAACATTTATAAAATACTACGTTTACGCAACTCATGTACTTGATCTTTAGCACATTTCCTTTCAGTCGGCCATTTTCAAGCGGCCCCTAGACGCTGTTTGTCTTAGACATCAGCGTACATGAACACCCACGGTGGTTGCTGAACCTCCATAGTGAACGGGAAGGGTGTGGTGACGCCAAAAGCAGTCCGAGTCAAAGACTTTGATCGGAAGAACATGTCTTCGATAACGTCAACATAAGCTTCTGGCACCCCTTTGAAACTTAGGGCCCACCAGACTACCCGTCGGGACACAAAGTAAAAAGCCTTCTGCAGATCCAGGAAAGCGATATGCAGAAGCTTTTTCTTTCAACATGCATGCCTCGCAAAACGATCTAATAGCAAACATTTGGTCCCTGGTCTGTCCCCCATACCCTGCAAGGCAAGAACCCAGGTTTCGCCAGCACCTAGTCCGTTACTCAGAAAAGTGTACCACATGCAGATAAGGTTGGCTTAAACCTAAAGGTGTTGGTGGCCTACTGTGTAAGTAGGCCACCGTCATCGTTGGGTTCGTTTGGTAAGGGTTGTCCCTTAGACGCCGTCACTATTCCCCAAGTATGTACAAGTAAAAAAAAACAGCAGCATATTATGAAAGAATAAAAAATAATTAATCCGGGAACATACATAAAAAAAGATTCCAACGAATTGTTAACCTCCTCTTTTTTAAGTCGGTTAATTCACCTCCTCCTTTTTTGAAGTCGATTAATTAACAACCTTCTTCTGTTTTTAAAGTCGGTTAAAATTCGTGCAAATAATATTTTTTTAGCCTTTCTTTGGTTCGAGACGTGAACTAAAAGAACGAACTAGTTCGTTGAGGAGCCGCGAACTAAAGTGACCATTCCTTATCGCGAAATATTATACGTATGTCTAGTTGACAAGTCGTAATCCAGACAACTGACACTAATTATTTTTTTTCAATTATGCCTTTCATCAATTAGGCCAAGGAAGCAACCACATACAGCCTCGTCGTATGTGTGTTTATATTACATGTATTCAAACTGAATTAAAACTAAATATTTGCCAACTATTGACACAAGAGAATCTATTGAAATATCATATAAAATAAAATACAATTCTTTATACGCGAAATTGTGATGATAGATGTTGCGAGACGGCACTATAGATAATAATATGAAATTTACGGAACGTAAATAATGAGTGATTGTTGGGATTTATTTTATTTTAAATTGCAAAAAATATTTTTTTATGCGGAATTGTGATTGTGGTTATATATTTTTTGTGAAACGGAACTTATGAATTTGGAGTAGTGAAGAGTGTAGGCATCTTGCCCGCGTTGCAAAATTTCCCGATTTATCGGGATATTTACTGATTTTGGTCATTGCTCACGATGTCCCGATGTAGCAGTCCTATCTGCCGAATTTTTGGATTTTCAACAAATGTAAAATAATATTCTTATAAAAAATGGAACATAATATTATTAATACGGCAAAACTAAAAGAAACCTGTAATACAATACAATACGGCCTATACGACAATACTACATACAATAAAATACGGCCATTCAACTTCGCGGTATATTAAAGCAAATTGTACTAAAATACCTTATAATAGAGTTTATTATTGTCTGGTGAGTATACAAGGGAAAATAAATAAATAACACCCAACTGTCACATACATAGTCCTAACCCCACACTAAGATCGAGTCTGGTGTCGTGGGTATCAGGAACTACGAGATACTTTCGGTCTCACAACACCCAGACCCGGAACAAATATCTGTGAGTCATACAAATAATTGTCTCGGTGCGGGGATCGAACCCGCGGCCTCTCGCTTCATAGCCGGCTGCTCCCCCTCTGCGCTACGGAGGCTGTCAAATGTCTCTGAAGATAACTTCGTTCGGGTTGTTTCCCAAATTGGATAACTTATACTTGCTTTAGTCGTTCATTATAGTCCATTCATAGAATTGCATGCACATGTCATAGAAATATAACACATAGAACGACAGTACACGGCCGCGGCGTGAAGGCTTTCCAAGTGAGACATTATTGTCTCACTACGTTGCACGGCGTCAGTATCCAAGGTTAAAACTTAGTTACGAAGAGCTCGCACAAAAATAACGGATTAAACTTTCCACTCTGTCAATGGTAGATCTTCTGCACACAAAATGATGTATAGAAAACAACAATCAATGTTGTTACAATTTTAATAAATATGAGAAAATGTTCACGAAAATAGGTAGTAAGAGGTGGTAAGAAGACGAAAATGATTAATCAATGTACAATTTATCAAACTATAAATGATTATATGTAACTTACTGATTATAATTAAATAAATTAACGCATTATTAACATAAACTACTTGTGTTTCATTCTGTATAAAAATCTCCCGATTTTCAGATGCCAAATCTAACGAGTTTTAATTTTACACTTTTGCAACACTGCATCTTACTCTATTCGCCGTTTTATTAATACACGATTCAGTCCTAAATGTCATTTAAATCAAATGTCCCATTAGTTGTCTTGCACATACACATTTCTGGTTCGATTTAAGAAATCCGAGTGTAGATTATTAATCCGCGATTTCATTACTTCTACTCATTCTTTACGTTCCATTATATTCATATCTAAAGTTCCGTATCAAAACATCTATCATAAAAAATTTGCATAAAACGAATTCTAGTTTGTTTTATATGATTTTTCAATAGATTCTCTTAAGTTAATAGTCGCCAAATGTTCACATGTAATACGAACACACATACTATGAGGCTAGTTATTTATATTTATTAAGGAGTAACTAGGAGTAACTTTGCACTTTGTTAGCTCAAGCGGAATTTATCATCTCGTAAACAACTGCAGGGTTAACACCACCTCTTATAGCAGTATTATTATAATCGTTCTTCGTTTATTTTGTATGGGAATCGGTACAAGTAAGATTATAATAAGACTGCTATAAGAGGTGGTGGTAACCCCCTATCTCCTAAAAATAGGAGAACATCGCGGCACATGACATGGTAGGCATAGGACATGGTAGAAAACATAATATAAGCTCACGCCTGTATCCCCGAAGGGGTAAGCAGAGGCGCACTAGCGAACTAGAACACCCACATTTCGCCGAGCTTAGTTCCGTTCCAGATGTGATAGACGACCACACAGCCGATAAGGCTATCCGATAAGCGAGAGGCCGCGGGTTCGATCCCCGCACCGAGACAAATGTTTGTATGACCTACAGATATTTGTTTCGAGTCTGGGTGTTGTGAGACCGAAAGTATCTCGTAGTTCCTGATACCCACGACACAAGTGTGGGTTCAGGACTATGTTTGTGACTGTTGAGTGTTATTATTATTATTATTTTCATAAAACAACAAGCAATAATATGAAAATGTTATGTTGTTTGACATTCAATAATCGCGATTAGCCATTTAAACCGGCGGCCCCGATGATTTAACTTTGTCGTTTATTTTAATCCAGATAAGGGGTAAATCGACGACGTGCAAGACGTTAAACTGAAATGATTCCAAAATGGGGTTTATTACAAGATTCATCGTGGTTTACTGCGGAGCTGCGAGTGAATTCGGGACAACTAATATGACATTTGATTTTAATCAAGTTTAGGACAAAGTCGGGGACTAATAAAATGGCGATTATAGTGAAATCCCTGCAAGTCGCCCTAAGTAACAAAGCTCATTACTTTAATAAACATCAAGATACTGAGGTATATAATGATAGTGGTTAAATGGTACAACGATTGTTTAACTGAATATAGACATACGTCCATGCCTCTATCTATAAGGGGTTAGATAGAGGTTTAAAGTTCTATGGGTGTTAAGGGACTCTTACATTATAAAACTAATGCAAATACGGTATATCGGTCTTGTAGTAAAAGTAGCATTTGAGAAAATTATGTATATGAGTCTAATGATTATTAAATAAATCACTGCTTTATACCTACCTATTAATAAAAATAAATATCTATTAGTTAAGTTATAATTCTAATTAAACATAGGGTCATTTTAATTATAAATAAACCATAAAACGTAGCTGCGTAATTACATTTAGCTAATTAAATGCAGGCAATAACTCGTCATAAAATATACATAACTGTTCAATATGTATGTGCTATAACATAAAATTTCATAGTTAACAAGTATCAAGATTAATAGCCGAAGTACATAGGGCAAACAATGCATGAAAATTGCACAACGAAAATCCATAAAACCGTCATCCCATTGCCCAACCCTTTGAGGTGTTATAAATTTACCCTGTCTCAACTTTACGAAAGTAACTGATTTTTAACCTTATGTCATAGAGATAAAATATGAAGTCCTATGAAAGCAAGCGTAAGATTTGTAAAAACATAACTGTAAACTTAATTACCTGACAAAGGTGTAAAGTAAAAGCAATGATTACACGTATTAGGGGGTAACTCATTCCCTCAGTACACGTTTGTTAGCATGACTGGGAGTTTATTTTTTAGTGAATATTTAGTGCTAAGGTTATAAAGTTATTATCTATAAAGCTAATCTGTGTATTGTGATTTTATTAAATGTGATACAAAGTGTGGTAAGATAATATTATTTTGTTTGTTTGTTTTATCGCTGTTCGTAAAGTTCTATTGTTGTGGTACACAAATATGCTCTGTTTCTTAAAGACTGATCAATGCCAATATTAAAAAACACCCGTCTAATATCATGAAAAAATTACGTTGCTTGAAGTATAGTCGAATGCTTGTTAATTGTTTTGATAGCAGTGTAAAATGAAAACATGAAACATGAAAATGATAAAGCGGTTAATCAATTACCCTTTATTAGTAATTATTGTGGGGACTTACGTACGCTCCTTATATTTTTTAAAGTCCTCAACGAGGTTCAATCACCTTAAGAAAGCCAGTTTGCCAAGCTGGTCTAATTTGGCATACATGGAAATAAATTTCTGTGAAGGTCACTGAGCGTGTATACAAATAATAAACGATTTCAATATTTTCCTAATAGACCTTGCAAAGTGCCAATTTTATATTTGCATTCATCATCATCATCATCATCAACAATATTCAAATTCAAATTCAAATTCAAATCATTTATTCTGCAAATAGGATATCTCATATCACTTTTACATGTCAGTTACGAGTATATATTAAAAAAATAATGATGACGTCGGCATTTCGTGGCTATCCCTGAGAAGAAATGCCGAAACAAACTCAAGGGTTATCGCCTCTTTTAAAGCCCAGGCAATACAAGATATATAAAATCACAATTTAAAATGTCAACTTATTTCTAAATTCTATAATATATTAATATGCCAATAGAGCAGTCAGAAAAAAAAACGTAGTTGTAGTAACTAGTAACGTAACGTAACATAGGACGTCCACTGCTGAACAAAGGCCTCCCCTAAAGATTTCCAGATTGACCTGTTGGAAGAGGGCAGGGCACATAGCTCGTAGAACTGATAGCCGATGGGGCAGAAAAGTTCTCGAGTGGAGACCAATATTTGCATTATATTATAAAACTAGTGTGGAGTCGGGAGTCAGGACTATTATATGTGGGACTATTGGGTATATTAAGTGTATTTGTGATTTATTATGAAAATGGTCATTCAAAGAGCTTTTCATCTAAAGGTATCTAAGAGTCTATAAATACGATAATATAGCTTCTAAACTTTAATTGCCTAACAGCGACAAGAGGCGATATCCGCCCAAAATATCAATTTGTTTCGACGTTGAAAAGTGTCGAATAATCAACGTAATAGCCATCAAACGACCCTAACAGAGCACAACATCTTCACTTCTCTCACTTACAATATCAATTTTGTATGGCGCTTAGATTCCAATAAAAACACTTTCCGAGGTTGCGGAGCACTAAACTGTCTCATAAACCGTTTTATGATCCATACGTACACACATTAAACAGATATGTATAACAATAAATCATCATTAATACACGTTATAAACAAACGTGGCAAGGGTTTCCACTGAATAAATAATTTTATGACATTTTACGACCTTGAAATTGTCCCACGCGAATTTTATTGATGCAATGAATCATATTAACATAGTCGGTGATTTAGGTTTCCTTTATACTCTAAATCATTCATACATTGTTGTTATCACAATGCTCTAATAAATTGTCTCGTTGTGAATGAGTGATTTGTGACTGATAATAGGCGCGTCTCTGTTAATTAATATATTCAATCAATTCACACATATTATACTTTACTGTGTCGTTAACAACGTAAACAATCTACAAGTTGTTTGGTTTTGTTATACTTACACCTAATTATTACATCAACTAGGTACATGAACTTTCAATCAAGCTAGTGGTCAAACAATAAAATTCATTGAAACAAAACTAATTTTACGGATTCTATCGAGATTTCCAGTTTTTATTTTTAGTCCCAACTTTTGACTTCGACCACGAAGCTGTAAGGCTTTCGAAACATCGCGTAAAAACAAATCGCGATAGACGCCGTAAAAAGTAGTTTTATTTCAATGTATAACATTCGCGTAAACCTAAGAAATCTTTAAATAAAATTCACATGTTTCATCCGACTTTAAAGGATGTTCAATTCGTCGGTATTTTTTATGTATGTTACTCAATGTATGTATGTTGCGCCATTCTTTCTTATATGGACTGAACCTCACGGTGTTCCTCTCTCATTTTTATGCCAAAGGCCACTGGATATGCAGTAGTATGCTATACTATACTATTAAGCCACATAGCTTCTGCGATTTTCAAATTTATCCTAAAATAATTATTTAATTTTCCTTGTGAAAACTTTCACTTCGGCCTCACTTTATGCATTTATCACCTTAGGTAAATGCATGCTATGTGAAAAATTAGGAATACTTACGTTGAATATCATGTTCTTAGTAAGATATAAAGATGTAATGACGTTTATTTCGAAGCTTCATTCAATTGAACTATGCCATATGGCCCCATGTACCATTAAACAGGTCAAGGCCACACTAAGAGTCAAATGCCAGTTATGTAACACAGACGATCTATAAAGCTGTCAACACTGCCTAAAATAAGATAAAAGCCATTAGTAAAATAGCAAGGAATATGTAGAATGAATTAATTCGTTTTTTTCATAGACCGTAAGAACCTCGATGAACGATAGATTGCTAGATGGTAATTTTATTACATATTTAAATGCAGAAGGATTGATTTCCTAATGTGACTCACGGAAGCATTTGACTTGCTGATAAGAACTGTGACGTAAAATGACAGATCGCTATTGCGTTTTATTCTGTGAGTGAGATTTCTAAACCCTTGGAAGTGAAGGGGGAGTTTGGATCGGAAAACGCACTGTGAATCTTTTGGTATCGTGAATGTTTATGAGCGGTGGAGATAACTTAGAATCAAGTTAACCATATTTTTTTCTAGTCTCTTCCAGTATAAAACAAAATCTTACAGAAGAGCACTAAAACATAGATTGAAAATCCTCCAAGTACGTGTCAGACCACGTACAGTAAAGAGTTCCGTAGATGAATTTTATATATTTGCCATGCGATTATGGCATCCCAAAAAGTTTTTTTAATTATGTACTTTTTCTATATTATTGCTTAGCTGCACGAACAATTATCTAGCAATAATGAGTAGAAGTTGGCAACACGTCTTTATACCAAGTTTCATAAATATTGACAAATTAAAACCATGTAAAGGCCTTGAAATCATTGAAATTAAACCATTTTTACAGATTCTATCACGATTTGGTTTTAATTTTCATGCCCGACGTTTCGAAAGCTTTGCAGCGTTCGTGGTCACGGGTCAGACACGGAAACGTCGGGCATAAAAATTAAAACCAAATCGTGATAGAATCCGTAAAAATAGTGTAATTTCAATGAATAAAATTCACGTAAACCAAAGAAATCATTAGGCCTTGAAATCATTAAAAACAACACCATAATTATTTCTAATTTAACTAGGGCACGCCCAATCCTTTTACTTACAGCTATCCTTTTTCCCAAAGAACGCTTACTTAACAAAGTAACAGAACCGTACTATATCCAGTATAAAACTATAGTAAGTACGTATAAGCTAAATTTCTCATTACTAGTTTTCCCATTCTGTTCGCTCCGCGGAGGGTTGGCCATGGAAACCAATTTAAACTTGGCGACCGGCTGGTTAAAAAGCAAAGGTTCCTTTTGAACTTTACTCGTAGTGCCGGCGGCGCGGCAGACTCCTTTATTTTTACTTATTTTACAACTCCGGCCCTTTACGACCGTCCGCCATGATGTTAAACCCGCGGTTCGCAATCATATACCGCTAGATACCTACAAATTTGTTGGTCTTGTTACATTATGATTTAACTGTAGCTGAAGATTTGAGTTCCATTTCTTTTCTAATTATAAATTAGCAACGTGGTCATCACACGGACACCCCTGGGATGGGGCAGCCGGTGGTTACAACATCAGGGCGTAGCCCTCTGGTTGTGATGTTCCTCGCGATCCGCAAATACGGATCGGTCACGGGAGGTCGCGTGAAGCGCGATGGTGTCTAATTATAAATTAGTCTATGCTCGTATGATTTTTATACTTCCTTTTGATAATGGGTTTCGAGCGATTACGTGGCTTAGTTCCTTTTTTGCAATACAAAGAAGTTTATTTGTAACTAGCTGTTGTTCGCGACATTTCTCTTGTGTATATCCCCAGAGAACTACACATTTGGGCATTACGGTACTTTTACCGTACCGTATGTTACTCAGGAATATTGCAACTTTCTACTAGTGAAATCATGTTCAAAATTGGTTTAGTAATTCAAGAGATTACTTCTTACAAACAAACCCACAAACTTACAATGTTTCTTCCTTATCATATTATTAGTAAGTATTAATATCTATACATCAATCTATACATATAGTAATATCTGAAGCGAAAACTTTGTACACCCTTTTAAAAGAATTGAGCGAACAGAAGAATGTGGAATTTGAAGTTTATAAATGGAGGAGTGCATAAAGCAATTTTTTTTTTCTTTGACAAAATAATCCTAATAATCTTCAAACTTAAAAATGAAATAGTCTGTTAGGTAATATTATGTATGTGATTTCGTTTAAAGAACAGATCTTAGGGGTATAATCCTTTGCTATAATAACGCCGGAATGAAAGTGACACAAGTCACAATAGTCAAAACACGAACCCGTCTAAACACGAGGTGATTAAGGGAATTAGAAAAGTTTTAAGGCGCAATGCCATGTCCCATAGTCGACCCATGGATGTCTAACAACGCAATGTTAATCAGCAACTTTAAACGCGAATCGCGCGCTTCTAAACAACAATTAGAGCCGGTTTCGACCCCAAATTAACGACAGCGCCAACTTTCTCGAAACACTTACATTGGAATAGAAATTGGGTTGAACGCGGTATGTACCCTATCTATGACAGTAAAGGATATTGGTCCGTATCCGAACACCAAAATATATAACTGAAATAGTCTAATCGAAGAACAAACATTATTTCCTATAATCTGAATGAAATTACACTACTAATTGAAAATATAGGCGATAGGTTCGTCCCCTATCACATCTGGGACGGAACTAAGCTTGGCGAAATGTTGGTGTTCTAGTTCGCTAGTGCGCCTCTAGCTACCCCTTCGGAGATACAAACGTGAGCTTATGTTATATGTTATGTTTCCTTGTAGTCTAATTATAGACACTAAAAATTAGATCAGTGAAAATATTCTCAATTTTCGACGGACATCCAAAAAGGAATATGAGCCCGATATGGCGATAGGCTCGCCCCCTATCACATCTGGGACGGAACTAAGCTCGGCGAAATGTGGGTGTTCTAGTTCGCTAGTGCGCTTCTGCCTACCCCCTTCAGGGATACAGGCGTGAGCTTATATTATGTTATGTATCCAAAAAGGAGAAGGTCCTCAATTCGTCTGTTTTTTTTTTAATGTATCTTACGCGATATCTCCGCCAAATGTGGACCGACTTTCAAAATTCTTCTTTGTGTTCGATAGAGCTTATTTCAAGGGTGGTCTCATATAAATTTGGTCACGATCGGATTTGTAGTCGGTCAGTAAAGTTTTTAAACTTGTGATATTCAATATCCATGCTAAGATATTACCGTGTCGCATACAACAGTGGACTCGCTAATATAATTCGCAGACACGATAAGCTCCCGGCGAACTTTCAATTACGCCAAATGTAATTAAGTGCCGACGATAGAACGCTCAGAACTCCGTCACTATTAAATTGCTTAACTTTTATCGTTGGAAAGATCACTTTAATTTTTGTTAGTCGTTTCCCCGGAAACATGCCGCGAAGGGATTTGAAATATATTTCTGTTTGAGTGGTTTAAGTATTGGAATGTTAATTATACGTTATGTAGAAGTAACCTACAAGACGCTTTTGATCGCGGTTATGATTTACTATTTATGTTTAACAGATAATCTTTGAACTTTAAATAATTTTAATATCTCATATGTTGCTAGTTAATTTGCCTTAACTCAATGGACTGAATTTGCTTTTAAACTCAATTAGAATGCAATGTAACAATCCTGTGGTGAATTGTCTGTACGATGTCATTGCGAAAGTAGAACATACCTGTAATATATCGAGATGTAATGCTACCAAGTTGAATACGTAAAATATCGAGAAAATGTTTAAATAAAAATGTATTAAATATGTTAAGGCAAAAGAAAAGAATGTAGCTATAATCACAAGAGTAAAGATTTGTTGCACTCTGACTACAAAAACATAAATAAAATGTGTTTTTTTATTTCTCGTTCATATAAATACACACATAATAATTTAACGATACAGAATACTTTTGAAATCTCCATAATTTAAATTAGGCGTGCGTATGACAAAGAAGTATGAATTTATGTATACGGTTAGACAACAATTCGTTAATGGTTTTATTTCATTTATAAATATTAAACAATATGTTAAAATATTAAATCGCGTTATTCACAATATGACTTCTTTTATTTTTTATAATAAATTCACAAACAATAAAACAAGTTTATTTGCAAAACATTTTCCTAGTTAATTACAGAAATAATTTTAATTATAAAACTTATCTTAAAATTAAAATAGGTTTTATGAAATAAACAACTTGCAGATGTCCACCGCAGAAAATACCGTCGATTGTCCATTAACATTGCATTTATTAGATACGTCTTAATGAAACTAGCTGAATTCCTGTCCTATTATCGCATTAAAAGGCATTTTAATAACCCTATATCACTCAACCTTGGAGATAAAATAAGTAAATAAAAATCACCAACAACTGCAAATGTCTTCGCAGGTATCCAGAGAGGAATAATAAACGATTAAGCCGTTTTTTCATGCAATTTATTGCTTTATGGCATGTATAATCTAAATGAAATGCCGCATCTATAATCCGAAAAACTTGTACATGGCTAGAAATAGCTTAAAAAAACGCAATCTATATGAGATGCTAAGTGCTTATTGCGTATACATGTGCGAAATGGGGATTAAGATTCCATAATTTCGCAATATATTACGCTCATATAAATAATTATTGATTGCTTCCGCGATATGTACTAGGATAGAAGGGAGTTTATTACACAAATATGTTAAAATATGTCTCAAAGATCAATTTAGATAGAATTATAGATTTTTATATACAAACTGTGCTCTATAAATAGAAAACATGTGATTCATATCGGCAGAACTTAAAAATTATCTCAATTTTTAAGTTCACGTATTATAAATTAACTTAAAAAGCGATACAAATGGCTCTTAAATGGTCTTTTAATTTTTTGTTAAAGTTCATGCGTTATAAACCAGTTTAAAAAATCTAATTCCTCTAATCCATCACAATTAATTGGGTACCTAAATTGATCCAATTTTAGCCTCCTTAGAGCTACGAGACAACAGTTCATTGTAACCAGTTATCAAAACAGTTTTAATTATAGCACATAATAGCCGAAAGTAACGCCACGCCCGCTGAAGGCAAGCCACCCCAATTTAAGTCCTACAAGTTTAGAATTGTGTATGGCGGGATTGCGCACCGTCATGTTGCTCTGACAGTATAAAATATGTTCACGATATGCTGCTTTGTTATTACACTTACAATGTTAACAGACAACATTTTTTAAAATAAGTACCGTTCGATTTAAATAATCAGCAGATAAAGAATACTTTAAATGGCCTTACAAACTATAGTTACAATCTTATGCAGATCTTTACGTTATTAATAAATCCGGGTTATTTTATTCGATTTTAATAGATAAGTAGTGAATGTAAGCAATTATGTTCGCGATTTTATATGAAGTTCTTCTTCTTTCTTCCCTTTTAAATATTCTCACCCTTCGCCACTGGTTGGTGGTCATTGTTTGGGATAATATACATATAATTCAATACACATTCTTTACATAATAAATTGTTTAAATTAAATTATAAATGATTTTCTATTGTCAAAATAAAAAATAAACAAATACACAATCAGTTACATCATGGCCTCACATTAGGTTGATTCTGTATCGTAGGTATTCTTTTCACACAATCATTTGCCTCGATGCGAGAATCAAACCCACAGCCCCTCGTTTCACAGCCCACTAGCCCACAGCGCCAAGACTCGCATATTTTTTATTTTTATTCGGTTCACAAACGGAAAGTTCCTTAAGACTGACACAGACCTTTGTTTATACAGTAGAGGGTGATGATTAAGGACATTCTTAAATAGTGAACCCAACATGCACATATTATGGTATTTCAGAGTAGTTGACACAACACCACCATGAAATGCCAAGCCCAAACTTATTACAAACTAAATTTTAAGTTTTAATGGAGCACATAACTATTATACACTAAAACTAAAATAAAAAAAAAAGAAAACTTAACACAGTCTATCCGCGTATTGACTTATAAATTTTGTTTTTAGCCTGTACCAATCTACTATTGAATATTATGTAGTTAGACTATATTCCACTTACGTGATGGTGTTACGCTTCGTTTGTGAATTATTAAATACAATGCCTGTCTTCGTAATGATATCGTAATAGTTAACTAAATTTACCGAGCTCTTCGAGTTATGGAGTGAAAAGATCGTTTTCATCTAAAAATATTTTGGACACGTACACGGTACAGTGTCGCATCGGACACAACTAAAAATGTTTCTAATAAAAAAGCATTGTTATTGTCTCAAAACACTATGGCGCTTGGAAAATTTACGGCCCAATAAGGAAGTGTCAAGCCGACACATATTTTTGACGAAAGGGTTGAATAGCGTATTGTACAATTCATTGTATTGATTTTTTAAACTTTTTGTGTTTCATGTTAATATCCGTATACTATTGTTGTACGGGCCATTGTTTCTATTTCTTAAAGTTTTATTATCTGTTTTCATAATTTTGAAGTGCTCTTTGTTGTGAGTAGCTACGTGCTTCGAAGATGTATTCTGAAGAAATATTTCATAGGGTAACGATTTTGTGGGACATTGGGCTTGTTTTAATTTTTTACAATTTGGTCGAAGTATATTTTTTTAAGTCGAACGCATATGTTTTGGTATTTATAATTTTTGTTGGTGTATTATTGCAAGGAAATAATTTTTAATCTCTACCCTAGTAAAGAAAATAAATAATTACATTAATTAAATTATTCCTAAATTCTATTTTTTTATATCGATCCTACCTGTAAGAAATATAAAAACATTTCGCGCAAATAACAGCCTTCGTGCTGCAGTGGGTGAGTAGCCGGCTGTGAAGCTGGAGGTCGCGGGTTTGTTTCCCGCACCGAGATAAATGTTTGTGTGGCCCACAAATATTCGTTTCGGGTTTGGGTGTTCTAAAATTTCTCTCATAGTTTCTGATACCCACAATACAAGTTATACATATTTTAGGGTCAGGACTATGTGTGTGACTGTTGAGTATATATATGTATACATAATATTTAATAATCTTTCTTTCTACCTGCCCTCATCCCACCTTAATGTGGGGTCGGCGTAACATACTTTTTGAAGTATGTTGCAGAAAGGATTCGGGTTAGTTTTTACGACCGGCCACCTGCCTGACATCAACCCCCTCTGAGAGATCCAGTCCCGGGCAAATTAAATTATAAAATTTGCTTTCCCCGACCTGGGAATCGAACCCAGGACCTCGCAGTCCACAGCCCATACATGATGCCACTAGACCAAGGAGGCGACATACAATACTAAATAATAAATAAACATAAGCTCACGCCTGTATCCCCGAAGGGGTAGGCAGAGGCGCACTAGCGAACTAGAACACCCACATTTCGCCGAGCTTAGTTCCGTCCCAGATGTGATAGGGGGCGAGCCTATCGCCATATCGGGCACAAATTCCAGACTCCGAGCGGATATGGAAAAATCCAATATCACTTTGCCCGACCCGGGGATCGAACCCGAGACCTCAGAACCGTAGTCGTACCGAAATACCACCACCGAGGCAGTCTATCTAATAAATAAATAAAATATTAATTCACGTTTTATTAATATCTTCATTTTTCAATCATTGATCTCCTCATTTTAAAACAGTTATTTTATGTAGGAGCGGCAATCAACAAATCTTAGGGTGCGAGAACACTGCGTTTATAAATACAACAATGTAAGTGCATCGGTCGACCTTCCTTAATCAATGCGGGCAGCGTCGCCAATCAGTCGTAATGGACTGATGGAGCCCGGTGTATTAATATCACTGCACGGCGTATGCAACACACAATGCGGATGCAATTGCTATGTCCCTTGCAAATGAACGTGGGCACAGCGAGCTCAGTTTCAGTCCCACGTAGGGTCGCGTAGAATTTTGAACAAAATTCCGGATTACACCAATACTGCCGTCATGTGGAAATAATCACAAGTTTAAAAACTGAACTGACCGACTTCAAATTTACCGATCGTGACCAAATTTATATGGGACCACCTTTGAAATAAGCTCTATTGAACACAAGAATTTTGAAAATCCATTCACATTTGGCGGAGATATCATAACATACAAAAAAATACAGACGAATTGAGGACCTGCTTTTACGCAAGAGATACGTCTTTTTTCTTTTGTGACTTAATGTCAGATACATTTTTTTTCTTTCTGACGTCATAGTATATAGATTTTTATATATAGTAGTGACTGCCTCCGTGGCGTGGTGGTATTTCAGTACGACTACGGTTCTGAGGTCTCGGGTTCGATCCCCGGGTCGGGCAAAGTGATATTGGATTTTTCCATATCAGCCCGGAGTCTGGAATTTGTGCCCGATATGGCGTTAGGCTCGCCCCCTATCACATCTGGGACGGAACTAAGCTCGGCGAAATGTGGGTGTACTAGTTGGCTAGTGCGCCTCTGCCTACCCCTTCGGGGATACAGGCGTGAGCTTATGTTGTTATGTTATGTTATATATAATAATAATAATAATATTAGCCCTGTAATATTACTGTCCCACTGCTGGGCACGGGCCTCCTCTTCTAATGAGAGGGGTTAGGCCTTAGTCTACCACGCTGGCCTAATGCGGGTTGGCAGACTTCACATACCTTCGAAATTCCTGTGAAGAAATTCTCGGGTATGCAGGTTTCCTCACGATGTTTTCCTTCACCGTTATAGCAAGCGATATTTCACAATGAAAATACACTTAACATAGAAAAGTCAGAGGTGTATGCTCCATTTTGGGGTTGGTTTCGAACCTCCGACATTTGTCTCGGCAGTCCATACCATTCCTAACTGAGCTATCGCTGCTTTTGTTATATATAGTAGTATAAAAATCTATATACTATGACGTCAGAAGGAAGTATAGTATATAGGTATGATTCTGGTGCCTACCGATAAATCGATTGTGATAGTCGCTGATTTTTTAACCTACCATTAGGTTTGTGTAGTCAACTTTGCCATGCTTGGATAAAAAAAAATGATTCCGAAAGAGTGTTCATTTAATGTCTTTCCTGTTCTTGAATTTTGATAATATATTTCATTACGGTCAGATCAAATCTTAAGCCTCTACAGCTTTACTTGTCCTAGGTCAGAACTCTTAATATATTTTTTGATATCACTTTTTTGATCTTTTTTTCAATTTTTCTAGTTGTGAACCGGAAAAGTTAAAAAAAAAATTATCCAAAATATTTTGAAAGTATGGCAACCATAATTCCACACCATAATTTAGGTACTCGTGTCCACATTAAATTGCACAAAGGGGTGACTGCTACATATTGATTTTGGCGAGCACTCGTTGGAGGGAATTTTAACGTGTCCACAGATATTTGTATTTAATACGTTGTTTACATACAAAATGGGCGTATAATGTCATGTTTACTGAATACGAGGGAAATCGCTATTTGATATCACACTAAACGGTTCCACGCAAACCCATGAGACGTTATAATAAAGCAATTTTACAACAGCTTTATAAATAGATATCAATATGTTCATAAAATACAATATCAAATACGCGAATGCAAAATGCAGTTTTATCCCACACATTTTGATGCGATATATCTATCTAAATATGTATGTGCGTTTTATGACTTCATAAAATCAATTGTAAATAGTTTGTCGCATTATCTTGGCTATTTTGAATGTTCCTCATTGAAGAACATTGGATCATTTGATGCAGTCCACGTTGGACAGTGCACTTTACTTGCAGCAAATTGGTATTACAGGCGCATTCGATGCGTTGGCGCCTTTGAGAGTCATCTATTTTGACGTAATCGGTGGTACGAGTTATATTTTATTAATAAGATGCTTTTAGTTCTCACAGAACAGTTGGTTATAGTTCGTAATGTTCACACAGGTGCTTAGTTTACATATAAAAATATTGGCTGCTGACGTCATTAACGAGTCGATACCGTTCCGTGATTTAAATTATAATTCTCTCAAATGAATATTCACAATAAACATATCCTATTACTCTAATAGAGTATTGTTAGAATAAGTACTAATTGTTTACTAGATGTACCTTATCAATATTTACACAAATAAATTATGGTTATCTTACTATCAATGATTACAAATGCGAAAGTTTAGATGGATGTTTGTTACTTGATTACGCCGTAAATGCTAAACAGACCTGGATATTTAGCACAGAGGTACATTGTAGTACAGAATAGCATATATGCTACTTTTTATCTCAGAAAAAAAAATCGATTTTAGCAACAGCTAGTGGCTTAAAACTTTAGCCTCGATAATATAATTTTAAATTTAGAACTGAAATCACCATTCTTCCAAATCTTTTTACCTGTCCTTATTCCACCTTAATGTGGAGTCGGTGCAACACACTTTTACAAACGTGTTGCAGAAATGATTTGGCTTAGTTTTTATGACCGGCTGCCTGTCTGACGTTAACCCCCTCTGCGTAATCTAGTCCCGTAGAAAATTCGCTTTGCCCGACCTGCAAATCGAAGCCAAAACCTCCCTGTCCACAGTCCATATATGGTGCTTACAAGAAGGCGATTAATAAATAAATAGACAATTATCTAATTGCATATTTATAATATTAACGGGATCTTAAGTCTTATGACGACGACATTCGAATAACAACTATATTTTATTGATAAATAACGACTGGCGCCATAAATACAAAAGAGAATACCGACCATTAAAAATTGGATTCATGTGGAAAAAATCTGTGTTAGTGCAAAGATAAGCTGCTTTAAAAGGTGCGAATTTATTTAGTAATGTCATATGTCAACAAACGCGATAACATGACACGACTCACAAGCGTGAATGAATTTAAGTTGTGACTGAAAAGTAATGTTGAATGAAAAAATGTTAATTTTTCATCATAATTTTATAATTAAATTTACCTTTCCTTACTTTTACGTTGCCTGGCTATTCGAGTTTAAAGGGTATTGAAGTAACTGCAAAATTATAGTGGTAGGACTCTTATTACTATCTCGATTTTGAGTGGTAGAGCCGCGTTGTAGATCCTATATCTACTGCCCAACACCTTAGTGCATGCAATGTTGTCTTTTGGGCTTGAAGCCAGCAGTAACGAAGGGTCCGTATAACCCGATTCCTACCGGCCTCCCTTTTTCAGATTGTAAGCTGATATATAAGTATTATAGAGGTATTTATCTATAAGAGAACGTAGTACTGGCTTCCTCTTTAAAAATGTTCACTCTTCGCCACTGGATGCCAATATAGTGACTGGGCACTGTGAAACTCAGTGCGACTTGCAGCACTTAGAAAAATGACCATCTATCCCTAATCTAGGTTTAAATATAGGAATGAGGTGTAGTATAAATCCAGTTTAGGACTAACTCTAGATTAGTGGTAGCGCTGCAAGACGCTTCAAAATGCTGATATTATTATGACCTCGGTGGCGTTGTTGTATTTCGGTACGACTATTGTCCTGAGGTCTTGGGTTCGATCCCCGGATCGAGCAAAGTGATATTGGATTTTTCCATTTCAGCCCGAAGTCTGGAATTTGTGCCCTTTATGGCGATAGGCTCGCCACCTATCACATCTAGGATGGAACTAAGCTCGGCGAAATGTGGGTGTTCTAGTTTGCTAGTGCGCCTCTGCCTACCACTTCGGGGATACAGGCGTGAGCTTATGGTATTACTACTCTTCATGTATAGTCCTATTCCTTACCATCAGGCATGCAGGTTTGTAGTCTCATAATCCGATTTCATTATAAATACCTATTACAGTGATTGGCGACCCGATTCGAAATTGCAACAGAAATTAAATGATTGCAGCAACACCAACACGCTTTATTCAATTGAAGGCCAGTAATTGTCTTGACATGAAAGGACAAAAAGTAACTCGAGACCTCAATAAAAACGGCCTCATCCTACCTTTGCACAATGAACTCCAACATATCGTCTTCAAACAAAATAATCTTTTGATTCAGCATCATAAGTTCTTAATACGTCATAAGTATAATAAAGGGGCGAGCCGATTCCGTCGAATGTCTATTTATTTGAAAGTCGTCTAGACGTAAGCGCGTTTTTAAAGTATCCACGTATCGAGACGACACGAAGCGATGCGTAATGTAATTATATGTATTTATGAATATTGACACACAAATGATATTGAATTGAATGTAAGTGCGTCGAACACTTGATTACTAGGAACAATTAATATTCAAGTATTCAGCAACCACCAGACAAACTTACACACATTTATACATACAAAACGCTGGCTTATCCGTCTGACGGAAGCCCCCTCCCGCTTCTCCGAGATCCGAGTCTCATTGTGATGCAAATGCGTCCGCTGTCTGCCTTCAAATTACCCCTACGGTCAAGCGGGAGTCGCCGATGACCAGACATTAGAGCCCTCCCTTTTAAAACAAAATCGACCCCACACTCAGTCCTTTAATAACCCGTCGATTTGCAGGATACTCATCTTTATTCGTTACACGTGAGAGATCATAATCGTTTGTTTAGTGCGTGAGTAATATTTCATAGCAGATATAGTGTTATGAGAGTTGCTAATGTGGCGGTATGGAGTACAGGAATGGCGTAGCAATTGTGTGGACAATAATTAAGGGTAATGCGCGGCGGTATAAGGCGGATCGTAACGGGGGGGGGGGGGGGGGACTGTAACGACTTGCGATCCTGTTGATGGCTTCGCGCAAGCACCAGATGAGCGTTTATATTGATCGACTACATTATATTCGCATCATATTTGTTCGATTAGATGAGCTTTGTCATTATTTAGATTAAGAAATTGCTTCGGGAGATGCGATTATCTGTTAACGGTGTATGTATACTTAATATAAAGGGTCTAACCTACTCTCCTTTACTTTAAGCCTATTTAACATAAGGAAGAAATTGACAAACTAATTGCAAAGTTATAAGTTGATCAATAAGGTGCATATTTAATAAAATTCTTTATCAACTATAGATAGTATTCAATAATGTAATGGGAATAGACTTAAAGTATTTATAGCGGTAAGCCGTACCATAACAAATACATGAACAAATCATCATATAGGCGTCTTATGGTGTGAACACTACATAACTGTCTTTTTCAGTGACCACCAATGACGTTTGTGAGCGGACTCGAACATCAAGTTTTGATAACTGTCCTTAAACTGGTCCCGAAATATTTGCATATAATTATGCCTTAAGCGTGGAAGCTAAATAATGCAATGTATGACGTAAGTAAAGTAAGTAAGTGAACTACAATTGCTGTTTATATTATAACCACCATGGTCAGTGAACAAGATTCAATCCTATTTTATTACTTTGGTTGAAGGTAATTAAAATGTATAAAAACATATCATTCGGATCTAATTTCACCAGCAAGAATGTTTCAAATGACAACCTTAAACTGAGATTTCAAATAGATCTAAACTTGATCAAAGACAAAACATAATTTTGCTAACATTAGATTAGATGATTGCGGTACTTCATGCATGCATGCATATTTTTTATAATTATAGATTTAGGGCTGTATTAAATAAATGAAAAATTCAAATCCAAATGTAATAAATATACCGAAGTAGAGTTCAAAATGAGTGTAATATTGTCTGGTTTGTTATTGGCAGAAATTCGGTCAACGAGTCATATTGTATGAGAATTGACTCCCTGATCTATGACTTTATTATATTTACGAATACTTATGTTAAGTATTTTCATAATACTTTCGTTCATATCAATAGCACAATTCACTTACGTAACCGCCAATATCTGACCAAATTTGTAATGGTAAACATAAATATCAAAGTAAGTTACTGTTATGGAATATTCTTGTAGCTTTCTTCTCATTGGACGCGATAAACATTATTTACAAACTCGTTTACTACGGGAGTGTGCTATTAAAGCTACTTTACGCGTACTCGATGACAACTGCCTTTGATACAAAGATATTCATACCTCCCTTTCCTTGTCTCTCCCCACTAAATAGAGCATTTTGTATGAACCTTCATTATGGTGTCCTTATAAATTGTCAACTTAATATTCCACTGCTGCGTACACCTGAAAATTTTCTTTATGAACCAGTTTGTATATTTACCACAAATGGCGTTCTTTGTAGAAAGTTGTGATTACTTAAAACTAGTTTTACTCTAAGTGATATAATTAGCATAATACAAGAAAATAATGGGAAAGGGGGTATTACCATGAGCCATGGCTCAGATACGACGTTAGAAGAAAAAAAGAAACGTTATGGGTATCTATAGACATAAATTCACGTAATTATATACATACGTAATGCTTATGTCGGTATTCCACATCGTGTTGAGCTTAATTACGTACACACATAGGTAATGGTCATGCTTGCACTTCATAAGGGGTAGGCAGAGGCGATTTAGAGAACTATAACATCCACATCTCGCTGAGCTTATTTCCGTCCCATATAGGGAAGAGCTTCACGCCATACCGGGTACAAATTCCAAACTCCGGGCTTGTACTAAGCAGAAAAACCCAATATACGACCCGGAGATCGAAGCCGTAACCTCAGACGTTGGTCGTATCGCGTATCTAGTATAACTACGCAACCAAAGTTGTCATGAATAAATACAATTCAATCTTAAAATTACAAAACAATCATTTTGCTAGGACATGACAAAGGAAAGAAATGCAATAAACGTTTCCCAACCACACTAATATTATAAAGGTGCAAGTTTGTAAGTGTGTTTGTATGTTTGTAATTTCTTCACGCTCCAACGTCTGGACTAAATGTAATGCAATTTGGTTTGAAGCTAGCCGATACCCTGGATTAACACATAGGCTAATTTTATCCTGGAAAATAAATTACCGCGCGAACGAAGTCGCGGACAACTAGTTACAAATAAAGTTCTCCATATGAACGGAAAAGAATCCGGGACTCCCAGTTTGACGTTTCAACTCTTCCAATACACTCTAAAGGTTTCTATAAGTTTTGACCATTTTATCTTTTATGTGTGCTAACGTAATCAACCTTATAAGAGTTTTACTTTATGATAGTAATTACGTATTCAGTTTAATTTAGTTCCACATATTACTTAGCTTTAAGTTTAAAGGAGCCCCGAGTAAATAAGGCTAGACATCTAGAACATAGGCGTTTAGGTATAAAGTATATAACTAAGGAGAAAGATAAAACGAGGTGTTTAGTCCAGACTCTCTCCCTAGGGTGAGAGAACGTTCGCAGCTTCTTCGCAATTTCACAAAATGCGAAACACACCTACCATTGTATACGCTATATCCGCATATATCGCTCGCCAGAACAAAATGAGCCACCGTCTCTTTATTCAACGTCGCAATGTTAAAAGAACCGAGAGCTCTAAATTAAATAGCCGCTTCCAGTTAGACGGAAATAACTAGAAAGACAGAAACTAAATTAGATTACTCCAAGTATTAACTAATTTTAAATGTCATTATGAATACCAAGTTCTTTTAGAAAATTCAGATTGTTTTTATATAATACACATTTTATTATAGCCGATGTTTTTTATAGCCTAATTATAAGTCAAATCAATATCGATGTCAATATTTATTGCTTGTTAATTTTAGAACGCATTAGCTGGAACAATTAGATATTCAATATTTAATTGCTGAAGTAATATAATGTTTTATGTAGATATATTGATACATACGTAGCGTTGCCACTTTAAAAGCCATTATTATGGACTATTTTCATACAAGCTAATGGCATTGTGTGAATAGATTTATTATATTATAGCTCCAAACCTATTAATTATACATTATTGACAGCCTCCGTGACGCAGCGGGCGAGTAGCCGGCTGTGAAACGTGAGGTCGCGGCTTCGATTCCCGCACCGAGACAAATTTCTGTGTGGCCCACTTATATTTGTTTCAGGTCTGGGTGTTGTGAGACTGAAAGTCTCTCGTAGTTCCTGATACCCACGACACAAGACTCGATCTTAATGTAGGGTCAGGATTGTGTGTGTGACTGTGTGTATTTATTTATTATTGTTTATCAAGATTTTATGTTTATACATAATATAAACTCTTTTAAGAGACGCGTTTATATTAATACTTTTTTATTTGGAAATAGGTACAACAGCATCGACTCCCGTGCGAGTGACGCTGCCATCAATTGTTAGTGAAATTGATTCAGGAACAAATATTTATTTTATTTAGTCTGATCTCACAATTCACCCACGCAACTCTTGTACGACTGGCAAAATAACCAGCCCAATGGATTCGTAGAGACCATTTTGAATTAGTTATTACCGCTTGTAGTACAGATAAACCGCGGGAGGTATTACATAAGCACGCCGTATCGATTTATTTTATCCAAAATGGCCGCAATTATGACATTATTCAACTCATAAGAGCCATAAGGTCGTATAGAATGTTAGAATCTAATAACTTTATTCTCGGGGCATCAGAGCGGCTGGTGTTTACTTTTTTTTGTTATATATTAAAGGTTACGGAAACAGGTAGAGGTGTGGGAAGATTGTCGGTGAGACAGGCGATCGAGGAACGATAAATTTTAAGGTATTCCTACCCACCCGCTCGGTACATAGACCGAGCATCGACTAAATAAAACCAGTTATTTACATCCAAGTTCAGCGTTTAATTCTATACGCGATAGGTAATTATTTTAGTGGTTTAATTTGCAGTCAGTTTGCAGATTACCAACTTCATTCTTTACATTACGCTTTTACCTTTACAGTAATATTATACCACAATCCGTAGAGATAGCGTTTATTTTATTTCTCTTTTAAAGCAATATTAAATGATACTGAATGCGAGTTCTCTGGGATATCTCTGAATTTATTGACATGTTACAATACTATATGAACGATTGTCAAAGGCAACGCGGGATGTCCTTTATTATACAGATTAACAATATTATGTGTCAATATTTAAGGTGCTTTTTGATGTAAGCGACTGAGACAGAAGACTGCTTACCTGCGACAATATATACAAAGTGGTGCGAACGTATCAGTGTCGCATAATGCCGGGTACACACCAACCGAAGGAACGATCGCGAATCTATGCCTATTATATTCACTGAGCAACGGAAGTTTGTTTATATAAACGCAACAGACGTAGATTCGCGAACGTTCGTTAGGTTGTGTATACGCCATTAGTTGCGTCGCGTCGCTGTCTCATCTCTCAGTCGCATGCCTCGAAACGTACCTTTACATGTATTAAAACATTGTATACTGAATTAGATAAACATGACAAGATATAGACGATATATAAATACTTACTGATAAAATAACATCTAAATACATTTACATGAGAAAATACACCTTGAAAAATCTCGATACTAAAAACAAACTTGTAAATTATAATAGCTGTAAATAGAGCTTTCAGTGCCTACGTAGAAAGGTTTATTAATAAACGGTGGCTATATATTAGCATGAGTATTCGATATAAAATTGGGTACCCCGGTGGCCCAAGACATAAATTGCGATAAAAGACACTTAAGCCTGTAGGTGTCTGAGAAGGGCTGAATTTGTGGTCGACACTGAGTCATTAACTGACAATCTCTTTAAATCACTTGTGGGTCCTCCCTGCGAACCTGTACCGGCTTAATACAGAGGGTGGCTTCGTTATTAGCCCGGGTATTAAGATATTTTAGCTAATATTACACAGGTAGAGGACATGACTGCCTCGGTGGCGTGGTTGTTTTACGACTACCGTCCTGATGTCTCGGGTTCGATCCCCGGATCGGACAAAGTGATATTTGATTTTTCCATATCAACCCGGTGTCTGGAAATTGTGCCCGATATGGCGATATGTGCATCTGCCTACCCCTTCGGGGATACAGGCGTGAGCTTATTATGTGTACATACATACATAGACTTACGCTTTTATCCCATAGGGGTAGGCAGAGACAACGGAATTCCACTTGCTACGATCCTTACACACGTCTTTCGCCTTATTCAGTCTCAATACATTCTTCATGCATGTACGCCGGTGTAGGATACTTTTAACTTGACCTTTCTTGAGTATATCTATGACTTGGTCAGAGAAAATTCAATGAGGTCTTGCCCTTCCAACTCTACCATGTTATGTGTGTTGAGGATATATAAATTTAAAAAGTAGAGCAACTTAAAAACACCATGTCTTGTTATACGTTTAATTTGTGAATAATTGTACATTCCCCGAATGTGGGCAGTCTAAACAGAATCAGACTGAAATGTTTATACACACAGATACATTATTACGGCTAATTTTACTATGCTCGAAAGAGATTTAAAATATTAACCTTACGCATTCGATTACGTTGGTTCGCGCATCGCCTGCAGGCTTTGCCTCGTCAAACTTAATAGATCGTAATTTTAAACCGTGATTACTTTTAGTTAACTAGCGTGTGAAGTTAACATAACAGCGTTATGATAGTTCAAACAATAAACTCTTTCTTCCCTTTGGTATTATTTTATGACCGCGAATTTTATCTCGTTGCTTCAACGCTGAAAATAAACACGAAATATTTACATACAATTTGCATTCCGCGGAATGGCGTTGCGAGCGATTTTCGACTTAATTCCGATAGGAATAAAGGAAACAGCGAGTTGCAAATGTATGTTGGTAGTTGTACAGGAATATTGTAAAGTATTACAGGCAAACATAGGGTCCCGCAGTGTGTAATGTTGTGTACGAGCGCGCAGTTTTATGAGGAAATGCTGGTTGCGGCGTTTTGTTAAGCGGCCATCATATTCGCAAGCTTTTTTGGTGAGACCAAATGTTTTGCCGATAAAATCTTTAACCACGCACAAACTCGCTAATATACTGTAATAGAAAGAAATATTATGTACGTAATTTACTGCAGCTTTATATTAGTTTA
Organism: Clanis bilineata; assembly: GCA_036417725.1. Taxonomy (NCBI): domain Eukaryota; kingdom Metazoa; phylum Arthropoda; class Insecta; order Lepidoptera; family Sphingidae; genus Clanis; species Clanis bilineata. The sequence continues at coordinate 7,039,511 of CM071142.1, forward strand.
AATGGATACAATGGGTGATTGTTGTACTGTGTTTTATTATAGTATGTCGCCTAAGGTAATCTCTACGTAACTGAGCAGATTTGTACCTAGTTTTGAATGGACCAGCACGTATGGTGGTACTGGAACCAGCATAACATCAACCTGCAACTATCTTAAAAAACTAACATTATCGATCCTTTTCTTTCTACTTGCCTCTATCCCACCTTAATGTGGGGTCGGCGCAACACTTTTTCAAACATGTTGCATAAGGTATTTGGCTTAGTTTTTATGACTGGCTGCCTGTCTGATGTCAACCCTCCTCTGGGGATTTCTAGTCTCGGGCAAATAGTGTTAAAAAATACATCCCCCGACCTAGGAATCGAACCCAGGACCTCCCGATTCACAGCCTATGTACGATGTCACCCTTCCTAATATTAACCTTCCTAGCAAACTTTTTTCGCTTACAAAAGAACAGTCATAGACCTACAATTCGTTTATTATTCTATGGTACTATTGATTTTATAGCTATCAGTGATCTCTTCCTAGCAAGTGACCTAATTGCTTGTAAAATGTTTTAGGCTGCAAAGAATTTATAAACCGTAGAATATTTAACAAAATAAATACTATTTTGTTCAAAAGTAGGCACAATTCATTAATTATGCAACACTTCATCTCGGGGTGTTTTTATCAAGTGCCTTAACGAAGCGCGATAAAGCCGAAAACATCGCTGAGAGGGAAGCTACCTCATTCCACAGACAGCACACCTATCTAAACAGCCATTACTTATATCCCGGAGTTCCCCTAATTCGCGAACAGGCTACGTCTTAACCCACGTGAATACTAAGCACCTAATTTTGATTTTTCAACAAAGCCAACGAGCATCCGAGTTCCGCTCATCGATCCGTCCCTCCGTTCCGGTCGCAGCTAAAACTCTGCGAGCGTTTTTAAAATCCCCAACTCAGAAGCGTCCAATATCCCAGAGCTCCGTATATAGCTGTCCAACGTAATATCTAAACTCCGCTCGCAGGCGGATAAGTACGGTCGTAGGTCTTGCGATACTGGTTGCTTCGACTCCTGCAGGTAGCTGTGAGCTAATTGTGTATTCTTTCCTCGCTCCGCCGTCCTTAATCTGGCCGGTTGCCCCATCCCCTTTCCACCCCACGCCGCTGCGCATCAACTAAGCGGAAAGTTTAAAAATATTTTATTATGCAGATTTTAATAATTGATTTTATTAAATTATATGTTTATCGTAAGGGACTTACCTACTTCCTCTGTCGCCTTCTTGGTCTTATGGCAGCGTATATAAGCTGTGAATCGGGAGGTCCTGGGTTCAATTCCCAGGACTGGCGGGGTGTTTTTTTTGACACTATTTGTCCGGGGCAGAATCCCCCAAAGGGGGGTTGACGTCAGGCAAGCAGCTGGTTGTAAATACCAAGCCAACTTTGTTCTACAACATGCTTGAAAAAGTGTCTTGCGCCGATCCTACATTAAACTGGGATAAGGGCGGGTAGATAGAAAGATATGATTATCGCAAGAAATTTTACAAATCATGTTCTAAATAAAGTCCATTTATGTAGGTCATATCGGGCGTCTAATTTCAATTTGTTATGTATTTACAACCTTTCGCTTCTAAGCTTACAAGCAAACCTAAACGAAAATTAAACCACATTTATGCCACCCGTACGTTGTAAATGGCTATTTTGCCAACACTTAGACTCATTCTACTACGTTTATTAATTTTCTTCACGCCATCCAACGCAACACGACACATAAAAATGTTTTATACTTTTTATGATATAGTAAATAATTTGTACAACACTCACAATCTACTTGGAACGTTAATTGAATATGTAGGTGGCTATCTTCCATTAGCAATGCATTTAGATAATTGCTACGCCAAACTACTACGAATGAAATCAATGGTATTTCTAGAGCATTTAATGGATGAGAATAAATAGACCATTTCCTACTTATTACCTTTTTGCCTTCAACGTGGTTTGTCGTTTTTTATTGCGCCTAGCTTTTTAGTTGTAACTGAAGATTGCAGTTATAATTGTATAATTTTATGATTTCATTTTATAATCGTTTGTAGAAACTTTTTTTGTTCATACTAATAACGCCTTTATTATTGCCTCCTTGATCTAGTGGTAGCATATATGGGCTGTGAACTGGAAAGCCCTGGGTTCGACTCCCAGGTCAGGCAAAGAAAATTTTCTCATTTAATTTGCCCGGAACTGGATCCCTCAGAGGGGGTTGACGTCAGGCCGGTCGTTGCTTGAAAATGTATGTTACGCCGACCCCACATTAAAGTGGGATAAGGGCGGGGAGAAAAAAAGACCTTTATTGATAATCCATATATAGACAATAGTTAATCCCGTAACACTTTCTTAACGAATTTGCGTACCGTATTGTAATATAGACACCAATAATGTAGTAACATAGATTATACGTATAGATATCTTTAATCTACCTCAGTAGGTAGGTTATAACGAAGCAAACCCCAAGCATAATGCGGTAGGACCCAATAACCGAGCGGTAGATAGTAAGGGGAAATTGCCTGGGAAAAATTTACATTTTTATTGAAATTTCCAGTGTTGCCTTGCGGATGAAACTATGTCTCTAAATGTGTACCTTAAACGGTGTGACGCTTTTACCTCTGAATACAAAGCTTTTGTTTGTTAAAATAAAAACACGAAATGTGAAATGTCTCAAAAGGCTTATGTTATTAAGAAATTCCATGTTATTACTACGACAGTAGTAGATAGACAATAACATAATAGCAATGCATTGGCAGTATATCATTACTTAATTTTTATTAGTTAGATATATCTTATGTCGTAGAACTATTGTTAATTCTAGAACAAAAGTTTTGGGTTATAATTATGTTAAAAATCCTTGTTTGTAGCAATTTGTATCTGTACTTGACTGTAACCTGTTTTGTGTTTTAAATAAATAAAAAAAAATATGGGCGGTGGAGATCACTTACCATCAGGTGACCCACCTGCTCGTTTGCCAGTCTCTGCTATTAAAAAAAAACTAATATTATCTAATATGTTGTGAATTGAAGTCGCCTCCGATATCGCTTCCTTGGTCTAGTAGCATCATTTATAGGCTGTGATTTGTGAACCGGGAAGCCCTAACTTCAAATACAGGATCTCCCTGTAAAATTGACGACAGGTAAGCGGCCGGCCGTAAAAACTACGCCAAATATTTTCTGCAATATGCTTAAAAACTGTGTCGCGGCGATCCCACATTATTGTGGCATAAGTGCCGGTAGAAAGAAAAGAGAAAGATAGACATATGTGGCTTAGAATTGTAGTATCAGCGGCCCGAGCAGGAAAATTTCTGACAATCGTAAATTAAGGTCGATACGTGTCTATGAGATTGATATAAAATATTAACCAAATGTCATCAGTGCGCAGCGAGCTCGAATACATTTACGGTTGTCAGAAATTTTCCTGCTAAAGCCGCTGATACATAATCTGATTAGTGCATGCAAGCATGCGTGAAAATAAAATACCATGCATCTAATTTATGATGTAACTTATGTACTCCTAAGTGGTGTAATTAACATTAACTTCAAAAACATTACCAAAACCGCCTAAAGGTTGTTAAGAATATACCACAGATTCATGCGATATCTAATGTTTTTGATAGCGATGGCTATTTTATGTTAATCAAGTGAAAAACTTAGATAACTTAAAATAGTCGAATGGTAATTTCACTAATTTCAAATGTATCTTTCTATTAGCATATTACATTTTTTTATTGGTTTACGAACATACATGAGAAGATGGCCTAGTAAAGACATCGATTATGCAACGAGCTCACGCCTGTGTCCCAGAACGGGTAGGCAGAGATGCACTAGCGAACTAGAACAATCACATTTCGCCAAGCTTAGGTCCGTCCCAGATGTGATATGAAGCGAGCTTATCGCTATATCGGGCACAAATTCCAGACTCCGGGCTGTATAAAATCCAATATCACTTTGCCCGACCCGGGAATCGAACCCGACGCCTCAGGATGATAGTCGAACTGCGCACGCAATACCACCACGCCACTAAGGCAGGAGCACAGCTATGATAATGTCTACCATGCCAAGAAGAGGAATGGAGCTTGGGATGTAAAGGCGGAATTTGGGCTCTTAAAAATCTCACTATATGAAACGTAATAGCAAAACACTTGACTTCGGTTTTCTGTATAACAGTGTCTGTAATCTTGACAGCTTCTTTTCGACAGAATTGACTATATTTTTTATAGCGAGATTGACAAACGAGTCGTTGAAGTTCGGCAGGCAGCTGATCGTAAAAACTAAGCCAAAAACTTTCCGCGACATGCTTAAAAAAGTTTGTTGCATTGATCCCCCGTTATAGTGGGATAAGGGAAGGTAGAAAGAAAAAGGGACCGGCAACACGCAAGTGCCTGACCTAATGGTGGCTGATATCCTCTGCTTATAGACACCCAAAATTCCAAAGGCATAATGGATGATTACTTAACCTTTTAAGGGAAGAAAGATTAAGAAATATAACGGCGTATTTAGACCACAGGAAATCTCACTCACCGTACGAAATGTAACAGCGAGCTGCCACGTCGGTTTTCTGTGAGACAGTGGTATCAAACCGGTTCATCCCCGTTAGACGTTACTGTAAAAATTCTGGTTCTACCAGTCAAAAAAGCTCAGCTTTGCTATTTATAAATATTATCCACATTCACATAGAGGCGGGTGGCAGACAATCTCAATAGTTTCAACTCTCGCAGTCGTAGGGATGGGATCATATAATAGGAAATTTTCTTTTCCGAATATGCGCAGCGTATACGAAACCCTTTTCACTTGTATTGTTTTTATTTTCCAACCCTAATGAAAGAACTTGCCTCGTCTCTATTGCTATTTCAATATATTGGCTTAGCCGTGTTTGTGCTTTCGATTTTTTTCATTATTTTGATGCAGTCGATATAAGTACTAACTGTTGTAGGTACTGGGCATTTCTTGTTAAAATTTAAAATTTCGTGAGATGTTAGGTTACTCCTCCTCCAATTCAGTAAAGAAAACAGTTGTCGACATTACATATGGCCAATACTAAAAATAATAAAATGTATACTAATCATAGTATATACACCATAATACAAGATAGACGCCTATACAAGAATATTTGAAAATTTTGAAAAATATCTTATGTATTATTTATCTTATCTGGAATTCGTGCCCGATATGGCGATAGGCTCGCCCCCTATCACATCTGGGACTGAACTAAGCTCGGCGAAATGTGGGTGTAGTGCGCTAGTGCGCCTCTGCCTACCCCTTCGGGGATACAGGCGTGAGCTTATGTTATGTTATTTTGATAGATACTGCCATTTTGATTTTCCGTACAGTTATAAAATCGGATCAACACAATGCCTATACATCTGGCTAAACTGAAATCATATTATATAAAGCAAGTCATATAGAGGAAAATGTATAACCAATATCAAGGCTTGTAGGACGCGGAATAAACTTTGTAAATGGGATGAAAGTTCTATTTACACGAGATAGTGGTTTATTAAATAGTTAACTTACGACTGGTCCCAAAAAATATCCGTTCGCAGATTTTCTGCATTCGGCATAAGTATTTTTCGCTAACATAAATTGTTATAACTCGAATTTACTGATCGTATTCCGAAACGAAGACTTGGAAATAACCCAAGCTGTTCTCTAACAGAAACCAATCAATAATATATAATATTAGTGATAAAAATGTACGATGAAAGCATTATTGTACAAGTTTAATGGCCGCTCTATTTAAGTCGTTTGTAAATCATCGTTCAAATTACGTGTACTAAAACCAAGACCAATACATGATTTATAGCTTAAACAAGGACACGAAAAATAAACTTTTTGTTCATCAGCTGTAAATGTCTCCACAAATTGACCATAAATTTCTGCTCTATTAAAATTTATTGACATCAAACCGTTTATTGTAACATTACGTAACTCGGTAACCCTTCCATGGTCATAAAACAATGCAGGCTACGGAGGGCCATGCGAAAAAAATGGCTCCAAGTTACATAACACCTGCTTTTTAAGACTACATTCGCATGACAGAGTTAGCCCGATTTTATGACGTAGGGGGCAGTGTTTTACGATCTCTTATCGAATCGATTTTTTTTCTTTGAACAAACAAACGTGTAACTTGCATAAAGAGCCTATTTGAATTAAAACCACAATCGTAAAACAATCGCTCCGATGATTTTTGTTTCGATTAATATTTCTTATTTTTTGTTCATAGTGGATTGTGTATAATCAATAGGTACCTACTCAAGCTTTCAAACCTTGATATAAATGCTCAATAAATATAGAAACTTTGCGAGTTGCATTGTAAATAAAGCAATGAAATATTGCATGAGGATGGAATTAAGTATGAAAATAGTACTCAATAAAGGAAATAAATTGTTAATTTACGATTCGACTTAACCAGTGTCACCTTCAATGCAATATGTTCCTGTGAAACCCTTTGACGTGTGACATGTTCCTTGCTTTTTATACAAGATAAAGCAAATACCGCTCTGAGCAGATAAAGAGGGGAAATCGACCGCAGCTATATAAAGGTTTGCGGCGATAAAAATACTGTGTTTATTTGCACGTCCTACATCAGTTACCTTAACCTGGAAAACTGTCTTAAATGTGCTATCGGGACAAAGTGAAAATAAATCGCATAACGCATGATATAAGATTTACTTTTGAACGCTGCGAATCCTGGCATAACGTTGTTTATAACACTCAATAGTTGAACTTATATTCGTTCGTATCAGTAAATTCTGAACCGTATCTCGAGTAATTTTTCCTAAAAACGTGATTTAAAAAGCTTGCCAATTTTTCAGTGAAGCGCCGCCGAGTTTTATGCACTTTATTCGGCACACAGGTGCTACACGTAAAGTGGAATACAACTTAAAAGGATTAACCAGTTAATACTGCATCAACATTTTTGCCTACAAACAGAACTGTTTATTTCTTAATCGCTCTACACTTTCAATTTTCTATGCGGATTTATTTTTCTACGAGTTTCGGAATGAATAAACAACCACTAAATTTACAGTATTTATGTTTTCCCGAAATTTAGATTGTGTACGATATCTCTCTAACATTCTTTGCAATTTCAATACGTATTTAATACCAGCCTTTTCACCCTTAATAAAAATTTGCAATGTCGTCCTCATAAAATGATTCATTTTACTGCTACCAATGCACTCTACTAGCTGAATGAAATGTACATTTTGTTCTTTCTCTTACTTCTGTACTCTATGTGTTAGAAAAGGATGAACGTATTTTGTAAATATCAACCTTCGAACTGTCGCATATTTTAAATGTAGTATGGCAAGAGTCACAACGCTTGAAATTTTCTATTAATTGGTATTTTTAGTGCTTTTTGTCGATGCCATTCTAGGGGCTTAACGTGATTTCGTATCAGTATCGTCATTTTAACTACATGTTTAGTTGACAGTGTTATGAACTCATGACACATTATTCATATTATAGAAACCTGTCATATATATTCTAAAATAGTAAATACAAATCGTTACAGATAAGTAGGTACTTTGATACACGTGTTCATGTTTGTAGAAGTCTAGTTCGTATAAATAAGATTTATTTTCGGCGCCTCCCCAACTGAAGTCGATTATTCTCTGAGTAAAGTCTCATTTATTTTTATTTAGCAAATAAAAGCGATTCAAACGGCCGTAAAGGACCGTTGAATTGGATGCGAAATGTATGCTAATGCCGCCACCGAGTTGGTATAATTGGAGAAACTTCCTCTCAGAGCATCCTTCTCTTGTAGACGTATCGACCGCATCAGTGAAGCTCATACGAAATTCCAATAAAGAACACAATGAAAAATTCAATAGGTCGATAGCCAAAGAACGAAAGTGAAAAAAAACGAAAACAATAACGCTGATTTAATCAGTATTCAGAACGCGAAGATAGTGTCCACAGCTGGGATATTTGGCAAGGGGACAAGTCCTGCGTACAGTTGTCGAGTTGGTACAGGGCTGCACCGCCACGTCAAGCTTGTGGGTCGTTGGTGATCCGACGAATTTATAGTGTTATTCCCGACGTACATTATGCAAGGAATCAGCGTCAGCGACTCAGAACCAAAATAACTAAGACGAGTATTCCGAGCCGGACTGATTTATCGTGCCTGAGGAAGATTCAGTAAATTACAATTGGTGTTCACCCAACACGCTAATAAAATACGTAGTCAAATTAATAAAAAGTATAGCTCGTAATAGCTATAAGACCTATATAAATAACATTCTCGTTTGTTATGCACTTAAAATACACTCGATCAATTGTCGGTCGCGACTAATCATGCCAATGTGGCTCTGCGTCCGACGCCTCTATTGTCGTAAATATAATCATTATTGCGTCCAAACGGCAACTCGGTCAAATACCTGTGTATTAAATCAAACTCAATGTATTCAGTGGCGATTTGTTCACCCGAAATGGCTCCTTTGTTGGAGCTAATAAATAATTTAGTGGGTCCTTCTGCGAGCTGAATTCATGCATCGATGAACTGCTCTGAAAAGTTCATACAAGAAGCTCACTTGACAATGCAATTCAATTTATATTCCATATATTTTTGTGTAAATGAAAACGCGAAACGTTCCATATCAAGAATGTGCTATTGTTGTATACAAAATATGAATTCTTATCTTGTATAATGCATAACTTAGTATTAATATGCAATTTGCAAATGATATAATCCATGGAGATTATTATCGTCTCAGAATAATTTATTTTCTTTTATGTTGGTAGTTTATGAGAACAAAGAGTGAATTACATTTAAAATTCAATGTAAAGGCGCGTTCAATTATGGACAAGGAGTGTGTTTTAGCATAATTTCGTTCGTAAAAGAGCAAACGCTTGGGAGACACTGCCGCCCAGTATTTGTATTCATGTGATACTCTAGCTTGTATAGATAACATTTTAATTTAATAATTTCTGTAGCGTCATTATAGAAATTGCATTGTGATATTCATCTTAGAATTAATTATAAAGCCTCGAAGGATCATTAAACAGCATTTTTATAAGCTAATGAGATAAAGTTCAACAATATACATGACTAATTAATGACGTGACTATCGTAAGAACATCGACGAAAGTCGAGTTTCTTTAATAAAAATACAAAAATAGCCATAACTTACGCCTACGGTCTTAATCAGAATATATCTTTTAGATAAGCAACATCAACAAATATCTTTGTACTATCGCCTCGATCAACATCCTCCCAAGGTCCAGATAACATATGTACAATCTAATCTTTAATTTTCCTCACTCAATATCCTTCAAAGCCGCTTTACTAACCCACAAATACTACATAATGGTACGACATATGTAATGTTATGCCTAACCTAACCCGCCGGAGCATGTTGACTAGATAGTTAAGTAAGCTAGAGTGCGCCGACCCCGCAAGGCCGGAATCCGTCATCCTCGGGTCAAGGTTACCACGACTCGTCAAGTCTGTCACACGTCACATGGATATCTGCATCTGTGATCGTCTACACTGATAGCCGTGCATTCCTTTCGAATGCCAACCCTATTCAATTGGAATAAGGCGGTACGAAAATAGAAGGTGCAACGACCTCCTTTCGGTTCACTGTTTGGTTACAAGATGTTACTTTCGTTGGTATTTTTTGATATTCATGCTAGCTTGATGCTTTGTTTTGGTATGAGACCTGCTCGCCTACTTTTCGGCATTGTTTATGCGACGCAAAAAGATAGATAAGCAACAGAATTACGTGAACACCATAATACTTTACTAAAAGTAACGTTATTGTTACTTAAATATTTGTTATTAGTGTATTTTCTGTTACATAACGCATATTTGCGTCATATTGAACAATTTTTTTGTCTCTCAAATCTCACCGAAAAGTCTCACTCGGTACTTATATAATATTATTTTTTTACTATATTTACATTAGTTTACTGGTAAAAGAATAACATTAATAAAATGGATTTATTACATAAAGTGTTAATAATTCCCAAGACTTTAAAACAGGCAATAATTTTGTCCAAAAGTGGAACAATTTAGACCTAAAACTAGCTCTGAAACACTTAAAATTCAAATAATAATGTTTAGTTTTATTACCGGTTTCTCTACATTGCGGTCACTTGAGAACTTGCGAAAGCAACGAATGTCTAAAAATAAAACTGTATATACTTAATGCATTACCGCGACTTTGTAAATCAACTCTTCACTCATTTAATGTCGTATATTGTGTCATAAATTCCCAGATTGTATCCTGAATTAATGTAAATCACCAAGCGAATGCAACTGTTTTGATATTTGACCTAAATACACACATTACAGATATATTATTATTCTCAGGGTATGCATATAGCGCTGGGTTATTTCTATATTATTATAACACACATATGGAATGGCTTAATTTTAATTTATAGTAGGTATATAGAGAGGTAGTAACAATTTAGTAAGTTCTATAAAAAATGTACACGATTCGTAAATTATTAGTTATTTCGTAATAAAAACGCATATTAATTATGTAATACTGTACTTCGGGGACATAGGTGTGAGCTTATGATGTTGTTACTGTGTAAAATTATGTATCGAACCTGAATCTTAAGTTTAATTTGTAGGTAGATACCTCAGACTGACTTGAATGGTCAGATTTAAATTAAGTTAGGTTGTAATAAATTTATTTTTGACTTTGAAGTCGGTTTTAAATTGTGTTAATTTTTTTGTAGCATTTTTAATTAGGACCAATTCTGAACAATTATATTACCCAAAAAGAAACAATTATTCTAATTATCCATGCATTTTGGATTTATCGATGATCATACGTAAAATAACCTCCCTTTTTAAGGTGGTTATAAGCGTAGACTGCCGATACGGATAACATTTATTGTGATACTGTATTTTTCTCACAGATACTTTCGAGTGATTTTTATCTATCTCTACATATACGCACTTCACCCACTTGACGACATCGCGTACGAGTTGTCGACGACCCCTATCTCGCAGATGGCTTAGAACCCCTTAATGTGTGTTCACAATCATCGGATCCCTATATACCTACACTATGTGACCTCTTCGACCTGCGTTACGGTCGGATAAGCTTGCGAACTAAGACTACCCGGGTCATGCCTAAGTAAGCAGATTAGAAAATATATTATCCGTGTCTAAGATATACTGAACTTTGTCTGCACAATATTATTTTAAAACTGTTTTTCTTTCAATAAAAACCTTTTTTCTACCTGCGCTTAGTCCACCTTAATGTGGGGTCGGCGCAACACACTTTCAAGCATGTTGCAGAAAGGATTTGGCTTAGTTTTTACCGGCTGCCTGACATCAACCCACTCTGAGAGATCCAGTTCCGGGCAAATTAAATTAGAAAATTCGCTTTGCCCAACCTGGGAATCGAACCCAGGACCTCCTGGTCCACAGCCCACATATGCTGCCACTAGACCAAGGAGGCGAGGTTTTATAAATTAAAACATCAACGTAAATAACTATACATCAATGTAAAATACGGATGTCTTATAAGTTATAAACAATCAGTTGCTTTATGGCACATGTAAGTATGTTTAATGGTTTTAAATTTATGTAAAGATAAACATTTCGCTCGAAATAGTATAATACTACGCACTAGTACGAAAGGCGAAAGCAAAAAATCAACGTCCAATAAATACTTCGATAATTAATTACCATACTACAGCATTTAGGACGTGTAAAAATAAAACGAATAACAGAGTGATAAATCGAAAAGCTTCGTTACGGCAACGTCAGAGCTCGAACATGATTATAATCATAAATTGGCGATTTTAAATAAAAATTATGCCGCGGCCAATCTCCGAACTAATCACATAAATATGGGGAACAACAGATGCTACGTTCCCGTCCCTACCACGTACCCTTCGTTTCATATTTTACAACAATAAATTGTAGAAATTAAAAAAAAGATGTCGGCGTCACAAAGAATTGATATAGTTGTAAAGGCACGAGGTGGTCAGGTGGTCTTTAATTATTTAAGATAAAAATATGATAGTACTTCATTAGACGAGGGCCCAGTCATTTTGGTTACAATAAATAATGTCCAACCTCGCTTTATAATGAGTGAGGAATGAAATACGGTAACCAACACCTTTCGGGGTATCTATAAATCTATTTACCTATATAGATATGAAATATTTTATAAATGATTCAACGTTAATTGTAATTTTTAAACGCGGTGAAATTGAATTAATTGTACCTTAGATGTACCTAATTTTAATTCAAAACACCCCCGACATGACGCTTGTTGCAGAAAATTACGCGTACAAAATTAGTTAAAGTATTTTTATTCATATTATCGCCATCTTGGTCTCGTGGTAGCGTAGGTTGGCTTATGCATATTCGTGATGGGCATCCCAGGTTCGATCCCCAGGACGGGCAAAGTGGTTTTTCTAACACGATTTGTCCTGACTGGATCCTTAGAGGGGGCTTGACGTCAGACAGGCAGCTGGTCGTAAAAAACTAAGACGAATCCTTTCTACAACATGCTTGGAAAAGTGTGTTGCGCCGATCCCTCATTAAGGTGGAATAAAGGTGTTGTTATTTTTCCATATTATATTTACCTACTCATAACAATAATTTTAGTACCTCACGCATCACTTCTTTACATAACATAACATAAGCTGACGCCTGTATCCCCGAAGGGGTAGGCAGAAGCGCACTAGCGAACTAGAACACCCACTTTTCGCTGAGCTTAGTTCCGTCACAGATGTGATGGGGGCGTGCCTAAAGCCATATCGGACACAAATTCCGAACTTTGGGCTGATATGGAAAAATCCAATATCACTTTTTCACCGGGGATCGAACCCGAGACCTCAGGACAGTAGTCGTAAATACAACCAGCAACCGAGGCAGTTTACTTCTTTACCTAACAGTATTAAACAAAATCATAATCATAACTCTTGGCTCATCGCCCTTCCTTCCCATGTATTAGAACTATCATTTACATGGAAGGTAAGGCCGTTAAGCTGGGGTACGCACATAAATTCCATTCACTGAAAACCCTGTTTATAGAAGGATACTTATTTAGCAGGTAAAGTTAGCTCTTACAATGTAGCCGGGTCATTACATATGCATGTGTAACCATATTTTAAGGTCTTGTAAAAGTATCTATGAAGCGAGGTAACTCGTAAAGGTTATGAGCAAATGCACCCCCACTAGATTCTAGTAGAAAGTAGTTATAATAAAGCTTAGTTTATGTAAATAAAAGCTCATTATATAAAAGTCTGTTGCAAGTTATAATCAGCGCGGTAATGAGAAATTAAGTTTTTAATATAACAATCTTATGGATATCTAAATTCTAAAAAGCTTTGTAACGCGTGAAATATGCTAAAGGTTAGTGATTTATGCGTACCTACGTCTATTTTTAAATCATGATGAATCAGGAAGCGTACGGTTTTATTATAATTGATTAGTCATTGAGGAACCAATAACAACTCTAGGTACTATTTCCATACACTCTTGTGTATTAATTAAAGATGTAACTACACGGTAATCATTAATTTTAACCTCGATTTAATTTGAAAATCCCGTCCATTACATCGTTTCGAGTAGACAACAAAAATTGTCAGCCAATTAAAATCTCTCAACCTGTCACTGTCGAGACGGTTGAATTCTAAAACGCTCTCCCCTGCACGATTAGGGTGCATCCTAAAAGCTTCTAAAGCGATAATTCACAACGCAAGAATGCGGACCGACGAGCATAGGCGAGTGTAATGGAAAACAAGCTTCATTCTGCATTTAAGATGTCGTTATCGTAATGAGTTAGGGTCTAATATTGTTTGACTAGATGTACAGTATCGTTTGTAAATTGGTAGCAATGGTGGACTGTCATGGCGCGCTTGACGTCACTCAACCAATGGGCGCGTAGAGCGACGCGACGGCAGCGCCACAAGATGGCCGCCGTCGGCCGGCCGCCGCCGCTTTTGTTGTGTTTAGGCCTAAACTTCAAAATAAATAAAAAGAATATAAAGAAATTCTAATAAGTTTCAATTTTTTATAACTTTAAAAATGAGAAAAGGTAACAATATCTTGTTTTAAATGTGATAGAAGTCGGTTAATGTAGTAAAACAGTGAAAATACAGTGTTGTTATACAGTTCGCCGGTAAGTGGAAACATTTATTTATTCATGTAGATATCTATTTATTCCTTTTCTTTATGTATTTGGTGTGTAATATTAATCATATAGAATATGTACGTAATACACCAATGTTCAGTAACATATTTTTAAATAAATTGAATTTAAAATAATTTTATATTCAATTGTTTTTACGCTTTATTTACATTTTCATACTTTATTAACATATAAATAAGAACTTAAGAATTAAATGGGAACATGTGTGTTTCTATTACTAAATAAATGATTATTGAATATTTAACAAATACTTTAGACAAATTATTCAATTTATCAATCTTACATTTTTATTTTAGGTAAAAATAAGTTAAATAATTCTTAATAATTCATTTGTGTTATATAAAGTCATTTTCTTAATAATAACATTGAATTATCATCTCAAACCGATTATTGAACGTCTTATTATTAATTTACACAAACTATTTATTGATTTCAAAATTTATTCACAAACATCTCGGTCGGGAAACACTTGGTCGTAATTTAATCATTTTGAAAGATTGAAATAAAACTATTTTTACGGATTCTATCACGATTAGGTTTTAATTATTATTCCCGACGTTTCGAAGGCTTTGCAGTCTTTTTATTTCAATGTATAATATTCACGTAAACTTAAGAAATCAGTATATTTTGAAAGATGTTTCTGAATAAATTTCCGATAAGGATGTTCGAGCATAACTCAAGCTTGACAGAATTATTGAGCGTCTTCAGTGCAATTAAATCGCTTGAATTTATCACCGCACGTCTGTAGACTAAATAACAAAGTTAGGGATCAAAGACTTCCCTTCGACAATTGCAACAAAAATATTTGAATGCGTAATGTAAACCACGTGCATATTGAACATCATAATTCACATGTTATTACGAAAGTAATGATGTATATTCACGTAATACATTGTCTATCTCGTGGGGGATTTACATGGTATATAAACGTAAAACTCCTCGGCTTCCTTAATGTATTTAAACAAGATTTGGTTGTGTTAAATATTTGCATCCTACAGCTTTATGAAAGTAATGAACTGGTTACAAAATAAATATATGATTTCGAAGGCCTCCGTAGCAGAAGCCGGCTGTGGACGAGAGGCTGCGGGTTCGATTCCCACACCCAGATCAATGTTTGTGTTGTCCACAGATATTTGTGACAGATCTGTGACCAAAAAAAGTATCTCAAAGTTCTTTATACTCACGACACACGACTTATATCTTACTGTGGGGTCACGGCTGTTTATGTGACAGTTGGGTGTTATTTATTTATTTACATAAACAGAACAAATTAGTCAAAAGACTATTTATGTAATATCACGGTAACATACTATAATACTAGGTAGTTATATTAGGCTGCCTCGGTGGCGTGGTTGTATTTCGGTACGACTACCGTCCTGAGGTCTCGGGTTCGATCCCCGGGTCGGGCAAAGTGGTAATGGATTTTTCCATAGGTATCAGCCCGGAGTCTAGAATTTGTGCTCGATATGGCTATAGGCTCGCCCCCTGTCACATCTGGGACAGAACTAAGCTCGACGAAATGTGGGTGTACTAGTTCGCTAGTACGCCTATGCCTACCCGTTCGGGGGTACAGGGTTGAGCTTATATATGTACACATACAGCACAATGTAAAAACTTTATAAAATAAAAATCAAATGCTACAAAAAATGCTAGACAAGGCAATTATATTTTTGCTAAGGCGTGAATTCGGTTCTAACATGCCTAGAAACGTAAAGATAACCCCCAAACTAAAGGTTCGTTGCACTCTACAAAATCATACCACCATTATTACTATTACAAAACGAGGATGTCGCAAATAAATCTTAATTTTTTGTTGCAGGGGCTGGTGTGGTGCCACCCTTTTATATCTGACCCCACCCATCGCTGCAAACGGTTTTATTCCGAGGATATCATTGTACTGTCGGCTGTCGTACAAATCACATGTAAGATTGTGCCCTTGTGTATGTTTGGTGAGTTTTAAAAAAGGTATTTGTGAAAATTAATTACTGCCTCGGTGGCGTGGTTGTATTTTAGTACGACTATCATCCTGAGGTCTCGGGTTTTTCCCGGGTCGGGAAAAGTGATATTGGATTTTTCCATATCAGCCCGGAGTCTGGAATTTGTGCCCGATATGGCGATAGGCTCGCCCCCTATCACATCTAGGACGGAACTAAGCTCAGCGAAATATGGGTGTACTTGTTTGCTAGTGCGCCTATGCCTACCCCTTCGGGGATACAGGCGTGAGCTTATGTTATGTTATGTTAAGTTATTTGTGAAAATATGATTTACGTCTAAAAATTAGTGTTCGTTCAGGAACTTATGTGCCGCGTAGGTCGATAGAACTCTCACATGCTAGTCGGTCTGGGCAATACCATCACAATGTCTATTTCTACCACCAAGCAATGTGCAAGCAACGTTGTGTTTTTTTTTTAAAGCTTTGAACAGATGAGTCACCTGATGGTAAGTGATCTCCACTGTCCATAGACACTCAAGACACAAAAAATGGGTGTGTTGCCATCTTATTAGGAGGGAATGGAAGGAGAAAGAAAAGGGAAAAAAGAGGGGGAATTGGGCCAATGGAAATCTCAGTGCCACTCAGTGCTTTGTTAAGTATGAGTAGTGTTGCTACTGTCGCGAGCAGATTGCTTGCTTGCTATCGGTACCATCTACGTCAGAGCGAATACCCGTATCTATTTATTACACCAAAGCGCTCGTTGTCAAGTTTATTCAAGAGTATGTGAATTCTGAATTCTTAATGATTCGAATCGTGTTAGGATATTAATGCCTGCCTCACTGCTGGGCACGGGAATTCACTATTATTGAGAGGGATTACAAAGAGAGATCAATAAAACCTACTATTTAGATTAGTAGCAATAACACTAACCGATAAAGCACAAAGCATTTAACTTTTTTAAACGATGGTCATTGCCCCACTCGATCCAGTGCATCTAATCTGTACACTGAGTAGTTAAAGCACGATTTGAAGACCATTAAGCAACTTTACATCTTATTTACATTACCTTCTGTTTATCCTAAAAGAACCATGTACCATGACGAATTGGAAACACCACTATTGATTCTACCATCCATCATCAAATTACATTAAAACTGTAGAAGCTTGTGAAGGTACTTGCAATATATTTCATTGTCCTACGAAGATACATCAGAAACAGGACTAGTTATCATGGTTCATGAACATGGGTAACGTCAAGGGCATACCCAGACCCAGCAGAATCGGAATTAGTCCTTGGGTACATAGTGATCAGATTGAAACTCAATAGTGGCTTGCTCCTATGAATCATCAGAGTTTTTCGGTACATCTAGGCACTTTAGCTGGAATACCTCTGACGTCCATTGGGACGGAATTCTCCACCGACATTATATTTGGACTTTAGTTTTTATAGCAGAAACTTGCAAATTTAGAACGGGGTCACCTGAAGTAAAGTGATCTGTATCAATCAATGAACATCGAGAAAACAAAGAGAATCATGGGTATGTTGGAAAATTTAAAAGAGAGGTATTATTAAGTCTATGAAACCAGATAGGCAGATGACCCACTTGATGATAAGTGGTTATTCGTGCTTATGGATATAAGACATGGGCAATACCAGAGGCATAGCCAAGCCGCTTATCAATAATAAAGAATGAAAAATAATGAATGGGACTAGAAAAGGGTATGTAGGCGTCCAACAGATCGATCTGGAAATTTTTGGGGAGGCCTATGTGGAGCAGTGGACGTCCTGTGGCTGATGATGATGATGATGATGTAGACTTCCAGACATCCTACTGACCTACAATTCGACACTTTACGTCGATTTTGTGAGACTGGAATACCATAATAACCCCAGTCCAATCAACAAATTCGTGTAGCACCGACACCGACTACAGCAGCATATACTTGAAAATATGCTTAGTATTTCTATATTGTTATGGAGTATTGTCATGTAATATGGTACGAGAGGTTCAAATAATCACTAGACTACCATTATAGACGTCTCTATAAAGTAGGATAAAAAATACCGCGCCTTGTAAGTTTCAATTTTACATCCATTAGACACGACTACACCATGTAACATTAATTGAAATTGGATGATTGACCGATTAGTTAGAGGTCGTTACGTTTTCTAGGGTTCTGTACTTAGAAGATGCCAATGGAACCCTATTACCAAGCCTACACGGCGTTTCTATTCTGCTTAATTTTGAAGGACTTTAATTTGAAAAATAGTAACGGGCGGCTCGGCCTCCGGTGGCCTATACGCTTATGTAACATATATATGTACCGCCTCCGAGGGGTTAAAAACATAATAGATGGCCCGGTTGACATACTTACAGAATATATTGTGTTCGAATATCCTAATGGTAAACGGTAGAGCTACGTTACAGTAGCGAAGGGTGAATTTTTTTTAATAGCCGAGACTAGCAAACGATCTGATGGATAATGATGATGGTAAGTGATCTCCGCCATCCATAGACACCCAAGACACCAAAAGAATCATGGGTGCGTTGCCAAACTAAAAGGAAGAAATGAGAGGGTAGAGAAAAGGGATTGGAAAAGAGAGGGCGGGACATGGGCCACTGAAAATCTCACTCACTAAGCGAAACGCGACAGCAAGCTGCCATTTTATATCGGTTTTCTGTGAGACAGAGGTATTAAACCGTTTGAGCCGGTCCATTCGTGCTGTATACGTAATTGCCTACAGCGTGACTCTACCACTCAAAAATATTCAAAAAGGGGGCCACTACTGTCTCTTCTAATTAATATCTATTTATTAGATGACAGTTTGGCCGATAGGAATTATTGTTGAACTCCTTTAGATCTGCCACGCTATAAACAATTTTACCTACAGCATGAATGGGAGGCTATACATATTAATTACCATAATCTTACAGAAAACTGATGTGACATATACAGTGGTACCGGTTATAATCAGATGGATCATCTGCTCGTCTGTCTTCATGGGCCAATAAAACGTTACCCTACTTCCGGGATAGTCAGGTAAAAAACATTGAGACAAAAAGTCAAAATTTAAGTATGTAAGTAATTTAAGTACCTACGGAACCCTCTGCTCTCGAGTCCAATTCGCACCTGCCCGGGATTTTTTACATACTCGTACATATGTAGGTACTATTCCGTCAATTGAACTGCAATATACCAAAGCGTCTACTCAAGATGACGTCATCAAATATCATCATACTATAATTATCTCAGTTTTACTGGATTTTTTATGGTCTAAGAAGATGAGTGGACTAACGGCCCACCTGATGTTAAGTGGCTAGAATTGTCCATGATAATCATCATCAGGGATGACCAAAGTTGCTACCTTAAAAGGAAAAGAGATTGAGATGTGGAGGGGTAGATCATCAGAAATGATTTAGTCCCAAATATATTAAAACAAATATTACATACTCACGCTCAGTACAGACTCACGCCTATGTCCCCGAAGGGGTAGGCAGAGGCCAATTAGAGAACTAAAACACACGGATTTCGCCGAACACATTTCCGTCCTATTATTATAGGAGACAATATCAAGCACATCCGTACTTCGGGCTGATTAATGAGTACAAGAAACCCAAATATCACCGCCCAACCTGGGGATCGAATCCAAAACTTTAAGTCATACGCAATACAAGTACGCCACCGAGGCAGTCATAGCAAATATTGTAGTGAATTAGGAAGTACTCAATCCTATAGCCAGTTTTGACTACAGTATTAAAAAGTAGGTTACAGGTTACAGATTAGTTGTAGCGTTTCATATAATATTAGCCCTGTAATAGTACTGTCCCACTGCTGGGCACAGGCCTTCTCTATCAACGAGAGGGGTTAGGCCTTAGTCTACCACGCTGACCTAATGCGGGTGGTAGACTTCACATACCTTCGAAATTCTATAATCATAGCGTTTCATATAATCAGTGAATTGCCATCATATTAGTTGTTATATTCAAAACAATACACAAGTAGGTAATAATATGCAGGTCTATTGTAGACAGTTTTGTAATAGTGGGCCGGCTCGACCGAGGTGGTGCCACAGTCGCACCTAAAATCCGATGTGAAATATCCGGAGGACAAAAGATCCACTTTTCCCATTTCCTTGAATGCAAGAAATAACATCACTAGAAATCAACATCAGGTGACGTTGATGATGACGATGTACGTTTGCCAGTCTCTCTTAAAATTATCACAAGTTTAAAAACTTAACTGACCGACTTCCAATTTGCCGATCGTGACCAAATTTATAAGGGACTACCCTTGAAATAAACTCTATCGAACAGAAAAAGAATTTTGAAAATCGGTCCACATTTGGTGGAGATATCGAGTTACATACATAAAAAAATACAAACGAATTGAGGACCTCCTCCTTTTGTGGAAGTCGCTCGAAAATTACAAACTATACACAGCGAATATTTACAATGCGAGAATACGCAATATTTCTCCTAATACTTTAAGGAAGTTGTAATCTCCTCATTGTTTTTCATTATAATGAATGCGTGGAGTTATACTTAATGAGATTTACAAAATCTCCTCAGCCTGAGCCCCGTTTTGAATCCAAGGGATTTAATAACGCTTTAATTATTGCGTTACTAAAGCGCTAAGCTTAAATATGTACTTAGAATTTCTAAAGAACCGCGGATGCGTGGGTAGGTATCGCCCGGTACTTTCCCTAAGATTTAATACATTTCTTTAATTAAAATGCGACATTACTTAATCATCTATTTTTATATTAATATATTTTGCATTCAAAATACCTACAAAATCGTTTTCTCACATGGTCATTTTATACCTTCAATATTAACTAGAGACATGTCTGCAATCATTCATTTTATATTCGTTTATACTTGAGCTATCCCATAATTAAATACCTACTTCCTGTTACATTGTAGGTAAATAGTTTAATACAGAATTATTTAAAATCTTGAAACGTAGCCGCGGCGGAACGGTAATCACCGAGAGACGGGAACAGGTGACGTTCGCCGCCTCTATTACCCTAATATCGACTTTTTATCAGCGGCCACACGCACTCATTACGAATAGGTACCTATATACATAATATTACATCTATATGTTACGTATGATTATTTGTAATGTAACTCCACAAAGCCTAAGCAAACTATCAAAAAACATTACGGGGTGCAAATAACAACGATCATGGCGTATGTAATGAAAATCTTGCATCGGCATTTGCCGTGGTGTGGTGCGGCGCGCGCCGAGCGGCGGCGAGGGCGGCAATCGATGGCGGGCCGGGACGCGCGCCCCGACGCCCAGACCGGCAGACGCCCGACGACGCCGTCCCTGATCACACGCTCCTCAAACACTCGCGCCACCCCATCCGTCATCCTTCAATGTTTACTTATCGGACTCGACGCTCCGACTGAACAGCTGACCGACCGGACCGGTAAGTCACGTGCTTTGTAAACTGTCCGCCGTTTTCGCGCTCCGCGTGTCGTGTGTTTTCCTTCGCGCTCTACGTTTTAGTGAATATTTTATGGGTGCATAGAGGACCTTTCGTTTGTGCATTAGAATCAATAATGCAAGCCCGGTGTGATGTTCGTTCGCGTCGTAAATTATGAATATAATACACCCTTACGGCCTTTCATGTCCCTCTATTCAGACCCCCGGCCGACACACGCAGTCCGGGAATTCTTTAGTTATCTTTACGAGTGGTGGTCGAAACTTCTCTTTTATAATTTATCCTTTATGTGCGACAAAGGCCGGTGGACAAAAGGTTTTGCGGGGGATTGTCGTTCGCCGGCCGGAGGACGGGCAGTAAAAAATTGAAAAATACTTTGCTACCGGCTAGTTGTTTTGCGAAATAATTTTCGCAAACCAATCCTATCTTTCGCAAATATTTCTCGTTTCTCATTGGTCGGAGCGCACAATAGATAGTTTGCAAAAGTTAGTTTGTATGGTGTTTGCGAATTTTTTTCTCTATTTACATTTGAAGGTAATTTATGTTACGCGAGGCCGGGCGGTACGATAGCGGAACTTATGTGCTATCAGTGTAACATTTTCGCGTTGAAAACCCAAGCGTGTTGTAAATCGGTTGCTTTATTTTATAGGTGGTGATCCCGGAGGAGTCGCGGGGAGTTCGGGTCAAACATTACTACGGTCGGTGAGCTTTTAAGATATTGCGAGGGTTCTGATATGGTGTGTGAACGCCACGTTTAAATCGGGCACTTGTTTTATATGGACGTCGTTTCTTCGGTTTTATCGCATATTCTAATACTGATGTTAGTTTCCAGGTACTTCTTGGGTTTTGAACAGAAGACAACGCGTCGCCTTCTGTACGTATACTGAATGTATCCTGAGTGCGCCATTCTTGTCCGGTATACCTTCAGTATACGTAACAGAAGATGACACTATTCGACGAGCTGCTTCTTCAACTGCTTGAAGATTCCATCGAAGTTCTTAATCTAACACTCTCTCTGTAATAAACATTTAATTCAACAGATGATATTTACGACACTCGTTTATTGTTAACATTTATGGCATTTTAATACCTATACACCAATGTTTGAAATTGTACTCTCTTTTGACTTAGTAATATGATATAGTATTTGTCTTATAACATCACTTGTTAGAGATAATTGTATACCTATTGTATTATAAATATAGCAATTAATAAACTTATATTTGAAGGAAATAGTTTCATTACTATGTCTTTACACATTAAATTACACTAACCAAACAAATACATAGTACACTAGTAAAGTCTGACACGACTAACTGAATGTTACATTTCTTAAACATAACAGTACAATAGTATAGGCCGACACAACTAACTCGACATTACATTTCCAGAACACTAACTAACAATATTACGTAATATTCAACATCTACTTATAAAGTTACTTCAACTAGTAATTACCAACATGTAACACAAATATTTAGATTAAGCAAATTCTTTAGTTTTTTTAGATTCCAAAGGCCAAATATTCGTCGGAGCAATGTTATTTCTCATGCAAAACTAATTAGGTACAGGCATGAACAAGGTCATAAAACGCCCTTCTGGTTATTATAAATTAATTTTTACTTGAGAAATATTGTTCATTCATATTATATTGCGAATTTTATTCAGAAATGTATGAGAAAGTTATTAACTGTTTGGAATTTAATATTGAGTCGTTAATGTGACTTCACATCACTTTTGGAATCTGAAAATACTTTGGACATTCATCATGCGAATAAAATGTAATATACTGTTATACATAATCAAACAAATAAGACCTTTGTAGTATTTGGCATGAGGTGTCATTCACTATTGAACTTTCTGAATGCCATAATGCATATAGACTTATAAGTAAGTACCGCCATAGACACCTTTGTCCTAAGTCGGTCTGGAAATCTTTAGAGGAGACCTATGTTAAGGAGTGAAAATCCTATAGCTGATGATGATCATCATCATCATCAGCCATAGAACATCTTTGTAAAACTTTAGAAGTGGTAGTATATTATTATTTCTATGATGCCCTATTTTCGCCTCCTTAGTCTAATGGCACTTGGCAGCATATATAAATTGTGGTCGGGACGTCCTGGGTTCAAATCCCAGAACAGGCATTTTTTCCTAATTCGATGTGCCTGGGACTGGCTCCTCCAGAGGAGGTTGGTGTCAGGGAGGCAGGTCCAAAAACCTAAGCTAAATCTATTCGGCAAAACTGTAAAAGTATTTGGTACCAACTCTATATTGGGGAGAGTTAAGGGTAAGTGGAAGAAGCAGAAGCCTTATTTATTAGAGTAGGCAGTACTTTTTCCAAGTTCCCTCACATTTCGTCAAACTGTCCCATGATATGATAGAGAGCCTATCGCTGGCATAAGTAAATGAAGATATTAAATACTACATTAAATTATAAACTATGTCTTTACTTGAAACATAAGTAATTGCTAACTAATGAGCCTTTACTAACAACAGAAAAATCTAAACAGCATACTTTAAGTCATACAAAGTTTTAGATAACTAAAAATAGTATATTTAATTTAAAATCAATATATTGTCGCCTTATTATCCACAGACAAATGAAACAAGTCATTTGGAGTAGATAATATTGTCTGGGAGAAACGTTATTTCTTACGACTAAAGTTATAAGAAAATTCTACTAATATAACAGTGAAAGTTTATGTTTGCACATTTGTGAACTTGGATATTGGCTAATTATAAGTTAAACAGATTTGGCTGTTTGACCACCTATGGCGAAAGGTCTTTACAACTCGATTCCTACCGGCTTACCTTTGCCGAATAATCAGCTTGACAAATATGCATTAATTAAAAGAAACTGCTACATCGGCTTTCCTTTTAAAAAAAACACCCTTCGCCACTGTTGACCACAAAAATTTTTATGCACGAGGGTTACCTGATGGTAAGTGATCTCTATCACCCATAGACACCCTGATTCTAGAAGAACCATGGGTGCGTTGCCGACATTAAAGGAATGAAATGAATTGGAAAAGAGAAAGGTGACTTGGCTGGAAATCCTACTCATTGAATGAGTCGTAACAGCGAGCTGCCATTTCACGTTGGTTTTTGTGAGATTGTGGCATCGAACCAGTCGAGCCGGCACATTACAGCTGTAGATATCACAATTTACAGCATGACTCTACTATTTAAAATCACAAAATTTTTGGTATATTTTTATCCCAGTACTATGTTCCTGTAGCATAAGATCTTCAAGCGAAGTCGGGAGCAAAAGCTAGTTATTAATATCTGCGATGGTTTAACACATCTTGTCTGGGTGTGAAATTAAAGTGGGCGCAAGAAATAGGCACAGGTCACCGAAAGTGAGAGAAAAGTTTTGGAGAATCGTCTTTACTGCGACACAGCTGTCTATTGGCTTAGATATGACTTTACTTAGTAAGTATTGTATAGAATAGAATAATCATTGAAGTTACAGGGTTAAGTTACAGTATCCATATAGGCAAAAAGGTGGTATTAATAATAGCTACAGATAAAGAGAGGATGGCTAGCAATGTAACGGTAAAGTATAACATTTCGTTAAGCTCATAGTTTTCCTATAATGGTAACTTGAATTTGTGACGAAAAGATTTTTTCTGTCCCACTTAGTTCATCATTCATCTGCTACATTTGCATACCATCTATTGGTTTATTTATGTAAGTTAATGGTATGATTGGACAATGTAGCTTTGGTTTAATGGCGACATGTATGGGCTGTGGACTGGCACGTCCTGGGTTCAAACCCAGGTTAGGTAAAGCCGAATCTTTTCGCCGATCCATATAAATACACTCTCATACACTCTACAGTGAAGTAGGATAAAATTTACAACTAGATATTGAAGGATATATGACTATGAGCAAGTTTCTTGCCATAGTAGCAGATAGTTTAATAATCACAAGTTTAAAACTTAACAGACCGACTTCAAATTCGATCATGAACCAAATTTATATGGGACCATCCTTGAAATAAGCTCTAACGAACACAAAAAGATGTTTGAAAATCGGTCCACATTTGGCGGAGATATCGCGTAACATACATAAAAAAAATACAGACGAATTGAGGACCTCCTCCTTTTTGGAAGTCGGTCGAAAATTATAGTAGCTGGAATCTCGAGTATGTTTTCGTTATGAAAAACTGACTGAACTGCCTGAACTGAGTGTTAAACCTACGGTTTAGCGATTTCTCATTATAAATACGACACTACTAACTATGTATATACACCAAGATGATTGAATGTAAAATGAAGATCAGCGGCCCGAGCAGGAATTTTTGACAATCGAATTCATATCGAGCTCTGTGCGCGTCTGACATTTGTAATGATCATGAGAGTGCGCAACAAGCTCGAATGCGATTCTCAAAAATATTCCCGCCAGGGCCACTGGATAAGTTTTATGTAGGTAAAATTACACAATGTAGAGTATAGTGATGTAAATAAAAAATATATGGGTGAACAGAATCTATTGCTTTTGTTTTTTAAAAATAACATTTAACTGTCGTTAACTGAAAAATACACAATCTGCTATCAATATCGGACATAAATTATTTATTAGAACATAGGGTAATTCACTTGTGTTAATATGATCTCAATAAACACTCTGTCTCTATTCACCCCGATTTTAGTAACGGTATAATAAATCCTGTAATAAAGTAGCTTAGTTGTACATTAAAATTATTTATAAATAAAATAGTATCTAATTACAGAAAAAGATATTTTAAAGATGAAGAAAACAACTTAGTTATGTAGAGTCTGAATACAAATAATAAATTGGATTTCACACTAAATTGTACCTTATAATATTTGCATCACGGTAGATTTTAGTTAAAGGTTACATACGTATTTTGTAGCAGCTGAAAAATATTTTTCCTGTTACACATTTATATTTAATTTTTTGTACACAGATTATTACACAAAGAGTAAGTAGCTAATTACGTTACGTATTACTTATCGTGAAATAAACTGCAACTAACTTGTTGCACAACGTTTCAAAATATATTTTAATTTAATTCTAAAGTATTCTAATAAATATTTATAACGGAAAGCTTTTGTAAGCTTCGTGTTATCATATTAAAAAATTAAATATAAAAAAACGAAACCGATTTAAAAAAATATTTATTATTTTATAAGCTAACTTTCATAAAATAAATACTGTAAGATGGGACACTATTTCAGTACAAAATCTCAAGGAATAAAACACAATATAGCGCCATCTGTGCCGCAACTACCAAACTACGTAGATAGAAAATTACAACGTAAAGCTTTTTGATAGAGCATGCGAGCTTTGTGAATAAACTATTAATTTTGTATGATAAATATACGTGAGTATGTTTAGTTTTGCGTAGATTTATTTATAAACAAAGTACATATTATTTAAATCCTTATATTACAAGGCTAGGTAGAGACTAGAGATACTTAGGTATTTTCTTTTCTATAATATAATAATATTCTGTACTTAAATACTAAAAAACAATATTGGTATTAAATATTGAATTAGATATTATTTGATACCATAAAAAAAGTTCCATAACTTTGTCATTTTTAAATGAACTTTTATATTCATAACAATACAATGGTTTAAAATCGGTAAGCCATCTGAGAGTCCAATAAGGGTCACTCTGAGCACGCTATTGTTTCAAAGGTGAAAGTTTCAAACCCTTCCGCGTTCGAGGTACCAGGAAGAATGGAATTGTAACAAAAAAGAGAAAGTTGGTTAAGGTAAAGGAACCAATATTTGTGCAATATCGACCAATAGCAGGCCTGGATACTGTAACTTTCTAATTTTTGTTAGAACATATTTTTTGAATCAGCATCATTTGTACAGAAGCTGTCAAGATCGTGAAGTCATAGTGATCTAATTGTGGAATATTTTTGTGGTTATTGTAGAGGTACAGTGTGTTGGTGAATGGAAATAGTTTATCAGTGTGTGACGCGAGAGTTTAAAAATCAAGATCATCATATCACGGCTACGCTGAAGTGGTCATGTCTGAAGTGACTCATTAAAAATATCACAGGTGCCAAACCACATCTTATTTTAAAACGTATGAATTATACATTTACTTCTCCACATATTCATCTCTACTCAAAATTCTCAGTAGGTATAAAACCAACCGTTGTTCAGAAATATAATCCTTATTTCGTGCCAACTTCCTCCTTACACAGCTTTATATATTCCCGTCCGTTATGTAATCACCTCCCTATATACAGTGCCTTCGAACATCTACGGCCTTACCGAATGTAGGTCAATGTATTTAACTACACCCGTAGTTCTCTTGTTCGAAAATCTTTCCAACAAGACCAGCGGTTCATATTGCCGACCGTGCTAAGCTTTTTCTGCTAACCCTACGTAAGCTGGCGCACAGCCATTGCTGTGCGAATACGACGATCACCCAAATCCGGTGTCAGCATCTGATTACTAAAGAGTAAGCGAGATGAGTGTATGGTTGATTGTGCGGCAACACCCGGCCGGTATCGAGCGGTTCGTTGTCATAGCAACAGACAATGGATTTTGGGTGCATAATATTTTAGGCTGCGCCGGGGTATGAGTACGGCGCGGGGCGCGGGAGACAGGACGGGAGCGGCCATCTTTAAAATTATATTTCCAGTTTGGGCGAGCTCCTTCGATTCCAGTACTACGTTTTCTCTCTATGTAGGAGCGTGTAGGATATGTGCGTTTGGTAATAAGCTACATAATGTACCTCTATAGAAAAGCAAACATTTTTTCTAACGTTATAAAAAACCCTCAGAGTATAACAAAATTACCAATTGACGGTACTGATATATTGTATCCATTTCTTTTTATTCAGTAGAATATTAAAAATAATTTAAAAATAAACATCCAAATATATCATGTCAGTGCAGTATGTAGGTAATCAATAATGTCCACTAATTAATTTCTTGTTTAAATTATTATTTTAAAAAGATTTTTGACTATCGATTTTTTTTAATAGCCTATGTAATAAATATCCCACTGCTGGACAAGGGCCTCTCACAACTTTTGCCACTACCTCCGATCATGTACCTCCTGCCTGCCTACTGACTATGTCGATATTAAGTATTATTTATCGATAATTAAAAAAATAATTAATTTCTACCTATTTAATGTAAGCATTCTCATAAAACACTCTTATCTAATTTATTAAAATATGATCTTAATATTTAATCAAAATAAAGGCAAGAAGAAAATCCATTTGATGTGTAATTTGTTCGTATAGTACAAGCACAAGGCGAGTGCGCGAGTGGAGATGGCCGCGTCGTCTGCGGCGCAGATTCCCCTCGTAAAGCCTCCGATTAATGTGGAACCTCCGACAATATCTCTCGCCTCGATTAAGCGATATTCCGCTACCTGCCTTTCAGAATTTCAGTAAAAGAATCTGTACTCTTTTTATTTCGTACCTTGTTTATTGGGTAATAGGTACCATTATTGACTATATTGGGCGATCTTTAAAATATTTTATGCCACTTTGCAATGTTAAATTGGCTCTTATTGCTTTAAAACGTTTTTCACGTTTTAATTTAAACTGAGTTACTATTATACGTGGATAATTTTCTTATTTGGAAATATTAAGACATTTTACCTCTTAAAGAGCAGTTCCTGTCGTATCCTCCATGACCTGCAACAAAAAGATAAATATATTATTTATACGTTGGAATTTTTAAAACTTTTAATAGAATTTTTTGGTAGAATATAGAAAATTTACCTATGCTTTACTGCAAAGAGAAATCTTCCCTATATGTAGAGCGTTTTGGTTTATATTGGTTTGTGGCGTACCAGTAGGTATAGTGACGTAGAACTTTAAAAAATGTTTGCAACCTACATGAGTAATTATAAACAATTTATAAATTGATACATAAATGTAATTATCCCACTGCTAGGCACGGGTAATAATTATTATATTACGTAACAGTAAATATATATTTACTAACTATAGAGAGACTATAAAGTAAGTTTCCATACAAAAAATATCTCAAACGTCAGTA
This sequence comes from Clanis bilineata, assembly GCA_036417725.1. Lineage (NCBI taxonomy): Eukaryota > Metazoa > Arthropoda > Insecta > Lepidoptera > Sphingidae > Clanis > Clanis bilineata. The sequence goes on from CM071142.1 coordinate 7,069,062, forward strand.
ACGCCATCTACCATTTATTACAAGGCGAGGGCGCTTATTTCAATTTACACCCTAGAATGTTATGTGAATGTGTGAAAAATGAATCACGTAGGGCAATTTATTGTAAAAATATTACTACGCTGTTATGACCTTGCGCGCGTATGTTTTTTAGTGACTTATGACCACGAGGTCACAACTTTTGGATCACAAGTTTCGCGCTGTCTCGTCTATGTACTGTTAAATATCTTTGCGTAACTGTAAAGACATGTTGATTTTAAAATATATCATTATGCATATCTAGAAGATAGTGTGTCGTAAAATAAAAATCAAGTGGCAGGGAAATGTACGCTTTCAGCACCATTCGATAAGATACTATTGTATAGTCATTTTAAAAGGGAACCAGATAACTCAAATGGGATATCATAGGAATCGGTTTAGTTTACATCTTTAAAAAACTGACCACCGAATGTTCATACACTTAAGGTGGCCTTATGTTGTTTAAGGCCGCCTTATCTGTCAAAATTGTATGGCGAAAATCAATGTAAGAAGCCATTAAAGTTGAGCAGCGTTTGACCATTCGGGCGTGAGTTATTTAGTTTTTAAGCCATCAAAGCGTTATAACACATGCTTGAGTTTTATGTGTGAGCTTAGAAGCTCAAAAATCTCTGGAAAAATATTTAGAGATATGCTGTGATGGAAGTTGGTTCATACTTTTCCGGAAAGACGTTAAATATTAAAAGAAAAAATATCAAATCTCAAAAATGTTACCTTTAAAGCTTCATACTTTTAGTCATATTTTTTTAAGAATTTTGACCGGAAAATAATTTATTATTTTCATTTATAATACCTAGTAAAATAAAGGACACAATACGAGTACAATTTAATTATAATTCCAATATTTATTGTTAGTTTAATATAATATTAATTACCAACAGCTTTCTTCGATAAAAACGACTTTATTCTTAGTACAACAGAGTGTATTTAAAACGTATTTAGCTAAACCAATTTAAGCTATCAATTAAGATAAAACATTGGATTGGATGAAGTATTTTGCTTTACCGAATTAATACCTAAAGGCTGAACAAATCCCTACAAACGAAGACCGATGATAGAAACCTATAACATTAATTCCAAGTATTTAGTGATTGTACATATTTAGCCACAAACAGTTGCAAGGGCGGCACTATAAGACGTCTAGACGAGTCCTCGGTTCGATGCTCGGTCAAAGGCCCGGACGAAAGGTCGTCGCCAAATTGAAAAGAAAATACGTAACGTACGCGCTTGCAACGCTATCTGTTTGTGCCGGCAAGATAAATTAAATTGAACATGGTGTACATAAATTTAATTCCTTACTCGTCGAGTGAAATCGAGTTTGTTGGAGAAAAATATGTACCTAAACGTGTTGAAATTGAGCTTGCATTGTATGTAAAATAATTTGCTGAAGTAGTCTTAAATGTAGTGGACATATAACATATATTTCTTTGTACACGTCCCTCGTTAAATATACACATAAACCTATCAATAACACGACAAACTGACTTACTTTATAAAGCAATTTGTCTCGTGTTTTTCCACTTGAGTGTCACTTAATTCAACTTATTTACATCGTTCAATGACGCAGCACGAATAACTAACCATGTTTATAATATAAAAATAACTAACATCACAAATCCTTCCAATTAACTGAATAATAATTTATGAAAAATATTTTTCATTAGTAATCCGGGTATACATAATTTTGACCAAGTAAGAGGAGAATTTCTCAAATAAATTGGTGTATCACGGCGTAATAAAGGGCTGGTTACTCGAGAACAACTCCGTATTACAAGCCTTGACCTTTCGCCCTGGAACGCTGTCTAGAATATCCCAGATAAGCTAAAAGCTGCAGATAATTTCGTAGCCTTCGAAAACCTTCGCCTATGTAAATGCGATAGGAAAAAATCAATGCAGATAAGTAATTTATTCAGAGTGGGGTCTTCCGTGTACGACCCTTTGGAAAATATGTTGGGGATAATATCATTCTTAGGGATCTTTAGAACACCTGATGCCCACAAATCAGCCATTTTATTCGAACGGATTTGTATTCTTACATTTTTTAATCCTTTTTGGGGCGGATTTGCATTTTTAACATGATATAAGATTTTTTGGTAGAGCAGAATCTAAACTTGCTCAGTGATGTTCAAACAATTTTGGTAATTTTATAATTTATTTACAGTATCATTTATATTTATATGAATTTTACCTATGTGCAAGATTTTTCTGGAATCTTTCCTTTTATATCGACTTTGCGTGATTGTGGATAAAATTTTGTTAGACGTGTTTAATCAACTTTCATACTATATTAACCCTGTCATGTTTCTTTTGAGACTAAAATAATGTTTATCTTTCCTCAAGTTTTCATACCGAATTTTATTAGAATCGGTTAGTTACGAAATAGTTACTTTCGCATTTATAATATTAAGGTTACTTAAAAAAAACATAATACCCTAATATTACTTCTAAAACACGCTAAATACGTTTTCCGCGTGAATTCGCGTCCAAAATTGACACCTGTTTTCAAGCCCATCAAGTAAGTAATTAGAATTAAAGTTGACCGTACCGTGGAGTTAACAAATGGCGGTTCTGTTTACCCAGCCCGTACCTACGAGGAATGTTCTCTAATTATGTTAATCTCCAAATAAAGTTATGCAACCGCACTTGGGAGGGTCCGTTGTCGACCCCGGAGTACTTATGGAACGACGTTTTGCGCACTCGCCCTCTTCAACGGTATGTTGCTTACATACAAATTATTTTTACAGTGTGCTTCAGAATCATAATTTTGCGTTGAAAAAAGGGATAATATATTAAAGATACGTCGTGAGTTGAAACTTAGATTAAAACATAAGTACGTTTAGTTTGTTATTACAGTTGAATATAGGTATAATTATATTTAAGAAAGACAGTAAAGTAAGTATAAAGTATAATAATTGTAGTAATTACTTTTTTTCTACCTGCCCTTATCCCACCTTAATGTGGGGTCGGCGCAACACACTTTTTCAAGCATGTTGCTGTCAGGATTTTGCTTAGTTTTTACGACCGGCCGCCAACCTGACGTCAACTCCCTATAAGTGATCCAGTCCCGGGCAAATTAAATCAGAAAATTTGCTTTGCCTGACCTGGGAATCCAACCTAGGACCTCTCGATCCAAAGTCCATATATACCTACTGCCACTAAACCAAGGAGGCAAGAATTGTAGTATTTTTGACAATTGTAGTAGATACTTATTAAATATATTATATTATGGAAAAGTTATGAATATATTACATTAGTGCTATTATACTTATATTAAACAGTTTTGACAATAACAGTCGATTTCACTACATAAAAGGCAACTATGTTTGCCGCGTTAAAATACTAGAGCTATTACTACAGAAGTAACTCAAGATTTAATAAGTAAACAGGTAACGTTAATATAATTTATTTACGATTAGAATAAATAACTTGCACAATACTTGATGTTAAGCATAATTTATAACGTCACGATGCTCACAAAGTCGATATAAAACGGCCTATAGGAATAACATTACAATAGATAACAGATAAAATACAGAATAAATTTGTTTCAAATATATTTTGTTAGTAAACTTATAGTATTCTTGGCAGGCGTATTCAAATATTTTACTTGATTTGGCACAAACTTGGCGGCCTAGCTGCCAGATCCAAGTAAATCTACACAGTCTAAGAGCGCTGTGTTGTTGATCGTATTGTCATTTTTCCTTACAATTTCTCAGGAGAAAACGGTAAACTCCATTTCAACCTTTGAATAATATACACCTGTATACACACCTAACGTGTCGGATACATTCGAACTTTGGATGTGGTTATGCAAAAAAGATCTAACCTACAAATAATCAAAAACTAATTATAGATGGCCAGAAAATTTAAGTCATAATTATACCTATATATTCATTTTGGGTCGTAAACAAATGTTTATTTACTAGTCACTTTGTTCTAATTTAGGAGGAAAAAAACATTTATGTTAGTGCAGAATGTTCAGTTACGTCGACATAAGTCATGTCCATGAATTATACGGTTATCACTACGTTCTAAATGCATATATTATGTAAATACGCAGCGATAATATTTGCCACAATTACGCTTATTATGTGCTAAAATAACTCTGAAAACAAAGGCATAATTTTCATTTAATTTCCATTTATACACACGCAAGGCTGATCTCGACAAGATACGATGAAAATTTTATTGCTACGATTTTAAAGATACCACAACAGATATTTGTAAATTATGCGTTATTAAGATTTATAGACTATTTTTCGAGAAATGTTTGTCATTTTTGCCAGATAAAAGAGTTTTCTTAAATTAAATCTTAGTTTGTTGGTCCATACTTTATAAAATAGTTGAATGGCGTAGAAGGCACATGTGCGGGGCGAAGGTCTGGAGACTGTCTCATTCAAAATATAGCGCAGGGAACACGACGCGAATATGAAACAGGGTAGCGTTAGAAAATAAATTGCAGATTCGTCGCGTTTGTATAGCGCCAATCTGAAATAAAACGATAATACGTAGGTACTATCATACTTATAGCCTTTTACGAAAGAAAAATAGAACGAATAAACGATTTACACAGTAAGAAAACGTTTTTAATATCGCAACACCCGACTACCGTAAATTTAAAAATCTTCCACATAACAAAGGGGGGAACATTTATAATCGACTAAATCCTAACCAATTATAAAGATTTATAATCGACGACTTAAGTCACTTCAATGACCGCGCCGGTTGTTTTGAGCTCGAATCATACATAGATTCCAGATATTTACACGGCAAAATTTTATTCTCAATGCCCTTTACGTCTTGTCGCGCGTTTCACACTCGCATAAAATAGCACGATGAATATTAAATTAAATGTCACACGGTTGCAGACGGTGTTTGTGAAAGGGCAGATGGCTTCAGCCGTCGAAAACATTGCATTTGGCTGTCGTCGCCACTTGGCTTGTCGAGGCGAGGCTTGCTCCAAATGTCGATTAAATATTCCATTTTTATACTTTTTTCTTGTGCTTAGATCTTTGCATCACATATGCAACTATTAAGCACTGAATATTTTATACTAGCTTTTGTTAGCGACTCCGCCTGCGTCAGTCTTTCCCGTCTTGTGTTTCTTTATCCCTACGATCTCTAAACCCCCATTTTCTTCCCTCTAGGGGTTTTTAATTACTATTTCTTATATTCGATCGTGAAACAATAGTACCTAATCAGTAAAAAAGAAAAATTAAATTAAATCGAATTTCGTTAATTCGTATAATGCATGATCTTTACTCGAAAGTCCAGCGTTTACCTATATTCATTGAAATTCTATACCTCCTTCTCAGAAATTGAAGAGCAAAGTATGCATTTACAAACTCTGGTGATCAAGTCGATAGTTTTATCGACAAGTCCTTATCAGATTTAAGCTGACTCTACTTAATTACATTCGATAGCGATAAAATTTAATTGTAATGCAAGATTTCATAACGCTATCAGTAGAGTTGGGTAGCTCGCAAGTTAGTGATATAAAATATATACCTACCTATATATTTTTCGAAGAATCAATTTATCAGCTATAGTGCTCTACATTACAAAGCATAATAATTATCTATATAGTTAAGGTTATTTATTTCGGGTCTGAGTGTTGTGAGACTGAAAGTCACTTGTAGTTCCTGATATCCAAGATACAAATCCTATCTTAGTGACTCCACGGTCAGGGCTATGTGTGGGACTACTGGGTGTTAATCAAATTTATTTTTATTATTATTATTTAGTATTACTTACTACGTAACACTGGCTTTTAATAATAATAGCTTAGAGGAAGATAAATACGCATAAACGATCACAGGAAAGAACGAGACAAATATAACGAACAAGAGCACACGTGATTACCGTATAATTTACTATTTTTCTTACCGTCTACGCTGCATGTAATTAAAATTACCGTAATGCTCATTTATTCGAGACTCAAATAAATCTATACGTATATAATTAGTGAATTACTGTTATAAATGAGTTAATCATATCATTGAGTCGAAAAGATCTATCTTTCCAGTGATATATTTTTCCCAACTCTAATATTAAACGATTACTTTTATTTTTTGAGACTTTTTTGTACCCAGTACTATAACCCTAGTAATAGATGGTTCAGATAACTATCAACACAAATTGTAACCCTTGTTTCATCCGGCAAATTGGGCGTATTTCCATGCGAAATTTTAACATGACACCATCTTAAATGAAATCTATTGTTGAGGGAGGATCCGGCTGTATGAAATATTAATAAAAGTGATAAACAATGAGAGCTGTTTTGTTTCTTACGTATGTAAATAATGTAAATACGTGGTATAAAATTTGAAGTATTTATTAGAAGTTACATTTAGCCGATATTCACATTTTTGTGTGGGTGTTTTTGTTAGTTATAAATGATAACTTGAATTAGAATATGAATCAAGCAATTTTATTCAAAACCACATAGATACCGAATTTTAAGAAATATATACTCATACATATTACGATTACTGCCTCGGTGGCGTGGTGGTATTTCGGTACGACTACGGTTCTGAGGTCTCGGGTTCGATCCCCTGGTCGGGCAAAGTGATATTGGATTTTTCCATATCAGCCCGGAGTCTGGAATTTGTGCCCGATATGGCGATAGGCTCGCCCTCTATCACATCTGGGATGGAACTAAGCTCGGCGAAACGTGGGTGTACTAGTTCGCTAGTGCGCCTCTGCCTACCCCTTCGGGGATACAGGCGTGAGCTTATGTATGTATGTATATTACGATTAAAAATCAAATAAAGTCCCACAAAATATTTTATAACAACTAAGGCCGACGTAAGATTTCTTGCTATAATGGTATCATTTATTTTTCATACTTTACTGTATTCGTTCTTATTTATTTACGGACCCAATTGGGTCTGTAAATATAATAGAATTCCAAGGTTCGGGTTTATTGTATAACACAGGCGTGAAAGAAAACTGTAATTTACGATGTCGCGTAATGAGATTCATATTATCAAATTGTATTCTGCGGCCTTGTAATGGCATAAAGAGCATTTCTTGATATAAACTTAAAGTTTTTTTTTTCGCTCGATACGCACATCTTATCGCTCAAATGAAGTAAAGAAGTATTAATATAACCGAAACGACTAAAACAAGAAATCCTAAAACACACTTCACTATTAATAACATCAGAATTAACAAAACCGTGAAGATATCTTCAGCGTGCTTGTCTATTTATAAGAGAAACGTATTTGTAGAGTTACATTAAACAGTAAAACCGAATGGCATGTATAACGTAACACAATGCGTAAGTTACATATGACACAAAGATAGTAACGTAAACAAATGAAGGATTATAAATACTCAGCGGACAAAGTCAAGGCCCGCCGAGGCTCGGTGGAATCTCTGTCTTATTTTAATATCAAACAAATTGTTGCGAATCAATATTAATTTGTGTTCTATTGTTTTATTACTAGAGTTTATTTTAAAATGGATCTTCGGGGCGTTTAAGACATTTCAAATGTAAAGAAGACCGTAAGTAGCCACTCCGCAGCGCAGTCTCTGATGACAGCGAGACCACAAGAATCGCTACGACGAATAATCGCTACACGTTTTATAGGTCGTAATTGTTGTCATAAAATGGTAACAAAAGTTGTTTTTACGTTCGGCACGAGAGGCGTGTTTATCATCCCGTAGTAACGATTCAGACTTATACAATGAATGTGGTAGGAAACCACCTTTTTATGACATTTTAATTGTTTAACTCAGTTTTAAGGTGTTTTTCACACGATTCCATAAGTTGGACCGGTAGCGGAACTTTATTGCGGCTATTAATTTTTTTCGACGTGTTTGATTGCACTACAGTCATAAAATTTAAGATATGAATGAAGAAATTCGTGTCAGTTTTTCACGTTTGTTCTACGTAAGCGAGCGCAGCCAATCATGCGACTGAGGTGAAACATCGTAGGTATTTTAATTAAACACAACATGTAGGCTGAGTATCTATATAAAAATAATAAGCAGAACGGATGAAGGGAATATATTAAAATATTTAATTAGGGTTCGAGCGAAACAGGCTTCGCGAGGCGCGTCCCATCTGCCCAAGGGTTTAAACATTTCTTAACAAGAATCGCTGGAATTAAATAATTCTAATCAAAATTCAAATACTGTATTTTCTTTGTATCTAAGATGACTTGTCATTATTATGAGTATAAAATATATTAATGGATTGTATGGGAGCGTGACCCGCGTCGATAATAGCCGTCGAGGTGTATGGTAGGTACAGTACACCATGCAACGGAGATGGGCGTCATGTCACGACTCGCGAGCGTAGTGTGTACTGTGTGGATACCCTCAATACATGCGTGTGTTTGTTTAGTAACACATGGTAAGGGATATTTTCCAATTTGTAGGCGTAGTTCGACGTCCGTCCTCGGGCGCCAACTGACTCACCGGCTACGGACGATTGTTCGACACTAAACGTCAATGGAATCGGTAACTCAAGCTTTTTACTGCCGACTTTAATAATATATGGGGCGTTGCGTAATTCCCCTTTAGTTTCGCTGTATGTATACACGAATGCAAATATTAGCTCAACACGACTTTGACTGATTTTGATATTTTTTATAAGCCGTTTCGAACCAAAATAGCACGAATGTGCGATGCGAAATCGCCTCAGCTTCCCGGTTTCATTAAATCCGACCGAACTGTAAACATAAATATTTTCGGTCGTTAATCCACCAACTCTTCGAGCTTAGCGCCTTTTTACACTATAAACAATTCCCGAAGCTCGTTAACAAGAAAGATGAGCTTTAAATGCTTCACTTTATGGACATTAAAGTTGATGGCACGTGTTGTATTGCTCGATATTCGCTACTCCACAAACTTAGGACAAACTATAGTTTAATTATCGAAAGTAGTGTTAACTGACCTGACAGGTCAATATTTATTATGTGACGGGATTAGAAAGCGACCGATTAATGTGTCGCCTAACGTTTTAGCATAACTGGATTGTATAAACACGGATGTCGCACGGAAAATTTTTTGTTCCAACGAATAGGGTTATGTTAACAAAAAATACGTTTTCAAACCACTCAGAGGGATTATTCCCAAAGGCAGCGAGGGTCAACCCGTATCTCTTAAACATTGTAGGAAACAGTGCATACCAAAGCCATGATAAGTCATCGACCTAATGAACAAAGTCGAATACTTACCAGCATATTCATTAGGTCTAAGAACAAAGGGCCACTTGCAGCTCCGCGATAATTATCCCATCTTGATTTAAAGATAAGAATGAGCTGTATGATAAATCGGGATTAGGTGTAACTCTAGATTAGTAATAGCGCTGCAAGTCGCCCTAAGTAATTTAAACCATACAAACGCTGTCCTGATTAGACATTGCATCCGCAAATCACAAAATCGATAGCGGTCTCGTTGGTAGATACCTACTCGGTCTGAGAAAAGTTTTCTCTCTCTCACATCTGACGCGGCGTCTAAAAAATGTGTAGGTTTCTATACATTAATATGAGAGTTGATATTGGAACCAGTACGCAGGTAGAGTCGAACCGCTTCGTTTATAAATAGGTAAAGAGCGTAAATAGAAACGGTTGTATCGGCTCTCAGTTGCTACCAATCGATACCTCGTATCTCCGATCTGTTTCAGCCTATATACCTCTACGTATGCACACGATAAAGATCTCTATGTCTCTGTATTACGTAGTGAATTCGCTTAAATATTCATTTGGAATATTTGTTCGGGATCCGAGTGGAATAAACGGAAGCGCACGTAGGTATGTGGATATGTGTGCATCTGTACTTAAAGGTTAAATAACAACATGTTGTATAGTTTCTTAATCAGACTAATGGAGATTAGTTTAAGGCGCCCCTCGATGACCCTGTTCGATTGGAATTATAATCATTTAATGAGATTGATGTTTATTATAATAGTTATTTAATTCATTGCGTCCTTTATTTGCAATTTGTATAAATAGTGCACACCCAAAAATGAATTTTAATATTGGGTTAAATATTTTAGTCGAACTACGCTATATAACAATGGTTTGATTTTCGTAAAAATGAAATGTCTCTATATCTTGCCGATATTACACAAACTTTAGTTTCATGATGGCTAAAAATTCCAAAATTCCCGACCTGAAGCCGTTATTGAGAAAGTTTGAGCCGAGATCCGTGCTCTTAAATAAAATCTTAAAACTTTTATCTTTTTCTTTGATAACACACCTATTCGGCACGGAACTTGTATTACTTTCCCTGCTCCCTGACGCTTCGCAGGATAAATGTAAAAAACGACTCGTTTTAGGAATTTCACAGAAAAGTTTACCTTTGAGATTTTTGACGAAAATTCCCTATGTTTTCTATTAGGATACAATAATTTATACCTGGGGGGTTACCATCACCTCTTATTTTATAATTTTTATTATTATAATTTTACTTGTACCGATTCCCATACAAAACAAACGAAGAACGATTATAATAATACTGCTATAAGAGGTCGTGGTAACCCTGCTGATAATAGGTAGTAAATGTAAAGGTAAATGCGTATTAAAAAAGATAATAATTTAAAAAAAATAGATTATGTTTAAATATGTATCTACAAAAAACATGTTTCTGGTCTCGGTATCTCGCATCCAACAGATCGATCTGGAAATCTTTGGACGTCCTGTGGCTGGTGATGATGATGATGATGATCTACAAAAAAGAATGGGCCGACTAAACAGGTGTACATCATTATATACATTGTCGGCGAATTTACACAATTTAATTTATATATATTTATCGATATGGCGATAGGCTCGCCCCCTGTCACATCTGGGACTGAACTAAGCTCGGCGAAATGTGGGTGTTCTAGTTCGCTAGTGCGCCTCTGCCTACCCCTTCGGGGATACAGGCATGAGCTTATGTATGTATGTAATTTATATTAAACTGTATGACGTAAATACCTAAACTTTTTATGATGCCGCTAAAATTTCCAATAAATGTGGCCAATAATAATTAAATAATGTGATCAGACGTGATATCCAATTCGAAATATTGTGTAAAAAATATATGCGCTGGAATTACAATTATTTTACGACCAAATTTTACGATCTTTTTATGTATTTTCAATTGCCATCGGTTGACAATTTAAACTGTGTAAATTCTAGCAAAATATGCGTGTGAAGAATCCGAAGCTATTAAAATGCTAATTTGAACTTAAATTTACTTTAATGTATAATAATGTTCGTAGACCTTGCCCACAATCTACATGCGCCAACTTGCAAGTGGTCTCAATAGCTTACGTATTTTAATACATATTCAGCTGTTTATTTATTTGAAAATACTTTTTATATATATATTATTTGCTGTAAATAGTGTTTTTTCGCGACTGGCTCGGTGGCTTATTGTACGGTACGACCACCGTCCTGAGGTTTCGGTTTCGATGTCTGAGTCGGGCAATTATATTGAGTTTTTCTATTGAATATCAGTCCGGAGTCTGAAATTTGTCCCCAAAAGGCGATAGGCTCGCTCCCTATCACGCGGCAAAACGTGGGTAATCTAGTTCTCTAGCTCGATTCTGCCTACTCCTTCGGGGATACAAGCGTGAGTGAGAGTTTACGTCACAACTTAGACATAGTTGAATTATAGAAAGTTTATAATAAGTACCGGAAAACAATAGAACTCTCATCAAAACCAACTAAACTGTACGTTGGGCACACGTATAATGGATTAATTTAGATATTCCCCGAACAATCCCGACTCGGGTGTGCGATTTAGGTAAAATTAAACCATTACAAACATCTGCGCACTTAATGGATCTTCAAAGTTTATTAACTTGATGCCAATACCGAGTCGTGCCCAAAGAAATGAAGGCTGTTTTTTTAGTTGGGTCGCTTTAATACATGATCCTGTCAAGTCCAGCAATATTTCATGTAAATCCATGCCCCCAACCTGATTAAACTCTGGAGGGGGCTAATTCATTACGCTCACCTATAATCGAAAGATTAGTAACACGTGTCGACATGGCTTTCGTTCTAATATTTATTACGGCCCACATTTTTCCCGACTCCGGAGTTTTTCTTAAAAATATTTATCCAATATACACAATCAGTGCCGCCTCATCATTTATGAAAAATCGTTTCTCTACAGAGAGTCCTCTATAAAAAGCTCATTCCAAATTAAAATTAAGGTCTAGCGTAACTAAAGAAAAGAATCTTATATTTTCAGCGTGTGTTGCAATGCGAAACGATCTTTATCTCGACGCGTGTAGACACCATTTCGCTTAAGCTTTCATGTATTTACGACGTACTTTTAAGAGCCGCTTGTCAAAATAACTGGTTGTTTTTCAAGATCCATTTGTGTGGTGAACCACACTAGCTCTTTGAATTATAGACGTTAAAAGAACAACAAAACATGTTCGATGTTTTAGTTGTGTTAGATAAAGTGCTAATAGGAATATAAAGTTGGTGGTATTATGAATTGATTTTTATAGGAATATCTACTTTTGAATAACGTTTACAGACGCCATAACACAATGAATATTACGCAGATAGCGGCCTTCGAATCGTTTCATGCTTCTAAGTACCCGAAGAGAATAGATTTTACAGTAATAGTTTTCGTTCATAGATCTCACTTTTGTAGTTTGTGTAGACGATATTATGTTTTAATCTAGATATAAAAGTAGTTAAAAAAACTGACTGTTTAAAATTCAAAGTGTTTCGTACGTACACCTCGTTTTGTCTATAGAAAATGCAAGTATGTAAGCATTTATCTGGCGCCAGCGCGTAAGAAAACATACAATGTTCTAATGTGGGTATAAACAGAGTTCGTTAGCGATGTTGGGTAATGTATACCTATTCATATAGCTATAGCTAGGTAGGTGCAACATACCGTCATCGGGCGAGTCCATTAACATCAAGCGTTATTGAGGCCGTATCTCGAACCCCGGGCCGTTCCGATAGCCCCGCGTTCCATTAAAAGAAACCATAAAATTACATTATTATGTGTTAATAATTTCATGTGAAAGAACGCCCTTCCCTCGTGACAAATTAAAAATTCATATTCATTATCGTAAATCTTTTGCGTTTGTCGCATGATTTCCTATTTATCGTTCGTCGAGCGTTGAGCAAAATTGAGTTTTGCCTTATCGAGTGCGAAAACGCTACCTCGTCAGTAGCTCAATCCGTGATCGCGTGCCCAAGACATTTCGTCATACTATGCTTTGGAAATAAAAAGATGTTTCGCGGTTTTTATATCGAAACAACTTTTATAATCTGCTCGTATGTTAACCGGAGAATCTCTTTAATACTTTAATGTTTTTAATTTGAATGTAAAATTTAAGTGCGTCCGTAGGTTTTGTTTTGTGAAAGCTTCGCGATTTACCAAGTGTGTGTTCTCACGCTGTGTGGATGTTTCATCTCATTTCGTTTACGGCACTTGCATAAACAAGTTATTACGTAAGGCATCTATAAAGTCGGTACATAGGTATAATGTTATAATTTTGTCTAATACTCAATACCTACTTTCTTTCTACCTGGCGTAGTCCCAGCTTGATAATTCCAAGCTTGCTTACCTACTAAGCTAAAATCTTTCGCACCCTCTACGGTAAGAATACTGGCCCGCAAGAGTTCATCCAGGGCGTCAGCCGTCCACGGAAAAGTGCCTCTGGTAAGCGTAGACCAGATTCCAAATATACTTCCGATCAATGTATTTATATGCGATTTTCATACTAAACTAAACTAGTAAGTTTAGTAAAAGTAGTAACTTTTCTTAATATAGCTTCAGTATTTAAGATATCAATCACAGTCGACACAAACTACCTCCGCTAATAATCTTACATAATTTCCCATTATATAGAACACATTGTTTAAAAATAAAACAAAATACTATATCGGAAAGCCGAGATATTTCAAGCGTGGTATCTACGGATGCCTTGTGGAAAGCCGAAAGGCGTTTACTCTTCGATGTCTCATAAAATTAGTATCTAACTGGTTGGCGTATCGGACCTGTTCGAGGCAGACCGAACCCACATGACGGTTGTAGGTATTATAGCAGATAAAGATTAGGTACCTCTGATGCCTTATCGTGTGGGATTGTTAGGGTCCAGTGATACAAAATATTATTAGAGATGTAGAGGTAGTTACTTAGGTTATAGAATATATTTTTGTGCGTAGAAATATATTATACAGTATGGTCTATATTATAGATAGGCTATATTATGATAGTACCTATAAATAATAAAAATCTAAATCTGTAAATAGTAATTTATCTTGTAATTTGTAAAAACTAAACATTTGTGTAATTGTAAAACATAAAGATGCCAATTTTTTTTGTAGAATCTAAAATTCTCTTTGTTTTTTAATGTTGTAAATGTAATACATAAGTTTTCGTACGCGAAACAATGTGAAAGAGCTTTCAATTAGTGTATTTATAATTTTAATCGTTCGAAAGACTAAAAGCTTTTACACTGGAATGCATTCCCTTCATTTCATTGTGCATTTATACAAATATTTTTGTTTAAAATGGAAAGTTATATTATACAAACTGATTAAAAATATGTTAATTATTTAGAATTATGTCCATTTTATGTATACTTATTATAATAATAGGAATTAGGCAACAATTCAAGGAATTTGTATTTATTTTTGCTGGCGATGTCTTTGTTATGCTTAATGACAAAGCAGGAAGTTTTGTACGTGTAGACACGTCTAAAGTGTCTTATTGATCTATTTGTTATTTGCAATGCAAGTACTAACTTCCTTATTGCTTTTCGTTAATAATAAATGTCTCTCTTCCGTAATGCGTATACGCCAAAAGGGTAATCATTTTCCTACGTTTGTCAACCTATAAAGCGACTAACGTTAGTGCCAGTTTTTTGTACGAAAAGCCTGACTCCTCAGACAGAATTTCAGATCGTTGTGTGGGTACTCTTGTATGCTTATTTTATGCATGAATCCGTTCAGATTATCCATTGAATCAGTTTAGATTTTAAAAATCACATTTCGTGGACATTACATAATAGTAGAGCCTAGCTTAGCCGCCTCCTTATTCTAGTGGCAGCACATATGGGCTGTAGACCTAAGACATGTTCGGTCAAAGCGATTTTTCTAGTTTAAATTGCTGGGGACTGGATCCCTCAGAGGCGGTTGACGTCAGGTAGGCAGCCGATCGTAAAAACTAAGCCCAATTGTTTATGTAACATGCTTAAAAAAGTATGTTGCGCCGACTCCACATTAAGGTGGGATAAGGACAGGTAGAAAAAAGGAAAAGATCCTAGAAATTAAGCTATAGTTTCTATTTCACAATGTTAGCGAATGCCATTAATAAACATTACAATATGAAGCCAGAATACTGTGATATATGATTTACTTGAACTTTTAAAATTGGCACGACAAAATTTTTCAAAACAGCGGGGTATCTCAAAGTCGCATATTATTTTAATATTTAAAAAACAAAAATAAACTTGTAAATCATATTGTCAATTTTAACATTTACGAATGTTAGACGTTAATTATTATTTTGACAATTAACCTTGTTATAAAGGCCAGAAAATGATAATTTAAATATTTTAAATTCAGTTTATATGCGTAAATTATATTTTTTGTTAGTGAATGTAACAAAAAGTGCGTTTCATATCAATGCTTGTAGCCTTCATGGTTCAAGGTAAACAGGTATTTTAATCTATTATTAATTTGAATTATAAGAATTGTCTTTCCTAATACATCTGCGAAATATATTTAAGAAACAAAATCGGAGACTGTTATATAATTTAGCCTTTTTTTCCATCTGCCCTTTTACATCTCTAATATGGGCTCAGTGGGTACAAGATACTTTTTAAGAATATTGTAGAAATGATTCTGATTATTTTTACGATCGGCTAACTACCTGACTTTAACCCGCTTTGCAAGATCCTGTCGTGTTAGCAAAACCGCATTGCCCCAGTTGGGATTTGAACCCCGTACCTTCCAGTTTACAAACCATATACGCTGCCTCTAAACCAAGAAGGCAACAAATTATATTGTTTATTATTACACACATACACTAATCTATACATATGTGCCTATATCACCGATAGGGTAGGCAGATGCGTAATAGAACCTATATGTCAATGAGAGCCTATCGCCATTATCAGGCCCGAATTCTAGACTCCGGGATAATATTCATAAAAACCAATACCACTTTACCCGACCCGGGAATGGAAACCGAGACCTTGGGGCGGCAGTCGTATCGAAATACAACTACGCCACCGACGCCGTCATATTATTACGTAAATCTATTCAATATAACATAAGCTCACGCTTGTATCACCGAAGAGATAGGCAGAGGCGCACTAGTGAACTAGAACACCAACGTTTTGCCGAGCATAGTTCCGTCCCAGATGTGATAATGGGCGAGCCTATTGCCACATCCAATAACATCTAAAGTCTGCTAATATTCGGAGAACGTGTTTCAGCCCCTTACAAAGTACAAAGGGGTTGTGTTCTCAGCCGAACGCGCAAAGGTCAATAATATAATAAAGAAAATGCTAAGGCCAGACAGAACCCTAAATTGATAAGTCGCGTGCACACTTTAGCAGCCTTTGGCAAAGTTGCCCAGCTCATTACCGTTTCCCCTATCACATTAATTTTAATTAAAACATTATTAAGGTTTTAAATTTAAATAACTGATAAATAACAGTGGATCAAACCTTAGGTTTCTTTATAACATAGTATCTTTTCTGAAGATTTTTATGATGCGGGAATTAATTTAATTCTACTTATAATATTCTTAGGGTTAAGTAAAACAGATGCATACCATTTCAATTGTTACGACCATTAAAATATACGTATATGTATATGACTTTACATAAAAAAAAATCTTTATT
Organism: Clanis bilineata; assembly: GCA_036417725.1. Classification (NCBI taxonomy): domain Eukaryota; kingdom Metazoa; phylum Arthropoda; class Insecta; order Lepidoptera; family Sphingidae; genus Clanis; species Clanis bilineata. The sequence continues at coordinate 7,085,926 of CM071142.1, forward strand.
GCATTGGAGAATAGTATCTATATGTATTAAGGATTATTATGTAGGTACGTTGATGGATTATTCGTGAAAGGCCAATAAAATAGGTAAGCTAAGGTGGTCTATTACAATGTGATAGGTGACTTACGAAAGGAATTTATCGCGTAAATGTGAATGAATCAGTAAAGAGCGCGAGAGAAGTATTACTTGTAGCTCCTTTTTTAAACTATTTTATTATGCAGCTACTGTTCCGACGGATTTTAGTTTACAAAGATTTTGAATGAAGCCATAAAGTTTTATAAAATTATTAAAGTAAGTAACAAAATATGTTCTTAATAAGTACCAATAATTTACCTACTAAAATCAAATTTTATTAATATTTAATTAATCATGGATGCTATAAAAAGTCACTAATAATATAACTATAATTTATTTTTATATAAACACATAATATAAATAACCATTTCGAAGATATAACGGTACTATACTGTCACGATCGTCTGCGCCGGCACCGCACCGTATCTATCGCATTTAATTGCATAATGTAAATGAAACGACTGATATACAAGTTTTTCGTATAATTACGACCAGTATTGTGGCTTATTTCGATTTAATTAAATTAAGTAATTTGGCGCTCTACCTGTGCATTAGCAAAAGTTTATGTTGTCATATTGTCGACTAACGGTATGCGAAGTGGTTATCACATAATGTAATTAATATTGAAATAATTTCTTGAATTGTCATCACAATTTTCTTAAACCCAACGTGGGCTACGTGTAAATGTATTAATGCTCGCCCATCTGACGTCAACCCTCGTTGGAAACGTCGTGGGTGTCGTCCCTTCGATATGATATGAAAGGGTTCTTACGCCTATCTGTATCTTTATCTTAGTATCTGTATTATCTACACATATATCTTAGTATAAGCAGTGATAGCTCAGTTGGGAATGGTACGGTATGCCGTGACAAGTGTCGGACGTTCGAGACCAACCTCAAAATGGTGCATACACCTCTGACTTTTCTATGTTAAGTGTATTTTCATTGTGAAATATCGCTTGCTATAACGGTGAAGGAAAATATCTTGAGGAAACCTGCATACCCGAGAATTTCTTTACAGGAATTTCGAAGGTATGTGAAGTCTACCAATCCGCATTAGGCCAGCGTGGTAGACTAAGGCCTAACCCCTCTCATTAGTAGAGGAGGCCCGTGCCCATCAGTGGGACAGTAATATTACACGGCTAATATTATTATTACATCTTAGTATATATTCTACATTTCTTAGTTGTTTTTTTAATTATTAAGCTAGGTTTTCTTTAGCATGCTTTCACCATTAGTGATGTAGTAGGTATTATTCATTCGCTAACGTATTTATGTTCATCAAATTATAATACAGTAATAAGATGTAAACCACAGATGCATATTGTTAGTTTAACAATATGTATAAATGAAAGTGGTATCCAAGCACTGCGAAGTAACTACATTTCACCATATCAGTGCAGTGCAGTAAAAAAACAAAAATAACACATAATTGTGTGTAGGTACAATGTCGTTATGCAGAAGCAAATAGTATGTAATTGTTGTTTAACAATGACATGATCAATACACTTTCGGCTTTGGCTTCCTAACCCAACCCGCAATGGTAACTAACTGGGGCTAATATTTGTTCGCCAATCAAGTGGAGTATTTTACTGCGTACACCGACACTAACTTACCACAACGAGCACTGGCTCTCAGTTAATGAGACAGCATCGTTTTAATGCCAAATGCTACTTGCTACATGAATAAAGTTACATTATTACATTAATATTAAACTATGAAAACATAATTGTAAAAAAAATATATTTTGTATATAGATAATTAGTATGACTGCCTCGGTGGCGTGGTTGTATTTGGGTACGACTACCGTCCTGAGGTCTCGGGTTCGATCCGCGGGTCGGGCAAAGTGATATTGGATTTTTCCATATCAGCCCGGAGTCTGGAAATTGTGCCCGATATGGCGATAGGCTCGCCCCTTATTACATCTGGGACGCAATTAAACTCGGCGAAATGTGGGTGTACTAGTTCGCTAGTGCGCCTCTGCCTACCCCTTCGCGGATACAGGCGTGAGCTTATGTTATGTTATAATTAGTATCACCTGCGTTTTTTGCGATTGTTGCCTGCTTGACGTGAACCCCGTTTTCGACCGACTTCCAAAAGGGAGAAGGTCCTCAATTCGTCCTTTTTATATTCTTTATGTATGTTACGCGATAACTCCGCTAAATGTATACTGATTTTAGAGATTCTTTTTGTGTCCGATAGAGCTTATTTCACGGGTGGTCCCATTTAAATTTCGTCATAATCGGACTTTTGAAGTCGGACCTTTAATTTTATAAACTTGTTATTATATAAATAAAAAAAATCAAATAATAAAAACATTATAACTACCCACGTACATACTGTAAACCGTAAACACTTTTTTTAAAAAGAGAAAGCTAATGTGAAAGTCGCTCAGTTGATGATGAATAGCAAACGTACCGCAATCACAATACCAGAGGAATCACCAATGAAACACCAGCCTTTCTAAAATGAATCTAATTGTTTTCTTGAATTGTGTTTATAGGTACACTTATTTTTGTTTCTGAACTAAAATGCGAAGTCCTCACAAATGTGTAGTTCTAGTTATTTTATAAAAGAATAATTCTAATAATATGATTTACCATGGACTGCATACCCCATAGGCAATTAACGTCAGGAAGGCAGCCAGTTTTAAAAATCAAGCTGAATTTTTTCTGCAGCTTCCTTAAAAAAGTGTGTTGCGCACTCTAAGTAAGATAAGTGCAGATGAAAAATCGATATTTACCTAAATAGAACCATAAACGATATAAATAAACAATAATCCTGTTTATCATACCTACAAAATTAATACATTCGATCTGTTTTAAATAGATACCTACCAAAAAAATTCATTTCATCGGAAAGTTTATTAAAACTCCTCCACGTTCGTACCGAGTAACATCTGCCACGAGTATCTATTTGTCGCGAGCAAGTAGCCCTAAATCAATTGGGCCATTTGCCTCTATTACACAGTAATCGAAACGCACGTACTAAATCGTAATATTATCATGTATTTTATAAATAATAACATAGGTTAGAGACGGTCAGCATCCGTTTTTATCTACTTTATTGATGTTTTCACTCGTAATTTACTTTATATGCATTAAAACATTCAATTCAGTGTCTGCTTTGAATTCTTTTACGTTATCTAATCGTGTACATGGCATCCGTGACCAGGAGTAGTATCTATGTTTACACATTATTTCCATTTTAGTTTGGGTTACAACATGAGAAGCAAATTACGATAAATGTTCGTATCCTATCGATTTATAATATTGTATTTGTGTAGCAGCGACGTAAAGATAAAAAAGGACACCATCTCGCCTATAGTTAAACAGACGCCACAAAGAAGCCATGCACACAAACGCGCCTGTACAAAAGTGTCTTACGCACGCCATTACGTGTCTATAGATCGAATGGGCCGAAAACCCTGCTTCACTTTCAATGTCCTTAGCGCTCCGTCCATCTTTTTTTAGGTCTGTGTTATGTTACTGTTAATTAATTAGTTATGTAAACTAGATTTGATAGCTACCACGTATACATAGCGACAAACATGTATTTTTTGTGTTTTGGAATGCGCTGCGCTTCCCATCAAGTGTAGTGTATTCAAATTCTTGGATAAAAAACGATACTTTGGCTCGCCGTCGAGTCGGATTCGGATTTCGGAGACACCGTTAAGAAAGGAAGTCCGACATAGGTTATATGTTATTTGATATCCGACACAGATTATCTTGCCATTAGTAATTATAAAGTAAAAAGTATAAAGAATGACCCACCAGGGTGGTTACCATCACCTCTTATAGAAGTATTATTATAATTATCAATTTTCCCATACAAAACAAACGAAGAACGATTATAATAATAACGCTATAAGAGGTCATGGTAACCCTGCTGAAATTGTTCTCCAGGTTGACTAAGTATAGTTCCGATGGGCATAATTTTGGCAACCATAGTAATCAAAAGATATTTCGACTGATCTACTTTTACAACAAACATCATGTAAAATAACCACAGTAGTTTAGAACCAGTGTGTCAAGTATACAAGTAATCAAGGTTAATCGTCTCTAAATTGTAAAGATATAAAAAATATAAAACGCGTTTTAAGAAAATTTCCAGTGAGAAAATAAATGCATAGAAAAATTCTTTCTTGTTATAGGAAAGGACGGAGAGGGCTCGGCTCACACGTCGCGTCTGCCTACATATTTTATTGACCCCGTTCGACGCACAAGCCACGATGACGACGGGACAAATCTTCTGATTTTGCTGTAACAAACATAAGGTAACAACTACTTAAACTTAATGATTTCTTAGGTTTACGTGAATGTTTTAATTTTTATGCCCGACGTTTCGAAAGCTTTGCCAGTCTGACCCGTGACCACGAAGGCTGCAAAGCTTTCGAAACGTTGTGGATAAAAATTAAATCCAAATCGTGATAGAATCCGTAAAAATAGTTTTATTTCGATGAAGTACTTAAACTATACTAGTGGTAGGACACTCACATACGAGAGTCCGACTGAATACCAAAGGAATGTCTATTTCCACCGACAAGGAGGATTGTGAACGTAATTTTATGGTTTGAAGAAAATTATTGTGTAAATAATCATAAATTTAAAAACTTAACAGACCGACTTCAAATCCGATCGTGACCAAATTTATATGGAACCAGCCTTGAAATAAACTCTGTCGAACACAAAAAGAATTTTGAAAATATGTTCACATTTGGCGAATATATCGCGTATGTAATATACATATGTATGTATTTAATAATCATCATCATCATCATCAGCCATAGGACGTCCACTGCTGAACATAGGCCTCCCCCAAAGATAGTCGCTGGATGCAGGCCGCTTCCAACAGATCGATCTGGAAATCTTTGGGGGAGGCCTATGTATGTAATATGCATAAAAAAATACAGATGAGTTGAGGACCTTCTCCTTTTTGGAAGTCAGTCGATAATGGGCATCATGGTGATGAGCGCAGTTTAGTAACTGAGGTTTCGGATGGTTTTGGATTGCTATTGTTCATAAGCAATCGTAACGCTTACCATTTGTTCGTCACGTCATTTGGTCTCAATAAAAAAGTTAGGAATTTCCAACAGATCTTATATATCGTATTTTACGACCACATACAACTTTCAAGGAATGTATTAGCATGTTCCATTAACAAAATTACACTATTCATAAAATAGTAGAATTAATAGGATGTGTAGTTTATTTGTTGACGTAAAGATGGAAGGCGAATCATGAACAAGAATAACAGTAATGAGAGTAACCAGGGATGGAGTGTGTCTTAGAAACAAAATTTATTTATACAAAATTAGAAAATGTTAATCTAACTTGTTTAAATTATTCTTGTTGGTAGATTTTTAAAATACATATAATAATATGTAGTGCGTTTCATAAAAGAACTTAGTATAATATCTACAATCATTTTCCATTACGTATCTTTACATACATACATAAACTCACGCTGGTACCCGGTACCCCTTCGGGGCGGTAGGCATAGGTAAACTAGAACACCCACATTTCGTTTCGCGCTCCTATCCGCCCCAGATGTGGAGCGTGAGAGAGCCAGTGAGCAGTGGGTGAGCCTATCGCCATATCGGGCACAAATTACAGACTCCGGACTGGGAGGTTACCACAACCTCTTATAGCAGTATTATTATAATTTTACTTGTACCGATTCCCATACAAAACAAACTAAGAACGATTATAATAATACTGCTATAAGAGGTGGTGGTAACCCTGCTGATACCGAATAGAAAAACCCAATATCACTTTGTCCGACCCGGGGAACATATAACAACAAAAGCTAATAATAACAATTATTTTCTTCTCTCTTCGAAATCGCTTCAAGTCAGGTTACTTACTAACCTACTACGAACTTGTTATTAAAATGACTTTGAATTCAATGTTGAGCTATTTTGAGTTCTTCTTAAACTCTATTTATTTTTGGAATTTTTAATAGGTACTAGGTTTAACCATTGTATGTAAATTCCAACACATTGTGTTGGAATGATTACTATCTGATGAAGCAGTATGAGATATCCTATAGGTAAGATTATGTTAAAACACTAACGCCCGAATGGTCAAACGCTGCTCAACTTTGAAGGCTTCTTACATTGATTTTCACCATACAATTTTGACAGATAAGGCGGCGTTAAACGATATAAGGCGACCTTAAGTGTATGAACATTCGGCGGTAACCTAATCCTACCTATAGTATACCTCATACTCCTTCATCAGATCTTAACCAAAATATTTAGGACTAAGTATCTAGGCACAATACTCGACCAAACAAATCAATAATGTTCACGCGTATCATGTATGGCTGAACATTAATAAAAATATACACATGAAAAAAGAGACCTCCTTCTTTGAATTCAATTGAAAATAAACTTCTAGCACCAAGCCATTTCCAAAAAGCTCTCGGTAAATATTTGATCAGCCAACATCTGCATACATGTCCACGGCCTGTGATCCCTTGTAAACCGTCAGTGTGTTCTTTATATCGTATCAGTCGGTGCGGTATTCCCAAACTGCACTTCAGAGCTCCCGACCGGCATATATAATACATACCGTTCCTATATTTATGTATAGATGAGTTCACGCAGCGATGCCCGCATTCGTAACACGTAACGTATGTTTTAGGTGTATTTCTTGCCCTATATTTACTGTTTGTAAGGTGTGCTGCTTACAAAGTATTTGTTTTTGTTTATCTGTGACTGTTCTTGAAATGCATTGTTGCAGGCAGATAATTCAATTGTGTATTTTTCAATAGCTCCTATATAGGGCAAAATATATCTCAATAGTAGTAGGTGAGTACATTATGATAAATATTATGTAAATACACCCAACAGTTACACACCGTCCTAACACCATATTAGTTTAACATGTATTGTGGATGTCGTGAATTATGAGATGCCACAAAACACCCAGACCCAAAACAATAGGTAATGACAATGGATCACTGAAACATTTGTCTCAATGCGGAATGGAAGCCGCGCCATCTCGCGTCACAGCCCATAGCGTTATTGCGGCTATCGATACAATTGAGGCTCATACTCATCATTAAAATTATGCAAACTTTTAATATGATTCTTCTATTATCAGTGCTTATGAGTAATATGATATCACTTACCATCATACAACGCATTAGTCCCCTTGCCAATCTTCTATTAAATATAAAAACTCTCCGTATTCTCCATTAGAAACGTATCTACTTGTATGCCACATCCAGACCGTGTGCAAATATTTGCGAATCCCAAACATAAGTTACACTAGGGACACCGTAATACATTTATGCCGCGTCATGGACATCCTTAACTCTATATTGAAATGTTTTACAACCGGAGACTAAATAATACGAAAATATTTGTTGTTTATTATTCATGCATACATTTTTCCTACAGGCCCTTCTGGACGGTAACCCTGGGAGTTTAGACGACCAGACTTAAAAATTAAATTCAAATCCTTTCTGCAACATGCTTAAAAATGTGTATTCGCCGACTCAACATCGGAATGGAATAAGAACAGGTGGATCACTAATATGAAAATATATCAAATACCTACATTAAATACTTAAGTGACATTAGCTGTTTTTGCTCCCGGGAAAATGTTTCACAAGAGGTGAAAGCCTAAATATGTGTTTTAAGCCAATCCCAAGCCTGTTTAATGTTGTATAAATATTGTGAAAATATGAAAAGAACATGTTTGTAATTTATAGGCGTGAACGTAAATTGAGATCGAGCCGATAATTTTAAGCACCTTTTAAGTGTTTGTTAACAGTTTCTATTTAACATTTACAGTGGTACTAAAATATCAAAATAACTTTTAACCGGAATATTTGCATACATATTTAGAATTTATATAGACGTACTGTTAGGTTGTTAAGATAAAAAAATGTGTGTTGCATAATCTGTCTGGTAGAGTTATTGAATAAGTATAGATTCATTAATAAGCAAACCTTTTAATTTATTATGCTGTCCTTTAGTATAAAAAAATCAGCTTCTCTAATAATACGTAGGTCTGGAGTTCATGGGCTCTTGGCCTATAGTAACGTCAATTAAGCATACGAGTTATCTAAAATGACGGCAAATTCAATTGAGGTGCAGGTTGTAAACATTAGATGTAAATTTCACGCTTTTGTCTTTTGACTTGAAATAATGCACTATTAAAAATTTAACAATAGGTTTGAGAATATGACATTAATAAATTATTGATATTAGAAATTTATTATCCCATATCTTTTCTATGGTCACAATAGACATTAAAGCAATGGGGTTATGTAGATTCCACAATCATAAAATGTTGTGTTAAGAATTCACTTCCAATAAATAAAGATTTAAAAAATCAAAGGTAGGAGTGAACCACACACATACATAAATAAAACTCTGGATATTTTTTAATTAATTATTTTCAAGAATTAATTCATTCTTAATTATTTTTTTCATTCAAATTAATTCATTCTTTCTTTCTGCCTGGCGTTATCCCGGCCTTCTGCCAGGGTCCGCCTTCCTACTTAAACGCTTCCACTTCTCCCGGTCTTGAGTATTTTTCTAGTGAAGCTATTGGCTCGCATATCTTCCTCCAGAACGTCCAGCCAGCGCTTTTTGGGCCGACCACGGAAACTCACCCCTGGTATGATCTGGGTCAGACACATGCAGCCGACGTACTCCTGTGGTTTCCTTAAACCGTGGCCATACCAGGCCATTTACAAGAATAGTAATGATTAATTGAAAAGATAGGTATGTTAGTCGATACATGTTAACTCATCCTTCTGGGTTAAGGTTTTATTTCATCCGCATGCGGGGCTAATACCATTATTATTATAATTATGTTATCTTCTTCCACCTGTCATAACCCACTCCAACGTGAGGTCGTAAGCAGTACACTTTTTGAGGGGTAAAATATTTCGGGTCAGTTTTTATGATGCAATTCCTGTTACGTCAACCCTCTCTGTAACACTTCAGTAATGACACTCCTGTGCAAATCTTAGACTTAGACTTAGGATTCGAACTCAGGTCCTTCTGGTCACAGGCCTCACAGCCTAAATGCAAACTATTATTGACTAGACCAAGGAGACAACCTAAAGATATGAAATTGCTGGTGGTAGGATATTCATATCCGACCGGATGGCGACCACCGTACATATGGTGCTTAAACCTGCCATAATGATCCACACTCCTTGTGTAGTTCGCGTTCCAGGATCAGCCAGTGTACTTCCGGTTCCCTCGAGGGGCTTGCGGCATGACTTGATGGTTGGTTGGGACGGTTATGGGGGTATATCTGTGTCTGCATCGGTCATCCGCCTGTCTTGTTGCAAGGCCCTCGATTTGCTTCTTCCTTCTCCGGATTCGAAGTGTGAAGAAGCATAAATAGGCCGGCATGATTCTAGCGACCATTGATAAATTGTTTGTCAATGGTGGCTAGTTTTTTTTGGACTACACTACTCTAACCATCAGGTGCAGTATATCCACTTTGTCGTATCCGGAATAAAAGCAACAATATTATAAAAAATGTATTATCAATATACCTACTAGACCTCTCTTATATTTTAATAAATTTTATACTTAAGGATCCGATATGTAGAAAAACTTCGCAGTTGTCAAATACTTTAGCTTAGGGAACATAATATCATGTGTTTTATAAAGTCGTTATACCAGTATAGCAAGGTGCAGTTTCATGAAATAAACAAGGAATTTAATGGCACATTACCTACGTAGGTGTGGGTTGTTTAAAAATAAATAATGTTTAATTAAAGTACACGTTTAGCATTATATTACATCTTCATACAGTTATCGGTGAAGACGATCAACGTAGGTAAATATTCTACTGAAACTATGAGAGGTTATCTTACCTATGTACATGAACTAAGAATCAAGAGATACTTATAATATAATAATAATTATATTAGCCCTGTAATATTACTGTCCCACTGCTGGGCACGGGCCTCCTTTACTAATGAGAGGGGTTAGGCCTTAGTCTATCACGCTGGCCTAATACGGGTTGGTAGACTTCACATACCTTCGAATTTCTTGTAGAGAAATTCTCGGGTATGCAGGTTTCCTCACGATGTTTTCCTTCACCGTTATAGCAAACGATATTTCACAATGAAAACACACTTAACATAGAAAAGTCAGAGGTGTATGCTCCATTTTGGGGTTGGTCTCGAACCTCCGACACTCGTCTCGGCAGTCCATACCACACCGAACTGAGCTATCGCTGCTATCAAATGCATACTATAAATATTATAATGATTATAAATTTTAAAATAATTGTACGGATGCTGTAGGTATCTTTTTAAACTATTTCAATTAACATAATATGTTTAATACGGCAAGGTATAGTGACCACTCACCACGCGTTAGTACATTCTTTCTTACTACTTGCCCTTACTCCACCTAAATATGGGGTCGGTGCAACACACTTTTGCAAGCATGATGGAAGGACTTGGCTTAGTTTTATGACCGGCTGCCTGAATTCAACCCCTCTCTAGGGTTACAAGGGGGTTACCACAAGGTCTTATAGCAGTTTTATTATAATCTTACTTGTACCGTTATCCGTACAAAAAAAACACAAAGTAACATTATAATAATACTGCTCTAAGAGGTAAAGACTGGTAAAAACTCTATCCTACTTGGCAACCAAATCCAGAACCTTCCATTAGCAACAGCTTCTATACACTGCCACTAGATCAATGAGGTGAACTGATCATTAAAGCAGTGCGTTCCAAAAAATATAATAATGTAAGTTGGTAACTAACATCTTCAATTCCCGAAATGTAAACAAATATCTGCCCACATAACAATTATGTCTTGTTTCATGTAATTACAAGATTTTTGTAATGTAGCATAATTTCTTGGCAAATGTAACTGTACAATAATGTACCATACATAGGTTGCAGTTAGTTTGGTAGTCTTGCTTATGAGGTCATAATTGGCAGGTTTTAAAATAAATTATTTATATTTGGGTAAACATTTAGTTACATGACACAAGTAGTAAAGCTCAACTACATGTGGTTAATGACAAACGAAAAAAAGGACTTGGCACGACTACGAAAAAAGTGACGGTATGCTTAATGGAGAGGAACCAAATGGCGACTTGGCTTGACTTAATAACTTATTTTTATATAAAAAAAATCACTAAAGTATTTACACGTTATTAAGCATTAAGATAGTGTGACAACTTAGGTACATTTAAATAAATGTCGGTCAAAATGCGAAACCAGCCGCATAGTAAACACATTATTTTCGTATTTATGGCAAGTCCTTATTTTCCTTCGTAATTGCACGCAGTAAGTCTGCTCATCAACGGACGAGGCGCTGGCGAAATCTGGGGTCCTGTACACGGGGTTGACACGAATTTGTAAAAGTCAAAATATCTCGTGGTTATTATATTAGGTGTGAGATCATTAATCAAAATTATAGCATTAAAACAGATTAAAGTTACATCGTTGAGGTTATGTATATTACCTCATAAAAATATAATTAATTAACTTAACCTAATGTACATAAATAATGTAATAAAAAATGTGCTAATGCATTGGATAACGTTATCATTTTAAATTTAATAGGATGGAAAAACACCTAAAACTAATACCTGTAATTGCAGTGTAATTTAAGGAAACATGTATGTAAGTACATACATCTTATCATGTAAGTACTTAGTGTGAGTTAGTTAGTGAGTGTATTATGGCGGGTACTCTCCGGCCGAACGTAGGCGAATGAATCAATACATTGTGCGTTCCCACAATCAAACTTTCGCTGTTGTAGGAATGAAACAGACATGATTCGTTCGCCTTCGTTCGGCCCGGTGTGGACGCGCCATTAATGGTTCAGTCGATACGCAGTAAGGAGTTTCGTCTTTACCACAAATTTCATGTGTTATATGAAATTTACGAAAGCATGACTCATCTTCACCCTCACAAGCGCCATTTCATCTAAGAGAAACCGTTTTTTTGGTTTTTGGTGATGTTTTTTTTTCTTAGGGCGACTTGCACCACTACCACTAACCAACGGTTAGTCCTAACCTCAAGTTAAATTGAAATAGAAATATGTGAAGGACATGTAATTCAATACATATAATGTACTACATCTAATTACAGATAATATATGGTGACATTAAATTAATTACATGTAACGAATTACATGTCCTTCATATATTTCTATTTCAATTTAACTTGAGGTTAGGACTAACCGTAGGTTAGTAATAGTGGTGCAAGTCGCCCTTATTAATTTAAAAGATTAGCCTGCGAACCTTGCAGCAATAGCAAGCGCATCGAGCACGATACGAATTCGATTGTCAAAATCCTGCTCGGGCCACTGTTTACACTGAAGACTACTTACTGTCCTAACCTTCACAAACCCTAATTATTTTCTTCAATTGGCAATTCGGCTAATCCAACCACTTATCATCAAATGAACCGTCTGTCTCCGCAAGCCAATAAAAATATGCGAAATAAGTTATATCCCAAACATAAATCTCCAAATCGCTTAGCATTTCCGTAGGTGTTTATGCCAACAAATCATCCGCCTTATCTGGCTCACATGAAATCACTGTTATCTACTAACTAAGCCGCGATATATCGTGTAAACATGCGCATGTGTATTTGACAGGTGGTAAATGCGTTCGTGTGAAAATAACACAATCTCATAAGTAGTCAAACGTCGGTAGCGACCGTGTATTTACGTTATAATAAGCGTACGTATAAGGTAGATGTCGTGCTATAAGCTAAGCTAACTTAGGTCAAAGAGCTATGTTTCAACGTAACTACAATATTTTTACTAAGATAAATATACCCAATATTTACACACATTGTCCTATCCCCACCCTAGGTTACAACCTGTATTGTTTCAGAAGCTACGAGAGACTTTTGGTCTCACAAATTCCAAAGCCGAAACAAATATCTGTGAGTCACATAAACATTTGTCTCGACTCGGGAATCGAACCCGTGGTCTTTAGCTTCACAACTGGCACTCGCCCACTGCGCCATTGTGGCTGTCAGATATTTATTATCGCGTTTACAACAGCAACCGGGAGCATCGGCTAAATATTAATAAAACGTGAAAGGGCAAATTATTCCTTGTTTTTATTTTGCATTATCCTTTATCTGTATGTCACGATTGCAAATTTAATAACGTAAATGCAAACATGGGGCGCCCCCCGGCCAGTTAGAGCGACGACCCCAGAGGCTGCTGGTAAACTGGATAAGACATATTTAATGAGTGGTGATGCATTGGAAAAAAGTAATTCTGTAATAATACCATTGACTTTTAAACGTTGGGTGTCCACCTATTGAGCGATAAAGGTCTACCTAAATAAAAGTCACAAGCAGTAAATGCATGCGGGTCGCTTCCAATAGTTCGGTCTGGATATCTTTGGAGGAGGCCTATGTTCAGCAGTGGACGTCCTGTGGCTAATGATATAATGACGCTTTTAAAAAAAAATGCATTGTAGCTAGATACGAAATATATTTACATATAGGACTTTAACCTTATCGCCATACTACTTCAGCCTTTACCTAAACTGTCCTATTTTCACACAAAATAAAATCCTTTTCTTTTGTTTCAGGGAGCCTAAGGAAAATCAGCCAACGTTGGGGACCCAAGATGTTTCTTATCACCATACTCAGGCAAACTACATTACAATAAATTCTCTTTATTTTCATTGCGAATATACCAATCCGCCATATTTTCATAATTTTATAGTAGGAACGATACCACGGCAACTCACTCTTATCTCGTTCCTAAAACGCAGCCGCTATCGAAAACGATAAAATTAGGTACAGTATCGCCGCAAAATAAAGAAGAACTGCATTCTTATTGTAACTCGATTGAAATGGAGAGTGCAACTAGTGTATAATGATAGTTGTGATGTGTTTTATATTTCGTTGAGTACAATAATGGAATGTATTTGATACTGTAAGTAGTAACGAACATTCAATTTGGATATTAAGATAATTTTCCGATTTGTAAACGACGATCCGAGCGACGAGTATTTTGTGAGTTATCATGGTAAGGTAACGTGTCTGCTTTCCATTAAAACATTAAACATGAATGTTTAACTCTGTGAATTCATTTTTCGATTATTTGACTGAATAACTTTAATATTCCGCGAAAAAATGTTCATTACTTGAAAATTTCTGTTTCGAAATAAGAAATAATATTAACTATTTAATTATGCATAATAAAGTGTGTTTTATGGGTGTGTCTTTTATTTTAAGTTATAATTACTTATTTAAAATATGTCCCTGTAATAATTAAGTGAGCAGAAGAGGATACCATTTGAGTTGGGGTTATACGCATGGGTAGTTATGCGTAGTCATTAATTTGATACTTGTTTACACGGCATCTATTTAAGTACACCTTGTTAAAAATAAAATAGTATTAAATAGTAGTAATTCGAGGTAAGTATGCACTTGTCGGTTGATATGAATCTAAAGTATCAAGAAGCTTAAATATCGTATATCGACGCAACAAGGATATACCTACATATTTGAATTCAAGGGCGATAAACTTTTTTATTCTACGAGGTTTTCACAACCCAATTGACGTGTATAAGAAATTAATTTATAATTGCTCATATTTATATTTGTAATTAGATACTAAGGAGTATAGGTTACATAAATAGATTCACTCCTTTTCCCTATAGGTGTTGGCAGTGACAACGGATTTCCATATGCTACGATTTTTACACACATCTTTTGCCTCGTTCATTCACATTGCATTCTCACATTCACGTTGGTTTAGGGTTCTTCTGACATGACCTTTCTGGTCAGACTGGACTTGGTCAGAGAACATTCGACAAGGCCGTCCCAACTGTACCATTCATTCATTCATTTTTCATTCATCATCATCACCCACAGGACGTCCACTGCTGGACATAGGCCTCCCCCAAAGAATTCCAGATCGATTTTCATTTCATCGATTTTTCAGATTTTCGTTGATACAAATCTCCAATTCTACCATTCATTTAACATTCATAAAAGTTTATAAAAGCTAAAGCTTACCCTGGAGGGGTAATCCGAATGTGTCGACATTGACGCTTCCGCTCTTTCGGTCCCATAATGTGTTAGGGGACGAGCCTATCGCCATATCAAATAATAAATCTAAATCTACATTATACTTATCTACCTCTAGACACCTCACACAACGTATTCCCGGGAATTCGTCTTCTTGGTCTAAGCGAATTATATAATTGACAGCCTCCGTGGCGCAGCGGGCGAGTAGCCGGCTGTGAAACGTGAGGCCGCGGGTTCGATCCCCGCACCGAGACAAATGTTTGTATGGCCTACAAATATTTGTTTCGAGTCTGGGTGTTGTGAGACCGAAAGTCTCTCGTAGTTCCTGATACCCACGACACAAGACTCGATCTTAGTGTGGGGTCAGGACTATGTATGTGACTGTTGGGTGTTATTTATTTATTTATTTAATTTAATTCGTCCGGGACTGAATCTGAAAAAACTAAAAATACCCCCCAGAGGGGGTTCACGTCGGGCAAGCAGCCGATTGTAAAGACTTAGCCAAATCCTTTCTGCAACATGCTTGAAAATGTGTGTTGCGCCGACCCCACATTGAGGTGGGACAAGGGCAGGTAGAAAGAAAGGTCTAGCAGACCGGTAGGTACTATGTTCGAATCCCAGGTGAAAAACTATTTGCTTACAATTGGATCTCCCAGAAGGAATGGATGTTATGCAGAGAGTTGATCGTAAAAGTTAAGCCGTATCGTTTCTACATACATACATAAGCTCACGCCTGTATCCCCGAAGGGGTAGGCAGAGGTGCACTAGCGAATTAGAACACCCACATTTCGCCGAGATGTGATGGGGGCGAGCCTATCGCCATATCGGGCACAAATTCCAGACTCCGGGCTGATATGGAAAAATCCAATATCACTTTGCCCGACCCGGGGATCGAACCCGAGACCTCAGAACCGTAGTCGTACCGAAATACCACCACGCCACCGAGGCAGTCAAAGTGGAAGAAGACATTGATTTTCTGGAAATCGAATTCAAGAGCACTTTCAGAACAACCGTATTTATGAACCAGATTTTCTTTTATTTACTTCTATATACCAGTTTTTATTAAGAGGATATTTGAATGAAATATGAAAGCGTGAAGGGCTGGTTTTGACGTATTCTACGCGCACGCCGGCGCGCACGTCAGCGCGGTAATGTCCGCGACATATTAACTTGTCAGCACAAAGACATTAAACAGTATAGCCTAAGAGCCAAGATGCTAAGCGCGCGCCATGACCTCTTGGATTATGAAGATTAGATGCTCAAAAGAAAAAAAAGGTTGTGTCTTATATATTATGTTAACATTTACAAACCTAAATAGATAACTGAACGATCTGCAACTCGTTTAAATTAATTAATTATTGACACACATCACAGCAGTGGGGCAGTAATATTACAGGGTTAATATTATTATTAAGTATGAAAAAATGACCAAAGATTTTGAAACTTTTAACATATACCACTATTATTTTATAGAAATGTTTTTGGAATAATCTTACAATTCTAAAGTGGTCTATTTGACAAAATGAACCTATTTCGATGAATTTGGATATGAGGATAACCTTAGCCGTGACTGCAGACAGGATATTTTTATGCATTCAGGCCTAATAGGGATGAAATAATTGTTTAATCACAATTTAATTCAGTTGCCTCCTTGGTCTAGTGGCAAATATGGGCTGTGAACCGAGAGGTTCTGGGTTCGATTCCGAGATCGGTCAAAGCTAATTTAATTTAATAGATTTCGATGAAATTTTATATGAGGATACACTTGTCTTTAGGGACTCAAATGAGGTACTTACTTTTTTTTATTAACCCCTAAAGGGATGAAATACATGTTGAAAGTTTAGTTGGGCATTCGGAAACCTTAAAAGATTTTGATGAAATTTGGTATGAGGATACATTTGACCGTAGTGAGTCCCTACTGAGGATGTGATGTTTAGCAAACATGTGTTTATGTGCAAATAGGGATGAAATAGGGGTTGAAATTAGTTTTTTTTAATCTTTGATCCGATTGACTATAAAATCGATATCTGAGTCCCCCCGTAGTTCCAAACGTCGAAAGCGCTCTTAAAAGTGACAAAAGTGACCGCCATTTTGTACTTCTTTGTTTTTGAGCCAATTGACTTCAATATCGATATCTGAGTCACCCCGTGCTTTCGAACGACAGAACCACTGTCAAACCTGTCAAAAGGGGCCGCCCTTTTTGTTTTTATTTGTTTTTGAGCCGATTGACTTCAAAATCGATATCTGGGTCATCCCGTGCTACCAAATGACGGAACCGATGTCAAAGTTGTCAAAAGAGGCCGCCATTTTATTTTTATTTGTTTCTGGGCCGATTTACTTCAAAATAGATATCTGGGTCGCCCCGTGGTTCCAAACGACGGAACCGATGTCAGAACTGTCAAAAGTGGCCGCCATTTTGATTTTCTTTGTTTTGGACCGATTTACTTCAAAATTGATATCTGGGTCGCCCCGTGGTTCCAAACGACGGAACCGATGTCAGAACTGTCAAAAGTGGCCGCCATTTTTATTTTCTTTGTTTTTGGGCCGATTGACTTCAGAATCGATAACTGGGTCGCCTCGTGGTTCCAAACGACGGAATCGATGTCAAAACTGTAAAAAGTGGCCGCCATTGTGTTTTTCTTAGTTTTTGGGCCGATTGACTTCAAAATCGATATATGGGTCGCCCCGTAGTTGCTAACGACCGTACAGATGTCAAAACAGTCAAAAGTGGCCGCCATATTGTTTTTCTTTGTTTTTGGGGCAATTGACTTCAAAACCGATACCTGGGTCACCCCGTGGTTGCTAACGACGGAACCGATGTCAAAACTGTCAAAAGTGGCCGCCATTTTCTTTTGGGCCCATTGAATTCAAAAGGTACCTGGGCCGCCCAGTGGTTGCTTACGACGGAATCGATGTCAAAACTGTCAAAAGTGGCCGCCATTGTGTTTTTCTTTGTTTTTGGGCCGATTGACTTCAAAATCTATATCTGGGTCGCCCCGTAGTTGCTAACGACCATACCGATGTCAAAATAGTCAAAAGTGGCCTTCATTTTGTTTTTCTTTGTTTTTGGGGCGATTGACTTTAAAACCGATATCTGGGTCGCCCCGTGGTTGCGTACGACGGAACCGGTGTCAAAACTGTCAAAAGTGGCCGCCATTTTGTTTTGCTTTGTTTTTTGGGAGATTTATTTTAAAATCGATATCTGAGTCGTCCCGTTGTAGAATATTTAGACTAAAACGACAAGGTGGATCGAAAAATGAATAGTTTTTACCGTTGGCCATACAAAATACGCGTGTGAAGCAGCGGACAAAAGCTAGTATAAAATATGCTGCGACATGCCCAAATAAAATGGCGGCCACTTTTGACAGTTTTGACATCAGTTCCGGCATTAGAAACCACGGGGCGGCCTGGTATCGATTTTGTAGTCAATCGGCCCATAAATAAAGAAAAACAAAATGGTGGCCACTTTTGACAGTTTTGATATCGGTTCCGTTGTAAGCAACTATGGAGCGACCCAGATATCGATTTTGAAGTCAATCGGCCCGGAAACAAAGAAAAACAAAATGGCGGCCACTTTTGACAGTTTTGACATTGGTTCGGTCGTTAGCAACTACGGGGCGACCCAGATATCGATTTTGAAGTCAATCGGCCCAAAAACAAAGAAAAGCAAAATGGCGGCCACTTTTGACAGTTTTGACATCGGTTTGGTCGTTAGCAACTACGGGGCGACCCAGATATCGATTTTGAAGTCAATCGGCCCAAAAATAAAGAAAAACAAAATGGCGGACACTTTTCTTGATTTTGACCTTGGATCTGTCCTTAAAAACTACGAGGTGACCCAGATACATTGAAGTAAATCGAATTAAGGACAAAAACAAATTTTCCATCCCTATTTCATCCCTTTATATGTAGGTTGAAATAGGGATCATGCCAGACATCCACCCCTTCTGGGGGATCAAGTCCCAAATTAAATTACAAAATTCGCTTTGCCCTATATGGGAATCGAACCTACAACCTCCCGGTTCACAGCCCATATATGTTGCCACTAGATCAAGGAGGCGACTAGAAAAGTATCCTCATACCAATTTTCTTAAAAATCCGTTCAGCTGTTTCTGGAATCCCATATAAACTTTTACCCCTTTAGGGGTTGTTAAATTTGTGTCCTTTTGGTCAAAAGTATTCTCATACTAAATTTCATCGAAATCCATCAAGGAGTTTCAAAATGGATTGACTCCTAGACTATCAATGTCTAATATTTGACACAAAGAACTGAATAAACGTAATATCAGAGTTGAAAATGTCGAGCACGTCCCTCCCCTTCAATGGTTACCGGACGACTGAGATCAACACGGCCCGTCTCGGAAAACAATGATGTAATGCCACAGCATATGTGCAAAACCAATTTTTTCCTTATTGTGATAAAACTATTTAACTTGGTGAAATTTTTTTTTCGACACAATTAAATTAATATTGATATCTACGTTTTAAATCAAGTTACAAATTTATATCGTTCGCCGTACGGGAGATTCAAGCTTTTCAAAAACAGATGAGAGGTAACTTTGGATTTTTTTTCTATCGAGAAAACTTTTAGTAATTATGTTTTTGCTCTCGACAGAATTTAAGTTATATGGTCTATTAATACATTTCCAAAAATTACCTTCGTAATCTTAGTACTTTAGGACACCCAAGCTTGTGATAATCCTTATTTTGTTATCATATCCTCTTAACATAAAGTCCATTCGTGTAGACATTTTCTCACGTAGGCAAGCACCCACTACGTAGTAAATTAATGAAATGTGTTATGCACTGATGTGGGTAAGTAGTTCGACCTTACGTACATAGTTATTTTCTTATTTACTGTTTCAATGGTAGAGCAATAATCGAAACTCGACAAAATCAGAGTTTAAATTGTTCGTTTTACGATTATTGCGTACTTCGATGGTAGGTATCTTTTGAATACAAATTTGCGACTGCGGGATGTACACGCAAACCGCGATACTTACAAAAATAAATGCTATAACTTCAGCAATAGAACATAAAATGCAATGCTTCTGAATACGGAATATCCGCTCATAACCTACAGAGGTCCAAGTAAGTTTACACGATAGTAACGATGATAATTTAAGAACAATACAGCGAACTGTGTTGATGGTTGTACCTAGGGCTTATATTAGTAGTTTTATATCACTAGATTATAGGGTTGTGCTATCCATATAGACAAAAAATCACAAACTATCCAAACAAATTGCTTATTAAATAACTGAACAATTACATCAAAAATATATGCAAATTGTCGCGTTCGACTTATGTTTTAAGTCAATGTGGCGTAGGTATCGATGATAATGTTGATGGAATAATTTAAAAAAAAATTGCTAGGTTTTTGTCTACCTTGATATGAATGTTTGAGCACGTCACTGCTAGATTAATATCAGCTGTTTAAAAGCATTTTACGCCAATAGCTTCGCGATAAAGTAACATTGTTTACCGCTTGACAGTACAAGAAATAAGGGTGCATACTAAACATGTATAAAAAGATTTGCGCTTACTTATAAATATTTCTTTCTTTCTACCTGCCCTTACCCCACCTTAATGTGGGGTCGGCGCAACACAATATTTCAAACATGTTGCAGAAAGGATTTGGCTAAGTTTTTACAACCGGCTGCCTGCCTGACGTCAGTCCCCTCTGAAGGATCTGGATTCTTGGATCCGGGACTGGTCCCGGATAAATTAAATTAGAAATTTCGCTTTGCCCGACCTGGGAATTGAACCCTGGTCCACAGCCCATATATGCTGTCAGACAAAGATCAAAGGCGCCTACTTATATTTGACGACAAATTAAAAGCCAATTATTAAATTATTTTACAAAAACTTACGTTCGATAACCTCTGAACCATTTCTTCGCGAAAATTTATAGCTTTATTTACTATTAAACTTTGAATGGATCTACATTAAAACACACTTAATTCTTAATAAAGAGTGCAATGAACTGCAGACGAGATTATTTCTAACGTACAATATCTAAAAACAAACGTTTCTTGGGACAAAAACCTCATTAAACGAACTTCCGCGACATAAATCATAGAGATCGTATATAACAGCTAATCGTAAAATTATGAAAGCGAGAGAAAAAATAATTGAATTCATTAAATAATATACGCATCTCAACCGTAAAAATGAGTGTGTAGATTTTAAATTTTATCATTTATGTTAATTGACGAGATAAATTTTATAGTCGTGTAATTAATTTTGTGGATCTTGTCTGCGTATTTCAATCAGAGTTTTATACTGTACGGTAGTATTAAAGCAATTGAATACAAAAATACTTGAACAATGGAAATGTATTTTTTATTGTTGTTTTTTACAATACACTTGTATCAATAACCCGTTCTCCGAACTATAGAATACTCAGGCATAAATCTAGATAGATTCATGCCTGATTGATTTAAGTCTTTGAATCAAGATTTTAGTGCAACATGCATTTTTATAAATTACGATTTAAATATACGAATGATATGTAAGTTAAGGTCTAACTGTAGATTAATAATGGTACTACAAGTCACGCTTAGTATGTTACAACTAACTATAGCTCTTTGTCGTTCTGAACCTGTATTTAATAGGTAATACATTGTTTCACCAAAAGGGTACCTACCTACCCATATCCCTCCTTTTAGCTTGGCACCCGTGATTTTTTTATGTCTTGGGTGTCTATGATCGGTGGAGATCACTTACCATTAGATGACCCATCTGTTTGTTTGCTAATCACTGCTATAAAAAAAGTAAAAATGAATATTACAACAAACATCTCGAAATTACTGCTATTTATTCCTTTATTGATTACTTACGTATGTACAGCACCTAAAATATAATTAGAAACGCTCTAGTAAATGCTAAACGATTTCATACTACTTGCGTACTTAGTTACTAATGCTAATAGTTAGAGTCCATATTTTAATTTAATAGTATCCACGATACAATTCGAACCACTAATAGCAGCAAATACGTAAGCAACATAACGACATACTAAATCGATACAATGTTGCCATAAGCAATCGATTTCGTAATATCAAAGGTAAAAAATCGATTTAACGGTGTGGAAGCGAGTATAATCGTACGTAGAATCGTTTTTATAGCCTATTCGCTACTATATAGATGATTGTATATTGATTTTTATTTTTAGGGTTCCATACTTAATATGGAAAGTAAGGATTGAATCATACACGTACAAAGTTTTACATTATGGGGCGCGTTATTCGAAATTAATCCAGTGCCTCTTATATGGTTTCAAATGAACAGTCGTGATAAACATTATTTATCTCTGATAAAAGTAAAATGGGCTTGAGAGCTTAAAATAATGTTTTATGTCTATGCGTTATTTATTGAATAGTGATCGTAAAAGTAATCTTTGGTTAGGAAAACATTGAGATCAAATAAATATTTTTTTCAAGCGGTAGAGCCACGTTGAAGATAATATTGTCTACTTTCAACATTACTGTAAGATTTCTGTAGGTATGAAGTATAACCCCACTTGTTCCCCAACATTAAAATTTTCCTTTCCACGTAAACCAGGGGCTTGGATTTTCCTTTGGCATTAAGCCTATAATACTTTGATACTAATAATTTAGCTTCCTGTTAGTAAAATAATGTTTAAAATCGATCAATTAGTTTACAATTTTATCCATTATAATCAAAAATAAAATAAAAGTTGTTTCATTACAATAATATTATTTTATTTATTACTTCACTAGCGTCTCGCACCGGCTTCGCACGGGTGCAATGCTGTTAGAGTTTATTTTGATCTATCTCGTAGGGTTCAGCCAACGTTTGCAATGTTAGCGCAACAAAATATGTTTATTTACGACATCATATTAGAAACCTCTAAAATTATTTGTGTTTCTCTACTATATTATACATGTGTTATACATAGATACATATGTATAAACCTTCATCTTGGATTACTCTATCTATTAAATAGTCACGGGCGGCTCAGCCTCCGATGGCACATACGCTTATGTAACATATATATGTGCCGCCTCCGACGGGTTAAAAAAAATCGCATCAAAATCCGTTCTAAGCGTTCCGTTCTAATCCGATCTAAGCATTCATAGGGACAGACAGACAGCGGGAAGCGACTTTGTTTTATACTATGTAGTGATGATAATAAATAATGCAGTTATGTAGTATCTCAGAACCTACAATAAACTCTGCTACCTATAAATACGAACCATCACGGATGTAAAACATTACGTTTATATCTATAATACTATAGACGCAATGTAGGTATGTATAGTGTATACGCGCGTGGCGACAATGCCAGATAACGCAAGACCACCCGACTGTAAACGGAAGCGAGTCTTGACTCTTGGCAGCACTATAATTATATTAATATCACCCGAGAATTTGCTGTTGGTCTAGTGGCAGCGTGAACGGGTCGGGGGTTTGGGGTTCGCATCCCAAGTCAAGTGACGGGTATTTTGATCACCCGAGAATTTATCGTCTGCTTTATCTAGTGGGAGCATATGAACGGATCGGGGGGTCTGGGGTTCGAATCCCAGGTCGGGTAACGGGATTTGGGTTTGACGTCAAGCAGGTAGCCGATCGTTAAAATAAAATGCTTTCTATAATTATCTTAAAAACGTGTTCACTATCATAATCTAAATGCTGGACGTAGGCGACCTGCTGTACCAAATGCTGGGTACATAATTAATTACAGCTTTAGTAGATAAAATAACATTTTAAACAAGTTGAAAATAAACTGATAGGAAATATATTCCTGCCGAATTAAAACATGCTTGGAAATAGAATTAAATGCAAGCCAAGTGTCAATAAACTTAGTATATAGGTATTGATATTAAGATAAGTTTTAAAATATGACATCACAGAATAGAGTATAAAATTACAATTTTATTCATATATCACGTCCAAACTGTGATAATCAATTTTCCCGTATTTTTCTAATTTTATTTCTAACCTGTTATCTAAAGTTCTTATCAAATTCGGAATATACCTATTAATACCTATTACCAACAAAAACAAAATTTAGTAAATGAGAGTTTGAGATAGGTATTTGAATTGAACCAATCGCTGACAAAATAAAAAAATATATTGATTTATGTAATGAGTTAATGGACTAAGATCATAAATTAAATTCTCATCCAATAGCAGATCATAAAAGGAACAAAGGATTTTTATGATACCTAAATCACATACAATATAAATATAGGTAATTTTGAAAGACAGGTCAGTGTTAACATTTAAAAACAAATTCATATTTACAAAATCAATACTTAAATTATATTAGCATCTAGTACCTCGTTATTTTACTACTTACTGAACAACAAGCCTTTTTAAACAATATACTTATGAAGGTATTAAAATATAGAGATCTAAACAAACTATTACTGGCGTTAGTTATATTAAATACTTACAGTAGATAAGTTTAATAATATGTTTTTAACATAACATAACATAAGCTCCCGCTTGTATCCCCGAAGGGTAGGCAGAGGTGCACTAGCCAACTAGTACACCCACATTTCGCCGAGCCTAGTTCCGTCCATGATGTGATGGGGGCGAGCCTATCGCCATATCCAGACTCCGGGCACAAATTCCAGACTCCGAGCTAATATGGAAAAATCCAATATTACTTTGCCCGACCCGCTACCGAGACAGGCAGTTTTTTAATTGTCTATTTATATAAAAAAAATCAATTGAAAACATTTGTAATAATAATTTTATGCCGTTGGGCATAAACATCAGAGTTAAATATTGAGCCTATAAGCTTTATTATATTTAAAATCGATTAGATTGTCCAAAAGACAGGAATAAAAATATAACATTTCATACGGAACCAAATATAGAAAGGTAATTTGTGAGCACAAGCCTGGTCTATTTTTATGATCTGCCAGCTTGTTAATACGTAGATAGATAATTTCACGAATGCTTAAACTTAAATAATCGTGTGTTAGCACGCGATACAATAAACAGTGCACTGTAATAAAACCACAAGTTATCAACAAATATACTGTAGGAGCCACTTATTTACATATTTGTGGGGCACATTGTGTCCTCAGATTAGGTTAACCACGTGTTTTTTTTATATCTCTAACGTGGTCATATTAATCAAAATTTACTTACATTAAATCATTCATAATACTCACAGGTGTAGAAAAATTAAAATTCCAAATAACAGTAAGATACTTCATTAGATCTATTTTATATCATAATTAATTACCCGTATCAAATATCAGCTGATACAAGTTTCCATTTTGCTCTATCAGCGCTACTGCCATCTAGCACGGAGAAGACGAACTACGCACGTTACAGCGCCATCTATGCGCCGCGGCTGGCAATATTTCATAAATGCACAAACACATTCAAAATAAATTCTATCTCGCTCGCACTCTCGTACGATGACAGAGTCAAGAATACGCCGCAAGATGTCTTCTAAATGACCTTTTAAATGTGCACGCTGCTGATTGGTTAGCATAAGCGTGGGTGAACGAGTTTTTTCACATTCCAACCAATGAGAGAGTCACAGGCGGATGCAGTGAAGTCGGCCATGCGGTTTCAGGCGGAGCTAGGGTAAAGAACCTCCTTTATATTCCTGACGTATGCAGCCATTTGAGTTATGGCCGATGGCGTAAGAGTACGCTTATTTATAAGAAATTTGCTGATTCTTCCCTTTTTGGTGTGGGTTATATTTTGTTGGATATAACGCTGATTCGCCAGCAGCTGCAATAAACCTAAAAGTCACGATTAGGCATAAGTTAACTGATAACAACGACTGATAAGGATAACTTATTTGATAGAATATTTTGCTTTCATATGACTGCAAACTCTGTTTTGTATTCTGCATTATGTAGTAGTATGAATTATTTAAGACTAATTTAAATAAAGGTAAATTATTTTAACTGTTTTATAAATATGATTCATTTAAGTATCTATACATTCACGGATAAATTCAAGTAGGTGCTAGTGTCAAAAGTTAATACAAGTAAATGTACTATTTTTAAAATTCATACATCTATATCATCGATATAATAATATAATCTATATATATCAAATGGGAATGAAATTATAGGAGGAGAAATTGAGTGGTCCTTGCAGTCTAATCGTATACAAAAGTATAACGGTATTTCTCAATTTGTGGACCAAATAATGTTTCTCTCTACCAAGCTTAAATTACTAGGGGTACGCCTCTGCCTACCCCTTCGGGGATATAGGCGCGAGCTTATATTATGTTATGTCATATTTATAAATTAAATTATAAAAATCAAAACATAAAAGCTTGTATACTTATTCCACCCACGAATTAATGTTCTTATAATGTAAATTAATGCGATATTCTTGTAGTAAAAAAGCTATATTTTTGATAGAAGCGACTGAGTTACTTTTTATTTGAACACTATCTGAATTTTAAGCAATATTCTTGGATTAGGATGGTTTAATCTTCAGTTATAAGTAAGTAGGTATTGATATCAACGTTAATAAAATAATGTAAACCTATATTACCGACTATTATTAATTGGTTTATTATAGGAAAAAAGTTTAACTCTTCGGAGTGTGAAGAAACATTATGCAGTCCGGCATGATTATGTATGGTATGACAACCGATTAACTACTTTTTTATTACACTACGTTTACCATCAGCCGTAGTATAGTAGTACTTCCATTCTTGAGTAAAAAAAATCGCATAAAAGCAGGTCGTATTCGCAAACTATATCGCACCCGATTTCACCGAGTATCGCAACATATGCGAGAAATAGGGCAAGTTCCCATCGTCCAAGTGGCGCTCAAACTCAACACGTCGTAAAACACGTGAATGAAACATCGAAGCCATAATTGGCACATTAAAACGTCGTCCATTGACAAAATTTTATTGACACATTGTAAGGATACAACAGGTGACCGTAGCTTTTACGAGCAACTGAAGCGCGTGCCACGCCATAAACCGTCGACGAAATCGTAAAATCGTAAGGAGCTGTTTAAATTGCCCCTAATAGAACATTATAGTTGTCTAAATGACGTGTTTGGTTTTATGTGATTTTGTATGTGTCACAATAAAATGAACTGTCGGCGAGCCACTTAAATTAGTCACCGCGCCGCTCGTCTAGACGAATCTTAGACGAAAAAATAATATTCATAAGAAATGCTAATGCAAACATCTTGCATACTTAACACATAAACGGTATGATTAAACACAAAGCTACTTACTCACCAAAAGAATCTTAGTTATGTTAGTAAAAATTCTTGTTATTCTCGTTAACCAAAACAAACTTTACTCTTGTAATTAAATTATTATACGTGAGAAATACGCTGCATTCGACTGTACGTTTACTCGCATACAAATATTAGGCGTCTAAAATTAAGTTGGTGTGAATAAGGCAGCGGGTCATTTGTACCTGTATTACTGGACAGACCTTCATTAACATGCCTGAATACTAATCTACCCTACTTTAGGTAATACGCATGCAGCCTACGAAACTAAGCATCGTCCGGAGTCCGGACCGAAGCTCGCCTAATTACAACGAAGATATTCTACTTAAATATGGTCCAAAATTCTTTGCCAAAACTCGGCGAAATTTCTAGAAAAAATCTTATTCAGAAGCTAAGTTTACGTAGTCTTATTAACAAGCGATCCCCGGGGTACCGAGCCCGCGGCTGTGCTTGGCCTCATCAACTTTCCGCTGACAAATTATTTTGTCCCATCTGGGATATCGCAATTTGGGAATATGTAATATTGAACAAATCTTACCGAAGAATTTCTTTCCATATCAACCGCAATCCATATGCATCTGAAAACAAAAGAATACAATTAATATCTAGGTACATGTCTTTGTTAGGATTCTGATTAAGTTTGAGATGTTCGTATTCCGGAGAGCTTGGGCTAGTAAGCTCAGTAATATGATTCTGGTTGGATGGTATCGACGTAAAACTGAAGGATGTAATACGAGTCGCCGTGGAGCGTAATACGCGACACCTCATCACCTGCGCTCGTCACCAACGGATCGCAGTAAAACCCGTCTGCTCCTAGTCTACGGCTTTTACGACCAACCGATACTCGGATAAAAATAACCATCTCGTGCACACGCTATTATTATAAATGATATACAGTTTACGATGTGAATATTTACGTTTTTATTTCAAACGTTTATTGCCTGTTGTGCAACTTAATAGCGCACTTGAACTTGGCGGGCTAGTGACACCGTTTGATCCAAATCGCGTTTTATTGTTTTGCTCAATGGACGGACGAATTTTACGAGCGTGTCGTAATCTGTGACGTAGCGGTTATAACTCTGATGCGTACTACGTTCTGACTCATGATTCATTTATATGCGCTTTCCATTTCAACTCCTTTAAAATTGCACGTGACGTACGGCGTACATTGCGTTCATACAAAACTGTGCATAATTGTTTGGAACACGAACTGGAGTCTTGTTGTACGTTGTCGTGCATATCTTCAGTGTTTGAACATCGAAAACACAGTTTAGTAACGCTTCACTGACGAAATGTGATACTGAATATTTATCTGAACGTTTACACACACGATAATGACTATACTATATTTTTCCCATAAAATTAATATGTTTAAGCTTAATGATATTAATGACTAAATAGTAAAGAATATCATTTATATTGGTACTATTTTTATCTTTGTTTTAAAACTATAATAGTTAAACTATCCTACAAAACTCAAGTATTTATTATTCCTACGTATCTATAATACATATCTACTTA
Organism: Clanis bilineata; assembly: GCA_036417725.1. NCBI lineage: Eukaryota > Metazoa > Arthropoda > Insecta > Lepidoptera > Sphingidae > Clanis > Clanis bilineata. The sequence goes on from CM071142.1 coordinate 7,114,749, forward strand.
TCTATATAGCTATTGTAAACTAAACTATACACATATTCATTCCACGCATCTTATTTATTATTTCACGGTAGATCAATTTTTGTCACGTCCTACCTCTTCAAAACCCACGCGTAAGTAAGGAACAAAATTCCATAAGCATAATCCTCAGAGACTAGACAGTGAATTTGCATTATTCAATTGATATCCGAAACATTTTTAGAGAAACAAATGATGAGTGGGTGGGCGCACCTGCCCTGCATTAAGGGACATCTTTTCATTCGGTTTGAGGCTCCGGTAAATATTTTTGTTATTACGTTATGTCCCTCGGGAGCGGAGGCGTGTTTTCTATTGGCTTTCCATGTCCCGGATAGGAAATTGATCTAGTAACTTATGCATTATTGACAATGTACCTTTTAGCTTCGACGTCCTCATCAATTTATTTGGACACCTTCATAAGGTTAGGTATTGAAAGGATACAATTTCGTTTTTTAATCAAAACATATCTTACGCTAAGTATATATTCGAAAATCGGATTAAAGTAAGTAGCTAACCGTCTGTTTTTAACATAAAAATAAAACCACTTAATTTAAGTGACAGAAAAGGGGAGTTCTTAGAACTCCACCACCGAATTCGTAAAAATTATCGAAAAAATGTATTCACGACAAATTTTAATCAAGCGCCACGAACTCTCTAAATGCATAAAATGTAATATTAACACCATTTGTGCATTACGTACAATGCTGAATACCTGTAAATGGGTAAATAAAATCGTCTACATTATGTGACAGAGCGGTGCTCGACCTTACTTTCAAGTATCTTGACTTTTGGAAACAGGTATGGTATATAAAATTCAACATTCATTAGGCACTTTTCGTTTCTTGTTTGTTTCGTATTTTTAAGCTGAGTTGGCGTAATGTTATCTTACAAGATGGGGCGCCGAGATTGCGAACCGAGAGTGCTGCGGTAACGATAGTACAAACGTTGTGCACAAATATATTTAGCTAAATAAAAATTTCACTAAAATGTTATATACCTGTTTTTAAGATAACAATATAACCATAATATATATCTGATTCAATAGATACTTACTCCATAAGTTTCTATACTATATATTGACTAAGTATATAGGTATAAGTTTCTTACAGTAAGCTTTGTCTAAAGCTAACCAATAAACACGAAATAACTAACTTCTTTCCAACGTTAGGTTAGGTCTCGTTAATAAATTGTTCATAAATAAAAAACTTTAACGCTTAACGTGAATTACAAATTATATTTATCGGCGCAAAATCGCAAGCTTATTCAAAAAGCCGTTGTTATTTCGCGTTATTTAATTCATTTTACAATTGTTAAACTGTTGAATCGTTAAAAGATTCTAAAAAGTTAAAATAATCGTTATAATTATTTCTTTGCCATTCGATATTCGGTATCGAGTAGGTAGTTGCAAATATTACACCCTATAAAAGGAGTGTTCAGAGCAGATTCGACACAGTCGTACTCCGGCACTCGGACTGTCCACATCCCTGACTAGACGGTGCTGTTAAGCACCGTTAAAAAAGGGAGTTAGTGAATTTCAGTGTTCACTGTTCATAAATAAGATGAGTAATCATCTTATTATCAAAAGTGACGTCAGCCATGCTGACGTCACCGTTTTTTAAAAACAACGTTAGCGTTGGCCCTCCGACATCAGAAGTGGGATCACTATCCCACTCATTTAACTTGAACCTTTCTGCCCTTATACTTTCAATCCGATGGATACTTTCAATCCCACGGATACTTTCAATCCGACTGATATTTCAATCCGATCCGACTGATATTTCAGTCTGACTGATATTTCAGTCCGACTGATGTTTCAGTCCGACTGATACTTTCAATCCGACTGATACTTTCAATCCGACTGATACTTTAAATCCGACTGATACTTTCAATCCGAGATACTTTCAGTTCGATCGATACTTTCGAACTAGTTTTTCAGGTCCTTTGTGGACCACGGTTAATAATAAAGGCCCAGGCCACAGCATCATCCTTCCTAGTTCCTTTAGAACCCCTGTGGACCACGGCGTAAAGGACCGCTCAGAACCACAGCATCATCCTTTAAAAAAAAAAAGAGAACTGTGGACCACGGCGTACGGGACCGCTCAGAACCACAGCTTCATCCTTAACAATAAAGTGCATTAATGTGTGGAACATTTGCACAAAATGAAAAACGAAAAAAAAAAAACCTTTTCAGAGCCTCTGTGGACCACGGCGTACAGGACCGCTCAGCGCCACAGCATCGACCCTTCCCGTTCCTTTAGAACCCCTGTGGACCATGGCACACATCCCCGTAAGAAAAGTGCATAGATGCGTGGAGCATTCGCACTCTGACTACTGATTCATAAAAAGTGCATTGTGTGGAACATTTGTACAAATGTTTATAATATGGTCTGGCAAGGCTGGTCGGATACCTCCTCTGAAAACCATATAAACTAGGGCACGCGGTGCGTCTAAATATGCGTATTTTGATTTGTGTGCAATTTCATCTCAGAATTCAATGCAAAAATAAAACTACCTGATTTATGGTCAGGATTGATCGAGACGGTGTATGTGACACTGTTGCAGTCATTTTTGAAGTCTAAATGTCAAAGTTGGTGATCAACTTTAAGAATCATAAGTGGTCAATTTGAAAAATCCTGAGTGGTCAATTCGGGAAATTGTTTTGTGAGCTAGGTAATTTTGCCCGCTGAGTTTGTTTCGCCGGGTCTTCTCAGGCAGGGCCGCGTTTGGATCCGGTGGTAGTTTTAAAAAAAAAATCGGAATCTTAAATTAGCACTAATAAACGAGGCCTTTCAAAATGACCGTATCGGCGTACAACCACAAGCTTTCAATAGGAGCACGTGCTATTTCAAATGGAAAGAAAGAAAGAAAAGAAAAGAAAAAGAGAAAAAAAAAATTTTGTTCTATGAGTATTCACAACAAATTACAAGGCTGGTGCAGAGCACGCACCGCCTATCAGAATGGCCGTATCGGCGCAAAATCGCAAGCTTATTCAAAAAGCCGTTGTTATTTCGCGTTATTTAATTCATTTTACAATTGTTAAACTGTTGAATCGTTAAAAGATTCTAAAAAGTTAAAATAATCGTTATAATTATTTCTTTGCCATTCGATATTCGGTATCGAGTAGGTAGTTGCAAATATTACACCCTATAAAAGGAGTGTTCAGAGCAGATTCGACACAGTCGTACTCCGGCACTCGGACTGTCCACATCCCTGACTAGACGGTGCTGTTAAGCACCGTTAAAAAAGGGAGTTAGTGAATTTCAGTGTTCACTGTTCATAAATAAGATGAGTAATCATCTTATTATCAAAAGTGACGTCAGCCATGCTGACGTCACCGTTTTTTAAAAACAACGTTAGCGTTGGCCCTCCGACATATTAATTGAAGTACAAATTATTTACAGATATCAAAGTCAGTAATATTTAACACAAATGCAAATTAGTAAAGTAAACATATTTCTTAATAAAACAAAGCTTTTTTCAGAACAATTTCAAATGAAATATTTTTTCAAACACATTAAGTTTAATTGTTATAACAGTTTAATTCACAGGAGTAATTAATATATCAAGTAAGTTTATTTTAATTGCATTATACTTTTTCAAACGTACGTTGTATTTAACATAGCTCGATACACATCAAACCCCACAAATATACTTGAAAACCAGCGTCTACGAAACGAAGAAAACCAGTTCATGATAAAAGGGAAAAGCTAAATTCAAATGTTTATGGCTATGGCAGTTACTTGGACGTTTTGTAAGCGACGTCGCGGTTCGTCGGACTTTTTACTAAACGTCGGATTTGGTAAATAAAACTAGTAACTAATGAGTGAGGCATCCGCCCACAGTATCAGGCTAATCCACAGTTTGAATTAACTACATAGGAATTCTATCACATAAAGTGAGTTTGTAATTCCATGATTGGATATCAAAATATTTGTATACTTACCCATACGTATTGTAAATGTAAGTGCATTTTATAAACCAGTTTTTATCACACAAGTTGTTATACAGCCGACTGCTTTCGATTTACATAGGCGTTTGTGTGTGGCCCGTCATTTTTTTCCATTCACAAGAATTTCAAATATTTTCATATTGATTAAAATTTTATTTACTTTAGTGTCTTTTGGTTTAGTTAAATATGTATGTGCCTTAATAAGTGATTTTCTTTTATTTTGGGGTAAAAACCTACTTTGACTAACATTTGCGCGAACTGACCTGCCGTCTCCGATTCCTTAAGTTTTTTGGCATAGATAACCCTCGGCCAACAACAAAAACTAACCCTTTGTACTAAGCGAGCAGAATTCTAAAGAATTTAAAAATATTTTTTATCGGCATTTTTTGCCGACGTTACTTTAAAGAGAATGCAAGGAAATGCACCTCGTCTTAGAATCGGGAAACGAACACGACATTCGCATGCCACATGGATCCCGCCCTCTAGAATAGGGTTCGCTAGGTGCACCTCTGGGGATGAAAGCTTTTTCCAATTATTGCCTTAGGGAACGGAAAATTCGATGGATTTGTTGCCTTGGATGAAGTTATTTAAATGTTGATTCGATCTTTACTAGCATTGCATCTAAGGCTGAGATCTATTGAGCAAACTTCGACTAAGTGTGAGACAAAAAAACGAACTCAGTTAGGAATTGGAATTGACTTTATTTTTTTTTAATACACAGACTGGCAAACGAGCAGATGGGTTAAATGATGGTAAGTGATCTCCACTGCCCATAGACACCCAAGACCCAAAAAGAATCATGGGTGCGTTGCCAACCTAAAAGGAGGGAATAAGAGAAGGCACAAGGGATTGGGAAAGGGAGGGGGGAATGGGCCACCGGAAATATCACTCCCCGAACGAAACGCGACAACAAGCTGCCACTTTACGTCGGTATTCTGTGAGACAGTGGTATCAAACCGGTCGAGCCGGCTCATTCGTGCCGTAGACGTTACAGTCTACAGCGTGGCTCTACCACTCACACTCTTGATTCTGACTTAGTCGAAGTTCGCTCTATAGATCTCTGCGTAAATCTAATTTGCGATGATAATCTAGCACATTTTGACATTTATAATAGAAATACAAAGAAATACATTTTTTTTCGGAACAGTAGATATATTATTGTAAATAAACAAAACAATAAATTACCGAAAATTTCACAATCAAACCATTGAGGTTCAATAAAAAAACGCAATTGGCACAATCTATTCCCGCATGCTTTGATGTTGGAATCGAAATGAGGAGGCCTCGTCAACGTCGGGTTAAATTATATCTACCCATAAATAATATCCGTCTAACAAGATCCGATGATGTTGAAATTTCAAAGCCGAGCTTGTTAGATGACGCTGAACAAAGGAGCTTTCAGTGTGAAAATAGTGTAACGAGGTACCTTGTTAATACCTCTCTTGTTTCTATATTAAAATTTAGAAGAACCGTCTAAAGTTGGCTTCTAGCCAATTAGTCAGGACGTGCTTAAAACTAAGCACACTGAAGACTTGGCTATTCATTTTGTTTTAGGGTTGCCACTTGGGCTGAATATGCTAGTCGGTAATTAGTGTTAAAAAGTTTCTCAATGTTTTTATCTACAATGTAATAGAGTCATTTTTGTGATTATGTTCTTACTGGTTCTAGATATTTTTTCTTATATTTTAAATTAGCGGTCGGCAACCTTTTGGCAGGCAGAGGCCCCAAAGTGGCAAAATACAGTAAAGGCGGGCCTCACCTTATGTTTTCTACCTATAGAGGTATAATCTATAAAATTTTAGATATTTATGACTAATTTACAAAACAATCACGGGCTGTAAATAGGACTTTACGGGCTGCAAATATGATTTCACGGGCCGCATGCTGCCCGCGGGCCACGTGTTGCCGACCGTTGTTTTAAATGATTTAATTTAAAGCTCTGGCAACTTAGTACCTACCTAAGTACAACTTTACAGTAGTTTTACAGTACCTTACCTATCTGTTTATTGGAACCTACGTACAGTTTCTGTACGTTATTAGCAAACTATTATTTCGCCTGACTTTATTCCACTCTAATATAGGGTCGGCGCAATATACTTTCTCAACCTTACTACAGGATGGATTTGGCTTAGTTTTTGTGACGGGCTGACTATATGACGGCAACTCCCTCTGGGGGATGAAAACACTTGACGATTATAATGACAAACTAAAATTCTGTAGGTATGTATTAAGCCATGTGTTTTTAATCCAGGATAGTTAGATATCGTTTTCATGTAAATGATCGAAATAAAAGTGACTTAAAACTTGTACAAAATCAATATTGAAATTACAACTCACTTGTCAAGTAAAAATCATATTTTGAGTACGAGGACAAGCCCAAAATGGACGTTTTATTATTTAAAATTATACACTTGAATATTAAAATAATGTTATGACATATATAAAGTCATATTTCATGCCAAGCATACAAGCATTGATGCCAAATATGTCGCTATAAATAATCGAACGTCCTACTTATTAAAGTTCAAGTAAAAATTATGACTTAATATACGAAATAACATGTATATTTTAAAAATACATATTTATATTCATATCTATTACGATATTGTTATTTGCTAATATTTTAGTCACATTTTATCAGGCAAGTATTCAGTCAATAAACGACGACCTATTTTCATCAAAATATACTTATTAGGAAAACTACGACGATACTATAAAATTATAACTTTATTCCAGGAAAATGATCTAGAAACTTCGGGGTATCATCAAAAAGTATAATGTTCTCAGTATACGTGGTGAGACTAGAGGATTTGAGGCGAGAGCCGCACACCGATTTCAAATAAGTCAATGACTGAGTGAGCTTAGTGTTCCAGACCTTGTTTCGGCATAGAGTATTATGGTTAAATGAACGTCTCTATGTAAGATTTTCTATATTTAGGTATGACGGCGTATAGAAAATATAAAATATAAGGACGTGTGTCTTTTATTTTGTTTTGTTTGAAAGCTTCATTATTTATAATTTAGTGCTAACGATAACTCTACATTTTTACACGCTTCATTTTAAACCTTGTTAATAAAATTTTGACTAATTATTGTAGTTGCTAGTACCTACAGAGTTTTTATAAAGGATCTTTATGTTATGTTACACATAACAATATGAAAAGGTTGTATTTTAGTAGTTTGTGCATTTCACGAATAAGTGCGCTTTCCGACTTTTAATATCCATCCCGCTTATGTTTTACTCTAGTTGTACCTTTTCTTTCTGCCTGGCGTTATCCCGGCCTTCTGCCAGGGTCCGCCTTCCTACTTAAACGCTTCCACTTCGCCCGGTCATGAGCATCCTCCACAGTGAGGCCATTGGCTCTTATATCTTCCTCCAGAACGTCTAACCAGCGCTTCTTGGACCGTCCACGGGAACGCACCCCTGGTATGATTTGGGTCAGACATATGCGACCGACGTAGGTACTCCTGTGGTTTCCTCAAAACGTGGCCATACCATCTCAAGCGACATTCCTGCAGTTTATCTGCCACGTCACGGACGCCAAGACTGCTTTATTCTCGTTGAACCATAAGATAATTTCAATTCTATTATATACGTATTATACACAAATAAAAAGAGGGTAAATAAAGGTTATATTATAACTCGAACCTTGAGAGTCTTCGTGAAATGCACCAACTATAGGTACCTACCACTTTAGGTAGATATAATAATAATATTAGCCCATATGTAATATTACTGTCCCACTGCTGGGCACGGGTCTCTTCTACTATTGAGAGGGGTTAGGTCTTAATCTACCACGCTGGCCTAATGCGGGTTGGTAGACTTCACATTCCTTGTGGACAAATTTTCGTATATGCAAGTTTCCTCACGATGTTTTCCTTCACCGTTTAAAACTAATTCAATATATTACAAAACAAGTTATAATCATAACTATTTGTACTTAATAGTAGATTATTGAACAAAAATGTTTATATCATTTATAAAATTAATCTAAAGCCGGAAGAGAACAAACGTTATAAAAATACTTTATATCCCCCTTCCGTACACTGTGATCTCCATTGGCGGTCATCCAAATTGGCATCAGAGTCTTTGACTATCCACGAAAGCCGCCTGCAATATATTTTATCTATCTATAGAAACACCAAAGATTTTAAAGATATGTTAAGATCTAACTAATTAACGTCGATAAATTTATCTGTCCGTCAAGCGTCTAAGATTAATGGATTCATATTTCAGAGGCAGTTGAATGTAACCTACATTTTAAATTGACGCTTGGCTAAAACATGTAAAGCTCGGGGATAATAAATTCGTGATTTTATTGACTTAAATTCTTGAATGTTAATAACACGTTAGAGTTTTGAGTAGTTGTAAAAAATAAGTCTTAACTTATATTTACACATTTTAAATTATAAATTAAAATTCTTAGTTTAGTTCTTTATCTAGCTTAAACAAACTTCAAAGTAAATAAATATTATAACCAATATTCACAGTATGGAATATTAAAATAATTTGTTTAATACATAATACTTTATAAACGCTGGCGTAGCAGTATCCAACACCACCTTCAAGTCTATAGTATTTAGGAACCTATTTAGGTATTGCTTTTGGCTTCACAATCTGAAACCACGTATGTCCGAATATATGAACAACGAACATGCAACTCTTATGACTGCAAATATAGGTTAAAACAAGCTAAGTGCAGTTGACACCCAAGTTACTTGACATATCGTTGTATCACACGCTATTTAAATCAACATACTCGATTGCCACCTACCTGAATCCTGCGTACAGAGGGCACGTAGCCGATTAACAACGAATTAGTCCTCACTATATTCTCATCGATATGGTAAAAACGTCGTGTTCTCATGCCCAGACATGAAGTAAATTCTAATTTGTACGAACGTATTCAATTGACATACTTATGTGCTTTGCGCCTACGTGATACGCTGGGTGACCAATGGCTGACACGTAATATGTACGCAAACAATTTAGCCTGTATTATTTCGTGCCAAATCTGGGCTAAGGTCTCCCCTCGTTTAGAGGATTTGATTCGTATTCGGCCACTCGTTCAATAAGGGTTGGTTAGGTTCTATTAAATTTGGCGGTGGGATCAGTTTTTTGATAGAATTTTGGGTCACCTACAATAATATGTATTGGCTTAAGGGGTTTGTTTTTTCTTAAGTAACCAGTATCTTGGCTTATTTTACAAAATATCATACAGAATAATATACCGCCGAATGTTCATACACTTAAGGTCGCCTTATGTCGTTTAATGCCGCCTTATCTGTCAAAATTGTATGGCGAAAAACAATGTAAGCAGCCCTTAAAGTTGAGCAGCGTTTGACCATTCGGGCGATAATGTATCTAATTTTGATAACAATTATCATAAGTCAAGTTCTACTGACGTATAATTCAATTATGCATTCAGAACTACTATTTTTTAATTTAATATTAAACATTAATTTAAACCATCTATGTACAATATAGTTCAAATGAATGGAAGTAAGGTGATCTACAAAATAATCTTTTGAAACCACACAGCTGTTTGATTCAATTTCCTTGATTATTCTTTTAATTAATTCTAGATTTTCCTTGTTGGTCTCTTTTATAATTCTTAACCACTCTCAAGTATAAGGTTTTGAAACACCTATTAAACCAATCACTTAAGTACTAGGAACTTCATTAACATTCAATATTGTACTGAAATCGAATACCTACACGAACTCTCATCACGAGTTTACAATTACCGATAGTCTTGTAATACAAATAGTATTTAATTATAAGTAACTGTGCCGGACTCATAAAAGTAAATAAAGTCGCCCGTGAAAGTCAGTAACTAATTTAAGGCCTTTTTGTGTCATTTCATGAAATAAAATAGTGTTTATGACTTTGGAAACCAGAGAGAAAGTTACTGAAGTAGCAATTGTATTCAATACGCAGTGCGAGTAAGTGTTTATTTCAATAATATATTGACATGATGTAGATATGGAAGGTAGATTCTGCATTTACATTTCACAGCCTCTGTGGTGCAATCAGCGAGTTGCCGGCTGTGAAGCGAGAGGCAGTGGGTTCGATCCTCGCAGCGAGAAAAAGGTTTGTTTGGTAAATATTTGTGTCGAATCCGAGTAGTAAGGCTGAAATTCTCTCATAGTTCCACACCAAACAAGACCTGTTCCAAGATCTTAGGATGGGGTCAGAGCTATATCTGTTAGATGTGGCTCAATTTATTTGGATATTGATTTTGTGTTCAGCGTCTTTGCATATGTATCCCGTCTTAGCAGACAAATACCTACATAAATAGCACCAAAATGTTCGCCGAAAGAGCGCCATGAGAATATAGAACATTACAAATGCGTGTTTATGCGTTGTGAGAGAATACATTATCATAAGTCAACCGATTTCTAATAAGCAAATGGGTTCGTAACATCTCAGACGGGAGGCCTGCCAACTCGGTTACATATGTGACCGACAATTGATATGAAACGCGTATGTCACAATTTGTCGCGACATTGCAAGTATTACAGCGCGCCCGTAGGTAACACAAAAATGACTACGACGTCACTCCCGTGATAAACGACGTATTTACAGATATAATGTAGTACTATTTTGACATGTCACTTATGGAAAATACGTCTATCTATTAGTAAAGAATGATTCAATAATCATAAATAATAAATAAATACACTCAACAGTCACATGCCTAGTGATATAACCTATGTCGTGGGTGACAGAGGTCAGAGACTATGAGAGACTCTCGGTCTCACAACACCCAGACTTGAAACAAATATCTGTGGGCCACACAAACATTTGACTCAATGTGGGAATCAAACCCGCGGCCTCTCGCTTCACAGCCGGTTACTCACTCGCTGCGCCACGAAGGCTGCCAATAGTAGCAGATATTACTCCCAACAACAAATTCCACATACTAACATATTTTAACTATCTATATCAATAGATATAGCTATATCAATTGTACTCCTTAAGAATTTATTCCACAGAGCCGTCGATTTGTTCCATCGGCTCAAGAACCTTGAGAATATCGATGACGGAAACTTACCAAATAAAGTATCAAGATTTATTTTAGGAGGCGGATAAATGTTTGTAAACTCCGAATCCTTTTTAACCAATTTGTATTTTACAAATCATTTAAATAAATAATTGAACATTTATGTTATTTGTTTTCTCAAATACAATATTAATATTTACCTTGAAGTTTGTTAGTCACGCTTTTCGATCGTGACTCCGTGTTCAACAACTATAACTAGGGTTGTATCAATAGCAGTTATCTATAATGATAACACCGTCTCACGCACTTTTAATAACACTTTTTATCTATAAATATTGCTTTTTTGCCCGACAACTCACTGGATATGTTCCGAGAACGACTGGAGCATGTAAAATAAGGGACCAGTTAAAAGTAAAACACAGCAAAAACAATGGTCATAAAACTTGCATTGTGTGCAATGTATCAAAAAACACCTTACCTCATTGCATTGTCTACATTCTATTGAACTTTTTATACAGAAACTGAAAGTAATTGTTTAAGTTTTTGGCCCGGTCTACTTTTTTATGGGGCCCATAAAAATTTGGAGCATAAACAAAAAGCGTTACCCTTCCGCATTGCGACAATTGTGCATTTTAAGGTGTACATCAGTCCTAAATTACAGGTGATCTAGAGAGGATGACTTGTTCTCATTGTGATAATGTATATTTTTGTCTAACGCTTCAGTAAATTACTTTCTTTTATCAATCATTGATTTATTGCGGCAGTGAAAGGTGTTTACACAGAGAAAGGTTTGTACCTTGAAATTTCTATTATTATTTCGCCATTGTTTAACCGCAGAACTAGTGAAGTGTACGAAAGGCATCGTTATTAATGTATATGAAGAATCAAAAGTGATTAAATAATTTAGTAATTTAAATAATGTAGTAGGTTTTATAGGTTAACTGCCTTAAGATTATTTCATAAATTACCGAACAATATAATAAAGATTTTGTAGCTCTATACGTTGTGCCCGAGCCTTGCTAGTCACAGGATACTATATCTTATTTGCATATCTTTATTATATTATGTTTTATATGTATGTAACTCTATAGGTACTTCTACTGAGGAGTAGGCACGGAGTATAAATGTAACAGTTGTTGATTAGTTCGAAAGTTTAAAACACGTGACTTATTGAAGTGCAATTTTCATCACAAGTTTAAAAACTTAACGGACCGACTTCAAATCCGATCGTGACCAAACTTATATGGGACCACCCTTGAAATAAGCTCTATCGAACACAAAAATAATTTTAAAAATCGGTCCACATTTGGCGGAGATATCGCGTAACATACATAAAAAAAATACCGACGAATTGAGGACCTCCTCCTTTTTGGGAAGTCGGTTGAAAACACACGAGATCCGCATATAAATAATAGAATATAGTAAACAGTAATCCCCTCGCATACTTAGGCAAGCAGAAAACACGAAAGAGACGTTCAAAACATCGATATCAAAACGACGCCAATAATACAAAACAGTTTCGCGAGAAAAACTGAGCAAGCGATAAGTCGCGAACGTGCCTTGCAGCCACCCATACAGACAATCGCTAACCGAGTCGTAATTTTATATCGTGTACTATTATGCCCCTATGTTTGTTCCATTTGGCTTGTATTTGCCGAGTCTGTAGTAATATTTGTCGAACGTGTCAACAGTCGCGTCAAATGTAACGTATCTAGGCCCTACACGTCGCCATTTCGAGTTATTACATGTGTTATTATCTCCGCTTGTTTTTCTTTTGTAATAAAGCCTTGATTAGTGGTGGCAATTGCTTGCCAAGAATGTGTATGGTTGCAGAGTTTTGTTCATAGCAATATGAACTATTTGATTTTAACCGATGTAAAGTGGCAGCTTGTTGTCGCGTTTCGTTCGGTGAGTGAGATTTCCGGTGGTCCATTTCCCCCCTCTCTTTCCCAATCACTTTTTCCTCCCCTTTCAATTCCTCCTTTTAGGTTGGCGACGCACCCATGATTCTTTTGTGTCTTGGGTGTATATGGGCGGTGGAGATCACTTAGCTTCAGGTGACCCATCTGCTCGTTTGCCAGTTTCTATAAAAAAATATAGCTATTTCAAAAAATCCCGTTCGTTAATTTATAGTTTTTTTATATAGACACGAATGTAATAGTAGATACCTATAATACTGTTAACTATATTATTCACGGTTATATAAAGTTACAGATGGTCATATCAATTTGAACAATAAACGTTACAAAATAGGTGAATTAATAATAAGTTAGGTATTGTAAAAAGAATACGCAAATATTATCTACACAGCGGAGTTTTAGCTTAAAGTTGTAGGTATCAACGCGATACCTACTCTGCGAGAAAGCGCGCAATTTTTATTTTATTTCTTCAAAATTGAAGATTGTTACGAGTGCCAAGACTGGGGAAGGCACCAAAAAGTTTTATTGCAAAAAGGCAGTATTATGAAATTTGTTTTAATCCTTCTTCCGCGAAATTCGCAAGTTACCGAAGCACTTGATGTAGGAAAGAAGTTTTAAAATGCCAAACTTTTCGAATCGAGTACGTTAGTTAATGTAAAGGAAGATGCAAATGAACTCTCTCGAAATTGTACAGGGATTTAAACTTTTACCCACCTACGAAGTCCTTGACGTTTGGATCCACACTCTAAACGTCATATCGCATTAGAAATTGCTTTTCAGATACAGACCTTATTTCAAGGCCTGAACCTATAATATTCTATGTCAATTGATGTTTATTAAAACATTTTACTGGTACCTATATTTGTGAAATATGGAAGGATTTTAGTATTAAATAATAATATGAATAACAGCGTTCAAGGATTTGACCTCCAATTTCACGTAATATTTGTTATACCTAATATGCTTATCGGATACGAACTGCTGATAAGATCGTCCCATTTTCCTGGAAACATTTTCATTTAAGTGTTGAAGTTTTGATATCGCTTTTAAGCCCCGATCTCGCGTAATCCCGATACGAACAGGGGAACTTCATAAATTGCCTGATTTCGGAGATCGCAAGTTACTTCGGTGACAAGTTTCACAAGTTGAGTTAGAAATTCTGGCGATAAATTATAATTAGACTTTTTATTACTCTTTAAATTATAATTTGATTGATACATACATTATTAGAAACAAAACACAAAGCAAAGTTGTTAGATTATTTATACTGCCGTCAATGTTTACTACGCCTATTATTGTTCCGACCAAATTAAAACAACTTTCCAATGTTGATGCATAAGAAGCGTAAGATGGTTTTACAATTAAGACTTAAAATAAATGTTATGTACAAACACATTACTTCCGTCTAGTCAAACGTAGTTTTCTTTATAAATTATAATAATAAAACAAGGTAATACTGGATGAAACTCGCATGCAAGCGGTTCGCTTTCAAGCCTCTGGTCCATAAAATGTATGATAGATGTTGACATCGACAAGCCCTCGCGTGTTGCCAGTACCGTTCCGTCCCCACTCTCAAGGGCCGAGCAACGCCAGCTGATAACCAACATAATAAGATCCCCACCCCGCCGTCTCAACGTAAGCCAATCAACCGCTAAACTTTATTACGCAAAGGTTCAAAGCTCAATATGAAATGGACGATTATATCAGGCCATCGAATCGGGTCTCGGTGCACTCGGAACCATATTTAAAAATCGAACGTTAATGGAACACGATTTGAAAATGGTTGGTCTTTTTATTGTCGTTTTTCTAACTTTTATTTTTAAACATTTAATTTGTTATTTCACGGCGCTCATCGCATCATGTTTTAATTTAGTTTTAATCTTTTCGAATAGAGTTTCGACAATGGAAATTGGAATGAGGTACCATCACAAATCATTGGCTCAACTCCTCCTTTTCTCATTCTAATAACTTTATATCCTTTGTAAATAAGTTAAAAATATTAGGTAAGAAATCGAGACGCTTCAGATTATGTTGCATTTAAATGCATTGCGAAATCGAAAATCCGTTAACAGGCTCTCAGCGTGAGACGAAAATGATCCGATACCCATCTCGCAAGCTCGCCCAGGGCCACCTGCTTGACACATGGACATACAAACACTCATTTTATGTACGGTTTAAGTTGCCGTATTGCAAATAAATTCACAGTTTTTATATTACATATCGAATTAACGAATCGCCATAATGTGTCGTAAAGATACGAAACCAACGACTTTGTATTATTTCTCGGATAAATAAAAGATTGTATTGCATTACTATAATATTTAATTAAAATATATGATATTGAAATCGTGTGAATGCCCATAGTTGATGCGTGAATAAATTACTTGGATATCCAAGGAACATTTTATTTAACTGTACCTAACTATCTGGTAGTTGGGCGACCGGTGCTTTCGATTCTCCATTAATTTACGTAAATAAGTAGTTTACATGCTTTAGATGTAGTAAAATCGTAACGGAGCACATAATCTATTAGCCCTTTTCGAATCGAAGGTACATACATGTTGGGAATCGAAAGGTTTGTATCTATTTTAAAAATGGAAAAGAACATGCCGGTAAATGGGAAAACCAGTTGTTAATATGTAATGTATTTAATTAAAATTTTCATGTTTAGAAAAGAACACCGGGCCGTTTATTTTCAAGCAAAAGCCATCGCCCGCATTTGAAAATGGAAGCTTTTGAACAGATATCCGTGTTGTTCACTAGCTCTTCACATGTGTAAAATCTCACAAAATTTACGTAAATAATTATCAATAGTTAATGAAGTTTATTACTACATACCTTCGCGGTACAATTAACAAAGATATTACTGTAAAGATATGTTATAAACAACAACCTCCCAATCTATTTTTAATAAGAAGCGTCTTGTTTTCCATCCACCTATTTCATTAACTTGAGATCGATTTAATCTCGTCCGAAAGCCGAGCGAAGTCTCAAGAGGCCCAAATTAATTTAAAGAACAGAACATCCAGCCAATCTAACTCTGATTCTATCTATTAAGTATATTAACAGATGATTATCGCTCTTATTCCTAGGAAAATAAGGGTTGTTGAATAAATTTGTGGATGGAATAAGAAAATTGGCTCAAATGCCAGTCCAGAGGTGGTCAGGGAACAGATGCCCCGAACGAGTTGGTGCCTTATCAAAACATTACAGTAGAAATTATGGACGTATAATTATTTTGTTAATATTCTATTTATTGACGCCTGACTTGTTAATTTAGAGGTTTAGGGGTTTAATTTGTTCCGTTGCAATTTGTTTATTCAAACTAATTTACAAAGTGCTGTTTAATGTTCCATAATGAAGGTTGAGTTTCTTGTTGTTAATAAGAAAATTAAATTATTGTTTGGGTCTGCTTTATATACATACAAAATATGCTTAGAAATATGATAACTACCTCTACAATAGCAACGAAATAATATACGAAAGTCCAACACGTTTAAAAAATTCTTTCCCTTAATAGGTCATTATAAACCCTTCGCATAATTAAACAATTTAAATAACATAAAATTAAGAAACTTGTACAAAGGTTAGTTTGCGTAACACAATTAACTTAACTAATATCATTACATAAATTAGAATAATTTACATTTATACAAGCTAGTCGTGTATGCTGCTCGGTTGTTGGGTTAACTTTCTTAATATTTTACTTAACAAATGCAAACGAAACGGTGGCTCGCTAATAAACCCGCGGGGTAAACGTTAAGTCTCGAGAAGACGTTTTCTCTATGGTCACGGACGTAAAAAGAGATGGACGGAGCACTAGGAACATTGAAAGTGAAGCAGCGTTTTCGGCCCATCCGATCTATCGACACGTAATGCCATGTGTGTGCGTAGAGCACTTTTGTACAGGCGCCTTTGTGTGCGTAGCTTCTCTGTGCGTCAGTTTACCTATAGGCGAGATGGTGTCCTTCTTTTTCTTCACGTCCGTGTCTATGGCTATGTTTGATAGACAGACGTTTTCCGTTGTACCTAACAACAAGAGCAGCTACGGTAGCGAAATGAAGCCGTTCTGTACCAGGGGCACCCTAGGCGTGGCAGGATGTAAGTTACAAGAAAATAGCGATTATAAATTTTCTATGTTGCCTCGCGTCCTGAGGTATCGGGTTCGATTTCCGAGTCGAGGAAAGTGATATTGGATTTTTCCATATCAGCCCGGAGTCTGGAATTTGTGCCCGATATGGCGATAGGCTCGCCCTCTATCACATCTGGGACGGAACAATGCTCTGCGAAATGTGGGTGTTCTAGTTCACTAGTACGTATCTGTTTACCCCTTTGGGAATAAAGGCGTGAGGTTATGTTGTATTAAATTTTCTATTCTTGGAATTTATTTTTACTACCACAGATTACCTAAACGTTACTACGTAAGAGATACAACACTCCTATACTAAACGGCAAATACCTATGCTATAATTCGGTGGCTCAATCCCCCCCCTCACTATCCCAATCCCTATTTCCCTCCTTTTAGGTTGGCAACGCACCCATGATTTTCTAGTCTAGGGTGTCTACGGGCGATGGAGATCACTTACATCAGGTGACCCATCTGCTCGTTTGCCAGTCGCTGATATAAAAAAAACCTCACTTTCGAGGTTTTAATATAAGTTAAATAAGTGTAAAAATATAGAGAATCAAGAGAAAAGTTTTATGATATGTAAAAATATAGAGAATCAATAGAAATGTTACGAGTATTAACCAAATGAACATTACCTATATCGGGGCAACAGTTTTTTTTTTAATAATTCAAATAACCCGTCAATCTTCAAACTTGGACCTCTGAACTCGACGAAAGCCACTCAGACTTGTTCAGCGGTTCGATCGTTAGGGTTAAAATACCTTCAAGGGTTCCGTAGACGCCGACGTCGTACCATACCGTCTGGACTTAATTCATTATTTAAGCGTCGTTTAAGTCTATACAAAATAAATTGTTGTTTATCTATATATTAATACATGAAGCGTACACTTTGTACCCCATTTTAAGAGAATTGCGGTAACGGATGAACGTAAAATTTGACACAGTTAAAGTTTATATGGAGAAGAAGTGCATAATGCAATTTTTTATATAAAATGCATTAGAAATACTTTAAATTAATTAAAATAATTATGGTTAAATTTTAACCTCTGGACGACCACTAGTAGGTAGGTAGGTAGGTATATCTTAATT
This sequence comes from Clanis bilineata, assembly GCA_036417725.1. Classification (NCBI taxonomy): domain Eukaryota; kingdom Metazoa; phylum Arthropoda; class Insecta; order Lepidoptera; family Sphingidae; genus Clanis; species Clanis bilineata. Next base: position 7,132,857 of record CM071142.1, read on the forward strand.
TTGTTTGAACCTAAGGTGTGTAACAATAGAGTCACATTATTATCATACTATAGACTGTTTTGATTCAAATGTTTGGATACAGAACTAGCCTCTATTGCACCAAGAAATTTGTACATAGGTATTTTTGTAACAAAATTTTACTTACACGAAATATGATTTATCAAACAATTTTGTTTTAACTCTATATAAACTTAAAACATGCTATGATTCTTATTATACTCCTTTGACACATAACATAAGCTCACGCCTGTATCCCCGAAGATCACAATCTTCGTTTTAACGAATAAATACCAATATCTAATAATTACCTATGAAATAAATACACGTCCCAGTCAGTTATGTAAGATTTTTTCATTTAACATGCTATTGTTATTATACCTAATTAGTATGTCATCGTCATAATAGGGACATATTAATATGATAGCCAAATGAACGCATTGCTTTAATTGTAGTAATATTTTCCATAACAATTGTAATGTATAGGGGCACAAGTAAAAGCCAACAAGAGCACTCCGCCGCCGCACCGCGCCGCGCCGCCTCAAACGCTTAGCGCCAACACATGGCGACCTTATCTGATTAATAACTATTCCGTTAACTGAATAACATTTATCCTTATGTACTAATAACATTACTATTTACAGTCATAATTAACACTTTCAGTCAATTCATAATTGACTGCCTCGGTGGCGTGGTGGTATTTCGGTACGACTACGGTTCTGAGGTCTCGGGTTCGATCCCCGGGTCGGGTAAAGTGATATTGGATTTTTCCATATCAGCCCGGAGTCTGGTATTTGTGCCCGATATGGCGATAGGCTCGCCCCCTATCACATCTGGGACGGAACTAAGCTCGGCGAAATGTGGGTGTTCTAGTTTACTAGTGCGCCTCTGCCTACCCCTTCGGGAATACAGGCGTGAGCTTATGTTATGTTATGTTATGTTAATTAACACTTTGATAGTAATAGAAACAATAAATGTAAAGTGTTTCGACCTCGGCTAATGATTATTACTTTCTTTTAAAATAAGCGCTGCTAATTTCGTTCTTTATTTTAAAATCCTAATGTGTTGTTATATTTTTACATATTTTCCACATATAGATAAGAGATCAGATACAAATTGAATTTCGAATTCCATTATTTATTCACATTTTGCCATACATTTCGGTTGTTTATCATGTCATAAACAACACGTAATTAGGCGGGGCAGCCTATGTACGCCGGTTTTTAAAGTATCAAGTTTATAAAAAAGTAAAAAAGTTACACAATTTATTCGCGGCCGGCCAAAGAGCGCAACACAGCGGGTATCAAAAATCGAATGCAATATTTTAGCAAATGTAACTGCGGGATATTTTTTGGGTAAAATAAAATGCAATTATATACATACAATGTTTTAGCTTTATGTCATAGGTATGAAACCTTTAAAGGTTGAAAAGGTTGAAAGGTTAGGTAGGAATAAAATTAAATACATTTTTATTTATTTTGAAGACTAGCCATGATTTATTTTATTATGTATCGAATGTATATAGTTTTTAAAATTATTTGGCATATGCAATTTTATTTTATGGAATTTATAATTAAATTCCATAAAATAAAAATATAATATTAGAAGTAGGTAGGTACTTTACCATGTAGGTTGGTAACATGGGCTCAAGAAAAATAATTAATTATTGAATAATCTAGTCCAATTTTTGATTATGGTAATTTGATATTTAATTAAAATATATGCAAAAACAGAAACATATAATTTAGTTCACACGGACGTATCCCGCGGTGAGACACCAATCCATTAAAGTATTAAAGGACGTTGCCTTATTTACCCAAACGTTGTTGCGTGTTATGTAAATACAAATAAATTCATAAAAATTAAACATTATATTACACATAAATAATTGAGTGGCATATTTGAAATGCGTAGGTGTCTTGAGGTCTCTTTTATCGAGGTCAGTTAAAGCGATATTTTTGCTCAATATTAGCCCGGACTCTGAAATTGTGTTGGCTATTTGACCTAGCGGTAGCATATAAGGGCTGTGGACAAGGAGGTCCTGGGTTTGATTCCCAGGTCGGGCAATGTGATCTTTCTAATTTGATTTGCCATGACTGAACCTTCTAAAGAGGTCGATGCCATGTAGGCAGCCGGTCGTTAAAATTAGGCCAATTGCTTTCAACATGCTGAAATGCTTAAAAAAGTCCTGACCCAAGTAGGATAAGGGCAAGTTGAAACAAAGGTGAGGAATTATGTTCGTTAAGGCTTGATAGGCTTGCCTCCAATCACATCATGGGGCGGCCTTAAGTTACTATTTACCATCTCTGCGTACCTTAGGGATAACTGGCGTGTATCTATAATGCCGTTCAAAACATAATATATTGTAAATTTAATTCTTTAGGGCCTCACAATCAAGTTTACATAAACAAGCGTTGAAGATGCAAGATTGCCTACTTTACAATTTAATTGCTCTATCAGCGAAGTTGTATCATAACTAACACTTCTGACAGCTTCAATACAATTTTATTACCATACATAATCGATTCGAATCGCATTTTTATCGATTATGTAAAATACATCACTTTTTGCAATGTACAAGATCGAGTTAGTATTAAACATCGTTGGAACAAAGCTTCATCGTGCATGCATTAAATGTACTGAATGAAGTCACGTCCCTTACTAAATGCACTCAGAACACGATAAGGTGAATCGAAAACACCAGTTCCATCAAACTCTCATCTCTAGCGTAGATTCAGCGTCGTCTATTTTCAAATATCGAATCGTGATTTGGCAAATTCGGGTATTCGCATGCAGATCCTCAGCGTTAGTGCAGTGCAACGTGGGACTTTTGGTAATAACGTTGCACCCTTGGAGAGGGCGGTGGCCTCCCCACCCCAGGGGAGGCAGGGGACAGCGGCCCGCTTGTTTGTACCACTATACTTTGGAAGGCAAAACTCCGCTAATTTAAGGGATCAATTGTTTTGTTGACAACCTCTGTGGCGCACCGGACTGTTAAGTGAGCGTCCGCGGGTTCGATTCTTGCACCGAGACAAATGTTTGTGTTACCCATATTTTTGCTTCGGCTCTGGGTGTTGTGAGACCCGCAGATTTATGCTTTGGGTCTGGGTGTTGTGAGACCAAATGTCTCTCGTAGTTTCTGATATCCACGATACAGGTTACCTATACTTAATGTGAGGTGAGGGGTCAGGACTGTGTGTGACTATTGGATATATTTGGGTGAATTTATAATACGTTTTCTTATATTATTTATGTTATTTGTGTCTAATAAAGAAAGGTCAACGTGTTTGAGACATTTAAAAAGGACACATAAAAACGGCACTTTATCTATAAAACAATATAGAAACATTTCTGGAGCTTTCTCGCTTTTAGGTGACTAAAGCTCGGTGATTTATTGTTAAATACAGATAATAAAGTAGGAACTTTTGGCTCCAAATGTTATGTAAACTCCAATGCATCCATTAGGCTCTATCAATGAAAGTTACAAGCGATAAGTAGGTATCGTTAAACCTTCCCACACTTAACCATGTGCCAGGCCATGTGTATATACAATTTAATTGGACAGCTAGTTGATACTTTATATATCTACCTAAGTACCTTTTATATACTTGTTAGTATGTAATGTTTTTGTTAAACTGGTTTATGTCATACAACTAGGCGCTATTTTAAGGCGCTGTAATTAAAAGCCGTTTTGGCGAAAACCAAAATGGTTGACGGAACTCTTATGGCACAGTGAATTTTAGTAAGGAAATGGTACATAAACGGCAAACAATATCAAAAATAGCACTTAAAACATTCAAATCATAACGTAAAAAAGTCTCCGTCGCTTTCGTCGTCGTTGAGCGATTTGGATTAATTATTCAATATACTGTTATTGTTACTGCCTCGGTGGTGTGGTTGTATTTAAGTACGACTACCATCCTGAGGTCTCGGGTTCGATCCCCGGGTCGTGAAAAAAAAATTGGATTTTCCATATCAGTCCGGAGTCTGGGATTTGTGCCCGATATGGCGATAGGCTCGCCCCCTATCACATCTGGGACGGAACTAAGTTTGGCGAAATGTGGGTGTTCTAGTTCGCTAGTGTGCCTCATTTTACCCCTTCAGGGATACAGGCGTGAGCTTATGTATGTATGTAATTGTAATTTAAAAAGCATACAATTATGATGTCATACTTATAATTATTTAACTGTTATTTTTGTAGCGATATGAAAAACTAAATATATACTTTAATATACATGTAATAAATAATTGTATAAAAGAGACGATATAATATAGAGTTCGACGCATGACGCGGCGCGGCGGCACGGGGCGGCCCCCGACGCGTCGCGTTGCGTCGGTCACATAAAATTACTTTATCTGTGTACACTTATTAATTGAAATTAATATTATTTACTAATATAACACGATAATTAATTCAATTTGAATAATATATTATTCAGCTTATTTAATTGTTTGTTTTGTAATTAAAAATCTTTAATGCAATAAAACATTAATGCTATTCAAACACATTTTACTGAGATGGATATAATAAAAAGGCAATTGACTCCTCTTTTATTGGTAAAATCAGATAAATAGCCACTTAATTAATGTTGATGTTTGATTTTTATCAGCAGTTACTATTTTATTGGTAATCGACACTTTATTTAGATGAGTAAAATGGTTGTGTTATGTGACTTTTATAACATTGATTTATGGAATTAACCGTTGTTTATTATTTCGGAAATTATTATGTTAACAATATATCACAAATATTAAATTCTCAACAATATTATCGTGCCAACTGAAGGCCGTAATGAAAAAAAAATATAATATAGTTATTTATTTATCCTGAACTATGTTTGGATAAATAATTGTTAATAAATATTAACCCACGCGTTCTCAGTGGTAACGTGGGATGTAAACACGTACCTACATTTTACATTTTCGGTTACACTATGGAATTTAGTTGAAAAATGTCGACAAATAACGATGCAAACAATTTTTTAAAAATATAAATACATAACACCCAACATTCACACACATAGTCCTGATCCCATAGGATGCGAGTCTTGTATCGTGGGTATCAGGAACTATGACAGACTTTCGGTCTCACAACTCCCAGATCCGAAAAAAAATCTGTAGCCCACACAAAAAAAATCTCGGTGCAGGGATCGAACCCGGCCTCTCGCTTAACAACCAGCTATTTTGTATTCAATATAAAAAAATCCGAACAATATTCACATAAACAATTTATCTTGCTCCTGAGAGATGTATAAATAAAGGCTTATTTAACTTTTGCACGCGTGGCTTCATACCCATTAACATAACCATTGATTGATGATAACCTATGTTTGGACATGTACAATTTTATACATGCAGTTGGATAAGAAACATTTTACCCTAACTTCGCCGCTCTGCTGTTGTGTTAATGTACCCGTGAAGGATTATTTGTTTTATCAACGGTATCAACAAGTTTGTACCGTTATGTAGAGCACTGACAGTTTCAATCAGCGGTTTGTTGGAACGAGGGAAAGAGATGTTTCTGTACAAATGTAAGGTGATAATGCATATAAGAGTTACGTAAAAGCTCAGACATGTATCTATTTAGAAGCTTATCTATAAATCTTGAAAATGTTCACATGAATTTAAAAATTCTTGTTAAATAATAAATATTAGGAGGTACCTAACATGTTTAACAAAACAATTTATTACATTATTAATGAATTGCAATTATTCAAGATATACACATAAACAGTTTTAATATTGGAATTCCAAAAACCCCTGTTTTTTCCATTCCAAGTAGATGAACATAGAATTCACTTATATTCTTTTTATAATCATAAATATTATGAGTTTCCTTTACAATGGAAAGTTATTGAAATTAATTGCACATGAATATGACTACAAGGTGAACAGACCTGATAAAGATCGCAGGATGTCGCTGGAGGTAAGGCGCTTCCAACAGGTCGAACTGGATATCTTTGGCGTATGTCCAGCAGTGGACGTCCTGTGGCTGATGATGAGGATGATGTTATTATGTTCGTTTGAAAAGCAGTGGAAAAAAATTTTTCTGCATAGCAGATGTAGGTCGTAGAAAATCTGCGGGCCCGCATTATAGACTTAGATAAATACTGTAATCACAGAGTACCTAATAGTACTATGTACAGTAGGTACACATGTAGAGGTACATATAGTACAGTACGTAGAGACTGTACGTAAATAGGTACATATAGGGTGGTTCCCACTACGTCATATAGCAGTATTATTTTATAGTAATAATATTAGCTCTGTAATATTACTGTCCTACTACTGAGCATGGGCCTCGTCTTCTAATTAGAGGTTTATTTAATAATAAACTTTATTGATAACTTTATGACAGCCTCCGTGGCGCAGCGGGCGAGCAGCCGGCTACGAAGCGAGAGGCCGCGGGTTCGATCCCCGCACCGAGACAAATATTTGTGTGGCCCACAGATATTTGTTTCGGGTCTGGGTGTTGTGAGACCAAAAGTCTCTCGTAGTTCCTGATTCTCACGACACAAGACTCGATCTTAATGTGGGGTCAGAACTATGTGTGTGACAGTTGGGTGTTATTTATTATTTATTTATTTTGTTTGTACGGAAATCGGTACAAGTAAGATTATAATAATACTGCTATAAGACGTGGTGGTGACCAGTATAGCCAGAGTTCCACGCCCCACCACGACTGCACAATAAAAGGGCAATTTTGACTATTAAACTATTTTTCCTACATTATCAAGCAACTTTACCAAGTATTGTTAGAGGGAAGTACCATCTTCCTCATTAGCCGATTGTAAGATCAAAACCAAATCCTTTATACAACATGATGAGAAGGAACTTTCGCCGACCCCACATAGAAGTGGGATTGGGATGAAAAGAAACATCTTTGGGGGGCAGACTTGTCCGGCCATCGCTCGCAAACCCCATGTTATTTCCCACGAGGTGCACAAATATTATCGACCACACAATGAATGGTGTGTTTACCAACAAATAGGGCAGATCGGGAACGGCGCATGCGCGGACTTGCATGTGTGCGTGAATATAAATATGGCGACGGGACGCCAGCCCGCCCTGCGTTATGCAACACTGTTTGATCTAGAAACATCTCAAACCAGAATTCAAGGAATATTAAATCCAATAGCAATTATAAGAGAATAACCCCCCTCTGTCTTATATGAAAACATTGAATTCTTATTAGAATCACATCCATAATTAACTACAGACTCTTTCAGACAGAATAAGGGATAAGAAATCCCATAAGATTTCGTTTAGTAAGTTAAAATAATATTTTTTAAAATAAACTAACGGCAATACTGGCCAGTATCTTATCACTGCGACATTACGTATCTTAATTACTGAGGCTTTTTAAATTTCACCATTCAGTTATCGGATGAGATAAGAAAAATCCGAACGCCGAGCAAAAAATTTATTCAAATTTATTCATGCCGAATCTTATACGACATTGTTCGAATGTTAATACAGTTATACAATTCTAATTTTGGCGGAATATTAAAATGTGTTTAAATATGAGGGCGCTAGTTAGACAGTGAAGAAAGTAGGAAGCCATTACGAGCAGCCTAACGCCATCTATCCAAAATCCTCGGAGGCTTTTCCAAACTACACCGAATGCTTCGGGACGTAGATGTATTTTAAGGAAATTATTTTTGTTTTAATTTCCTTTGGTATTTTCATTAACAAATAACAAAATAGCTAAATTAATCAATAAAACTTAGTTATGCTTTGAGCAACATGTCGGCCGTGGTTAATAGGAAAATCAAACAATATTTATTAATATAAGAAAACATGTTTTAATATAACTTGTAATTTACAGAAAAAACAAATTTTGATAGTGGTGTGCGTTTCATTTAGGAAACGTTTTGTTTTAAAGAAATAAACAATTCGTCGTTAATTTTTTGTGTTGTATAAAATAAAAACAATTATTTAAATGCTTAAATGTTAGAACATTATTTGATCATTTATTATAACCGATTTTAAAATACTTTCATAGATATTAAGCATCGTCATATTTAATAGATTTTTTTTTATTCACATAATAATAAGACTAAGAACTTTAATAATAACGGAAGAAACGTTTATAATTTATTATAATGATTGTTGATCCAATAAATAGTCACGTGTTAAATACATAAAACAAAATAAAATACATAAAAATAAACAGAGCAACGTCCCGAAGCATTTTGTTGAAACCAGTTTCCACGGCGAAGCCTTTCGAAGGACGTGACAGCCTACTTAGTACCTGTCTCTGTCTTCCTGAGGTTTGTTATCATGTCGGAGAAGGACAGCAAATCGATATTACGTAAACTGCTTGTGTGGCCTTTGGGTTAAAGATTTTTTTATATACTTATTGGTAGTGAATATGTATGGGGTTTCATTATTAGGTAATTATTGAACCTGCGATGTCTATAATGAGTACATTAAGATATATAGATATATGTTGAGGAAAATTTATGAGGTTATATACCAGACAGGTTTTTTACCGCTCCTATAACGTAAAACATTAATTACAGATTAGTTCCGTGATGTTAGTTATGAATTATATCATAGTTGTAAATGTGTTAAAAATTATTTCTAAGAATTTGTTTGTTGTAGAGATGTTCAAAGTAATGTTAAATGTTAGTTGCAGCTCTGCCTACCCCTTCCTTGTCATAGTGCTAGGATTGAAGATATGACTGTGCAAACTCTTTGTAGTCAATATAGGTACAATAAATGGCCGATTCAATAGCATAATGAATCTTTCTAAGGGATTATCCCTCCTTAATGTGGGGTCAGCGTAGCATACTTTTTCAAGCATATTGCAGAAATGATTTAGCTTAGTTTTTACGACCGGCTGCCTGTCTGACGTCAACTCCACTTCTGGGGGGATCCAGTTCCGGACAAATCAATTTAGACTTGAACTCGCCTTTCTCGACCTGCGAATTGAACCTAGGACCTCATGGTACACAGCCATATGGCTGACCATGGACGTGAAAATTAATATTCAATCTAAATATATTTGATATGTGCTATAAAATATGATTAAGCACGCTTACGTTTTTCATAATTAGACGAAGTTAAATATATAATCTTAATCGTAATTTCAGGTGACCCATTTGGCCGTTTGCCGTCGTCTGAGAAAATACTTCAAACATTTCGCGAGACTTAACTTGCCTGTCGACGAATTTCATTGGTCATATCTTACGTTTTTTATAACTGAATCTCAAATTAAGTCGACAGAGTTTAATAATTAAGAAAAAGAGACTAAACTCCGTCCATACATAGTGTTATAATTTAATCCAATATGAAATTCCAAACGTATTCAAGTTTCGGAGATCGAGCCGGCTAATTTCTGTGGCAATCAGTGTTTTATTATTTAATTAAGGATTCGTTTAATCCGCGAGTGGGCGTAATAGATGTAAAATATCTCTCTTAAGGCAATGTTTCAAATTGAAAAACAATCGTTTTTGAATTAAGAATGTACCAAAATGCCACAGCATAGCCAATAACATCTAGCATAAAGAACGATCTAAAATGGTTTAATTAAAAAAAAAACACGAACGTTTGGCATAATAATTAAATCTGAAAAAGAATTGTCTAAGGTCCCAAATATTGATGTAAATTAGAAAATAATAATATTGGAACTATAATTTGTCCTACTGCTGGTCAAAAATCGCCTTTACTACATAATATATTGTGTTCTCAAGTTTCATATTACAATATTCAATAATATCGATGTTTGAATTCGTTACAGTATTCGATATTCAAAAACCTCAACAAGTTTTTAATAAAATGTTCAATAATCAACCTTATTTTTTATTACATTTTGAACCTTAACAGCATTTTAACATTATAGAATGATGCTTTTAAAATGTGAAAATATTTAACATACCGAGTACAAAATGTTCTAATAATAAATTCGACGTAAACAAATAGCATCGGAGTTGAGACGTTGATCTGATTCTGTGAAGGGCGGGATCGGGCGAGGTTAAAAATATTTTCATACATACATAGATTCACGCTTGTATCCCCGATGAGATAGGCAGAGGCGATCTAGAGAACTAGAACACACACATTTCACCGAGCTCGTTTCCGTCTTAGATATTATGGGGGCAAACCTGCCGCCGTATTACAAATTCCTCACTCCAGGCTGATATAGTATAAAAGTATGCCATCCCACAATTCAGTGGGATAAGGACTGTCTGAACTCAAAGTGTCCAGATTCAATGTAGGTAACTCGTTGTACGAAGCGAAATTTAAAATATTCCTTTCTACGAATTAATATTTTACTTTGTATTAGTTAGTATAAAAGACAATGAACAATGATTAAGAAAAGTAGAGACAATTGAGCCAATCGGCATAATTATCAGGAGTGTCGCCCGTTGGCTATCACGTAGACATCTATTTTATAAAATGTCTGATCAGAGTATACTGAAAAAAGTATTTTGTCTTTTTCACTCTCAAAGTATTGACGAAAGACAGGGATAAACTATTTAGAAAGTTAAACACCGCTTAAAAGTAAGGCCTTAGGATGATTAGCAGCGCTATGACTAATCTAGAGTTTGTTTTTAACTTGATTTAATTATATATAAATGACAATATTGTAAGTTAAATCGAGTTTAGGACTAACTTTAGATACGTAATAGCGCTTGTAAGTTGCTTTTAAAGTAGTAACTTTTAAATGATTTTTCCAGAGCTAAATAGCATTGCAATGTTCCTAAATTGTTGCTTAGTTAACACGTGCGTATGAAGTTAGGCAATGAACTCATTATGAATTTAAATTTAAAAACCTAGTCAATCTACGCCGAATCATCTATTACAGACGGAACATAACAGCGCAAAACTTAATTACAATAAAAATATGACACGATTTATGAGAACATTTGCATACGTAATATGTATGATTCAAATAATTAACAAGGATATTATTACTTCGAATGTGGCTTTGTATCTTAGCTATTACAAGTCGTTGTCGCCTCTTTGGTCTAGTGGCAGTATATTTTGGCAAACGAGCAGGTGGGTCACCTGATGGTAAATGATCTAAAAAAATGTGGTCTTGGACCGGGACGTCCTGGGTTTGGAACGAAATTTCCTAATATGATTTTCCTTATACTGAACCCCATTAAAATATTACGTCAGGCAGGCAGTCAGTCATAAAAACGAAGCCGAACTTTTGCAATATGATTGGAAGTGTATGCCGACCCTATATTGAACTGACATAAGTAAGACTGCAACCCGCCTAGCATGCGTACCACGAGAACATTTTGTCTACGCTTTTTGTCCTATTATAACCTGTTTTTCTCTATTTGTCTAATGACACTAACATGCGTCCTAGTTTATTATCATACAATATTGTAGACAACACGTAGACTACATCTCGACTGTCGATTATCGGGATATCTCGTGGCGCGCATGCTAGGCGGGCAGGTCTAGACTAATAGATCAATAATTCTTAGATATGCTATTCTATGACGCATAAATTAAGATATATAATTGCATTAAATCACAAATGCATAGATCAATATTTACTTATGCAAATATTGATTGCTCTCATTCGAATGTTGTAAGTAATTTTTAAATTATAACTGAAACTTTTTACGACAGAAATGATGCAGGGCCGGATTTTGAGGGGGGTCAATCATATCATATATAAAAATAATGATTTCCCAAAAAGGAAACTGGAAACAGAACTTAACTGGTCATTCTGCCTCTAAAAGGTAGAGCTGATATAAAAATAATATAAAGGTAATTATTAAAATATCCATATCAAACTAAAATATAGTCGATAGTTACCAGCTCTTCCAGCCGACTATGACAGAACATCTCAAATCGACGTTATTTAGGCATAAAAAACTAATTTACATAATATCATAATCACTAGATACTTAATAGAGGTTTGGCGTTGGTCACGAATCTTGCAAAAACTAGGCACTGGATTTCAAACAAATGCTGTGTTTGATGTCTTAGGCGTTTGATACTTATCTAAAAATATTGCTTTATTATCTTCATTATTGCTTATTATTGTCATTAAAGATTTACGAAATTGTGCTATAAATTATGATCCAGTATAATTTGAGCTTCCATATTTAATATATTCATATTCAACTTGAGTTCAGTCTAAAGTGGCTAATGAGATAAACCTGATCACGACAGCCAACCTGAGGACGATAATATACTTATGTAAAAGTATGTTTGTTAGTTTGTCATGCAGTAATAGATCGGCATGATTACTTTATAAATAATTTATGGGCCGTATCTACTGCCTCTGGCTGCCTCGGTGGCGTGGTTGTATTTCGGTACGACTACCATCCTGAGGTCTTGGGTTCGATCCCCGGGTCGGGCAAAGTGGTATTAGATTTTTCCATACAAGCCCGGAGTCTGGAATTTGTGCCCGATATGGTGATAGGCTCGCTCCCTATCACATCTGGGAAAGAACTATAGATATTCGGCGAAATATGGTTCTTCTAGATCGCTAGTGTGCCTCTGCCTACACCTTCGGGGATACAGGCGTGAGCTTATGTTATGTTTATCCACATATATTTCATATTGACTTCCTAACCTCAAAATATGATGGAAAAGGCGTCTACTCGAGCAGAGCCCCGAACTAAAGCTAATGTCTAATCTTACCACAATGGTGAGGTGCAAAGACATTCAACAGAACATAGACAGGACAACAGCACGAAACTTGTGATCCAAAAGTTGTGACCTCGTGATCATAATACACTCAGTCGTATTTGAAACATACGCGCACAATGTCGTGCCAGCGTAATAATTTTTAGACAATATGAAAGAAAAATGACATTTATTGCGTTTTAGCTGTTACATAATTAGGTACTTAGGTCTATTAAAATACACAGAGGAAAAAGAAATAGAAATAAAATAAAAAAAAAATACACTATCATGTGTATGTGCACACACCCACATGTGTACACATCTGCATATGTTGTGTACATACATACATTTATATTCCCCTCCCATCTTATAATAATCCCAATATAATTGTCTAACGTGATTCTAAAACATTTACAGAACATTCTAGAGTGTAATTTGTAATAAGCGCCCCCACATTATCATAAATAGTAGATGGCGTTACTGACGTTTGTTTTTTGTATAGAAACTTGCTCGATAGCCGCTCTATAGTTGGTAATATTAAATCTCTTTGGTGTGGTGATTACGTCGGCTCCGTGCCATGAACTTCTGCATTTGATTTCTAGTTCGGAAGAACGATAACTTGTCAGTTTTATGGTTTGAATAACCTGTTTGCATTGAGTAGATTTGACGTCAAACTGGCGGCCGCGGCCGGTAGAAATCTATAAAAAATGTCTATACATATAAAATAACTTGTCAAGGTTGATTTATCCATATTGAGATGAGGCTACTGGACACATAAACAATTGAAATATTAACATTCTTAAATAATAACTACCATTCGCTTTTCAAATTCCACCTCAGAAGAGTAAATATTGTGATAACTATCGTTTGCATAGAAAAACTATTTGTATGTAAATAATAATAAAAAGAATATCTTACAGAAATATCCGTGAGCAAAAACTAGTCTAAGACATTACGTCATAATACGGTACAAATAAGGGCAGAGTACATTATTAAAAAGTAAATAAACTCTACATGCCGGCTCTATAGCGCTATAAAAATCATGTAACATGTTGTTAACAGTTGTTAATTGCACCTTATATGCATAAGATTAGAGATCACTATTTAATAACTACATGATTTTTCAATAGAGAGAACAAGGAATGATAATATTATAAACCAAACATCAATAAGTATATCGTTTTAATAATTATTTGCTCTATGACAAATTATAGACGAATTTAAGATAACTGTAAAAAAATGTTAATGTCAATTAGTTTTTTATATAACAACAAATCAGAAAATAATTAACAAACAAATTATAATGTATTAAAAACTCTAGATTATTTTTTTTATAAAGTTAAAATAATTAAATTAAAAATAATTTTTAACTACTCGCACACTATTCTACGAACTCTACGAAATCTTTACTTATTCAAGGTCGTTGGCGCACGTGTCTCGCGTTCTTAAAAAAAATTGTGACGTTGGCTATTAGCAATTTGGCCCACGCTTTCTTGTATCACGATCTATAAACTTCTTGTTTCTACTCTTTATTAGATAAAATCAGTCAAACATTTTCAGTGGAGATGTTTTTTATTCGAGACATAAACTATTTCAAATAGTAGTTTGAATGGCATATTTATTCATTACAAATAGGTTTTTTTTATAAATTACATTAATTTTAAGTTTTTGGTTGACGGAATTAGCGCCGCCTGGACAAAAACATTTCATTGATAAATTCATAATGAACTGTAAATGACATAATGAATGCAACTGTAATAGAGTTGAAAATTGCGTTCCAGACGCGACATGGTCCATGGCTAAGTTCAGGAAAAACGGAAGCATCTAAGAAGGCGATAAACTGGGATAATGCTAGGCAAATAGAAACAACCAATGGTATTTTTAGTAATTTATATTCAAGGTTTTCTGTTGTTATTTTATACTCCTACGCAATTCTATGGTTTTTTTACTATTTGTAAGACAAGGTTAGCTAATAAGCCTTTAATTTACGAGGCAAAAATTAACATTTTAGTTCAACTGTTTAAAAATTCAATAAATAAGTAAGAATATTAAGCGTAAAGCAGCTAATTTATATCCCATGGCTCAAAAAGTTTTAATGAAACGTCTAAAAAACTAATTTTGCTATGATGTATCATATCCCGTCACAATTGAGTCCAAAAGTCCGCTGTACTCATATTTTTCGACCTTCAAAAGTTCAAACAGTCAGCCGACTGAACGGCTATAATCGACACCTGCTGCCACGAGACAATTCGCTAGTATCGCGCCTGTCTCGCTCATCCGCATCGAGCTGAACGCGACGGAATGTCGCGCGATCCCCAATAATCCCCTAGCGTCTACGCAAAACGTCAATGAACTTTACTAATCTCGACGCGATACAAAACGTAAGAGTAACCGCCTCACTGTCCTTGTGTCATGCAAAAACGTTAATTATAGATTCATTTCACGCAGGAGTTAGGACCCTCGGCACGCCAGCAGATACAACTAAGATTGGACTTAGCTAACTTCATTAACAACGGAACGTCATTTCGCGCTATTATACTTAACGTTCGGCTAAGAATTGTGATCAAATGTTTCACGGGCCATTGACCGAGTTCGTCGCGTGTTTAAAGCCGCAATGACATAACCGTGTGACGTACCACAAAACATGACGCCGACAATTTATAACCATGCTCGTGCAAGGAAATAACATGCATTTGAAGTAACAAAATATTCGTCATTCAAAAGTCTTGATTACTTAATTATATGCTAATGAAAACTTTAATTTCATGTACAAAAATAATTAACTATTGTATTAATTTTGTCGGCCATAAACTGTTGTTTCGTATCTGAATTTATTATAATTGATTACGCGCCGACAATAATCCTTGAATTATAAATTAGTACACGGTTTTGTAGTAATTATCCAAAACGAATTCAATCTGGCCATACATAAAGGAAGTCTTTGATAAAGATGTCTATTTTAAGCGTCGCGCCGATGTATACGGACTCAACTAGCTTTTCTCTATTCTTTTTATCCGATAGGCTTTTTAAATATAACATTGAATTTGTAAAATCATGCTGCTCTTAATTAATTAGTGTTTCACATGAGGCGGTTATTTGTTACAAAATGTTGAATAAAATAAATAAAAACGTTCAAAAGTTAAAGAATTGTTATTTCCAAAAATTATCAAGTTCTCATAAAATATAAACATTAAATAAAATTAATCAATAACAATTAAGCGTATTGCATACAAAGTCTATGAAAATTATTTATAAATATTATATTTGTAAGGTAAAATAAGCTTATGACGACAACTTATTATGTGGAGTATACTTAAACTTTTATACTATTAGGTTTATTTAGTTTACAAATGTGTCACATAAAACAGTCAAATATATGAATTAACTTTAGCTTAATCCTATTATATACACCGTATTCTATCTATATACTTTAATAAAATCTAATAAGACTCTTCATAATTTTGTAACAAGCACAATATAAAATCGCAAAACGTAGTAGCGTCGTTTTTCAAGACCGCTGTAAGCTTCTAGTTCGAGTAAAGTTGAACAGATGTCGCTACATGGCGCAATGTTGAGAAAAGTTTCCACAAGTGTGGAATTAACTCCCGACTTCACAGACGCACACAACCGCTGTACGTATACAGGCATTTACTGTACGGACGAGGCACACAGAGACAGCGCGTACACCGCCAACGCACACATGCTTGAGAGCTTCTCGTAAACACGCTGTATTACTTTAGTGTGTATTTTGCGTTGCGTAATCTACACGAATACACACATTTGAAGGTTTATATACAGGAAAGTTTCGTATTCTGCCGCGAGAATAGATGGCGTTAGTGTATATATTTTAGTACGAGTGTAAGCATTTCGTTTGTAAATTGTTTTCATTTCAAGAGCCGTTTTGAGGCAATATCCGTAGTCATTAATTAGATTTGAGAAGATTGGATACGTTTCCATAATAAAGACTCACAAAATAATGAATATTGGAAACAGTTTCTAGTGTTATGTTATGAAATCAAGAACATATAGCAGCTAATATATTTTAAGCGTGTATTTACTGTTTTAATGCCAGTTATACAATACAATGAGTATACTATTGATTATGTCCATTAAATGCCATATTATTTTACTTAAAATTTTTAACCGACTTTAAAAATAGGAGAAGGTCCTCAATTCGACTGTAATTTTTTAAATTTTTATGTATGTTACACAATATCTCCGCCAAATGTGGACCGATTTGCAAAATCCTTTTTTGTATTCGACAGAGCTTGTTTCAAGGGTGGCGCCAGATACATTTAGTTAGGATCGGATCAGTTTTAAAGTCGATACGTTAAGTTTTTTTTCATATTATAGAAGACTACATACGTGGGCAATAAATTAGATCAGTTTACTATTAATTTTACTTTCAATGGAAACATAATAAAATACAATATAAGTTTTTAATATCCTTAATCATAAGTGATTTTTACGTGCATTGAATAAAATTATCATTTATCGTGTATCTGATCTAATTAAAATGTAAGGAAATAATCTCTCGCCTCATTGTCACACAAATCAAAACCAAATACTTTGCGTAAGCTTGTACGCATACTAATGCTAGCAAAAATGAACCGCTCTACTAATTCGTCCTTGTAGAGTCGAGGTATAACCGATAGAGTTTCATTCGATCCCCCAGCTAGACTATAGTTATTCTTACTTATTATAACGATCTAGATGATTCCGCTGAACTATAATTTCATGCGTTCGTTCGAGAAATTAAATTATTTTCTACAGAGTGCCTGATTTAATTAAAATGTAAGGAAGTAATATCTCGCCTCATTGTCACGCAAATCAAAACCAAATACTTTGCGTAAGGTGGTACGCATACTAACGCTAGCAAAAATGAACCGCTCTACTAATTCGTCCTTGTAGAGTCGACGTATAACCGATAGAGTTTCTTTCGACGCCCCAGCTAGACTATAGTTATTCTTACTAAAGCCGCGTCTCCTGAACTAAAACATTACACTAAATACCTGCGCAAAACATGGTGTCACTACCCATTTTTATCTATGGTCAATTGTTATATGAGTAGGAGACAACGAAAAACATTATTTTGTGTAGGTGTTTTTGTGGTTTATTTCGAGAAAGTGATGTGCAGGAGACTCGGCTTTATTTTAACAATGTAGATAGATGTTTTTGCTGAACTATAATTACTTTGCGCTCTAGACATTTTTAGTCGAGATAATTTGTTGTGTTAATTTTCTTTGCTACGATAAGATTTTTTTAGTTAAGTAATTTCGTTTCTAGCATTTTTCAAGTTCGATAATAATACAGACTTTTGATGGAACACAATTAAGATTATGATCTTGAAATATTGGAATTGAAATATTTCAAATGTAAAGCTAAATTGACCCGGTTTAACACCCGAAATAGAATTAAATTAGAATATTCTAGCTTTATTGCAATTATAACAAAAATTTATGGTTTAAATATGTTTTAAATTGCATTTTTATTAATCAGGGCAAAGAATCGCGGGTTGACATTTTTAATGTAGAGCTAAATTGCTTTGAATAAAATTTTAACGACTGGAAAATTTGCCTAATAAGTAAATACCCATTAAATATATTAGGAATCAACGGAAAAATCACATATTCAAAAATTCCTGTAACGAAATTTTAAGAACACTTGAGTACGGAACCCAGATAACATACCACCCAAGACCGGTTTTTTCAACCGCTCACACGATCGCGTGACGTCACCCAAGTTCAAATGTACAAAAAATAAAACGGCTCCGAAGCGGCCATTTTGTGAAATCATATCGATTGGTAAGAAAAAATCTATTGTAGTAGATAAACGGTCCCCTATTGGCCCAGTTTTTGTATGAGGGTGGCACAATGGCACCAAACTTTCCCCATTTTTTGCTACCGCGTATCCCATATAAATATGAATACGGTGTGTTATACAATTGTGCGGACGTGACGACTGACGACAGTTTTTAGTTTTAAAACCGCAATTGTTTCGTACCAGTCAGTTATTGTAATTTAAATGTTGGAAGAAAATGAGAAAGGTCAGTATAATTTATTACATTACATTGTTTGTAACTTGTCGCCATCGATATATTATTTACCTAGATGCACAGTTGACGTTCGGAAAATGGGACAGCAAAGAAGTGCTTAAGCACTCGTTTTACCTACAGTCGGACAGCGATAGAATTCTAAATTTCAAAATTCAAATTAAAGAACGCTTGCTCATGTCAATTAAAAAGCTACTTTATATCACGTGCATAGGGTTATATTAGTGTTGATTGAATTAGAACTTGTGATCTTTTTCTTTTGTTTGTTTCTGAGACCATTTTTAGAAGGAAATTTGCAAAGAACTGTGCATCTAGGGTATATTATATTGATGCTTGTCGCTCTTTAATAAGAAACGAATTATTACTACTTAACTTTTGACCTAAGTGCAAATATGGCCCGTATTATACAGTTAGCATGTTAAATCAATATTTTAGTATGCAAAAACCAGCTCTAAATCTAGATTTATACCTGTGTATTTTTCTATAATACTGGCCTAAATTGAGACAACTAATATTTTAAATACCTTATGTTATCAAGACTGTACCTACATAAAAAAGATTTGATATTATAATATGTTTGGTCGCCTCCTTGGTGTAGTGGCAGCATGTGCCTATGGGCTGTGATCCTGGGTTCAATTCCCAGGCCGGGCTAAGCAAATTTTCAATTTTCTAATTTTCCCGGGACTGGATCCCTCAAAGGGGGTTGACGTCAGGCAGGCGGCCTGTCGTAAAAACTAAGCCAAACCCACATTAAGGTGGGATAAGGGCAGGTAGAAAGAAAGATTATAATATGTTTGTTACTTGATCGTATTGTATTAGCTGATAAGAATTAAAAATTTAAGAATATTCAAATAGTACTAAATAAAAAAAACGCTAATTAACTGCCCAATTGACTGCCTCGGTGGCGTAGTGGTATTGTGTGCTGGGTACGACTATCGTTCTGAGGTCTCGGGTTCGATCCCCGGGTCGGGGAAAGTGATATTGGATATTTCAGTATCAGTCCGGAGTCTGGAATTTGTGCCCGATATGGCGACAAGCTCGCCCCCTATCACATCTGGGACGGAACTAAGCTCGGGAACTGTTGGTGTTCTAGTTCGCTAGTGCGCCTTTGCCTACTCTTTCGGTAATACAGACGTGAGCTTATATATATTGTATAAGCTCAATATATTATATTATAGCTTAAATGCCGTGTCCAGTGATATATAAGTTATAAGGAATCTAATTATGTAACCAATATCCAAAAAAAATGTTTAAGATGTTTTAGGGTCTCGTACATAAAAACTGGTTAAATCTGTATTAACATTACATAATAAAAAAATGAAAAGCCTTAATTTTTCTCTTGCCAGCCTATTATTATAGAGGTATATCCTAAACTCATAATATTATTAAGTTTTTTTAGTCGCTGTTGACTCCCTCCCTCTCTTTATCTCTATTTCTATATATAACTAAACAATTATATCTTTCTTTCTTTCTACCTGCCCTTATCCCACCTTAATGTGGGGTCGGCGCAACACACTTTTTCAAGCATCTCGCAGAAATGATTTGGCTAAGATTTTACGACCGGCTGCCTGCCTGACGTCAACCCCCTCTGAGGGGTCCAGTCCCGGGCAAATTAAATTAGAAAATTCGCTTGGCCCGACCTAGGAATCGAACCCACGACCTCCCGGTCCACAGCCCATACATGCTGCCACTAGACCAAGGAGGCGACAATTATATCTACTAGACTTAATTATAGAAATTCTGCATAACAAAAGCTATTACACAAAAATTTTATCTATGTTAAAAGACTTCACTTTTAAACTTATTCGTATTCTTTAAATAGAAATCAATTCTCACGAAAGCTCCT
The DNA here is from genome assembly GCA_036417725.1 of Clanis bilineata. Taxonomy (NCBI): domain Eukaryota; kingdom Metazoa; phylum Arthropoda; class Insecta; order Lepidoptera; family Sphingidae; genus Clanis; species Clanis bilineata. Next base: position 7,153,355 of record CM071142.1, read on the forward strand.
AAAGGGATGGTGTAACTGTCTCTCTGCACCTTAATTGCTTAATAGACCGCCGTTGATTGCTCAGCCGCAAGCGTTGTGCGCCTAATGAAGGAATCTTGCACAACATTATACGTATGGATATGTTATGGGGATTACTTGTTTGTTTTGATATTATACAGCGTGTTGCAAAAATATGGTTTTAATAATGACGACAATTATGGCCGTTTTATGGCTAGATAACTTTTTTTGTAATTTGGACGCTTTGACATTTTGAAACTTTGAAATTTAACGCTCCGAAAAATTTATCTCGCTTTTAAAATGAGCCCATCGGAGGCGGCACATATATATGTTACATAAGCGTATGAGCCACCGGAGGCCGAGCCGCCCTTGAATATTTAAAGGTAGCATGGCTAGGAATTTTCCAGATGTAGAGCTCATAGCGGTTTTTTGGCACGATTTACACATTCCATCGATTTTGAAAACTCTATGATCAATAACTGATTACAAAATTAAGTTTTTATATTTTGATTTTACCATTGTGCTTTGTGTTCTCGATGTATATGAAGTTGATATTCATAATATTTTTTTGCAACATGCACTAGGTATAGATTTTTCTAAGCTTAAAGATACATTACACATAAAACAATAGATATGCATGTTTCACAGAGAATACGTATTGTATTATGTAAAGTATTTTTGTATGAGATAATGTGCGGTCCGCCTAAATTTGTCTCAGCCTAAAAGGTTTTTATCCCTCTTATTCCAGTATATGTATTGCCATCTTTTTCAAAGGTTGTAACATGAGTCATGAGTCATGAGACACACTCAACTTACCACTAAGTTAAATGACATTGTTTTGTATTTGAATGCTAAATAAGTCTATATTATGTTGTTTAAACTCTACTAATAAGCAATAAGTGTCGCATATTGATTGGATTTAGGTTTTATGAATGAATATGTTAATCATTCATATCGAATAAAGATTTAATGAACACAAAAGTCAATATAAATGTATCAATCGTTCATGCTAATAGCATCTGTATACTGCATATTGTTGTCTAATATCATTATCATAATTATATTTTGTGTTATCTAAGAGAATATTATTACAGTTAATTATTTTATAAATCTGTGTATTATTACTATGAATGCTTAATACATATCAGATATTTTATAACTATATTGACACCCATTCAATTGATGTAGATTACGATTACATATTTATCTTTATTGGACTATTAAAGATAATATTTGTATATATTTGACTTCTTTAAAAAAAACTAATTTACGCGAGGTAAATGGTTTGCATATTGCGTATAAAAGTGATACAATAAATAACTTGAACATTTATATTTACAACATTTATAATTTTTCGATTTAACCGATTGATAGATAAGAAAAAGCCTCGTGTAAACCGAGTATAATAATATATATTTTATATTAATACCGAAACTATAATTATCTTTGTCTTAATGTAAAATTATTTCAGCAATTCGTTATTTTTAATTTTAAATCTTAATAAACTTCTTACATCCATAATTTATTTACAATTAGTGATGTAAGATATACTCAGTATTCGGTAATATTAGTATTCTAGTATAACGACCTTCATATATATACCAGAGCAATATCGCATGGTATCATAACAAGCGGCTACCTGTTAAAAGCCGAGCATTTATTATCCTGCTTTAATAAGGCTGTGTTCCCATGCTCAGGACAAACCGAAACGTTTTTAATGTATTTGATTTAAACACTATAAAATTTCGTACATATTATTTTAAAATATAAAAACTACTTTAAAATTACCTTTTGTCGATATTAAGATTACTCACTTTCTAAATTTATGTATGTATTTCTTTCATGCCCTACCAGGTGCATATCAGTTTTTTTTTAAATATCATATACATATGTATAAATGCAATTTTGACTTAGTTAAAATAAACTCTATTAGTGTTGATTCAAATATTATTTTAACTAATAGTCTGAATATATATTTTATGATAGATATAAGGTTTTTTAAATTTACAAAATTCTATTATTTTTACCGAAGCCGAAGTATACTCATGTGAGTAACAACCCTTAACTCCCTAGTGGTGTAGACATTATCTTCGGTATTTATCTAGTGCCGTCGATCGGACGACCGAATGCACTTACCGAACAATGTTCCTTTCACTATTATTTATTCGGCAAGACGAAGCGCACTGTCTTACGTCACTTAATAGTTCCGAATAATATGCACTTGCTTTTAGTAAAGCTTATAGTATGACCAGATCAATAAATCCATTATCAATAACCTACATACCTAGATATTTCGGATACATACCTAATCAAATTCCCGCTTCTTCCCAAGGGTAGGCAGATATTATAAACCTGTAAAGTTCGGAAACATTTTGGGTCTTTTTAAAGCTTCTATACATCTAAACTCACAAACTTTCACGTTTATATTATAAGTTAGATTTTTGAATTACAAAAAATTACATTTTATTAATTTTCACTCTCTAAAAGTTATAAAAATATAGGTACCTAACGAATAATTTTTCATTATTAAATATAGCAAAACATTATAGACATCTACGTATGCCTATTTAGGTGATCCTAGTTTTCATCCGCATCACTGCAACCCATAACAGAACCCTCCATCACAACCGTGATCATTAACTCGCACACATATGCAATAAATCTCAAAATTCGTCAAGTATATTAAAGTGCGAACAAAGGCCGCTGAATGAGACCTCTGTCACCCCACGACGCGCACAGTCGCTAACAGTATGTAAATATGTTTAATCTTAACTCTGTTGGGATGTGTCGTTTTGAAACAAGGAAGCATATTTTGAGGATGAGGCGACAATATACTAAAATAAGATGTAATATTAACTTGCTTGCGACTTCGTTCACGTGGAAAATTATCATCAAGACTATCCCATGGGAATATGCTAAATGGAAACGTAGCTTTCGATAGTTAAAAGAATTATTAAAATCGGTTTAGTAATTTTTAAACCTTTACCTTATAAACAATTAATTAATATTATTCCTGTAATATTCCTGTCCCACTGCTGGGCACGGGCCTCCTCTACAAACGAGAAGGGATAGGCCTTAGCCTACCACGCTGGCCTAGTGGTCCGTGATCTAGTGCAAGTACCTCTTTATAACCTGTGAATGGTCCTGGGTTCGAATCCAAAATTCGTCAACACAGTCTTTCTAAGATGATTTTCCCGTGAATGGATCTGTCAGTGGGGTTGACGTCAAGTAATAACTAAGCCGGTCGTAATAACTAAGCCGAGTCCATTTAATTTATTTTGTTTTATTAATTTTATATACATTTTATCATTTCTTTATAAGCGAACAAGAATGTTAATGATGCAGATTATGATGTGATATAGAAGCTGTAGTCAAAGCAACTGCTGGTCAATCCTTGTTGTCCCTGTTCAACAGACAGCGAAGCGAAACTGTAGCGACGATAACCTAACGACGATAAATTAACGAATCAATAAATTCTTAGGTTTCCTATTTCTGTCTCATGAATAAAACTCATGAATACGACTTCAAACTCCATAAATAAAATATAAAAAAGGTTTCGTTTTGCTGTCTGTTTAACACGGGCTATCATTTCAAGTTTGAGGTGCCTTAAGTTCAAATTTCATTATATACTTAAAACTTTACAAATACCTTTTTGATAGTTTCAGTTTATAATCTTCAATAATACCCTTTCAAGCTGTGCACCACTCAATTCTGTATGTAGTAAGGTTTAAAATTGCATACCGAGTGTCATTTCATTTCAGAATACTTCGAAGTTATTTTTACGTTCTTGATGATCATGGACTGGACGAGTGTAGCCTGATGATGACGATGACGATTTTCACGTGACTTCATCATCATCATCATCAGCCATAGGACGTCTACTGCTGAACAGAGGCCTTCCCCAAACATTTCTAGATCGGCCTGTTGGAAGCGGCCTGCCGACGACCTGATAAAGGTCGCAGGAAGTCACATGACTTAATTAAAGTAAATGTTAGTATTGAAATATTCAATTGTTTTTCTAAATATGAAGTCTAGGAAAAAAAATAATATCAATAACTACTCCATGCTTTTGTTGTTAGTGAAGTTGGTTTAAAAACAAAAGTAATGTAAAACAAAATTTAAAAACATTTTACAAACAAAAGTCGCACTTAGTGTTATATTTATAAGGTTCAACTAGGATGCCAAATGCATAAACGGAACATTGAGTTGTTTAAAGGCTTTATACGGATAATATTTTTCCTATTGTTTCAACGAATTCTTTATCTCGGATTTTGTAGAGCATAATACCTACTCTAGAGGTATAGTTTGAATGATCAGAAAAGATTCCGTTCTTTATTAAAGTTATACGGAACATAATTTTGATAAAATTGTTATCTGAATAAACATCATTTCGGCATCGGCGCCGCGCCATAACAAATTATTCCTAATTAGGGTACTTGTACAACAAAAAATATTTTAGCAGCGCCATGTTTAAAGAATCTTGTTACGAACAATACTCTGGCAAGTTCATAATGAATACATAATTAAGGAGAAGCGCTCCAGCTTAATCCAATTTAAGAAGACTGTCATTAAGTCCTAGAGCGGTGCATGTTTTGCAAAAAACAGTGTGGCTCGACGTTGCTTTAGTTACGGCAAACTTCAAGTGGACATAAATAAGGGTCGCAATATTCGGCGGTCCCATCCCGACGGGCGGTGCGCTTCTGCTCGCTTTTACAAAACAACTTTAGCTCAAGAATATTGGACTTTGCTCCTATGGAAAAGAGTTCTTTGTCGTACACAATGAACTACGATACACGTTTAAATAAATATATAAGATAATCAACTTTCACAGACAAAAAACAAGGCTGGTTTTCGGTAAACAACAACGTTCCTCGGAGACATTTGAACAGAAATTTCTTTGCAAAACAGTGCCTCCAACATAAGTTTTTGGAAGAACTCGGATTAAATAAATTCTTTTGAGTATCATTTGTTTTTAAATTACGAATCGAATTTGTTCGCCGAATGTTCACCTCTTCCAATAATTTAATATTAAAGGTCATTAGGGAAGGAAATTTTCTTGAGGCGCTCATTCGTAACGGATAACCTGGCAACGATAAGAACTCAAAGGCGCCATTTCATCAGTCGTTCTCGGTAGCGATTATTTTGTCCTTACATTTTTGTATAAAATTACGTTCTTACATGTAATTATTACTTTGAATAATAATGTATAATACTGATTTCTTAAGTTTACGCGAATATTGTACATTGAAATAAAACTATTCTTACGGATTCTATCACGATTAGGTTTTAATTATTATTCCCAAATAAACCTAATCGTGATAGAATCCGTGAGAATAGTTTTATTTCAATGTATACCTAATACTATAACAGTATGAAACATAAAGAGTAATTTTCACTTCCATTTATTTTTTCTACTTGGACTTGTTTCATTCCAATATTCCCTTTTTATGACACCATCCAACCATTGACTTTCAATTTCTGAGTCGCATGCAATGTAAGTCCCAGACGCGCAATACGAGAAAATAACTGTACCATTTGGGAATCGGTACCTTCACACCTTAATACAGCTCAAGAGATTTTCCCTTGTCCATTCCATTTCATACATATCCCAGCCGGATCACGTATAAAGGAATGCCTATGTTAGAGTCAAAGATACTACATAGACGCGACAACAGCGCTAAAGATGTGATTCAAAAGGTGTGACCTCATGGTCATAAGTTACTCAGTGGTATTTGAAACATACTTTGTGCCAGCATAATACGTGATTCTTGAACATTCACATAATATTCTAGGGTGTAAATTGTAGTAAGCGTCCTCGCATTGTAATAAGTAAAAATACGTTAGTGACGTTTGAGATCATTTTTTTTTATGGAAACTTGCTTGATAGCCTCTCTATAGTTAGTAATATTAAAACTCTTTGGTTGGAGTCGATGGTTTTCTCTTCGGTTCCATTTGTTCACCCGAGAGACTTATTATACTGTGTACATGTGACGACGAATATTTTGTTCAAATATAATCAGGGATGCGAGTCCAAACAATGTTTTTGTTTTGGTTCAATCTTATAAAGAATATTCGGCCGCTACGGTCTCAGAAATGCAAATGTTTAACATCATATTGGATCGGGTCGGGTTTGTCATTTGCGTAAATATATATTAGATGCGGAGGGTTTTTGTGGAATAACATCATATATTTACCTATTCTAATAAATGCTACATGTCAAATTATAAATAGTGACGCAAAGGAATTGGAATTTCATATTTATAAAAGATAAAATAAAATACTGCCTCGGTGGCGTGGTGGTATTTCGATACGACTACGGTTTTGTGGTCTCGGGTTCGATCCCCGGGTTGGGCAAGGTGATATTGGATTTTTCCATATCAGCCCGGAGTCTGGAATTTGTGCCCGATATGGCGATAGGTTCACCCCCTATCACATCTGGGACGGAACTAAGCTCAGCGAAATGTGGGTGTTATAGTTCGCTAGTGCGCCTCTGCCTACTCCTTCGGGGATACAGGCGTGAGCTTATGTTATGTAAAGTAAAAATCCTATACAAAAATAAGTATTAAATATGCTTACAACGATTACCAACGTAAGTATTTATTCCTTATGAAAATAATTTATAATAAGAGATATAAATCATTTATACAAATGTTACTATTTTTTTTCGAAGAACAGAACAATAGTATCTACTTACACGACCATAGTAGGTAATTACAATTCATAAAACTTAAATCGCGCACTTAATATGCTACAGTAACAATGATTCTATCTTTAATAAAACTAAGTTAGTTAGTTACGTTCCTAAGTGATCACTTATAAAGCCTCTACCACACTCTAGCTATGAAATAATTAGGTATATTATTTTTAAGTGTTAATTAATCGGTAAAATATTTTATAACTTTCATATTTATTTTCATTAACGCTTTTATTTGTGTTAATAAATGACGACTATTATTTTATTTTATCCCTCCTCTAATAATATGAATGAAGAGGATTTTGACGGGAAGTCAGACAGGGTGGGCGTCGCTTGTTAAAATTATTTCATATTATTCTCTAGAGCTGTGTTTGTTGGTTTTAAGTGTTGTGGTTTAATGTATCAAACTTCAGTGAAGATGGACAGTGTAATGTGGAAAATTATTAACCGGTGATCTTCGATGAGTTTTGCTTGGTGCGTTGGCTGGCTTTGTTCGGTCGATTCGCCGAGTGAAGGTCATCTGAGGGGCACTGGACTGGAAGGAAATACCGCCATAACACCAGCAGGGCCTTGAGATCATCCACATCTGGGTCTCATAATCATTGTGAAAACATAATTGCTCTATTTACCTTGACATTGGCTAAATCACCGCATATGCGTGGAAGCCATTATTTTTTAAAAGAAGAAGAATATGAATGAAGGCTTGAGCCACGCACCGAAGCGTACAGATGTGATCCATACACACCCGTCCTCCAACGCCCAATACTATGTCATTGTAGGTCTATATCTATCTCTATCTTATCTATTAAAACAAATTAGTTGAATAGTCCACATGAAAATGGAAATATTTTCTTCATAATTTTATGGAATATGGATGAATTATTTGTTACAAAACCTATTTTACATAGATAATAAATAAAACTTAAAGCGACTTTAAAACACTAATAAATTAAAAAGTACATTAATTTCTCACGTAAATAACATTATTTTTTTTACACCGTCATCCAACGTAAAAAAATAAAACCCGCAAGTATCAAACAAACAATAACATCCATAATACAGTCAGTGCATAAATCTACCTCTATATACTCGTAAATTCATTAAAAAGTCAAATATTAAGCATCAAATTAATAGTCTCTTTTCTTATTTGACTAATTTTAAAAGCAAGGGATAACTGCATGATTAACTGCAACCGTTCAAAAACACAGAGGTTAAAAACATTTTTTAGAATTGACTGTAGCGTTCCAAAGGTGGACTTTTTTGTAAATTCGCTTTACAAATTCTGCAAAACATCCATGCGAGCCGTGTTACAATATACCCCGTGTAAACAAGGTAAACAGTGTCGTCGGGCCCGTTGCCTTAATAATAAAAAACATGCGCACATATCAGACTCGTACATTACGCTGCGTACTTTTTTTAGCTAAACTAGCTAGTGGGTCACGTGATAAGTGATTTTCACTGCACTTTCCACCCATGATACCAAAATCTAGGGCGTATTGTTAACCTTACAGGAAGGGGAATAGGGAATTGGGGAGAGGGGGGGAGGATTCTTAGTTAATTTGAAGTCTCACTCACTAAACGCAACGCAACAGCGATCTGCTACTTTACGTAGATTTTTTATAAATTTGAAATCTATCCTAAAACTTTTTATTGAAACTTTGTTTTCAAAGGTACAGCAAGAGGAATTTTTAATTTCGGAAATATTTGCACAAAAATGCACGCTCCATATAATTTTTAGAACTGGTTTTCGTATTTCAATGTTGTTTTAGTACCATAAAAAGCACATGCATCTTTTAAAGTGCCTTGTAAATCATAATATGCAGTAAATGCGTCTTCATAACACATTTTCCCAGATATTTTGTCTTCCCAGTACATTACAGATGAGGGCCCAAACGTTTATGACTGCACTGTTTTTCATTCAATTCCTATTTGCTGGACGTAAGGTAATAGCTTCACGATCCCCTCCTTTGCTATGGTTATACTTTTGCCTATGTAACGGTCTTTATCATCTTCAGATATCATATTAAGCTGACTTATATCTATATGCAATCATTCAAAAATAATTGACATTTTTACATAATATTATTTATGATGGAAAAAAATGTTACACGAGATATGTATCACATAGGTACCTAATTCTAAAGCACAAACCACTGACCATACTAAGGTAACTAATTTATCAGGACATGATAGGGACTAGTTATCCTACAACACCAGAATTAAAATATTTGTGTCTTATTTATCTCTGCATGGAAGTCGAACCTTCAGCCTCTTCTTTCGCAACCAACAACTACGACACGAAGCTTGATATTATATTTCCCAACATCCTAATTTAGTTCAAAATTTGTCCAAAATGATGTAGTTACAAAATCTTGTTATATCGATACGACACGGGTTAAGGAAAAACAAGCAGTGACATGGATCAATGAGGAAACGTTATCTCAAGGCAAAAGTCACGCATCAGATGATCGGGATGTTCCCGTTAATTCGAATCACCGAACCCGGCCGTAGACGAAACAATTTGGGAAACTAATAATCCCATCTCGCAGTCCTAACTACATTCATATACATATACATGGGATTATAATACTTAAGCGGTTGTTTAAGAAACCAATTTATTTAATTTATACGGAATATGTACATATTTGTACTAATGTGGTTAACATAAAACTATATGTTGTGTATACTAAAAAATATATGTTGTGCTAGCATTTATTTATATACATATTAATTTACATACGTTATTGATAATGTTCAATAAAAATGAAATAATACTGGAATATTTCGGTAGTAAAATGCAATATCACAAATAAAGATGTAGATATCTATCTAATGTCCAAAACGTGAACACTTCTGCGGAAAAAATACACGAATTTTAAATCTTATCGAACATCAATGCTTATATTTCGTACAATATCATAAATTATATAAATGGGCCATTACATTGAGTTTGACCAAATTAAAAATCATTGCTCACTAATGATATAAACTTACAAAAAGCGTATTCGTTTCCAATATCAACGACGATATATAAAAGAACACTTTTTGGATATTTTCAAAGTCTGGTATCTACAAATTGGGAGCTTGTTAGGTGAAAATAAATAAAAATAATAATAAGGTGTGTCGTCCAATAATCTACGGTCCGGTGTAGCATGATCGGTATCGGCCGCTACCCAATCGCATTATACAAAGGGCAAATACTCTGATACTTTACTCCAAACTTTTTGCTTATATTACTGTTTGCTTAAACATAGTATATTTATATTATATTTATGCGATTCTAGCACCAATAATTATTATTGAATACCATAATTACCATACCATATATACTATACCATATAATATCATATATTTTTTTTTATTAAATAGGCGGGAGGCATATTTATAATACTGTAATTTGCACAATTAAATGCAACAAAATGGTTTCCTATGATATTGTCTTTATTTTAACACTGATAAAGAATACACCCCATATATAATAAGGATAACGCCTATCATTGTATATTATGAATGAAAATTATTGCTATGAAACGGGTACACGTATTTAGAGTATATATTTATTTCTCAGAAAAATGCCTACTTATATATTCAGTCTTTCCTCTAAAGCGAATGCAAAGTGACTCGTAATTTATTATTCTCTCTTTCGAAACATATTCAATACGTATTGCGTCCCTTCGCTCTTTCGTAAACAAGATAGTTTCGGGACTATGTGTACTCTACGAAAATTCTTATACCCAAGCATGTATTACAGTGTCACGCTCTCGGCCAAATTGTAAAAATATAGACGAAAATGAAGAACGCTGACAAAAGCTAAGCAACCACTAAAATTATCATAAATATTTCTCATATGCTTATGAACATAATTTACAAAGCCTAGCCCTATGAGAACAGTAAAAAAATATTTACTTAGAGATTTTCTTATCTTATTTATTAAAAGGTTATATTAAGAGACATGCCGTTCCTAAATAATTAAAAATATTCCCTCTCATTTTTATACTGAAGTAAAGAATAATCTTTTGAATTTTTGTTTTTAGATAAGATCTCCTTGAACATCAGCGGTGCAGAACATTTGGTTTCAGCAAGTCCTCCGCTCAAGTGCACCTAAGCGGTCGTGAACCTCCCAGAGCGAATATTACAGAGCAAGTTTGTTTAACTTACAGAGACAGGCTTACAAAAATATATTGCTTAGGTAAAATACAATTTTGTACTTTATGCTGTATCTATATCAAAATATTATTTCGTCACCAAAAACTTTTACAATACAATTTATAGACAGTTACACTGTCTAGATCTTGTCTGTCAATTCTTTTACTGTGTAAGTACTATTTTACTTACTACAAGGCCAGTCGGTTTTATTGAGAAACAAATATCATATCACAATAAATGAAGTTGTTTGAGAAACATATTTTATTATTAATTTCAAGAAAAGTGACGATTCTAAAAACTGATAATTATTATTCAAAGTTCACAAATCACAATACACTTGGTGAGGCATATCAGTTATCACGTGATCAGTTCCATTGTACCTGCGTCCCCCGCCTCGCCTCACCTCGCCGCCCCGCCGCCCCGTGCGTCATTGACATGCAAATGAAACGGGCCGCGGACCGCTGGTTATTTATCTCTGATTGGCTCCGTTTATTCCGCTTTGACAGACAGATTCCAATTCAAAACGGAACCCGCACTGTGTTTACATAATTAGATATGCAAATATGAGTGTGCACTCCTTCCTTTCGAGAACAGAAATCGTATTTTTATACGTTTTGAGAACAAGATCCGATTCCGCCCATATTTCCCGGTAGACATTTTGCAGATGGGTATTGGGTTGCATAGTAATTAGCCCCTCGGTATTTTTAATATTTAAAGGAACTCACGAAGCTGTGCTCTGTATGATTTCGAGAATTTAATCAATTTATGTTCGTACATAATTTTCATACGCTTTGTCGGAATATTTAGAAAATTTACATACGTATTATTTTGCTGCAACACACATCAAGATCGTAATACTGAGTGTAATTTTATATTTTCAATGCAATAATTTAAAAATAATACCTACTTGACAAAAAATACTTTTATTTAATTATTATATACTATATACATATAATACATACATACATAGAGGTACATATAAATAAAATTGGTGTGTCTGTTTGTAATATTGAAATAACAGTTTTTATTACATGTATGTGAATATAGAGGTACACCAAAATAACATTTTTTACAATTTTTGTATGTCTGTCTGTCTGTTTGTTCCGGCTAATCTCTGAAATGGCTAGACCGATTTTGATGGGACTTTTATTGGCATGTAGCTGATGAAATAAGGAGTAACTTAGGCTACGTTTATTTAGACATAAAAAAAGTTAAAGAATCGACTGTTAGGCGGAACGAAGTTCGCTGGGTCAGCTAGTTGTTATATAAAATTGTAATGTAGTCATTTTGGAACGATTAACATCTCTCTTATGTAATTCAAGACACCTTATCAAATGAGACTTAATGCGGAATACCTAACTGACCTATCTAATTTACTTAATTTCCCCATATGGAATACATAAGCGCCTCCTCTAAGTACTTCGTCTAACTAACAACCGTTATCGATTATCCGTAGCTGTAGTTCGTTCTAATTTTGTTAATGAACTTGTTTTATCTTAATTATACACTTTACGCGGCATTTTTGAGCCCTGTACGCTATTAGTTGAATTTGCTTAATTAATTTCTTACATTGGTATCAAAATGAAGGGAATGCTTTGAGCATTTGTATAATGTAGAGCTGTGTAATTACATTCTTGTAGTTAGTTAAATATTAATAAAACTTTTGTAAATAAAAGTTAGTGTAAATGAATGTTTCGATGGTGTAGTGGTATTGCGTGCGCAGTACGACTACCATCCTGAGGTCTCGGGTTCAATCCCCGGGTAGGGTAAAGTGTTTTTTTTCTATTCAGTATCAGCCCGGAGTATAGAATGTACCCGATATGGCGATAGGCTAGCATCCTATCACATCTGGGACGGAATTAAGCTCAGCGAAAAGCCCACCACTTCGGGGATACAGGCGTGAGTCTATGTATGAAATTGAAATATAAGTGAAATGGAAAAAAAAAACTAAAATATAATATAACTATTTTTTCGCTAACATAAGGCATAATAATAATTATAAAGATATTGTATGTTCAAAAAAAATTAATACCCATGACTATACTTTCGCTGTCATAAAGCATAATAAGTTTGAGCTACTTTTATTTCGGAGCAAGAATTTTCTTTAACTCTACCTATCCCAACAATAGTAATGACGCGTGTAGATAACTTACCAAGCTATCTTGACTTTACATGGACGTACTCAGATACAACTAAGGGGTCAATCGACCCTTTATCGAAGGGAACTATAATCCTACTAATATTATAATCGTGAAAGTTTGTAAGTATATGTTTGTATGTTTGTTACTCTTTCACGCAAAAACTACTGGATGGATTTTGATAAACCTTTAAAGTTATATGGATTATACATCAAAATAAAACATAGGCTACTTTTTATCCCGAAAAATAAATTTCCAAGCGAACGACGTCGCGTGCAACAGCTTTAATATATTTATCAGAGCAAGACCTTGTAGGGAACAGTTATTGTATATTCTACATTATTTTGACAAGTACTCCCAATCTAAGTTCTATTCCAAGTACGCTAATGATTAAACCCATTTATCTCTGAACTTTATAAAGCCACACTACTTAACCCAAATAAGCGGAGACTTGAAACAAAGTTGGACAGTTTTGTAACTTGTAACTCGACAATTCTTGAAATCGATAAGGACGAAACGGGAGCCGCGTCCGTACAATCCCCCTTTACGTGGTAACAATGAAGTTAAAGCTATTCTTACAGTTAGATATGCGTATATTTAAAGTTTAAACAGTATGATTTCTTAATGATTTCTTAGGTTTACGTGAATGTTAATCACTGAAATAAAACTATTTTTACGGATTCTATCACGATTTGGTTTTAATTTTTATGCCCGACGTTTCGAAAGCTTTGCAGCCTTCGTGGTCACGGGTCAGACTGACCACGTCGAACGTCTGAACGTCGGGCATAAAAATTAAAACCAAATCGTGATAGAATCCGTAAAAATAGTTTTATTACAATGATTTCTTAAGTTTACACAAATATTACACTGAAGTAGAGATAGTTCCTACAAATTTTATATCAAAATCAAATCGCGATAAAATCTATAGAACTTATTTATATTTCAAGTTTTGATTCTGTGCATTGTGGATGAAGACCTAACCACCCTTCGTAGAGAAAGTCCGGGCAATAGTAAAATAGTATTACAAGGATGATATTAATAACAATGTGAAAGAACTGGAACAGCATTCATTTAAATAATCAGCATTAAAAATGCTAGAATTAGGAATGTTGTGTGATGACGTCATTTTTATGATTAAAAAACCACGAACTAATTAATTAGTAAAGGAGTTTTATATAACTATTGCACTTATTTTCTTTCATGTAGCATGACCTCTGATTATAATCTATCGTCATGCTAATAACTGATGTAATTCAAAAAGTTTCTACGATACAGTGTAATGTTACGGAAACCATTATTCTTTTTAGACACAAACATTCATTAAACTTTCTTTATTTATCACGAATAACGTCACGGAAAATTTGTTCTAATATCGGCAGGTTCGCATGAGAAGGGCGTATTAACAAGGCGCTGTGACACCGATCCTATTTGTACATGTATATTGCTATAACAAATGTATACGAAATTGCGTTAGGTACACTAATAACTTCTACCTAAATACGATGTTTTGATCGAAATACTCACGCTTTTTTGTGTACAAGTTATTAAAATTATAAGTATAATAGACTAATAAAAACAAAATTCTTGCTATTTATTTAGTAATAGACCTTAGAGAGTTCATACGTAATTTAATATTATTAACTGATTTAAAATTGCATTACAATTTAATTTGCACATGTTTATTAACAATTTTCATTCAAAGAACGATGTCATCCATAGATACCTTCATTACATGTATATGATGTTACCTATCCAAGTACGTAAATCTTCGACAAATTATTGACTGACGAATTACAATTCTATCAATTTACTAAGTTTTTGCAGCTAATAATAGAAAAGTTTTAACTATATATTTTAATTTAGACGCAGAATCTTTACCTGGAAAGATATTGTCTTTGTATAAACATAGAGGAATCATAAAATGCATTATGCAGTAACTTTATGTTTATTTACTCGCAGAGCGGAATTCCTCCGTTTGCCTATTCACACGTGATCAGTTAACATACCTACTTAATAGTTAAGTATGTTGGCCATGCGATCACTTCTTCAATGCATACTTTGAATATTCACATTAAAATATTTATGTAAATTATGAGAGGAAATGAAGATAATCAAAGCAAAAATGTTTGAAATATTTTAATACTGCTTCCCACAACTTCGTAACTTGCACCAAGCAGATAAAAGTAAAAGTCCATAATTCGACCAGATACTATTTTGGTCGTATTATAGTAAAATACTAGTTCCAGTAACTAACAAAAAACCTTCTTATCTTATCTTATCTTATTAGCCCATATCATCCCACTGCTGGGCAAAGGCCCCCCCTTTATCTCTCCACTCATCACGATCAGCAGCAAACTCCCACCAGTCGTCGCGGTAGGTATAAAAACCTTCTAAAGTCTATAATTTTCTGTAGGAAATTATTTCGCTTTTATTTAATAGTTGCGATATTATGGTCGAATTATAGTAAAAATACTAGTTCCAGTAACTTATAAAAACCTTATAAAGTCTATATTTTTCCGTAGGAAATCATCATCATCATCAGCCATAGGACGCCCACTGCTGAACATAGGCCTCCCCCGAGATTACCAGATCGACCTGTTGGAAGCTTAATTTACTTACTCATATGTAATTCAACCAGAACATTTTCTCTTGAAATATGATGTCACTAATTATTATACATACCTACATACATGTATAAACACACCTACCATATAATTCAGTTTTTATGTCTCCCTTTGCTGTGCTGTTCGAATACGAAGTTCGAGGGGGCTAGAATGTCTATTTTTCGCGAGTCACGTATCGGTTCAAGCTTATCCGGCGTTAGGTTTGATGATAATAAGTGATACCGCCGAATATGAGCAACGTGGATGTAAAATAAATATCTGAATGTGACCACAAGGTAGCCAGTAGTACCTTTGAAGAAATATTTTTAAAATTGTTGATATACATTATTTGTATAGGCTCGCCCTCTATCACATCTGGGACGGAAATAAGCTCGGCGTGTGGGTGTTCTACTTCCCTAGTTCGCCTCTACCTACTCCATTAGGGATACACGCGTGAGTTATGTATATTATTTGTACCACCAATGAAGCATTATAAGCATCTTGATAGTACTGCCTCGGTGGCGTGGTTGTATTTTGGTACGACTACCGTCCTGAGGTCTTGGGTTCGATCTCTAGGTCGGGTAAAGTGATATTGGATTTTTCCATATCAGCCCGGAGTCTGGAATTTGTGCCCGATATGGCGATAGGCTCGCCCCCTATCACATTTGGGATGGGACTAATGTGGGTATTCTAGTTCGCTAGTGCGCCTCTGCCTACCCCTTCGGGGATACAGGCGAGACCTTATGTTATGTATCTTGATAGTACTATAACCAACAACGAACCTACCCATCAATCATTGGTAGACTTATGCTTTGGATGAAATGTAATGTAGAAATAAAAATTATGTTAATAAGTTAGAAACAAAAATACCGATTAAAGTAACAGCTAAAATTGCTAGCATTTTTAGCCGACATATCCGAAATGTGAAGTAAAAGATCTTGATTTTAATTTTGTTATTATATGAGTGAAGTGGGAGTGAGTAAGTAGGTACCTACTTACTTTATAGGCATATTATAACATATACCTATCATTTTGTTTGTTAGTAGAAGTTCCGACATGATATCATTATAATCAGTATGTGCATCTATTATGAGTAAGATAGATAATAATAATATATATCTACATACTACCTTTTGCTAGTGGATATGCCAATGTGGAAGTCTGGGATATTTTCAACATAAAATAAACTGTATTATGCCATTCCGTAAATTATTTTTATAAATCGTACCGATTTATCGCCAAGTGTACCTGAAATGACTAGTATTTACAATTATAAACCCTTAATGAATAAAATTAAATAAATCAATTCGATAAACTCGACCGATCGGTCACGATAACTTCAACTTCACCTATAAGTATAATCGCAATACAAACATGCCAGTTGCCTATTTACCTACTTTTGCTTGGCCAGTATTGCTCGAACACACGTAGTGCTCAGTTTTATGGCCCAACGTGGCCTCGAAGGTCAAGGTCCTCGACCTAAGAAGCTACATTATGTGGCCAGTAAGTACACCAGGAAAGAGCTTGCTTTAATTGAACTGCGCTAAGTACTCGCCCACCTACATTACTAGGCTCATTTACCTGGCTTTATTCACGGAGTTTTTAAGTTTTATTAGGGCTTTTTATTTTGTGGATTGTTTGTTACGGTTAATGTACTAAAGCCAGCATGTGGTTAGGATTTGTAAATAACAGCAGAATATGATTAACATTAGCATTTTAATTACACTTTGGTATATTTTAAATGACGCAAACAAAAGGACAGGTTAATGATAGTTTAATATTTATCTGAAAAATAATATATTTTCTAAACACAAAAACTTAATGTTAATATTTAATTCCACCGGGTCGATACAGCGATACTATTTATTATCTTACCGAAAACCTGTTAGGCAGAATCTAGGAGATTAAAAAATCTTTGATAAATCCAACTAAATTATGAACTAGGCGTGTATTAATCATAAATATTACAGTTAATAATAGGCCACCTAACCAAATATAGATAACATAGGTATGTAGGTACTGTGACTCATACATCAAAGATTTCAATAACGACATAAGAGACCTATCTAGTGATAATACATCCTACTCGCGGAGCATTCACTAGGCGTCCTCGCAGAGTCAATATCAATAAATGGGAAGCTGGGAAATTGGATGTGTTGCGGCTGGTAGGGGCCCAACACGGTACGTAATAAGATAGTAATGAGCCGATCTTGGCACTCGTAAAAATATGGCCATAGGCTCCTGTACTATGACTAAATATTTAACTCGCAATGTCCTTCGTGTTTGACTACGAATGTTACATTGTAGGGATTGCGTTTGATCCGAAGCAGCTGTTGGTACAGATGTTTCTTGTTAGCGAAATTTATAGCAATAAATCTTGTAACACGACGATGTACAGATACCTACAATATACACGTTAAAGTTACTCAGCGATTTGTAATATTCTAAAAATAACTAAGTCATAGTCAACTAACGCTGAAAATATAAAATTTAAACAGTCTTTGGAGAGTGGCTTAAAATTAAAAGTTAATTGTCACACCACGTTTCTCATAATAAAATTGTCGAATTAATTTACCTACCTACTACTTAAAATCTAGAAAAAAAAGTCAAAGATTTACATACATAAACAAGTTCATGCCTGTATCCCCGAAGGGGTTGGTAGAAGCGCAATGGCGTACTAGAACACCCACATTTCGCCGAGTTTAGTTCCGTTCCATAGGGGGTTGAGCCTATAGCCATATCGGGCACAAATTCCAGACTCTGGACGGATACTGGAAAATTCAATATCACTTTTCCCGACTCGGAGGTCGAACCCGAGACTTCAGAACGATAGTCGTACTGCGCACGCAATACCACTACGCCACCGAGGCAGTCTTTATATTATTTATTAAAAACATCACTGACTAATGTTTGAGTAGGTATGTGGTTTATCAAATAGTAGGTAGTTCAAAACAAATATAAATGTACGATATCTCGTAGCAACAGCTCTGTATGAAATTTATCGTTCACTCATGCCCTTGCCACCACTTTTATTCAAATTGGAACGCCTTAACCTCCCGTCCACCTGTCGTTGGCGCCATTAAATTCGTCTGGTATTTACCAACTTTCGATACAAATAAAATACATAAGATGCGATCGGTAAAGCATCCCGTAACACACTTGTCCTTTCGACTCATGGTCATAACGTCATCTGAGGCTATTTGTTATGCCAGTTGCCACGTGGTCTGAACTCGCACATCGTGAATTTTAATTAAATTCAGCGCATGCAAAATAGACCTTGATGAACAAATAAAAATAGCTCTAAAACTCACCATTTTCATTGTCACTCGTGCTATACACGATCCGATCTGAAATGAGAATGCTGGCATTAATTAATGTGCTTCATTCATTTGTAACATAAATTCTAGTGAATTGTGTGACGCGTTGCATCAGCCTACGAGGATTGATTTGACATTGACACGACGCGCATGCGTATTGTCCTAATTCGGTACTAGGGCCCGGTGAATACGAAATGATATACACATTCACGAGTGCAAGAGAGACAGGTATAGGGTTATCGAGGATGTCTGCTAGGGACGGGTCGGTAACATGGCTGACGGGCTATTGCATCTGCATGCATTTTGAAGAACGGTATTGGATGCAGACATTTTTGTGGGAACTTTCTCTCTGGCGGCTTTTTACTAAGACCCAAATTACACGTCGACCGGCATAATTTGTATGTAACATTTAAATAAAAACTTAATAAGACGTTACTGACGAACTTGAAGGTAAAATTATCCAATTGTAAAATATTACGCGAGTCTTCACAGGAAATTTAACTTTCATGGTGGTTTACCCACGTGTAAAGCTCAGTTCATTGACACTGAAAAGTAAGTCATGGATACATTTGTTGGCGTCTTTGCAAATTAAAATTATATCTTTATAATGCATTAGTCTGTATTGCCCTTCGAACCCACGCTCCGATTTTTCATTTTAAATTATCAACAAGAAATGAATGAATTTTATAATAGAAACAGTCTACAGTCTATTGTTACACGCCGCGTCTAGATTTATGCAGATGTTTGAATATAAATTACACTGTGAGCCATTTACATAAATATCAAGCCTTGGATAAATCAAACTCGATAAGCTGTCTTGTTGAAAATTCATGTGTAGGTAGATAAGTTACCTAATTTAGATTAAATTATATTTTATTAATAGAGTTTTTCAAATATCTACAATAAAGTTATAGCAGCTTTTCTATAGCTTTCGACTTTTTGAATCATTCAATAATAGGTAGCTGCATATCAAAAGTTAATCTGGATTCGTAAATCCTCAGATTGATTAATCCTCTTTTAAATATAAATAGTTTTTTTTGATATATATACATATATTTATAGCAGAGACTGGGAAACGAGCAGATGGGTCACCTGGTGGTAAGTGATCTCCACCGCCCATAGACACAAAAAGAATCCTGAGTGAGTTGCCACCCTAAAAGGAGGAAATGGGGCCACCGGAAATCTCACTCACCGAACGAAACGCGACAGCCAGCCTCTTTACGTCGGTTTTCTGTGAGACAGTGGCATCAAACCGGTCGAGCCGGCCTATTCGTGCTGTAGACGGTACCGTCTACAGCGTGGCTCTACCACTCAAGGTTTATTTAGTTTCCAAATTGTTTGAATCTGAAAAAATCAGGTGGCTATTAGGATTCCAAATCTCTATCTATTAGAAGACTAAGTTAGTTTTGGTGGACTCATAATATTGTTTTTAAAAATATTTCCAAGATCTTTCAATTAATTTATGAGTGTAACAAATAAAACTTAATAAAAATGTCCGCCTTTTATTTTCAATTACAACCGACAACCATTTAGTTTTTAAAGTGAAATTAATTAACACTATTAAGTTTACAACAAAATTCTATGAATATTTCCTTTCGTGTTCTAATAAGAAGCTTTAATTTGGAACAAAGCGTTCCTGTGAAAGGGCAATGCTGCTAATCGCTACAATTTGACGCAAGTAAAGTAAATAAAAGTTTAAACAGATTAAACTCGGTAACGAGGGCCGCCGGTGGAACGAGCGGGGTACGGGAAGCACAATTATCTCGTCCTATTTTCCCTTCTAATTTCACGTTAGGTCCGCCCTTGAAGTGAAGGCGTAGACGGGCCAAAAAAAATCGCAATGTTCTACTTTATGATTTGAAATTACGGTGGTATCGCATCTTTAGTAAATCGTTGTTTATGTTCGATATCTGATTTCATCAATACTTTGATTTTTGTCTTCAAAATTCGAACATGGATCGTGTTTATGTAATCTTTTTTGAAAAAGGAATGCTAAATAAAAACAATTATTTTTTTAAATTTATCTATCGAATAAAATATCAAAAGTCCGTCTACATAGTTTGTCTAACGATAATTGCCCAAACGGGTAGACACCTTAGCTCTTACCGTGTGAAAATTAGAGCTAGCGTCAAAAGCGTTCCAAAGCCTTTAATAAAACTCGTACAATGTTAAGACAGTATGTAAATAAAGCCTATTGTTTCGCTGAGCATTTCTCTTACAATTTATATAAGCCTCGGGCGTCGAGACATCTCAATCTCTACATGTATCGCATTTTAATGTATAAAGTTATATCTTCATACTTCACATTGCCGGTTTATGTATTTAATTTTGGTGTCATGAGAGTGAATTCAGTTTTGATTTGATTAAAATTAAATAAAATAAACACTTGCATATTCTAAAAATAAATACTTAGAAAATAGCCATCAACATTGCAACTGAACCTAAAATAACTTTTAACAAAGTTAACTAAACTTAAATCGTTTAAGTTAACTAAACTTTAAACAGCCGGTCGTAATAACTTAGCCAAATCATATCTGCAACATGCTTGAAAAATCGTGTTTCGCCGACCCCATATTAAGGTGGGATAAGGGCAGGTAGAAAGAAAAAGAACTAAACTTAAATTTTTATCAGCATTATATAATAAATAAAACTCATCAATAAAACTCATTCAACTCATCTACAGATGAGAGTGTCATCTACAGTGAGACCGAAAGTCTCTCATAGTTTCTGACACCCACGATACAGGTTATACCTAGTGTGGGGTCTGAGGGGTTACCGTCACCTCTTATAGCAGTATTATTATAATTTTATTTGTCAATATTCCCATACAAAACAAACGAAGAACGATTATAATAATAATGCTATAAGAGGTCGTGGTAACCCTGCAGGACTAGGTGTGTAATTGTTGGGTGTATTTATAATTTAGATCCACTTTTTTATATCGTATTATATTATGTTCCTAAAAATACCTACTTCAAAACAACTTCACGCTGTGATTAAAGAAAAAAAAGGGGTCAAAACTCTTATGATTATTGTTATCCTCGTTTCCTTTGGTAACAAGTCAAAACATGATATTGGAGAGGGCAAGAATGACATTTGCATACAAATTGGCGCAAGTTGATATCATTGAACTTTATTAAGGAAAGCCCTCGATAAACACCCCATGTAGATTTTATCCCGTAATCTTGAAATTTTTGTTGAGGTTTTATCTCCATAAACAGAAACAAGGGAGAGGGATGCTCTGATTGGTTTAAATGTGTAATCGTATCCTGTGATTTTTATGCCATTTTTTGCTATTTTGGCATATTTTTGAGTGGTAGAGCCGCGCTGTAGACAATTACATCTACACCACGAATGGGCCGGCTCGACCGGTTTGATACCACTGTCTCACAGAAAACCGAAGTAAAGTAGCAGCTTGCTGTCGCGTTTCTTTCGGGGAGTAAGATCTCTGGTGGCCTAATTCCCGTCCTTCCTTTCCCAATCCCTATTTCCCTCCTTTTAGGTTGGCAACGCACCCATGATTTTCTTGTCTTGGGTGTCTATGGGTGATGGAGATCACTTACCATTAGTTGACCCTTCTGCTCGTTTGCCAACATCTGCTATAAATAAAAAATATATATTCCATATCAGGTTATACCGATTACTAAAAATCCGATTACAACTTTATTGAAGGAAACCTAATATTTACGGATTTTAACGTGATTAGAGTTAGTCGCGACGCGATGTTACAAAAGCTTTTCAGCCTTCATGGTCGCAAGGCGCGCTAAGATGTCGTCCGAAATATGATTAAAAGTAAAAACTAATCGCGACAAAATCCGTAAAAACAGTTTTATTTCAATAACTTTATTTACTTTAATTTTTATAATCAAACTGCTATGATTATGCCCCTTATTTCAGTAAGGTTATTAAGTAGACTATCCATAGAAGGAATTGCATTGCAATGCAGACCACATAGCGATCTTTCCGATATCCGATACGGCGGCCATTGCTAAATGTCTGCATATAAAATTCATTTGTTTATTATCTCGTCGACTTTAAAACGCAAAGTTGGAACATGGAATAAATTGTAAGGAACTGTTTCATTATCATAATGAGAAAATTAGATGTCAGTGTTTATTTGCTGAATGTGGACTCTCCACTTTATTCTTAAAGGTTCAATAGCACCGTTTTGAACTATCGAGTGCCGATAATTTACTGAGTCGTACTACAGTACGACTCAGTAAATTAATAAAGTAAATCAGTAAATAAATTCTTCTCAGTAAATTCTTCGTAGATACATCTAGAATAAGGTTGAAAATCACAAAACATAAAACTAGGGTGATACTGCTGAATGTATCTGAGTAGCATCATTCATCTTTATCAAACTATTTATACTAAAGTCCTAACAGATTCAATTTCTTTGTTTCAGAAGACACGATCACGATAGATTCCCGCTTCCCACAATGTATTTACCATGTTTTTCCAATCTACATACAAATATAGGATACATTCGTGACTTGCATCGGATGTGGCAGATTAATCCAAAGTCTGAGAGGGAATCGGAATTGTCTACGTAGATTAAAACATCCATCTACATAATGCTTCAGACGGAAAGACGCCCAAAATAAAATTTAGGTAGGTATGTATATTTACGTCATCGAGAGATCACACATCGAAGATTGGTAACGATGAAACCGCTAGATATTTTTGTTGGAAATAGACCAACGTTTTTTATGTACATATCTGATGAAAGCAAAAGATTTCATATGATCATAACTTGATACAAGATAGGCAGAATATATTCCGGGTTGTGAATAAATAACACAACGTCTCTTAATTAACACAAATATTAAAGTAGCAGTCAATATGAAGAAATATCAAAAGCCAGTGAAAACCATAGTTTATTGCCTGCACGAAGAATATAATGGTATTGGAAATTAAAAAACACAAAATGTTTCTATTAATACCTACGTGTTCAAAAGATTAAGCCGACTTCGAATGAAGACACCGAAGAGCACGTTTCTATCGACTCCAAAACTAATATGAGGTAGAAATGCTTAAGTTTTTGTATCTTTATTATACTAAGCAGATGAATTGTGGAATAACGAAGCGGTTAGTTTTATTAGGATGTTTCGTGCCTCGCCGAGGGATTCAGTCTGAAAGGGGTGTTTATCTTAATAGAGGGAGATAAGTTTCAGCATTTGCATTCACCTGCAAGTTTAGATGCGAAGGCTTTATTATAAAGAGTGGAGTCGGTAATTATAGTGGTCGAGTACGGACATGAAGTGGTGAAAACAACTTCGCCCGAAGCGAGTTGTAACGGGGAGACTGTGGGCTAACACTTAAGGTTACAGCGATTTTGCTACCTAAAAATAAAGAAATATGAAATAAACTTTTTTTATAATAAGTATATAACTATTTTTATTCTGTAACAGCGTTATTAAAAATCCATTGTGGAGTCGTGTTTATGTAGTACTTTATATCGGAATTTAAATGGAATTTGTCTCATTTCAGAATAATGAGATCTACGCATCAATGGACGACTACTTTAATATTATACCTGCTCTACATATATTGGAGAAAATTATGGATAATGATGTATGTTGCTGGAAAGAGGCACAATCACACCAGCTGAGACCACTCTGGGGTGCAGCCCGCCTATCATGCGCGCCACGAAAACGTTTTGTCTACGCTTTTTGTCCTGTTATACCCCGTTTTCTCTATTTGTCTATGGACACTAATATACATCCTCGTTTATTTTCATACAATATTGTAAACAACATCTCGACAGTCGATTATCGAGACATCTCGTGGCGCGCATGCTAGGCGGGCTGATCTCTGCTCTTGGCAAATAAGACAACGAAAGGCGACGTCCAATGTGGGGGAAGAACTATATACTAAAATTAGAATTAGCAAATGTTGTATAAATACATATTAAGTATTATTATGTCTAGATAATCCTTATTAATATGTTATCATTTATGGTAGTTATCTTAGCTATACATATATCTATATATAATAGCTTGCTTATTAATATTGCACGGTTATGTTTTCCTTTACGTTTTGTTATTATTTTAGTAATTATATTTGAATAACTTAAATTGTATTACTCATTCAATTTTGATTTTTGTTAGTTAATTTGGTTAAGATATGCTTATATTTTTCTATTTGAATTTCGGCCCGTTTGCTCTACTTGTAAATTAGACAAGGGATTATAATTTAGCAGACAACTCTCACTTCCAACAAAAAGTTAAATTCAATAGAGGTTTCACTTTCTATTCAAATAAAAAATGTACTCAGTTCACAATAAACAGGTAGCAAAAGGTGTTCTTCAAAGACAGCGTATTTTTAACAATTGCTACTGTACTTTGTTTATTTTTTAAAAGACCTTTTTACGCTTTGTAATCTTTGTAGTTCATTTAGTTGTATGAAAACAAACTCGCTTTCAAACTATTGTTTCTTAGACATCTACCGAAATGTATTATTGTAACTAATTGTACAAAACAATGGCTATGATTCTAAGATCTTGTTAAAAATACTTGTTTATAGTATCCATAAAGTTTAAAGTTAATTTTAATTACGCATTTTAACTCATTAATGTTAGTGTAAATTGTATTAGGTATATGATTTAAATTATGTGCTTCGGTTATTTAAAACATATTAAAATAATAAATTGATATAATATATCTACAGTTACAATGTTTGCTCTTCAATACATTGACAGATTTTCAAGAAAAAAAGTTTAAAAAAATGTTAAATTACCTATAATAAAATAACATATAATACAATAAGGTTGTCTGGTGTTAGTGCATTAAAATGTCGCCTTGTACCTTACAAGGACAATGGCTAGCAAACCACCGTCAGGCGTTCATATTTCTGTAAAGATTTCCAAAGCACATATGTTTAATCACACTATTATATATTACTAGCTGACCCGGCAAACGTTGTTTTGCCATATAAATAATTTCCTAGATGGCTATTAAAAAATAAGGGTTGATCGTAGAAGGGTGAAAATTGAGGATTGTATGTATTTTTGTATGTTGTATCATAAAAAAATAGAAATTAAAAATTTTGTCTAAAAAATAAAAAAATAAATTTAGGGGTGGACTACCCCTAACATTTAGGGGGATGAAAAATAGATGTTGGCCGATTCTCATAGATACCGGATAAGCACAAAAAATTTCATCAAAATCGGTCAAGCCATTTCGGAGGAGTATGGCAATGAAAACTGTGACACGAGAATTTTATATATTAGATATTGATTCTTACGTATTAATTTTATAGTGTTTACAATTTATTTCAACTAATTACAAAAATGTACATTATTTTTTTGCAAATTTTCCCGCTAAACTCTTCTATTTGTGCCACGCCGGGTAATCGTTTAGACCGGAATGTTTGCCTATAAAGCCGGAGTTTTTAGTTACCGGCTATCCAACCTAAGTTCGCCTTTGGGGTCGGAATGATGAGAGTTTAGAAAGAGCACCTCTGACCCCATCCGCTGGCGAGGTCTTTCCCGATGACTACACTCAAAATATTTGAGACAGAAATTCAGTAAAGTTTATCAGTAACTCGACTTTGAAAATAAAAGTATATATGAAAAAGTTAATAGGTTATATGTATATAGGTACCTACATTGAATTGTTTCGTTTACATAGTGTAATGAAATGTGGTAATTTATTTTTTTATTTACGGAGGCTTGTAATGTTATCTTAATAAAGATTAATAAAGCCCTTTATTTATTTTATTAAATACTGCTGTGTTATCAATAAGTAGTTATTAAGCAATGACATATTGAGCAGCTGCTTGTTCTCCTCATCCTCATATAGAAAGTGACTCTTATGTCATTGCAGGTGTTTTAAAGATATCCGTTAAACATAATAACATTATATTTTATGATACTAAAATATAAAGGACTATTCTAACGACCGCGTAAATGTTTTTTTTTTAATCTGAGCATGACTGACTACTACACAATCCAATAAAATATAGTAACCACTGTCAAAAAATAGTTCATCGGTGACTACCAGTATCATGCTGGCCTGCATAAATGGTTCTTCTGAAAGAAGAAGAAAATCAAAGGGTAACAAAAGAAGCGGCTGACCGATGTGGGACGGAGCTAAGTTCGGCGAAATGTGTGTTCTAGTTCGCAAGTGCGCCTCTGGCTACCCCTTCGGGGGTACAGACATAAGTTTAAGTAAGTTTTTTTATACCAAGTCTTGTGTAGTAACTATGTATAAGGACACAAAAAGGTAAGAAAATATATTTTTCAAGGAACAAAATTCTAGTCTCCCGAATTGATCAGGTAGCGACGACCTGCGCATAGTAAATAGATGGAACAGGGAACGTCTAGGGTCCTTCACAAAAGTTATACCGTTCGAAAGAGTACTATCACTTACAGTTTTTGTATTTCTCTTTACCTAAGCATACATTATTTATCCCTCGACCGTTTTTCTCTTAAAATTCGTCGCAGATCTTTCGTATATTGAGTGGAAAATAACATCATAAATCATGAATTCAGCAAATAATTCCCCAGCGAGTTCAAGCTGAAACTTATTATGTTTTGGAAAGTCCAATTTTAAGTTACTATTTTACGTTTCGTCTGTAGCTACGAAAGATATAGGAGCTACCGAACTATCTAAATTATGTACGCAGTCGACTTGAAGGGTAGGTAAGTCAAAAATAAACCGAGCCATGGCATGCTCCGTCCCCATCAACTCGAGATGAAATATTGTTTCATCGAAAAAACACGACATAGGTACATACTCCTTTTTTGCATTCTATGGTGTTTACTATGATTAAAGATCACGCAATTCACGTTGATGTAATAACAACGTATCCGAAGTGTGTACTTATAATATTACATTTTGGAGGAGTTTTAGTAAATACATTTTGAATTTGAATTTGAATTTGTGGAATTTGTGCCCGATATGGCGATAGGCTCGCCCCCTATCACATCTGGGACTGAACTAAGCTCGGCGAAATGTGGGTGTTCTAGTTCGCTAGTGCGCCTCTGCCTACCCCTTCGGGGATACAGGCGTGAGCTTATGTATGTAGTAAATACAGATAAATACTAACCAACTTGAAAAGTGTGAAATTACAATTATCTACGGTATCCACTAACTCATATATTGTTGCATGATATCCGTTTAGGTTAGGCATAAATAAAGATATTTAATATTAATAACTATGGAGGGGCTATCAAGCAAGTTTCCATACAAAAAATTGATCTAAAACGGCAGTAACGCCATCTTCTTACAATGCGGGGTGCCTATTATAATTTACACCCTAGAATGTTCTGTGAATGTTCAAGAATCACGTAAGACAATTTTATTGTATAAACATTATTACGCTGGCACGACCTTGCGCGGGTATGTTTCACATACGACTGAGTGACTTATGACCACATGGTCACAACTTTTGGATCACACGTTTCGCGCTGTTATTCCGTCTAGGTACTGTTGAATATCTTTGGTCATAAATGATAATAGAACGTAATAAAACTATGTTAAAATCTACATCATTCGTTGTCAGCAGCAAATTGAAAACACGCGCGGTTTCCTTTCCTAATATAATAAACGAAAAACAAGGGACAAAACTGTTCTCCGATACCGATGCAAATATCTCCTGAATATGAATATACGGAAAATATCAAACTCGTCCCAAAAGAGGGACGGCGCGGAATAACTATTTCCCCTTGCTATACAAATTTCACGAGGACACTCGAATACATTTTGTATGAAACGTCGGGGCGATGTCTCTTGAATTTTGTCCTGTGGATATTTGAAACTGCATGTACCTACCGTCTGTCTCAGATACTTTGATTATGACAGGTGCAATATGGTCGTAAACTGTATGTAAATAAGAAGACGACATACTCAATTTGGCGGTAGAAATATTTATGCCGTCGGCAAAGTCGTATCTATACCTACAGTTATTTGTAATCAATGCCATATTTTTGTAATAGGATTATTCTATTCTGATGTTCATAGAATCTGGTATATCATCATTTTATTTTACTACTGAACTATAGTAACAAGATTCTTGTAATAGAAAAACAACCTTTCAGGAAACTTTGTTAGTTTTGTATACATTTTGTTTTCTCCCTACGTCTTCAACAAAGGTGTTTTGCCAGCGAATCCTTGACAAACAGGACCTTTTTATTGAATACATCTACATAGTTTTAGCGTAGTAAATTCCTTTCGCTTTACCTTTTTAGGGCCGCATCAGCTAGTTTTATAAATTGAAAACGCTTACCTAGTTTTATGTACTTCAATTCAATAATATAAAACGTCTATGGTAATCACTTACTTGAGTCATGAAATGAAAAGGCATGACTTGTATTGGTAGATTACTGGTTCTTTCAAATGAGATTCTAAGCTCGTATACGAAAATGAAAGCGCGGGTACTATTTACGAAGCGTCGTTGATCACACAAAGACCTCCCTGTAGTGCAGTCATTACTCACTAGACTAGCGGCGGTATTCCAGTAGGTATACCAAATTATAGAAAATATTTGATTTCATTACATTTATGATGACTGCATAATTAAATACAGTATGTATAAAAATATGGGAATGAGTTTACAGTAAATAGAAATGTTGATATTCGATGGTCCCTCTATTTATATGATGCCAGTAAAATGCTACTTGGTATCACAATGTAATCTTTTAATTTAATAGACATTTGCCCAATTTTTCAAAAGCCAAGTAACTTTTATTTAGAGAATAATTTTGTTCTGGCAGTTAGTGTATCAAACATATGTCAATGTTCTAGTTCATCTCTGTCTACCCCTTTGGGGATACAGGCGTGAGCTTATTTATATATATAAATCTATCAAAGCAACAAAATTATCCCACAGAATAAAGTTTACTGGAAATTGAAAAATCGACTCTATATCGAAAAATAAACATCAGAATAGCTTATATGCAGGTATAAATGTGAGTGAAGGTGGATACATACCTCCAGATGGGAAGTTCACCTGCATTGTCGGTAAAAATCCGCCCTTGACAGGTCACCATTCCACCTGGTCAAAGCACGCTCCGAACTCCAAACAGCTTAAATGTTAAACTGGTTTACGCCAATGGTTACCGGTTCTTTGGCACGTATAGATGCCATACAAATGATGTTTGAGTGACCCATATGACCAGACGAAAACCAGATTTGTTCAATTGCAAGAAACATAAAACAGGTAATCCAATTCTTCTATCAGTCGACAGTTCGAAGAACACAAATGTTTTAATTAACGCACACGACCACCAAGGAACGAGTTATTTTTTCGAATTTAGCCTCAAATACTTTATAATAGGCGTAACTATTGAATTTTTCACGTATAAATTGATGTGAATCGTGATTGTGGAATAGTGTGAATAGATACATTAAGTTTAGAACATAGGTAATTATCTACAATAACACTCCGCCCTAATAGTCTGTTACAGTGATATGCCAGTACAAAGGCAAAGAATGACCAGTGTGGCAGCGAGAATAACTTAAGAAAACTTCGGAACTCTGTTCATATTATAAGTATTTCAGTATACACTGATTTCTTAAGTTTACGCGAATATTATACATTGAAATAAAACTATTCTTACGGATTCTATCACGATTAGGTTTTAGTCTGACCCGTGACAACGAAGACTGCAAAACCTTCGAAACGTCGGGAATAATAATTAAAACCTAATCGTGATAGAATCCTTAAGAATAGTTTTATTTCAATATTTCACTATAATTTAAATTTTTGTACTTAAAAATACGTATGAATGTACTGTTGTTAATGATAGTTAACATGTAAAATTACAAGTAGAGAAAACAGAGAGAAACATTTTATAAATCTATGTCTACTTCAATTAATAATATTAATTTAAGTTGGTACAAATTGGATATTCTTTTTCCGGAGAAATTTAATGTAAGCCTCAAGAAATAATAGTAATAAACACTCACAGTGAAGTAAATCATCTAAAACATGCTTTTTATTGTAACAAACAACTTGACGTCAACGTTTGATGTTTCATTTTATTACACTTAAGCTTAATGCGTGCATAAATCATGTGAAAAGAGATGAATGGGTTTTAGAGTGGAGTACGTGTTTAGAATAGTGTGGGTCGTCTCGGAACTGAAGAATTTAGAGAGATTTTGAGACATTAGGCATTAAACGAAACTTTAAACCAATGCATAACCAAGCTTTAATGCTTATTTAACGTTATTTGTAGACTTTCGTTTAAAATCTTTAGTTTGGTAGTACAGAATATAGGCTCTTGATCGGGATATCTTGTGTTAAGTTATATATAGCAATTGTAATACAATTTGCCCCGCTTCCTCCAGGAGGGTTAATTTCCTTAGCTATCTTACCATTACTGACCATCTTATCATTACCAACTTAGCGGAGTAATCGTTTGCATCATGCATATAAAACTGAGTCACTTACCGCCGAATGTTCATACACTTAAGGTCGGCTTAAGTTTTAAGGCCGCCTTATCTGTCAAAATTGTATGTCGAAAAACAATCTAAGAAGCCGTTAAAGTTGAGTAACGTTTGACCATTCCGACTATTGAGTCAAATCATACATATATACTGAAATGTATGATTTGACATACATTGGTTTGCAATAAAGGCAGGGGTTTCTTGCAGATATATAGGGAGGAATTCTATTTCTTAATTTTACAGATAAATTGTATGATCTCGTGCTAAACGAAACAGTTTTGTTGCATACTTATTGCGTCGGAAGGAGGGTTATGATTTTCATTATATAATTATGTTTATCTACTTACAATCCGTTTATTAAGTCACACCACTTAGCTTACGTTGGAAGAAAAAACTTTGTTCATTGAAGCTTGGAACATGCGTGCATACTAATCATTATTAATTACTTATGTACCACCTACAATCTACATTGTGTTTTGTTACTATTCAATGA
Organism: Clanis bilineata; assembly: GCA_036417725.1. Taxonomy (NCBI): domain Eukaryota; kingdom Metazoa; phylum Arthropoda; class Insecta; order Lepidoptera; family Sphingidae; genus Clanis; species Clanis bilineata. The sequence continues at coordinate 7,185,138 of CM071142.1, forward strand.
AACGTGATCCACATAAAACATTAATGTAAGGATATTGTGTGATAATTATGTTGCTTCGGTTTTTTTATGTGTATTGTGTTTTACATAAACGGTGGTTTGGTAGATTTTTTTATACTTTTTCTTTCTACCTGCCCTTATCCCACCTTAATGTGAGGTCTGCGCAACACACCTATTCAAGTATGTTGCAGAAAGGATTTGGCTATGTTTTCACGACCAGCTGCTGCGAATTGAACCCACGACCTCCCGGTCCACAGCCTATATAAGCTGCCACTAAACCAAGGAGGCGACAGATGTAGATTTATTATACTATTGGTGTTAATATGTGTATCTGTAAATTAAAAAAAAAATATGTCAAAATATGTCAAAAGTCGCCTTCTTAGTGAAGTGCCGTGTATATGGGCTGACCGGGAAATCCTGGGTTTGATTCCCACATCAGACAGGGTAGGTCTAACACAATTTTCCCAGGAGAATTAATGACGTAAAATCTGGACGTAAAAATTAAGCCAAATGCTTTCCGCGACATGCTTGAAAAAGACCCCATGTTGAGGTGGGATAAGGGCAGATAGAAAAAAAAGAGGGCATAAATACAAATACCTCACCTCCCTCCCTTTCCTCATTCTCCTTTCCTTTGCCATGGGCGACGGTAACCACTTACCATCAGGTGGGCTCCTCTGATTTCGTAAGCAAATAAAAAACAGATGGCACAGCTTAATCTCGTACCACCTATGTCCCCTGCTGCTTCCTATTGATAGAAAGATATGTTTAAGTAGCTGTTACTTCGAAAATGTGACTATGTATAATTTTTAACGATTCGGATGATCAATAAATTAGTTAACGATAATTTCTAATAAGACAAGCGAATTGGAAACGTTTGAGTAGAAAAGCGGCAACGTCAAACAGAAATTAAAAGATTATAAAAATAATAATTTAATTATTTATTGAAATAAAACATAAAACAAAGTTTCTACGGATTTTATCGCGCTTTGTTGTTTTATTTCAATAAATAACATTCGCGTAAACCTAAGAAATCATTATGAATTATTCATTATGTGATATTGGTCTGAAAAGTACAAAAGACTAACTAGTTATTCACGAGTCAAACCGTGGCGAAAAGCACGTGTTTAATAAAATAAAGTCCGTCACTCACCATCATAGTTTAAGCAGTAAACCTTGAAACACAATCAGCTTAATGGAATATAACATTCATATTCCATAAGTCTGGTAACAGATTTGAAACAACATTGTTGCAATGCACTCTGATCTTGTTTATAGACGTGGACATTTAGCTCTGTCGCATGCGCTGAATAACTTTAATTAAATTAACAGATTCATCGGTCCTGAATGTAAGGTACGGCGCGTACAGCGCATTGCTACGCTCTTACGCGTCACTTGCTATAGAACAAAGCTATATGGATATGAAAATATTATATTTGAAAATGAGAAATAAAATATATAAGAAGTTATTACATTAACTTTAAGTTTTTTTTTTTCTGTTGTATCTAGAAAAGAAGCTCTAAAAGTATGGATGGTATTCAGCGGTTCTCACGGCGGGTAGCTATTTTCCTGGTATATCGTCTTATGAATGTCAAATAGGTATATTATTATAAGATTATCCTAATTATGTACTGATAAGAATAATGACTGATTACTTATAATTTATGATTGAATGTGCATTTCTATTTTAGGACAAAAAAGCAGACGATATCTTATTATGTTAACTGTAAGTTATCATTGATAAAATTATTTACCGTTTATACTTATTGAAATCATATTATGTAGGCATACCATTAAGAGACAAAATATTCACATATATGATAATTCAATTAACACTAGTATGCATTAAAACTACTGAAGAACACGTATAATGTAATTTACCAAGAAATATCTAAAGATACATTAGCAGGGAATGTCCAACAATAAGGGCTGCTTGGGTCGCGCATACTAAGTGCATTCCGAGAGCGTCGAGCGGTATGCAGTGCTCAGTGTGTATCGACCCGCGCCCTCCATTCCACTTCATTTGGCAACACTTCTTAAGCTTTGTTAAGAATTATGAATCGTTTACAAACCCTGTCGTGGTAATTGGATTTTACGATACCGGAAAATTGCAACAAGTAACCGCTTACCGTATGTGTTGGTTTGAATATAAGTCCCTTTAAACTTATATACTGGTAACTCATCAACTTAACATTTATTTCACTATCATAGTGTAGGTAAAATAATGGCTCTAATATTTCATACTTAACGAATGTTAGAAAGTAGCACGAAAAGAGATATATAGGTTTGATCTCGGGGACTAGTCGCCCGTCTCTCTATTCCGAGTTAACCCACGCTACTTTGGTGGTCAAAGCAAAAATAGAGTAAGCATATTTTCAGTAAATTTATTTTCTTGCGAAAAAATATGATTTTATTTTTAAAATATAAGGGTTTGACAATTAGCTAGATACATTATTGAAATAAAACGAACGTGACAACGAAGACTGCAAAGCCTTCGAAACGTCGGGAATAAAAATTAAAACCTAATAGTGAAAGAATCCGTAAAAATAGTTTTTTTCAATGTATAACATTCGCGTAAACTTAAGAAATCAGTAGATACATTATAATACTTAGCATGTAGGTATTATCTAATGTTAGTTCAATAAAAACTTTGATTTAGGTATTATGTCTTGTTCGTTTAAGAGAGACAAACAACTCGATAATGGATACAAATGATACGTTTTAAGCAAAATTTGTATACATCGTGTATCGTAAAGAAGTCAAGTCCTCCTTGCCTAAGTTTAAATAATCATTAATGTCACACAATTTATTTAATCTAATTATGTTTCGTGAAACATTTGGAATTCAATTTTATACCTTTCACGTACCTACAAGATAAAGGGCGTTTAATTATACCTATTGTATAGTTTGTGCTATATAACATGCCTTTTCGGAATTCTATAACACATTGTGCTTATATATTGTTAACACTTGTAAAATAACTATTACTGCTAATTATCAGTAAATATGTAGCTCTGGACCGGGAGTTCCTTTGTTCGATTCCCAAGTCGGCCAAAGCGATTTTTCTAAATTGATTACCTTGGGACTGGACCCCCTCCCCCGAGGAGGGGTTGACGCCAGGCAGGCAGCTGGTCGTAAAAACTAAGCCAAATCCCTTCGGTACATGCTTGGAAAAGTGTGTTGCGTCAACCCCATCGATTAAGGTGGGATAAAAGCAGATATAAATACTAATAGCTATATAGTTTATAATAACAGGTAAAATGTAGGTAAAACCAGTCTATTTACACTATATAATCATTGCGTCTTTGGGAAATATACAAACCATACTCGTTTCACACAGCATAAGCTCACCATCATACAGCCTGTATCCCCGAAGGGGTAGGCAGAGGCGCACTAGCGAACTAGAACACCCACATTTCACCGAGCTTAGTTCCGTCCCAGATATGATAGGAGGCGAACCTATCGCCATATCGGGCACAAATTCCCGACTCCGGGCTGATATGGAAAAATCCAATATCACTTTGCCCAACCCGGGGATCGAACCCGAGACCTCAGAACCGTAGTCGTACCGAAATACCACCACGCCACGGAGGCAGTCGTTTTATTGCATAGCTTTCAATCTAAATTCTGTTCATATTATGAAAAAATTACATCAACAAAAGTATGCCTCTAAAAATATAATATGAAATAAGGCTCACATAAACTAATAAAAAGAGTAAAAAGTCATCAGAGGCTTGTCTCGACGCTCCTTACAAATTGGGCGCCTCTGTATTCTCATATTGGCTGATATTATGCCAGCACAAGCCTATACATACCTACATGTTATTTAGGAACTATTCATACAAGGGTATTCGAAGAGAGCAAACTTGGGAAAATGCGACACGAATGTGTTACGCGTAGGTATTTGCGAGACAGAAAAGTTTGTCAGTTATCGGATTGCTAGGAAATATTTTTGTCCTTATTAGAAAAGTCGGTAAACTATTGTGTCAGAAATAGGTTCGCGTAGTTTATTGATTTATATTTGTTATGAGTTACGGCGTAAATGTGTTGTGAACCGGGACGTCCTGGGTTCGTTTCGGGGTGTTTTTCTAACACTATTTGCTTGGAACGTGATCCCCCAGAAGGTGGGTTAACGTTAGATAGGCAGCCGGTCGCAAAAACTAAGCCAAATCCTTACTGCAACATGCTTCAAAAATTGCAGTGACTATAAGTAGACAGTGTTGTTATGGCTAGTACATGAATGAATAGTGTTTAAAATATGATTTTAGATACTTAAATGTAGAGAGAGTAGTACATAAATCTAGGTTAGCTACAATAATTGTAATATTAGCATAGGTAATTAATTTCTATAAAATGTCGCCTCCTAGTGGTAGCGTATATGGGCTGTAAACAGGAAGGTCCTAGGTTCAATTCCCAGATCAGGCAAAGTCCTAATTTTCTAAAAAGAATTGCCCGGGACTGGATCGCCAGGAAGAGAGCCGACGTTAGACAGACAGCTGATCGTAAAAACTAAGCCGAATCTTTCCTGCAACATGCAGAAATAGTGTTACGCCAACCCCCCATTGGAGTGGGCAGGTAAAGAACGAATTTAAAAAATATTCACGTTCTAAATTGCACTTTAAAGAAATATATGCTTAAATAAATTTGAAATTTTATTTCGCCTGTGCGCCGAACGGGAATGATTTCAGATTTCTGAGCTGTGTGCAGCCGGGGCGGTGGAATTGGCCAGACTAAAATAACGGACGGACGTGCCCTGAAACTGTAAGGAATTATTTTTAAGTTCGCCCACTCCGGCGAATACACAAACAAAGATCTTTCAACTGATAGAATCCACCTACTGTTTTGATACCTATTCTTAAAATTCATAAATAAGCCAAAACTTAGCCTACATACGGAATAAAATACTACAATAAACTACATGTGTTCAGAACCTGTTGATTAATATCAATAAATTAGATTATTTATACATAAAGTGGCTAATATATTAATAACATCCCGGTTTTACAAAGTTTACGCGATAACTGTACGTTGGTAACGATAACTTTTGTAATAAACGTAAAGCTAAAAATTGATTGTAATCATTTATGAAATAAACTTTACTGAAACATGGTAAGTACATAATCTGCTTTTTATTAATATATTATTAAATAGCATTCACACAATCATTAACGCTAAATTATTTCCGTAAAATGATTACAGTTTTTGCATAATCAAAAACTTTATAAATATCTACCTGCCTTATATTTAGTTACATATTTTAATATTATCTCATGTTTATAAATTACCTTTATTTTAATCTGGAGTGATTTATCATTGGCATAACATGAAATAAAACTGGATGTTCAACACAAATAACTAAAATTTAATTGTTAGGGTGATAAATTATAATTATGTATCTTTATTTTATTATTTTATAGCAGCGATAGCTCAGTTGGGAATGGTACGGACTGCCGAGACAAATGTCGAAGGTTCGAGACCAACCTCAAAATGGAGCATACACCTCTGACTTTTATATGTTAAGTGTATTTTCATTGTGAAATATCGCTTGATATAACGGTGTAGGAAAACATCGTGAGGAAACCTGCATACCCGAGAATTTCTCCACAGATATTTCGAAGGTATGTGAAGTCTACCAACCCGCATTAGGCCAGCGTGGCAGACTAAGGCCTAACCCCTCTCATTAGTAGAGGAGGCCCGTGCCCAGCAGTGGGACAGTAATATTACAGGGCTTATATTAATATATTATTTTATTGAGATCGTTAAATTGCTACGTGTGCATTTGTATGTCTTAGTTAATACACCTGCTTGTGTCGGTCCTCACACTTCGCATAGCCCAGCGGACTGCGGGTCTGTAGTGCATTATAATATGTATAATAATAATAAGTACCTAAGTCAGCCGCCTCCTCGGTCCAGTGGCAACGTACAAGTATGGGTTATGGTTCGATTCCCAGGTCGATCAAAGCGACTTCTCTAATTTGATTTGCCTGGGACTATATCCCCTAGAGGCGATGACGTCAGATAGGCAGCCGGTCACAAAAACTAAGCCAAATCCTTTCTGCAACATGCTTGAAAAAGTGTGTGGCGCCGACCTCATATTAAGGTGGGCAGTTAGAAAGAAAATCAGCACCGACAGCCTCCGTAATGCAGTAAGTAAGTAGCTGATTATGATACGATAGTCTTCGATTGAAAGTCTCGTAGTTCTTAATATCTACGATATGAGGCTGGTATCTTAGTCCAAGGTTAAGATTATGTATAGTGATTTAAAAACTTGGTACCAATATCACAAAAAATGCGTATTATGGGAAGCCTAAAAAATACTTCCACATAATAATATGTAAGCGGTAGTAATAAAAATAAACGCATTTCATACACTTTCTATAACGGAAGTCATCGTGCCAGTGTTGTAACACCAACATAATTCATAAAACCGATAAAAATCTAGTATTAGTAAAAGTTAATTATGAATTCTGCTAGCTATATCGACTAATGTTTTAGAGAACATTAAAGTCTACACTATAGTTTTATATTATTAAAATTAATATTTAATTTTTATAATGCGCATAAATTCAAGTGTCAAAATGATAAAACATTTAAATAAAGACTTAAAACGCCTACTTTCCATAAAGCCTATACGCCGATCTATTTTATCGCCGGGCTCAATCTCGCGAAGCAAGCTCCGGCAAAGCTGCGGTACCATAGATGTGCCATCAGCTTCAAATTTGAAATTGGAACGAATGGAAGACCCCGGTAATGGAACAAGTTAGATGAAAGGGGGTGGGGGGAAAGGGGTGTGCGTTCTCTATCGTGCCCCCTCACTGCAATGATAAAAGTTGAAGTTTTAGTAAATTCCGCTTCTTTGGAGTACGTCTTTTAATTATATTTTGTTAAAGTATATAAATCAAGACGGGAGATTATTTTAAAAGTATATATGTATATATAAGTACATCTATTTATAAGAATTACACGATTTTAGACCTACTACTTTACTGGTAAATTAAGGAAAATTATAGCACTTAATTAAATTAAAGCCTGGAATTAAAGCCTGAAAGGAGTACTGACATTTTAAAAATACAATTGAATGTGTGATATTCATTTATATTTTTGTGGTGAAAGATTATATCAAGAATGATGCAGTGTTTTAATCATGTTAAGATTATAATAGGTATATAGAGTTATAAATGTAGTCACCTACGTAACTTAAACCTAATATTTACATATTTTATATCTGATTAATTTATATTATGTGATAGTAAAGTTATATAACGATAATTTAGGGTTGAAAGGCCTAATCATTATACTGACCATAATATTTTTTGTGATATTAGACTCTACAAGATCTCATTCAGTCATATCTTACCGAGTGAGATCAATTTTATCGTTATAATTGGCAATTGTACTATAGATATATACCAATACTCGTATAAGTACTTATGGAATTTATATGCAACGGAAAATTGACGTCGTGTAACACTGCGACACCTGCTCTCCATTTTTCACTTCAATAACGCATACTGACCTGACACTTTATAAAGATTGTAACAATATTATATACCTCTAGAGCTAGTTAGTTAGGCCTACGTGACATTCCCACTAAGATTCTGAGTTCATCGTCACTATAATTCACTTCCCCCCAAAATCCTTTTTCTTATCTCTCGGACCCCGAAAGCTTTGAACAAAGCGCCAAAGTTTCAAACCTGGATTAAACACGTCACCTAAAGAATTTTAAACACTCATTGAGTTGAATGGATTACGGACAAAGGAAGCGGCATATTAATGTATTTGATTAACAAAATATCTTTCCTGTGAATGTTGTCCGCATGATTTTTAATCACGAAATACTGATCAAGCAGTTACAAAGTATCTATACTAGACGTAAGCCAGAGTTGCCCAAAATCCAATAAATACTTATAAGTTCAAACGATCCGAGTCGAATAAGATGAATTAAAAACTTTCCCATAGCACAGTAGCGCCAATGCGTAAACTTCGAAAACATTTCTTCATTAAACGAACCATAGGATCAGCGCCACCGTGCGGCGAAGGGCTGAAGCATTTCTATGGTCCTTTTTACGAGCGACGCGTTTATCTGTGTGCGTGAGCCACTTACGCACACTCAATCGCCAATCAGGTTTAGTTATGTGCGTGTTGGAAACTTTTTATGTGCCTGTGTTACGTCCCATGTATAAAAGGTTTCTCCATCGTCGCTCGTGTCTCATGTTTGTTATCTATCGGTCACATAGATGGCATTGGGTGTTCCGTTCGTACAATAACATTTTGGGCACTCACCGAAAATATTGCTGGCGTTCTGTATTTTTCACGTTTCGGTAAACATGTCTGGACAATATTCGGGCCGGCACGTGCATGCGAGGAACAAATTTAGGCACACAGGGGCACAGTAGGAGTTTAATTAAAACCGTAAAGACGTGCTGGCCAACGCGAGGTTTCCTCATAACTGTGATGAATTACGTGTATTTTGTTTTTTTTTACTCTCACTAAGCAAAAAACCGAGCCGTATGGAAATGTGGAGCGAAACTGCATTGGCCATTGTTTAGTTTGCCAATTTATACGGGTCGGTTACACTTGCGACTTTTATTGATGCATTACCGATAAAGAGTCATAATAGGTTTTATAGGTAGATTTTAATGGCGATTTGCTGAAGAGATTTGCAGATTGAACAAAAACCGTCTTAATATATAAACGTCCTACCAAATCTTCAGTTATTTGTTTAAAAATTTAAAATTGGTGTGATTTTGACTTTTGGAAAAATTAAAATACTTATGTTTCAAATGAAATCAAGATAAAATCTAATTATTCATAGAGACTTGTATATCATTGTCTAACAATGCAAAATTTGCATAATTAAGGTAATGTTGATCACAAAGTTAAATATTCAGTAGTCTTAATTAAGTTCTCGCTTAGTTATAATTGTTAACATACTCGTATCTAACTTTTTTTGTTAACAACCCTGTTATAAAAGATAATGATTATATCAGGTACCATCTGAATGCAAAAAGAAAATAAATACTGGTCAGATTTTGATAGTTATATTTCTAATTCTTACACATTTAGTTCTCAGCCATCCATTTATTTTAAAAGAAGAAGAAAACTTTAATACAGACCAAAAGATAAACTACATTAAGCCATTAAAAAGAGAATACTGAGATCGTTACATCAGGTACTTACGTCTTACACAGAATTTATACTACAATACATAGCTTAGTAAACAACAGTCTAAAATGACTTAATCTTGTCCTAATTTTCTCCGTCGATATAGACATAATTCTCTTTTCCGCGAGTCGGTTTTCCAATCTCGATAAACCGTTCCCGAATGATTTTTCAATCGAGATCTCTTGATTAGCTATTGAAGTCAACAATGAGCGCGCGTTATCGTCATTGTTTATCGAATTTAATATGCGTAGAAAGTCGCACTGTTATCGGAGCTGCAGTGAGCTTGTTCCATTTTGTTATCGCGTGGATTTCAGCTCGGAAATTGTTATTGTGTTACGTATATGGCCTGTGGAGAAGGATGAATGTATGTTTACAAATCGAACGTAATTAAAAAAATAAATTAAACATTCTGGAATTTGTGCCCGATATGGCGATAGGCTCGCCCCCTATCACATCTGGGACGGAACTAAGCTCGGCGAAATGTGGGTGTTCTAGTTCGCTAGTGCGCCTCTGCCTACCCCTTCGGGGATACAGGCGTGAGCTTATGTTATGTTTATGTAAATTAAACATCTAAGAAGTTTAAAACCGCTCCAATTCTAAGAATGCGACTATTACAGCCACCAAGAGACATAAATACCTTTTATTTTTAAGTAAGTTAAATGTACCCGGGAGTTCCTGGGTGCGATTTCCAAATCGGGAAGGATGTTTTTTCTAACACTATTTACCTGGGACTGGATTGTCTAGAAAGGATTGACGTCAGGCAGGCTGCCGATCGTAAAACTAAGCCAAGTCCTTTCTGCAATCGTTTCTTAATTCTGCTTGAAAAATTTCTTGTGTTGGGCCGACCACTCATAAAGGTAGGTGAATAAACACTTAAAAGATAATTTTAATGTATATTCTTTATAAATTAGTGTTCGCTTAAACGGCGAATGAAAACATTGTAAGGAAATCTTCATACTTCTTCTTATACGTATGAAATCTTATATTTCGCATTAGACCAACATGATCTTTGTAGAGGAAGTCCGAATCTAGCAAAGAGAGAGCTCCTAAACGTAAATAGGTCTTTCTATTATTTATCGTAAATCTAAAAATATAAGTTTCTATATTAATTTACTTCGTTGAAAATATGTGAAACAGGACAGTATCACAGGTGTTATGTTCCTAATATTTGTACACCTACATGTTTTTACCTGTTAGGGGACACCAGATATGACAATAATAAAACCTTCTGCTTCAATATTGACGCCGCGCCGTGAGTCCCCTCAAAGAGGGTTCAGTGAAAATGAGACACGACGCCGCTATTGCTTTTTAGAATATGTACGAGGAATGTTCACATGAATATACTATCGGTAATCACATCCTTGGTGTTAGCGTAGGTATATGGTCTGTTGACCCGAAGATCCTGGGTTCGAATCCAAGGTGGGCAACGCGATTTTTCTAAAATGATTTGTCGGAGATTCCACAGAAGGGGTGACGTCGTAAACTATGCTGAATGCTTTCAAAAGGGATATAAGTTGCGTGGATCCCACATTGCAGTGGGATATGGGCAGGTGAAAGATATTTATTTTATTTATCCTTTTATTTCCAAACATTTGATTTGTACCTACATCGTTTTTAAATTGTAATAATAAATAACACCCAACAGTCACATACATAGTCCCATAGTCCTGATCCCACACTAAGATCGAGTCTTGTGTCGTGGGTATCAGGAACTACAAGAGACTTTAGGTCTCACAACACCCAGACCCGAAACAAGTATCTGTAGGACATACAAACATTTAATTACTGATAAAAAAACAATGTTAGAGTATATCCCTCAATTCGGTGTGGCTTTTAACATAGGCCTCATACAAATGTTTCCATTCGACTCTGTGAAAGATGAAAACGGTGAAAGATAATCGGTAATGTTTGTAAAATCTAGTCTATTCTAAACAAGCCATCAGCAAATCATTCAGTGTTGATTTCAAGGTTATAATCATGCTCGTACAATACTTGAGTGTTGATTAACTCTCAACAGCATGTGAGGGTCATCGCAGCCCGCGACCTCACCTCAGCTGATCGGCCGCCGTTAAATCTTTACGGCCTGTGACGTCACCAACTCAGTCTTTTTTTTTCTCCAAATGATTTACAACCCAACCATAAACCGTCCACAATAACTGTACCGATTGTTTAACAGTTAACCGCAATGTTTAAACCCTTTCTAGGTATAGTCCGTTATTGAGTTCAGTTTTTGCTCCAGTTTCGTTTTATTGTTGTTTAAGATCTCGAGGAAGTCGTTAAGTTTATGCAATCATATGCAAAAAAGGGTTAATTTTTTCAGTAACGGACAATGGCTCTTTTGTATGGAGCAACACGTTTCGTGACGAATTTTCTTTTGAGGCTATTGTTGAGATACGCAAGATGCGTTTGTAATTTTGCTGTGACGCAAACCATAAACTTACAACCTTTGCATAGTTTCTCGTCTTTAAATTACAATATTGTTGGTGTATTTTGAGACGTGCAACATTTAACCATATTTTATTTTTACACCTAAGGACTTCTCTGGACCTAACGGCAAGTACCTATAATAAAATAATAATAATATTAGCCCTGTAATGTACTGTCCTACTCCTGGGCACGGGCCTCCGCTACATAGTCAACTACGCTGGCCTTGTGCGGGTTGGTAGACTTCACATACCTTTGATTTTGTTGTGGATAAATTCTGGGGTATGCAGGTTTCCTCCTTCACCGTTATAGCAAGCGATATTTCACAATGAAAATACACTTAACATAGAAAAGTCAGAGGTGTATGCTCCATTTTGGGGTTGGTCTCGAACCTCCGACACTCATCTCAACAGTCCGTACCACACCCAACTGAGCTGTCGCTGCTACGTTGGTAGTACCTATAGTGTTTCATATTACAATGTCAACCGCGTAGAGCTATTAGTCCTTCGACGGTCACTGAAATATTTTTATATAAGAAAGACTGTTCAACGAGTAGTTGGGTCACCTGATGGTACGTGATCTCCACCGCCCATAGACACACATGACACAAAAAGAAACATGTATGCGTTGCCAGCCTAATGTGAAGATGCCAGCCTAACAGGGATTGGGAATGTCAGGGGGAATTGGGACGAACTGCCATTTTACTTCGGTTTTCTGTGAGACAGTGGTAAATTATTTATCGAAAATAATTTCGTATACACATTTTTTTGAGTAATGTATTTATTAAACACTGTCGTTGGCAAAATCATCAACCTTTGATGGAGGCCATATTTTTTAAATAAAGAAGAAGATAAAGAAGAGACAGTGGTATCAAACGGACCCATTCGTGATGTAGACTGTCTATAACTGTCTACAGCGTATAATAACGTACTTATATTTTCTCTGTTTTGTTAAAGTAGATAAACAAAAGTTATTTTCACGAAGGGGAGTGAATCCACAATAATTGGATGATAAAAATACCAAATTATATCAGATTTAAAACACGAGGGATGCAATTAGGCTGCCGTATACATTTATAGTAAAGAAACACACCAATAAAAGGAGATGTTTCCATATAATTGGTCGTAAAAATAAGAGATTGAAGCGTCAATATCACAATATATAAAGTATGTACCTATAGATATAATGCATGTGTCAATATAGAACATAATAGTTATGACTTATGAGTGTAGGTACTTAGTGTAGTAATTGTAGGCTGCGATCTATAGAGCGAACTTCGACAAGTCTGAGTCAAAGAAACGAACTCAGTGAGGATTTGGAATTGTTCGACCGAACTTTGACTTAGAGAGAAGTAGAGTTTTTTACAAGAAAATCATTGCTTAGTTTATCTATCAGTTTGTTTTCTTGCAAAAATGGTACGCACTAAATCGAAGTTCGATTGAAAAATTCAAAATACTCACGGAGTACCTTTCCTTGACTCGGATTTAGTCGAAGTTCGCTATAGAGTTCTCAGCCTTAGTTTAGTCTACTTATATTTATTTTGATACGTATTAATAAGAATAATTTTAAACATGGATTTAGGTACCTACTATGATTATTTCATTCTCGAATAAAATTTTAATAATTATTCAATGTTGTTTCATTTTGATTTATTTTGGATTTACAAAACGTTTTTAATAAAAGTATCAATAACACTTATTTATAATATTTATCACCTACAAATATTTTAATCAACATAATATTAATATTCGAATTTGTTTTAACACTATATTAAATAAAGCAATAAATAATTTACATAATATTAGCATTATAATGCAACCAAAAAGCACAGTGAATAAAAAAATCCTCCACAAAAGCAATAAAGTGCGAAACATATGCCACTCAATTTTAATTGATTAAACCGTTCTAAAGTAATATTATTGAGAAATGGTAATAAAATCTACTAAGGTAAGCTTTATCTCACAAATGGTTCTATTAAATTAGCATTAAACCCGAACCTATGAAGACTTACATTGATTGTTGTTGCTACTCAGTGTGTGGTCCAAATAGATTAAAATACCGGCCAAGTGCGAGTCCATTCGACTCAGACTGGGGCGGACTCACCGAAGTGTCCGTATAAAGAAACAAGAATGGAGATCTGCTTAATTTTATTCGACTTCAAAATGGATATCAAGTCCTTGTTATAGAAATAAAACTATTTTATACGGATTCTATCACGATTTCTTGTTCCTTCGTGGTCGGAAGAGCGACCCGTGACCAAGAAGGCTGTAAAGCCTTCGAAACATCGGTCCTAAAAATAAAAACAAATCGTGATAGATTCCGTATAAAATAGTTTTATTTCAATGTAGGTATAATATTCGCGTAACCTAAGAAATCAGTATGTTCTTGTCAATTTTTAACCTTCTTCAACAAAGGAGGTTCTCAATTCGTTAAATTCAGATCACATTAAAAGGCACCGACTCCACTGTGAAATTATTTTTGACTTTTGTAGTAGTTTTTTAGTTTTGTTTAACCTTATTAAATACTTATTATTTATTTTTCGTTCATTAGGCTTTATACAATACAACAATATTAATTTAATCGTCGTTTACTTTGTACTTATTTGTGTATATGTATGTATTTTACTAATCTTTATATCGCGTTTGAGTGGCATAGTATAATAATTTGTTAGCGTGCATTTGTCACACTTGATGTAGGCAAATTGTCCCGAAGGAAAGAAGAGTTGCGATATCTTCAAAACAAATATGTAATAATTATTACAATTGAAAATTTCTATCTGGCTGACTATCACGGCGTCAGAGACACAAGACAGAATCGATTACCTAAATAAAGAACATGTCATGAATGCCGTTCTAAAAATACAAAAAATTAATAGATTTTTTCAAATGCGATTGTATCATTTGACAATAATTGACTATTAATTTCATTTATAGCTTACTATATATAATTGGCAGTAATTAAGATCACTATCATGCAACATATCAAATTTTATTAAGTGTGAATGTTTATTAAATATAGTTTTATTAAGATTTAACATTTTAATATTAGGCGTATTAAATTGATAAGCATAATTAAATATTTTAAATTTAGCATCAGAAATTTCAGACTTTTTCATTTAGTAGTATATTTTTCGACTTTAGTCCTACTTATATTATTTCCATCACAATGAGAAAGGGATTGCATATTTTATTCAATATTTTTAACATCAGCCTGGATTCTGGAATATGTGCCTGATGTGTCGATAGGCTCACATCAATAATCACATGTGGGGCGGAACTAAGCTCGGCGAAATGTGAGTGTTCTAGTTCACTAGTGCGCCTCTGCCTACCCCTTCAGGGATACAGGAGTGAGCTAATTATATATTATGTTATGTATATTTTATTAGTGTTACCCTAGTTATATCATACACATAACACATGTCTTTTTGGTAAGAAATATGTTTAGTTGTAGTACGAGTCGTAATTCTTGCATGTTTGCGTAACAAACAAAAAAAAAACGATCACAAACTCGTAATTTCTATGAAACAAAGTATTCATGATAATATTATCTACATATCGATTGATCACTACACCTTTGGTACCTGAGGTGTTGAAAGCTGGAATCTAATAAATGGGTAAAATAAATAAATACACCCACAGTCACACACCTAGTCCTGACACCACACTAGGTATAACCTGTAACGTGGGTGTCAGAGACTATGAGAGACTTTCGGTCTTACAACACCCAGACTTGAAACAAATATCTGTGGGCCACACAAACATTTGTCTCAATGCGGGAATCTAACCCGCGGCCTCTCGCTTCACAGCCGGCTACTCGCCCGCTGCGCCACGGAGGCTGTCATAATTAATTCCGGTTTAATAAGAATATATCCAGTTTCCATCATAATCTACGATTCGAATCAGACGCAGTCCGTAAACATTCGATTATTGGTGACTATTCAGTACAATTTTTATTTTATTTTCGCTTAATGCCATAGATTTACGTTGTTTTGTTTGCTCACAATAAAAATACTAAAAAACTAACAAAAACTGCTCTCAGATGTGCTGCCCGCATTGTTTTGTAGTGCGGCGCCGCGATCTATACTTGAATATTTTTTGTGGCGCTCCAAATATATGTATGCGTAGTGCTGTCTGTTCACATAAATCATGAACTCGTTACGATTTACGATCCCGGTCGGGCGTAGCACCGCGATTGGAGCTTTAATTTTAGGTTTTCACTCAGTGATAGGCATTAGCGTTGATTTATTTTTAGCACAACGTAAAGCGTAATCAAAACAATCCCGGCTTTGCCACGTGCGTTCATTACACGAAATTAGGGGCAATAATAAAGATGTCTAGTTAACGTTTAGTGTTGGGAACATTGCGAATGCAGTTACTTCGTGTTTATTATGTACTTTGTGTTAAATATGTTAATAAATAGCACATTTAAAGATCATGACCGAATTGATCAAATTAATATAGTAAAAATTCTTACTTCAAACTTAAACTCACAAATTGCCCCACAATCGACCTCTTAGACAGGGTTGAAGTCATCCTTCCTGCAACATGCTTAGAAAATAGAAAGTGTGTTGCGCTGACCCCCCACTGAAGTAGGATAAAGGTAGATAGAATGAATACTTACTAATCATCATCATCAATAATCGTCTGCTGAAAATTTCCCCCAAAGATTTCCAGATCAATCTGTAGGAAGCGGCCTGCATCTAATGAATTCCTGCTACTTATATCACGTCATCTGTCCCCCTTGTATTACTAATATTACCTATTATACAAATATAAAATCGTGTTATACCAAATTGTACTTTATCAACACTCGTTTTTATATCTTGTTCGTTGTTTCTTGTCTCTACCTCATTCAATTAATTTATATTTTACCCTTACATATCGAAATATTGATTTTATTCATCGTGTATTTATAATGTATTAAATTAATTTGTTGAATTCAACTGTTGCTGTCCATTAAATCATTCTAAAACTGTTAATATGAAGAATCAGAATAAAATAGACACAGTATTTGCGGCATGTATGTAATCCGGTTTTGACATCCCTGATTCCTCGACATAGTGAATTTCTATGTAAAATGCACAAATAAAATGGTCGGAAACTTAGAATTTTTCAGTTTGCACTATCTGTCTGTCAGTGAGTGCTATAAAAACAACTCTCAAAGGCCTGACTGCGGCTATTTCGGTTGTTCAACATGTGTAGAAATATTTCAGAAGGTACAAGGTATCTTGGCACCACTTCATACGTAATGTCATATATACGCTGTATATAAATAAGAGGATTTCTTTTCCACAGTCAAATTAAGTGTAAATTGACACAAATGTGCATAATTAAACCGAGGTACCTATTGATTGTCGCCGCCGTCTTGGTGTGAAAGCGGCGCGACGTCAAAATTATACCGAGAATCGAGAAAGTATACTTTTAAAAGAAAAAATCTCGCGTAATGTAATTGGAATTGTAAGAGAACTTGTTATGTGCTTAAATAATTGAAAACTTTCACAAAATGGATTGAAATTTTTCTAATTATATTTAATTAAATGCAGTTATAAAATTATCTACAAAATCTTCTAATAACATTTGTAAATATACGCATTTTAATTAATGGTTTATATTATAATATGAAATTAAGTAAATGAAAATCAATAGAATTTATATACCCAATTAAATAATTAATAATATATTCTAGAATATATTATTACCAACAAAAAATATACGTAATGTATTCAATGAACCGAATCTTTATTTCAAAGCACATTGAAAAAGCAACAAATCAACACCAGTCTCATACAAAATGTACAAGTATTATCATTCAAAACGCATTTATTCTTGAATTTTATTTAAACAATTTTAATTCAATTACATTTTAATACAGGGTTAACTCACTACGAGGAACTTTCACCGCTTTGCTCGTGTAATAAAATCCGAACCTAATCGCTTTCAAGGGCTTTAAGCGGCCGTGACCCGTCGAGTGTCGGAGGATACATACCGATTGGAGGCATAAGTATCCACATGTATATCGGATAATGACTTCTTGTTCATTACAGTCTAGCGAACAGACTAATCCGCGGGTCAATGCACTGTTTCGCCATTTATGAGCGATGACGTCTCGGATTTTATGTCCAATTTCATTAGTACGTGGTATGAAGAAAATAAGTTATTTTATATTGGAGAAAACTGAAAAGTATCATAGCTGTGAAACTTTGAAAAAAATAGTACGTACCTATAATAATAAAAATTTGAGTTATTATAGCTATAGGTACTGTAACTATAACGCAGATTCATTATTTGTCATTGAATATTATTAATTATTTAAAAGAATTCTTATGATGTAGTATAAAGTAAGCATTCAAAATATTTATAATTAAGTTATTTTGCATCTTTTAAATTCAGTTTAAGGGTTACATAGGTAGATACCTACATCGATAAAAGCTAATCGCCGTAACCTAAAACAAACAAGAAACGCTAAGATTAAATTAGTTTCCTTTATAAACTGCTCAATGCCATTATAAGTAACTTTTTATCAGCTTCGTTCGCAAGTAAAGTCACATGTTTTTACATTAAGATACAAACGCAAGGCACTTTCGACTTTGAAAGCAAGATGTAAGGTTGATATTGGTGTGAGCGTGATTTAAGTGTGGGATAATGGGGTCATTTGGCCGAGGCGAGGTGTAACGTCGGGTTTACTCACTACATAGGCATAGAGGCGTGTTCTCAGTGACAGAATATTGGCATCGTGTATTTATCATTACATCGTAGGGAAAAAAACATGTTATTAAGGTGTTCCTTTGCGTATATACCTTTATTTATGTCTGTTTCTCTACTATCACTTCATTGAATTTTTTTTAATTCACATTTTTATTTAAATTTTTTTTTCCGTTCGTACTTCAAATCGTTTAAGAGTGAAAAAGTTTAAACAGTGTATCGCTTAATTATGTAGGGCTACTTGCGCTATTCTCAATCTAGAGTTACACCTTATCTCGATTTATCCTACAACTCAAAGTGAGTTGTAGGATATTGAGGAATCTCAGAGCTGCGATAAATCTCTATTTATCGCCAACCAGTTGGATAGTTGGGCCAACCAGGTCAGTCCAACCCGTGACCACGAAGGCTGCAAACGTCGAAACGTCGGGAATAAAAATTAAAACCAAATCGTGATATAATCCGTAAAAATAGTTTTATTTCAATGAATTAGTAGCCAATTGTTAACCTGCCGATCTGATAGTAACCGGAGTGTTACCAAAAATGCCAACAATCACCGATGAAAATGAGCCAATTAATAATGACTATACTTAATCATGCCGCCTTGTGTAATATTTAAAAGCAAGTCTCAGTTACACAACATAAGCTCACACCTATATCCCTGAAGGGATAGGCAGAGGCGCAGTCGCGAACCAGAACACCCACATTACGGCGACTCTCAATTATTTTTCGACCGACTTCTAAAAAAGGAGAAGGTCGTTAATGCTTCTGTATTTTATATGTTTGTATATTATGCGATATCTCCGCCAAATGTGGACCGATTTTCAATATCCTTTTTGTTATAGAGCTTATTCCAAGGGTGATTCCAATTTGGTTACGATCGGATATATTTTGTCGTCGTTCCGTGAAGTTTTTAAACTTGTGATTATTAGAGAATATTATTTCATGTCCACAACAGTGTACGCCGTCCCAACGCTTCCCATATTGGATAGGCCGCCATTACACGCGGGATCGGTCTATCCGAGGCATTGCCCGGCCATTACGTCACGGGACTGTAACCGTAACAAACCCGGCCTCCACGGACTGCGGAGTGCGGACCTCGCGCCGGGACCGGCTAATGACGAAATATTTAAACATAACTTGAGCCGCCAATTTCTTGTAATTGCATTTTATTTATACGATTTTTATACGTATATTTTTGTCGGTAAATTGTAATCTGAGAAGCGTATAGTTTTTGTTATTATAAAAAATATTTTTATTGCAATTAAATTACGAAATGAGCAAGTCGCTCGCCTGATGGTAAGTAAGGGATACAACTACCTATGAACCGTAGCAACACCACCAGCACATTTTTATTGTAGTAGGTATGTTTTATTATGAGTAAGTTAATCTATAATTTATTGAAAAAAATTTGTCTCTAATATCCACAGTACCTATATTCGAAAGACCCTAATAACGCTTATTATTAACAATGTCTCGATGGAGTGGTTATATTTTGGTACGACTAGCGTCTTGAGGTCTCGGGTTCGATCCCCGGGTCCAGCAAAGTGATTTTGCATTTTTCCATATCAGCCCGGAGTCTGAAATTTATGCCCTTTATGACGATAGGCTCGCCCCCTATCACATCTGGGACGGAACTAAGCTCGGCGAAATGTGGGTGTATTAGTTGGCTAGTGCACCTCTACCTACCTCTTCGGAGATACAGACGTGAGCCTATGTTATGTTATGTGGGTATTTACAATGCTTATACTGAAGTAAGCATTGTTAATAATGAGCGTTTTTGAGGGTTCAAGATGTACCGATAGACATACGAAACTGATACATCTTCAACTCTTTAAGATCGACGTTCATAAAGACATATCGGTAATTTTATATCTTCCTTGAGATGAAATAGCTTCTATCCGGCGCTTTCCGATATTACAAGCTTTATGTTAGCTTCTTTTAACCTTACTTTGGCTTTCTAAAAATGTACATACATAGCTCGGTATTTCATTTCTACCGGCCCATATTCCACCTTAATGTGGAATCGGTACTCATCCTATTTCAAACATGTTGCAGAAGGGTTCAGCTTAGTTTTTTTTAAGGATCCAGTCTTGATATAGGTACCTACTATACCAATATTTAATTTATAAAAGTTGTCGTATTTGACTTTTAGTATAAAAAATAAAATGGTAATTTTTATTATTTATATAGATAGATAATTATATTCTTATCAAGAACATCTATATTTTTATATCTTTATACCTATAGAGCAGAATATTTACATACGTATCATTATTTTCTAATTCAGTTATTCATTCCAGCTGAATATTAAAATTATCTATTTATAGTTAAATGCTAAAAAATATTTAAATATTAATTTTGTCATAAACAGTTTAGTAGTTCAATTAACATTCTAATGTCATGTCTTATTTGACATTTAATTTCTATGTTACAACATTATTTCTGCCCCAAAAATAATAAGATTATTTATATCACAAGCAGCAGCAGCTATATTTGGTTAGGAGTGGTACGGACTGCCGAGACAAATGTCGGAGTTTCGAGACCAACCCTAAAAAGGAGCATACTCCTGACTTTTCCATGTCAAGTGTATTTTCATGGTGAATTATGGCTTGCTATAACGGAGATGGAAAACATCACAAGAATTTCAAAGGTATGTGAAGTCTACCATCCCGCATTAGGCCAGTGTAGTAGACTAAGGCCTAAAACCTTTCATTAGTAGAAGAGGCCGGTGCCCAGCAGTGGGACAGTAATATTGCAGGGGTAATATTATTACCTATTAATACTCTTTATTTTTAATTTTTTTTTTACATTTTTAAATATATGCTATAAAAATAAATACATTTAAAAATATAAAAATATTCCCCTCCGATGGCGAGGCTCGGGACCCAAGCCACCGGCGGTTAGGACCCCAGAGTGAGGAACCTCCTCACAATTCGTGCCGTATCCAGTAATACTGCCTTCTGCATTTGGCTCTTGACCCAAACACCAACCGAGAGCCTCTTGAGTTGTTGGTCGAGGCTCAGTGGTATTAAACCATGGGCAGAAATGACTATCGGAACAATGATTGTTGAATCCACATCCCACATGCGAGTAACCTCATGTGCCAGGTCTAAATATTTGGACATTTTGTCTTTTTCGGCTTTCACAAGGTTCTCATCATGCGGAATCGTGACATCAACAAGCATCGCCCGGCGCGTCAATCGATCTACTACCACAATATCAGGCTTATTGGCCACAATAGTCCTGTCTGTGATAACAGATCGATCCCAATAGAGCGTTGCATGACTATTTTCGAGAACTGGTTGAGGGACATATTGATAATAAGGCACCTCAGAAGCCACAAGGCAATATCGAAGAGCAAGTTGCTGGTGCAGGATCTTGGCTACAAGGTTATGCCTATGCAAATACTCGCCGTTAGCAAGATACGAACAACCGGAAATAACATGCCTGATAGATTCTCCGGGACGGTGGCATGCTCGACAAATGTCGACCGTGCCGTCCTTCATGATGTATTTCCTATAGTTGTTCGTCTTGATAACTTCGTCCATAATTGCAAAGACAAAACCCTCGGTCTCCCCAAAAAGGTTACCGAAACGTAGCCAAGCCACTGAGGCGGTCGGATCTACATCTGGCCCATGAAGGGCACGGTAGAACCGCCCATGTAGCTCTTTGCCCTTCCATATCTCCCTGCGCTCCCTAGTGCCCAATACAACAGGCCTCCGCCAATTCCCGTTTGCCAAGGAGAGCGGAGTGAATCCTTTGTCCACCATAACTACAACCCTATGCATATCCACGTCACTGTGAAGGAAATAATCCCTGAGATTGCACATCTCGCGGTTATGGAGGTCCTTAGCGTTAAGTAAGCCTCGGCCCCCACATCTCCGCGGGATATACAATCTCATCACCGATGATCGTGGATGATGCATACGATGTGCAGTCATTAGGGTTCGGACCTTTCGATCCAGGGCATCTAACTCAGTCTGAGTCCATCTGAGTACGCCAAAGGTGTACATGAGTACAGGCATAACCCAACCGTTGAAAGCACGGATCTTGTTCCCACCTGATAAAAGACTATTAAATACTTTTGTCAGGCGACTGAAAAAACGTACTTTCACCGATTGTTTTACGTCTGCAACCATTATACCTAAAGCCTCTGGCATACCCAGATATTTATAGGTTTCCGTTTCGGAGAGTGACCTGAGCCGTATAGTCTCTGAGAGCGATATGTCATCAGAGACTATAGATTCCCCACGTGCCACATGGATAACCGCACACTTATCCACACCAAATTCCATATTGATTGAGTTGCTAAAATTTTCAGTTATTTTTAACAAATCAATCAATTCAGATTTTTTTGATGCAAATAATTTGAGATCATCCATGTAGAGCAAGTGAGATATAGGCTGACTCCCTCTACGTAAACGGTATCCTAACCCTGAATGCAGCAAAAGAGTGCTGAGAGGGTTCAGGGCTAGGCAAAACCATAAAGGGCTCAAACTGTCACCCTGGAATATACCCCGCTCAATCCTAATCGGCTCATCACAATCACCGGCACCCGCACCACCTGGATACCTAAGGACAGTGGTCCACTGCCTCATACATGCCCCAAGGAAGGCACATAAATTTGTATCAATTTTATACAAACTCAGTACCCTCATGAGCCAAGTATGAGGCACCGAATCATAGGCCTTTTTATAATCGATCCAGGCAGCAGATAAGTTCCTACGATTATGACGAGCTTGTTGACAAATAGTCATATCAATGAGAAGGAGTTCCTTTGTACCACGAGACCCTGTCTTGCACCCAGTTTGGCCGGGAAAAAGAATATTAAATGTGGTTATGTGTTCTGTAATTTTGTTTCTAATGATTGAGGTCAAAAGTTTATATATTATTATTATATCACAAAATGATGTATAAGTTTTGTGGCCTTTTTTGCTTAAAACTATTTTAGTTATGAAATTATTATGTTTAAATATAATATTTATGGTAGTTATTACGTACTCACATGGCCTAAAACCACGCTATAAGCTTAGTTTAGATTTAATCGCACTTTATCAACTTCGTGATCGAAAATAGCTGCAATTCCCAAGCATAACTATAAGTTGTGTTTAAACTTGTTTTAAATACAAATACATCGTTATAACAAACACTATTTACGTGACGCAACCCTAATTTTTACCCGAATGCCTCGGAAGTAAGGTAATGATTTCTATCCTGGATATTTTTGGGTTCCAAATCTAAATGCCAAAACAGAAACCCTTATTTCTATTTAAAAGCGTTATAAGACTAAGCTCGGCGGCCTCTGCCTACCCCTTCGGGGATACAGGCGTGAGCTTAGGTTAAGATTGTCAAAAAATGTTTCTCATAATCTTCTCGCTATTGCTTCTCTCATCAATGGAGTCTTCGCCACTGGTAGTACGTAGGTACTACCAGTGGCGAAGACTCCATATAACGCGATTCCTAGGGGCTTACTTTTCTCAATTTAAACTACTAAGCAAATATTAACTAGAGAAGAAAATAGCATTGGTTTTCCTTTTGATAATTTACACCCTTTGCTCGCCCCCTATCACATCTGGGACGGAACTAAGCTCGGCGAAATATGGGTGTTCTAGTTCGTTAGTGCGCCTCTGCCTACCCCTTCGGGGATACAGGCGTGAGCTTATGTTATGTTATGCCACTGCATACCTTACCATTATATGCCGATGTTTTTTCTACACATGGCAACAATTTAAAGGCAATTATCTCACTTCACAGTTGAAAACAAGTCTAATTACAAGTTTTATCCAATGGAAAGAGTCTTTGAGTACATTAACCGTTTACCTACTCATTACCGTGCTATCGTGCAATTAGCATAACTCAGCATTTTATATAAAACGAAATATTCCAGTTTTGCATACTTAATTATGTATCTGCTGAAGTGTCCCTGTTTTTACGTAGGTGAGAATAATTTAAGTGTTATCTAGCTAGAATGTAAGGTATTTATACCAATTGTTGCGTTGCTGTGGAAATATGCGCCACGCAATAGTTTGATACATTATAAAATTATCATTCCTTATACTATTTGAATGAATTATTTATACATCTTCATAATATCTGAACAAACACATCATATAGGTATTTATGCTGCTAATTTCGGCAACTTTACTTGGTGTGTCAAAATTATCAGAATGGTTAATTAATAAAGGGTATAATTATCGTTCTTAGCCCCGATTTTTCAAGAATCAGATAATTTTTTGGAGTATCATTTTGACAGTTTATATATAAATCTGTCAAAATAACAAAATCATCCCTCAGCTTAAAGTTATTTGGCTATCAAAACTCCGCCCTTATTTATTACTAGATGTTGCCCGCGACTTCGTCCGCGTGGAAATTTATTAACAAATATATCCCATGGGAACCGTACAGTTTCCGAGATTAAAAGTAGCCTATGTATGTACTATTCCAGACTATAGTAATCTGCGACAAATTTCAATAACAAATATACATCCAAAATTTTGCATTTTTAATAATATTAGGTACTAGCTCTTATTTTCCGGGATGTAGAAGTAACAAACAGACACACTTTCGCCTTTGTAATTAGTGTGACTATAAATTGACTGCCCCGGTGGCGTGGTTGTATGTCGGTACGACTACCGTCCTGAGGTCTCGGGTTCGATCCCAGGTCGGGCAAAGTGATATTGGATTTTTCCATATCAGCCCGGAGTCTGGAATTTATGCCCGGTATGGCGATAGGCTCACCGTCTATCACATCTGGGACGGAACTAAGCTCGGCGAAATGTGCGTGTACTAGTTTGCTAGTGTACCTCTGCCTACCCCTTCGGGGACACAGGCGTGAGCTTAAGTATGTTAGTCATCATCATCATCATCAGCCATAGGACGTCCACTGCTGAACATAGGCCTTCCCAAAAGATGTAAGAAAGTATGTTAGTATGTGACTATAAATTACGTACTAAGTGTTATCCTTTGAGTCATTTGAAATACGATAAGTCCATAACAGTATAAGGCAGAGTTCCCAACCTACTTAAGACGTTTTGTTTTAAGGTTACAAGTCCCCTTGTAACGCAGTATCGGTCAATTAGTGTGTATACGACAAACACGTCGTAAATTAAGTTCCACACAGACACACCTAATGAGATAGAGCAAACAGCACATTCGAGTGAAGAGCACTTGTACCCAATAAGGGTTTGTGATTGAACGCTTGTCCGAATTGTTTGCCGATGGGACGATATTTGATGTCGCGCTGTATTTGCGTGGGAGGCGTTGTTCTTGCCTTTAAGTTTCCGCTTGTATGAAACGATCAATTATTTTAGTCAGTTTGTTTAAAATATATTTTTGAGCATTTTAGTAGATATCATTGAGACTAAAATAAAAATCTGTATAGGTAAAGTGAAGAAGAAGTGGGCAGAAAAGTTCTCGAGTGGAGACCACGTAGGTACCTACCGGCAAGCGCAGCGTAGGACGTCCATCTACAAGGTGGACCGACGACCGGATAAAGGTCGCAGGAAGTCGCTGGATGCAGGCCGCTTCCAACAGGTCGATCTGGAAATCTTTGAGGGAGGCCTATGTTCAGCAGTGCACGTCCTATAGCTGTTGATGATGATGATGATGATGATGATAGGTAAAGTAAAAAGTAAATATTACTTGCTGTGGTTACATTTACATCTCTATTTTTTTTATTTCATTATCTAACATGGATTGCTGTATATTGGGAGCTTAGTAACTATATAACTTTAAACATCACAAGGACTCTAAAATGTTTTAAAGTAACGGTCATATTATTTTGTAATATTTTTATACACCATATATGTAACAGACAATTTAGTCTTGGACACTTTCATTTCAACAAAGTACTCAACTAATCTAATTTTCTAGATATAAACAGAACAATTGTAAATTGTAACCGTATACATTTATCTGGTGTTTAGAACTTTCTAGACGCATCATCATGTTTGTTCAAACAGGAGTGCACAAAGTACCTAACTTTAAATTCTTTACCATTCCTGAAAGACCTCTAATCGACTACATATTTCCACTCTACCGTATTACATTGGCAGAATCAGGGAGGCGGGAGGAAGGTCTTGGTAAACTGGGCGTTCGTCTTCAAGAATATCAGTTGGACAAACACACGGGTGAAGGGGTGTTGTGAGGGGAGGGGACGGGTGGTGTTTACTACGCTCAAGGGAGGTGAGCGGAGAAATGAAATTGGCAGATATTTCGGTGATGTGTCACACACGTGTAGGTAAAGCTTGGCTTGCAATGAAAGTTTTGCGAGGTTTTTCTACTTTCGACACGGCCGAAATAAAGTAAAAGGCGGATTGTGTATACGTAAGTATATACACTTTACATTTACGTTGGCATAAAGAACCCTTGCCTTGCCCTAGCAAAAAATGTATTGCGCAAATAAAACGTAACAAATATGAATGTTCAATCTAGACTGGAGCACGCCTCTTTTAGACATGTAGACATAAAAAGAAAACAATCCGCATAACGAGGCTCCGAGAGGGATAACTTGATGACATATTTTAAAGTCGAACAAAATAAGTAGATACGCTACGATACAGACGGCTAATAAAAAGTAAATGCTTTATTTGAGTTGTCTCGGATTGGAATTTGGGGCCAATTTAGCGAAAGTCTCGCCTTGAAATTTTGAATTGGAAGTAATCTCTACACAAAACAGTGATAATTGCAATACGATTACATTTAAGTTATCTCGACAAATAAGGTGTTATTGTGTTATACGATATTGTCAAAAAATAAATAATGATATCATAAACGATGAATAATAAATGATCACAAGTTTAAAAACTTAACAGACCGACTTCAAACTTATCCGGTCGTGACCAAATTTATATGAGACCACCCTTGGAATAAGCTCCATCGAACACAAAAATAATTTTAAAATCAGCCCACATTTGGCGGATATATCGCATAACATAGGTATATAAAAAAATTAAGGACCTTTTCCTTTTTAGAAGTCGGACGATGACGAATAATGGATACAGTATTCTGTTAACATATAAATATTACACATTAAATAAAGTAGGTATGTTACATTTCAATTCAATTACAATCAGCCATAAAAAATCCACCAATCAACTAAATTAACCTACATAATCCATATCGCTACAAATACCAAGATCAACAATAACATTTTCTATATAAAATAGTTTGCAACAATGTCTGTGTTTTCGACGAAGCAAGGGCAACGATAGCCGAACGTAATGGCCGTGTTTGTCGCAGCCGAGTGAGATTGTTCTCCAACTTTGACGAATATATTCGATAAAACACCGATAAAACTATACAGGAATATATGTGGCGGAAAGTCAGCTTACCAGGAGATATGAATTAACTTTCTGCTCTACAGAAGTAAAGATAAGACCGTGATATTTACGCCACGCGTCGATCGATTACCTCATTACATTAGAAGCACTTACTTCCATACTAAGTATGATCTGGAGCGTTTCTAGGCTTTAGGTTAGAAAATATTTGAGATGATGGATACTAAATATGAATACCGCATGATATATTGTGCATATTACCTACCTACTCCATATAATAGACAAGATACAAAAATGCTGACTGCCTCGGTGGCGTACCTAGTTGTATTTCGGTACGAATATCGTCCTGAGGTCTCGGGTTCGATCCCCGGGTCGGGCAAAGTGATATTGGATTTTGCCATATCAGCCCGGAGTCTGGAATTTGTGCCCGATATGGCTATAGGCTCGCCCCCTATCACATCTGGGACGGAACTAAGCTCGGCGAAACGTGGGTGTACTAGTTCGCTAGTGCGCTTCTGCCTACCCCTTCGGGGATACAGGCGTGAGCTCATGCGATGTTTATGTTATGTAAAAATGCAAAAGTAAATATTAATTATGCAAAGAAAATTCATCCGAATATAAATTAATGTTATATTTTATACAAAATTGGGTGATATTTTTCCTCGAATTTCATACAATTTGTAATTTTATTTATTCAATTATTTTTACTAGAAACGCTTAATATAAAATGTCTTAGCTTCTTAGTATTAGATACTATCTATACTGACTTTGAAAAACCCTTATTTTTTAATTCTAAAAATCTATCTCAAAGAAGTAAAGAAGCAACGAACGACACTCTCACAAGAACAATATAGCAATAACACTTAATATACGAATGAGCAGGTACCGAGCCTACGGAGTCATTTCAAAGCTCCAGCTCACAAGCTGTTTGACAATCAAATTGAATGCTATACTCAGGCTCATTTCCTTTTTGCTACGTAGAACGTTGTTCATTTACATAAATTCACCTATTGTTATTCTGTTTCCATCTTCGTTGAGACGAACGAGATCTCTGTATATATAGACGAGGAAAATTTCTACTGTACGACAGACGCGGCCGTATCGGAAACGAGTTAAATAACGTGCCTCTTTTGTTTTGTTTAAAGCCCCGAGCAAAATAACAAGCGGGCAGAATATTGATGAAGCATGGAGGTCGATTACGTTTTGAGCAGACTGCTTCGATATTTATGATATTACGATACAGACTGTATTTAGAATTGGATTCTTGAATAATATTGACTATATTATCTCCCTATATGAGTACTACAAAACGTTCTTACTAATTGATGCGTGAAATTGAGATGAATAAATGTTTATAAAAGATTTTAGTACTGCAAGCGTAGGTACATAAAACTAAGAGCCAGAATGGCATTACATAAACGGAGGTAAAAATATTCGTCTGGTCAGACAATATATGAAGCAAGTAAACCAAGAGAATGAATGTAATAAACCATCCTTTGTAGGTTAGAGATAAGTCAAGGGTAAAAATAAAAGACAAGGTCTAAATCTGAATTCATATCATGCCTTATCTGAACGGTTTCCAAACGGATAAATTCGAACGCGTGCGGGAAAAGGAACGTGCATCTGTGGCCAAAGGATCTCATTTTCTTTACAACTCCAATTCCTATGTTATCCCGGTTGATACGTTTTCTCTTTGAGATTTATTAAAAGAATAAATTGACTTGTCGTTTCTAAACAAGTTTATTCAACTGTATAGAAGACAAAAGAACTTTGCTATTGTTCATCTGAATAATATACATTTAGTTTTATACGTTAGTAGATGGTTTAAAACACAATAGCTCCGTAGTATTTCGGACGAAACATCGACAAGTTAATGAAAGGCATTTGAATGTAACGGACTTGAGCAAGTTTCCTCCGGGGTCCGATAATAGTCTTCATTACGTGTCTGTATGGCAAGTGGGCGGTCATATTTTATTATTGACCTTCTCGGATTTTCGTTTGACACGTATTAACTATACTGTTTGATATAGAAAACATTACGTGACGCCTTGCCAAAACCCTTGGAAATTTTAAACTTTTCTAATCACCACAATATTGATAGAAATATATTGAATATAATTATTTTCGTCATCCCCGATATTATTTTCTAGTTAGGTGTCAACATTTTTTCAATAGCGATATTTAAATCGATAACAAACAGAATTGCCATTGTGACACAGAAAAAGGGCCATTCCGGTACAAACAGCCCGTGGCATTCGCCCGAGAGGTGGCCATTTGGCTCGCGTTCTCTTGGATACTTCACCGCCTCCGTTTCGTATAAACCGAGTACAGTTTTCAGGCAAAGTCGAGAACAGCATTTTAGCCGGGCGTCGTAAAGCGAAGGATCTCGAAACCCGTTGCTGAGAGACTTTCTGCTACATCTAAATTCAAATTTTTCCTTCAGTAGAAGCGAGACCTTACGACTTTTCTATCTGCATAAAACGAGATGAAATTCGTTTTATAAAATAACATTTTCTTTATATTCATAGATACTGTTTATGTATCCACATACACCCACGTAAATAACCTTCTTATACGATTACTAGATACAATAAGTTTTTGCGAGATATAAACATTGATCGGCTTTTGTTTCTATTAACTTCATTTGCATGTTATCTCTCTATTATAATTTTTTGCGAGATATGCATACAAATGTACCGATCTATGAAAAACTCATGTTATTTATTCATAAATGTTATTCGCAATCTATTTGTACCTACATTGCTAAATAAAGGGTGTCGGTAAATTACAATACAGTGATAAGGGATGCAATTTATTTTCACCCATAAAACAATAAATCCGGTTCAATAAAAAACTCACCTCGTTTATAGACAAATTATGTTATTGAAACTTAACTTTTCATGGGTCTAAATATAGTAGGTACCTATACCTCTATAGTGCATACAAAGTCGTGTAAAATGACACCGGACATTATATACCTGCAATGATGGGACAAGCGCTTGTTAATCCGTACAATGCTTATAAAATCAATATCCAAATTCAAACTTATACACAATATTCTTTTTCTTTCTGCATCTTTACGCATTTGCCTTGATAAGTTTATTAAATTATGAAACTCGTTTACTTTGTATGCGAAAATATTTAAATAACTGGAGCTTTAATATTCTGTTATCTTATTAATATTTAAATTTAGCATATTTTGCATATTAGTTACTGGATAAAATCGAATGAACTTAATCGATTATTACAAATAGTCCCAGTAAGCAATAAATATTTCATACTATATTACTATGCTGTATTATTCGACATAAATTCGTAGTTCTGGCGACGTTCTGTAAATGGTAAAGTAAGTTGTACATAACAATTGGTCGTATTATACAGAATCTATAGGCGGGTATACCTATTAGTGACTTTGTTAAATAAATACGCGCCTCAATTGCCAATGAAACATTCATTGAGTTGCCTACAAAATGCAACACTTTGTGCTCGCCGACTAATTAAAATACTACATTGTAACATAAAACCAGTGAACCACGCGGATGGACATTTAATATAAGGGTAATGTATTAATTAACGTTGGAAACTGTCTGCGAGTCTGGCATGCACTTAACGGAATGGGTAAGGATCTTTCTTTTTTGGTAGAATACGCATATTTGTCATTTTTAACATCGAATAGACTACCTCGGTGGCGTGGCTGTATTTTGGTACGACCACCGTACTGAGGTATCAGGTTCGATTCCCGGATTTTTCCATATCAGCTCGGAGTCTGGAATGTATGCCCGATATGGCGATAGGATCACCCCTATGAATAAGCTCGGCGAATTGGGTATTCTAGTTCGCTAGTGCACCTCTGCCTACCCCTTCGGAGATACAGGCGTGAACTTATATTTAACCATCGAATAATCACAAGTTTCAAAACTTAACGAAATGACTTCAAAACTTATCCGATCGAGCCCAAATGGGACAACTCTTGAAATAAGCTCTAACCAACACAAAAATAATCTTGAAATCGGTCCACATTTGGCGGAGATATCACGTAACATACATAGAAAAATATAAAGGAATTGAGGACCATCTCCTTTTTTAAAGTCGGTTGAAATGTTACGAATAATAAAATTAAACCTTTTTTTATTTTCAGGAAAGAATCGAATGCATATAATTCAGTTTGATAGTAATACCATTCATGCCAAAAGTACTTTAAGTGTCATTCCGGAATCCAAAAACTAAGATTCCCGAATAATACAGTAATATAGTAGGCGCCATATAATTTCACGACAAAAATCTCGTCCACTTTTCCTTGCGGCAAATCTCTGAAGTTTCC
Organism: Clanis bilineata; assembly: GCA_036417725.1. NCBI lineage: Eukaryota > Metazoa > Arthropoda > Insecta > Lepidoptera > Sphingidae > Clanis > Clanis bilineata. The sequence continues at coordinate 7,217,021 of CM071142.1, forward strand.
AAGCTAAAGCATTGTGAATAGACCCGTAAAACAACGAACAACCATTCATTTAAGGTTCTCCAAGTTACGTCAGCGGCTTATGAATAAAGAGGGATCGGCGCCGGAAAAATAAGGGGGTTATCCAAAAGGAAAAGTTTTTTTGCGTAAAAAAACGTCGACTAAGCGGTGGATTATCGTCCATTCGCTGGCAAGAGTTTTGTGGGACTCGCGGTCGAGAGCGACGAACAAGGTTTTATTATCGCTTACTGAAAATGTTAGAGCAAAATATCCGGATAAGAAAAACAATTATCGCCGAGTTCCTTTCACAGGGCGTACACTTCTTTACATTTTTTTTAAACCATGACTATAATATTAAGTAGATAAGTATGGAAGGCCGTTTCCTGGTCGGGCGTGAGTGGTCGTTTTATAAATATTGATGTTGGCTTGTGGCGCCAACATTATTTGGAAATGGAACTTCATAACCAATGAAGTACAAAGCTGCAGGTCACTTAAGGGATATTTAAATGTAAACTATTATAACATGCAGACGAGTAAGCATATTCTGTGCATGATTTTAAAAAAAACCTCGAAATAAGTGTAATAAATAAGCTTAGGTAAGCACTTCCAGGCAGATCCGGTTCTCACGAATATGTTCAGTTGGAGCGGATGACTTTATAATTATTTTCTACATGTGGCTGTGCGATTTGTTCCGGTACATTAGCGTTGCCCGGAGAGTCGGGACAAAATCCCGGGCGAGTAACGAGATCTCCGCCTCAGCGTGAAATTGTGAAATTACCGGGTTGGTTAAAGACAAACTCGGGTTCGAAATAATTGGGTTCTGGACGCTGTTCTATGTATATGAGAATACACTATAATATTAATAGTCTTTTAGACAGTCTCCGTGGCGTAGAAGGCGAGTAGTCGGCTGTGAAGCGAGAGGCCGCGGGTTCGATTCCCGCATTAGACAAATGGTTGTGTGGGCCACAGATATTTGTTTCAAGTCTGGGTGTTGTGAGACCGAAAGGCTCTCTGACACCCACCATACAGGTTATCACCTAGTGTCGGGTCAAGACTAGGTGTGTGACTATTGGGTGTATTTATTTTAATTTTATTATAGTAATCATTCATTTAGTAAAATGAACCGTATATAGCATAGTCTTGATTTAATTTTTAAAATAGTGATTGCTCTTTCCTTAGCGACAAAAGTGCAATGTTCTGAATAAACACTGAGCAGGACAAGTAGGTATGTAAAATATTCCACATTCAATAATTCTAAGGAATTATTATACTGAGATTTCATTCTGTATGTGTCTACCGTTTCATTTCGTTTCACGCGTTATACTTGATGAATAATACATTTTTGGTAAATTAAATATGCGCGTTGGTATCAAGAAATAAGGTAGCAACTACATTATGTTTTTTTATAATAAAAATTTATTGATTGTGTTAAAGGAAGCTTTTATAATTTATACCATTCAGTAAATGCATACTAATTTATAAATTGATAATATTTAACAATGCATAGGGGGGTTACCACCACGTCTAATAGCAGAATTATTATAATCTTACTTTGTTTTTTTTACGGGAATCGGTAAAAGTAAGATTATAATAGTAATTCTGCAATAAAACGTTGTTTTAACACCCTGGTCCTACACAGTACTTGATGCAATATTGGCACTAAATTGTGAATCGATTGTGATAATTATATTATATGTGGGATTGAAGGAATTCAAAGAATTGATACAATTAATAATTTATTTTCTTAAGGAAAAAATCTTTTACAAATCTGACATCTTATCGTTCGTTTTCAAATCTTAACTGTCATCTTCTTATTTTATTTTATAATACATCGCCGAACATTTCGATGAAAGGAGTTTCTAATATTAAATTCTATTTAATGAATTATCCACACGGCCGTCCTGCTCATTCATCTGCCCCAGATGAATCTAAATCTTCCAGCATCACCCAATGTTTCATCAAATCTGCTGAAGTCGTTGTGTGTATGGGTCCTTCACCATGTCCCACCTTCTTGACAATGTATCTATCATTCCGCTTCTTCTGTGTAACCTCATATGGTCCTAAGAACTTTGGAAACAGCTTTGAACCTTGTGAAAATTGCGTCTTCTTTATTGCAACTAAGTCACCAACGTCATAGGAAACTGCTTCCTTTCTATTCTTATTATAACTTTTCATATTTTCTTCTTGTATTTTCTTAATTGATTCCTTTGCTCTTTCTCTGAGTTCTTGTCTTTTTTCATTGAAAATCTGAATATTTTCTTCTTCTATTAACCGATACAATTCATCATATTTATTTCTTGGATTCGAAAATCTATCTTTCTTTCTTTTCTTGCGTATTCTTATCTTGTTCTGTAAATTATCTATGTAATAATCTCTTTTTATCAATTCCTCAGTCTTTGTAATTCCAAAATATCCTCTTTCATGTTTTTTCCTAATAATTTCATACTGCATTTTCTTTGGTACTACAATCAATCTATTGCCATTTTTGACTTTGTAAATTATATCTCCTTGTAGAATATAATCCTGATAAGACTCTTTTTCCAAAATTTTCTTTAATGCTTTTATATCATCATCATCTTCTTGAGCCTTTTTTATACGAGTTGTAGTTTCAGTGATTATTAGACAAATCGGATTTCGACTTAGCGCGTCTGCGTGTTTCATACTTGATCCTGGCCTGTGCTCAATCTCATAATCGTATTCTTCTAGAAGTAAAGCCCAGCGAGCAACTACAGGCGGTAAGTCTTTCTTTTTCAGAGTCATAGTTAATGCTGAACAGTCGGTCACGATTTTGAAGTGAATCCCCTGCAGATACACTCTAAATTTCTTAATCGCTTCTACAATAGCAAGGACTTCTAAGTAATAGCTGTGGTAATTTCTTTGAGTAGGAGTAGTCTTTTTACTCATATAGTGAACTGGATGAAATTTGTCATCTTTAGGACTCCTTTGCAACAGCACAGCTCCATATCCATCTGCACTTGCATCTGTATGAAGTTCTGTCGGTAGATCAGGGCTGTAAATACGCAGAACTGGAGAGTTACATAATATTTGCTTCAGTTCTTCAAAAGCTCTTTCACACTTCTCATCAAAATTAAATGCAACATCCTTCTTTAATAGATCAGTTAGCGGTTTAGCAATCAGTGAGTAATTTTTAATATACTTCCTAAAATAACCAGTAAGTCCAAGAAATGACTGAATGGTCTTAACGTCTTTAGGTTTCTTAAATTTTGCTACAGCATTTATTTTGTCTTCAGAGGGTCTTACTTCATTATCTCGAATTAAATAACCAAGATATTCTATTTCTTCTTTAAAAAAGTGACATTTCTTCCAATTAAATTCTAAACCGAATTCTTCTGCTCTCTTTAGTACCTTTTTTAACTTCAATAGTCCTTCTTCTTCAGTTTTAGATGGTATATTCAAGTCATCAAGATACGCTGTTATAGTACCATCAGCGATTAAATCACTAAATACATCATTTATAAATCGCTGAAATACAGATGGCGCAGTACACAGTCCAAACGGCATTTTTAGAAATTCATATTGTCCTTGAGGTACTACGAAAGCCGTGTACTTCTGGCTGTCTTTGTGAACTTTCACGTGCAAGAAACCATTACGTAAATCAAGAGACGTAAATATCGTTGCATCTTTCAACTTGTCTATCTGATCTTCTATTAAAGGTAGTGGAAATCTCTCTCTTATAACTTTCTTATTTAGTCGTCTATAATCTATGCACATACGGCGTGTACCATCTTTTTTGTGAGCCAAGACAACAGGAGCTGCAAAATCAGATTTACTAGGTTTGATGATTCCTTTAGCTAACCATTCTTCGATTTGCTTGTTAACGATACCCATTTCTAACGGTGACAAACGTCGTGGGCTTTGATAAACAGGATCTTCATCAGTAAGTATAATTCTTAATTCTACATTACTATCTTTCTTCTTCTCACTAGGTTTATACTCATTGCACAAATTACGAATTTGTTCTGTATATTTCGTTGCTCCTATGTCATAATTTTGATCAACATTATCATCTTTAACTGAAAGAGTAAGGTGCATAATTCTTTCCAAGTAGACACCACGAGGAGTAAAATTAACTTCAAAATCTTTAAGTATAGGTTTACCAATAATCACGTTCTCGGGTATTTCAGTATCTTTGACTACATGAAACGTAATATCTGTATAGTAGCTGTCAATCTCAACATTAACTAAGAATGTTCCTTCTGTGTAAACCTTATTCACAGCTATACCAGTTAGGCATGTCATTGATTCCGTATTAAAATTCTCTATTCCATCTTTAATTTTTTCGAATTCTGTCTTTGTCATTATATTCACATCACTTCCGGTATCTATTAGAGCTATTATATCATTTCCGTTAATTCTAATCTTCTTATATGGACTTTTAACTTCTTCATTTGTTTTCTTATTATCATCTTCAATATTAAGAGTCTTCTTAGATTTATTATTAGGACAATCCGTTGACTTATGGCCAAATTCATTGCACTTGAAACATTTGATTCCCTTTGAACATGTAGGCGTTTGATGGTCCAAGTCACCACAGTTGTAGCATCGCTTGACACTAGTCTTTTTGAATGAGTGACTGGTGGAAGAGTTCGAGGGACTTAAGACTTTGGCAGGCATCTTCTTTTTGAAGTCACTGTAAATGTCTAACTTTTTACGAAACTCTTTTATATCTGATGCTCCATACAGAATAACCTTATTTGTTTCGTTATCTCTGATTCCATCAATGACGTATTCAATTAAAGCAGAATCCTCAACTTTGCCATGGAGTGCCAATTCTTTCATAGCTAAGAAATACTGTTGGAATGTTTCGTCGTTCTTCATCTTTCGCGAAGCCAACTTCTTGTGAATGATTGCACTATTAATTTTAGGTCCAAACTCTTCTTTAAGGGCCTTCTTTAAACTTGAGTAATCTTTTACCCTGCCCAATGACCTTAAAAATAGTTTAGCTGTACCGTTTAAAAGTCTCTTCGCATAAATCAGCTTTTCTACAGCAGTCCAACGCATTATATGAGCTGTATCTTCAAATTCATCAATAAAAGATTCAATTGGGTATGTGTCATCACCAGTAAATGACGTCATTGACTTCTCTAAGTCGGAGAATGAAATTTGTACATCGACCTCTTGTTCTTCATCTTCATTTTCATGCGGAGCTTGAGTGGTATCTTTTTTCGGCGGCATCGTGGTTAAATTAGTGTTAAGTCTGCTTCTTGGAGATCTTCTTTTAGTCGTCGTGCAGAAAGATAGTCGTTTGGAAGTCATAAAAATATTCTTCAGTTTATTCCAAATATTGAAATAAAGTCGTCTTAAAAATCCGAGAATCCCGCATTTCTTCATAAGCTGGTAATACTTGATTCGTAAAATTGTAGTTCAGTCTTACATCAGAAAGTCCTTAAAATAGCACCAATTTCTTCGATTCTATCCCGGACGAGCCCCCAAAAGTTGTGGGATTGAAGGAATTCAAAGAATTGATACAATTAATAATTTATTTTCTTAAGGAAAAAATCTTTTACAAATCTGACATCTTATCGTTCGTTTTCAAATCTTAACTGTCATCTTCTTATTTTATTTTATAATACATCGCCGAACATTTCGATGAAAGGAGTTTCTAATATTAAATTCTATTTAATGAATTATCCACAAAAAATGCTGAAGCAAATTTAAAATTTGTAATTCCAAAATATCCTCTTTCATGTTTTTTCTTAATAATGTCATACTGCATTTTCTTTGGTACTACAATCAATTTATTGCCATTTTTGGCTTTGTAAATAATATCTCCTTGTAAAATATAATCTTGATAAGACTCTTTTTCCAAAATTTTCTTTAACGCTTTTATATGATCATCATCTTCTTGAACCTTTTTTATACGAGTTGTAGTTTCAGTGATTATTAGACAAATCGGATTTCGACTTAGCGCGTCTGCGTGTTTCATACTTGATTCTGGCCTGTGCTCAATCTCATAATCGTATTCTTCCAGAAGTAAAGCCCAGCGAGCAACTACAGGCGGTAAGTCTTTCTTTTTCAGAGTCATAGTTAATGCTGAACAGTCGGTCACGATTTTGAAGTGAATCCCCTGCAGATACACTCTAAATTTCTTAATCGCTTCTACAATAGCAAGGACTTCTAAGTAATAGCTGTGGTAATTTCTTTGAGTAGGAGTAGTCTTTTTACTCATATAGTGAACTGGATGAAATTTGTCATCTTTAGGACTCCTTTGCAACAGCACAGCTCCATATCCATCTGCACTTGCATCTGTATGAAGTTCTGTCGGTAGATCAGGGCTGTAAATACGCAGAACTGGAGAGTTACATAATATTTGCTTCAGTTCTTCAAAAGCTCTTTCACACTTCTCATCAAAATTAAATGCAACATCCTTCTTTAATAGATCAGTTAGCGGTTTAGCAATCAGTGAGTAATTTTTAATATACTTCCTAAAATAACCAGTAAGTCCAAGAAATGACTGAATGGTCTTAACGTCTTTAGGTTTCTTAAATTTTGCTACAGCATTTAAAATTTTAAAATTTATTGATTGTGTTAAAGGAAGCTTTTATAATTTATACCATTCAGTAAATGCATACTAATTTATAAATTGATAATATTTAACAATGCATAGGGGGGTTACCACCACGTCTAATAGCAGAATTATTATAATCTTACTTTGTTTTTTTTACGGGAATCGGTAAAAGTAAGATTATAATAGTAATTCTGCAATAAAACGTTGTTTTAACACCCTGGTCCTACACAGTACTTGATGCAATATTGGCACTAAATTGTGAATCGATTGTGATAATTATATTATATACCTACTTAGTACTAAGTACGTGCTAAGTAGTACTAAGTACTTTTTAAGATATAATTAATATGTGGAACGTGAATAAAAGCAAAATATTTTGAAGACAGATTTCTTAGTTTTATTTTATGTATGTATTAAACCGAGAACAACACATTTTTACGAGATAAAAAGCATATTTGCTACTCCAGACTTTCATACATACTTTCATACAAACATCCATACATACTCTCAAACTTTCGCGTTTATAATAATAGATAGGATTAGATTTGCATGCTGTTGGAATTACATCTCTAATTCAGACCCGGTTCATAATTTCCAAAAAGATCGAAGTATATTTTGAAAATACGCAAACGAAACGTTGTTGGCTGAAAGTTCGAGATAATGCCCTCGCTCCGTCGAGACCTCCGTCAATGTTCTGAGAAATTTTGCCTTCAGATAAAAGAAAATGTCTTAAACTGAAGAATATTACCGCCAAGAGTATATTTGGTCAGATATAGATATAAAGACCGTGGCTGGTTAAATAATCAAAAAATAAGTATCACAATAGGTATATATATATATATATATATATATATATATATGCACCTAAGTATTAAGCATATAACAAAAAGTAATATTTATGTAGTTATTTTGGTTTAAAATATTATACACAGAGATGCCTAACATTTATCAGCATAAACAAATTTACAGTTTATATCAAAGTAAATACCCATCAATATAAAGTAAACGCGCGAGATAATATTCCGCTTTTAAGATCCTTATCCTGAAAGCTGAAAGCGATTTAATTAAGTAAAGGAGTGGGAGCGACTTACATAACTTCAACAAAGACTATTTTATACTGATTAAACGCGGAATATCTACTAGAGGAGAACGTATCTGCTGAATTAATTTAGTTATGCCAAAACTGAGTTTTAGGACTGAATTAGTAACTTCAGCCGAGATTGGAATACTTTATTTGGTGAGATAAGAATGAATTCTTGAACATTCTCTCATATAAGATTTTGTGTATCATGTTCTTATATTAAATCATAGTTTATTTTCATAATTCAAGAACTCAACTGCTTTATTGATTTATGGAGATAGGGTTATTTTAGAATTCCAATTAAGTTTCAATCAAGACTGCCTTGGTGGCGTAGCGGTATTGCGTGCGCGGAACGACTATCGTCCTGAGGTCTCGGGTTCGATCCCCTGGTCAGGCAAAGTGATATTGGATTTTTGAGTATCAGCCTGAAGTCTGGAATTTGTTCCCGATATAAGGATAGGCTCGCCCCCTATCACATCTGGGACGGAACTAAGCTTGACGAAATGTGGGCATTCTAGTTTGCTAGTACGCCTCTGCTTACCCCTTCAGGGCCTATACAGGCGTGAACTTATGTATGCATGTCAAAATAGTGTTTAACACTTTTTAAACTCACAGGGCCACAATAATATTTTTTTTTTCTTTGACACAAAATGTTTTTAAACCATATTTATAAATTACGTGAAAACTAGAAGGGGGAGGGATATAAAAATAGTAAAAAATGGGTCACGTAGTATGGAGACGTTCCCTAACCTATTTTAAGCCACTGCCTAATTTAAGCCGTCGCCTATTTTTAGTCGTTGCCTATATATTTTCTATTGTAAGCTAATAATTTATATAGGAAAAACAATAAATAATTCGGATGCAACACCACAAAAAGAATAAAAAATAAGGTAACAAAAAATGACGATCATGGTTCCAAAGTGTTTAAGCTATACATCGGATATATTCAGCTATTGTCTTGTCACTCAAAGCCATGTCAACTTCCTTTTGAATTTATAACATTCTTTATTCTGCCGTCATTTTATTCATACTATGCACTGCATAATTAATAAAGGTTTAATAAAACGTATTTTTTATATAAATTGAAGATTATTTTTTAATTATTGCATACCTTTAAAAGTATTAAAGGTATACTATATATATTGTATATTCAAGGTAATATCAATGATTTGACAACCAATACATTAGTAGATTTTTTTGTTTTAAATATGTCGTAAATAATTTATGATTTCTCTCTAATTTTCGAATTCAAACCTAGAGCCCAGAGATAGATTCAAACCTATATCTAATGCTAAATTATGCTCACATTAAAGACATATTATCAGAATGATAACATATACATAAAATCTCATATCAAAAAATCTATCAAATTCCAAGTAGATTTCTCTTCAACATATCTTCGAATAATATTAGCAAGTTAAATACATAATATAATTCTATTCTTACACTAATTTTTTTCTAAATCGTCTCAATTCAAGTTTTATCGTTACTTAACTCATACAATTGTATTGAAAATACAATCATCTACTAATCTAAATGAAGACGTAGATTTAAAAAGAAAATATATAATTAAATGCTAAAACAGGTCCTTAATTTTGCGTCATCTCCGACATTTACCGAGCTTATTTTATATCAAAGACATTTTACCAGACAGAGATGGCCTTATCAAAATTCAATATCTTTATTTTGTGTTGGAAAAGGACAGTGCACTCATAGCGCGACTAATCTCGAAGGAACAATGTTGCGTCTCAATCCAAAACAATTTACTTGAGAACGTAGTAAGCTCCATATTGCAGTAGTAAATATTCAATTCTATTGGTTTGTGATAAGGATCAAATTGGTCTGTAAGATGTAAATGTTTTATGTTGTTTTAATTATAAAAAAAAGATCTCATTCCATATAAGCTGCTCCTTACATTGTAAGCGTCAGCATTAATCGACGAGTCGAAATGTCGCCCTGAACATTTGCGAGAATGTTTCTTACGCGACGTAATTACCCTGCTAATATTATTGATAAAATTTTAATTTCACCCCGATAATGAGGTTTCAAGGCTACCTACCACAGAGCGCAATAAATTTAATTTATAACGGTAATTAGGACCCTTGATTAACTTGTCAATATATTTTCAATTAACGGCTTATTTAACATAAATTATTATTATGACTAGACATTAAAACTTTGTAACGGTAAAGTAGGTGGTGTTTTTTCTTAGTCACTTTCTAATTTTTTATATTACAAATAAAGTAATAGAAAATCGAAAGTGAAGAAACACACTACAATACATTAATATTATTCTAATTTAATTTTTCATATTCCAATAATTAAATATTATTATGCAATAATAGTACAGTCATAGACAAAACTTAGTATCCGTATTTGCGAGCGGGGATAGTTGAATAAATCAAGCGCGCGGTGGTCGCGCCCCGCCCCGCCCCTCCCGACTCGCTCCCAAAATGGCCGACTCACAACACAAGTGAGCTCTTTTTTTTCTCTCACGAAGTGGCCGGGCCATTTTGTCGCATCGGTTTTTTTCCCAATTCTCTTGCGTCAGCTAACACGACGCCACGATTTCTGGTTAAAATAAGTTACTGTAATTTGAATTGATGTTTACGTGACCAGTCGGAAGAATGTTGCTCGTTTTCAAAATTATGTAGGTTGCATATTTCTTGGAATGAAAGCGTTTTGGAGTGATTCCAAGTACATTGAATATTGGGTTTAAAAGTCAGTGTGTTTCGGTATGAGATGTAACTGGTAAGTAACGTTTCAACCACATTTTGTACAATAAATATGGAAATCACCTACACCCTAAAATAAAACATGAGGTACAAATCATCCTATCATCTGTTGTGACACTAATTAAGTAACATCAATGAACTTCAATGATTATACATGCTGCAAACAGAAAGTAGAAACTACATACCTACGCGCCGCCGTGACTTTAATAACTCCTTAATCTTTTGAAAGGATAATATTTGAATTTACTCTGTACAAGTCTTGTTCCATCTTTATGATATTAGGTTAAGTTCGCTCCGAAAGGATTAAGGCGGCTCTTAATTCAACGCTCCCGGGCCGGAATAAATTTAACGTTTTGAGAAGCTTATGAAGAAAAACTTGAGATGTACGGGCGGTTAAGCTCTCTCAAAATTTAAGATACCGCCGTTTATATTCGGATGGATGAAATATGGTATCTAAAAAATAAAAGACCATAAATAGGAATTACGCGAAGCGAATAATGGACGCGAGTGTACACAACATTGTTGGTTTTCGCAATGCGAAACAGGGTTTTAAATACGTGCGGATACATCAGAAAGTTCGGAACGTTTACGTTGGATTTGACCTTTCAGTGCATATCGAGCTTTAAAATTCAGCTGCATTTTATGCGTCAGAATACATCCGCCAACACTTTAATTGCTGCGCGAAATTTACGCGGCTTCGGAATTATGCCGCACAACATATCCGAGCAACACGCAACGCACGTACCTATAAGACCTCCGCAACGGAGATACGCAGTAATTGGAACGTATCTCTCGATATTTTATTTTATTTTCTGCCTCAATTTTATTTTATTTCCGCGGCGGAACGCCTCTAGCTGAATGGAAGGTAATTGTAGGCTGTGGAGCGAAGGGTTCGCTTTAGGGAATAATTGTGCGAATATAGCAGAGCCTCTGGGAATGTTTAATGTGAGGCCATGTCGGAGCGGCGTTTTACTGGGCCTGCGCGTTATGCTTAATGCTGGACCAAGGACGAAAATTATCTCAGTAACGAGTTTCGTAAAAGCGGCGATGGCAACTAATGAGGCCATTGGGCCCTCTGACTTGTTGTGTGAATATTTTTATAGAGCATAACTTTAATTTTGAAAGGGACGATTAATTTTAACGGTTATGTTAGATGTAACGTTAGTACAGGAGCCAGAGCTCGGCCGGAGTGCTCTCGATGGTAACGCTAAAAGCAGAAGGGTCTCGTATTAGATGGGTAGATAAAAGCATACTCACCGATCCTGGAGAACAGCCGGCGTCATATGGGACTTTAACCTCGGACTCACTACACATCACTGAATATTTAAAATAATGAAAAGCCCGGACATCGGTCCCGGGGCGTTCCCTTTTAAAAATGCACTGCACTGGGAGGTTTTACTGCAGCCGTGCAGGTTGGTCGAACTGAAATTCTTAGAACAACGATAACAGTCTCGTAAAGGAGGTGGATCCTCATACAGACCACTTGGAAATAAACATGGTCCAAAATACAGCATCAAATGAAACACTCAGTCGAATTGTCTATTTCTACATTGCATCACTTCACCCGTAAACGTAAACCTGCGCGATATACCGACAAATATAATAAACCCACACCAAAATTATTTTTAACTTTATGAGAATTCTGCATAATTTTTCCATTTATCAACAAAGATTATCGACATGGAATACGTTTCAGAAGAACCTCATTTAATTTAATTTATCACTACATCATTTTGTAAGTTAATTATCAGAATATTGTCAAAACCTGATTATTATGATAATTTTACACCAGTGTAAAACCTTATGCAAAATCAAAATACAAAATGTGTCCTTATTTACATAACAATAAAGGTGAAGAACCTTGTATATAATAATATCACTGATAGACTTGTTGTTGTAATTTGTTCCGACAATTACATTGTTTTGCGAAAGTGATTTCTTCATAATTACAGTGACAAAGTTGAACCAATTCATTATCTGAGACGTATCTTTACGTTATAGTGATGATGTAAACGTAATTACCTCAAGGCGAGTCGAGAGAAAATCTAGATAAGAATAAAATAATTTCGTCCAAAAATTATAAATGTAAAACCCAAACTCACCTAATTGGGTCAAAATCTTTTTACGTCGCAACAGCGTTGGCCATCTAATTAATTCTAATTAGTCCATGGCAGGGACTATAGAGCCATGAGGAAGTAGGTGTAATAAGAGGGGATTGGAAAAACGTCAATGTACCGTAACGTTAATTTAATTCCGCTTCGAGCCCGGATTAGACCCCGGGCATGCGCAATTTGAATAATTTTCACATCGAATCAAGATGTTTTATAGTTATCTGTTGATTATGTATCTACATGTAGTATATATACATAGTTAATATAGAGTAATTTAGGTATAAATTTGAGGTATTTGTGTATTATTTGGGCCTCCGGTTAAGATTGCCGTAGATTGTTGTTGTTGGTCCCAATCCTTATTTTCTTTATTTTCCATTCCAGAATAAATGGCGCTAATATAGTGCTATTATCGCGTAGCATACATAAAAATACCTACTTGACAACCCCTCTTTTTGAAGTCGGTTAAAAGTAATGAGGCAGGTCCTAAATAAAAAAAAAACAATAATTTTCTTGACGTATTTATAAAACTGACTAATGACTGCCTCGGTGGCGGGGTGGTATTTCGGTACGACTACGGTTCTGAGGTCCCGGGTTCGATCCCCGGGTCGGGCAAAGTGATATTGGAATTTTCCATATCAGCCCGGAGTCTGGAATTTGTGCCCGATATGGCGATAGGCTCGCCCCCAATCACATCTGGGACTGAACTAAGCTCGGCGCAATGTGGGTGTTCTAGTTCGCTAGTGCGCCTCTGCCTACCCCTTCGGGGATACAGGCGTGAGCTTATGTTATGTATGTATTTATAAAACTCTCGTCTTATATATTAATTATGTATCTTACAATAGCGCGTTTTTGGTAAAAGTTGAGTAGATACAGCTGAGTACTATAACAAATTATTGTTTGTAATAAATGGTTCCTTAGAGAAACATCGCACTTCATTTTAATACTAAAGGCATGAATAAATTTTAGACTTATATTAAGGTCTATTTGAACAATATATTTTAATTAGGACTTTACTAACTACAATCGTAAAATGTAGTCATTTTTACGAGTATTTACGTAAAATTCAACGAGCTATCACAAAATTGAATACAATGGACTAGACCTACCGACTTTCTTTTAGACTTTATTACGGATCTAACCTAGCTAGAAAACCTTGGCACATAGGTACCTACCTCAGTTTTGCTTGAATTTTAGTATTCGTTTCTAAAGTATACATCATTAACATATAGCAGATTAACTATAGCGAAAAAACATTACATTCAGTGCATAATTGGCAAAAGATTTACGTAAAAAAAATATTCAAAATCAATAACCTCCTTCATCATAAAACCAGAAAAATATATTTCAAAAAGACTTCGTAACATTAGTAGGTAAGATCAGAAACTGACTACTTATCACTTACATCAAATCCATTGAGCGTATTTTATCCCCATAACATTGTATTAAAGCAAATCTTCCTGCGAATTGAGATCACTATGTTGGTCGCATTATTTTTGCATAATTGAATCGAACCGCAGTTTACATGCAAATACGAAGAGATATTTTCACAAATGAATTTTAAGGAACCGCAGCCCGGTTGGGGCATATCAGTAATTGCTTTTACAGAACTTAGTGATTGGTCTCGTTTATTTGTATGGCGTCGAGACTGCCTTTATCTGCGATTTTATCTTCGCGTGGAATTTTGCCACTGCAAGTGCTGGTTTATGCAAATAAATTACATTTTGATGCGTAGAATAAAATAAAGAAGCATTTTTTAAATAAATGCAACATTTCATTTGGAAATAAATAATAATAGGGATGTCTAGTTTCTTAAAAAGTACACTGACGTTTTTCCAATTTTTCCGTCTCATGTATTACCATAAAATATGCAAATTACAACTCTAGGAATAGATAGAGAATTCTCACGAGAACAGATTTTTTTTTTAATTAAAAATTCAAATACAAATTTTGAATGCCCGAGCTAGGTTTGAACCCAAAAGCTCACGATTTTCATCCTTAGAACGCTCTTACTTGACCATTAAGGCAGTCAGAAGCATGACCGTTAAATTCATGAAAAAAAAACACAACACAAACTTATGAACATCATCAAACCAAAATATCTATGAAGACATGATCCAAGTATGGGAACTTTTGACCATGTCATTATATATTCAAATAGTGTCATAGGCCATAGGTACACGTGTACACACCGTGAATGTTAAACAGATTGACCATAGAATAACAAATAGTAGGGGTTGTTCGTTGAAGGACATCATGAGCTAACAAATCGTCCCATAGATTGTATTTATAAGGGTACATGCTAAGAATCGGACAGAAAATGTTGTTCGACACGACTTCTTAAATTAAACCGGTTGATACCAAATAAAATAAGTAATTTAGGGTTTTATCGTCGGTTAATCTTGTTATTATACCCTAAATGATGAACTTATATGTAATGAGTTCAGACGCCCGAATGGTCAAAAGCTACTCAATTTTAACGGCTTCTTACACTGATTTTCGACATACAATTTTGACAGATAAGGAGGCCTTAAACGACATAAGGTGGCCTTAAGTATATGAAAATTCGGCGGAATACTTGTTTTACTTGAGCTGCAACTGTTAAAAAAATTAAATTAACTTTTGTTCTTAAAATTGTGTATGTACGTTAAAGTTTGGTGTCCAACCTAGTCGAAATTAATGAAATAATATTCAATAATGAATTCGGTGGCGTGGTTGTATTTCGATACGACTACCATCCTGGGGTCTCGGGTTCGATCCTCGGGTCGGGCAAAGTGATACTGGATATTTCCATATCAGCCCGGAGTCTGGAATTTGTGCCCGATATGGCGATAGGCGCCCCCTATCACGGAACGGGACTACCTGGGACGGAACTCAGCTCGGCGAAATATGGGTGTACCTACTAGTTCACTAGTGCGTCTGCCCCTTCGGGTATGCAGCGTGAGCTTATGTGATGAATTGCAATTGTAATTTAATACTGTTAATATTACAGGCATCAAATAAGGTGGTAGTTCAAAATCGAGCAGGCGTCGACAGCGATTGATAAACGGCGAGCAAACGCGTGCTGACTCACAACTATCAACTCGTACGTTCACTGTCTGGAGCAAGAGTGGAGCGATGAGCGATATAACATGTAGACGTGTATAAAACGATTTTGAAATAAAACTAGTTTTTACGGATTTTGTCGTGATTTGTCGTTTTATTTTTAGTCCCGACGATTCAATTACAGCCTCCATGGTCACTGGGCGAAGTGTGGTCTTAGCCATTATTACTGATTAATAGATACATACATACATAAGCTCACGCCTGTATCCTCGAAGGGGTAGGCAGAGGTGATTGAATAGTCTAATTATGTACCTACTAATACCTCACATTTGCCGCTCAAAAGTATTCTTCATCCTCCTGCTCTTAGCCCGATCCATGCAGGATCCGAGGCATCACAATTTATCAAACATGTTACAGATAGGATTTAGCTTAATTTTAATGATTTGTCGAAAATGCTCTAATTTTGTAATTATTATTTGCACTAAAATGCGCTTTTGTTTGCTATTTTATTTAAAATAAACTATGTCTTTCCACTTTGCCCTCATCCCACCTTAATGTAGAGTTCCGCAACACATTTTTAATCATATTGCAGAAAGGATTTAGCTTAGTTTTTACGACCAAACTGCCTGCCTGACGTCAACCCCCATCTGGGGAATCTAACCCAAGGGGTCGATTGAATGACGACTATAAGTGCCTCTAGTGGCCCATTTATTGGTTAAATGTTTGTATTTAAATTAGGAGTAAAATAAACTATTTATGCAATTTTATAATATTAATTATCTACTAGGTAGTAAACTTGATAGGTTTATAAAGGTCAGCTAGTAGAATTTGTATAGACACTCGACGTAGATACTTATCATTTTATAATTTCTTCTCGTAGCTTTTACTTCGGGCCACACACCCAACCTGCCTCCTATTACGTGGAATTTTTACGTAAGCAACTCTAAACCCGCGCTACCTACGCCCGACGAAATTTATTTTGAAAGGTTTTGTAATACATCATTTTTATACATAACGTGTTATATACACTGACCGTTTTATTTAGAGATTGATTTGTTGCTTTAGTAATTCCATTACATTAGAATAGATGGTGATGAACGAAATTTGTATGGAAATATGATATTGGAGCAGCTTATTGTGTGAGTTTTTATTAAAAATGACTATACATGATTTTGTATATCTCATTATATACCTTTTCTCCACTTTATTAGTTTCAAACTGTAAGTATATAAAATCGGATTTCAATTTCAATCAAGGAGTCAAGTCCATCGAGTCCCCAGAGCGCAGTCATTGTTCATTTTTTTAAGTAAATTAGAATAAATTACAGCGGATGGTAAGTGTCTGAGGGTTGGAGTACTGGCAATAGTCACGTAGTGGGTACGCGCCGGGCATAGCGTCGCCGCCGCCAATCTAAATAATTGACCTGTTCGCTGTCCGTCCGCCTGTGAAAGTTCTTAACTTGGACTTGAAATCTGTGGAGACGGCTTAAGTTGAGTTTTAAAACATGAGTACAAAGTTGGCTTCGAGTGTGTTCCTATTTTGAAGGACTGCATTACATACGTTAAAGATAAACAAAACTGTGCATTGATATTTTTACATGACACGGAACACCGTGAACACCGCATATAGAACACTATTTGCGGCTTGTAATTTATTAAACTTCTGTTAATAAAATACATATTAGGAATACATCTACCTTATTTATCTTATAAATACCCTAACAAAGAATTAAACTAAAATACTAAAATAATAACTGAGCTTTGTGAATTTTGATGGGAAGTCTGACAGGGTGGGCGTCGCTTGTTAAAATTATTTATATTATTATTCTCTAGAGCTGTGTTTGTTGTTTTTAAGTGATGTGGTTTAATGCATCAAACTTCAGTGAAGATGGACAGTATCATGTGAAAATTTTAACCGGTGATCTTTAATGCGTTTTGCTTGGTGCGTTGGCTGACTTTGTTTGTTCACTGAAGCCATTGTTTTTAAAAGAAGAAGAATAACTGAGTATTGTAATAAATGAAATCGATGTACCTAATAGGTTCAAGGTAAAATCAATTCACATTGGATGTAAACATAAGTCTATGCTCAGAGTTCAAAGTACCTACTCGTAAATGTTTAAATTGAAAAAAGTGTTACTAAGTCTATTCCATAGATTTCCATGTTCTTATATAACAGTAAAGGGTGGAAGTAAGAAGTAAAAAGAGGAAAAAGTATATTATTAGTCTTTTACCGAAATGGAATTGGAACATTTCGCGTAGCAAAATTCCAGCAAATACTTCGCTTTACTTAGCCGGCACCAACATCATATTTTTGATATTTTTACCTAACCAACTTAATAGCATTTATACAGAGAAAAATATAAAATGTTTTTGTGATATTGGGTATTTTATCTGTGTAGCTGCATGAAATGTACCAGCATTTACTTCATATTAGTTCACTTACATCTCGTAACTATGTTATGATTTTTATATAAGTTTAACCACTGAACACGTTTAGTTAACGTGAAAGTTATTGTCGATAGATATGTGTGTACGTCATTCTTTACTTCAAAATTTAAAAAAATCACAATGAGATGCGTACTATTGAATATTTTAAGTTTTAGGTAAATAGCTAGTTTCGTTTCAGCTCGCGTTATAATAATTCATAAAATTATTTTTTATCCTTTTTCCTTAATAAATAATAAGGCAGGTGCCATTCTGACATAAGATATTATCCAATTCGCTTTGACGGTTCTAATCAAATTTCCCCAATTCGGTTTTGTTGTAATCACAAATAACTGAGCATCAAAAATATTCTTTATGACGTAACAAAGCCGTTAATAATCCGACCAATCGGTGCCGGCCGTTTCAAAAATCGAACTGTCAGATGTCGATGCAATGAAGACTTTATACATTTTTATGTTTTCTTTGACGATGCCGCCAAGACGAATGAGGCAAAGGTAAAATAATAGTCAGCCTGTGGATGGGCCAGAGCTTCATTGTATAGCTATCCTGCGGGAAAAGTTACGACCGCGACAGGTGTGATGCCGAATTAACTTCTTATATAAAGTCGCTTTTTATACAACACCGACAGCTTAATGAGGCCAGGGGATCATGGTAATGAAACGCGAGCTGTCTTGGACTTTTCTTTCGACCTCCTTTACTCGGTTAATTAAGATCTTCTCGTTGGGATTACAGCGATCTCTACACACATATATGTCTGTCTACAAGTTAATGTAATTCGTATTAAACCTGTAGTTTCATTTTAATAACCGTCGACCAACCTGCACGTTTACACCGTACCTGTAACAACGAACATTATTTTAATTAAACAGAACAAAGATTCAAAAATGGAAAAAATAACGTCATTTCATAATATGGTTTATCAAATTCAAAAATGGAAAATCGACGCCATTATACTATATAGAGTTGAATGAACGAATGAATGGAAAACTTGTTTGTTTTGATATTGTGACATTTTCGAGTCCGTTATCTCGTGGTCGTTGACCTGTGCTTTCAAAATAAACAAGAGTGAAGTGATCGAGACACCGGCCGCCTGTGAATATGGCATGTCATGAGCATGTTTCATTCAATCAAGACAGCGGATGCATTGTGGCGGGTGTCAGTGAACCCTCCCTGAAATAGACGTTTATGTACCTGCGTGGTATCAATATTCATGATTCTGTGATGTCAGGGAGTAACGTGCCGTGGATAGTATTAGTGGGCGTCAAACAACTCCGCCGATACGGGAATGTGCTGATTCGATGCGGACGATAGGCACTCATTATAAATAAAGCTAGTTAGGAAACTTGATATCAAATGTCGTAGACTCTATGAGTTCTATGACTTTCAGAAATCGAAAGTTTTTATCCTGTTTTTAACATGATCACGTTTCTTTTTTATTTAACATACTTTTTCTTGCATAACAACATCACGTTATAATGTAAAATGAACTATAACATTAATATACTTTTCAAATAGTCAGTTCTCGATTCATAGATACAGCTTCCGTGGTGAAGCAGTTCCTGATACCCACGACACAAGACTTGATATTAGTGTGGGGTCAGGACTATGTTTGTGACTGTATGGGTATATTTATTTATAGATTCAACTTTTCCCTTTGTTAAATTATCGATAATATCGTCACCAGAGCTAAAGTATATAGACAACTTACCTTAAAATTCATCTAAGATATTATGTAGTGTAGGTAATCTGTATCTACATATTACTATAAAGCAAAATAAGTTGAAACAACTGAAGGGAGTTAATTTATGGCGGGTTGTTGATGAAGATCCAACATGATACACTGTGCAACAAAATGAAACATGCCAACATACTTCTGAGGATTAGCAAATCTCATAAAATTTATAAAATACACATCCACGCTTATAAACCGTCAGTTTAATACTGTAGTATGTATTCCAACCCTTCATATTTTTGAACAAAGGCCACTGGAACTGCCAATATAAATTCTGCAATATTGATAGAAAACAACTGTAAAACGCCATATTTATGGGTATTTAATGAATTTATCTGCTGCATCGGCTGCCGTACAATAAAACTACATAAAAGTTAATTGTACTGCAATGTCATCACGGTTATAAAATTACAATTCGTCGAGGCGCCAGATGTAGGTACGCCGCTTTTATAGCTCAGGCAAATTGAAAATACTCTAAGACAATTGCAATGTTATTGTTTTCATATTAAACATTTATGGCGTTTTTCTTTGTGAATATTTCTGTGTTTGTGGTATTTTATTTTCTTCCCCGATAAATTTATCCAGTATTGGAACTGTAAGTCCCTTCATTCGTTCAGTGGTAGTGTGCGTTATGGACCGAGAGATCCTGGGTTTGAGTCTCAAGTAGGACAACACTGCTTCTCTTGCAAGATTTTCATGGTATTTAATCCCTCAGAAGGGATTACGACGGACAGGTGGTTAGTTGAAAAAAGCCAAATCCAAATGCAATATGATTAAAGAATGTACCTATGTTGCGCCGATCACACATTGAGGACGATTGGAACAGGTGGAAAACATAGATATATTCCACCTATGTATGTTTGTATGTATTTTTTATATATCCACATAGATATGTATTGGAACTCAAAAACATAGTATGTTAATGTTAACATACTATGTATATGAAAATGCAATAAAAATAAGCATTTCCCCTATCCTGTATGTAAAATACTTAATTAAAATACATGTAAATGGTAAGAACCTAAATCTTAAATAATCTTAATTAGCACTATATATAAGCTGGCCAATTAAAGTTCGTTAAGATAGCGTCATATGATTACAAATTCCTCTTACATCTTAAGCCTCTTCATACTTATAACTTATATAGGTACACATAAATTATCAGCTTACTCAATTGGTTCAATTAATTTGCATATTCCCGCTTATAAGTGTAATTCTGAAAATAAACTTCACTTATTATTCTCGCTTTAGTTGAGTTTAAGACGTGGCATTTAAATAAACACTCTCGTGTATTCCACACATTATTCGTCGTGATTGGTCTACATAACTTTATGTAGGCCGATGTTTTTTTGCCTTAAAAAATAAGAAAAATATGCCTCGACTCACGCTTTAGCCTCAAGGTCTTTCTCAAGGGCCGAATAAAATTTTGCGTATGCGATGAAATATGGCAACGGTTTCCTTCTAGCTTGCTAACAAATGAAAACAACGTGAAGAAATAAATGTAGGAATGAAATGAATTTATACATTGTACAAAATGTAATCACATACTGAATTATTTTATTTATAGAACTAAATAGTCAGAATTAATTTCGCCGCGACTAAATTACATGTATTATGAAGGTCAGAATACGGATTCCTGGATAGGTGTTCTATTTATAAAAAAAATATGTTACAGACTTGTCCGCCTCAACGCAACAATGTATGTATTGATTGGGCGAACGCCGACCGGGCGGAATCGTGGCGCGATATACCGTCGTTCTATTTTCGATTCTTTCGATACCGTACGAATTATCGTCCACGATTAGACCGGCCGCGGCCGCATTACTTTTGATATTATGCGATACGAATATGCAATTAAATCTGCTCGTAACCAGTAACGATCACATTCGCAAGTAGTTAAGCGATTCGAATATTAGACTTTAAATAAGATATAGAGTAATGTAGACGGCATTGTAGGTACCGGCGTGGGCTCGATATCAACATTGTAGAGCTACGAAACGAGTGGGCTCATATAGGAAACATATTTTATACAAGTTGATAATGTAAATTGACGAAGCGGATCGAGGGTAAGTCATACGAACAGAGTATGCCTACTTATTTAAAATGATATCTATGGATCGTTCGTGTATGTGTGTGTGGTAAATACTTTAGTTAATTTACGTGAATGTTATGACGATGTAACAAAATGTTTGGTGGCGAACGGTCGGGAGATGTCAGTGTTATGGATACGACCTCATGCATACGTTACGTTTACAATGCCTCCCACTTATGCTAATGTACGTCGCGAATAAATTACTTACGTAGGTATATCGGTGCGGTTCATTTATATGTTAATGTTGAATGGTAATTCGGTGAACGTTAATAATGTAAATGTGGGTTTTGTTGTGATAATGACTTAATAAGGTCCCCTATCAATGTTAGTTTTTACATAGATTACTAATGAATATTTTATACAACGTTACGAAATAATTTAATTTAGAGAGTCGAATCGCTATGTAAGAATTCTAAAATGGTGCACTGCTTTGAAAATTTAATTTTAATGAGAAATTTTCATTTCAAATATTTTTGTATGTATTTGTATTATTTTCTCCGTCTAATATTATTTCCATTTACTGTATTTTAGCTAGTAATAAAAAATGGATAATTAAAACGTTACACAATATTTCTTACTTCATGCTCATTAGAAGCAAGATAATATATTGTATTTTATCGTAAAGTTACGATAGGTACCTGTTAATATAATGAATGCCTACATAAATAAACTAATAAACATTGTAAACTGTAAAGAAAGCTTTGACCTACCGCTAAAGTTTTCACGAATCGTCAATTTATAAAAGAAATATATTAATACAATTCCTGTTAACGTCTTGTCAATATTATTCTTACTGCTGTGATGTTATGTATGACGACATAGACATAAAAAAACTGTGTGCGCGTTGCTGATTTAAATAAATTCCCAATTGAAATAAACGAATAGATAACGTATTCCGATGATTGCAAAGAACATTCTGAATTATTAGACAGCCCGTCATAGATATCATATCATTCCCACAACTATATAAATGTTCAAAAATACATACAAATATTCAATAATGATCGAGTAATCTTACCTTTAGAGTAACTTATAAACTGACACCGAATATTACACTGGTAATATTATTTATATTAAAATTACACGTGGTTTCGACGTACTATCTTGGCGTATAGTCGTGAGATCTAGCAGAGAGCATATTTCACGCAACACGCGTAAAATTACGTAAGAAGCCCCGAATTTATTCCCAGAGATTCTCTGCGCTACTGATTCTGTATATTATGTAAGATATAATATGTACGCATTTAGTGTTATTTTGTGGATTAACGGTAGTTTATCGTGTGCACCTATGTTGACGATATATGCATATAATTGTGGTTTTAATACATGAGTATCAAAATGCTATGAACATTAATCAACTTTGAAATTATTTACAATGTACACCTTTACCGCCGAAGGGATAGGTAGAGGCGCAACTAATACACACTTTTTGCTAAGGTTATTTCCGTCCCATGACGTGATAGAGGATGAGCCTATCCGATATCAGACGCGAACTCCGGACTCCGAACTGATACTCATCAGAAATATCTATATACTCTCCAACCCAGGCTTCGAACCTGAGACCTCATGACGATAGTCGTGCCGCATATGGATTATAACTACGTCACCGAGGAAGTCTAATATATATGTGTAAAATATTTCCCACACGTAGAAGTTATCTATTATCAGTTATCTATTTCCAATACGTTTTGATATCTTTGTCTCACGTTACTAGGCTCCGAACCAATAGCGGAAGCAGATAGATACCGAAGTCTTGCAATAACAATAATGCGGGAACCGAGCCGGGCGACCTGCCAGGGTTCTATCGATCCGCACCGAGCTCGCAACACCAACGTAACATGACCCCCGAATATACAGAATTCACCTCCATTTTTAAAGATCTGCCAATTCACTGAGGGGGGAGTGGAATATCATCTTATACTGGATCCCCAGACGTACAAGTAGGTCAGAAGGAAAATTTACAAACACTACTCTAAGAGAATGTGGATTTTTTAGAAATAAACTGAGAAAATGTTTTCCGGGTCAATGCAAATGAGGATGTTTACCCGACGGGGAATAAACCAATGGCTGGGGATATCGGAGAGGAATGGAGGATAAAATATATAGAACAAAGTTATTGTGATTTTTGCCGCATAGTTTGACCTTTAGATGTGTTTATTTTTTTGTAACTATTACGTCAGAGATCGAAGGCATCTATTTGAATAGTAATTATATTTTAACTCAAACATATCGATAATAAATATAAATAATTGTAATTTGGTGATTATATTGATATAATAATATGAAAAAATATAATTGATACCTAATGAGATATAAAAATAAAAAGCTATCGAATTACGATTTAACAACGAGAACAAATAAATAAATAACTTTACACCTCGTATCATAATACTGTATTATTTACGACATCAATTAAAATAATTACAATATTTGATATAGGTAATCATGTTAATTAATTTTATTGTGATTATAAAAATATTATGTTACATTCATCAAAGCATTAAATTGTTGCTAATCTCGACGTTATCTTTACATAACATCTCTTTATAATTGACAGCTCTACATAAAGATATATTAGAGCATTTTAAAACAAACTTATTTATACCTTACCTCAATAAATCTTTAAACGCTGAAGTACTTTATTTTCGACTTACGTCAAGTTTCTTCTCGAGATAAGTCGTACCTAACCGATCCTATACTTATTTAACTGTCCAGTCTTAGAAGACCCATAAAAGAGAGTTGCATTTCCTGATTGTGACTTTACTTACAAAGGTTGGAACGAGGGCGGAGATGTCTTCGTAAACTGGGTAAATCTAAAGGTACTAGAGCCCCGTGGGTCGACAATCAAGTGAACTCCAGATAAAATATTTAAAGGTCACCTTAAACGTTAGGCCTTTTCACCACTCCGGAGAGATTGAATGATTTAAATTCTTTTTTGTGCTCACTTTCTTGGGAATATCTTAATGGAATAGCGATTATAAATCAAGATACAATCAAATATCATTAGTATGCAGTGTTAAAAAGAAATATGTTATAATAATATACTTTACGACATTTTTATCGATTTCTAAATATTTACAATATAAATGACTGTATCGACGGCGTAGTGGTATGCGTGCGCGGTACGACTATCGTCCTGAGGTCTCGAGTTCGATCCCTGGGTTGAGCAAAGTGATATTGAATTTTTCAGTATCAGCCCGGAGTCTGGAATTTGTGCCCGATATGGCATGATATATCTGGGACGTAACTAAGCTCGGCGAAATTTGGGTGTTCTAGTTCAATAGGGCGCCTCTGCCTACTCCTTCGAGAATACAGGCGTGTGTATGTATGTATGTACAATATAAAAAATATATGATTGTTTTACAACGAGTAATACTCACGTAGCCGGAATGAAACTCTTTTCTTTCTGCCTGCCCTTATCCCACCTTAATGTGGGGTCGGCGTAACACACTTTTTCAAGCATGTTGCAGAAAGGATTTGGCTAAGTTTTTACGACCCGCTGCCTTCCTGACGTCAACCCCCTCTGTGAGATCTAGTTCCAGGCAAATTAAATAAAAAAAATTGCTTTGCCCGACCTGGGAATAGACGACCTCGCCGTCCACAGCCCATATATGCTGCCACTAGACCAAGTAGACGACAAAGCCGTAGCTGGAATGAAACTATCAGATATAAATAAATTACTATACACTTCGGAAAGTAAATATTTATAAGTAAACACTATTGACAAAATATGCCCTTACCATTTACTCAGCGGGGACCGGTTTTGGGCTTAATTAAGGGAAAATTCGAACATTCTTTAGATACTTTTAAGTCATAAGATAATATTACTACACAGCATGAACCCTACACCTTAATTGGACGTAGATTGTATCGATAGCTGTCTTTGATAATGATAATTATTTATATTATATGAATATTAACCACATATCTTATCATCATGTCAGTGTTTGATAGGATGACGAAATAAACTTTTTACATAGCTAGAGAAATCATCTCACATGAATATAATAACTTGAGTATAAAATCAAAGATCATCGTTTTTCATATTCAGCGTAATGGCGTTCGAATGATTTTAAAATATATATTCCTATTATAGTGAAATAATATTGTTGATTATAGTATCATATACGTATCATTCAATCTAAGGAATTGTCGTGTAATACAGCTTGATATTAAAAAAATCTCCTAATACGTTGAAGAGCATCATCAATTTGGGGACTATATTGACAGCCTCCGTGGCGCAGCGGGCGAGTAGCCGGCTGTGAGGAAAGAGGCCGCGGATTGGATCCCCGCACCGACACAAATATACAAATATTTGTGTGTGGCCCACATATATTTGTTTCGAGTCTGGGTGTTGTGAAACCGAAAGTCTCTCGTAGTTCCTGATCCACGACGCAAGACTTGGTCTTAGTGTGGTGTCAGGACTATGTATGTGACAGTTGGGTGTTATTTATTTATTTATTATATATAGGTGAGATGGTATCCTTCTTTTTCTTTACGTCCGTGGGGACAGGAGAACTCATTATTTTAGGCATGTTAAAGAAAGAATTCAGCTTAGCTTTCACGACCGGCTGCCTGCCTAATATCAACCTCCTTTGGGGACCCAGTCTTATAATCGTGTTAGAAAAATCGCATTGCCCAACGTGGGATTTGAACCCATTACTTACCGGCCCACAGCGTTTATACGCTGCCGCTAGACCAAAGCACCTAGTTGTTTACGTTTATACGCTGCAGCTAGACCATGGCACCTAATTGTTTACTTTTTTTTTCCAATAAATCTTACTATGATTACAATTTGTATACTACATTTGTTAGTAATTCTTATTCACAGCGTAGAGTCTCAAAGTTGACCTTTCTCACGTCTTACCATAACTTGTATTTAGGTACTTGTTACATCTTCAGGATGCATATGTTGTAAAACATCATGGCTAATAAGGCACATGTGTCACTCAACCGATAATGGGTGACTCGAGTGGACCACTAAATGGATATGCCTCGGAGGTAAGTGAAACAATCGATGTAGGGGTAAAATATTATGAAATACGATGGTAAAACCGTACACCGATATTTTGTTACTCATATATATACATATACACATGCACTATACGGTTATTATTATTATATAAGTTAATCAGTATAATATAGGTAATTCCACGAATTACTCTACAGATATTAACAAAGCTACATTATGCCTCAGATACATAGTAGGTATACTTTTTGTTCCAAAACAAGATTTTTTTCAATTAAACGAAGCCATGAATAACAGCATAATGTTTCTTTTTGCATTTATTTAATATTTAAAAAAATATGGTACATAACTACATACATGTAAAACAAGCTTATAGAAAGTGATATTGAAATAAAAACATAATTTTAATCATGGGTAAATGTAATATGAAAAGTCGCTTGCTTAAAGTTTCATGGTTGAATAATTACAAGGGGTTACAGTTAATGATCCATGGAATATGTAATGCGTTACAAATAATATTTTTGGTTAGATACATGAACGTAAATATTCGTGAGTCAACTAAAGTAATTATTATGCTTAAAAAAATTAAGCAACCTTTTGAAAATGATACTTATTGAAATTAAACTATTTTTACGGATTATATCACGATTTGGTTTTAATTTTTATGCCCGACGTTTCGAAAACTTTGCAGCCTTCGTGGTCACGGGTCACCACCAAATCGTGATATAATCCGTAAAAATAGTTTAATTTCAATGAATAACATTCACGTAAACCTAAGAAATCAAAATGATACTTTTTTAGAAATTAAGGACATATTTTACATAATGTGCAATTTTCAAAATATTGATTAATTAGCGTACCTAGTTGTTTTATAAATCGTACTAAAATTTGTAAAATAAATAAATCAGTTTATATGTAGGTACCGAAAATATGAACTATGACATATCAATTTATACTAGTAACCGACATTAAATGTGACTAACAATTTCTTGCCTCTGTTAAAAAATTTCCTGGTAGGGACTACACTGAATAACAAAACTTTATGTTCCAAAAAGGTTTGTTTAAGCCCTGAATAAAATATAACTACGTAAGAGGACTTATGGTTAGTATCTAGGGTTTAAGTAGGCACTACATATACTGGTTTACTCATAAGTAACGCACTGGAAAATTCAATAGTGGTATGTGTTTTAAAATATGATCAACCCTTCATTATATTATAAGAATTACTAAATGGAAACAAAATTAACACATGAAATTTTGTACCTACAATTTTAATTTAATTTAATTATAGAATATAATCTTTCACTAATATAACTTTTATAGAGGTAGTAATGGTTGGAAAACGAGTAAGTGAGTCACTAGATAGTTGGTGAGGTCTACTGTCTATCATATTTGGTTTGCAGTGCTGACCTTATAAAGTAATAGGGATTGAAGATGCGATTATTTTGGCCTTCGGTCATGTCACTGTACTCGTAATTAGGCACAGCTTCACATCAATTTACTGAATATGGTAGATACCCAATTGGGCCGGTACATTACTACATAGACAGACAAACTGCCTAAAGCGTAGCTATGCTTAAAAAACAAAACATACAAACCACGCTAGCTCAAATTTCTCAAAAACCACTACCGTATAAACATGCGTCACACGCAACTAAGGTGAATGTTTAAATATTTGTTTCTAAATTACTCAGAACTCGTCGTGTCGTTCACGGTGACATGCGTTGTCTACGAAAAAAATAAACCACGGCCATTACTAGACCTAATTTCATATCTAAACATCTAAACTGTGTACGACACGTTTTAAAATGGGCTTATAAGGAAAGAATTCCAGCTTTGTTCCCTTTAATTGTACCAGACTTTATCGTGCTTATTCGAGTACAACGTTATAATTTAATCATTGTATTACATATGTTTACACTGTAAATGTATGTAATATATACGGATATGTGTACAAGCATTATGTTCATATTATTGTCCAGACAAGATTGCAACAAGTCATGCGTGCATAATCAAAATAAATAATGTAAAATACAATAAAGGACTATATTAGTCTTTTGCCGAGTCCATTTTCTTTTTCTACGTTTTCGTTGCGCTGACAAAGCCTAGACGTTTACAAATGCTACCTTACTATTTGTAAAAAGCATTTATTTGTAATATAACCATTGTGGGATTGTAATAAGGGTGCATTTTTCTGAATCCTTGTATATTTGAACGCAGAAACACTGTGGCACGAGTAAGTTCTGCGCCGGCAGCGACTGTCCGTCGGCACGCGAGCTCGCGTGTGTTCCTCGGATCCCGCCCAAATTACCCTTACAGTTCCTACCTGCGGTTTCTATTCTACATGGTAACTGTCGTAGGCAGCAGTTACATTGTATGTAATTGTAGTTGTGAAACTCCTGTGTTAATTGAATCGAAAGAATAAACAATGATAATTTGTTGGCATGAATTTTCCTTGTATGCAATGCCCGCTTCGCTACTCCTATAAAATGTACTTATTTGACACGAGTTGTGTTTTAATTTTATTCGACAAATGGTTATATTGCAGGGAATATTGAAATAAACTGCTATGCAATAAACATGCTCGTATATAAAACTGAATGAAGCTAACTACAAGTTATTGTGTTATTATTAGTAGGCTGATACAAAACAGTGTTATGTGGGATTAAACGCCCACCGACTCCATGCATCATTGTCAATTTAATGCACTTTGTTTTAAGATATAAGATCGACAATGGACAATTTTAATGCAGCTCGTATGCAAATATAGCATTATAGAAATGTCAACAACATTTTTACTTGTATGTGTAACTACCTCTATATACCTACATTTATATAAATATTTCTATTTTTACCGCGACTATAAGAAAGATAACTAGTAAGTAAGATGTCACTCTTTTCTAATTTACCAACTCATTGTTATAGAACGGACTAGGAGAACAATGGTAAGGTATAAGCTGACCTAAGTGTTTGTCTTCCAGTATGAAAAAAGTTGGATGCAGGCCGCTTCCAACAGGTCGATCTAGAAATCTTTGGGGGAGGCCTATGTTCAGCAGTGGACGTCCTATGGCTGATGATGATGATGAAAAAAGTTTAGTAGTAAGATGTGTAAGAATCAAACGGAGCTAAAGTTATGTATTTATAGGTTTAGTGCCTATATTGTAGCCCGTTCCGTGTATACTGTTAATTCCCCTAGACGAAGTTTGACGTCGGGTAAGCAAGCGGTTGTATAAAACTAAGCCGAATTCTTTCTACAACATGCTTGAAAAAGTGTGTTGCGCCGACCCCACGTTGAGGCGAGATAAGGGTATGCGAAAAATGCTACATATTATGCATGCTTTATGCACAATAAAATTATAAGATAATATTTCTCTTGATTCATGACATAATACATACGTACATATTTTAAAAGTTAGGTTATACCTAGTGTGGAGTCAGGACTAGGTGTGTGATTGCTGGATGTATTTATTATTTATATATTATTTAATGATGACCGTAGCCAAAGACAGAGACAAATGGAAAGCGAGTAGGGAGGCCTTTGCCCTGCAGTGGGACGTATCAGGCTAATATAATAAATTATTATTTAAAATGGTAAACAGTAGTTTATAGTTTTATTTCGCATTTCTAAAACCTAATGATATACCTCTATATTAAGCTGTGACATAGAATGATAATACTACCTAAATAGTAAATCTAATGAATATTTTATCGCTATTTATTTGCTCTAAAATTACCAAAATTTGGTAATTTTGTCATTTAATGTTATAATATCCTCAATTCATATCCTCGATTCGTACAATATTATCTACTTAAGATAAAACTTAGATAACGAAAAATCTATTTTAAGAATGTAGCGATAAGCCAATGAAGTTTTGATAAATAAATATTTATGTAAAATGTAACAAGTACCTATAATCGGTGGGGGATTTACAGTCTTGGCCGCCCAAGACCCAGTACTAGCTAGTATGATCGCTTAAAAAAGTTTAAAAAGGCGGCAGCCAATTTTAACTGACTTCAAAGGAGAAGTTCCTTAATTTGTCTCTATAAATTTATATTATACAGGTTGTTTCATAAAGTTGGTATCAATAATAACTATCTACACTTCAAAAGGGGATGGCTAGCAATCTAGTGGTAAAATTTAAAATTCCGTAAGGCTCATAGTTTTTGAATAATGAGAACTTGAATTTGACAAAAAAAATTCAGCTTTTTGGGTCAGCTGCAGTACATTTGCAAACTATCTATATGGTAATTAATTTATTTTTAGCATACACAAAGTCATTTCTATGCTAACTGCGACGATTTACCGGTCGCATTCTGATTTTAATATTCCCATGCTTAATAATTGATAAAAAAATAAGTTAATTTTTTATTTTCGAACTTTACCATTTTTACCACCCTCTTATTAGTAGAGGAGGTCGTGCCCAGCAGTGGGACAGTAATATTACAGAGCTAATATTATTATTATTAACTTTACCATTACGCTTTAAATCGATCTTTCTGTACCTACGTGGTATTGTTATTGGTACCAACTTTATGAAACACCCGGTATATATTTTCTATGTGTGTTCGTCCACCGATCTTCTCCTAGGTCGAGTGGCAGTATATACGGACTCTATACCGGGAGGTTCTGGTTTCGATTCCCGTTCAAATTCCCGCTTGGCCACCCCCTAACATATAGCCGCCCTAGACCCGGGCCTAGTTGGCCTTAGGGAAAACTCGCCACTGCCTATAATTGCATTGTATTGTTTAGATCACTTATTTGTCTTGTCACTATAATTGCGGTGGGGCAAAGACATCCTGCAATTAATAATACTGTTTGTATTCAGCAGGTATTCTGCAATCAAATCCGCCGCCACACAACTCGCTAATTGTTATTCACATTCGACAATTATGTGTCACCATTATTTGTTCACCAATTCGGCTGCCGTGTACTTATTTACATGAATATACCTACACGGTAGTTTATAGTTCGATGACAATCGTTAGATTTCTTATAGCGATACATATACCATGAGAAAATCAATCGCACCGCGCTTGATATTCCTTAGAATATGACACTGAATTGAATGTTGATGAAGAACTCTTGAAATTAGCATATTAACGGTACATATAGCAGGTATAGTTATTTATATAGATACAAAAGGAAAATCTTATTATATCATGCATTTTTTATAACAGAAGATAGTAATAAATACAGCTAAGAGTACTCCTTGCATTTACGAAATATACTCTTACATTTTGGTCATGAATAGCAATTACGTACGATACATGTGTATGAATTAAACAATAGCTTAACGCAGGATATTCTATTACTACCTATTATATTAAATATTAAATGGATTAATGTAAAAAAGATAGAACAGATAAATTATATGTGTATCTTTAAAAAAAACCCTAATCTGTTATCATTCAATATTTGTAAGTTACTCACCTAAATAAGAGTGTGTTTCTAAAGTGATACTTATGATTTTAACATTGATAACAACACACACTATATTCTAAGTAAAACCAATATCACACAATCACTTCGATTGATGTCAGTAGTATGTAATATTATTGTCCCACTGCTGGGCGCGGAACATTAATATAACTTTATTTGTATAAATTACCACTTAATTTTAAATCACAAACGGCACTCCACTCTAGCAGTAATATTGAAACTGACTCAAAATTTGTAGCAATGCCGTATGGTTATTTTTATAAAGTATTAGAACAAGTCAATGTCACACAACCATTGTATTTATATAGCCCTATAAAGATCGTCCCTTATGCCATTGTAAGTTAACCCTTTGGGCATAAAAAGGTAACGTTTTTACAATCGGTTTTTGCTCTACTTTTTACGGATAACCGCAGTTAGGAAACAATGTCACACTCATTATTACCATAAGTTAAGATGAAGACAATAACGGTTTGTCGGCTCTGTAAAAATTTGTTTTTTACGTGTGGTCGAGACAAGTTTTTGCTAGCAAAATATCTATTAAAGATTTTTGTTAAAATGTTACTTAAAACAATTATGAAAAAGTATACTTTTGGATATGTATATTTTTGGCTTAAGTTTCTACTATAATTAAAATAATAGCTGTATTATAATGTTGTAAGTACCTAAATAAATACTTAGAAAACGACCTATTCTGAAATATTCAAAAAGAGTTATATTTTCTCATATTGGGAAATATCAGGTTCAATTTTACAGACTGATTACTAAAAATATAAACTATAGTATAAACATTATTCAAAATCATTTTCGCATATTATAAAAGCATTAGCAAATGTGAGAAAAACACATATTTTTATGTTGTCATTATTCGTATGTATTCATAGCTTGATATAGAACATTAGTTTATCTTAGTAGATAGGTAATATTGTTATCATTATGTAAGTTATTACAATTAACACACACATTTTATCAACTAAGTATGTTGTATCAATTCAATTAACGAATTCTTGGAATATTTATCTTTTTAAAAACATGGAATAATTAATAAATTAGAACAACAGCTATGATAACATTCGGTTACTGGGCGTTACCTTACCTACAGTATTATCTATAGAAAAGAGGACAACTAAGGAATATGTAATAATGTGCTCAATTTACTTAAGTGTCTGATAAAAAGAAAATTAATGAAGCAAGAATTTTC
This sequence comes from Clanis bilineata, assembly GCA_036417725.1. Classification (NCBI taxonomy): domain Eukaryota; kingdom Metazoa; phylum Arthropoda; class Insecta; order Lepidoptera; family Sphingidae; genus Clanis; species Clanis bilineata. The sequence continues at coordinate 7,250,391 of CM071142.1, forward strand.
TAACAATACAAGTTTTCTAAATAACAGGTCTACTATCTGAAATGATGTTAACAGACGAGTTTGTTTGTATATCCTAAATAAGTAGGTACCTATGTTTAAATTATGTGTTTAAATACTATAGGTAATTTAGTGTTTTTTTTAACAAGGCATTTGTAGGTAATTACAAATTTTTCTTTTAAAAATAATTCAAAATAAATATATTTTTTATAAAATAATATTGTACTGATTTAATTTGATTATCCTAATAATATTATAAACGTGAAAGTTTGAGTATGTGTCTATGTTTATTACTTTTTCACGTAAAAACTACAGAGTAGATGTTGATGATTTATAGTAATATACATAGATTATACATTAGAATAACACATAGGCTACTTCTTATCCCGGAAAATAAATTTTATTCCGGAAAAAAATTCCACGCAATCGGAGTTGCGGGCAACACCTAGTCATAAATAAAATCATGTAATATGTATTATTTTAATTTATGTCTTGGAATAATGTCATGCAATGTTTAAACAATATTAAAGATATACATATTTTACATATTATTTCTACTTTTCTTTAGATCTTAAAGCGACGTCAATGCGAATTTTCCTTTTTAAAAATACTACCTAATGCCCACTAGATCATACCTATATGAGGTAATTAGATAAATAATCCATTGTAGTGTTGGTTCATATTTAATTAATTGTAATGATAAGGTATTTTTTTCAAGATGTCTGACTAGCTATTTTTTTGAGTAATGGATTTATTAGACACTGTCGTTGGCAAAATCATCAAACTTTGATGGAGGCCATATTTTAAATAAAGAAGAAGAAGAAGAAGAAGAATTAATTGTAACATTTGAATAACTATGTTATTTAAAAAAAAAAGATTAAAAATATGTACTTATTATAATAAACGTTATACAGAAATCACTTTTTTTAATTGAAGGGCCCTTATAAATAATGTACCTTCACAGTTTACACGTTTTTAAAAAACGTTTTTCTTAGTGACTGATAGTGATTAGTGATTCGTTACGCATGTGGGCGCATCCATGTAGACACGAAACGAGAGGGGCGGTTATGGCTGTGTGATCTCACTTTATAGTTCTGCCATTCGATACGAGATGGCGCTGTAACTCTACACCGACAAGGTGAAATAATTTAATAGAATATGAATTTAGTAATTTTCTCCGAAATTAAAGGTAGGAAAAAATATAAATGCTGCTTTGTAGTAATTATTTATAACGTTACCCAAAAAAATCAATGTTAATATTTCTACATCAGCGCCACACAACGCTGCGGAATTTGTCTGAACTAACTGTGTTTTCTCTCGGAATTTCGTCGCCTATACGACACCGCCTTCCATGAGGCAATAAAACTTAACAGTATCACCATAAAGACTTTTTTGTGTAAACGAGTTGCGTCTCTTAGTTCGTTTTGTATCTGAACGTACCTTTATTGAATTATCCAACCAGCGTCGTTTACTTTCGCGCCTTTTTGATATTGAGTTTTAATTTTACAATAAAAATATTATTATGAAGAAATCATTTTTACGGTTTTAATTTTAAATGATTGATGGACAAGAGCGTTGCTTTGCTGCTTTTTTAACTAATTGTTTTCTATTTGCTGATTTTGGTCTAGTATCAAGGTATATGGGCTGTGATGGGAGGTTCTGGGTTCGAATCCTAGGTCCGGCAAATCCTTTTTTCTAATGATTTCCTAAGTTTATGCTTATTTAAATAAAATTTGATCGAAACGTAATCAGTAAAAAAGTCCAATTTTTCGAGCACCTCCTCTTGGATCCTCCCAAGGAGGTTGACGTCAGGTGACGGCCGATCGTAAAAAACTAAACCGAATCTTTTCTGCAACACACTTGAAGAGGGGATTATACGATTCTCTCCTAGCGGAGATATATTTAAGAATGATTTTTTTTAAATATTACAGTGAAAAATAGTAGACACAATAGGTAGATAGGTACTACATATTTTATATTTAAAAAAAAAAGGACTTTGCCAAAAAATCGTCCTAACAAAATTGCTTAATGTGTACCTACAACACACTAAAAAAACAAGGTTTATGGTATGCAAATGATAACCATTTATGCCACTTTAATCGCTTAATTATAATGTCTCTATTTTTTTTGTAGAAATAAAGACACAATGTATTTCTAATAAAATATGTAGAAGCACTTTATGTCCATTAATGATTGACTTTTTTATTCAAGCTGGACAAAGTAACAACATCTGGTTAACGATGCAGGCGTTAATGTTAATGCAGCCGAAAAAATTTCATACCATCTTGACCAAATATGAGACCACACTTGGAACAATCTTTGTCGAATACGAAAAGAATCTTCAAAACGGCCCATATTTTCGGGACATTTTGCGCTAATTTGCGACCACAGTGTCATATCTCGATTGACGTAGCAATACAAAATCTCACACCTGTATCCCTGAAGGAGTAGGCAGATGCGCACTAGCGAACTAGAACACCCATATTTCGCCGAGCTTGGTTCTGTCCCAGATGTTATAGGGCGAGAGCTTGTCTCCATATACAGCTTACGTGGCGCAGCGGGCGAGTAGCCGGCTGTGAAGCGAGAGGCCGGGGGTTCGATTCCCGCATTGAGACAAATGTTTGTGGGGCCTACAGATATTTGTTTCAAGTCTGGGTGTTGTGAGACCGAAAGTCGCTCTTAGTCTCTGACACCCACGATACAGGTTATACCTAGTGTGGGGTCAGGACTAGGTTTGTGACTATTGGTTGTATTTATTTATTTTTATTTATATCGAGCACACATTCTGAACTTCGGATTGACACTGAATTCTTATACTTAATTGAAAAACAATATAATTGCCCGACCCGTGGATTGAACCCGCGACCTAAAGACGGTAGTCGTACCGAAATATAACTACGCTATCGAGGCAGTCGTATTGCATAACACACATAAAAATACACTGAATTTGAAAATGTTATTCTATTGAAGTTGGTTGACAACAGATGGCGCTCTGTTTCTCATTGCAGTTAACTTTAAAGCTTATAATATTGGTTGACATCTCTCACTAGGATTGAAACTAAGTATAAGTTCTTGTTTATTTTTTTCTATGCCCTTATCCTACTTCAATGTGGGATTACTACAACAAATTTTGCAAGCACTTTGCATAAAATATTGGGCTTAAACTGTCTGCCTGAAGTCAACTTATGGGATTCAGTCCCGGAAAAATCACGTTATAAAACCGCCGACCTGGCCCGTGAATCGAACATAGGACTTCCTGGTTCACAGTCCATATACTAGACCAAAGATATGACTATATGATATAAAGTTGAAACTATGGAAGTGTATGTATTCACTAATCAGTGTAGGATCAGGACGACTGCCTGTTATTGTCGGATGTTTTTACACATAAGCCCATGCCTGTATCCCCGAAGGGGTAGGCAGTGGCGTGCTAGCGAACTAGAATACCCACATTCCGCCGAGCCTAGTTCCATCCCATATGTGAAAGGGGGCGAGCCTATCACCATATCGGGCACAAATTCCAGGCTGATATTGGAAAAATCCAATATCATTTTGCCCGATTCGGGCATCGAACCCGAGACCTCAGGTCGGTAGTCGTACCGATATACAAACTACGCCACCGAGGCAGTTTGATATTAACATGAGTTACAAAATATATGCAGGTATAATAATTCATACTTTTTGTATATTATTTTATATCAAATCAGCTTTAAATAAGCACCCAGGGTTTCTGACATGACCTTTATAGATTTACTGTCTGAATGGACGATAAAGTTCAAAATAAATTACATTAGATGACGATGTCAGAGGTGCATGCTCTTTTTGGAGTTAAATAAATAATAAATAACAGCCAAGAGTCACACACATAGTCCTGATCACACACTAAGATCATCAGGGGGTATGCCGTGGGTATCAGGAACTACGATAGACTTTCGGTCTCACAACACCCAGACCCGAAACAAATATATGTGGGCCACACACACATTTGTCTCGTGCGGGGTTCGAACGAATCAGCCATGGATGCTGTCAACCCTCCGTCACTCATCTCGGCGGTCCGTACCACAACCATATATATCAGTATAAATTATAGCTAGCCGTAACGATGAAGGAGAAGATCACGAGGTAACCTGCGTACCTGAGAATTTCTCCACAAAAAATTTTCGTGAAGTCTACCAACCCGCATTATGCCAGCGTGGTAGACTAAAGCTTAATCCTTATCATTGGTAAAGTAGGTCCATGCCCAACAGTGGTACAGTAATATTATAGAACTGATATTATTTTATTTTGTTAAAGGCAGCGGCAAATTATATAATATCTGCTACTTTTTATATCACTACGCTGAGTCTGGTCTAGCTAAGTCCATGATTTTCACACCTTGTTATCCAATAAGAGTCACTACCTCGGTATCGTTGTATTGCGGTACGACTAACGTGCAGAGGTCTCGGGTTCGACCCCGGTTTGAGCAGTGATATTGAATTTTTCTATTCAAAAATACCTATATGGCAATCGGCATGCCCTCTATTACGTCGGGTATGAACAATTAGCTCGATGAAATATGGGTGTTCTAGTTCGTTTACATTTCTCTCAGGAAGTAAACAATCCTAAAGTTAAACTAGAGAAATGCAGCGTAGTTTTCCTTGCAAGGAACTTAATAACTCACAAAAATATTTTAGAAGTATTTATGTGTTTAATTTATATCCAAATAAACTTGACGGAAATTACATCTTTTCCTTTAATTAACTATTGTAATTCAATATTCTATGTCAAACATTTGTTGTATTTTAATAAATGCTTCAGCCGCATACACATAAAGAAACATCTACCCACGTTTAATAACATAAATTCTTTTACAAACTTAATAGCTGTAACGGTTACAATCAATGTTAACTATTTCCTAATTGTATATTTTGGACTATATGCAGTGACGTGCATAGGTATTCCGATCAGGGTAAGCAAAAATGTTACACAATTATTTCCTTCAACTCTTGTGGCACCACCATAGTGATTATCATCTCTTTGTCAATTTCCTAAATTAGCCAATCTGTTTGCTGGCTGTTTTAAAAAATTGTATTTAGTAATAGTTTTAGTCTTTATTTAAACGAAAATAGCAAATTGTCAGGCTAGACAGTGTCTCTTTGTATATATAGAATGCACGCCACTGACTGTATGAATTCCAAGCAGGACCTTGAGATCATCCACATCTGGGTCTGAGGGTCATTGTGAAAACATAATATGCGTATCGCATATGTGTGGAAACCATTATTTTTAAAAGTAGAAGACTATATGAATGTATTTATAGGAAATATTTAACTTAAATTTTAGATAATGTTTTAACATACATACATATTTAAGCTCACGCCTGTATCTCAGAAGGGATAGGCAAAAGGGAACTAGAACACCAACATTTCTTCATAATCAATATACGTAGATAATGTAGATAATAGTTTCATCGAGTTGAGATACGGTATATTTCATATAATTTCTGCACTTTTTACGACACAAGAAGAAAAAACATAGCAAAATTTTAAGTTTCATGAGACCCATGAACGCTTAATGATTCTAGTAGCTCGGCCATGAGTTTTTTAACATTTCATGCTAGCGTTTACTTAAAGCTATTGTATGAAGAACGTCACGTAACCGCTAGAGGCGTTCAGGTGTTCCTCATACAAATATTTTACGAAGTCGCTAACGTGATATGTCAAAAAAACTCATGGTCAACCTATAGCACCGACGGCGACTTGCAGCGCTATTACTAATCTAGTTACATCTTATTTCGATTTATCCTACAGCTCACTCCTATCCTTAAATCAAGTTTTGGAAAAAATACAGAAATACAGGTATCGCGGTGCAGGGAGAGGAATGATCCCGCTCGGAGGCGCAGACACCGAGGCAATACCAGAGATCGCTCTGGTTCCTCTGCCTGAGTGGGAGGTTATTATCAGTTTTGGAGTTCATCCATGTCTTACAGAGACTTGCTGAAATGCGTAGCATTAAAAAGTGTTTCGGCGTGTTCCGTTTGGAGGCCCTGGAACTCTGCGGCTATTAGCTGGGATCCAAGAGGATTTTCTCCATGTAAAAAAAAAGGTATCGCGATGCAAGTGGTCCTATGTAATCACCTCGTGCAGATTTCGCTTGTATTAAACATACTAATATAAAATATGTCGTATCTTATACATACAATTTTATATGTAAATAAGACGTTTATAAATATACAAATATATCTTAAAGTATGTCAGTGATGTCACGTTTACCAAAATAATACAGAATGTGTTTTAGAGTACACTGTGTGGGTATTTAGTACCAACATTATTGGGAAACTGTTCAGTTAAACTTAAAATAAAGGTGAGGGATCTTATTGTAATGTCCACCTACAAATTGTTAAATATGATATAAAACAAATGCCTTTTATTTTTAGTATATTTGTACTTGTACCTTGTAGCGATGGTCAAATAAATTTCTTTCTTACTTTCCTTTTTCGTAAAATATCAGTATACAGAACAAAATGTTTGGGGATAAAAATAACACATTTTTTTAGTAGAGGACTATTTTATAGCAGACACTGAAAACTAGCACTTGCTAGTTTATTACCCACCTGGGTCACCTGATGTTAAGTTTTAAGTGATTTTCACCGCCCATAGACTTTATGCAGGTATAGGCACATCTACATACATCTAACGTAAGAGTATAGGAATCAGGAAGGGGACGAAGGATTTGGGCCTTCGGAAATTGCATTCATCATCATCATCAGCCACAGGACATCCACTACTGAACATAGGCCTCCCCCAAAGATTTCCAGATCGACCTGTTAGAAGCGGCCTGCATCCAGCGACTTCCTGCGACCTTTATCATTTCAATAAACGAAATGCAACAGCGAGCTACTATTTTACACCAATTTTCTGTGGTATCAAACCAGTTGTGCCGGCCATGTTGGTAGACATATCTGTACAAACGTGACTCTACCACTCAAATATAAAGTAATACTGAGTGAAAATAGTTCGTGATGCCTATACATATGTTTATACCTAACCTAATATATATTTTATTTCCTTTACTAGATACATTATTAAAAGGGCTTTAGAGATACTTCCTGTATAGTTATGTTGTGCATCACGCAAAAGCTGCTGAAGGTATTTAACGTTGCAGTTTTCATTGAAAAGCAAAATTTTTGTATTATATTTTATTTTTTATTTTTTTGTATTATAGAAACACTCAAAAAATATCAAGAAAAAAATTCTAACAAGACCTAGCTCTAGAAGAAAGTAGTAAAAAATTGTTTGTTACTTTATTAAAATTAAACTACACCACTCTTAGATAACTTAAAATTGGGATTTATGTCATAACGTCTCAAAGTCTTAAAATTAGCGATAGTCCACAGAGCTAACAATTGCAGCATCGGCAGTTGCTTGAAAAGACCATTATTATGAGTGATGAATTTAATACCACAAAGTTAATATACATACACTCTAAGTAAGTACCACGACAACAGTAATGCGCTAAGCGCTTTTAATTCCATATGGTAGGTCTTTTCCCTAGAGTGATTGATAAGGTAAAATAACAATAACTACAAGGCGGTAATATAAACTTACCTAAAGAACTGTCACACTTACTATTACATATTTTGATAACCATAATCTGAATACAAATTGAAGGCCTGAGAAAGGTTAAGTAACCGTAGATTGAGATCATTCAATTTCCGACGTTATCCTGAAATACTGTAATATCCTAGATGGCAGGCATGATGCTGTGATATACATTACATACATAAGCTCACGCCTGTATCCCCGAATGGAGACCAGAGGCGCTGAAACGAACCAGAATACCCACATTTCGCCGAGCTTAGTTTTGTCCCAGATGTGGTAGGGGGCGAGCCTATCGCCATTTTCGACATAGACTCCGGGCTGATATTAAAAAACCCAATATCACGTAGCCCGACCCGGGTATCGAACCCGAGACCTTAGAACGGTAGTCGTACCGAAATACAACTAGACAACCGTGACATTGATTATAAGTTGTACTAAATATAGTAGAGGTATAGCATGACTATAACAGGGATTGCTTAACACCAATATTACATACATACACACTCACGCCTGCATCCCATGGGGGTAGGTAGAGACAATTGAGCGCCACAAGCTACGATTCTGACACGCCTCTTCCACATTCATGCATCATTTCATACATTTCCGCCGGTTGAGGGTACTTCAAATTTGCCTTTTCTCAATATAATTATTTACCTTTTATTTAACGACTCCTTGGTCTAGTGGCAGTGCATATGGGCACAAACCAGGAGGTCATGGATTCGATTCCCAGGTTGGGTGATATTTTTCTAACACGATTTACCCAAAACCGCATCTCCCAAAGATTTGAAAGGGTTGACGTCAGGTAGGCAGTTGATCGTAAAACCTAAGATGAAGCCTTTCTGTAACATACTTGAAAAAGTGTGTTGCGCCGACCCCATATTGAAGTGGGATACAGACAGGTGGAAAAAAAAATATTTACGTAAAATATATAACTTGTGTCGCTGGATGCAGGCCGCTTCCAATAGGTCGATCTAGAAATCTTTGGTGGTATGTTCAGCAGTGGACATCCTATGGCTAATGATGATGATGATGATATAACTTTTATAAGTGGTAGAGCCACGGAGTTGTGGAGTGTAACCAAGCTTTCATATAGCATGTATGTATCGACTCGACCGGGTTATTACCACTATGTCACAGAAAACCGACATAATGTGGCAACTTCGTGGAGTAAGTTAGATGTTAAAGTCTATGGTCGACGGTAATTACTTACCATCAGTTGGACTGTGTGCTTGATGGCTAATCTCGTTTATACCATAGATAACATTGAATCTAGGTATACAATATAGCTCTACGAAAAGATATTATTACAAACCACATCGAGTAGCAACGGCGAAGGGTCCCTATAATACGATTATTATTTAAAATTCTCACTCCTCGCCACTGTCGAGTAGTTTAATATAACAGTACCTAACTATAAAAATGCTGTTTATATATTTTAACCTAGACCCGAAAATACTGGAAAATATAAAACATAATATAAATATAATGGCCAAAATTGTAAAATTGTTAATATAGGTAGGTACTAATGTTAACAACACAAATATTATAGATTCACATCATTAACATAACATAAGCTCACGCCTGTATCCCCGAAGGGGTAGGCAGAGGCGCACTAGTGAACTAGAACACCCACATTTCGCCGAGCTTAGTTCCGTCCCAGATGTGAGGGGCAAGGGTATAGGGGGTTATCGTATAGGGGGCAAGGGTATAGGAGCAAGCCTATCGTTATATCGGGCACAAATTCAACATATAGGTAAGTATTCATTCAATTCACATAGCAATTGAAGGTACATAATTTATGTAACTACAATAATATACAAAACGCATTTTATATTAATTAAAACTATAAAATAACTTTGTAACTACAAGATCAGCCTAAATAGCTCTACCCCAAACTACACATTTATTTTAATAAAACCCATAGAGTACGGCAGTTTTCGTCTATCCCGCCATAATCATACTAAAGTTTGTGACCCAACAACGCATCGCTCGCTCCGCCTCTTTCATCATGGTGGTACCTCGTGTCCTTAGCATCTCATTCCGAATGTCACTACTAACAGACATCTGCTTATCTCCCACCGAACGAGATATCTACATATAACATCACGCGGAATAAAAAGAGATAACGGCTCATGTGCGAGTGAGATGACTATATTTCAAGGTGCACTCCATACCGGCAACGCGTTCCATAATAGAAAATAAAATAATATTCATTTGCATTGCAACTGCAACCTTATCACTAAAGTAGGAGAGTTGGGTTTGGATTGTACATGTGCATCGACGGTGTCATTTGAATGGAGACTGGTTAGAGAAGGTGCGATATACACGTATTACATTATGTAGAAAAGGAGAGAAAATCGGAGGAAACGCTGGCCATGTTGCAATAAAGTTTTCCAAATCCTCAGTAACGAAGTTTGCAGAGTGTATAAAAGATGGCGCTACGCATACTTTTTGCAAAGAATAACGCGGGATAATGCATTATTTTGCGAATATTACACATGTAAGTGTATTTATTTTATGTTGAGGAGATTTCTTCATCTACTCTTTCATTTCCTTATTATCTTTATGATCGAAACAAAGTAAATACCTATCTAGTATTTAAATTGCACTTTGATGTCATGGATACTCTTGATCATCTCTTTATTTACTAGGTTGGTACATAAAGCTGATACACCTTATTATATACATAATTGTAACCATTTAATACACGTAGGTATCAAAAAACTACCATTGTCTTCACTTTAAGAATTACAATACCTAGGTAAAGATTTATTTTGGCAAATGATTAAATGCTTAACTTATAACGGAACAGATTTTTAATAACTAATATAAAGCATAAACAATAATGTGTTTATAAAGGTATTCTTATAACATGGAGCAAAAAATGTGTCTAAGTGTTTTTGCCATTAATTCGTGTATAAGTATTACTCAATCACTGTTTTACTCATTGTAAAATCAAACTTTAAAAGTAACTTGAACACACTTTCGTATCAAATATTTTAAGATGTAATGGCACATTTTATCTCTTGTCATAAATACACCGTTTAACCACTTTCAACACATTAAATGACGTGACAGTAACGTGCAATTAATTACAATGAACACACAAATAAACGCTTTATTTATTTAAATTCAAGCCGCACAAAGTTCCGATAACATAAAATTTATGTGAACAACGTTGAAACGCTAAACGGGCGTGTTTAGTCAACTTTGGGCGGTGTGTATATTTTTATCAGTTCCCGAACAGCATTCCGAGCTTTAAATATTCAAATTCGGTACTCACAGTTTGTTTTCTACGGCGTGGAAACGTCAAACTCGTAGGAAAACACATCGCGTGACCTCGGCGCGGCGGAGTGCGGCGACGTCCGCGCGACTATACCGGCGACGATACGTTTAACCTTGTTTTTATGCGAAAAAACGCATGTATTCACACAAAAAACACTTTCATATTTCGGTAAAAGTACGGAGCGAACCGAGATGTGTCGTCCGTGGCCGCGTTCGCATCTAAACGGCCCGAGTTTTATGTTAGATTACAGACGTAACTTTTATAGATCCTCGGTGCTATATAACGCGGTGGGCGGGTGCAGGGGAGAGTGGCCCTTGCGTGGTGGTTGGAGAGGCTATAATGCCGTGTGCCGGTGGTTGCACGGGTGTCATTAAATGTCGCGCGCCGAGGGGCGCGGCGGGCGGAGGTGTGCGACTAAAGTTTTGGGTATTGATTGAATATGAGTCGGATTAGTGGCTAATCATCAACAATTGGCTGTTTGGGAGCGTTAATTGAGGGAGGCCAGCACGTGAACCTCGTGGGGAACATTTATATATATTATTAAAAATATTTCCACGCTCAAAAAGAATCCAAACGTTCGTAAACTAATAATTATCTATGATAAAACTTTATAGAACTTACATTAAGTTGAAAAGTCCTTAGTAATTTCGAGGCCGTTTATATCTCTTTAAGGCACACACGCATACGCAAAGATAAACAAAGTAAATCACATAATCCGAGGCGGAAGATAAACGAGACATGTACTTGTGCAAGTAAATTGGTTGATAGACCCATCACATAAACCCGGAGTTAATCTAAACGTAGCCGAGCTGAGCTGGTTGTCGTGAGTCGACTCTATCAGAGCAAGTTAGTGGGACATTGTCGTGCATTCCACGAATGTCTGTATCGTGGGCGTATCTATCTCCGTATCTATTACGTAAGTTGAGTTGGTTAGTTACACGTAGTAGGTACCTACTTGCGAATGAATTAAAACTATGTACCTACATACTTGCGTCAGTCTTATGAAGTAGATGTAGTATGTTAATTTTATTTATTGATTAGAAACTTTAAAGTCGAAAACTAAAATGTCGCTTCCTTGGTCTAGTGGCAGCACATATGGGCTGTGGACCAGGAGGTTGTGGGTTCGATTCCCAGATCAGGCAAAGCGAATTTTCTAATTTAATTTGCCCGGGACTGGATCCCTCAGAGAGGGTTTACGTCAGGCAGGCAGCTGGTCGTACTAACTTAGCCAAATGCTTTCTGCAACATGCTTGCAAAAGTGTGTTGCGCCGACCCCACATTAAGGTGGGATAAGGGCAGGTAGAAAGAAAGAAAGATTAGAAACTTTATAATTCTGAGAATGATACATACATAGGTACATAAGTTCTCGCCTATATTCCTGAAGGGGTAGGCAAAGGTGCACTAGCGAACTATAACACCTACATTTCTACGAGCTTAGTTACGTCCCAGATGTGATAGGGGGCGAGCCTGTCGCCATATCGGGCACAAATTCCAGACTCCAGGCTGATGTGGATAAATCCAATATCACTTTGCCCGACCCGGGGATCGAACCCGAAACCATGCCACCAAGGCAGTCATTTAAGAATGATACGATATTAATATCATGTATCGACATTTTGGTCATATTTATCTTGACTAAGATAAAGGTTAAATGCATGAAACGTACTTTATATGTATATATGCCTTTAAATATAATACTTACCTATAGACTTGAATTATTATCTGTGATTTTAACAGCGTTTTTAACTATATATAAATTGAAATTGGTAATATACTTTTATTCATGAATTATGATTTTAATAATCAAACACACATATGTATGTGGTAGGTATATATAGACTAAGGCCTAACCCCCATTATTAGTAGAGGAGGCCCGTGATCAACAGGGGGACAGTAATACTACAGGGCTAATATTATATATTTATAATTAGAAGGAGCTGATGGTTATAGCTTTTTCTCTCAGCTATGCTTAAGTATAAATTAATTTCTCAGAGATTTTTTAACGACAAATTAAATTAATTATCTCTACTTATTTATAATAACAACAAAATGTTTAAAATGACTTGGCCGCGCTGAGGTTGGCCAATTCACTCGCCTTCTACCTCTGCTGCCACCCTAAACAATAGCTACGCATCTTGTGACCAACTTCAGAGCCCTCATACACTACGGCCATACGAACACAATGAAATTCGTATAGAAAAGTATTTTTATGCCACTCCCTTTAAGTCCACATTTCAGTAACGAAATGAGGAGCTAGGACGGCCAACTTCATTTGCTCGTATATTACGTCTTTAAATTTATAATTGAGTGAATGATAAATTGACGTATCTATACATAGTGTAGTTAATTTAAATATTATTCATATTAATATTAAAAAGCTACATTATCTCATAGGGACATAGTTATTAGTTACGCTTGGTCCTGGGAAAATCACAGAGGCGGAGCGGCGTGCCAAAGTTAGTATTCAGTGCTCCTTACTTATAAAAATATTTAAGCGCTGCTTATCTTGAACCATAGGTTGTTCCTTTCATATTTAAACAATGTAACGCAAGGAAAAAGTGACAGACTTAGCGAAAAGATAAGCGAAAATGTGTTTATAAGTAAGGCCCAATATGATCAAGGACTTTATACTTATACATAGAGATGACAATAAAATAAATATAAAGGCTGAGTTACATTGACACGTCGCGCGTCGCGTCGCTCGTTGATATCGGATCGATCGCGGACGTTGGCATGCAATCAACTCGCTGTGTATTCACATCACATAGACAACCAGTGTGTTGCCGGACAATAAAAATGCATACACGGCCATTGAAATGTACGAAAATCAATACTATTGTCATTTATTGGTATGTTTTAGGAATAAATCAGTATCACATATCGCGAAGTATAAAGTTTTTAAAAATAAATTGAATAGAATGTTTAGACCTTTTAAAAATCTTATATGCATGTAACGAGTATTATAGGGCTTTTTTTAAATATAAATTCTTTCATAAAGTACTTACTTAACAAACAAGTTTATGCATATGAGAATAAGGTTCCATTTACACACAAACAAACAATATTTTGTAAATGTAGATTAGTATAATGTTATGCATAAACAATGACTAGTATACGTACCAAAAATATTTGATATTTTTTCACTATTCCACACTTATCACTTAGTAAGTACAGTTAACCAACCACACTGCATCGAAAGGCGGTTGCAACTAAGGTACAAAGTCCCACCAACCGTTACAAAACGCCAAAATAGAATAACTAATTGCGTTTTTATCGCTCCGCACGTTAAGATCTTAATTACGTCTACATATTTTAGAGTCATTGACTTGTTTATACGATTTAAGATAAATGTAGTCACGATACCCATTATAGGAGTTAAGTAGAAATCATTATATTAACGGGTATAAATTGAAATATTAGAGAACGTCTTTAGATTATCTGGTCTGCTCTTCGAAGAACAGTTTATGCAAATATCTCTTGAAGGGCATAGGGATTTTTTTAAGCTTATAAGATGAAGGCAGTAGCACGAAAAATTAATGTAAATGTAAACTCGCTGCGCACTGATGACATTTGATTAATATTTCATACAAATTTCATAGACGCGCATCGAGCACGAATACATTTACGGTTGTCAGAAATGTTCCTGCTCGGGCTGCAGATTATTGCACGAAAGGGTTAAGAATATAACAGAAAATTTATATTTACGAGGCATTCTAATATAATAAAATTGTGAGTTTTGAGACTATTTTTATTTCGTATAACAATTTAATTCGGATTTTGAGTTTTAGGGTAAACAAAACTCATGTAGTATATTAGATATAGTATTTTGTTTCAAACTTTAAATAAATAATTATAATAAATATATACACCCAACAGTCACACACTTAGTCTTGACCCCACACTAGGTATAACCTGTATTGTGGGTATCAGAAACTATGAAAGAATTTCGGTCTCACAACACCCAGACTTGAAACAAATATCTGTGGGCCCCACAAATATTTGTCTCTATGCGGGAATCGAACCCGCGGCCTTTCGCTTCACAACCGGCTACTCGCCCACTGCGCCACGGAGGCTGTCTTTGTACAAGAAACTCTCTAAATAAGGCTAAATAAAAAAAAAATACAGTATATTCTTCTATAAATCCTACTAAATATTTGACACGTAATTGTGGCCAGCAGTGTATCTCCAAACCCTCGTCAATTTTTCTCTCGCAGTCTATATAAAGGTGTCTCATACATCCGCACTCACGTGTAACGATAAATGTGTCTACCTGCTCACGCCACAGTACCTACGAACACTGAATAACAAAACGGTTTTAAAATGGGCAATTTGTATCTTTCTTTCCATAAAACTATTTATACACTACATATGTTCCTATGAATTTTGTAGGCTAAAAGTGATAGTAAAAATGATAATGTAGATTTCTAATTTTAAACGCGGTTAAGTATTTATTATTTCCAGTCTTTTGTAATAATATTATTATGGAGATATGGTTCTGTCCTTTGGATTCTATTGAATTCTATCAACATCAATGACATACACGCCAAGAAATGAAGACCATAAATCACTCAAACGCAAAATGCCTGGTTAATGCAATTGTAAAACCGAACAAAGATTAATAAACTACATACATAAATGTACAAAAATAAATACATACAGACTTTTTGTATTACACTCAATTACCAGTTTATGTGGTTCATTCGCAATGAAAAATAGCACATTATTTTTTTAGTGATTTAAGATCTTTATTCTGTTCTTAATTATGTTGGATAATTTTCCACTTTGACAGATTTTTCATACATAAATCATCAAAACGTGTTGATCTTAAAATAAAAGTTATCTTGCTATTGAAAATTGATCCTTAAACAATATATTAGAACCAGGAATATTTATAATACCTATTTCCATTTCATAAGCTGTTAAACGAAATACTGCCGAACAGAATACCCGGCTAATATCTTCATTATGCAATCTTAACATTTTATTATAATTCTCAACCCTTGGAAATGTTAAGGAAAGCGGAAATTTCCTAATGCCGCAGAAAGACCGCCATTAGGGGGTCTTAAGACTAACGCTTTAGTTCCCTCGGAGGCATTGCCAAAACAAAGAGCTGTGCAGACGGGTTGCGAGGGGCGAGGGGCTTGAGGGGGCTAGGGGGTTAGGGGGGATGGGGTCGTGGCTCCAGGGTTGTAACAGTTTTACGATCGGATATAGGGAGTGCTCATGCGCTCTCCTCACGTCTAGTATTTGCATCAGATTATCGACGGGATGTCCAGTAGGTAACCGGCAGGTCGCCCGACTCGAGTTAAGGACGCTTCGTTTCCTTTTATTGTGTAAACGTATGAAATTATTCATGTTTGTATAATGGTAAGGGATGTCTGCTTCGTGTTTGAAGGGTATTTGTAATTGAGGATGACGAATTCGATTGTATTAGGTTTTGTCTTACTTTTATCCACACCTACCATAATTTATCTCTGTACCACCTGGGTTGACTGGTTGATAGTGCTTTCGGGATAAAGTTCGCCTTTATGTGCGAAAACTTAAAGAAAATAAACATTCTTTCGAAAAAGTTCGAAATTTTATTGCTATAACATATTATTGTACTTGTTGAGACATTTTAAATATCAGCCTATCGTCTATGTCTAATTACAATATCAGTTGAGGGACATAGCGTCTCTCAACAATCGCCGAGATTCTGCCGGCCTGAATTGATTAAGAACGTAAATGAAGTGTATGAGTATTAATTTTAAATATAAGTTCGAATGTAGGTTATTCGTGTGAGTTTTCTGCTCAGTATTAGGCTACAGTCTGTACCCCATATCGTGATAGGTTCACTATCATACGATAGGACGGAAATCAGCTTGGCGAAATGTGGGTGCACTAGTTACGCCTTCGCTTACCCCTTTGTGAATAAAAGACGTGAGATATGTATTAATAGATAGTGATAGTGTGTATATCTGTATCTGTCGCCTCCTTAGTCTAATGGCTGTATATATAGGCTGTGGACCGGGAGGTCCTGAGTTCGATTCCCAGGTCGGGCAAAGCTAATTTTCTAATTTAATTTGCCCAGGACTGGATCCCTCAGAGAGACGTCAGACAGGCAGCTGGTCGTAAAATCTAAGCCTAATCCCTTTTTCAATATGCTTGAAAAATTGTGTTTCGCAGATCCTACATTAAGGTAGTTTATGAGCAGGTAGAAAGAAAGTATGTATGTCTGTATATTATCAAAGAAAACATAGTACGTATGGTTTACATAGTCCAATGAATGTTCCCTTTAAATTAATTTTCATTAAAGTTTCGGAGAAACTTCTAAAGTTTGTTACATTAACTATTGTTTCTTATTGCTTGTCAAACTCTGTAGTACCGTCGACATGATTCTACGAATCTGTTAAATAAATTAATCTCGAGGTTGAATGCAGTGGGATGAGCGTAACATTTGTTAACTCAATACAAGCGATGTTTTAGTACTTTGTTCAGAGGGATTTCATAATTTAAAAGAAATGTTTGTTGGCATGTATCTATGAGTTTAAAAATTACACACCAGAATCAAAAGCACCAAAAATTATGATAATCTATCTAGAATCAGGTTTGACAAGCGGTTATGATTTTTGTATGAAATTTCAAGTCTGCAGATAAGTAATATTATAATTCAATTGTAAAACTATTTAAAAATGATTATAACTAGGGCGTCTAATAACTAAGGAAAAATGGCAACAGTGCTTCACTTTGAAATAGGCTAATGCATTTTTATAGTTTATTGGATATATAAATGACTAGATATTTACTTCCGGCTCTGCTTTAGAGCTTTTGCATCGTATTTCCATTGCTTCTACATACAAACTTTCATCCCCCATTTCCCTCACTTAAAGCAGAAATATCCAAAATAATCGGATACTTACGTTATTAAATGCTCCAAACAACTTTTTGGACTTAGTAGTTTTGGCTATCCTTTTATCGACAGTCAGGACATCTGATTTTGTGAGTATAGATAAATATAGATCATACATAATAAGTACTTTATGTTAAATTATATAAGCGCATGATGGCCAATAATGTTAGATAAAACTTTTATTTCCTCTATCCTATTAGGTATTTCTGAAAGTCTGTGTAAAGTTAGATGTACATCATTTTTTCTATTACATGATTATTTTTATGATATTTTATCAAATGACATGTATTTGGTGTTATCTATTCATGTTATCGTGTAACTAAAATAGAAAATAAAACTTGTAATAGAGACAGAAGCATGTGTCTAATCTGATTGACCTTTACACTAAATTGATTTAAATTCAATATTAATTTTAAAATAACTGCAATTAATATAACATAACATAAGCTCACGCCTGTATCCCCGAAGGGGTAGGCAGAGGCGCACTAGCGAACTAGAACCCCCACATTTCGCCGAGCTTAGTTCAGTCCCAGATGTGATAGGGGGCGAGCCTATCGCCATATCGGGCACAAATTCCAGACTCGGAGCTGATATGGAAAAATCCAATATCACTTTGCCCGACCCGGGGATCGAACCCGAGACCTCAGAACCGTAGTCGTACCGAAATACCACCACGCCACCGAGGCAGTCTGCAATTAATATATTAGATTGTAACATAAAAAAAAAAATGTTATCGATTAGTTAAGACTACGTTGGCAGAACGACTCGTGTTCCTTGGGTAATTAAAAAAAAAAAGAGTTCATTTGACATTATGTTTTGTCAGATTGACAGATGAGTTATTGAGTTATTTAGATGTCGATCGGTATGGTTAATCATGTTAGTAATTGCGATTTGTGATTTGGACTTTTGTTTTGCGTCATGGAGTTTTGTCTATTGCCTGGCGCAAAGGTATAAAAAGCTCGGCCTCCCAATCGGGCGTTCCCTTTTTTCTTGAGAGCTTCGGTCTGCGAGCATCGATTTCGTTGGTGCCTCAAGGCGGGGGCCGCAGCAGAGACCGATCGACACCGACAGCGCTCTCATGCAGCGCTTCGGTACCAGCGGATAACGAGAAGGTCCTAAGGCTGAGGTCGGCAGCTTGGGACATCCATCTATAGGCATCCTTCGCGTTCCCTCAAGGTATGGACACGTGTATTTTCCTTTGTAGTCACCAATCACATGGTGATTTTGTGTTTTTAAGGTTATAACCTGGAATTTATTGGTTCCAGGGGCCTTCTTGGATATTACTATCCTTTCTGGATGGTCTCCATGGTGTGGACTGCATTGCCTGGGTGAGGTGCAGTCCAGGGCCAGCTGCGTGGGTGACTGAGCGCGTGGCCGCGTCGTGTTGGTGTCCACGTGTTTGGTGGATCACCCCATTTTATATGAGGTTGTGCTCGGAGTTGGCTGCGAGTTCCACTCCGCAAACCCCTTTAGAAGGTACCTCCGTATTTTATTTCCAGTCTGTCCCGGAGGCTGGTGGCGCCCCTTTTAGTTTCCTTTGTATTTGAATTTGTGGTAACAGTTTACTATCATAACATCAAAATTAAATGTACTCGAGCATTGAACGATAGCAAAACCAGTAGGCTCACGACCCGCTCTGTAATTATTTTATACGACCCGCTCTGTAATTATTTTATAAGAATAAAAATAATATAATTGTAATACTGGTGATATTTTAATAATATATAGATTGTATGAGAACATCTCGGTCTTTGGTTTTTAATTTGTTTTAACCTGTACACTTGTTACATTACACTATTACATGTTACAGTGGCTACCCAACGTAGGGGCTTGCTTTCTTTCTTTTTAATACTGGAAGCATTTGCCATGTCATTCCGCTATGGTGAATAGTTCATTGCTCGTTTACTGATGTTTATGATTTTGTAACTAAAATAATTTGTTATACCACATGTTAATATATTTAAAAGTGAAATAACATCATTCACAATCATTTACACAGGTTGTGAATGATTGTGTATTGTCCTTGAATATTGTATGACCTTATTTTGTGCTTTTCTGAATCTAAAAATAATATTGATTTGTATTAATAAAATTAAATTTTAATTGTTATAATGCAAATCTAAATTAATAATTTTCAACTTAGAAATTTTGTACCAGAATTTTTTATAACTACCCTCAACTTAAAAAATAATTTTAAATTTTAATTTAATTATTTTATTTGAGGTTGTATTGTTTATTGTGTAACATATTTCAAATCAAGTGTATCAACATGTTGGAGGAACGTCCTATTTGTTTTAATCTTTTACTTAAGGATGAATTGCAGTATGAAGTCATGGTTCGGGATGTTGCCCCGGCCACTGATGTTAAAAGTTTAAGACTTCAAATTAGGCAATTAGCTAAGGAGTTACCTCCATGTTCTATTGATACATTTGAGGGTGATATTAAGGAGGAATTAAAAATTGTAAATGGAAAACTGGAAGAGCTATCTCGTTCAATTTTTGAACCTAAGCGTTCACAAACTTCAAAATTTTTAAACCGTGCCCAAGCGTTGTCACACCATTTATACCACCGTTTGTCACGTATTGTACCTATAGATTCTGAGGTTGCCACATATAGGGATTGTACCTTAAGGCTTAATAAAATCTTATCCTCACTTGACACTATGGTTGCTGGATTTCAGGCAGGTCCTGCCCAGTCTAAGAGTGCTGAGGCGTGTGCACCAGTTCCTGAGACTTCAGTGGTGAGACATAAGAGCCAAATGGTGAGTTCTCTGAATTTAAAATATGATGGCAAATCGTGTATTAAAGTTTTTCTGCAACGTCTTGAGGAACTTTGTGATGCTCGTACCATTTCAGTCGCTAACCGTTTCGCTTCTGCGGTCGAGTTATTTGATGGAGAAGCTTTAACGTGGTACAGAGGGATTAAGGATAGTATTTTTTCTTGGGAAGAATTGAAGCAGGCCTTGATAGACGAATTTTTGCCCTACGATTTTGATCGTCGTTTGCTGAAGGAGATTCGCAATCGTACCCAGGGTCGTACGGAGAAAATCTCTACCTATATAAGTGTCATGCAGAATTATTTCGGGCGACTTAGCACTCCGCTTCCTGAGGACGAAAGATTTGACATTATTGTTAATGGTATTCAACCCAAATATTCAGTGCCATTAGCTCTCCATACCGTTAAAGACTTGCCCGCACTGAAGAGAGTTTGCCGTTGCCTGGAAGATAGTTGGCAACGCTCGGATTCTTTTATTGAGCCTCCGAAACCCTCGTCTTGTTCCTTGGCTAGGGACTTATGTTACGCAGGGAGTTCAAAACCCCGAGTAGAAGTGGCTAGTGTTACAAATCCTTGTCTGCGTTGTAGGGTTAACACCCATAGTCTGAGGGATTGTCCCTCCCGAGAAAAAGTGTGTTTCCGTTGTGGCAAAAAGGGTTTCACAAGTCGCACTTGTCCGGAATGTTCTGTGAAGGGTTCTGATCTCAGAAAGACTTCTAATAAACCAAAAAACTAGATAACCGGTACCGTCACGATAAAAGACCAAATGGTTCTCATTGTGGTATTTCTGAGAATACCATCAATGCAGCTGAGAGTAGTGCGAATGTAACGAAGCTTAACGCTTTTGTCTCGCCGTGTGTTTCGTCGGTACCGCATGGTCAATTTTATAGGGATGAGCGTCCACATATATCCGTAGAAATCTATGATACGATATTTAATGGTTTATTAGATTCTGGTGCATCTATATCTATTTTGGGTTCAGAATTGTCTGATTTATTTTTATCATGGGGTTGTTCTCTTGAAGTTTGTGCCGATTGTACGCACATCGCTACCGCTAACAACTCCCAGGCTAAGGTTCTCGGTTGTTTGTTCTTACCGGTCAAAGTTCGAGACCAGACCCGAGTTATAAAATTTTATGCAGTACCGGATGTAACTTCCTCACTTATCTTGGGAGTCGACTTCTGGAAGGCTTTTAACATAGCTCCTCGCTTATTCCAGGAATTCTCTTTAAGCTCGCCAGGAGGTTGTGAAGTTACCGTGTCGGAAGTGCACTTGCTTTCGTTTAATAATTTAAGTTCGGATCAACGAGTGGTTGCCGATAATATTATTAGTCAATTTAATAGCATATCTTTTGAGGAAAAAGGTTTAGGGCGAACGCAGTTGGTTTCTCACACCATTGATACGGGTGACTGTCTGCCCATTAAACAGCGTTATTATCCTATTTCACCCCATCGCCTAGTGGAACTAAATAGGCAGTTAGATGAAATGCTGAAACAGGATGTGGTGGAACCTAGCACTAGTGCTTGGAATAACCCCACCCTTTTCACGCCTAAGTCGAACGGTGAACTTCGCTTTTGTATCGACAGTCGCAAATTGAATTCAGTGAGCAAGCATGACGCCTATCCTTTGCCTTACATTTCTAGTATTTTAGATCGCCTTAGAGACGCGAAATTTCTTTCATCAATTGATTTAAAAAGTGCATTTTGGCAAATACCACTAGATCCTTGTTCGAGAGAGCGCACCGCATTTACTGTACCAGGTCGCGGTCTCTTCCAATTCAAAGTTATGTGTTTTGGTTTGACAGGAGCACCTGCTACGCAGCAGCGTTTGATGGACAAATTGTTTGGCCCTGAATTTAATGGTCGCATTTTCGTTTATTTGGATGATATAGTAGTTGCCAGTTCGACGTTTGAGGATCACATTTCATTGCTTTCCCAGGTTTTGGACAGGTTAAGATCAGCCAATTTGACTGTAAATTTTTCAAAATCTCAGTTTTTTCGTAGCGAATTGAAATATTTGGGCTACGTGGTTGACGAAAGAGGCTTACGTACGGATCCAGCAAAGGTTAAATCTATTGTGGATTACCCGACTCCGTCCTGTCGTAGGGATGTGAAGATGTTTTTGGGGACCGCTTCATATTATCGTAGATTTATCAAGAATTTTAGTTCAATAGCTGCTCCGCTACACGCTTTAACTAGTACCCGAAAAAACGCTCCTCCTTTTGTTTGGTCTGAGGAAGCTGATCTATCGTTTCATGAATTAAAGTCTGCCTTGGTCTCTGCTCCTATTCTGGCTTGTCCAGATTTCACCAGAGCTTTTACTGTGCACTGTGATGCATCTGGGTATGGTATTGGGGGCACTTTAACCCAAGTTTTGGAGGATGGACTTGAACACCCTATTGCTTATGCCAGCAGGTCTTTGAATAGGGCGGAACGCAATTATTCGGCTACCGAAAGAGAGGCGCTAGCAGTAGTGTTTGCAGTTGAACATTTTCGACCTTATTTGGAGGGAGGTCCACGTTTTAGGATAGTTACCGATCACTCTAGCTTAAAATGGTTTTTCAATTTAACTAATCCCACCGGTAGATTAGCTCGTTGGGGTTGTCGTTTGTCTCCTTACGATTTCGAAATTGTGCATCGCAAAGGGAAGGAAAACGTCGTACCCGACGCGTTATCGCGTATTGTTCCGGTATTGGAAATCCAGAAATGTGAATGGTATAACAACCTTTTTCAAAAATGTAAAAATTTTCCCACCTCTTGTCCAAATTATTGTATTGCCGATGGTAAACTCTATCGATATTCTAAAAGTAAGTTTCGTTGTCCTACTGATTTTGATTGGAAAGAAGTCATCCCTTCTGACCAACGATCAGACTTGGTGAGGTCGTGTCATTGTGATCAATTGTCACACTTGGGTGTTTACAAAACGTATAAACGACTGTCTCTACACTACTTTTGGCCAGGCATGTACCAAGATGTAATAAAATTTGTCAAGGAGTGTGATCAGTGTTCTGCGTACAAGCATTCGCAGAAACCACCTTCTGGTCCGATGGGTAACCCGAAGGTCTGCTCACGTCCATTTGAAACTGTAAGTATGGACCTGATAGGGCCTTTGCCGCGTTCCAGGTTAGGACATACGTTTATTTTGAGTGTGGTTTGTTGTTTTTCCAAATATGTCTTATTGTTTCCCCTTCGACGTGCTGTTGGTAAAAATATTGCACAGCGTCTTGAGGATGAAGTGTTTCTTAAACACGGCATTCCACGTACAGTAATTGCGGATAATGGAACGCAATTTACTGGTAGTGATTTGAAGGCTTTGTTTCAGAAGTACGACATTCCTCAAATTCATTTAACACCTCGTTATTGCCCTCAGGTTAACACCGTAGAGAGGTATAATAAGACCGTAATGACGGCTGTGTCAATTTTAGTCAAGGACGACCATCGTTCCTGGGATACCACGTTGTCTAAAGTTCAGTTCGCCTTAAACAACACTGTAAATGAATCTACGCGTTATACTCCCTACTATTTGGTGCATGGTCGTGAAGCGATCGCTTCAGGAAAGGTATACGGAGATCCTAAGAACTCTCAGGTGGGCCTAACCTGCGCTTCGCGTGACGATTATGCCACTAAATTGGGTAATCTGAACGATATTTTTACAAAGGTTGAATCTGCTTTGGAAAAGGCTCACGTCCGAAGTTCTAGAAACTACAATAAAGGTCGGAGTACTGCCGAACATCAGGTAGGCGATATTGTTTGGAAGAAAACTTTCCCTTTGAGTGATGCGGGGAAATTCTTCATGGCGAAATTAGCACCTCGTTATGAAAAATGTAGAGTTGTTTTCAAACACTCCCCCTTGGTTTATGAACTGGAGAGTGTTGCAACTGGTAAAAATTTGGGGTCCTGGCATATCCAGCACCTCAAGAAAGTTTAAATTACTTTCTTCTCTTTTTTCTCTGGTCATTGGACGCGCAACCCGATTTTCGTGGATATCTCGCTGCGCCGCCAATGTCTCAGTGCCTTTAGTAAGGAAGTCAGTACCTGACTGTTAGCATTTGCTCGTAGTATTTTTGCAAATGGCTAGCATAGTGTCTTAGGATTGGCTTGGAGAGTAGTAATGCGATACAGTCTCTGCTGCTTTAAAGCAAGTGACTGGCCGCAGTATCGTGTTTTTTTTTATTTGCCTTATTATGCTGAACTATTTTTGTTAGCATAGGGAATCCATCGACACATTGTCGTGGGTTCGATTTTGGTGTTTGTTTTGTGTCGAGTGTCACCTTTTATTGGTGTGGTAGCTAACCTACCACTCGATACAATTATTTTTTTTTGTTCTTGTTGATTCTGTAGTTGTTGGACGCGCACCCCGGTTGATACTGTTCGCCTCGATGCGTCGCCAACGACTCAGTAGTAACGAGTTTTGTAATGTTGAGTGTTATATTTTATGTGAGTATGGTAATACACTCACTAACGCTCGGCAGTTTTTTGTTGTTGTTTTAGATCCGGTATCCTGTAGTAGCTGGACGCATAGCCCGATTGGTACGTATCATCTCGCTATGTCGCCAGCAACTCGGTCCGTTGATTTGTGTTTTTTTTTTGCTTGTTTTAGGTCAGAGTTGTGGTCTTGGGTTGTAGAGAGCTGGAGGACCAGCGTTAAATTTTGCAAGCAAAATTTCCCTAGGGAGGGGGGTACTGTAACATAAAAAAAAAAATGTTATCGATTAGTTAAGACTACGTTGGCAGAACGACTCGTGTTCCTTGGGTAATTAAAAAAAAAAAGAGTTCATTTGACATTATGTTTTGTCAGATTGACAGATGAGTTATTGAGTTATTTAGATGTCGATCGGTATGGTTAATCATGTTAGTAATTGCGATTTGTGATTTGGACTTTTGTTTTGCGTCATGGAGTTTTGTCTATTGCCTGGCGCAAAGGTATAAAAAGCTCGGCCTCCCAATCGGGCGTTCCCTTTTTTCTTGAGAGCTTCGGTCTGCGAGCATCGATTTCGTTGGTGCCTCAAGGCGGGGGCCGCAGCAGAGACCGATCGACACCGACAGCGCTCTCATGCAGCGCTTCGGTACCAGCGGATAACGAGAAGGTCCTAAGGCTGAGGTCGGCAGCTTGGGACATCCATCTATAGGCATCCTTCGCGTTCCCTCAAGGTATGGACACGTGTATTTTCCTTTGTAGTCACCAATCACATGGTGATTTTGTGTTTTTAAGGTTATAACCTGGAATTTATTGGTTCCAGGGGCCTTCTTGGATATTACTATCCTTTCTGGATGGTCTCCATGGTGTGGACTGCATTGCCTGGGTGAGGTGCAGTCCAGGGCCAGCTGCGTGGGTGACTGAGCGCGTGGCCGCGTCGTGTTGGTGTCCACGTGTTTGGTGGATCACCCCATTTTATATGAGGTTGTGCTCGGAGTTGGCTGCGAGTTCCACTCCGCAAACCCCTTTAGAAGGTACCTCCGTATTTTATTTCCAGTCTGTCCCGGAGGCTGGTGGCGCCCCTTTTAGTTTCCTTTGTATTTGAATTTGTGGTAACAGTTTACTATCATAACATCAAAATTAAATGTACTCGAGCATTGAACGATAGCAAAACCAGTAGGCTCACGACCCGCTCTGTAATTATTTTATACGACCCGCTCTGTAATTATTTTATAAGAATAAAAATAATATAATTGTAATACTGGTGATATTTTAATAATATATAGATTGTATGAGAACATCTCGGTCTTTGGTTTTTAATTTGTTTTAACCTGTACACTTGTTACATTACACTATGACTGTTACAAGATACATATACTAACGAGTTAGGTACGTACTAAATCTAGTAGTTTTCAACGTTCAAAGCAAAGTTAAACATTTGCTTAAAAAGTGCGATTCGAAATAATTACAATGAACAAACTTTGTATTTTATGTTGGGTTGAAGAATGTAAAAAAGCCTCCCTATACAGAAATCTTGGGTTAAAATCAAAACAATATGATATAACAAAACTATCCAAAAGCTAGTTGCAGAAAATATTTAATTTAGTTTTTCTATGGGTGTTTGAATGCCATCAAACTAAAAATTTGGTCTGGTCCGAGGCAAATTGTTTTAGTAGAACTGTATTTACATAAGCATTAGTATTTATATTTATTTTGGTTCAAACCCAGGACCTAATTACTCGCAACTCGTATACTTCAGCACTTAGCCCACGAGACGGTAACATGACCAATCATCAGCCACAGTACGTCCACTGCTGGACACAGGCCATAATATAGGACATAATACCAATATTGTGTACGAATGTCAAGCCTTAAATTTATATACTCACAAATTTATACATTGAGTCTATTAGAAGTAAATAGATGTTATTGACCTACACCTCCATATCTATTATTTCATTACTTGCGTCAATAATTCACACTTTATTCAATTGACAACCAACGGAAAAATGTCTCGATTCAATTAACCCAAAACGCCATGTGACAATTTTAATTAAAGGGCTCGTTGAAGACTAAGTTTGTTGATAAAAAATGAATAAATTAATACCTACAACAGTTGTAAAATACCATTAATTTATTCTTTAACACTAGCCACTTTAATGAGTCTAAAATAAGGGGTCACCATGAGACAAAGAGGCCATCACGAGACCGAAAGGCTACCATGAGAACAAAATGCAACATTGGATTTAAAAAATTGTGGGTATTTGCAACAGAGCCTCATGCTTTTATCCCATAAGGGTAGGCAAAGCAACGGATTTGCATAATTTAATCGTTTGATATTTTTTTCTTTTTTTTCTTTATAGTAGAGACTGGCAAACGAGCAGCTGGGTCACCTGATGGTAAGTGATCTCCACCGCCCATAGACTCCCAAGACACAAAAAGAATCATGAGTGCGTTGCCAACCTAAAAGGAGGAAATGAAAGGGGAGGGAAAAAGGGATTGGGAAAGGAAGGGGGTAAATGGGCCTCCGGAAATCTCACTCACCGAACTAAACGCGACAGCAAGCAGCCACTTTACATCGGTTTTCTGTGAGACAGTGGTATCAAACCGGTGAAGCCGGCCCATTCGTGCTGTAGACGTTATTGTCTACAGCGTGGCTATACCACTCACTTTGTGTATTCAATTACTTTTTGTATTCTTTTTTTTATGTTCAGTGAGAAAGCTACTTCGTTGCCATGTATACAACTAATGCTAAAGCCACCAATATACTTTATTACCCACATAAATCATTAAAAGGCGGAACAAGTGAGACGATTCGCTATTTATATACATCTAATTAACATGTTTACTACGTGTTATTTAATGCTATTTGTGCAATTAATTAATGCATTAATTGATGTTTTTGCGTCAATACTACGAATATATTGTAGTACATTAACATTATAGCCTCGTTGGTCTAGTGGCAACGTATACGGGCTGTGAACCGAGAGGTCCTGTGTTCGATTCCCAGGTCGGGCAGTTATTCTAACATGATTTGGCCGAAACTGGATTTCCCAGGTAGGGGTTGACGTCAGCGGGCAGCCAGTTGAAGAAAGTAACCCGAATCCTTTCCTTGCAACATGCTTGAAAATGTGTATGGGGATATTGGCAGGAATAAAGAAAGATTATAACTTAATATCACTAAATACCAATTTGTTCTATGTAGATCCCTAAACGTAAGATGATTCAATAATTTCTTAAAAGCATTT
Organism: Clanis bilineata; assembly: GCA_036417725.1. Taxonomy (NCBI): domain Eukaryota; kingdom Metazoa; phylum Arthropoda; class Insecta; order Lepidoptera; family Sphingidae; genus Clanis; species Clanis bilineata. The sequence goes on from CM071142.1 coordinate 7,278,582, forward strand.
TGCCACACAGACAGACAAATGGAGAAAAACAACGGTCTAAAAACAAACCAAGACCATTGGACGAATAAGTACGATCCGACTAAAGGTTGGCATTCATAAAGGAAACCAAACGCCGTACGACTGGGTTTTATCCGACAATTTAGGAGACATCTCTGACATTGTCTGCGATCCGGATCAGGGCTACAATGTTGCACGCAGTAGGGTTGTTAGCCTTGTATTAAATTGACAGCATGGACAATCATGTCATCGGTACGACTCAGACATATAAAACATATCCTTATGAAACGTAAATGTAAGCTTATTTATTATAATTTTATTTTAATAATAAATTACCTAGAAATTCTTAATGGAATGTTAGTTCCACTGTCTCAAATTAAAAATTATTTTTTTATTAAATAAGTTTGGTTTAATAACCGCGAAAAATTATTGGGCAAAAACTTTAAAATTAAGCACTTATTATAAGAATAATAGAACAATTCATTTTTTTGTATTATTTCTATAATTACAATTAAATAAGATCTAGTTTATGTAATACAAATAAATAGATCGTTTAATACAATGTTAAATGTCAGCAGCCCTGATTGCAATCTCGAATACATTTTATGTTGCTGTTGATATCATAGTATTTACATACGGGTGTATACTTGTAAATGCAATGTCTGCTTTTAAAATACACATCCAATGCACTCTACTTTATAGTTTCGTTTGCCTTTATTTAGTATCTATAAAAAGAAAAGTATTTCCTTTGCCAATACAATGTGACGAAATTCTTTGTTTTTTCTTCAATGCACTTAAGTAACACAGTCCACTCAAAATAAACTGTTAATCACGCGTTTCACTGAGCTTATAAAACCCATTAACATTATTAAAATACTCTTTTTTATAAATACTATATTTTTTTACACTAAATTCACACTCGGGCTCTGTTATTAATAAAGTCCAATACGCACTAAAGACTGTTATGATTGACTAGCGAAAACATTTTGTCTATTTCTATTTTGAGAGAGGCAGAGTAGCCGTTGATTTGCATTATAATAGTCACCCCCACTGGGTGGAGCGAAAATTGTTTGCGACCTACTTTCTAAATTATTCTATTGTGTCCCTAAAGTCAGATTCACGGGAAGCTTTTATTTTAAATATGAAAGAAAGTTGTTTTGTTTTGAACATTTATTTCTGCGATAAAATGTTGGCTTATATACTTGTGACATAAAATACAATAAATAGTCTATTTAAATTCTACATAGGTATAATTTAGATGGGCTATAAAATTATCTTATCTACGTGTAAGATCCCCGAGAATATTTGGTTTTACAGATTTTACATAATATAATCATTTATAGATCATTATCCAACTCGATATACTTCATTTACAAAAATAATGAATAGTATTTATAGCAAATTAATGATTTAAACAATAATTTACAACAAGATTACTAGATATCATAGAAAAATCGTGACAAATCTACATATTGATTTAAATGATAAATAATTTAATATGCAATTCTGTAGATAAGAGAATTAACCTTTAAAGGACCTCATATTATTACTGTGGGTAATATAATTGATTTTTGTTTATTTCATCATTCAAAAAATGAAATCGCCTTATTGTAATGTAATTATAAAAATAATTCATTACAGTTGAAGCTATTCAGATGTTTAGGGTTTGCGGCACATGAGTTACTCAAGTGATACTCATGATATGAGAATTGACCACTAAAAGGTCTACAAGGTAATTATTTTTACTTTAGGTATATTGAATATGGGCTCACCTTGTACCATCGTCGTCACCGCCATTTGGAAACTAAGTACAAAACGATAATACATTCTCTTTTAAATGCTTTTGTAAAACTGTATTTTTATATGCTTGTATATAGAGGTACATTGTATAAACTGCATATAAATCAATACTCTAAATTATATTCGCATTGAGTATATTTTAAATATTTTTTATAGCTGGCACACGAGCACATGGGTCACCTGATGGTAAGTGAACTCCACCGCCCATAGACATCCAAGACACAAAAAGAATCATGGGTGCGTTGCCAACCTAAAAGGAGGGAATGTAAGGAGAGGAAAAAGGGATTGGGCCACCAGAAATCTCACTCCCCGAACGAAACGCGACAGCAAACTGCCACTTTACGTCGGTTTTCTGTGAGACAGTGGTATCAAACCGGTCGAGCCGGCCCATTCGTGCTGTAGACGTAACTGTCTAAAGCGTGGCTGTACCTTGATTAATATTTAAATAATTGTTTTATAAACCGTTCTACAATAAAATTGTGTAATACTACTTAGGTATTGTGTACCACCGCCCATAAGTATAATGTGGCCGTAGCGTCTCTCTACTTGTAGTTGCTATAGTTCGCGTCATTTTGTAGCACCGCGAATGTTCAGTATGCGGAGGACCTTTTAGATAAGAATATAATACAAACATGAAATGCACTTAAACTTTAATTTAATTCACGTAAATATCAACACATGTTTGGCTATAAAATATAATAAGTTCCTGACGGTGTGCATTCAGTAGTTTTACTATTTCTTGGGTGGCAAAGTGGCATTTAAGTTTAACTGTAATATAATTTCAATATGCAGTTTATACAATGTATATACCATCAGTTTACTTAAAATATGAAGTAAATGTAAGGTTTGTTATGCCTCTTTCATTTGATATACATATACAAGATTTAAACAGCATACCTGATTGTAGAATAGGCGCGCACGGGTGACTTTTGTCACTAGGATTCGATATCACTCTTGTCAAATATATGGAAATATATCGATATCCTGGGTTCCCGTGATTTTAATATATTCGGGTTGCCTGGATCCAATCCCTTAATCGAAAGTCACTCAGTTACCATGTTAAACAATAATAATATTAGCCCTGTAATATTACTGTCCCACTGCTGGGCACGGGCCTCTTCTACCAATGAGAGGGGTTAGGCCCTAGTCTACCACACTGGCCTTATGCGGGTTGGTAGACTTCACATACCTTCGAAATTATTGTGGAGAAATTCTCGGATATGCAGGTTTCCTCACGATGTTTTCCTTCACCATTATAGCAAGCGATATTTCACAAAGAAAACACACTTAACATAGGAAAGTGAGAGGTGTATGCCCCATTTCGGAGTAGGTCTCAAACCTCTGACACGTTATCATGTTAACTTCCATATATTTTCCTATACCAGACAAGAGTGACAAAAGTCAGCTGTACGCGATATCTATAAGATTCTATATACATGACGTTTTATAGACGTGACTTATGTCAGCATGCGTCAATATTTATCTTGGACATGACAGACACTATTATGTCGGAATAACACCAACGCAGTAATTGGAGAGTCTTGTTAGACGAGCCGTTACTTTTCGTTTACATAGAGTAGGTATATTTTAACAACGATAGTTTCTATCGATTTACTTAGTGTATAAAATAGAAAGGATATGTAAATGCGGTTAATAAAAATCAGTCGTTTATTCAAACTTCTTTTTGAGCCGATAGAGTAGGTACCTAATGTAAAATTTCGCTATGTCTTTTTTTAAATATTTGTTGGTAAATGGTAAAATAAGTAATTTCGTAGTCCTCTAAAGTTCATAAACATTGATAATACTAGAAGAATTGCCTCCAGAATGCGAATTGATAAAGGGATTTTAATTATTTGGACCACCGAAAATCGGACTTAGTAAACAAATCGCAACCAGTTACCAATTTACATAGGTTTTCTGTGAGGCATTGATACTTAGTACTTATTCAGTTGGACTGACCAATTCATACTTTAACCTAAACTATATAACAACGTTGCTCTATCACTTCTATTTACCTATCTTAAGTATCTAGGTAAGTATTTAAAAATGCGTTTTTACAAAACATGGATACGATTCTCAAATGATTCTTTAGCATTTACAAATCTATAAAGGAGACATAACACCCCAAAAAAATATGAACACAATATTTGAGTTCATAAAGGAAATTATATAAATTTGTATTCAAATTGGATATTTTCTGGGAACATCTATTGCTGAGTTCACGTCCATGGGACATATAAAACTCCGGACGCTTAAGGACAGTCCTCCGTTGTTATGGTAATGTGAATGGAATGCTGACTCCGGCGTGAGGGTGGATGGACGCTAACCGTTACGATACGCGTTACGTTATAGATAGAGAATTTCACAAAACGACAGCTAAGTAAATTTACCAAGAAATATATGAAATCCTTATATTTATTAGTAAATTTTTATTCGAGGTTAGATTTTTCTTGTTACTATACCCTACTTTAACTTTTACTTTAACAAGATCGTTATAAACCCTTGATTATGCATGCAAATTGGTAATACCAAAATAATAATAAGTATTTATTACCTCAAAAAATTACAAGAAACAACTTAGTGACAGAAATTACAAACATATTTCGGAAGGGGAAGACAGAATAGGGCCATCGGAAATTTCACTCCTATTGTTTACAGCGTGGTTTTACCACTCAAAACTACTATTATTAAACTACTAGTATGTTACTTAAATGAGTTCTTTATTTATATAATCAAAAAATTCGAGAAAACGAAAGAAATCTGTATGTACTTACTCTATTTAATAATCATAACGTGCAATATTTTCTACCAAGCATTAAATGAAAAACCTCTTAAGTTTCCTACGTTAGATGCACACAACTAATATTTATGTTGAGAGAAACGAATATCTTGTAAACATTACTCCCACTCTATTACCTCAGCTATCGATTTAAATCTCGAATGTATCTGTCGATAGTCATCTTTTTTCGAAATTCCTGTTGAACATTGTAGAGATTGAATCACATTTTTATGCAAAGTAGTACCGATACAATAACCCTTTCGGGACGATTGAAACGAATTGTTTCTTTGACTAGTGTTGTTATGATAATTTTGTGAAAGTTGAGTATGGGATCGTTGTAAATGTTTTTACATTTGCGAGGATCAACAATCTTTTGTTTCGTAAAGGCGTTCTCTACTATGATTTTATGCAAATCGAAAATTGTTCTTTGTTCTTATTCCAGTAGGATGCATTTTGATAAAATATCTTTGTAACTAAAAAAATAACTTTAATACTCAGTTGAAACCTATTTAGTCTTCTTCTTTCACTTAGTCGATTCCATGTTGCACAAGGGATTCGGCTTAGTTTTTATAACCAGCTGCTAGCTTGACGTCAACCCATTCTAGGGCCCCAGTCCCAGGCAAACCGCGTTATTGGAGTTATGCTTTGAATCTAGGACCTTCTGGTACGTAGCTCGTATCATAAAAACTAAGCCGAAACCTTTCTGCAACGTGGTTGAGAGGCTGTGTTGCGCCGATACCACATTGAGGTGATATGGGGGCAGGAAAAATCCTTAATTAAAATCCAATTTTACTATAGTTTGCATATTATACATGACAATACGCAATTAGTTAAGTATATCATACTGACATAGCGACAATATGTAAACATATCCATATTTCCAATGACTCTTATCTACACCCCTTTTGAATACAAAATTAACCTCTCAACCCATGTACAAAAACAATATACATTGTATTACACATACATTACATTATCAGACAATAAGAGAGTAACCTATTCTGTCTCGACGTAACATAATATTCCTAAAGTGGGTAAGCAATATCGAATACACATACAAATAAAAGAGGTTATCTCGATATAGAAACCGGTTGGCACCGTCCACTTGAGAGGAACGCGTAGTGGTTGTATACAAAGTCTGGAGTATCGACGCATTTTAGGCGCCAAATGTACGTACACTGTATACTTCCAACGGGTATTTTATATACTTAGATTGATTGCCTTGTAGATTTTTTGATAAGTAAACTTACCGTTTGACTTCATACATTACGTACGTATCTAAGTGCTTTATGTCGAAGTCCACTTAAAGATTCTTTAAATGTAATTTTTCAGCAAGAAATTTTAATAATAGTTTTATTTTAAACATGTAAAGTTTATTAAGGTTTTCGATAATTATAACTTAACTGCTGCAACCAAAGTTTAAAGGCAGGATTTCTAAGTGGACGTATAGCAGAAAGGATTTTCCACAAAGAAATAAAAAAGACTTGTTAATACCAATATGGTTTGATAAAAATATTGTTTGTGGATTGTGTCCTTTCTACAGAAGTGCATCCAGATATATACTCGGTTACATATACTAGTGCTATCGAAGTTTATTTTAAGTTTACTCACGTGGTAGCAGGTGCGAGTCGTGGTAGTAGCAACAAGTCGCGTCGTCTGGAACCACACAATGCACTGTGTCCTTCCGTTTTGACACTATCACTCGCGTATCTACACTCGCGAATGCGGACTGATTTTTTTCTCGCGTAACGGCCCATTAAACTCGTAGATTTCTATCTCGCTCCACAACGCGATAGTATTAAGAAGCGAGACAAAGAAAGGTTGTGGTTTATGGGTTGTTGATAGAATTGGTATCCGCTCCGTAACGTACCGCCGTGTTGCATATTTTTATACGCGCTAACCTTGTTGGGTGACGAAATCGGACCTCGCTCTTTAGTGCAAATAAGGGGTGTGCGGTATGAATATATTATTAAACATCTATTTTTGTCCTTAAAATCAAGATGGATGTTTAAAGAATAATTCCTACAGTAACTGATTGCTACAAGATCATACAATAGTATTGGACGATGTTATAAGAGTAATATTACTCAACTTAGGTATCCTATCATGTATATCAATAGGAAATAAAGAAAAAAAGTATAGTGTGAAAATAAATAAGGATATACACTGCTAACAGAAATATACAATACTGGCCCGTACAAAACGAAATGACCGACTAAAATAAATGTTATATTTACAAGTTTACCCGCGATAAAATTAATTTGCGTTAAAAAATATTTGCTGATTAGCAACAAAATAAACTACATAAATTAACGCTTAGCTACGGTACTTACTTACCACTATATTAGAGCGCCAAGTATTAACTGCACCGCCAAATTTTAGAAAAAAATGTGACGTAACGCGCGTACAAGGCCACGTCGTACGGAATTATAACGCCGAAAGATGTTTAGGAAATATAGGCGTCACCCAGAGCGCAGCCGTACATCTTGCTTTATATCGTCTCTACCAGTATTGGAGAGCAGAACATCAAACGACGTTATGGCCCCCGGACGTGCCGACCGCTCGCGCCGACAGGGACGGAAATATACGAGAAAATGAGTAGAGGGATATTTTTGCAGTTTCAATACTTTTATTATTCGCTACAAAAACAAACATCCGGATGGACTATAAGTATGCTCTACGCGTCATATCGAATTATTGCCGAGAGGACGGTTTCCGACAAGTTCCGAGAACTACGTTTTAGGCGTAGCTACATCGTTCACATTTTAAACGCTGAGAACGTCTTATCGTAGCAATAGCATAGAGATAAATGCTACGCGTCGTAGTCATCCGTAGACTTATCTAACGAGTTAATGTATTTAAACTTTTCAACTTATCATATATTTTAATGCATAAATTAAGTAATTTACACAATGTATGTGTGTATTACTGTATATTCTCAATTTATTGACCATTAACAATATTGGAAGACAGGAATTTAAACGATACCATGCGGGCACTAATTAAGAAATAACATAATTAAGAGTTCATGGTCATATTAGTCACATAGAATGTAAATATTTTTAACTTTATTATCAATAAGATACTATATTTATAACAGTTGACATGAAAAAATTCAACCATTCCGATGCTAATATATAAATACCTACTCCGCTCAGACAACTCAGAGCGTTTTATTTACATTCGCACAAATTGAATCCTTGGTTCGGTGCCAAGAGGAAGCTCGTTCACATATTCATCTGTCGAGGGGGCAAGGGAGGTGGGAGGGATGAGATTCGTTTTGCCTAATAGCGGGCTCGGTGGGAAGGGCACACTCAATTACGTAGAGTGAGTCGAGGTGTCCCGAAACGCTCGGTACATTATTACATTATCTGATAAACGGTTAGAAACTCGACAATTTCCCTCGTGTGTAAATTTACTTTTTTTATTTTTAGAATTACGGTTATCGCTATGAACATTTTTAATTTATTGCAAACATTTCATGATAAATGTCTTAATTTAAGTGACTGCCTTTAGGTGATAATTTATACGTAAATTATAATTTTGCGTGCAAAATCAAGTTGGAGGCTTCAAGTAATTACGCTTTACGCCGAAAAGCATTGCTATTGTTAGAATTTAGTTGTCTTATCCATTGATCTCCCAGATGGGGGTTGACGTAAGGTAAGCAAACGGTCGTAAAAACTAAGCCAAATCCTTTCCTGTAACATGCTTGAGAAAGTGTGTTGCATCTACTCTAGATTAAGGTGAGATAAGGGCAGGTAAAAAGAAAGAAAGTTGTCCATCCATTGAATAAAACTTTAATTTTGTACCTAAGTACTCGTAGGTGCCCACACAATATATAAAACAGTTAATAACGAAATTATTATATACAGACATACAAACTCACAGCTGTTGTACCCGAGGGGGTAGGCAGACACGCAACTAGTGCACCCATTTTTAGCAAATTTCTGTCCTGTAATATGATAGAAGACGAACTTGTCACCATATCGCTCACGAAATCCAGACTCCGGGCTGATTATGCCAGAAACATTCAATAACTTTATGCAACCTGGGATTCAAACCCGAGACCTCAAACTATAGTCATAGTACGCAACACAATTACGAATAAGAACCCGACCTAAGAATTCAGAACTACGATTTTTATTGTAACGGTTGGGTTTTAGATTACGTTTAATTAGGTATTTCACTGCAGGTAGATAGGTAAATGAGGCACGTAGAGCGGTGGGTTTGAGCAGATGTCTTAACTTTGGGATAAAGTGTTTATTTTATCTTTCCCTTGAGGTTATTCACGTCTTCAGTACAGTTGAATATTCCGGTTCATAATTACGAAAGTGTGACCATAAAATTTTGATGTGGACGCCACTGTATGGTTCCGACTGATAATTGCGTCTCTCTGTATCGGGCAGGTTCGTTTTTAATTTGTACTTGTCCATAATGGGAAAATATTTTTCTCTTATCTTTATTGAGTATATTGAATCTTTGGGATATTTAAATAACACGAATCCGTAAAGGTGAATACTCTTTTTATTTTATTTACTTCAACATTGTGTATAAAAGTCGAGGTACAAGTGTAACTTTTTATACGGCAATGCCACTTTGGGTTATCGCCTCGTTATGTGTTTATGATTTTTAAGAATTGGCACGAAATGGGTCCAAGGATATAAATATGACACAACAATATGTAAAAACTTGTAGGTACGTTTAAATCTCCTTGATACCTTCATGATTCAATTAACAGAAAAATCTTTGGAATTCAATAAATGAAATGTAGAACTAAAAACATAGCCGACCCAAATACCCGTTTTAAATAATTAAATATACTTTTTCTACCTACAATATGTTAATATTTTTTTGTATACCTAATTCATTACATTTTTAGATTATAAAATGGTAAACTTCATTTCCAAATAGAATTAATAATTAAATGGATATTTTAATACACGTACAACGACATTTTATTAAACATTGTCGCTTGTCGATTTAAAATGTCAAGTGCATTTAAAACTTAAAACATTTTTGTAAGACACGACCAAGCAGCAGGTGTGTTATAAATTAAATTGCTACTCGATACGCCTGTGTTAAACCAATATAATATGGACCTAAGTCCGAGGTGGGCAGTCTTTATATCATAAATTAGTTTTATCCCGTAATGCCGATCAACATTTTATGCCCGCTTTACGGACAAATGGTCACAGAAGTGAATAACAAAATGAGCCACGCTTATGCTGTTTTTATTTCCACGATTATTAATATATGGATTAGGCAACAAGGCAGGTACGTTATATGGCTATTGAATATTAACGTGGCATAAGTAACTAATATTAAACATTGGCATATCCTTTATTCGAGAATCCAATAACACTTAAACACGGATTTCATTACAGAATATTAACTTTATATTTACCTGACACTTTGTTGCTAATGTCACCGCTTAAGTTATCAGGAGGTAAAAATGTACTGCACTAGTAAAATATATTGTCGATATTTTATAATAATCACGAAGCGCGGGCGCAGATTCAGGGCTGAGAATGCGTAGGGTTCTTTACACCGACCAATAGGAATGAGTTCCACATTTAAACTGTAATGCGTCCAGTAACGAAGGTCTCCGATATCAATGTAATAAAGAAACAGGGAAGGTTTTTGATAAAGTGGCGGTGTAATATGAAGTTGTTTCGGTTCGGTTCATTTATATGCTAATCGGAGAGGAGGCGGCTTGCTCCAGAATAACCGGTAGAGGCGTAGAGCCGCGGGCTCGGGCGCGGGCGCAGCGTAGGTGCATACCGCGCCGGTTACTTTGTATAAACTCGAGTTTATTTATAAAGCTCCGTACAGATCTATATCACGTTCCTTTTATAACCTGATGTTTCTTCGATATTCATGTAGAGAAAGATATTTACGTGGCTAAGGTTAACCAATACAATACTATCAACATTGTAAATGTGTATATGTATGTAGGTATGTAGTATGCGTCTTACTTATATTAATTACTCAGTGTTTTGACTCCTTTTGTCGCCTCCTAAGCTGTGGATCGGGAGGTCTTGGGTTCAATTCCGAGGTCGGGCAAAGCGAATTTTCTAATTTGATTTGCCTGGGACTGGATCCCTCAGAGGGGGTTAGCGTTAGGCAGCCGGTTGTAAAAACGAAGCCAAATCTTTCCTGAAACATGTTTGATGATGAATGATGTTTGAAAATGTGTATTGTGCCAACCCCACATTATTCGGGATAAGAGCAGGTAGACAGAAAGAAGTGTTTTCACTCCTTTACTCTCAAACTATTTGATATAAGGACGAAAAAAAAAGAAACGATTTAAACATTAAGAACCACTTTTTTGTAAACACCTGCCTACCTAACGCTCTCAATACTATAATTTTAAAATTAAATTAAACAATCATTAGCACTATACTTTGAAATGCGTAATTTAATTTCATTGTAACACCTTGCTTTAAACACAATAACAAGAATTAGGCATATTTTTTTACTAATTTATTTTATCTACTAATAGATAATTTATTCACGTAAGTATTGTTCTTTAAAACCATTGAATTAATTCTGTAACGAAACCAACAGGCTTTTTGCAATATTTTGCGAAATATAAATGAATAATGTATATTGTGGAAAGATAATCTTAAAATATTCGCTTAAATATAATTTTAAGTATTATTGTTTATTTTGGAAACCAGTTTTAAATTCATTCAGTTTTATTAAAATAATATTTTATTTTTAAATAGGTTTGTTTATTGTGTCACCTGATGATGTGAGTGGAAGGTGTGTTGATTTTTTCAAAGAATACAAAAATAATACTAATAAGCTATTAATAACCTTTATTCATCACGACACAACTTATGCCTCTTTTTATTCGAGCAAGACAAAGTGACTACTTTACCCCTAATACGAGAAGTAGTGCCTCTTGTGGAATAACAACAAGCTACAAACTAAATAAATATATGGAAATGTAATGAGAATTATCTGTGTTATCAAAAACCTATAAACGTAGTGACTTCCAAAAAAACAGCGATCAATGACTAACAACGAGTTTGTCGGTTACCAGAATCATGTGGGCCTGTATAAAAGCTTCTTCACACTAGATTTTAAATTTAAATATATAATTTCAATAAAGTAAAGAATATTATAGGTATCATTGGTAGAAAATAACTGGGGTGAAGAAAGTGGTTGGAATAGTTGAGCCTCTACCTACCCCTTCGAAGTTAACAGGCGTCAGTGTGTGGACAATATAATTGAATTACATTATGCGAGATTTCAATTTCTCAAATTGTTTAGTAGTACAATATTACACAAATATTTAAATCTCATTTATTAAAAGCTCTACCTTTATTAGTTTCTGGAAATGTACCAAAAGATGGCGCTATTGTACCGACGTGACCAAACCAATTCACCTAAATTGACCATGTTTTATTTGTCGTTTAATTTGAAACCTTAGTATAGACCAGACACAATAATAATAATTGTTAAATTCAAGAAGCCACACCTAGTGACAATAAAATCATTTATTTCTCAATTTTTGTTACAGACACACTAAGAGAGCGCCACCAGCGATCCACACCACCAAATCCGAACAACTCCGACATAATTCTATATAAAATAGAATCCCATTTAATAAAATAGGTAGCAATTATACGAGGCAAATAGTTTTATCTCGAATAATATCTATAAACAACGTTTTTGATTTTATTTAAAAGTAAAACAAATATATTAATTAAAAGCTTATTTTATTGTCCGCTACATTGTTGCTAAGTTTATCAAGTCACGTTCGTACCGATTTAAGAAAACATTACACTAATATTTATTTGCTATGTACGGTCATCGTTATTATATTTTCATGCAAGTGTCTGACACTAATTTTATTGTGAAGCTTACCGTATGTATTTACGGGATGTAATAAAGTTATATGCTCTAGGCATAGATTTATCATTCGACTAACGTCTGATGCCGTGTACACACCAAATGAACGAACGTTCGCGAAATTGGACAGCCTCCGTGGCGCAGCGGGCGAACAGTCGGCTGTGAAGCAAGAGGCCGCGGGTTCGATCCCCGTACCGAGACAATTATTTGTGCGGCCCACAGATATTTGGTTCGCGTCTGGGTGTTAGGAGACCGAAAGTCTCTCGTAGTTCCTGATACCCACGACACAAGACTCGATCTTAGTGTGGGGTCAGGACTATGTGTGTGACTGTTTGGTGTTATTTATTTATGCCTTTTGCGTTCATACATACAAACTTTCTCTGTTGTGTGAATGCAACAGGCGTAGATTCGCGAACGTTCGTTCGGTTGGTGTGTACGCGGCATCAGTAGTAAGTAATTGCCTTGCGTTTAGTTTGACAGAAGACAGCTAATTTATATTAAATTACATGTAGGTAATATTCCCGTATTGATTATCCTGTATTGATTATATTGTCGCGTCATGTCTTCATAAGTCTACTTTTAATTATATATTATGTAGCTATAGAATAGCGGATTATTAGCGTAGATATATGGGCTATGGACCAGAAGGTCCTGAGTTCGATTTCCAGGTTGGGCGGGTGTTTTTCTAACACGGTTTGCACGGGGCTGGATACTTCAGAAGAGGGGTTGACGTTGTGTAGGCAGCCTTTCTGCAACATGCTTCAAAATATGTTTTACACCAACTCTACATAGAACCAAGATAAGGGTAGGTTGAAAACGCTCAAAAATATTATGCGAAATGTAAAATTATCGTTTTCAAATCGACGAAAATAAATTCTACCCACTTACCAATTATGTATGAACTCGACCGAAACAGAAGGACATGACACTCGAAGTGTTCCGATCTCTTGACTCAACGTCACTTACTTTAAAACTTACATTTATCTGATGCTGAATTTGCTTTTAACGTATCCCAAGCAGAGTTCACCAACACATAAAGTTCTATAAAGGTGTTAAAAAAAGTAGATATTCTTATCACATTATTTAAAATTATAGGGTTGGAGTCTGTGCTTGGTATAGGGATATTGTTCGTATGGCATGAAAGGAGCCCGGCAAGACATTGTGGGTGCTCTAGTTCCCGACAGCCTATCCCTTCAAGCACTATGAAAAAGCTCGACCTTATGTAAGTACCTGTTTATGTACCTATTATCCAAACTATTGTGGAACGCAGTGGCCATTATAACGAGCGACTTAAGTACTGGCGTAAGTAGTGTGTGAAAATTGCAATCAAAAATGTGCCTTACCCTGTGACAATAAGAGCCACTGAGTGACCTGGAGCACTGTAGCGAAGCATCTGTATAATAAGTTTCTATTCGAGTACATACGTACGATGTGTCTACCGATGTAAAATACTAAATGGATAGACACAGTCAATGAAGGGAAGCATCGTCGGCTTCTCTTTTGACAATGTTCACTATTCGCCATTACTTTACAGTCTGCTATGCAATGCAGTATTGAAAATGTCATTTTTTAAGGGTGGTTATAGGTAGTCAAATCTAGAACACCTAACCTAAAAATCTTTTGTTGCAACTTTTTTAATATATCGTTAATCTAATGTCAGCACGTCTATCGATACATGCTCGTAGAGTTACAATTAATTGTAACATAACATAACATAAGCTCACGCCTGTATCCCCGAAGGGGTAGGCAGAGGCGCACTAGCGAACTAGAACACCCACATTTCGCCGAGCTTAGTTCAGTCCCAGATGTGATAGGGGGCGAGCCTATCGCCATATCGGGCACAAATTCCAGACTCCGGGCTGATATGGAAAAATCCAATATCACTTTGCCCGACCCGGGGATCGAACCCGAGACCTCAGAACCGTAGTCGTACCGAAATACCACCACGCCACCGCGGCAGTCAGTACAATTAATTGTAGATTATTCATGATTCACGTTTGATTTCTAAAGCTGTCTACTTGAGTTTAGTAATGTATGTTGTCGTTGTTGGTTCATGGGTGATATAGCTCTGGGTTTGATTCTGAGGCTAAATTGTTCAGTCATGCGTCAGCAGTTTTAAAATTGACTTCATGATAAATATACTTTATATTTGGTATGTATAAAATACTGCGATGCTTTCACATGTATCTTTGATATCATAGAACAAAGCTAAAAATTGCTACTCTACCTACTTTTATTGGTACAAGCGAACGGTAAGCTAACTTTTAACACTCGATTCGATTTCGACTACGATTCGAATACATTTCACCTAAATAGAGTTAAAAAAGTGTAGTAATGTCGCGTTAGAAATTACCCAACGACAAGTTCTGGAATCCAACGCGACGTTAGTGCACTTTTTTCAACTCTAATTCGGTGGAATTTTAAGTCACTAAATGAAATCGAATCGTATTTGAATCGAATCGAGGGTCAAAAGTTATATAATGGTATACTCTGATCAAGATCAAACGTTGCCTTTATTACAAGTACCTATTATTTAAAATGGCCGTTGAAAACTTAAAAGTAGCAAGTGCCTACCTTTTACGTAAACATGATATCCTAGTATATTTTTTTACATTTGACAGAGTGGCTTGAAATATCACAAGTTTAAAAACTTAATGGACTGACTTTAAATCTGATCGTGGCTGATTGTATGGGACCACCCTTGAAATAAGCTCTATCGAACACAAAAAGAATTTTGAAAATCGGTCCACATTTGGCGGAGATATCGCGTAACATACATAAAAAAAATACAAACGAATTGAGGACCTTCTCCTTTTTGGAAGTTGGTTGGAAAAATTGCAATGCTCACTCAACAGATTCTACTGTACCTACAATTATGTAGATGGTAATTGCCAAAATTATGACACGTTTATGAACATTAAAATCAATGTGGTTAATTTGAAAAACACTTTTACAAGTTTTTGTTACATTAACAAGCGCTGCATATTACTTACTTATAATAGTTATTTTATAATGATTTTATTCTTGCTATTTTGATAGGCTCAGGTTATTTTTAGTAAATAAAGTACTTGTTTCTTTATAGATTCACAATTTACAGCAAATAATAGTCAAAGAATATTTCGCTTTAAACTTTTATTACGTTTTGCGAGCAGGTGCCCAAGATTCTACTAAATATTATACGACACGCTTTCTCAAGTCTGGTTAGTTACTTACCAGTTTATCAAAAAGGTTCCAAAATAAAAAATAACCCAGACACGACGAAATATTTAATTTTTTCCCTTTCGTACATTCTTTTCTAAATTCGTCATAAAACTGTCGAGAGCACATTCATATTCATTATACTTAACAAAACCTCACATTTTTTGCCGTGATTAACTACATTAATTTATCTGTACAATAATAGTTACGAGACCTTTTAATTATTAAAATTATATAGTTTAGATAAGTATGGTACTAAGTGTAGTGTCTACTGACTGAATCGTTGAATACACAGTCCGTAATATTGTAAGCGATGACATAGTGAAAGTTTATCTGAAAAGCACATTACTGTATACAAGATTTAATCGATTTAACATAATATCGATTCATATCGATAATTTCAAAGCCCAATGTTTTGCCTTTCAGATAAACGAGATAAATAAATTCGGAATTATAATTTATTAACAATATATTTAAATATTAATCACTTACATTATCCGATTCGTCTAAGTAAGAATTCAAGGTAAATAAATGCCTTGTCCTCAATGTAGAAATTCGGTCACCTAGACGAGGTCGCCATTTTGTACAAAAAACACCTAATTTTATTTACTATCATATTTACGGGACAATACAGATATAATGAAATAGATTCGAGTAAACTACTAAGTTTACAATAAAACATTTATTAGGTAGGTACATACATAGATATAAAATAGGTAGGTAGGTAGCTAAATAGTAAAGATGATATTTAAAACTGGGATGATTTTCTTTTCGATTTTACATACATTTGTGATCAAGTAATGAGTAACACAACAATGTGTGAAGCGCGTAGTTCGTTCGTTGTAGAACAAGATAATTCACATATTGCATGCTCGTATAAAATAAATAATAAAATATTCAACTAAAACAAAAAAATAAAAATAATAGACAGGCTAAAGCGAACAGTGATACGATCAATAAGGGACAAAATTAATGCACTTGCCCATAATATTACCTAATTGATTATAACATCAACTTCAATATTTAAAAAAGTCATAACAGTAACTTAATGTATAAATTCTACTGGAACCGAGTTAAAGCTTTGTCAGAAATCCATAATTTAATTAACAAAATTTACGAATTATGAGATAAGAAATAAAACAGCAATAAATATTTGATCTTGTAGCGACTGCTATTTTTGCTAATGAAACTATATTTATATAGATAATTGTGATGCATCGATGGTAGTAATAGGTAAGTATCTATAACTATAACGGCTGCTTTTACACCTATATAATTATATAAAATATTATACACGTCGAGGAGATATATATAACTGCCACCAAAGCAACCCGAGTAGTTCAACAATTTGGTAACGAAAATAAAAGTTAACTGATTACAACTAATCCACCCTCTGAACAGCGATACGAATACAACAATAAGCAGTCTCACAAAATATTTTACATAATTTATATTCAATAAACTATCTAGAAACTATTATCCATCGCTGACGTCTTTAATATTTTGTAATTCGTACTTAAATAAATTTCAAATACATAATTAGCGCTATTACTAGACATTATTCATATCAGGAATCGATATCTATTCACTTAGTCTCGTTAAAATTACAAGAACATAATTAATACTATACACAAATCGACAACACATCATTTAACTTAACGTGAGTTTCTCTGGGACTCGAGGCGCGGCCGGCACCGCGGCACCGGCGAAGCGTCCGCACTTCAACAAACTACGGTACAGCCGATACAACGTCTCTCTAGTCTACGGGGTAACAAACATTGGACGTCATTTCAATCCTTTAAGTACGACCACATTCCACACACGAGTCCTATGGAACTTCTCCTTTCCGGTAGATCGCGTTTAACTAGCTATACCGTGGTGAAGGGGATAAGTCCCAGAGAAGGGCGCGGGTCACTGATGATGCTTCGATGGCGGAGGGTGGTGCAGCGCGACGTGGTGCGGCGCGTGGTGGTGCCCGCCGTGGTGGTTGTGATTGTTCGCGTTCGAGTTGTTGTTGTTGTTCTGAGCCGCCTGCGCCGCTTGTCTCTGCGAATTCTTCTTGTTCTTCATTCGTCTGTTCTGAAACCATATCTTCACTTGTCTCTCCGTCAGGTTAAGGTTTCGCGCGAGCTCCCACCTTTTCTGTTTCGACACGTAAGCGTTAAAGAGGAACTCTTTCTCTAGTTCGAGAGTCTGGAACTTTGAATATGGTTTGCGTTTTTTGCGCACCGTCACTTGGCCGGTCCAATCCAGAGGGTTTGAGGATCCGCACCCGACGCCGACCCCGACAGACATCGACAGGGAACCTGCACAAACAACACAGTTATTTTCGTTGTAAGAATCAGTACAGCTAAATTGGAACTGTACACATGCTGAGGAACAAACATTTGTACTAGTCAAGATGGCACGAGAACGAGTAAATATCTGTTGGCACGACTGCACAGCTTTGAAAACTAAACAAAGACACTACTGAGAAATTTGTTATTAAATATAAGAGATGAGATCACGTTTTCCATTTGGATGTTCTTCCCTTTGACGTTCCATCGTTTAATTATCCAGAACAGAATGCGTTTGGGCCGCACATAGCGGTTTAAATATGCAATTCCTATGCAATGTTCATAGAAACAATCGTGGACTCGTGTACGGCGCGTTAGAAGTTTCACATAGCGCGATTTATGTGACCGGTCCTTTTGATGAGATCACCGCCAGTAAACTTTGTATGCGACCCGCGACCTTCTCGATATTCGATGCGTGCAACACACTGCACCATTTCCTATTATTCGGAACGGTACTCATATGACCATTGCGAAATATATGCTTCATTGTCTAGCGTATGAATGCACGGTCTGTAAGTTGTAAGAGCAGATTTACATCTTAGTGTCTGACAAAGTTATTCTCTGAAATGGAGCTGGCACGAGTCTCGTACATCAGTTTGAAGACTTCACAATGACTCTTCTTAAGAAAGTTCATCATATTGCCAGTCATTGTTTAGCAATTTATTAAAAGACGTTTCATTATAATTAAGTTGTAGACTAGTTTGTGTTATATGAATATTGCCAGTAGAAATCTATTTTAAAAGTTATTATCAATGTATTTCCAAATATAAAGGCATGGAAATGAAATACAAAGTCTATAAGACATCGTTTTACAATCTGCGTACCTCGACGCATCATAAAACTGCCCTACCGCAACAAATTCAACCCAAGTAAGGCTACTTACTTATCGTACTGTTGCTTTACTAAAGTACGCACATGTTGCTGTAATCGCTTTATAGTTTTAAACTAAATATCATTTGACCTCTAAGTTTATCTTTGAATGATACAACAAATAGTTAATATTAATGTAAACGCCAATTCATTACCTTAAATTGTAAGTGATGCTCAGTTTATTAGCATGATTTTAAACTGTATTGCTTTATAATGTATTTCAATTTTGTATGATATATAATTATAATAAAATTGCTTATTACATTGTCAAGCAATACAAGCAGATACTTTATTCAATTAAACTCCATTTACGTAAACCTTCTGACGACCAGAATACAATATAAAGGGGAATGATATTTATACTTGAATTTTCTTATAAAAATCAGAAAAGGAATACACATTATAGACCGACTTCCAAAAAGGAGGAGGATCTCAAATCATCTGTATTTTTTTATGTATGTTACGCGATATCTCCGCTAAATGTGGACCGATTTCAAAATTCTTTTTGTGTTCGACAGAGCTTATTTTAAGGGTGTTCCCATATAAATTTGGTCACGATCGGATTTGAAGTCGGTGTGTTAAGTTTTAAACTTGTGATTATTTTAACATTAACGTTTAACTTTAAGCTTAAACGAATTCAAAGAAACGAAAGCAAATAAATTCATTCACATTTTAATTGTTATTCATGTGTATTTTTATTTTTTGTACAACAAAAGGCTATTGTTTAAAGAGAACGTAATGACAGTTCAGTTGTCAATTATGAGGGAATAGGTAGCGATCACTGGCAATAAAAGTGCGGGTTCTCTTCGTCCATAAACTTACCTACCCGCTGCCGAGCATTGTCTACAGTCCCACGGACACTTCGGCATATAGTAAAGGATTGTAAGATGTATGTCAAAGGGACAAGGATCAAAATCTTCTGCATGTATTCCGAAACCTCTATGTTTCTTTAACGCCAAATGACATGCTTATTGCTTCGGAATTTAAAAAATGCTAACGTAAATAACGCTGTTTAAGGATGGGCAACATGTCTTCGTCCACTTTGTAGTATGTTAATTTGATGAGAACTTTGCCAAAAGGAGATTTGTGAAGCAAATAACAGATGCCGTGATTGTGTAGATAATCTGATAGCGTGTAACGCCAGTAGTAAACAGTGGGATCTGCAACTGCAACCGCGAATTGTGAAAGCGGAACGCATCAACGCGTCTTACTAACGGAGCCATTCCACAATCGTTTACTAAGCCGTAAATGCACAAATCAAAGTCAATGTCAACCTCAGGTGGGCCGTAAACACACAATCATAAAGTGACGCGAACACTCGTATAACTTTTTCAACAATTGTTTCCATTTAATGGCCCATTATATGCGCGTTTTACGCAAAATTATGTCAAGTTACACCTCTGCCGTAACAGAAGCGCGATAAACCCATCTTTATGGTTAGGCGGCGATCGAAAGTGAACTAGCTGCGAGCGTTTATGAATGGAGCCTTTTTATTGCTCTCATATTGACATGGCGGTTGTAGTTTAGTAATTACTACTTACTAGCGCGATTTGGGGAAGAAACCAGTATTATTGCATGTCTCTGACGTCGAAGTGGTTTTATGATTCATAAAAGTGATATGTATCTAGAAGCGTGGCCGGTCTCGTCTGATGCACCGGCTTGCGACCGCACTTCGGACTCTGCCTGCGTTCGGTAGTCGGTAGCAATCCTAGTTTTTTATCGTCTCATCAACCTGTAATGTGTTTATTGTAGCAATATTTGGTTTATTGCACTACTCAAAGATCGGTTTATTGTCTTAACGCTCAGGTATCGTGTTTATTTATTAGTTATACATTTTTATTGACGCTTTATTTTACGTAAACTTTAATTTATTGTCGGTTGTATAGCGCCGTTTTTACATTGCCTATAAAAAGGTGCTTACGGTTCGTTTTTAAACATTTGTAGCACGTGTTTCGTTCATTCATCAAATTTATAGTGGCCTGTGGGAAAATGTTTTGTTTTGGATGTTTCAGTGGCTTTTGGGAAAAGGACGCCATTATGTACTGACGTCATACTAATAAGGTTTTTATAAGCAAACTATACATAGATACAGCCCTACGATAAAGTCTACGTTAACCTTACCTGTTGATACCAAAATCAATTTTATGACAAAAAGGTGAATCTGCTGAGCTTTTTACCTCGCACGTGGTACACACATACAGGTAATCTCATCTCTGTAAGCGTAACAAATATCAATTTAAATACATTCCCCTTTTAATATCCATGCGCTTCAGATTCGTGAAGCATGTTGTGCAATCGTGCCAATCAGCTGTCTTCGATTAGTAAAAGAATGCGGAGCCGAACATTGTGCGTGTGGTGCCGACTGTTGACACTACACCCCCACACACAGAGCGAGATGAGGAGGAAAACATCTCTGTGTGCGTGACCCACACATGCGAACCCGCGCGCCTGTGTGCGTGAGATAGCGCCATCTGTCGACAAGTGGCGTGAAACCAGCGGGTCAAGGTTGACAGACCCGTAATTATTTACAAATCAACTTATCAATTTCAGCTTTTGCAGTTTACAATAATAAAAAATAAGACTGTAAAATATTTTCTTTACTCTATGACAAACAACCAAATCCTAAACCTCGCGAATCACGTTTGTAGACACTGTACCGTTGCTCTATGTTTATAAATTTTGAAAAATGTTGTTCTGGCCGATGTGTTTTGCACTCATGGCACCGATAAGTACTATAGATTACAAACAGGACGAAGTCGTTACTTGCATCTAGGAACGTGAACACGAAATTTGGGAAATTCGTAAATATAATGTTTGTATTACTAACCGGGTAGAGTGCCTGGAGGCGGGTACGGCGCGCTGGAGACTGCGTCCGGTCCGTAATTCCGCAGGCCGTATGCATCATGTGATGAGAAGCCAGACGCCTCGGAGACCGCCGTCCGACGTTCCTCTCCTCCGACGTAAGGTAGCGGCTGGTCGCCGCGGGGGGCTCCATATGGATAGTTCCAGCATGGCTGCGAGAAACCTTGGTGACATCCCCCATCAGTATAGGGTTTGTATTCGCCACTGCCCGCCGGCCAGAACGGCAGCGTCGACTTGCGCTCCCTCTCCACAGGCAGGTTGTAGTAGGTGGGCGCGCTCGGGTACTGGTGCTCGAAGGAGCCGGGCGCGTCGGGCGGGTAGCCCCAGGGCTGCTGCGCGTGCCTGATGACTCCGGGCTCGGGCTCGTACCGCTTGGCCGGGATGTGCAGCGGCGGTTGAGGCGGGTTGGATCCGACCGAGGCCGGCGAGGCGCTGGAGGCGGAGGGTGGCGCGGCGGCAGGTGCGGCCGGTGGCGAGCCGCCGGGGGGCGACGCGTGCGCCTCCTCGTAGAGCGCGCCGCCGACCCCGTTCATCATGGTCCACCAGGCCGGCCCGGCGGAGTGGCCGGATGCGGGCGCTGGCGACGCGGCGGCCGTGTCGCCGAGTGCGCCGAGGCCCCCGACATGGTTGTCAGGGTACAGGGTGGCGGCCGGGCAAGCCACGGGGGATAAGGAGAAAGACCGGCCGGTTCACGCGCGTCGCGGGCACATCGCACCGCGGACACACGCGTCCCACACGCCGAAGCGGCACATGAAAATTAAAACGCGATTCCCGATTTAGCCAGCCGACCGGACGAGTGTTGACCGCGACGTAAACTCTCCAAAACTACGGTTCAGCTCTGAAGGAGTATTACAAATTTATTTATCGAACAGTCACTGATATGATAAGCTGTCTCGTAACCTCGACAGTGTTAAGTCCATTTGTTGTCAAACTGTCTTTAAATCGTGAAATATTTTGTGAGTCCGTAGCACAGTTTTTGGTTTAAGGACGTTATTGCCGAATAGAGCAGTCGGTGACGCAACAGTTTCTTATTTAGTTGTGCCGAACGTATGTGAGTACGGCGTGCGTTGTTGTCGCGACTCGCGAGCTCGTCGTATGTAGCGGGCCGAGACCGAGTAGCGATGGGTACGCGAGGCGCGCGTTCGGCGGCGCGGTCGAGCGCGGAGTGGCCGCGGCGTGTGCCAGTGTGACGGCGCACACACGCGCGCATCAAACTCTCGCATGGCCATCTAGCGGCGGGCGGCGGGACCCAACCGGCTCACTCGGCTGCCTCGAGCCCGAAGGCGGGCGGCCTGGCCACGCGCCCAATTCCTTTACTAAACTATGCTACATTAAAATATTGTATTTGAACTCGACGCTACATTTTAACTATTTTCTTTATGAAACTGCCTTATAAAGATTTGTACGGGGGTTACAATTAATGTTTTAGACAGTAGAGACGCATTATAATTGTTTGCCCAAACTAAGACTCTAGACTAATAAAAATATGTATATTGTAGTAGTATAATGTAGAGTTTTATACGAGTAGTGTGTCACGCCGCCGAGCCGCGCCGGGCCGCTCAAAGGGTTGTCGAAAGCGGAGGCGCGGGTGCGTACTAAAGCGATTAATGGAGGCAAAATAGCCATAAACTGCCGTTTAACCAAACTGCAAGCGTCACTTTGGCCATCGTCGAGTTACCAATAAAAAACGCGAGACTTTATGACGGCAACTCACTCACATTTTATTGTGAGTATAAACTTAATTTTATCGTCTGTTAATTTCACCACAAATAATGCTAGGCACTAGATTAAATTATATAATTTTATTTTATGACTATTGTCAGTGGCAAGGCCGCGGTAATAATTTGATATTTCACTTTTTAAGTGGAGTTCAGTGACATAATGTCTTATTGTTGTTTTCTAAAACATTTTACTGCCTACATATTCAACCTGCCTGCAATAAACATATCTGGGTTTATTATTGATATATCATTTGAATGATTTAATAACACGCTTGTTTCCTGACAGATGCTTTTAGTGAAAATATATTGCTATTATTTTATAAATTTTCTTACAACAAAAACATTTCAAATTAATGCTTCTTTAAATTGAAAAATAAGGCAACTTACACAACATGGTAAACCATTTAATAATTTAATTAATAAATTTGTTAAGCTGGTATTATTGGGTTATATCACTATGAATATCTAACATACATAGATTGATATTATAATGAACACTAGAATAACTTTTTTTATTAATTTATAAAACATCACAATGGTATGTTATGTTTTTTATAAATATTATGAATAATAAGTGTAATTGTTTTATATTTCCTTGAGGTTCCCACGATAATAATATTCAAAAAACCTGTCATAAAATTAAAACAGAAGTAATTGCAGGTAATTGATATCATTGTTACTAATTAATAAGCTAATTAAAGCACTCTTTAGTGTGCAGTAGTGATCAATCTAGCTATGGGACCTCTGCTAATTTCCTACAAATTCTTTAGCATATCTTTTTTTTTAAATATAAAGTTTGTGGATTTTTAAAATATTTTTTGTGTTGAGTAGAGCTCCTTCGAGAGGTGGGTCCCGTATACATTTGATCAAGATCTTAGGGAAGAGTACGGAATAAACTCTTGGAAAAACAAAAGCATAGTCGTCGCGATTAGGATTTTGTGTTGATTTTTGAGTTTTGACCTTTATATTTCTCTGCTCAGTTACGAATCAGAGTATCTACTATACCAGTTCGCACTAGGCTTACCATGGAAGCTTACTGTAGCGTAGCGGCCGTATAATCCGCTTAATCTAATGCTATGAAACGACAGGCTTTGGGTTCGATTCCGGCACCGAGACATATGTATGATTGTGTGATCCACAGATTTGTTTTGGGTCTGGGTGTTGTGTAAGCTTCTCGTAGTTCATACCCACGATACAGGTTCAACCTAGCGTGTATTCAGGACTGTGTATGACTGTTAGATGGTGTATTTAATTACCATTGATTTATTACTACATTTATTTACATGTCATTCATCTGGTACATTTCTTGTGTGTCCATATCATCATATCGATCTAGGTCTCTACATGCACTATTGCCGAATTTACATTTTTTTTTTTAACATAGCATATCATTAGTTCAGTATTGTAACACCTATAAGCATTACATAACATAACATAAGCTCACGCCTGTATCCCCGAAGGGGTAGGCAGAGGTGCACTAGCGAACTAGAACACCCACATTTCTCCGAGCTTAGTTTCGTCCCAGATGTGATAGGCGGCGAGCCTATCGCCATATCGGGCACAAATTCCAGACTCCGGGCCGATATGGAAAAATCCAATATCACTTTGCCAGAGCCGGGGATCGAACCCGAGACATTAGAACCGTAGTCGTACCGAAATACCACCACGCCACGGAGGCAGTCACATTATACTTAACATAGGCATTAGCTTTCCACATTATACATATATTTATGTATATAGGACTCTACACCAATTGCAATATGTCCATTAACAAATAGAGGTCATAACACATTCTCAACGGTGAAATTTGTTAATAACACAACATACTGAAGACACACCCCTCAGCCCAAAGTAAAAGGGAACAATGGCTCGTAAGACCAATAAATCTGTTCACAATATTTCACACCTTTATAACAAGTAATGTTTACACAAGACACGGCTATAAAACATATCAGTTTAACAAAAGAAAAACATACATGTCGCAGTAAGTAGTGTAGAGTCTTGTTAACATGCCAACTTAACATGAGTATTATGGTAATGGCTGCCGAATTGTCAAAATATAATGCCGATCTTATGCACCGCCTTGGGTGTAAGCGTCTGGCGATTATTACCTATAGATAGATAGATGGATATTACTCGATTTAGGTTAGGAATTTATTATATATTATTTATTATATAATATAATATAATTAGGAAAATTAACTTGTTTAACTTTGGCTTAAGGGTTATTTGAGACTACTATTGGAATATCTTAAAATCCTTTGTTTATTTTGCTTAATCTAAAATATTTTCTTTGTAATTGCCATGCAAAACATTAGTATTAATGTTATGCAATGAACACTATTAATAACATTAGTAGCATTAGTATTATTAGTAGCATTTCGAATCTAGATAAAAATTAATAGATTGTTAAGAAAAAATCCATAATGTGTTTAATTTTGGATTTTTGTTGTTATCTCAATCTAAGTATCAGATATCAAGAGTTTGCATATTAGTAAACAGGTTTACATCGAAAATGACAATCTGTAACGACAAACTAGAGTAGATAAAATCAGAAATATGTATATATCCAGAATGTTAAATAAATAAATAAAATTAATACACCCCACAATCACACATAGTCCTGACCCCAAACTAAGATCGTGTCTTGTGTCGTGGGTATCAGGAACTACGAGATACTTTCGATCTCACAACACCCAGACCCGAAAGAAATATGTGTGGGCTACACAGACATTTGTCTCGGTACGGGAATCGAACCCGCGACCTCACATTTCACAGCCAGCTAATCGCCCCCTGCGCCACAGACGCTGTCAAATGTGTCAACGTCATATGTCTTATGGCCCGTGATAAATTTGCTGGTGGTCATTGTTGTTTGTTTGGACCTAAGTGCACCGTGCTTATCATGTAAAGTAGTGTGATCTCAATGACAATAAACAATATTGATTAAGCAATTACTTTAGAATTTTTCATTGCTGTATAATAAAACCGCTGCCGCTTATGACTTTAGCCCGTTGTAGCAAAAACGTTAATTTCCCACACTTAGCACATTGTGACGTGGTTGTAATTATGTATTATTCGACAATAGTAAGGCCGTTGAACGACACTAGAGCGATAAATTCGTAACATTTTGTGAACGTGTCACCAAAACTAATAACATGGATTATTGTGCCTTATTGAAATGTAAAATTTACTTTAATTTATTAGAGCACCTTGCTATTTACTGCTGTTTTATAGCTACTGGTTTTTTTCATTTATTATGTTTGGAATTCAGAGGCTTTGTTCGTTTTCTATGTATTTAACACCTTTACTAGCACCGTAATTAAATGCGTGTTTTTCCTATCATATTATTAGTAAAAGTATTTATACATAAAATAATAACACTCAACAGTCACTCACAAAGTCCTGGCCTATAAAGATTATTAGTATTGATCTATTAGTCAAGCTTACAACATCCAGAACCAAAACAAATATTTGTGAGTTACTTAAATATTTTGGGGATCGAACCCATGGACTCTCGCTTAAAGCCGGCTACTGGCCCGCCGCGCCACGGAGGCTTAAGCCCTTATGGTAATAAATATTTAAAAATACAAAATAATATATTCTGAAAAATAGTATAGGCATATAAAGGAGCCACGCCGCTCACGGGAGAAAGTCGCGCTCCAAATAGTTTCGAAATGAAAATAACATTATCTGTTGCTGAGCACAAACAAGCAGACGGGATTCAGGCGCGTTGAATGACATATACAAACATAGGAACAAGTGTGCGCCTGAGCCGGCCCGTCTATAAATATTTACGTTAGGAAACTCTCCAGGCCAATGGTCGCCCATACATCGCGCACGTAAATAAAAGTACGCTTTCTTATCTGAAACATGTGTGCTTGTTGCGCAAACGAAACGATTGGGCCTATGTGCTTGTATAACTAGAATGAATATTTAGATAAAACAGTCACATGCGGCGACTTATTTCTTGTTTTTTGGTAGAACGACTCTCTGCGTTTTTTCGTTTGTTTCGTGGCTTAGAATTTTAAATAATTCTTGTCTGATCAGTAGATACTTTTACTTATGTCATATATAGATATTAGATATGCATATAATGTTCTTGTAAACGTTACATTTTTCTTTTGATCGAATATAATTTATTATTAGTACATACCAACAATATTTTTATATTATGTAAATATTAGTAACAATTCTTCAAAATAATGGTGTTATGATTAAGAAACTGTATAGCAGTTTTTAATTTAAAAGTGATGTAAGACGTGATAGTTTATTCCCATTGTTTACGATTACCGCTAAATATTTTCGTGAAGACTTTTATATTCAATTCAATTTTACGTTTGAAATAAATTCATGAGCCAACAGAATACAGTTGCAGAAAATTCACTGATAACAAACCGCACTTAATTTGCTGATTCTTGGGTGGTAATAACGGTGTTATATTAAAACGTACATAGATTCTTAAGAGCGTATGAACGTAAGCCAATTCTGAAACTTGTTCGGTGGTGATATTGCAAAGGTCTGACTTTCTCCGAGCCCACGTTAAATTGGCTGAGTAAACTTCAATTACATGAGGCTCTCTCGCAGCGCGCTGGTAGAGTTTTTATGAAATTGCAAACCAATATTAAGCACAGAGTCGTTTCGTTTCGAATACGCTTTCGAAAGTTGTTTATGTTAGGGCCTCTGATCAGAAACTGTTGGTCACCGTACGCAGAAATATTGAAATGAGGTTACGAGTAACAGCTTTCTTTCAATTTTGAGAAGCAATAACATTTTATATGTATCCCAGGATGATATTTGGTAATATTATTAGTATATTCTTTAAAAGATTTAATTTTATTAAGTGTAAATTAAAAGACGAAGCAATAATAAATAAAAATAATATTAATAAAATGCTGTTTTTTTTTTATAAAATGTTCTAATTTAATTTTCCCAGGACTGGAGGTTTGGCGACGGACTCATGGGGGTTGACGTCAGGCAGGCGGCCGGTCGTAAAAACTAAGCCAAATCCTCTCTGCAACATGTTTAAAAAAGTGTGTTGCGCCGACCCCACATTAAGGCAGGATAAGGGAAGGTAGATGGTGTTTAGAAGCATATGAATTTTAAAGAAATATTTATATACGTCACGAAAATACATATACTTAGTAGGAAATATAATAGTAGAATGTAATATTCACCTTGTCGTAAACTGGCTAGCGACGTTTGCGTAAAAGGGCACGGTAACCTGCGAACAAATTGTGCATAATTATATTAATCGCCATAATACATAAAATATTATAATGAAAAAATATGATTAATGATCTGTATATAAAACATTTGTTGCAGTCAGTCAATTATGGCAATGTAATAGGTATTACTGACTGCTTCCGTGGCGTGGTGGTATTTCGGTACGACTACGGTTCTGAGGTCTCGGGTTCGATCTCCGGGTCGGGCAAAGTGATATTGGATTTTTCCATATCAGCCCAGAGTCTTGAATTTGTGCCCGATATGGCGATAGGCTCGCCCCCTATCACATCTGGGACCGAACTAAGCTCGGCGAAATGTGGGTGTTCTAGTTCTCTAGTACGCCTCTGCCTACCCCTTCTGGGATACAGGCGTGAGCTTATGTTATGTTATGTTAATAGGTATTGAAAAAATAGTGCGTGAATTATATACCATATAAATCTCCAGTACAGTATTAATTGTGTAATTTCAATTGCACATAGTGACTGTGTTAAGATAACATAAGCTCACGCCCGTAACCCAGAAGGGGTAGGCAAAGGCGCACTAGCCAACTATTACATCCACATTTCACCGAGCTCAGTTCCGTCCCAGATGTAATAGGTGGCGAGCCTATCGCTATATCAGGCACAAATTCCAGACTCCGGGCTGATATGGAAAAATCCAATATAACTTTGCCCGACCCGGGAATCGAACCCGAGATCTCAGGACGGTAGTCGTGCCGAAATACAACCACGCCACTGAGGCAGTCGGATGACTGTGTTATTGTATACATATTGTATTAATTAAATTTTAAATGCAATAAAAGTCAATAATTTACATTAATTGTTCAATTTATTTCAGAATCCGTTATTGATTATTTAACACAAGTAATATATTTTGTGCATACTATCCATTCTCTAAAAATGGTAGCCGTCAGGCAAAAATAGTCATAAAAACTAAACCAAACTTTACTTCAACATGGTTGAAAAAGTACAGATCCCACTTTGAAGATTAAATATTAGGTAAAGATATTGGAGGATAAACGCGGGTAACAGAAGAAAAATGTGTGCACTCTATCATTACTATCGTGACAACATAACATAAGCTCATGCTTGTATACTCCAAGGGGTAGGCAGAGGCGATCTAGAACACCGACATTTCGCCGAGCATAGTTCCGTCCCAGATGTGATAGGGGACAAGTCTATTGCCATATTGGGCATAAATTCCAGACTCCGGGTTGACACTGAGAAATCTAATATCATTTTACCCTACCCGGGAATCAAACCCCAGAAATAATGACGATATCTGTCAATCACGACTATCACGACAAGAAGTTCCTAAATAAATTCTAATTTATTCATATTGCACTAGCCCAACTGAACTATGTAGTAATTTGTCTCTACATATTCTTATACTTTGACAAATCCGTTTTTATTCAAGCCTAGAGGACATTCACTCTCGCTCGTCGGAACATAAATAGGTGTTAAAATATAGAGCAAGTTATTTTACACGTCTATTTTTATCTCCCCTTTACTATTTTACATTTATGTACATAACGAATTGGTGGTAACAAGCCACAAATTTTCACTTTTGATCACCGTCGACTATTATGTCGGAGGATCGCTGACTGTTCCACAAACATCCCATTGACATCCATGGTTTCGATTTTATTTCCTCCCTCTGACTTCGTACAAATATAAATAAATCCTTTCTAAGACATTCGATACGGCGGATAGTCACGAAGTTTACATAAAGTAGGTGATTTGCGCCAAACGTTTGTATTTTTTGCCGATATTTCATTGGGGCTGTATTCCGCCTATATTCGAGAGCGAAAAAAACATGTTTACAAGCCTTTTTGGGTAATGTGCATGCGTGTTGTCGCTCGTAAAAATCTGTTTTGTGTTACCTAACAATTATGGAGGAGTTCGCCGTGATAATTGATTTACGTTTCTTTCCCATAAAATATGCGTTCCTAGCGACAAAATATGTTTTAAAATGTTCCTACGGGTATATTATGTACGAACATTTTAGATATTATGTATTTATGGCTTCGACTTAATTTCCTT
The DNA here is from genome assembly GCA_036417725.1 of Clanis bilineata. NCBI lineage: Eukaryota > Metazoa > Arthropoda > Insecta > Lepidoptera > Sphingidae > Clanis > Clanis bilineata. The sequence continues at coordinate 7,309,270 of CM071142.1, forward strand.
TTCTTTCTTCTTTTCTATCCTATTGTGTCCCACTGCTGGAATTTGGGATTTTTAAATCGAACTTCGACTTAGTCCGAGTCATATTTACAAGAAAACCGGACTCAGCAAAGATTTTCTTGTAAAAAATGACTCATAATAAATCAGAGTTCGATTTAAAAATTACCAATCCTCATTGAATTCGTTTTTTTTACTCAGACTTAGTCGAAGTTTGCTCTATAGATCTCAGGCTTAGAATCAAAGTTACTATTAAGATCTAACAATGATACCAGTATTTATCTACGTACTATGAATAATCCTCAGTTGAATCTGTTTAATGATTTGTAAGCTTACGTAATGTATATTTCTCTGCGCACATCACACAGAACGAGTATCAGCGGTTAAATCCGATGCTAATTGGAAAACTTTCTCGTCCCTAACTCCGACGTTCATCTAAGTTTCAACTCATTTCAACTCCATCCAAAAGTTCCTGATAGTAATCCAGCCGCGTCCTGGTATCGTGTATTTTGTTTTTTCATCAAATACGAGTAAATAGAGCATCAGAACTATGGCGGAGTCCACTCGACGTGACGTTTACGACTCAATCCCAAAAGCACAGGCCGCCAGCCGGACAAACGGGTGTACAATCACCAATTTAATTAGATCCTCCCTTAAACCGTCGCTACTTTACAAAATACGTTAAAAACAGATGATAAATGTACCATGGGAGTTCTTTTTAAGCTAGCCAGTAGTTGATTTCAATAGGCCCAGTGACAGGACGAGTTTGGTTGCATATTACAAGCTGTCACGTCGCGTTATCATAGCCACAAGTATATGTTATCGGAATGTCTCTCCCACGGTTGGCCGGCCAGAGCGACTGAGTGCTTACTTCGAATGAATTTATCGACGATGTATATCTTAATTGAACAGCGAGACGCAATCAAAGAAAAATCTTAACAATATTTTTTTGTAGTATTTTGTTACTGTTTACGGACAGTGTCTTTCAACTAATTGCATTTTCTCTTGGATACCTTACACGGCTTCATTAATTACAGACTAGGTAAAAATAAGTAAATTATATTAATTTCGAGTAAAGTGTACTGCACAGATTATGTTTGTATAAATAGGTATTTATACTATGTTAACAATAACAAGACGGAGAGGGTGTGGGTGTCCGAGAGGTTAATGGTGCGAAAACTGACTGGATCATATCCCTGAGTTTACGACACGAGAGTAAATGGCCGATTCATTTGCAATTCTAAATGCGACTTAGCTATGAATCGCTTGTGTTCCTCAAATGTCAAAACAACGACGCCCTTCGATGATTTAGTTTACGTGACAATAAAAAATAGTTTTCTACTAAATATTGTTGATCAAATTCATTTTATTTACAATCAAATAGAAATTGTATTCAGCAGACAAATGGCTGTGCACAACATTTAAAAAATTAACTCATTTACTTAATACACAAGACATTATAACAACCGTGCATTAACACAAAAACATACTTAAATACTTTAAATTGTGTTTTAACAATTAATTTAATTTGCAAACACAAAGGCTCCGAAATCATCCAGTGGAAAAATACAAGCAGTTCACCGTTTTAAAACCATAGATGTACAAAGCCTCGATCTACGCGCACACTTGAATGCATATTACCACTAACTATGAATGAAACACGCCTTCACGAATTAATTTTCCACGCCCAATCACCTTACATTACTATACAACTTGGTAATCGATAGGTCGGTGGTCCGTTGTACTTAGCATTCTAATCACTTAGGCAGCTCGATGCTATCTTCAAGGACACATATTGTGATTCGTAATCGTTCCCCGTCCGGAATAGATCGAGCCATAGATACGAATATACCCGATCGATGGACTGATGAATTCTATGTTGCGTTTGCGTGGTACGATTGTCATGCGTCGAACAAATTCGCCGAATTTACTGTTCGCAATGCCTATGTAAATTTATCGGCGAGCATAAGATTTTGTCTTTCGGAAGTGAGTATTAAAGTAAGCTTCAAGGCTGCCGTGAAAATGAAGTAAAAATATTAAGGACACGAAGTGGAAAATGTACATAACGTACATAGTACGGTTGAAAAACACTTATTCATCATTATTTTGAAAGTCTGAATATTTTTATACGTAACATTTTTAGAACTATAGTTGTAACACAATGAAAATAATTTAAAAGCACTTAAATACAATACATATGTATCGCTTATGCAAAACCATAATTAAAATGTAGACAAATTAGTTGTTTTCAGAAATATCTGCATAATTAGGACAGAAATCCCGCTAAGACAAACGACATTAACATAAACGAGAGAAAAAGCATGCAATTTGCTCAAAAAATCAAAAGTGAATTGTGTCGCTGCAGATTAAATCGTCTTCGTGTATAACACAATCGCAACACTGTTGTGACTTTGATTACTTTTAGTAATTTACCGAACAATAAATTAAATTTTATAATATAAGTGACAAAGCGGCGAACTGGTTATATTAAAGGGAAACAGTAGTCTTTTTAAGTCGCCGAATGCACCACCAAATTGTATATTGTAAATTTTATTTTTACAACATAATTAAAGTATCAACTTTACCTAATTATGTTATTCATGATATAAATTATTTAGCATATTGTTATGTGAAAATTATATCAAAATATACATTGATTTATTATCTTAATTCATATCTTCCTTAAAATATAATGACGTTGATATGTTATATGCATGAAAGTAATTTTCTGCTCTCTTTTCCAGTTTCATAATTGACTTGTAACGTTATTAATATACATAACTATGTACTAATACGTAAAGTACATATTGCCTATAAAAGTGTCATATTTTTTTATTATAAATATACAAATTAAAAGTCCTCTTTATTTGTCATATCTTACTCATTATTCCCATTTCATACAGTAAACAGTAAATTCTACATAAAAGTGGTAATATAAAGGACATTGTACAAGAGTCTAAATAGCTGCAAAGGTACCTACATGCAATAAAAATGTGAATTATCCAGTAGGCGGACGCTGTTTTAAGCGGGGATGCACGTTTGCGATTGCACTTCTCTCTTTAATTTACCACCTACCTACCTGCGTTGTCCTATTAATGTTAGCTAAGGGTTTACTAATTCCATTCCAAGCGAAGCACCTATAACCCAGTTCATGTGGGTGGTGTGGAAAAGCTTAGATATTATTTATTATTAAACTATTTACCCAAAAATGTAAAGGACTTAATGCCAAAAAGGACTAGTGCAGAGATTGAAGACAGTGAGTACAGTTATTTCGAAACTACATAATTATTACTTAATTAATCATTAGTATTTATTGATCATGTAAATAAGATCCACCTACTCATTTGCCAGTCTTAAAAAAAATAGATATTTTTCCCGAACTGAATACCTGAAGAGCTATCTAATTAGGTTTATGTTCAGAGTGTTTTGTCACGTAAGCAGTCTTAAACTTCTGAGTAATCTGAAACGAATAGCTACGACCTATATCATGGGAAGTACTGATTAAATGTGTTAGGTAGTTACACTCGAATATATATAGAACTTCAGACATTACCTACCTATATTAAACAAAAGCAAAAAATGCCGACTAAAAATACGAGATATGATTATAAAAACAATTTCCCTCGAAAATGAAACGCAATTTTCATAAAAACAGCACACCAGTGATCAGTAATGAAGGCTTAGCGTTAATTGTGGGTTGTGATTAAGCGTGCCAAATGGAATGCGACTTTAAAGTAAGAAAAATAAAATTCAAATTCAAACCTTAGTATCATGTTCTGTGTGGCGTCGCCGCCTCACCTGTTAGTAAGGTCGACCGCGAGGAAGCCGCGCTCGATCCTTACCGGCAACACGCCTGAAACAAACAGATATAATATTAAATAAAGATATTTTTTCACGTTGTATGATACGAATGGTCCCCGCCTTGGTCTAATGGCAGCATAAATGGGGTTTGAATCTGGGGAAACTAAGTTGTATTCCCAGGCCGGAAATCTGTTTTTCAACAATATTTGCTGGGATTTGATCGCCAGAGGAAATTGACGTCAGGCAAGCAGTCGCTTTTCCGCGCCCGGATAAAAAATAAAGAAAGGTAAAGTACCTCTTAATGAATTGTTCCGATAATGAAATTAAATATCAATGATTTATTAAAATAAATTGCCTATTTTCATGACCAAACAAGTTTACATTCAGTGGAGGATATCAGCCTACACTGTTATATTGTTGCACAAACGACTATACTAAATTAGTAAAACACATTTATAGAATTTTACTGCGTAGTAAAACTTTAAAAATATTACAATTATCTTACAAAGCCCTTAATAAGCCAAGTGTACATAAGTGCCTTAGTTTATGTTGTTCTCAAAGATCCAATTGTACAATATTTTCTTTGTTTCATTACATTGTAATATAATTACCGAGAACTCAAACAACATCGCTGTACGCTTGAGAGCCGTAGAAAATTTTAATTTTATTTCCTTTTTTTAAAAACGAGTTTTAACTTTATATCAGAAATAAATATATGTATGTTGTCTTGTTAAGAAATATAAACATGAGATTGTTTTATGAGTTACTCTTTTTTTACTTTATATCCCTACAACTATTATATACTACCATCGATATATTATTTACCTATGTAGATGCACAGTTGACGCTCGGAAAATGGGACAGCAAAGAAGTGCTTAAGCACTCGTTTTGCCTACAGTCGGACGTCGATAGAATTCTAAATTTCAAAATTCAAATTAAAGAACGCTTGCTCATTTCGTTTAAAAATCTACTTTATAACACGTGCTTAGGGTTATATTTGTGTTGATTTAATTACAACTTGTGATCGTTTTCTTTGTTTTATTTCTGAGACCACTTTTTAGGAGGATATTTGCAAAGAACTGTACATCTATGGTATAATATATTGATGTATACTACTAATACGGTACGATGTAGAGTAAGTACAATGAAATAAAACCAGTTCCATCTAAGCAGGGCTGGAATCTGATACCTTTTGGCCATATATTAGGTTGTGTTTTTTTTTGTTCCATATGGCCTCTATTATAAAAAGTTTGGCAATTGTTTTTATGAAATAACAAAAATATGACAATATGACATAATTTGTTAAATAAAAGATAAACTTTAAAAACTTGACAGGATAAATCATGTATTGTTACAAACTTGGTTTAATATTGCGCACTTTGATATTAAACAACATAATTCGATGATTTACAACATAACTTAAAAGCAAAAGCGAACATGTAAGTTACCAGCACTGTAAGGTAAGAGTTTTTAATCGATGTCATATTATCTTTCAAGCCAAGTTTATTTACTGTAATGTCAGCAAAACTTTCATGGGAATATATTTTTGAACTAAGATCTTCAAAGTTTTAAAAATCAATTGACACTGTTTGAGGACTTTCTTGAAATTTATAAAAGAATAGACTTTTAACATAAGCGACAAATATATTATAACTGGATTTTATTACCATTTAAACTGAAAAGTAGAAGTGCTATTAGTGGCTGACTGTAAATTGGTGTTAAAAAGAGCAACGTCAGAGTTTCTTGTCCGCTCTTCTCTGGCGAAACAGCCTTCCGAACAGGCGGTAGAGTTAAAATTTGACGGAATCTAAATAATGTTTGAACATTTCATGGATTCAATAATTGATTGATTGCTTTTGTTAAAAACCATAAAATTCAATCTGGATAAATTAGATGATAATTCATATGAGATGTCATATTTAAAAAATAATAATCTTATTACGTTGTTATTATTACAATCTAGAAATAAAATATCGACGATATTCAAAACTGAGCAAAACGTGGCCAATCTCTTTAATTGCTCAAACATGTTGCAGAAAGGATTCGGCTTAGTTTTAAGACCGACTACTTGCCTGACGTCATCCTCGTCAACATCACTTATTCTAATTTGAAAACAAGATAAACCTCAATTTATATTTAAATAAACATACTTGTATTACTAATGATAATACAAGTGTGTTTATTTATCTTTAAGTTGGTATGTTGTATTAAGTTCTCGTCTATTTATATAATTAAAAGCCTCTATCTAAGTAACTATAATTATATGTTTACTAATCCTTTATCAAAAGTAAAGCTTCTAATAGGCATTTAATTAAATGCTAAAACATTAACATTAATTATGAACTAGATCTCAGAAAACGCTTTAAACACGTAAATCATTTTATTTGAAGTCTCACGGCGAATAGATCTTAAATATTAGCGTTAAAGCTACTTGGTGTAACTGATAAATATGTAAAACTTACGCATATTGATAAAAAAATTAAATTAATATATTTAGAGGCTTTTAATGGTGCTTAAATTTTTTTCGTTATCTCCAAAACTGAGTGAGCGAATCGTAAAATTGCGTATCTTTTAAGAAGCCGATGTGTATAAACAAAATGGTGCGTTTACAAAGTAGTTATAATTAGGTAAAAGGCATCGCGTATCGATTGTTTTGCTATCAGTCCAAACGAGTTTCCATTAGCTTTCAAGGAAAATGGGAGTGTGGTACAACCCTCGCTACGTAAGCTCTAGAAATCTCAGCAATAAATGCCCGCAAGCTCTAAATTTATATTTATCGTTTGTTCCACTTAAGGTATAAGATTGAAAACTGTTCGCGACATTTTCTCCGATAATTTGCCGGAACTTTTTTTCTTGGAGAGCAATAAAATATTTACGGGGTCCCGATGAATTCTGGAGTGGATTCGAGATCGTCCTCATTCTTCCGCTCCGGCAGATTAATTCATTTTCATGAACAAACAGACATAAATATTCAATATTTATTCATTGAGCATTTTACGAGCTGATGAGAAAAAACAATGTTCGGTCTCATTATGAAATGTGCTGGATAAACAAAGCGCTGTGATTTTTATTACAGACGAATAAGACAGGACTTCGTAAGTAAATGGATGTTCCAAATTCTTTACGTTAATAATATTGGAAACACGTGCTTTTGCATCGTGGACTTACTTAAAAATGGAGGAATACATTACGTATGTATGTATTTATGGTATATTCACAGATAACTTAAACTTAACATACGTGAAGCGATTCGTATTTTTTGTGCGAAAGAGTTTTTTGTTCAATTTTAGTCCCATATACATTTTGAAAGCTACAAAATAAATTGAATTTAAGAAGACTTAATACCCACTTTTTTAATTTATTTATTTATTAGCCTTGTAATATTACTGTCCCACTGTTGGGCACGGGCCTCCTCTACCTCTACTAATGAGAAGGATTAGGCGTTAGTCTACCACGCTGGCCTAATGCGGGTTGGTAGACTTCAATTCTCGGGTATGCAGGTTTCCTCACGATGTTTTCCTTCACCGTTATAGCAAGCTATATTTCATAATGAAAACACACTTAACATAGAAAAGTCAGAGGTGTATGCTCCATTTTGGAGATTGGTCTCGAACCTCCGACACTCGTCTCGGCAGTCCGTACCACACCCAACTGAGCTATCGCTGCTACCACCAATACCCACTTTGAAACGTAAAAATATTTTTTCTTTTGTCAACAAGCAACTCATTTATATAAAATAAAATAATGTTATAAACCCTTCCAAGGTCCTGACCATCACGCGAGTACCGACAATGCAAAAAACCAGTGCATTGCACTTGGGTTCTTCTCAGAAGTGCAATATCAGCGATCTCTGTCGGCAACCAGTCGTAACTCTGCGAATGCAACGATGCACTTTCAGATAGCATTCAACGGCACACCCATTTATGTACACACTTAATACCTAGTGCCCTATAGAAGAATTTCTTTTTAAAAGTTTATTTTTTTGCGTACCAACACCACCCATACTTTGAATAAAAAGCACTGGATGCCACTGCACAGGGACATTAGACAGTAGTATAGTACCTACTAGACGCGGCATCAGCGTAAAAATCGTGACGTAAACTTTGTTACGTTACGTAATAAATCACATACATCAATGTGTCACATTCGACGTCTGTTTCTGTATAAATTATTTTGAGATTTAACTTTTTGTATAGTAACTTGGTTGATTGCCCCTCTATAGGAAATAGGTTAAGTCTCTTTGGCACTGCACTACGCTCGTCACTCTGAAACATTAGATGTTGAATATCATAATGCCTAATAATTACACTGGCTACCATGTCCTTCCAACTAAAACATAACATTGCGTGTATGATGCTAAACTTCTTCATTTTATAATGCCATTGCGCATGTCTTATTCTCAGAAACAAGGTAGATTCTATACATTCAATTATAGCTGAGTATTGAGAAATGTTTACATGTTATGTCAAATTAGTATAATAAGACAATTCATTCGTATTTTATGATAGAGATAAACGCATAGCTGTCAATTGACGTTAGCCCATATTATAAACTACAAGAAAAACGCCGTGAAGACATGTAAAGCTTACGCATTAACATATTTATATACATAGATGACTGGTTTTACTGGCATATATTTCAACTTGTGAACAGAATTCCAATGCACCCATCATGTATCTCTAGGACAAAGATTTTTTAAGTATTAATGCAAAATCTATTTTAGTAAACGCATAATCAGTGGTTCGTAAATTATTTGAACGGGCGTCTGGAATTTGTACACGATATGGCGATATACTCTCTTCCTATCACATCATAGGATGAGCGAGACCGTGGCGAAAAGTGGATTGTGGAGTGCATTAGATGCCCTTCGAGTTTAACAGGTGTGAGTATGTATGTCTCAGTAACGTAATAATAACATAATATAACATAATAATTGTCCTGCAGTTACAGAATCACATCAACCACAAGATAAATCCGTTGTTGATCATAGGCATCCCCACAAAAAATTCCTGACATCAACTTGGTCTGATATAGCCCATCGGATTAGCAAGCTGACGTGGCAGTGGGCAGGGCATAGGCTCGTAGAACTGATATCCGATGGAACTGAATTCTCAAGTGAAGATATAATAGCAAGCACAGTACAGAATAAAAATCACAAAATATATAGAATTTATTAGTCATTTCCCGAAGTGTTTTACAATTCGAGGCTACACACACTCAACCATTTAACACGCTCTAAACATTTGAGTTTTATTCTTATTTATGTCATATTCTGTTTTATGTTTCCTTTATAAATCATTTCGCATCGAACGTTTACAGAAGTGTTAAAAACTCGTCATCAACATTACTATCGTTTTCGTTTCGTGTGAAACAACAATAATTTATTAGAAAACTTTGTTGTTAGCTTATTTACGTAGATGAAGTGACTTTTGTCACGGCAGCGTTTGTCACGCCAGTTACCTTGTTAGGTAACCGAACACTATTTTATTTCTCAATTACGTGATGCGGAATATAAATGGACGTACATATTTAATTCGAAGGAATACTATTCAGTAATGCAGGCAAACAAACTAGAGATTAGCTAAAGTTAACAAACAGATTCAATTAACATCATTGTCAATATGACTGATGTTAGGAAAATATTAATATTCGACGGAGGTTATATTTTTTTTTTTAAATATAAAGTAGCGTAATTTCCCGTGTTAATCTATTAAGGCTCAATTGCACCACTATTATTAACCTAGAGTTAGTCCTAACCGCAAGCTAAATTGTCAGAAAATGTATGAATGACATGTAACTTAACTTGCGGTTAGGACTAACTCTAGGTTAATAATAGTGGTGCAATTGAGCCTAACTCTACTATCATGTTAACTCACGAATATCAGAAGATGACATGAAACTTTTATATGGCATTTTTACACAAAAAACGCCTAAGTAGAAATAATATGTACCAATTTAGTAATACATATATAAAGTATTCGTCAACAAAAAGCACTTATATTAAAGTGAAATTCAAGAAAAATATTCTCAGAAACGATATACTTCTGTAAATTATTATAAAATACGAACGTTACGGGCAACATTGTGAGGCTTCATTTAAAACGCAAATTATTGTTATGCGACAGGTACAAGCTGCATGCGACTGCATTAAGGGAACGTTTATGCACAGTACGCGACAATATAAGAAGGACATGATATAAATGTGTGTTGTTAGTTTATCTTAATATGCGGGGTCACGACAAAACAGGGTATCTGCACTGCGTTATGACTCACGCAGGACTCACGCAAGAGTTGGCAGGCGATCACGTAAATGAAATTATTGTACTGAAAATATAACATTCTTTAACTGAGTATGTAGGTTGCAAAATGCATTAAATAACTTTAAAATACATAAGTTGCTTGGGAATTTTGTTTCGCAGTAGATTGTGATATACATTAGCTCACGCCCGTATCCCCGAAGGGAAAGGCAGAGGACCACTATACCTAGAACACCTACCTACATTTAGCTGAGCTTGGACTCCCAGATGCGATAGGGGGCGAGCCGCCATCGCCATATCGGGCGCAGATTCCAGACTTCGGGCTGATATTGAAAACCCAATATCACTTTGCCCGACCCAGGGATTGAACTCAGACCTCAGGACGGTAGTCGTGCCGAAATACAAATACGCCACCGAGGCAGTATCGAGGCAGTCATAGGTTAGGAATGATTTACTAATCATGGTAAGTCGCCTCCTTGGTCTAGTGGCAGCATGTAGGTATGGGCTGTGGACCGGGAGATCTTGGGATCGATTTTCCAGCAGAGTAAATTTTCTAATTTAATTTTCCCGGGACTGGATCTCTCATTGGGGGTTGAAGTCAAGCTGGCGGCCGAGCGTAAAAATTAAGCCAAATCCTTTCTGCAACATGCTTGAAAAAGTGTGTTGCGCCAACACCACATTAAGGTGGGATAAGGGCAGGTAGAAAGAAAAGTATATGACAATAACAAACTTGGTATAATATCTTGGCACACGTTGTATGTAGGTACCATTGTCTACCTCGTGGACACAGAATATGTCTCAATATATAATCTTTAAAGTAATGATATGAAAATCTTCTAACCGCTTAAAATAGGTATGTATTTCTATGATTACCGAATAATATAATATAATCCTTGAAATGACTTCTCTTCAAAGGATCATTAACCCTTAAACTTACTTACGGTACATACCTTAAAACATATTCAAAGTTTATTAGCAAGACCAACCACGTCGAGATTTATTATGATTACATTCTTTCTTTCGCTTACAATGAAAAGAGACGAGACCCGGCCTCTAGTTAATTGATTAAAGTACTTCGAACATAAAATAGTAGGCTAGCCAACAAACTTATTGTAATAAGACAGATAGTGAACAAGAGGGGGCCCACAATGATTCAATATAATCCGACCGGCACATATGTCTCAGACTTATGTCGACTTTTATTAAACCGCCTTATTTGGGAAAACAATATACGGGGGAAGCAATGTTCGCTGTATTTAGTCTGTGTGTCTTTTTATTGATCTGTCAAGTCTGTACACGTTTCAATTACTTGAGTATGTTTCACCAATACAACCCGTCTGTTAATTACTCAAACTCAATTTACTGTATTCAAGGTATTTATCGCATAAAACTATAGTACTTGTACGGTGCATCATCGTCATCATCTTATATGTATCAGGTATAATTAAATATGCCATAAAACACGTTTATTTTCAACATATTTGATTATTTTTGTACTAAAAATATCTTATTTAAATACAAACTTGTGTAGATATTACAGAATTTGTGAGGTCGTTTAATAATCTCCTTTATATTCGAAAATAATGTTGTATTACATTTTTGAATCGTAGGTAATATTCAGGATCTTGAAATCGTTAGATTAAGTAGTTTCATATCATCATCATCATCAGCCATAGGACGTCCACTGCTGAACATAGGCCTCCCCCAAAGGTTTCCAGATGGACTATAGGTTTATCTATAGGTTATACCTACTTAATTGTAATAATATTTTAACAGAATGTTCCTTAAGTATCGACAACAATAAAACTCCATGCCCACCCACCCACACTAATTTCACCTTGATTAATAAATACACAAAGAAACATATTCGCATTTATGCACAGTCTAAATATACATAAATACGTTACATCTGGACAGAAAATTATTTTAGCTGAACACACAATTCTGGTACATCTGCGATGAGCTTAACAAGAATGAGCTAGCGGCGCGCTTTTCATCTTTGAAGCGCAACATTTACATTTTCGTCTCATTTATTTGCTATTTCGGGCCAGGCCCTCCCTCTGCTCCCTCACTCACCCCTCCGGTGCCCTCACTCCAATGAATAAGTCTCAGCGTGCGTCAGGCGAGAGTAAAACGAAATTGGGAAGGAACGCTCTATAAAGTCTAATTAAGTTTGAAGTGAATGCACAAATGTAAGGAAATATAAAAATGTCCATATTAAAGGGAATTTGTTTTGCGGCGAACTTTATTTTATATTTTATTCATTTATCTTTCTTCCAATATGGAAAGGTTACGATTAATTGAATGAGTTTATGAGAAATGAATTAGGCTGTAGTGAGTATATTAGACAGTAATAAAGTAAGGGTTCATCCTTTTAAATACACGTAAATCACTCTTCATCGAACGTAAATCAAAACGAACAAACAATACATTTCGACGTTTAAATAAAAGAGGAAACGTGACAGCGCATGATCAGAATGTAATCGCCTAATTCCGGCTTTTATTAAGATATTTTACGAAGAAAAAGCCGTCGTTTTGTTATTCTATGGCCGTTTCATATAAAAATAAGACGTCCCTTGAAACAAACCTTTGTTTTGGGGCGGCACTCGGTTCTCTAATAGATATTATTTTGTTGCCACCCTCTTAGTTGGCATTCGTGGCTTGCCTTTGACAGGATGCAACTGTATTGCGTGATTGGATTTCAAACTAACAAGCATCTAATTACTTTATTTGGGAAACATTTTCACTGTATACTTCTTTTATTTATACTTTGTACAAAACTGATGTACAAGCGGACTTAATGCCAAGGGCATTCTCTACCAGCCAACTTGAGGTAGTGCAGAGATGGTAGGTGCATAAATAAAATAAGAAAACTTAATCCATATACATTATTACCTAACTAATGCCGTTAATAATAGCTATATTATATTTATATATTTAATATTAGCTATATTATACTATATTTACATTATGCGTATTTTTTATGTCGAATACTATTTTAACATTTTAACCTACAAGAATCATTAAATGTGTTCTTTAAAAGCAAATTTAAAATTCCACGCGTATAACCAATAGGGAGAGTTGTATAAAATTTCGTGCGCACATATCGGGCCCAGATTTTTGTGATAGAAATATTGGAGGCGAACCTCCCCCGAATATAAATCGCTTTGTTATATTTTCCGAGACATTGGGATTCATGGAGTTTGTGACGCTTGACGATATGGTTCTACAGAAATAGACTTTTATGCCTTTGTGTTGCACTGATATACCAAAAAAAAATATAAACATAATTAAGTTAGTAATACTTGTCGTTTTAAAATAATTTTGGTAGTTTCAGTCCTTACATTAAATTAATATTTTATTTTCATTAAAAGAACAATTATTTATTAGCATTTGTTATGAGATATTTTCGGAACAAAAACAAATGCCGTAACAAATCAAAGCATACAAAAGTCCCTATATTCGGATACTCATTACGACCCTTTTAGTTCTTAGGTAAGAACAACTTATAATTTATCTCATACCTAAGTGCTTGTTTAGGATTCTCTACTCAAAGGGTGCTAACATACGGTGCGGTACTTAACCATCAAAATAAGTTAATGAATAAAAAAAATGTATATATAAAACTTCAATAGCATGTAAGTATATGTAACTACTTAATCTAACGATTTCAAGATCCTGAATATTACCTACGATTCAAAAATGTAATATAACATAATTTTCGAATATAAAGGAGATCATTAAACGGCCTCACAAATTCTGTAAGATCTACACAAGTTTGTATTTAAATAATATATTTTTAGTACAAAAATAATCAAATATGTTGAAAATAAACGTGTTTTATGGCATATTTAATTAATCCTGATACATATAAGATGACAAAGTAGGTACCATCTGCCACTTTAAATTCCATTTAATTCCAATACACAAGAAAATGTTAATTCATATCACTCCGTATGTCATGCCAAATGGTTTCTGAACTTTAGTAAATTGAAATGTCACTTATATTCTGACCATAATTAAATTAACATAATCTTATTGATAAGTTACCGGTCCTTTTTTAAAACACTTTATAAAATATATTTTAACATAAATTACTAGTTAATGAAGACATTCCGTAAAATACGTTTATATTAATGATAAATCTGTTCTTAGCTAAATAATTTATAATGCTCAAAACAAGAAGTATTTCGTCCGCGAGATGCAAGTAGTCATGATTGTGGTTTATAAAACAAAATATTATGTTTGTTGCATTACTACCTAAATCTTAGCAAATTGATTTTTATATTTACATTTTATGGCAAACTTATTGCATAACATGGCATATTGCCATTTTATAAAAATCTGTATTTTGATTTTGACAAAGTGTATTTATCCATTGGGGTACTACATACCTTGAATTATCATAGTATATTTAAAATAATTTGTATTCTTTTTCTTCGCATGAAATCGTTATTTTATTTTAATTAAATGAACAGTTATTTAATAGCATTTTTATGAGATATTTTCGGAAGAAAAACAAATGCGATAACAAATCAAAGCGTAGCGTAGAAAAGTACCTATATTCGGTACTACATACCTTGAATTAACATAATATATACACATTTATATCATTAAGTCACGGAAGACCATAGAATAACATAAATCCTGAATGATAGATTATGTATAATTTATCCAAGATGGTTTTGGTAGTCGTTAATTTATACAAATTTACCACTATAATCATGTAGGTAACTAAACATTCTCATCAAAATACTGGTGTCTCTAAAATGGCATATTCCTAATTTTGCCATAAAGTTATACTTTATTTTTAGATCCCTCCATCTTGTCGGATAAAATAAATACTTATAACAACTGTTTTTAAAAACTCGTATCAATCCAGTAGGTACATACCCATACTTATACTTTTCCACTGGGGCAATGTCCGAGGCTACATTAGGGGTTCTTCGTAATTTTATTCCGTCTACAGCTAAACGCCAACCTAACTGCTAAAAGCCATCTGAGACTTACGTATGTACGTTAAAAAAATGTACTTAACTACAAGCACTAAAGCGCAATATCGCCTGTTTTTCATGATAAACGCAAATAATGGATGTAGCAACTCCCGAATATCTTTGTCAATTTGCATACATAGTGTTATGTTCTTATATTCGTAACGCAATTATCTTCTGTAAACAGGATAACTTTAAACAACCGTTCTTATTACACAAGCTGTAAGGTACGTTTTGAACTAGACAATAAAACGCAATACATTACTACCTATAAGTGCAATTATAAAATTTTCACCGAGCAGAATAGACATCGTGAATCACTTTAAAAGCAAAAAATAAGTAGGTACTAGAATAATGTTGTACATGCAAACAAGACTATAACAAAAAATATATTAAAGTATAACAAGAAAATGAAATATCTAGGTAATACAATTTCTATATACACACCTGTTTCCTTCCAATCTTAAAACGATATGGTTATGTCTACAGCATAACTTTGTTCTAATTTTAATAAAATTTCTTAGAAACCTTGGCCTGCTCGGCCTCTACTCGACTTAATCTGCCTACATAAGTAAAATTATTATAGGCCTTAGCCATAACCAGTTCCAGAGCAACAGTCGGCTTGATACCAAGTTATTAACATTAGTATGTAAATCAGCCATTTCCTACAGTACCAGCCAGCGGAGCCTTTATCTTCTCGTTAAGTATGAGATAAGTAAAGTGGATTTCTTTTTTCCGTAATCGTCTCCGGCACCTTGAAATTTTTTTGTTTAAAAATATTCACGGCTAATAGCTTATTCATTAAATTAAATATGTTAATATAGAAATTAAGACGTTTCGGTTGATTGGGGTCGTCGTTGCGTACGTGTGTATAAAGCTAATGTAAATGAGATTATTGTGAAACAAGAATAAACAGTATGCTTAATTAGTGGCGAAGACAACGGCATCGAAAGCTTTAAGAATTTTAGAAACTCATTTTGTTTTATGCCCACATTGATATGCAAATTTGTTTTCTAAGTATTTGTTTATCACTCACAACAGCATAAAAGCTATTCAATATTATTAATGAGGTTATAAATTAACGGGAGAAAAGGGTAACAAAGCGACGTTGCGTAACATGGAACAAAGGGCGAAAAGCTGTATGAATATGAATGGCCTGCTTGGTGAAATTGGACCGACGAGGACGATGAAAGAACCTACTTTTGTCTATTTTTTTGATGTCGGCTAAATTTCTTGCCGTGGCGAAATTGTAGCAAGATAAAATTCCGTTTTATGTTTTGAGGATAAAGCATTTTTTTCAATGAAGAATTCTGTTTTTTTTAATCAAGACCGCTATCTGTGGAGTAAATGAAGGTGGCGAATGTTAAAAAATATTCCGATATTTTAACTCGTGATTACATTTACAAGTTGTAATAGAAACGAGCCGTGTCGTGACTATAGGTTATAAATCATATTTACCATTACAAATAAAAATAATATTCTGAGACGTGATATCGTTATCATTGTTTCGCTTGCCATTCGCAGTAAAATGTTAGAAATAACGCACCGACGTGTGTAGTACAAAATAGTTATTGAAAATATTCATATTTGTATTTATGATTCAGAACTTATGGTTTTGTTTTTTTGTAATTAAGACAGACAAGTAGATGGCGTACCTAATTCTAAGTGATTCCTGTTGCCCATAGACATCAGCAATGCTAGGATCATAGACAAGCCTCTGCCTGCCATGAAAAGGAAAAAAAATGACCAGATTTTGTATTTGTGTTGTACAAATTCCCACTTACAGACAACAGTGAGACAGACAAGTGGTAATTATTTGGTCGAGCCGGCAATTTCGTGCCAGAAGCAAAAATGGCTCTACCGCTTTAGACTTAGGATAATTTTAGTCTAAAATTCATAATTCTGTCATATAATTTTTCTTTTAGACATACCTAGTTACTTGCATTTGTCATGAGCTAAGGTAATAGGGCTATCTATATATCTATATATTGGATGGAATTAAGCGTGCAAAAGATTTCCTCATCTAGTGAATATGGTCTCATATGTTTTGGCAACGACTTTCCTCAATTGTTTTGTCCGGATATTTATTAAATTACCAGTAAGGGCGTTACTCTGGTAACAACAGAAAGCTAAGCCGCCTCGGACCCGCTTAATAAGGGTGCTGTATAGTATGGAGTAGGCGTTTATGCTATTTTTCTATGTTCTAAGTAGTGAGTATGAATTAATAAAATATTTTAAATAATTCTTAAGCTCACACCTGTTTACTATAGAAATATATTTTTAAATGCTATTTATTATCATATAAAAATTCCATGTTCTAGCACTATCGGTATTAATTAGTAATAAATGACATAGGTACACGATGATCTAATGACTGATGATGAAGTCTGAGTCCTTCTCACCTAGGGGTATCCCGGGGTCGTCTTTAAAGAACCAAAGAGGAGTTTGTAGTGGGTATTCCCGGGGTAAAAGTTTATTTTTTATATGTAAAAATAATATCGTTTTAAAACTAGATTATTGCCTGAGTAGGTATTGCTTTGTAATACATGCCTAAGAGGAGTGGCTTTGTAATACTTTTTTATGTAAATATTATAATATGATGCAACCATACTAAATATTTATTCAAATATTCAAATCCAGAATTGATATTCCAATATTTTATTGATTTATCGGCCAGTATTACACAAGACGATATTCTGAACACAAAATTGTTCCATAATAATAATCTTTACTTCGATTTAAGTGATGCACTTTGGCAATCTGCGACATTTACGAAGAACTACAAAATATTCAACTGATTCATATTATGAAATATTCACGTTATTGAACGCTCATATAAAGGAACACCGCAGCCGGAGCTCCCGACGCGTCCGGAAACGTTATCTCGCTAGAACTAAACAACTCACTCCAAGTGAAATGTTTAAGTGCCACGCAAAACTCGTCCTAAGCGAGCGCCCTTGACAATCAAATTTCAATTTTATTTCCTAAATATTAGAGTCGAATATAGATTCGCATTAAAATTCACGAAATACCAGATCGGCGTGAATGAGAAAGTTTGCTGGCTCAGTAAACCTCTTCACGACGTTAACCAGTTACCACAGAACTGAAACTATTCAAATAACTTTGGAGGTAGAGCTATCTCTACTACGCATAAGATATGGCCGGTTGATTTTAGAAATGGAACCGTGGTTTTATTTAGCAGTTATGTTAGTATGTACCTACCTGACATAATACTAGCAATATTTTAAAAATGTATTTAGCCGTGTAGAACTTGGGTGACTAGGCGAGATTAAGACTATTCTTCTGTTGATAAATCGTGTTTTTTAAGAGGATTTCTTTTCGTGAATAAAATGTCCAACACACTCTAACAAGTTGATTGATAGATCAAAAGTGTTGCAGTGTTCACAGCTAAACAAACATTAAATAAGTAGTCCTTGATGTAAATTAAATTAAAAACGCTTTTAATGATGCGGTAACACCATAATTTTTCTTTTAATTTAAGAGTGGAAAAATCTTATTTCATTAAAATTACGAGACGTTGGATTGTCAGTTACGGTTGTGGCTGTATGTGCTGAATCGGCGAACGCCAAGCGGATCGTAA
The DNA here is from genome assembly GCA_036417725.1 of Clanis bilineata. Lineage (NCBI taxonomy): Eukaryota > Metazoa > Arthropoda > Insecta > Lepidoptera > Sphingidae > Clanis > Clanis bilineata. The sequence goes on from CM071142.1 coordinate 7,327,914, forward strand.
ATCTTGTGAATTCTGCGTCGGATGAAAATACACGACACAGTCCCGAAGCGGAGCCACATTGCCCGTTAAAACTCAATGCCGGCGCTCTCGAATTAAAAAAATGTACTTGAAACATTTTTTAAACCATATATTCTATGTCGTTGAGATAGGTAGATACTTGACGTTATTCAAGTGGAGCTAGTCAAAGAAAAAACTACAATTTTAAGGCTTCAATCGTTGTTTTTTTATTTTATTAACAGGCCTTTTTTAATATTATTGCTTAAGAAGCTATAAGAAAATCATACTACTAAGGGCGACTTGCACCATTATTATAATTAATTAAATATCATCATTTATTATCTGTAATTACATGTAGTACATTACATGTAATGAATTACATGCCCTTCATATATTTCATTTTCAATTTAACTTGAGGTTAGGACTAACTGTAGGTTAGTAATAGTGGTGCAAGTCGCCCTAATTGAAGTACAATATTAATGAAGATCGACTGCACAAATATATTGTTAACCATATTACTTATTACCTTCTGCATAAGTAATTAATAACTACAACTATCACTTTGTTCATCCCACCACTATCTATAAGCAGTCCTCATACATTCAAACGTACAATGGGTTTCAAATCACAACTCTTATTAATACAATTCCGGCGGCCATATTGTTTATTCGTCCAATCAGAGGGCGCCGTACGTTGAAACAAATATGGCGGCCAGGTACCTACGTATCGGCTCACGTCATTCCCTATTCTTACGCCGTAATGGACGAACCTTTTGATGGAAGAAAATATTAATATTATTTAATTACAATTATTATTTTACATAATGCAAATAGAACGATGTAAAAAATTAGGTGCAATAAATAGGTAGGTACTCTTTATATCAGTCTTAAATAGGTAATTATTTTTTTCTTATTAACGAGAGGTATTTTAACTACGTTCAAAATTCATAACCATAATAAGATGATTACGACATAATCCGAGATAGTTATAAAAAAATGGCATTCACCTTACGATTGATGTACCTGTATAACACAGTCTTGATGTTTTAACTTGAATACAAAAAAGAAACAAAATTATTTATGATTAAACAAGCATTTTACATAATATTAAGGTCACTTAATATTAATAATTTTGTTTTTTTTGGTACCTAATTAGGTTAAATCTTCAAGACTGTGTTATACAGGTACCTACCTCATTTGTAAAGTGCATGTCTAATTTCTGTCACACAAACTTCATAAATTAGTCCAAAATACGTGGAACATATTTCTAAGTGTAGGTACATCTGTCATGTAACAATAAAGATAACATCATGTTCCACCATTAATGTGTTACATAAACATTTAATTCACAATAACATGTCTTGCAAGTATTTAGGTTCAAGTGCAATATAATATGTTGATAACTCCGTGAAATGTGTGAACAGATGTTCGGGGTGAATAACCCTAGGATCATGCGCCCGCGCATCCAGAAACGTTGATTTATTTATTTTCTCTATACTTTGTGTCAATGTTAAACAAACTTTTATTAGTAATAAATAAGAAAATACTTTAAATACTATACTTGTACTTCAATATTTGTTGTATCATGTACCTATGCACAGATAAATACATAATGCAAAAATTCTATTAGGATATACTTTCGAGTAATCTCAAATGAAAATTAGGTAACCATAAATTCAATTCAAACAAAGCCATACAAGCAATAACTACTACGTACAAAATTATAATGTTTCCATTATACGAAGCCAAGACACGCAAATTATTGCCGTCTCGCGGGACGAGGTACCAACTTCCATCTACAAAATAAATAGGTACACTCTGAGAAAACCATCTTTCTTTGTTTCGTAGACTATCATTTCGTGAAGATAATAAGTACTTTCGTTGTAACAGAAGGGCAGGAGCGAGGTGATTTAAGAAAATTACATTATAAAAAGAATAAAAAATACATCCCGAGGGACTAGGGCGACGCGGCGTCGTTTCAAAGGCATTATTATAAAAATGTACCAATTTAAATTCAAAACATAAAGTAGGACTGCCGATGGTCGCGACTCGCGAGACCACTAGGTATCTTATTATAAAGGGTCGGTTCGGAAACAAATTTTATTTTAAATGCGGTTTAGTCACGCATGATGTTTTTATCATAAGAATTTCATAATTACTACGAGCGTCGATGTAAAATACATGCGTTGCTTTTAGTAAGATTATTGAGATCGTTTATGAAATATTTTAATTAACATTGGATTAAATGCCATTAGTACTAATATTGTTTATAATAATGCAGTCTAATTAACGAAGCTTATTATCATTTATAATCGGAATAACTTTTTGTAGAATTTTAACTTTATTTTACTTGTATCGAAATAAGTTTTGTATTGATGCTAGGCAATAATATTTTGTAAATATCCACGTACCTAATTGAAGAATTGAAACCACGTGATGGTACAAAATGTATAATTCCATAGAAGTATGTACTTACCTAATGTTGGGATTTTTTGATCGAATGCATACGAATAATAATCAACGAAAGACATTTTTGTAACAATCGTTTAAATCCGCAACTGAATAAACCGGGATAAATAAAAATAAAACGCCATTTATTCACCAATTCCTACAGAGCTATCCACCCATGTAGCGGGTTTTACTGCAGCCTTTTTCTTAAATTGGAAAGCAGACAGGGTTCACGGCGTAGCAGGAACTTGTACAATAAAAACTTTTCTTTGTTACCCCGATACTATCAGTATCGGTAAAAGAACTCTTTCATTCAACTCCTAACGCCTCTATTCAGGGGAAATGACTGACTACATAAGTTTAAATGGCGGTTTGAATCTATGCTTGTGTAGCTGACATAAAGATTTTAACGCGGACGGTCTCAAGGGCGGTTAAGACTTCATAATTTTTCTTGAAGAAGTTAAAACTTTTTATTTCGCAAGTATGATATTACAGTATTATATTTACATATCATTTACATTTACCGCTTCCAACAGGTCAATCTGCAAATCTTTGGGGGAGGCCTATATCCAGCAGTAGACGTCCTATGGCTGTTTATGATGATGATGATGATTTACATATCTGAACTTTTGAAATATCGTTTAACTGTACTGGGTGTTATGCATTAATAATCCAAAATGGTGATATCAAATTCTGTTATAATCATTATATGCATACGTACATACTAGTAATTACGTAATCTCACACAAGGTAAGTAAGTATTTTCCTCTTCAATGATTGAGTAATAAATACGTCACAGTTACACACCAAACTAATATTCTTCTATTAGGTTCATTTTTTTATAACAGTGATTGGCTAACAAGCAGGTGGGTCACCTGATGGTAAGTGATCTCCACTGCCCATCGACACCCAAGACACAAATGTGTGATGGGAGCGTTGCCAACCGAAAATGAATGGAATAGGGATTGGGAAAGGTAAGGGGGAATTGGGTCACCGGAAATCTCACTCACCGAACGAAACGCAACAGCGAGCTGCCACTTTACGTTGGTTTTCTTCGAGACAGTGGTATCAAACCGGTCGAGCCGGCCCATTCGCGCTGTAGACATTACTGTCTACAGCGTGGCTCTACCACTAACATTACTTCATTATGATTAGAGTGATTGGACCATATTGATGGTATTTTTTTCGTACTACTACGAACATTCATATTAAAAACAAGTTATCTGAAGCGTATAATTAAATCGTAGTATATGTATTAAATGCCTAATCCCATTTTATAATATAAAACAGTGTAACAAATTCCGCAGCGCTTCGGCCTCGGGGTGCAATTACAAAATATTCTCTCGAGATTCCAATTAAAGCGTGCCATCCGCAAAATTCCACGGGGTCGGAAAGTTTCCGAATAACGCCCCATCCGTAACGCTGGGGGATAATTGCTCGGCCTACATTCCATGAATGTCTCACCGGCAACAGTTTCTTGTTCTCAATTTAAATTAAATGCTGACGTATTCATGTGGTTATGAATATACGTACGTATATAACCTAAATAAAAGTAATAATAATTATTAGCCCTGGCATATTCCTGTCATACAGCATGGGCATGGAGTTCCTCTACTATTGAGAGAGGTTAGGCCACGCGGGCCTAATGGGGGTTGGTGAATTTTACATACTTTCAAAAAAATTCTTGACGGGAAATTCTTACGTATACAGGTTTCCTCACGAACTGTTCCTTCGCCGTTACAGCAAACAATAACTCGTAACATATTTACTACGATAGGTACTTAGACAATATAAAAGTATATTATAAAAATAAGTTTGAGTCACATCTGAGCATAGCGTCTGAGTGGTACAACAATATAGAGCCATGCTGTAGACAGTTACTTCTACAGAACAAATGGGCTGGCTCGACCGACTGTCTTATATAAAACCAATGTAGGTGAATTTAAAGTATGCCAACAAGTACGCCGAAGTTATCTAAGATGGATTTAAAAAAGTACTTGTGAATATGTATATTGTTACAAACATTTCAATTACCACATTTATGAAACTGTGGAATTATTCGAGTTAGTAATTAAAATATCAATTAACACATTACAGACGTTTTCATACATTTTCTACAAGGAACTTACACCCTTAATCCCTGAGGCGTCGCTCTAAACACGCACCGCAATATTTATAAATAATAACATAAAACAATATAGCAGTTGCTCTTAAGAGAACTACATAAAGTTCGCCCTAAGAATAAATGGATTATTTGTGTCCGCCGTGCGCCATCTAGCGGGGGGCGCGTGAAACAGTATGAGTTATTGTTATTGCATGGATTTCCCCACTTCCGAACGTAATATTTTTACTTACACCCTACTTACAAGAAGCGTCGTAAAGCTTGGAAATATATTTATTAAATTCATTGCATTGGTTAAATCTCGACGCCTTAAGTGATTAATTTAATGCGGGAGTGTTTTCCCTGTAATGCAAAGTAATTGCATTTATTAAGTTATTTGGTGTATCTAGGTACCAACCTACACCTGTGAGAATAGTACCTTATTTTTAATTTTACCTACTTACATACATATATATTATGTATGTAAGTAGTATCTACTCGATGCATGATAATTACCCAGGTATAGGTGATTTCCTTTTCTTTGCAGTTAGTCAGTTTTCGACGAACTGGTGGAAAGTCCCGGATAATACTACAACACAATTTTATATATATGTCCATGAAAACTCATAATTAAAAACAAAATAATTATAAATACACGAAATAACAGCTAAAGGTTTTCCCTATATATTTTGAAAAAAATCATTAAATTGCGCAATGAATTGATCTTTAGTATTAGTGTTGAAGTTTGCACGATGACTGAATAAAAGTTTGAGCAAATTAAAATTATATTGCAACTACACTGCAGTCTGCATCGGGTAGGATCTATAGAAAACTATGTTTAATACAGATCATTTAACGTGATAATAAATGAAGAACAAGGGGATTTTCAACCGATTGCGCAAAAATATTGTGCATTGTTATTATAGGTCTAGCGATTCTACAATTTTTTTTTACATAACATAACATAACATAAGCTCACGCCAGTATCCCCGAAGGGGTAGGCAGAGGCGCACTAGCGAACTAGAACACCCACATTTCGCCGAGCTTAGTTCAGGCCCAGATGTGATAGTGGGCGAGCCTATCGCCATATCGGGCACAAATTCCAGACTCCGGGCTGATATAGAAAAATTCAATATCACTTCGCCCGACCCGGGGATCGAACCCGAGACCTCAGAAACGTAGTCGTACCGAAATACCACCACGCCACGGAGGCAGTCAATCACAATTTTTTTATTTTATTTTAATCAGTACTCTATCGAGCTTGAAGTATTTTATACAAAGCTTCATACAAAAGTATCTGAGTAACATGAACGATAGTGGTTATTAGCAGTAACGAGGCAGTAAAGCCGTCTGTAAACTAAGGTCGGCCAGCTACGAGTAGCATGCACATAACTTAGCGGCAATACGGGAACACCCGCGTCGTCGTATGCTACCGAGGGCCAATTATAAGGAAAATATTCATCTAATTACAAGTTCAGGGCTTGGTTGATACGCTTCGCGTGAGATTGTTATTTGTCGATATCTCGAAGAGGGGTGGCAATGGTTTTGAAAGTCCCATATTATGCATCATCGACATTAAGTTACTAATGGCAAACATTTTAAGTATCATCTTGAAAGTAATTACGTCTATACATTTATATCTATACAAATATATAAAATTGGAGCGTTTATAATTTCAAATTAACAACTTTTCACTAAAGACAAATTAAAGTATATATGATACTTATACCAATTTTTTTTAAGTTTTGTCTCTCTGTTTGTTCCAGCTAATCTCTGGAACGGCTGGACCTATTTTGACGCGATTTTCACTGGCAGATAGCTGATGTTATAAGGAGTAACAAAGGCTACTTTTATTTCAGATTTTTTTTTATCCCGGAAAATAAATTTCCACAAGAACGGAGTCGCGGGCAATAGCTAGTTAATAATTACACTCCAGCTAAATATAATTTTAGCCTAAAAGACGCAATAACTGTCCTAATATTGGTCCAATGGTTCAGCAATGTGAATGATCTTCAATAAAATCGAGATCAAAACCAAGCCGAAGCCTACTGTGACTTATTTTTAAGTATTGTTGGAAGCATAAACCTGAAGTGGTAATCCTGCATAAGGAAATTAATTACAAAATTTCCAAGTACCTACTTAGATGTGCAATCTTCATAGAATAAGGCACGGTAATTACATCATAATAATTGTTGGCGTTAGCTTGTAAACTAGTCGCCTCCTTTGTCTAGTGACATCGTACATGGGCTATGGTCCGGGAGGTCCTGGGTTCGATTCCCAGGTCGGGTAAAGGTAATTTTCTAATTTAAATTGCCCGGGACTTTGTTGACGTCAGGGCAGCCGATCGTAAAAACAAAGTTGTTGCGCTGACCCCACATAAAGGTGGGATAAGGGCAGGTACCTTGTAAACTACTGTTTATAGCAGACGAGCAGATAACCCACCTAATGGTAAGCGATGGTTAGAATGGGGATTGGAAAGGAGTTCCGCTCCTTCCTTCTTATTTGCTCCAAAAACTGTCGGTTACAACATTGGATTAATGTTATAGTTCTCTACGTAGTTATTATAAAAGAAGTTAGTGTAGTGCCATCGTACATGGGCTGTGCAACGAGAGGACCTGGGTTCGATTTTCAGGTGGAGTGGTTGAATAGTTAACACGATTTTCCAGGGACTGGATCCCAAGACAGCAGCCAGTTGTTAAAAAAGCTTAATCCTTTCTGCAACGTGCTTGAAAAGAATGTTACGACCACCTCTTTGCAGTCGGATAAGGGTAGAACAAAAAGTTCCGTATACTACAAAGACAAGAAACGCAGAGAAGTGTAGTAACCACACCAGCTTTCCTTTGTTATATGGTAAATAAATTGAAATAGAGATAAGGAAACGAGTTCAAGTGTGTAGATTTATAAACCAGAGGTTAACGAACGATAAATTCATTTTGAGTCACGAGAACTTGGAGCACAAAATAATAACATGACTAAGCACTGTTATGTAACAAAATGATTATAACTGTGTTGGTTAATTTTAAGTTTGTGCTGCGCTACGACGATCATGAAGTATGTTAAGTTTTATATAAGTAATATAAAATTGTGGTTCGATCACTCAAAAGAAACCTCCATAAGGACATACCAATGGTGAAGAGTGCATATAACACGATTCCCTCCGGCTTACCGTTGCCAAAATTTCTGCTAAAAATAGGTGTTAATTCAAAGAGAAATTAACATCGGCTTCTGTTTTAAAAATTTTCACTCCTCGACACCGGTATACCCTTTTTATATATATAAATCTTCTGATTAGTAAGGTATTCTGTTGAAATTCTAAATAAAAAATTTACTATGAAAATGTGGTCTGGTCCAATCGTATATTATTAAACTAACTAAACTTTTAAATAGTTACACATTAAAATTAATTTGAAAATTCTATCATAGTTCCGACTCTACCGTAATTAGGGAGGTACCCTTAGTTCATGAGAAAGAATGTAACTATACATTTTAATGTAAATGTACAGAAAAGTTCCACACAAATACCCATCCCTATGTAATCACGAGATAATTAACAGCTATAAATTAAGAGTTTTAAGATCATTAAACCGTTTCTGTCGGGCGTATCCAGTCCTTGAATAAAATACTACGCCCGAGACCACACACAACGGGTAATTTTGGACTTACAATTTATTTAATAATATGGTATGCGCCCGTTATTGTGAACTAGATTCAAATGTGTTTATTTCGATAAGTGATAACTATGTATTTAATAACATTTAGATATATTTCGAACCGCGAGACAATGAAGTAAAAATATTACTTTGAGGATTGTCTTAGGTACGTACCTCAATACATATTATACTCCCCCTAAGTATATAAAATATAAAAGTTGTTTTATACCAGTACAAAAACTAATTTCAACATAAAAATCTCACTCTAAATCTTTAGTTTATGTTAGTGTAGTATTCAAAATAAATACCAATTTAAACATTAAAGACAACGTACCCACAAAATTCAAACGAAGTCGTCGGCACTCGGCAATGTATTTTTTAAATCAAACGTTGCCAACGTGGATGTCCGCAAACATATTTCTAGTACGAAATCAGTGTGCGAGCCACATCAAAAAGTTGATCAGAATTTACCTAGTTACTGTTTTCCATCGACATCTGGGTGCGCCGCGTGGTGGCAGACGCTTGGCCCCGAGCCAAACGCCGCCAACCCGTACGCTCGCACTGTTTACATTACGATTAATTTTTAGAACAAAAACAATGTTATATTTCGACATAATTCCAACACGACGCGACACTACACTCACGTATAAATTCTAAATGTACACTGACTACACTCAGCTTTCTCTTTGCTCGCAAAAAAACTAATTTGAATTTTTATAGAAAATTGGGTCAACATGCCTTTCTAGGAAGCGTTTGCGCAGCCGACGCATTGTCTTTTTCAATCTCAATCCTTTTGGTGTCACAGGATTCTTTGTTGAAATATTCAAATTGACGATGTTTGTAGTGTTTTTCTAATAAAATATTTATGAAGCAAACCTATTAATTGTTTTAAAACTCTACTTAATATTATTAAAGATGCTTTTGAAGGCTCTTTAAAAAATGAGTACAGTAGGTAGGTACCTATTTTCGTAACTCCCTTACAAGATTTTTTTAATTCTACTATAAATACACAATTTAGTATAAGGTATATAATCGAATGTTGGTAATTAAAAAATCGAGTATTTTTTTAATCATACTTTTCTTTGTTTCTATATTATATGAAAGGCGAAATTGAGTAACACTAATAAATAAAATCTAAATTGTCTATACTATAAACCAGTATACACAAAGTATCCAGTCGTTCCCAAATATTATTTTCATCTCTACCCAACTCTACACTTATTTTGTATTTAGTTTAGCGACATCTATGACATAACAATGGAACTTCAGGAGTAAGCTTAAAGTTCTCTGAGCTTCAAAAATGCCATTCACAACTGTGTATCTGTAGTTATAGCTAGGTACTAGGTATGTCTATTAATCTTGTTTCTAAGTTTCTACACTTATTTACTGATCTATAAATGATTAGGTAATAAAAGTTTATTATAAAAATTTTAAACATAATATAGGTAGGTAATAACAACTAGTAACTATCTTTTTAGCCATGCTGCATAATATCTAAAAGCATATTCAGTTGGTAAGTACAATATAAACAAAGTATAAACCTTTATTAATATTTAGTGATAATATAGAATGTCAATAGTTCACAAAAATTAAACCCATCACAAAAAGTGTAATAAAATAAATATGCATTAAGGTATGATTACATATTTGTGAAATTTATATAATATTTTTTGGTCTACAACGAATTGTGGGTCAACGCCATCTATACGAAATGCGTGGTATTACGAAGACAGCAAGCAGTCAGGGGTTTTAAACATTTGTATTTTATAATGATTGCAATACCACAAACCCTATATCAACAAAACATATTTTTGACTTACTTCATATATTTATTATTATGTTTTATTATAAATTATATGATTGTTTCTAATAAAAATATTAATATTGTAATACTTGGGTATTAAACTGTCTTCTTTTTTTGTATATTGTATTATACAAAATTTAAATAATTATTTTCAAAAAATTATTTAATTAATAATAAATACACCCAAAAAACGTACAGTCCTTAAATACAATAAGAATCGTATATAGTGGTTATAAAGTAAATACTATGACAGACTTCAAGTCTCAGAACACACATTGATTGTTGCAGACTACTTAAAAATTTTAATCGATGTTTGAATTATACCCACAACTCCTCGTTTTATAATCGACTAATTGTCCGTTGTGCCCCCGTGGCATAATTTTGACTATCAATATTAATCATATCTTATGAAAGAAAACATATGCATTCAATAAAATTGTTAACGTCTATCTATGACATTTTTTGAACACAATATACCGTAACAATAATATTCTTACAGGAAAGTAGAGGTATAGTACACGAATAACCAAATGTTGATTACAACTGAAATCAAGACCCTCCCAGTTGAGTGTACGACAAAAGCTCACACTACAAATCTTTCCTTGTGTGCTTCGAAATTTTAGTTGTGCCCCTTGCTGCTCGTCCTCGCGACGCCATTTTAGTTTATCTTTCGTCTCTCTTTTTCTTACGCGACATTCCCTAAGCGGTGTGAAAAAGAGAGATGAATTTTATCTCTCTTACTCAATGAGCTGGCGGTCGGAGAGTTTTTAGAGAAGGGGAATGAAAATTTAAAAGTGGAAGTATGGCTACATTTTTGGATGCATTGGTAGGTCGGTTGTGGACGGGCGGAGATATTTTCGATATGGGTACAATGGCGGTCTAATGCATCACACACATTAATCTGCGGGTTTGGAATTCCTCAGAGACTCTACATCTTCAAGATTTCTATATTGAGATTACTTAGCAGTTGTGTATATTTATAACAAACTTCAGAATTTGACAAATAATATGGTTGAGGTAATTATTTGTAATTATTTAATAAAGTTTGTAAGGGTTAACTCTAGTTGGTATGAAGTAGTAGAATTAGTATGAACTGACCTTTTAGGCAACGTCTTGTAACGCCTTTGGGAAACTTTTTTCAACTCATACCATCTTGACGAGATCTGAAAAGTAAAAGTTAATTTTTAGTATACAGATACTTTCACATCATATTTGGATGATTTACGCATGTGAAATTTGTGATATGGATTATTACGGTAACTTTACTTAATGTTCAGTAGCAGAACAACCTGTCGTCTCGTTTGTCTAGTCCGGGGTTTCCTAGGTCCGGCAGGGTGTTATTCTTACACGATTCTCCCGAGACTGGAACCCCCAGAGGGGGTTGTCGTGAGGCAGACATCGGTCGCAAAAAATACGCTAAATCTTTTCTGCACCACGTTTGAAAAAGTGTGTTGGTTTGACCCCACATTGAGGTGGGATAAGGGCTAGTAGAAAGAAAGGGCATCAGTAGGTACCTACATCAACGAGTCTATTTAAAAGTTATCTTCAGGTTCTTTAAACTTCATTTACCACTCCTGTGGGGTTTGTGCAACACATTTTTAATCATGTTGCAGATTGCTTTCGGCTAAGTTTTTTAATATGATCGACTTTTCTGACGTAATTCCTCTTGGAGAATTCCAGTCCCATGTCCCATACTATGAGAAAAACAGCTTTTCAACGAGTCTATTTAAAATTTATCTTTAGTTTCTTTAAACTACTGCACCTGCTTTTACCACTCCTGTGGGTTTTTACAACACATTTTTAATCATGTTGCATATAGGTTTCGGCTAATTTTTTAATATGATCGAATATTTTTCTGTATTCATTCCTCTTAGGAAATACCAGTCCCAGGTAAATATTTTGAGAAAAACAGCATTGCCCGACTTACCAGGACCCTGCAGTCCGCTACTCATAGGTATATGCTGCCTGTATGGCTAATGGCGACAGATAAGTACATTAAATAATAATAATATTAGCCCTGTAATATTACTATCCTACTACTGGACACGGGCCTCCCCTGTTAATGAAAGGTTAGGCCTTAGTCTACCACGCTGACCTAAAGCGGTTTGGTAGACTTTACATACTTTTGAAATTCTTGTGAAGAAATTCTCGGGTATGTAGGTTTCCTTACGATGTTTTCCTTGGCCGTTATTGCAAGCGAGAATTAACAATGAAAATACACTTAACATATATAGAAAAGTCATAGGTGTATGCTCCTTTTTCGGATTGGTCTCGAACCTCCGACACTCGTCTCGGCAGTCCGTACCATCCCAACTGAGCTGTCGCTGCTTGATAAGTAGATACTTTAAAGTTAAATAAAATGTTATTCACACCTCTTTAACAGGTTTTCTCGCAGCTTTTATCCCGTGATAGTATTTTATCGCTATTTAACGAGGAAAATCAATTACATTATCTTTATTCTAAGGTTTGGTTATTGAAGATACTACTGTTTTATTTTGTCTTTAAAAACACCGGTTTGATACATTAAATACTAATAACTTAACGGACTGGCTTCAAAATTTATCGGATTGTGACAAAATTATATGGGACCAGACTTGTAATAAGCTGTATTGAGCACTAAAAGAATCTTGAAAATCGGTCCATATTTGGTAGAGATATCGCGAAACATGCATAATACAGACGAATTGATTATCACCTTTTTTTAAAGTCAGTCAAAAATTACGATAGCAGTTCGCTGTTGCGCTTCATTGGGTGAGTGAAAATTCTAGTAACCTTTATGATAGATACATCCAACCAGGCAACCTATGATTCTGTTGATCATAGGAAACTATGAGCGGTGGAAATCACTCACAATCAGGTGACCCACCCAGTACCGGATCTAGGGGGGGCGTGCCCCGGGCCGCAAGATTTGGGATGCGACAAAATCTGGAGGGCGCCCTTATTTGGGGGCGGTAAAATCGGGAAAATTGACAGCTTGTCCCCGCTTTGAAAAAAACTAGATCCGATACTGGACCTACCTACTCGTTTACTAGTTTCTGCTTTAAAAAGAAAGTCACTGATGACGCGAAGCAAGTGCAGTCTACATAAATTAACGTGCCAGTACACGGTGCAGTAACATGGAATATTTATAGCCACATACCGCCGAGATAATCTCTACTAAGTGCACGTTTTACCGGTTGTTGCCAGTCTTGCCACTTTTCTTTATGGTAAGTTAAGCAAATATTAATGGCGGTGAATTTACGACTCCCACCTTTAAAGATAGTGTGATGCCGCTTCTCTTTCCATGTTATTTAAGGTTTTATGACATTAAGTTTTTAAAAATGACAGTTTATTTAATATTAAAAACTATTTGAAAATAGTCATTAACACAAATACCTACCTATGTATTTGATTTCAACATAACGTGGTGGTAAATGAAAAATCGACGACGATGGAAGGCCAACTTCAAATAATTGGGACCAATATCTATTATGTCATTAATAAGGATCGAATTCGGGTAAAAAGGATAAAGATCTTTAAAGAATGAAAAATAACTATTGTATAAGACTACATAATGAAATTGCATGACCAATAACAGTCGAACTTATGAAGAGAAACCCAAACATAACCCATCAGTGCAACGTCTTCAATGACTCAATGCTAATGACACAAGTCAAATGACCTTTAGTCAGTCTTACAATATTGTGTATCTGCATCGCTAATCAAATACTCTATCAGCGACAGGTTCAATATACGAGCTATAAAAATATTAACTACTTACCTACACTAGCAAAGGTCAGCGATGCAACCACGGGTAAGACGCAAGACGCAACTCGCAGACCCGTCTCGCTTCGTGATTGATAAGCAATAAAACTGGATTTATTACGAGAATGCCATAAACGCACGCCTAAATGGCTAATCATCTATTAATCGCAATTTAACGCATCAACACTGTCAAATAATACTTGAAAGAACAACCGATAAAAGTTTATTGCGCAATCGTAACGCGCGAGCGGTGGGGCATGCGCGGGCGCTTTCTGGCGCTATAAGAATATACTTAATTAGAAGATAGACAAAATAAAGAAATTACTTTAATTTTACATTGTTTTCCGAAACTTTAAATAAGTTCATATAATTAGAATACTATCAAAACCTATTTTACACCCCATAATATGCTATAATATATTACAGTATGCATATTATGGGCTATAAGCTTATGCTTAGGTCCAGCATTGGTCCTATCCAAAAAGCTGTAAATGATGAAGGTGGATATGCTAGGTATAAGAATTTATCGATTGGAAAATTATATGTAATGAATTTGTACCTCGTTTACTGAAGGCAAGAATTATATTGGAATAAAACCTGAAGTGGAAAATATACAAAGTAGCATCCTATATTCTTCGTCATTTTTACCTATTCCTTCGAAGAAATTGATGTAATTATAAATCCGAACATACTGCTGTTTATATTGATTATAAGCTAAACCTCATTATGTATTGATATAGGTATAGCCTATAGAACTCTTTGTGCTATTAAAGCACGCCTTTGACCTTATAAGGATGGAGTTCCGCAACCTACCGCAAGAGCTCGACATTATGTGAGTAGGCAGGAGCAGTATTTTCTCTGTTTATCGCTCACAGCCGCCCACTCTTGGACGTTGAACTTTAAATCGATTGATTACGGTTTTTTAATGCTTGAACGCAAATATTTCATTGTTCAATTCATTGTTTTGGTTTTAAACCGTTGTTCGTAATGTGGAAGTAATTTACGTATAATAAGTATTTCAATCAACTGTTTGATAAGAATGATTTATAAATGTAATAAGAATAGTACCTACGTACGTGCAGAAATGACATCACTATAAGGGATCACCAAATTTAAATCTATTATCATCATCATCATCATCATCAGCCATAGGACATCCACTGCTGAACAAAGATTTCCAGATTTAAATCTATATTGAGGAATAATCACGTAACTTTCATTATAAAAGTACATGTAGATATTTACATGTACTTTTGTAATGAAAGTTACGTGAATTATATAATTTGAGAAACTATTTTTGGAGTTAGTAAAAAACTGTATTCCTTTTAAATTACAAACAAAGAACATAATGTACGTTTACAATAACAGACACTAAACATCTATTACAATTTTACACTATAATTGAATATACTCGTACATAAAAGTAAGATGATGTAAACGTATAAGTAGGCATAATATACATTTTTAAACTACATATTCACTAACTACATTAACTACATAATCACAGTATTATTTTTTACTAAATGTGAAAAAATACTTGGATTTTGATAGTAATTTTAAATCTATTATAAATCTAGAAAACCGAGAGAATTCCATTTCGAGGCTATAAAACTATCTGTAATCCATAAAATAAATTTTACGTAACCTCAAGCAACGTAGTTCATAGATGAACGATTTTATTTTCTCCAAGCCGTTTGCAGTAGAGACGAACGACTGGAATTGTGTTTTTGAGCGTGAAAATGGTGTGTAAGCAGAAATACTGGTGATATTAAAACTGCCGAATTTGATGCATGACTTTTAATTTAGCTAGATGTGGATCATGTGGATGTCATAAAGTAAGTATAACTTCAATATGGATTAATGGTTTCACTTTTAAAATAACAAATCTAAATTGGGATTCATAGTTTTATTTTAAAATAAATAAAATTGACATTTATATAATGGTTTCCCTTATAAAGTTACAGAAATTTTTATTCTAGTTAGTTTTAAGTCTAATTTTATTATGTTACATGAAAAATAGCCATAGTCGCCTCCTTGGTCTAGTGGCAGTATTGGCTGTGGACTCGGAGGTCCTGGGTTCAATTCCCAAGTCAGCAAAGCAAATTTTCTAATTTAATTTACCCAGACTGGATCCCTCAGAGGGGGTCAACGTCAGGCAGGCGGCCGGTTGTAAACTAAGCCAAATCCTTTTTGCAACATACTTTAAAAAGTGTGTTGCGCTAACCCCACATAAGGTGGGATAGGGGCAGGTAGAAACAAAGAAAGTTACATGAATAATAGCTATAAATAAAGAACATATCTTAAGCATAAAAAACAATTCCAGGAAGGAAAACTCTAACACCTGAAACTTTACATTTAAAAGAAGCATTACTTTTAAATTCTAGGAATCCCATTTTAATGGCGAGTAATACCTATTTACTAGAAGCTGTAATGTAGGTCTCTGGCGAAGCATATTACTCATGCATACATAAGTATTGGCGGTAAAACCGCGATGAATCGCAGTATATTCACGACGTATAAATATCAGTGTATGGAATGGCTATTAGATAGGTAATGTTCCATTCAAAGGCGCGGGCAACGTATCTCGATCGCCCAAACACCGGTTGTTTAGTGATGTTGTAAATCAAATCATCAATTATCGACAATCGTTTACACTCGTGACGCCGCCGTGTAAACAATCCCGGACGTTAAAACTGCTACCTACGTTTTACGACTATTCAATTTGGGGGAAAATCGATTTTATTCGCTCGCTTTTCAATCGATTCACGTGTAAAGTCGCTCGGTGATCGAGGCGGGCGATGTTTGGTTTCTGATTTTTTTTACTTCAGTAAGGAAGTGGTTGGCGGATACGCCGTGAACGAGAAAGATGCACGAGGTAAACAACGCCGTTGTAAACTATGGTTTATTTACTTAACCCTTACATCAATTTTGGGAGGGAAATTTGTACGTACCTCAGCGGTTCCAGAGGCCGGTATGAACAGCACACTTATTTATAGTTATGATCCAGTTACATTGAACGTGTTTAGTCGACACATTAACTAAGGAACATTAAGATTGGCACTTTGATATAAAATCGCTCTTAATTTCGGTTGCGAGTGCGACCACCGAAGTCATCAAGACAACTGAGTGGTCGACGATCTACGATATCACATGTTTATGTCGCTAACAAAACACAACAAATTGATATGTTTATCTACACAAGAACTATAAATTCATTCAGGCCGGGCCCACCCTTTAGCGAGGGGATACACCCTACTGATTAAAAAAATTGCAAAATATAGCACAAATCATAAAAAACTTCCCCTACGATCCCATGCTATCTGTATGGTAGATGTAATTTTGGCTAACTCGTAGTTCCGGGGAAATGGTCCGTGAACCATTGAGATTTAAATTTTTCTTATACATTATTCATGATAAGGTTAAATATTCCGCGACTTTGTTTATATAATCTGAGTTACAGTTTATATGATGCCAAGTTTATGGATACAAATAACTACAATTATTTAACAAGTGCCTATTTTAATGAGCAATTTTCCAGTATTTTCCCAGATATTATAAGATACAGGCGTGAGCTTATGTAATGTTATAATTTATTTAAATATTTCAATTGCTAAATTTACCTATCATTTTGATTAAATAAATCAATTTCGGCTTTTAAGTAAAGCATTATTACAATAAGTATTAACTGGATTGATGAAAAATTAAGCATACAAATATTTGTTTAATATTTTTGTTAAATATATCTTATAGGTATGTATAAAATACAACTCAATAGGCAATCATTTATTGTATCTACATTTATTCTCACTTATGTATATATCTACTTATATAACTTAACCCGGATTAATTACCCGCACAATACTAAATCATTTTCACACCAGCAATTTTTGAACTAACCCTTAAACGAATCACATGGCTATTAAAAACATAACCCCTCACAAATAGGGGTGTTCTGTTATATTTGATAGTTTGATGGGAAAAGTTAAAACAGTTCTTGAATGCTTTGAGTAAAACACTATAGTTAATATTGCTCGCACGAGACTCATTTATAAATTACGTTAACTAGTGGAAGATAATCGAGCTGCTGTGATGAGATCCAGAGTGATTGTTATAAAAACAATAAAAAGGTAATTGTTATAGAATAAAGTTGATTGAGTATGCTGATTCGTTGCGATAGAAGTAATATTAAATTTTGCGATGGTACGATATTCGAAGATACATTTATGTGATTTTAATGACGTGTTATTTATATGTTTTGAAATTAAATTGCTTTTATAAATTAAGTCATAAAAGTCCTTCTAAATATAAACTTCATCCCTAGTAAATAAATATTATCTCCTCCCTCCCTCTGCCTGCCTTGGTGGCGTGGTTGTATTTCGGTACAACTACGTTTCTGAGGTCTCGGGTTCGATCCCCGAGTCGGGCAAAGTGATATTGGATTTTTCCATATCATCCAGGGGTCTGGAATTTGTATCCAATGTGGCGATAGGTTCGCCCCCTAGCACATCTCGGACGGAACTAAGCTCGACGAAATGTTGGTGTTCTAGTTCGCTAGTGCACCTCTGCCAACCCCTTCGAGGATACAGGCGTGAGCTTATGTTATGTTATGTTTTTCCTCCCTCACTGTATAAAATATTGACCGAATCTAAAGATTATTTTTGGATTTTGGAATATCTTAATCTTAATGGATCAGCATAGACATCATGATTGGGATTTTGAAGTAAGTTTCAAATTTAATAATTATTTTAATAAAAGCTCAACAGCCAGAAAATACTTTCTAAATATATTAAAAATACATATCTCACACGTTACTTAGTGTATGAGGACGCGCACAACTCACAACTCTATATATAAACGCGAGTTTTTGTTTCTCCGGTTAGTCGGGGCACTAATTCTGGTGCGTTTACGACTGCCCGTCCAGATCGGGCGTTCCAGATGCCGCTCCCACGCCATCACTGTCCCTTCACGGCATGGGTGAATCGGCATCGCCAGCATAAGTAACGAATCAACCATTTATTTTGTTACACCTACCTGAATCGATAAATTTTATGAACACGCCAAATACGAATTCATAAATGATCGGGCAAGTGGCAATGATTTAAATGTGGTCAAAAGTTCCTATAGGAAAAATGATGTTATGGCCATAATTCTTGAAAAACATAGATGTTGCTTCCAAAGCAATGAACTGTAACTTCAGAGACTGTACACAATACATAACCTAACTATGCAAAATAGTAGAGAAGGCCCGTACCGTGCAGTCGGACATTAATAATCACAAGTTTAAAAACTTAACTGACCGACTTCCAATTTACCGATCGTGACCAAATTTATATGGGACCACCCTTGAAATAAGCTCTATCGAACACAAAAAGAATTTTGAAAATCGGTCGACATTTGGCGGAGATATCGAGTAACATACATTAAAAAAAAAACAGACGAATTGAGGACCTCCTCTTTTTGTGGAAGTCGGTCGATAAAGGCCTTACCTATTATGTAAAATAAATTGAATTCTTAGAAAATAGTTTGTACCTAGAGGTAAAGTTAAATACATTATATTACGCGTATCGAAGGTTCCATATCGATGCGAGTAGGTACAACACTGAATATATCTTTACGCTCCCAATCGAAATATTTGAACGCTCTCGATTGAGTTTCATCGTACAGCCCGCATTAAACTAAGTGGATAAACGTGTTGGAGATAATACCAACCGAGATTTTCGTTTATTTATCGAAACATTTTTACGAATCTTCTTCAACTATTTCTTATTTCAGAACGTTTAGAGTTCAGTTTAGTGGACAATTATCACAAATTTAAAAACTTAACGAACCAACTTTTGAGACTACCCTTGAAATAGCTCTATCGAACACAAAAAGAACTTTGAAAATCGGTCCACATTCGGCGGAGATATCGCGTAACATACATAAAAAACAGACTAATTTAGGGCCTTCTCCTTTTTGGAAGTCTGTCTAGAATAGATTCTACCGCTACTCTATATTTGTCATGATTAAGATTAATTAATATTACACATAGCAGCGATAGGTCAGTTGGGAATGGTTCGGGCTGCCGAGACGAGTGTCGCAGGTTCGAGACCAACCCCAAAAAGAGCACACACCTCTGACTTTTCTATGTTGTGTGTTTTCATTGTAAAATATCGCTTGCTACGACGGTGAAGGAAAACATCGTGAGGAAACCTGCATACCCGAGAATTTCTCCACCAGAATTTCGAAGGTATGTGAAGTCTACCAACCCGCATTAGGCCAGCATGATAGACTAAGGCCTAATCCCTCTCATTAGTAAAGGAGGCCCGTGCCCAGCAGTGGGATAGTAATATTACAGGGCTAATATTATAAATAATATGTTATGTATGTTATGTAATATTATAATATTACACATTCATACACAGGCTCATGTCTGTATCCCCTAAGGGATAGGGCGACGCGAACTAGCGAACTAGAACGCCCACTACTCCACCCCTCGCCAAGCTCATTTCCGTCCTCGTGATAGGGGTCGAGCCTATCACTATATCTGACTTACCGCCGAATGTTCATACACATAAGGTCGCCTTATGTCATTTAAGGCCGCCTTATCTGTCAAAATTGTATGGCGAAAATCAATATAAGAAGCCGTTAAAGTTGAGCAGCGTTTGACCATTCGGGCGTTAAACATGTATGAATCCATATTAAGTACCTACTAATACATTTTTAACACGACTTGTATTACGAATTGTACTTATTCCTTCATCATTCAGCGAAGCAAAGTGCTACCTTACCAAAACGAATTACAAACAACTCATTAAACCCATACTAACCTATAATTGGAATATTATTTAAATAAACACTTTAATTATATAATTAGCGTTCACTGATTGCAAGCCATTTAAAAATAAATACCAAGTGAAAAGTAATGAAACCAGAGTGTCGAATTAAATAACGGGGCTAGCACGCGTCCGACCATCATAATGCATAAGCTACCTATTCGTTATAAATCTCAACTTTTTATGTACCATTAAAAACGGTTTTATTAGTTATTAACACGTGTTAAACGGCTAAAAGACTAAAACATTTGTAGAAAACTCCGGTCATTAACACACGAGTGTGATGCAGTACTAAACGCTGTCTATTGACGAATAGTGGTTGTAGCGGGTTTAGTGTCTCTCTGATTGATGTCGCCAGGTGTCACTGCATAATGCTTACTATGAGGTCCTGATTTTTACACCACCAGTTATATAATAATATGGTATCGGGCACACCAATCGCCAAATGATCTGAAAAACGCCAAGTGATCCATGTCATGAAGTTTTTGTCATTTTTCTCCATTACCTATCTGCCTCCATTTGTTTATAAATTGTATATTTGCGTAAAATGTTCATCAATGGTTCATCCCTACTACTTTCAACCGTACATTGAACGTGGTCAGACAAGCACATGGACGAATTTTTTAAAATGTCGGAATAACTCTATACAAATTACACTTTTTCACATTTTTATTTCACGTTTTATTTTATTAGGTACATAGTTCTTCTAGTATCAATGTTCATATAAAATTTGCGAAATATGGGTTTTCCAGTTCACCTTCTGCCTACCCCATCAGGGATATAGGCGTGAATCATATATACTACATACTATAACATTAATTGTCAACCGGTACTTAGCTTGAGAGAGAGAGAGAGATAAAACATGGTTATGTAAAAATATATACATTTTTACATAACCATGTTTTATCTAAAAATATACCCAAGGTTTCAATTATCTTTGTGGGTAATTAAGAACTCGATTTATTTATATACCAAAGATAATCCAGCTATAAAATAGTACAGCGGGTTTTCGAAACCGTATCTTCTTTTAAGTGCTACGTTTCCAATTCAAAAGTGTCGGCTTTAGGAAAAAAATAGGTTTTTAATGGTAGCAATAATGTTATTTAACACGATATCAAATTACCTAACATTAATAACCGACGTAAATCAATTATTCGTTTCAAACAGTCATCGACTTTTAAATCGTAATAAAATGTACAAACGGCAGTCAATTTATTTATTGCCTTAAAGTTGTAAAACGATATTACACGCTATAATGACGTGTGTTATTGGCATTTATTTCAACCATTTTACCATCAATGACCACTTGTTCACAGTTTATGATTATTGTTTAATTAAAAGCAAATTAGGTTTACAAAATAAACACACTGATTGCGTTTGGATCACCATCACCTCAAATTAGCTATAGATACGGAATATACTAAAATGAATAAACGCATATAAATTCTACGAGTATCTTGCATACATACATACTCAATTGCGTTTATATACAATATACGTGGTATATACGAAGGTAAGCTAACAAGACGAGTCGCTACATTGTTGTTCAATGCCACATGCACCGGACCTAATAAAGTGCTTGATTTATTTATTACTCCACACAAAATGTCAACAATGCAACAATTTAAAAGTGAAACGAAAAGGATTCAAGAAAGGGTAAAGTATTGTGCGCCTACCCTGTTATGCAAATCAGTACCCTGAAACCGAAAGTGTAGTCGCATCTCGACAAAGGTTCGGGCTTTGCGTAACGTATACATAAATTATCGATACGCATTAGGCAAATTACCAATGCCTTCACATGAATACAATTTGTAAAGCTGGACAAAACTTGTTTGAAACTAGCAAAAAACCCCGATATCATCGCTCGCTATTATCCAAGCGCAGTCGTTAACTTACAATGAGAAATTTGCATAATCGAAATCGGAGTTTTGGTAAATTGTTTTGCCTTTGTGGTAATGACACTTTCGTTTTCGTAACATTCGACAGTTTTATTTGTACCGACATTTCGCATCGCAAGTACGTTTGTGCGGTGCGTGATTTTCTATCATTTAGGAAGACTTCAGTGCGGCGAAAGCGAGCGTGAAAAGCTTTCATAAAGAGCGATTGTGTCGTACATATCTCGATAAGTAATACCAGTTGTTGTGATTTATATACCCGAGTGTTCGTGTTACCGGATAGTTAAGTTTTTAGTGCCACGATAGAGGGTTCGGCTGAGTGTAGTCGACGATTTGTTTATCGGTGAAACGGAGGCGACGACAGCCGACGACACGATATCACCTATGTAGTATGTACCTGGATCCTTTTATGTGTAAGTGTTACGTTTAGTGCCTCATTTATAGCTTTTTGGTTGCGTCAAACTATCATCTAGGTGAGTAGAGAGCGGCCGTGAGAAGTTTTTCTCCGGCGAGATTTATATTTTACGACTTTTTAATCTCTACTTTGATATATATATTGTACTAAGTGAGTGAGTCGAGAGATTAAAATATTTCAGTAAATATAAATAACAGATACACGTTATGCGTTTACGTCGTATATTAAAGTTTGTATGTACACACGTAAATCATAAAATGCACAACAAATTCATGTTAATATGAGAAAAGAAATTCCATTCAATAAAAATATTTTAGTGAAAACAAATTACAGATAGATGTAACGTGTTTACGTCGTATATTAAAGTTTTACGTACGATCATTTAAGAAACATAAAATGTACTAAATATTCTTGCTCTAATCAGACAACAAAATAATTTTCCATACCCAAACTAGCGTATTAAAGGCAAACTAGTTTTAAAACCAGATTTACAGCTAGATGTACTAGAGTACGTAAAAAAATGATTTAAATTTAGATTCATGCTAGAGTTCGTTTCTGTAATATGGGCCTAAAATACAGGTAACATTTCATCCTGGCGTGTTAAATACATAGGTAGCCCCGTATTAGCCCCGTAATATTGCTCTCCCACTGCTGGGCATGGGCCTTCTCTACTAACGAGAGGGGTTAGCCTTTAGCCCACCACGCTAACCAACTACAGGTTGTTAGACTTCACTTTCTCTTTCGTTCCTACCTGCTCTTATCCCACTCTAATGTGCAGAAAGGATTTGGTTTTTACGACCTTAGTAGACTCCACATGCCTTCTCAATTCTTGTTGTGAAATTCTCAGGTCATGCAGGTTTTCTCAGGATTAGAGCAGGATAAAAGAAATACTGTATAATATACCTACTATAATATATAGATAGTAGGCATACAGAACAAGCCAAGTTGACCTCAGCCAACTTCGATATCTCCCACGTACACTGTTCATAAAGTTTTTTACAACTATATTCTACTAGAATTGTCACAAAGGCGACCACAATGGCAAACTCAATAAAAGATGGCGTCAAAAACCGCACGAACTCATTCATCAGAAGGGAACTGTCATAAAATAGAATTACTTGGCCGGATCACAGGCTGTCTCGGCCATGATTACGATGAATCACCATAAATCAATCCCTCAGAGGCCCGCAGCCCAACTAATTGCACTAGATCTCGTTGCTATAATAAATCAAACATTTTGGTATGTGCGGGCACAATTTTTTTATAGGTCGGTTTTGGATGTCGTAAATCGCGACTGAAACTTTTGGGTTTAATGACGCGGCTTTTATTTTATAAAATATTTGCTTGGTCTCCAGTTTATTTTTCGGGCTGTGTTGTGTAGTAGTTATTTATTTTTTAGCATCTGAGAAGAGTCTTTTACGAAATCCCATTAAAAGTTACTAGGTTTACAATTTTTCAAGGAAAAATTAAAATAGGAAAATCTCAGTAAGTATCTTAAATATTAACATGTTTGAATAGTAAAGAAATACCTAGGTACCTATAGCTTTATTCTTCATGATAATATTAATAGTAAATCAACAAAAGTGATTGTTTTAATGAACTAAACATTTCGATACAGATATGGTTGCCTGGAAGAGATCGCTTTTAGCGATAAGGCCGCCACTTGTGGCACAGTTATTCTATTGCTCACCTGTTCTGTTACCTGTTTTTTGTGTGTGTCTGCAATAAAGAGTTTCTATCTATCTATCTATCAAAATATTTCTTAAGTACATACTTACGAATCTAAACGTAACATTTATTGAACAAAATGATGTTAATTTAACGCTCCTTCACATCTCATTAGTGTACATGATTGTGTTTTATAACGTTTAAATCCAATTTCATTGTTTAATTACTGTAACCGCTATAAATGAATGAATGTATAACTTGAATATGTACTCGTATGTATATGTGACACATATTTTTTGTTATTATATAATATGTTCATATTATAGTTACCCTAATGTTAGCAATCACTAGGAGAGATATTCTACCAGGGACTGGTATGGTCTAGCAAATCACATGTCAGTGGTATGAATTCAATTGCCATAGCATGCATTTATAACTTTTCAATTGGTATGTAGATTATCAGCCACAGGACGTCCACTGCTGGACATATGCCTCTCCCAATGATTTCCCGATCGACCTGTTGGAAGCGACCTGCATCCAGCTTATATTGGATTCTTATACACAGACGACCTGATAAAGGTCGCAGGAAAGTAGCTGGATGTAGATGATAGGTCAACTCAACTGTATAACATATACTTATGACATTATATAAAGTCTGGCAGTCTTAATTAGCCAGCCCGCATTAGAATATCGTCGTGGACTAAGTCTCTGTTACGGTCTTCGTACCGCTTAAGCTACGTAGCTTATAAAAATATCAGAATGACGAATTAAACTATGTATATTACGCCGAATTCAATTCAATAATGCTCGAAAGAAATAGTCGCCTACAAATTATTATTAGTACAAAGAAGACGCAACACATTAAAAAAAACAAATATTGATTAAACTGCTGAAAATATTGATCAATCGGATAAGAATAAATATGTCTTCCCTAATCAAAAAACGGCACGAGTCATCAACAAACAACTTCACACCTACAAAACTCATCGAGTTAATCCAACCTAATTGAGTCTCTCTGAGAACCAATAAACGGTTATTGAGTGTACCAATAAACTCTGACAATTAATACCCCGTCGGATACGGTGTATATAAAACTATCGTTTGGACCTTCGCGTTGTAATTACTATCTGTATTTCTGTGGAATTTTCATAAGTGTTACGTACACGTTTCGAAAAGTTTGTTTATTAAAAAAAAACATAAAATGACTCTACCTTAAGCTTCTCAGGAGTCAGGACTATTTGATGTAAGAGGCTGTTCCGCAGTGGATAGACGATATCGGCTGAAAATCGTCATTGTTATTTCAATTTTTAATATCCTACACCTCAAAAAGTACACAAAGTTATATCCTTTTTTTATCCGCCCTTATCCCACCTTAATGTGGGGTCGGCGCAGCACCCTTTTTAAAGCATGTTGCAGAGAGGATTTGGCATAGTTTTTACAACCGGCCGCCTGCCTGACGTCAACTTCCTATGAGGGATCCAGTCCCGGTCAAATTAAATTAGAAAATCTGCTTATCCCGTCATGGGAATCGAACCCAGGACCTCCCGGTCCACAACCCATACATGCTGCCACTAGACCAAGGAGACGACTTATCCTTAGGTATTCAAAATAATTAAATATAATAGTTAAAAGTATTTTTAAGTTGTTGGTGCTATACTTGATTTTTTTAACTCTCGATAATAACATTTAACAATGATAGAAATATGCTTCTGAAGTACCTACTCTTACTACTTTATAGTACCTCATATAATTCAGATGAATGATGAAACAGACAAGATGAAACTCAAGGGTTCGCGTTGTGTCATTTATTTACAGTACACTAACCCCCAAATGGTCAAACGCTGCCTAAATATTTAGGAGGGCCTTATCGATTTAGGCACTCGTTATTCTTCAATTTGGCATGGTCAAACAGAACCTATCTCTTCACATTAAATGTAAGCAGGACCCAGTTTAAGGCCCGCTTATTTCGTAAAACGGCATGGTCAACAACTGCCTAACGTTTGACAGCTATTTAAGGCCCGCTTAACTAGCATTTGATCGAAATTAGTTTGAGATTGCCTGCGACTACTCTCAAATAAATCTAATGTTATAAACACGAAAGTTTGTGAAGATGTATGGATGTTTTGTTACTCTTTTACACCAGAATGGCTGAAGAGATCTGAATGAAATTTCGCACAGAGATGGATTAAAGTCTGAAATAGCACACAGGCTACTTTTTTCCCCGAAAAAATGTATGGTTTCCGTAGGATAGATATGTTTAAATAAATAAAATTTCACGCGAACGGAATGGCGGGCATAGGTTTGTATTTAATAATGTCCGTGTTCCGTGTAGTGTTTACCTACCCCTTGATTTCAATAAAATGTATTTTTCCTCAATATCATTATCTAAACTAGAATATAGCGCACTCGAAGAAGCCAAAACAAATAAAACACTTCACAAATACAATGATTCATTTTATTAAATCCGATAAAACACTACTGCATGTTGCCGAATTCCTCTCCAATATAATGGTTTTTAGATGGTCTGATGAAGCCGGTGTGAACTGGGACGTCCTGAATTCCATCCTCAGATCGGGCGGAGTATTTTTTTTGGGACGGACGGCAATCCTTGGCAAGAAAAATTCGAGAAGACTACTTTTATTGAAACGCTCCAAGAAATATCCTCCATATCCAAACTTCAAAGTTTCCATAATCTCGCCATCTTCGTTGATGTTTATTACATAAAACAAAATCACTTCACATACAACAAACACAGTTATTTAAATACGAAAATAAATATAAACAAACAGGTCGCCATATGTCAAAATTTTTTTTTCGTTTCTTCCACACAAATCATTGGCTAAGGACGAAAGAAACATTCTGCCAAGTGGTAAATATTTTAACAACATAATAATAAATATTAAAAAAAGATCCATTTTAAGTTCCGTTTCTATTATATAAAAATGTGTTAACCTTCACAATAACAAAAGATAGACAGAGATAACATAAACATTACAGAAAAATTTACTACAGATGAAATATGATCGGAATGGCACATGGAAAGCAAAAAGGTTAAATAAACGTTATCGAATCATGTATTCTGCCAATTATTTATTATAATTATCTTAAAAAAAAAACTAAATGAAATAAAATGATTCTACGTGAAACGAAACAAAAATATAATTTTATTAAAATTTTGTAATCGAGAACAAACTTTTATTATCTGTAGCATAATGATTGATCCTCAGCTGATTTTTCCGCCAAGTCTTCTCAAGTGCGTACGACCATGCCGCTCAAAAATTATTGGCTGCTTAACTTTGGGTAGTGCTCAAATGACTTGGATGACTGAGCACTGTTTGACCATTCGGCCCTTAATAACATTATCAGCCAAATTTGGGTATTTTTAATACAATTGTTCTGTTGGGTTATATGAAGATTATAAAATATATATGAAGGGGAAAACTAACCGTTCTAAGGCACAGCAGGCCGAAGCTTTTAGACCATAAATAAGTCTGGCATTCGAGAACCTCGCCCGGTATTTTACGTGCATTGGCAGTACATACTTAGGTACAATGCGCCAATAAACCTCTCCGAATCTGAAATGTCCTGAATGAAGGTCACTCGCCACAGCAAATCGCACTTTGTTTCTTCATAATAATCGCTATATTCGATTGCAGTTATTTTATAATACACGCTCACTGCAATGCCAAGCAATGGCAACTCGCGATTCAAAAACAGATTTATGATCGCAACGATAACGGGTCCGCGATAAAAAATTTGCTGTTCTAAGGAAAATTTGTAGAGATACGAAGAAAAACATACATATGTATATTGCATTATAGTATTTTAAATTTCGCTAGTTACTTGATATATCCTAAAATTCAACTGCCATATAAAGATGCATTAGGCTTCAGTTGCGTTTCGAAGAGGCTCCATGAAATGGTGTTGGATGTGGGAACCATGTTTTTTAAGTCAATAAATGTACATAAAAATACATATTTATATTGAAATGAAATACATATTTATATGAAAAGGACATATTTAGAACAGTATAAAATGAAAATTCAAACCACATTGACTCAGTACGCCTAAAAGTTTAATTTTGTAGGATTCTAGGATTTTACCCATTTTCATAGAAAATATTGTAAAGAGGGTCACGTATTTTGTTTACCTTGTCTCTTCATATTTTAAAAGGAAAACTATTTATCGTTTCGTATCGACTGCCTCAGTGGCGTAGTTGTATTTCAGTACGACTACCATCCTGAGGTCTCGGGTTTGATCTCAGGGTCGGGCAAAGTGATATTAGATTTTTTCAATATGAACCCAGAGTCTGGACTTCGTGGCCGGTATGGCGATAGGCTCGCTCCCTTCACATCTGGCATGCACTAAGCTCGGCGAAATGTAGGTTTTCTAGTTCACTAGTGCGCCCCTGCCTACCCCTTCGGGGATACAGGTGTAAGCTAATGATGTATGTTTTATCGATTCCGCCTCACGCTGAGAGAGAAAAGACGCTATTGACGCGCCAAGCATTAAGTCGTCACTCCCGGGATATATGGAAAACTATTATCGAATATTCAAAACGAAACGTGCAACTGGAAACACGATAGTTGTTCACGAATTTCTGTCGTGGCGATTACTGAATAATAAAAATACTGGTTGTGATAACTCGAGTCACGATGCCCGTTGTAACGAAGGATTTCTGAAAATTTATGACTCGGTACTTAGGGTAGAAGTACTTATAATTCAGTTAACGTAAAATATTGATCGCGAATATTATACGAAAATTTTCCATAGACAAGTAAAGCGTAGAGTCTCACAATCTATGGTCCTTATTCTTCATCATAATCATGAGCCGCAAGACGACCACTGCTGATCATAAGCTTCTCGCAAAATTCCAGACTAACTTGATGGAAGCGGCCTGCGTTCACTAACTTTCTGTGACCTTTTCTGCCTCACTCCTCTCTAAGGAAAGCCTTTTTAGAGATTGAGATTGATTTTTAGAATTGTAATTTTCCAAATCACGCTGAAGATTGAGTGGTAGAGCCTCGGCACTGTAGGGGTGTAGGCATTTATGTCTACACAACTGGGCCTACTCGTCCAGTTTGATGTCTTTGCCTAAAAGAAACCCGACGTACTGCCGAATGCTCATACACTTAAGGTCCCCTTATGTCATTTAAGGTCGCCTTATCTGTCAAAATTGTATGGCGAAAATCAATGCATGAAGACGTTAAAGTTGAGTAGCCTTTGACCATTTGGTTGTTAAAATGGCACATCGCTGTTACGTTTAATTTGGTGAGTGAGATTTCCGTTCTTTTGGCATCGTGGGTGTCTATGGGCGGTGATCAATTTACCCACTTGTTCGTATACTAGTCTCTGCTATAAACTTTCAAAAGGAACTGGTGTTAATCTACAAAAATATACATGATTGATAATGATAATGGTATTTATATCCATGCATAGGATTACGCCTGTTTGCTGGAAGCAGTAGGAAGAGGTGAACTACCGAACTAAAACTTTCGACGAGCTCATTTCCGTCCCATATAGATAGGGAGCGAACTTATCACCACTATTTATTTATTTATTTAAACCATAGAAACTATTATAATCAATAGTATATCTAAACATTTGACACAATATTCAGAAATGCCGCTTAGATCTTACACAACCTTAAAAGCTATAGAATCATTTTACAAAATTAAAGCAGATAAAGTAACCAACATATTTTTGCAATATGATTTTCGATAGTTTAATAGTGGTGAAATCCATAATTATGTTGGTTATAAACAAATATATATATATATATATATATATATATATATATATATATATATATATATATATATATATATATATATATATATATATATCGTTATTAAACTAGGTATCCATAAATACTATAACATAACTATCTCTATAGAATCCTCGACAATGATGCTTGATACAAAAATAACAGCTCAAACTTATGAAACCTACAAACCAATTAAAAATAAATGAAAGCATGATTCATAGTAGAATTTCCGTCATAAACATACATAAAATATTTTTAACATTAATTATAGCTGGAAAATATGAAAGACTTTATATGAGCCACTGAAAATACTCTTTCATTCAGTAAATAGGTGGGTAGATGGTATATTACAGATTCTTAACGTGTACCTTAATCCCGTGTTTTCTAACTATAAACCAAAGACGTTTTCCAGTACATAGACCGGACAACAACACCACACTTGATCCAAAAGTTATGACCTGGTGGTCATAAGTCACTCAGTCGTATTTGACACATATGAGCGCAAGGTCGTGCCAGCGTAATGATTTTTAAACAATAAAATTGTCTTACGTGAATCTTGAACATTCACAGAACAGTATAGAATATAAATTGTCATAAGCTCCCTCGCATTGTAATAAGCAGTAAGATGGCGTTACTGACGTTTGAGATTTTTTTTTGTATGAAAACGTGCTTGATGGCCTCTCTGTAGTGAATAATATTAAATATCTTTACTATATTATAAATAAGTGTAGATGAAAGACTAAGCTGATCTCAGATCCGAGGTCAGAGACTGAATACAACAGTAATGCTGTCTCATCCATTCGTGGGAGTAGGTACTCTACGTACCTATTCTCGTTACTTATGTGGTATATAAGGGCTTTAATATATGTTCTGACTGTCTCGATGGTGTAGTTGTATTACATGCGCGGTACGACTACCGTCCTGAGGTCTCGGATTCCATCCCGGGGCGGGTATAATTGGTTTTTCTACTCTGTATCAGCAGTCTGAAATTTGTGCCCGATATGGCGGTAGGTATGCTCGCCCCTATCTTATCTGGGACGGAAACGAGCCCGGCAAAATGTTGGTGTTCTAATTCTCTAGATTGTCTCCGTTTACTCGTTTGGGGACATATGTATTCATTATATTGTAATGTATATAAAGATCATTAGAAATATTGTTGGTATTCAGGTAATGGTAATCCAGATACTTTCGCCTAAGCTTTGGCTTTTCATTCTAAGTATTAAAGTAAGTAAATACATTGTTCCTATTAAAATACTAACATGATCTAGTAGGTACCTAAATAGTTACGTAGAAGGATATCTGGACATATACGTAGGCAGGTAGGTATCTAAGATGAAAGATTTCAACAATTATATTTTACCTAATTCTGTTATACTATAATGTTATATTATTTAGTCACAAAGCTTTTAATTGAATATTGCGGAAAGTTTTAACTCCAGCGATGCCGTCGGGTGCAGGTACCTACTCATTATATATCTACTAATTAAATTATAATACTACGATTAATTGAGTAAATATTCTTGATATGACTGGAAACGTCCCCCAACCTTAAACCGTTATCAGAAGTTATAGGTATTAAAGCATAAGATACTATTAGTGGATATAAAAAATATATAAAGCCAGCGCTATACAAATAGAACAGTTTAAATGTTATTATCGATCTAATTTCGCAAACAGTCAATATAATTTTTATAGTTTATAAAATTACTCACTATTGATCCATAAACCTTTTAATTCTTCTGGTACATAATGACTCAGAGTCATAACTTTAATGCAAAGTTATAAACATCGAGTACTCTTGTAGCACTGAGAAATCAATGTCCGAGTATGTTGCACGATAAGAGAACAAATGTCGTTGGCGCGCGAACAAGTCCTGACAATAATTTTCCATCGAAAACGGTTTGTAATCTTATCGCTTCACTGAAACACTTTCGTTTATGAAATTTAAATTCCAACTCGATATAATTCGGCCGCCATGTTGTGAGGCGTGCGTAAGCGCCTGCGCGCTGCGAGCACCGCGAAATTACAGCCGCGCGCGCACCGCCGCTCGCGCGTTTAAAAATAAAATAAAGTTAAAACAACGTCATATTGTGAACGTGTGTGCGAGAGGGCCGGTATTTATTTATAGGCTAGTAGCTATGTAAATATAACGAACAACCGACTCCAGTAGATTTCTTGCGGTTTGCGAAACGTCTTAATTCGTACGGCTTGGTTGCAACTCACGCCGGCAACCTACTTTATGTCCGGACTCCAGGGCCCATGACTCACGTTTCGTTCTCTTTAATGTTCTTCATTTTCTTTACAATATAGCCGTAACAGAAACTTAAACCGAAGCAAATAATATTAAATATAATTTATTTGTATTTAACGCAATATTCATAGCGACACCTGGAACAATGCTCTACTTTGAAATGAATTCGTCAGAGTCGTACAATTTTTTTTATAACTAAGCAAAGATATTTAATACTGCTAACTATAGAGGGATCATCAAGCAAGGTTCCACACAAAAAAATTGTATATCAAACGTCAGTAACGCCGTCTACCACTTATTACAATGCGAGGGCGCTTATGACAATTTACATTCTATAATGTTCTGTGAATGTTCAAGAATCACGTAAGTAAATTTCATTGTTTAAACATTATTACGCTGGCAAGACCTTGCGCGCGTAAGTTTCAAATACGACTGAGTGACTTATGACCACGAGGTCACAACTTTTGGATCACAAGTATCGCGCTGTTGTCCCGTCTCTGGGCTGTTCAATGTCTTTGTAACTAAGCTTCTAATGCGTATAATATCCTGGACTATCTCGATGATAAGAAATCCTGATAAGTAAGTAGGTATGTAAAACTCTGTTAATGATCACTGATAACCTTCATAAATATTAATTAAGTTCCAGTGACTTCCGCTCTACTTAAGGACCAATTGCTTGTTAAGTGTTTTTGTAAAGTGTCAGTCACCGAATTAATAAAGTTTATTGTAGAAAAGTTATAGAAACCGAGTTATGAGTTCAAATTCTAAAGTGAGTCAGAATCCCTATAGCCTCATCAGTAACCCGATAAAAATTATGTCCTTCATGTATTAGGAGACGAATTTGACGCCATATCGGTTACAAATTCAAATATAGAACGAATTATTTCAAATCAAAACACTCAAAGGCAATTTAAAATGTACTGACCCGGGATTGAACTACGGGAATTACAGTTTTCCAGCACAAAAGTACATGCGCATTATATGGTATAAGACCAATGATACGATCTGGTGATACAAGCATTGTTTAGGTACCTATATACATTCCATTGTATAACTTGATCAATTAATATTTTAAGAGAAGTTTTCAAATACCTTATTAAGTTTTATGAAACTATAATAAAACGAACTAGGTATATAAATAGGTAAAATAACATTAACATTAGTTTATCATTTTACTACGAGTAAACGGGTGTCGCGTCGTGTCGGTAGAGTCACCTGCAGAGCTTTTGTTTATAGTATACTCGTATTATTATGGCTGATGATGATTATATTAAAAACTCACGAGTTTATCACTTAGCTGAAATGATAAATAGTTATATGAAGTTTCTCAAATCATGAGTACTTTTATGTAACTATATTATTCCTGGGAAACGATAACGGATTTTCAAAATTCTTTTTGTGTTCGGTAGCGCTCAATCCAATATTTCCCATATAAAATTGTCGTAGGACCTGATAAATTTTGAAATCGGTATTTTAAAATTATTAATCTAGTGATTATTTAATAATCATCGCTGATAATGTGCTGAGCTTTTATAAATTATTCACAACAAAATATTAATATCTAACAAGAATTTTTTTCAACATCTCGCTAGTCGCTACCCAAGAAACAAAACCCGCCTTGCTTATGAAACCTTAATAAAGCGTGCTATATAAACGTATAGAGATTAGTGTAGACGCGCGGGATTAGACCCGAGTCCCGAGATATTGCAAGGCGATATTTCAGAGCGCGGCGCGGGCGGCCCGGTCGACGACCCCGCGCCCCACGCCGCCGACAAACCAGGGCTGCCAGATGCTCATTTAAAACCTAGTTTTATAAACAAAAACCACATTATGCACCTTAGGGCAATCTAAAGTTGACATGCCGTGGTAACATCAACTAGACTTGAATCTAAGCATCCGTTTGTTTTGCTTATCTACTTTTGCTTCCTAATGTGAAATAACATTTCACTGCTTTCACAGATTATATTACCTCTAAATGTGTGAGAAATAGTTAAAGCAGAAATTAAACAAAAACTTGCTTTTTCTTGAGGCTGTGCTTCCGTGATGTCTTTTGATGAAGTCTTTTCCCTCGATAAAAATGTCAAATGTCAAAACAATATAGTGTGTCACGTAGAGACAGTGTAGCGTGCTAATAATTAATTATTTTCAAAATCGGTTCAGTCATCTCAGAGATTAGCGCATGCAAACATTTTTTTTAGATTTACAGTAGGTATTAGTATCTATTAGAATTGGATAAAGTTCGATATAAAAGTTAGGTAATTATAACCAGTTTACTCAAATATTGGTTATATATTTGCAAATAAAAGGAAAAATTGAGCCAGTAGTTACAGTTTAAACTTAATGAATTGCGAATTACTTACATTTTGATAAAATATTGTATCTACTTAAGATAGATTTCCAAGATTATTTTTGGGTTTGATAGAGCTTATTTCAAGGGTGGTCAATATAAATTTGGTCACGATCGAATATTGAAGTCGGTCTGTTAAGTTTTTAAAATTGTGATTATTTTACGGATTAAATAAGGCGTTACAAACACATTGTCACTTTATAAGTGTCCCGTTTAAAAAACTGCCGGCCCTAATAAACCCAGCTTTGCGTCCGCTTTTTAATTTTACCTCGCAGCTGACAGACGCCTGTATAAACACACCCTTAAATATACAGTTACTAATATCTATAGTTATCCACGTATTCCCGCATAGCACGAATCTTTATGTTCAATAATTTGAGGAAGATCGGATAGGTCGTAAAGTTGATAACGGAACGTAATCTCTACTTTAAAGTTCACGACTTCGATTCGATTTGAAATTTTGATCTTTGAACTTTGAATTTTCTTGAGATTATTACGATTGAGTAACTTTCTACCGTATTATATATACATATACATACACCATGTTATTTATTCAAGCTGGTATGATATTTTTGAACGACAAAGAATCGATAGTCGGAAGAAATAAGTAGATCTTTTCTACATTATGTAGGTAGAGCTGTATGTATGGATCCCTTAGTGGGGGTTGACGTCAGGTAGGCAGCCGGTAAAACTAAGCCAAATCCTACCTGCAACATGCTTGAAAAAGTGAGTTGCGCCGACCCCACATAATGGTGGGATAAGGGCAGGTAGAAAGAACGAAAAAGTAGGTATAGCTGTATGTATGCATGTATGTATTAGTAGGTAAACCAAAATTATTACTGAATTATAACTTAGATACTTCTATATACAGAAAAAAAACATGAATTAAGATGGATACATTTCCTTAAGTAGGGCAGTAATAAACGGAATGTTATGGACCTGATTATAACCACTAAGAATGTTAAACCACATATTTCCGTAAAACAAGAACCAGTTATCACCTACAATAAAAATAGCGATGTCATACGAAAAAATCAACAGGCTTGTCCTCAAAACGAGATCGGTATCAATAGTCGTTAAATGTTAATTGTAAGCAAGGAATAGGGACGTATTCGCGGAAATCCACGATACAGATATACGAAAAAATACGACTCAATTTAAAAATCATTAATAAATTATGTCGACGCTTTAACGCGTTGGAATTTTTGGAAACTGTGTTAACTGTTTTCGAAGGATTTTTTCTTTAGATTATATCTCTTGGAAGATGTAGAGAAACTCCCCAGCGGCCTGCGCCCTTCGCAACCCTCGATAATAAATATGTCAGTCGAAGATATTACATGACTCGGCTCCGTTAAGTAAATTATTACAGTGCAACTTTCTGATGAGTTCGCCGTGCCTACCGAATAAGTTTTTACTTTTTATTACTGCGTAGGATTAAGACTTGATTCATTTCGTTTTCGTGATGTTTATGTTGTTAAGCTGTGATGAAATATTTTATACTGCACTGAACGGTAAATCGCGACATTGGGAGATGAATATAAAGTTTATAAGCCAAATGCATCGATATATTATTTACCTAGATGCACAGTTGACGCTCGGAAAATGGGACAGCAAAGAAGTGCTTAAGCACTCGTTTTGCCTACAGTCGGACGTCGATAGAATTTTAAATTTCAAAATTCAAATTGAAGAACGCTTGCTCATTTCGTTTAAAAACCTACTTTATAACACGTGCTTAGAGTTATATTGGTGTTGATTTAATTACAACTTGTGATCGTTTTCTTTGTTTTATTTCTGAGACCACTTTTTAGGAGGATATTTGCAAAGAACTGTGCATCTGGGTGTAATATATTGATGGCCAAATGTATATACATATAATAATCTCTATTTTTGAAATTAAAATTATAACGTATTTGTTTTAAATGTTAAGGTAAGTAAAAACCTACGTTATACTTTAAAATCGTAGGCTTTTATTAAAGTCAAGTAATACAAAGATTTTTTATTTCAATATTATATGTTAATTTTCAACAAACCATAATGAGGATATGTTTATATTTTAAGCATCAAAGACACAATTTCCTTAAACAAACAAAACTTTTGTAAGATTAACTACCGTATTCTATTCTGTTAAAAAAGAAACCGTGTTAGGACACGGGGAAAAACACTTAAAAATACATTGTCTCCGCCGCACTCCTTACAAAGCAAACAAAACATTTTCCCGCAACAAAAAAAATCAGGAAAAAGCGCGCCGGAGAAAAACAACGACGTCCATAAAAGAAAGAGCCGAGTCGGCGGGCGAATTGCGCGTTGCTGAGCGATACGCCATTGGCCGGCGGCTCACCCCCCGCCGCCCCTCTCCCGTACGTCTCCCGTCCCCGGCCCCGACCGTAACTCACTGTTCACTTGTTTTTACGGCCGCCATTTTGTGACGTTCGCCCGGTCGGCGGGCGGCGGCGCGCTAATCCATACCCGCTCATGAGCCTCGAGTGCCACGACCGGTACCGATCCGATACCGGTATTTGTGTGCGTGACCCGACCGGTTATTTTTTATACACCACTGGTGGTATCGAGAAATGATAGCCAACAGAAACGATTCTTTGGAACGGAACGTGCTTTATTTGAATTGGATGATTTTGTGCACCTATCATGGCAAGGTGCAAGATTATTTGTAACTTGTTAGGACGTATTACTTCTGCGCAGGTTAAGCCCCGTCTCCTGCACTAAAACAAAACACCTACAAAAAACATGTAATTTTTTATCTATGGTCTATTCTTACACGAGCAGGAGTGGATGAAAAACCTTGTTTTGTGTAGGTGTTTTATTTCGAAAGAGCTAGTGCAGGAGACGCGCCTTTACAATGACATAATTTTAAAGGAGTTGGTACGTTAGGTACGTATGCTTAGATTCGTATAGAGGTAGTACCTACCTAAGTATCTAATAAGTTTATACCTACCCTTATAATTATGACAATAAAAGATAATCAAGCTACCTAATTCGACAATGGTAGGTAAGTATTTACCATACTTAGTACCTACATACCTACTTACCGTACGCGTATCACGGAATTAGAAACTATGAAATATCCCCTATATTAATTTCAAAATCGCATCTTCTCATAGATCGGTTATTTTTACACTGGATTTATTTTGTTATATAACGGGGTATTACCTCCTATAATTTAATTGTTGATCAAATCTGTTTGTAAAAGATTGTAATTTAATCTTAACATATAACGCTAAACCATTTTACATAACAACATATACTAGATAGTATATAGAAACGCGTACATCAGCATCCATTAGTGTCGCGCCATTAACTGAGTCCCATTGTGCGTATCTCCCTCGACTCCCCAACCCTAATGAGCGGTCGCATCGCATCCATAGATGCATGAACCCCTGTAATGACGTATCTTAACGTCTTAATCCCCGTCATTAGGACGCGCCCACTCTTAACTACAGTTCGGTGAAGACGCACTCGAAATAGGAATGAGTATTGTTTCGTTAAATAGGTTTTTGTACACCGTGGTAGCTAAGAGGAATAAATTAAAAATATAAAATAAAAAACGATCCAGTGCGAGCCCTACACAGGCGATGAAGGTTCCGTGCCGAATGTTATTTTTAATTTATATTTTTACTATTTTAATAATATTTATTATTCAAATTTAAATTACTTATTCTGCAAATACGATATCTCATATCACTTTTACATGTCAGTTACGAGTATATATTGAAAAAATAATTATGACGTCGGCATTTCGTGACTATCCCTGAGAAGAAATGCCGAAACAAACTCAAGGGCTTTTATACTCAACTTTTATATTAAATATTTTAATATTTTAACCGCCTTAGATAAATTCCTAAGGTAGGTCAGCCTATAAAGGGCCGGTTCCAAATAAGGTCCATATTTTCAAACTTCCCGAAATTAATACTTAAATTAAAACGGATATCGCGCGACCTCTCTCCAGTAACCAATCATAAAAGCGCACCGACGTCCATTGCTTTCGGGCTGGCTATTTTGTCAGTGGCTCTGTGTATTACCTCAGGGGGGACGGCGTGACTCAATTTACAAAATATTCTGATTCGATTTTGCGTCATTTTAGTAATAAAACCCGGTCGGTTTGTAATAATGCTCCAATAGTAATGTTAAAACACTTCCAGAACGTGGATTGACAGGGTAAGTTACCAAAACGATTGCTTTTGTATCTCGATTTTATTTGGTTTTCTCAGGGCATATATAAGTGCCTAATAAGGTCCACTTTGTTGTCTCCAAATAAAGTCCGGACCTTATTAGGGATAGATCATATTTACTTATTCCTTTTTACGTAGTTTTACAAGATTATATTCACATTATGCTCATACTATTAATATAAGTATATTGTTTTCAGTTAAGGCAGAATGGAAACTTCGCAAGAACGAAAACGAGGTTCAAAATGGTCTCAAATGGATCTTCAGGGTGCTATAGATGATATAAAAACAAACAAATGTCTGAGCGTGTAGCAGCTTTATAATACAATTCATTACAAATACAGTTAATCTTTAGCTGCAGTGGTTGTCATGTTTGTTATTTTCAAACACTTAATAAGGTCCAGACTATGATTAAAGAAGTATAATACCTAATAAGGTCCAAGGACCTAAGACTGAAAAAAATACTGATTTGTTACATTTTGTGATTTTCTTTACTAGGCTTAATAAAAATAAGCTTCAAACTACTATTTGTTTTTGTTTATAACTAGAAGATATATTTGTTATAACTTATATACAATTCCTAAGACTTAATAAGGGCCACGACACTAATTTATATGAATTTTCGTTTTATAATTCGAAAGCCACGAAAGTATTCGTTGTTTAAAGCTATTGCTTCCTATAGATGTGTTTTTGTGGTATACAACGCCCTGAATCTTGTAGTTCAATTATGGACCTTATTTAGAACCCTAGTGTCCAATAAGGACCAAAGACAAGCTTTTAAAAAACTTTTTTTTGTAAGTAACTGGGTATTGGTACCTTGTTTTTGTACAATATTTTGTCTTCAAAGAAAAACAGTTTATTTGTTCATGTTGTCGTACCAATTAATACACTTTCCAAAATTGATTTATAAGGATTTCCAAAAACCCGGCCCTTATTAGATGCAGTTACCTTATATTGAAAAAAATATCCCCAATATGCCTATTAAGATTCAAAAGATAGGTATCTATTTTATATTTAAAATCTTAGTAAGTAGGGTCACTCTGTTTGGGGTAGGTATAGGTACCTAAAACACCTTTTATGTGTTTATCCATAGGCAATTTATATAACAATTTCGTCTATTGATTTTTTTTAGATATATTTAATTATTTATGTTTGTACTGATTTCTTAAGTTTACGTGAATGTCATACATTGAAATAAAACTATTTTTACGGATTCTATCACGATTTGTTTTAATTTGTATGCCCGACGTTTCGCAGGCTTTGCAGTCTTCGTGGTCACGGGACATAAAAATTAAAACAAATCGTGATAGAATCCGTAAAAATAGTTTTATTTCAATGT
This sequence comes from Clanis bilineata, assembly GCA_036417725.1. Taxonomy (NCBI): domain Eukaryota; kingdom Metazoa; phylum Arthropoda; class Insecta; order Lepidoptera; family Sphingidae; genus Clanis; species Clanis bilineata. The sequence goes on from CM071142.1 coordinate 7,368,335, forward strand.
ATGTGTAGGTATGTGTTGCGTATTTAATATTTACGTACTGTGGTAAGAGACCAAATTGTACAGTACTTTGATCAATGGTATTTAATTATATATACAAATTATCTATTATCTACATCGAATTTAAGTAAAATATATATTATACTAAGAGTTATAAAAATAACACCTACGTTTCTTAAAACCTAGTCAACTCCTTAAGAGCGGCTGATGATGCAGTGGATTGTGGAACGGTCAAAGTTTTACGGTGACCGTTTATAGCAGTAAAAGTGAAACGATGCTGTAAAGTGAGCAATTGTCGCGCACTACACTCAACCCTTTCCGTTAATGTTCCAAGTTCATTTCTAGCCCTAATGTGGGTTAACTCAGCTTTCACGAAATATATTAATACGGCTCAAACATGTTACAATATGTACCTTTATTTATTTCTGCATATCTTCATTGTACCTCTACATTATTTACCCACATCATTGTATCAGATATTCCAATTCCAAGACTTACAGGTATTTACTAGTTAATTAGAATAAAATAATGAAATATTGACTAAGTCGAAATACCAATAAATGTTCTTAATAAATTATTTGAAATTTATTGGATTGTGTGCTTTGTTAATAAAGTAACATTTAAATAACTTCATCTCAATTTAAATTAAACTAATTGGATCTTTTTTCCTTTCACAGTGGCATGTAAAATTGTGATCATGAAGAACAATAATACCTCTATTCTATATATTTTGCTAATTAAAGGGTTTTACGCAAGATTTACTCTATCTCAACGGGTGATGGACATGCCTGATATTAATGGTGAGGTTAGCCTCATAACTAGTTGTACAATACCTAACAATTGAACGACTGTTTATGTTTTACAAGTACAAAAAGCTAGTGTGAAAAATATATGAAAGGTGTTCTCCCAATCATTTAACCCTTGAAGGCGGCACATATATATATATATATATATATATATATATATATATATATATATATATATATATATATATATATATGTGTATATATGTTACATAAGCTTATTATGTTACTGATTTAAATCCACCATTTAATCAGGGCCTACACGAATGTTTAAATACCTTTAATAGTTGTGTAATTGCATTCAACAGTATCGAAATAATAAACTGGTGTAATTTTTAAAGTAATAAATGTCATAATCCACATTCATAAATTAGCAAATATCTTAAACATAAAATGTAGACTGTTAGCAAATAAGCGATTTACATACAATTATCAAAATCGCAGATAAGAAATCTATAAATAAATTAGAATAAGGAATTACAATATGTGGTATTATTAATAGACAAACTTATTTTTATTTTAGCCTTTAAATCGATGTGTAAATCTATGTCCGACAGAAGCAGTCATAAAAGTGCAACAATTACAAAGCAATTGTGGTTATTACAGTCAATGAATCGTAAAATGGTAATTGAGTAGGTACATGTGTATTGTTTAATTAATTTCTGGTAAGCCCATTAGTAGTCAATATTTATGACTGACTGATTACCTGTGCCCATAGCAGATTAAATTTAATGCAAGTTTACCTCATTTCAAATTATATACGTAACTTACGCACGCGACTGGCGCTTGTCGCAAGTCGCAACCATCGAGAATCTGCCTAATGCCTAAACGAACTCGAGTAATTGGCCATTTCGCTGCGTGTTCAGCATTCCTATTACTAAAAATGTCTCCTCAACTATAAGGAGACAATTCATTCAAATTCGTTGAACTATAAATGCGTGATTAAAGAATATTTAAGTCATGTAACCAGTCAAAAGTCCAAAAGCTGCAAGTAATTATACATATATACTTAGTAATAAATTTGAAACTAATATTAATATGTTGGCAATACCAAAATAGTAGGAGTAAGCGGGCCTACAGATTTGACGCCGAGTGAAGCACGGCTACATGAGTCATTGTTAGGCCCTCTTACTAAGACCAATATTATTACTTCCTACATAACGCTATTTTGATTATTTTAGCATAAATAATAGGATTGAATCTAGTACCCTATATTAGTCACCATATGAATAAAGTATTTATATATCTATCTGGAGGATTATTTTTGAATATTTATGATTGCGTTGGGTGTTCCATAATATTTTCGTATATCTACTGCGTCTAACCGTAAAGTCACCTGAAAGATTGATGACTTTAGAAGCACCTTTCTTAAAATATCGTCTCGCAGAGGTGCGAGGGGAGAGTGACGTGCCATATGTTGCTTATGGTTTTGTGGGCAGATATTTGCGCGTTAAATAGCATACTACACGCGATTTTGAACCTTATTGCAAAGGGAAATGTGAAAATTGGAGTAAAGATATGGAACACCGTAGGTTGGCTAGAGCTAAAGGTGACACCCGAACTGTCGATACATTTCACAATTGTCGTAAACTCCTGTAGACGGAAGGGGAGAGCAGTAAAATTATCATTTTATGCCGTTCGACGACTGAAATGACACGGGAATGCTGTAAAACTGATTTATTGGATACATCCCGAGAGTCACATGCTGAATTTTTGATGAGATCTTTGTTTTTAGATAAGAATATAGGACTAGGATTTCATATTTTGTATATAAAACCGCTGGATGCCGACCGCTTCCAACAGGTTGATCTGGAAGACTTTGATGGAAGCCTATGTCCAGCAGTGGATGTCCTCTGGCTGATGATGATGATAAAAAATAGAAAATGTTTATATTCTTTTATTTTTAGTGAAACACTGAAACCGGTAAACGATAAAAGCAACCACGACAGTAAAGTTTCGTAGTATACCATTTTCTCTCCCACCGTATTTAATAAAATTGATGATCGCCAGCGCTTGGATACGCAGATCTTAATCGCTCCATGACACAAGCATCGACCCGTCTACAGAGTGCCAGAATTACAACTCATATTTCTCCCTTCTAAATATACATACATACATACATAAGCTCACGCCTGTATCCCTGAAGGGGTAGGCAGAGGCGCCCTAGCGAACTAGAACACCCACATTTCGCCGAGCTTTGTTCCGTCCCAGATGTGATAGGGGGCGAGCCTATCGCTATATCGGGCACAAATTCCAGACTCCAGGCTGATATGGAAAAATCCAATATCACTTTGTCCGACCCGGGGATCGAACCCAAGACCTCAGGACGATAGTCGTACCGAAGTACAACTAGCCCACCGAGGCAGTCAGTTCTAAATATAATATGTTACAAATCGGTAAGAGTAAAAATACTGAAGCAAGAAACAAGCGCAGCGTAGGATGTCCACTTACAAGGTGGACCGACGACCTGATAAAGGTCGTAGGAAGTCGCTGGATGCAGGCCGCTTCCAACAGGTCGATCTGGAAATCTTTGGGGGAGGCCTATGTTCAACAGTGGACGTCCCATGGCTGATGATGATGATGATGAAAAATACTGAGAGACCGACACTAAAAATATATTTTAGTTCTATTTATAATATAGATTAGAACCTAATCGAATAGTTAGGAAATTGTTAATTAGCTACCAAGGTAGGTGTGCAGTGTATCTAATTACTGACATGTATGTGACATTAAAATGTGGCTTCCGTCGGTCATTTCGACAATTTGATTAAGTCGGCTGGCTACCGGTACATTTTATTGCCCTATATTTTCTGATTAGGGCCGGCGGCCGACCTACGTCCCGTGTCACTAATGAACACTGATGAGGGTACGAGCCCTGAAATATTTAGGCTGCCATTACTCCGGAACAGAATTCTTTAAGTACCCTATTATGGAAATGGAATTTTCTAGAGTCTTCTTAGTAGTGGTGATTGTGATGAGTAAGACGAATTTATTTATACAATATTATGTGCAATATTTATACAAAAAATTCCAAACCTAACCTCCAGACGAATCACGCCAGACAGTATAAAACTCTATTAACTATACAAACTATAAACCGACAGATAAATACCCGTTCATATCATTAAACCACTATAAAAAAATACTATAAAAAACGCATAATCAATTTGTACGTCAGCGAGATAAATGAATGAGAAAGCATTTGTCGCGACCTCTCGACTCGCGAAAAACGTATTAAACAAACAGTGCAGTAAAAATAAATCTAACTGCCTATAAAAACTGCCATAACTATCACTTAAACGCCATTGTGCTAGCACCGACTTTATCTCGCGATCCGACAAAACGCAAGTCGCAACATTGTGAATACATCTTAAGGATAGGAGAAAAATGCTTGCAAAATCGTGCAACAAATTCCGTACATGATGCCGTAATCCAAAGTAAAAAACCAAACGTCATTAAATGGCAATTTATTAAGTGGTTGACACTGGCCAGGCACAAGCAGTGTGCATATTCACAATTTCCTCAAATAAAAATGAAATATTAATTTATTCACATCTGACAAAGTTTTAACAGTTATCGTATGTTTCATCATATTGACAAATGTAATAAAAAACATTTTATACGCACATAATATATGTGCTATAATTTACATACATAAGTAGGCACTAAATTTTATTTAAGGAATGACCAGTTACACGCCGCATTTCAGACATATTGTCCCACAGAATCATTAGAGTATCTTTAGCTGGACCATTTTCTTACCGAATATCAATAAATTAGATAAGAGGGATAGTTATATAGGCACCTGAGACCCAACATGCTTTCTCGGCCAAAAGGGCAGTATAGATACGCTCAGAACGTAATGTTTATCGTGAGTCCGACGCGACGGTCCGACCTAACACAATAATAATAAAGACAGTTTATTAGACCTCTCGCCACGAAGCGTTATCGACTTCAATTAAATATCATTTTTATTAGGAAACGCCCAGCGGTCAATACTTTATTTTGTTTGTGTTATTTTTTTGTATCATCGGTTTACATACCATCTGGGATTTTATTGGTCTCCGACAATGTTACGTGGGTGTGAGCCACTACATAAATTATAAATATAAAATCATTTTATTTACCAATTTTAATCCATAATCATGTAGGCTGCTGGGCCATTTATCTGGAAAGAAAAGTATTACGTTAGATGCAAGTATAAAATACACAATTCTAGTCACGAGGAATATTTATGATTCGGATAAACATAATTAATTATATCGTATCGTAATACAAACGCCTTTCTCATATAAATCATCCAGAAAAACTGTTCATACCATTATTTATTTAAACGCTAAGAAAGCATCATGAGCCATAAAACAGGGTGTGAGCCCGCGGCCTTCGCAACAATGAATACGAAAAAAACCAAACGGAGATCGCTTTTCTTCAATGGTTACTTTATATGCAAATTCCTTGCAATAAAAGCGGGAACCCTTCTTTCCTAGCTTTTATATAAAGAGCGCAAGTCTCGAATCCGACGTTTTATGTATTCGCGAATCGACGCTGTTTTATTGGTATCGACTATCGATTCGATTCCTCCACAGTCGAGAATTCGGAAGTAATGCCCGCTATTTCGAGTATTTCGCCTGCTAGAGTCATGCCTATTCGATCGCTATCAAAATTTGATTGCCTCGGATAAAGCGTCCATTTATATGCAGTTGTTTTGTTCCCTTAGTCGATGTAAACAGAAATACACAAACTTGAAATACAATTCAATAATGTGCTCATTTAAATTCAGTCAGATTTGTATCTTGACATGACAATTATTATGATAAGCTTATTAAAGTGGAAGACACGAACAACAATCAAGAATTTTAGCTACAAATGTCATGCAGACTATTTAGTCCTGATAATTTTATCAGAACATTTTATTTTTTATGTTTGAGTACGAACACAAACCTTTGTAGATGAATACCGATGACACTGAACTTTACGGAATTAATAACCTTACATCACAATGTCTTGCTTACACTAGACATATCCAAGTAATAACTGGGGGACTACTGTCACGTCTTATAGCAGTGTTATTATAATCTTACTTTATTTTTTCTTTACGAAAGTCGTTACAAGTAAAATAATAATACTATAATAGCTATAAGACGTCTTGGCAATCCCCCTGTTACTAATAAGTAGACATTAATTATTTTAGAATTTAATCTCTGCCAAAAGGAAGTCGGCCGGACGTAAAATCAAAAACTAATATCCTATCTGAAACATGCTGGAAAATGTGAGGAATTATAGAATCTAATAATAAATTACGTGTTAAATTAAAATTCTCAAATAAAGAAATCTCTAAAATTCGGCAGAATAATTACAGTAATTTTTTGTCGAGAATATTTTTCTAATCCTTTCAGAATACAGCCGTGACATAAAATAGTACTGTATACATAACATGATTAATATGTAGGTGTGTAGGTACGTAGATTACATTCTCAGAGGCGGTAAGGGCAAGGCGAGCTGTGTTCACGTCGTCTGACAAGGATCTTATATTTCCATAAAACGTACACTTTACGAGCGTACATCGCGCTCTACGGTGCGCCTCGTTTCCCTCCAAGACCGAATTTCTTTTAGGTATTTACTATGACGGTAAATAAAGTTTATTTTGTTAATAACAGCGTATAATGTCGCTAGTTCTAATGTAACGGGAATGGTAGTTAAAGAAGTCTCATCGTACCTACATGATCTTGTTAGGTCTATATCTGACAATTGACATAATGGGGTTAATAAATATTAATATCAGCTCACCAAAAATAGTAGACATATCTAATAATAAATTAAATTCCTTCTAAATTCTTGAATTCGTAGCGATGTGTAAGGAAACACCGTGGTCGCCTCCTTTGTCTAGTGGCAGCATGTATGGGCTGTGGACCGGGAGGTCCTGGGTTCTATTCTCTGGTCGGGCAAAGGAAATTTTCTAAGTTAATTTGCCCGGGACTGGATCTCTCATTGGGGGTTGACGTCAGGCAGGCGGCCGGTCGCAAAAACTAAGCCAAATCCTCTCTGTAACATACTTGAGAAAGTGTGTTGGGCCGACCCCACATTAAGGTGGAATAAGGGCAAAAAAGAAAAAAAAGTTTAAGGTAAACACCGTATAAATACAAACAATGATTAATTGATACGGAATACCATACCTGTAACTTTGTGTAATGAATATCCTTAGAAAACTTACTGAAATAATCTTCCAAAATATTTTGATAAAGCCATTTCGTTTTTGCCACTGTCACATTTTCTGCAACCAAGCAGGTAGTAGAGATGTTAATCTGACAAACTGACTTATTTTTTAAGATAATATCTTACTAGGAAACCGCACCCATGTCCAAGAATTACATAATGTATTTACGAAGCTTCACTCTTTCTCTAAATACACTGCTGACCAATGAGACGAAAATAATAAAAGCACATTATAATTTTATCGATCTAGCTGTAATGTCCATGACAAAATCAGTATTGAATAAAATTAACAATCTCACCACATCACAAATTATAAGAATGTCACAGAAAAGATTAAACCTCGAGGCGGTTCCCGTATGATCTACTTTACGATCTGTAGCTTTAATAAAAATATCTAATAACATTCCTACATCGTGTTTCACATATCCAATAGTTATCATAACAGTATCCCCACCTACATACTAAGCATGATATATGTTACTATCCAATTACGCCATGTATGTTATCTTTGTTTTTTTTTTATCAAACGCTGTTCAATCTCCTAAATTATTACACATAAGATCGCCGCCTTACTTTTTTCTTCTCCCAATGAGCATGTAACTAGAACCGCTGGAGCCACCACTATAAACTTCATAACAAACTGCCACACGAAGCCATATCTTGTATATATTATGAGCCTTTTCGTTTAAGCCAGAACGCCTGGTTGATCGTTCCAAAAAGTCCTATAATTATACACAATCCAAACGACATGCGTCTCTTTTATTATCATAATAAAGGCGTTTTTGCATAGACACAGGTTCGGTAATAAGGTGCTAAAAATAAAGAAGAGAAACGCCCTTTAGATGTTTTACTTAACTGTTAATAACACGGAGGTGTAGATATAAAATGCCGACTTACTTGACTTTAAATGTATTATTTTAAGATTTTTAAAAGAAATCTCGACGTATATTTTAATGCGTTTCTTTTTTATATCGTTCGGTTACATATCCAAATTCTGGTTTTTATATGGAGGTTTAATTAGAGTATATATAATGTTATAAAGCCAAATGTAACGCCTTTGTGCGTATAAAATAAAATGTGCATCAGTCTGTTCGACGAGAATACCTAGTAGTATCTATATACTCGTAACTCTAGTGCATTTAAGGGCTACTTGCATCTCCGCGACAAATCTCTCGTTATCCCAAATTTTGATTTAAAGATAGGAGTAAGATGTACGATAAATCGAGTTTAGGTTTAACTCTACTTTAGTAATGGCGCTGCAAGTCGCCCTTAGGCTATGAATTTTAAAATAAGCTTAGAATAAAACCCACTATGTCACGTTTCATGAACAGCCCTTCTGGTTATTTTATTGCCCTTTATAATACTCGTATGTATAGTGAATTACTGACTGAGATAACCGAAACCATGAATTTCATTCATTGGATTACTAGATATAAATTATAGTATGATCACACCGCTAGATCCTGAAGCATAGTCAAAATACAAACTATTCGAGCGGTCATGGTTACATCTATGGCCTTAACTTTTTTAATATATCGCACACCTAGATCAAAACTACGACAACTCAAAAAAAGTTATTTTTCAGAAGACAAGAAAACCATTTATCTCTTAAAAATTTGAAGATTGATCTAGGTGGTCGATATGTAGGTATATTATAAAATTCTATATCATATGTTATCTAAATTGTATATAGTAAGTGGTTTGTAGTGTAGTTATTGAGATAAATCGATGTTTTTCATGTCTCTTGAAAAAAATCAAAATTGCAATTTTGTAGAAGTCTAAGCTGTCACTACTGCAAAGAGAACACAGAAATATCTTCCTAAAATGAATATTATTTAATTATCCTTTGTTCCGTCGGTAAAAGTTTCAGTTAAATACACATTACAAAAATACTTTGTAGAGGTACAAAATGTTGTCAGTGATCACCGCCACCCACTTGGAGAACATCACTCAACGAACTAATAAACGTAACTCCAGAGAGAACGGGGCAACTTACACGGGTCTTCGAGTACCAATAACCATTTTGTTGTAAAAATAATAACCAAAAAAATTAAGGCACTTCAAATTTTAAGTTGATTTGTGTCATGTTTAGATGGAGGGTACTAATTATTGCCACTAGCTGTTGCCCGCGACTTCGTTCGCGTGGTAATATATTTTCCGAGATAAAATGTACCATATATGTTAATCCAGGGTGCCAGAAACCTCCATACCAAATTTCATCCAAATTGGTCCAGCCGTTTGAGCGTGAAGAAGTAACAAACATACAAACACAGTCACAAACTTTCAGCTTTATAATATTAGTGTGGTAGTGTGATCACCGATTTATACAAAGGGTATTTGAAGCTTGTAATAAATCTTGAATATTCAAATTAAAATTATCGAATTGCGTGTCGATTGGCTCGCCCATTATCACATCTGGAGCGGAAATAAGCTCGACGTAATGTGGTTGTTCTAGTTCGTCTATGCCTACCACTTCAGGGATGCAGGTGTGAGTTTATGTAGGTGTTAATTGCTACATAAACTCATCGTCTCGTTGTTTCATGAGTGCGATAGTTTGTATTTGCAATTACGAATCCAAAACGCAGATTGTCTCTCGAAACCCCTCCGTGCCCTTCACGACCCTCTCAGAAAAAGAATAATAAATAACACCCTACTACACTAAGATACGAGGCTTGTGTCATGGATAGACTTTTGGTCTTACAACACCCAGACCCGAAACAAATATCTGTGGGCCACACAAACATTTGTTTCAGCACGGGAATCGATCCCGTGGTCTCTCGCTTTACAGCCGGCTACTCGCCTACTACGCCACAGAGGCTGTCATGACTGAATTATAAATCAACACAGCATTTTTTGTGCATCCAAATCGACACGATGTGAGTAGTACTGCAGTTCTCATTACGACAATGTTGCGTGGAACATCTAAATTACCTATTGAGCAGCCCGTCCACTTGAGTTATAGTAGCATAAATTAACTGAAGTACGCCTTCCACGATCACTGGACTACAGAATCCTGCTGTTCGGAGTTCAGTTATATCTTATAAAAGCCATTACCAAAGATATTCGATTATGATCCAGTTTGTTACCGGTTTTGGATGTCGGGATCATTTTTTACAGATTTTATGAGCAAGACCCCGTGTTGTCGTTTTGGTTATTATTATTTTGTGAGAGCTTGCGAAGTAATTTAATACTAATTAAGTTGTTCAAATATAGTTGTATTTTGTATAGGTTGGTAAAGGAATAAAATATGGGTACAATAGTAGGTTTTGTGCGAGGACATTACGTTTGGCTCGGGGTCGGACGCCGCGTCACGTCCAAATCAACGTTAGCATTTCTTTTGTGAACGCTCCGAATTGCCGACATAAAACTCGGAGACCTGTTTTGCTACGTGATGTCTTCAGTATTTTTACTGCTTATATTACTCGATATATTCTTATCAGACGAACTAGGTCCCCCGAAAAGGCATCGTAAAAATATATTGTGTAAAGTTTGTGAAGTAAGGGAACGAAACGAAGCGGGCAACTTTCCCAGTTTCTGTAATTAATGTTGCAAGAAGATATTGCCGGGAAAAGTTTTTTCATCACGCCCGAGGCAGCGCCGCGATGAGCGCCCCCGCGGTGTTATGTCGTAAAAACACCATACAACTTAATAAATAAAAGTAGAATTCGTGAAGATTTATCACAAGGCCCACGTTGCGATTCGTGAGCGGTGCCGTGCTTTTTGCTGTATCTACGTGGATATTTAGTAAAAAATAGAGATATACATCATAGGAGTGGTCCGCCTCTCATATTTACAAATGGCTGTATGAAATATTTTGACGTTTCTCGGTAGACACGGCACATTTGGAACGAATAGAAGGCGCGGGTGTTCCTTCGTGGAAACAATCCTGTTATTTATCGCATATGATCTACACATGGCGTGCCGCTTGAGGCGTCCGTAGGCTCGTTCTTACGCAAGTAACTGTCCCATGAGTTTTTACGTAACAGTTACTGAGCTTTAGTTTTTATTCCATATTTTTATATAAGCAATATTGTGCATACTTTATTTTGTCAGCCTTCTTTTGTATAATGCAGAAAAATACCTAATAAATCACTCATTGGTACACAATAACAGATGATATTACACGACGCGCCTATCAAATCATATTACTGAAATAAGCTCATCTCAAGAAAACTTGGGTACATTAAATATACGGTTACCCCTTTGTAAATATACGTGAATATTTGCTTATTTAAATCGAGTACTGGTTGGTATGTTTATATAAAAAATGCAAAATTGTCAAGTCATGGTTACATTCAAAGCACGTTTGAGGTGGCAGGTGATACCAACAGATACACGAGCGGCCAAGTTTTATTGTTATACCCACTCTGCGAATTGAATTTGAAACAAGCGAGCTCCGATCAATACTAGACACCGACGTGGCCGGGCTCCGGCCCCGACTCTCGGCTATTTACCTACACAGTACACACACTACTATGCTGACGATATTAGACTGTATGTAACACAATATAAGCTTTGAATTTAATATGCGTTTATTGAGCTGTAGCTGCAGTTTAATATAGTATTCTTGTCCAGTCTTATTAATAAGAGAAAATAGAATAAATATATACCACCCGATAGTCACACAAATAGTCCTGACCCTACACTGAGATCGCGGGTATCAGGAACTACGAGATACTTTCGGTATAATAGATACCAAACCCGAAACAAATATCTGTGGGCCATACAGACATTTCGTCTCGGTGCGGGGATCGAACCCGCGGCCTCTCGCTTCACAACCGGCTACTAGCCCACTGCGCCACGGAGGCTTTCAAATAAATAATTATAACAAGTGAAGTACTCGACCGGTTTGATAGCACTATCTCACAGAAAACCGACGTAAATTGGCAGCGTACTGTCGCGTTTCGTTCGGTGAGTGAGATTTCCGGTGGCCCATTTCCCCTCTCCCTTTTCCCTCCCCCTTCTATTTTCTCCTTTTAGGTTGGCAACGCACTCATGATTCTTTTTGTGTCTTGGGTGTCTATGGGCGGTTAAGATCACTTACCATCAGGGGATCCATCTGCTCGTGTACCAGTCTCTCCTAAGTAAAAATAAGTGAGTTAGAAAATGTTTCCTAAATGACTCTCTAATGTTCGTACAAGTGCTATTCCCCCGCAACTTGGCATTAAAATGGAACACGCAGTAATGGACACCGGAACATAACGCAAATGAGTTTCTGTTTTACCTACATTTGTTTTAGACCTACTAACTAAACTTGATATAATATAAACATTCCAGCAGTGAATATACCTTAAGGGCACTTGTAGACTTGCCATAAATCTCTATTTATCCCAAAACTTGATTTAAAGACAGGAGTATAGATCGAGATAAGGTGTAACTCTAGATGAGTAACAGAAATCCTTTTTGTAGATAATTAATAAAACGACGCTAAAAACACGCGCATAATCTACTTAATATTTCATGCCAAACATTTTATATGTAAGACATGTACAAACGAATTCAATGCTGGCATTCTCTGAAGAAAAGTATGGAAAGAATTCATTTTCTAAGAAAAATACTTTCACGCACAAGAAAGGTATTTTAACTATACGTAGGCATCCGCGTTAATACCTGACCCGAATTTCTCAGAAAAGTCCGTGCTTTTCATCCAATTTTAATTTTGTTTTAGAGCCAGGCTTCGGGTTGGGCTTACTCCGTCGCTATTATCTCACCCATTTTATCTCCAATGTAATCTTGTTAAGAGTCCTCTCCCCGCGCTCCCGCCTCACCCCGAAAACCCCCTGCTACCGAGAGAAGCAATAATGCTGAAATCCCCGGTTTTCGGCGCTTAAACTAAGCCACGCATTACCAAGGAATCCTTAGCAAAATTAGTTTTCATGCCTTACATACTTACGTACTACATTACTCAAGATTGCGTTTCGATACTGTTATACTAAGGACGATTTGCAGCGCTATTATTAATCTAAAGTTACGCGATATCTCGATTTATCCTATAGCTTACTCCCATCTTTAAATCAAGATTTGGGATAAATAGAGATTAATCGCGGTGCTGCAAGTGGCCCTTAATATCTATATTTATGCTTATTTAGAAATTTCCTAAAATAATTAGAGTCACATCAAAGAGTCAAATCAGCAAGAGACAAATAAATGAAAATATCGAGTATGAGTATGTCAGGTAAATGAATGTCAAATGAATTAAGATGGCATGCTCACGTTTTAAGGAAACCGTAGAAGTACGTCGGTCTCAACTCGCAAGCACCTGGGCCAGATCGTAAAAGGGGTACGTATCCTTAAGCGGCCCAAAAGCGCTAACGAAATTGCTGCCTACTGTCATGGATGCTCAAGATCGAGAAAAGTCTTAGAGCATGAGAAGTGGAAACGCAAGAAGATGGACCCTGTCATTAGATTGGAAAGGAGTATGAAGTATGAACATAATTTACACAAAACTAAAAAGACGAATATCTATTTAGTCTAAGCGAATATCAAACTCTTCTTGAATCACCGCACATCTACATTATCTACATTATAATCTTTCTCTATGACACATTTCTGTCTTTTCGACGTTTTTACTTTATATATACATCGATGCTTTATATCCATTTTTTATAATAATGCCATTCAAATTACCCGATGTAGATAGATGTTGCGGTTGTGTTACGGATTTGAAGGCTGCGGCTGCAATTATAGCTGTTCTTGGAATTGTTAGTAATTATTTCCCTTGATAATAGTATGACATCATAAAAGGCTTATGAGAAGAATGGTATGAAATTACCAATCATTTTGTAATCATATACCGCATCAATATTAATACTCACATTAAATTTTATGTATTTATGTGTGTATAAAACCTCAGTGGCGCGTTAGACAAGTTAGTTCCTGTGACTAAATTACCCCTATTATTGGGTGATGCACAAAGACACACTACATTTTTGTTGATTATGGATACTGAACAATTTAGCTTAGCATGTCATTAATAATCCTAAGTTATTTTTATTCTACAAAAATACACCTAGCAGTCACAGAGTCCTTAGTTCTGACCCCATAGGTACCAGGTTTAACCTGTATAATAGATATTACTAACTAACTACGAAGGACTTGCGATGCCACAGCACCCATATCGGCAATAAAGATCAGGATCATACAAACATTTGTCTCGGTGCGGGAGTCGCAATAATTAATTAAAAAATATTATTGAAATAAAATTATTTTTACGGATTTTATTCTGAGTCTGAGTCCAACCCGTGACCACGAAAACTGCAAAGCCTTCGAAACGTCGGGAATAAAAATTAAAACCAAATCGTGATAAAATCCGTAAAAATAATTTTATTTGAATGGATAGCATTCGCGTAAACTTAAGAAATCAGTATATAAAAAATATTAGGCATACATTTATCTGATTAAAAATTGCCTATTCTAGAACGAATTTAACTATTCCAGGTGACCAGCCCAGCAGTTTCATGGGCAGTTGTGCGTCACTCGTACGTGATAAGAGTATCTTGCTTTATAACCACCAGTGCCGAAAGACCTGACATCGTAGACATAAACTTAAACAATATTGTAAGTATCATTTTGTCTTCCCTATAATCAGTCAATCCTGTGATAATTTAAGTAGTTATTACGAGTATTAAGGAAACTATAGGAGTAGAGATACGTCGGTCGCAAGTGCGTACACCATTAAAATGGTCAATTAGCGCTGGCTAGACGTTTTGGAGAAAGATATAAAGGTCTCACTGTGGAGAAAGCTCAAGAACGGGCGAAGTAGAAGATTTTAAGTAGACAAGTGGAGCTTGCTATTAGGTTAACGTCAAACAAAAAATAAAAAGATTGGAATAGTGATCAATACTGTAATTATATAAGTATCTACTAATGCTTCTTTAATAATATTAGTCCCGTTATATTACTGTCCCAATGCTGGGCACGGGCCTCTTCTACTAATGAGAGGGGTTAGGCCTGAGTCTACCACGCTAGCCTAATGCGGGTTGGTAGACTTCACATACCTACCTTCGAAATTCTCGGGTACGCAGGTTTCCTCACGATGGTTTCCTTCACCGATATAGCAAGCAATATTTCACAATGAAAATACACTTAACATAGAAAAATCAGAGGTGTATGTTCCATTTTATCTCCATAGTTCCATAGTGGAGAAAGCACACACGTTGTTTTATGACTGTTATATGTTGGTCGGTATGAACAACTTTGGTAGTAATCATTCCTATTAAAGGATCACTTGTGTATCTTTTTTTCAGCTTAGCTTTGGTTTTGGAGCACATGCCGGATTAGGACCATCTTGTCTTAGTCCTTCAAAAGTAAATAAAACTGCTTATCGCGCTTCTGTTGGACGAGAGTCTTCTGAATTTATAAGCACTACAAAGTACCTCGGATGGATTGTCTTGGCTGCGGACGTGTTTTTATTATTTTGCAGTGTTCATTTTCTCGTTATGATATTTAGGGTAAATAACTCTTTACTAGTTAGTTCTCAATAACTTACCTACAATAAGATTTAATTGAGATTACCCATTACATTTAAAGTAACAAATCCTCCTAAAATCTGCATTGATTTACCTGTATTTAATGTTACAGATATTATGAAGAAGTTTAAGTTCTTATTATTTATTAAAATTCCAGGGAGGAGACAAAAAAGCGGCTAAATTGTTCATCATATCAGCCTCAATATCTATGGTTTTTTCGTTTATATACGGAATGCTTTATGTTTCTGCATGTATATCCGTCGGTGGAGCGTTTCCCGTTTTCGAATTTATCTTTTCATTGGTGGATGCTATGAGTAAGTTACTCCTTTTGAATCCAGAATCTCCCTTATCGTTATCTTTAATGTTTCTTTGATTTTCAGTTTGGATAACTTGGGTGCATTTTATAGCCGTGATACGCACTTATATTAAAAAACACGAATCCCCTATACTGGTGGAACCGACGTCAAATATTTCGTTCAGTTTTTTGAAACCGATAGGAGTCATGTTTAGGTAGTAATATTTTAGTCTATATCCCCGCAACACAACTGTTGGGTTCTACCAGTAGTGCTATTTAAAATATTTCAGAGAAATTCAGCAATGCCTACGAAACTGCTCTACTTGTAATACTACCGGTTTCTGCATTACTGGATTGTCACTGTTCTAAACTAAACTACTAATCCATAAGAATACGACTACTCCTGATAAAAAAATATCCGTGGCACTATTTACTACCGCTAACATCTCTTTAAAATACTATTGGTAGTCAAACAGTTGTGTAGCGGGGATAATCGGTATTATTAATATCCATATTTTCGTTTTCAGTGTGGATCTACTTTTTAATAGTGGTTAATTCCTACAGAGGTAAACCAACATAATTGGAGCTCCTATGTCTATTATAAGGAAAGCAGATGCAGTGAAGTATAAAGCAAATTACGCACTTCATGAAGAAATAAAGTGACATTTTTAAAATACCGAATATACATACATAAGTCCATC
Organism: Clanis bilineata; assembly: GCA_036417725.1. Classification (NCBI taxonomy): domain Eukaryota; kingdom Metazoa; phylum Arthropoda; class Insecta; order Lepidoptera; family Sphingidae; genus Clanis; species Clanis bilineata. Next base: position 7,384,812 of record CM071142.1, read on the forward strand.
GAGATAATTTGTAATGTCTATGCAGTAAATATTATTTTTATACTTAATGTGTTTTTAAATTAGTAGATAATAACAATGAACACGAAGATAGTCTGCAATGATAATTATGTAAAATATAAACCGAAACTTGTATCCCTGAAGTGGTTACTGTGGAGTAAGCTGAGGTACATTTCCGTGTAGATACGACTTACAAGTAATATATCTAAATCGAGAATTTAGTCAATATTGCACGCTTTATTTATTACTGTCCCATAATGTGATAGGCGACCTACCTTATTTATCTTGCAATCACTCGTGTTTTTAAACATCTATGAGGCATTCTATGAGGTAAGACATAAATTAAAAGAGGTCTACGCAATAGTCTACACCATAGATGCATCAGATCTACATTCACGGTCTACACTGGTCTACGCCAAATGTCATTTTGATCTATCAAATTAAGATGATGCAAACAGCTGATCTAAAAAAATAAAAATATTATGGGTGTACTGCCATTTCTACCAACAGTTGATAGATGCTGTTTCTGCACAAGGAAACTAAAAGTCGCGTGTGTGTTTATAGATATTTGGAGTATGGTAAGGCATTTAATAATACGTAATTAAGCTAACGTACGCGTTAGTTCGTTATCACTTTCAAAGACTTTTATGTACTACTTTAAATTATATATCAGAGCCACGATGGAGATAGTTTAGTCCACATCATGAATGGATTTACTAGACTAAGGTAATTCCACGGCTTTACAGAAATCCACCGTTAGGTTAGGTTAGGTTAGATTAAATGGGAGCTTGCTATATTTGTGCCGGAATAACATTTATAGAGACTCAATTATTAAGGCCCAAAGGACGAAACCATATGCCCAAAATTAATAACAGTAAAAGTGAAGATAATAATTCAATGGATAATAGGTACAGACATCTTGAAAGAAATGTGAAAGACCGTCAGTGTTTACCTCTACATAAAATAAGATTTATCTGACTTTTAATACCTACTATATAATTATAACCAATTATAATTATTGTTTAATTTTTAGTTGATAACTTCTCATGAAATTGGAATTCTATGTTGGCCAGTGTGCTATAATATCTATGGACAATCATCAAGTTCTGTAGATATTCCGTTAGCAGTATTCAGATGGATACAATTTGGAATAAATTTGCTAGTTCTACTGAGCAGTTTTGCGTATCTTATAGGAATATTTTGGGTAATTATCACAATTTTTAGCTGTTAGTATTTGTTGCATGTTACCATGGTCGACTTAAAGCGGAATTTTTTATTCGAAGTCCGAACAGAGCAAAGTGACTACACTATACCCGATGTTAAGCATGTCTTCTTGTCTAGCTCTTAAAACATTTTACTACTAGTGTATAATCTACGCAAACGTTAATAAATCTCCATGATCTTACTACTTCTGATACTAACATCCTACAGTTTTATGTGGACAGTAGATCTATCGTTTCAGTCATTTCCAATTACTGCCAGTATCTTTATATTCTGTGGAATCACATCTGCTGTATTTTCCATAATTTTTGCAATACTGTTTGCCGTCGAAATGACTTTCACAAAATGTACAAACCCGAGCGATGTATTCGCTTTCAGTATATATGCAGTTTGTAAGTATTATTTCGTGTTCTAGTTTAATTTGTTTGTCTTTGCGTAGATTAATTATGTTTTCTGTTTACAGTATGGTGTTACTTCGTAATAGTCGTAAACTCGTATGATATGAAATGAAGCTTTCAAATACGTTATTTATGCGTATAAATAAATGTTACTTCATTTACTTTGTATTTCATATGTGTAAACAAGCAATTTACATGTGTCAATAAATAAATCAGCAAGATTTTTTGTGATATAGCTACGTAAGTAAGTTTATAGGTACTCATAATTCCTAGATCTAGTCATGATTTTTAATAAATGTTTGGTATATTCCGACATTTTGGAATGCTTCATTAAATACAGATGTATTATAATGGCAGGAAATTTAACTATTGCACCAATTTTGTAAAAGGGACGTGTTTCGTAGGGGTAAATGGGATATGCTGAAGACACTTGTCTACATCACGAATAGATAAGCTCAAACGGTTCAATACCGCCGTCTCATACAGAATAGATAAAGTGCAGTTGGCTTTGTCATTTTGTTCGATAAGTGATATGCAATAGCTCATATCCAACTCTCCAACCCACCTGCTCTTTTGCTAGCTTATGTTATTCAAAAGTAAGTACCTAATTACGTATAGTGGAAAATCAAAATTTACGTATAGCAAAAATACTATTTTAAACCATATTTTGCAACCAAATGTTTCTACTTGTGGTAATCTATATTTTAATCTATGTTCAAATCATAAAATGTCATCCAAAAGTCATCTAACATTTTGATGTTTACATTTTTATGTTGCTAGTTGCTGTCGTGGATAATATTGTTTTTAAATTAGATCATAGTTTCTAATAATGTCTATTTTCGATGGATTGCCTACTGTTAAGAAATGCTGCTTTTGTATTAACCTCAAGATTGGTACTATAGCTGTGGGTATTTGTGGCGTGGTAAGTATTCAATTATCTAAGTATTTCTTACATCTATTCCCATGATTCATTATTTAAATAAAATATAGTTTAAATTCTTTGCTTAGAATGCCAAAAACCATACCATGACCGGTTCGACCGGCTTGTTACTAATGTCTCACAGAATAATGAGGTGAAGTTGCACCTTGGCTTCGTTAAATCTTACTCAGCGATTTTCGGAAACCAATAACCTCTCTTCAATCTTTTCTTTATCACTATTCCCTTGTATTCAATATATTATATTCCATGGTAGATAGGCATAATTTACCATCAGGTGATCCACCTAATTTGCCTGTCATAACAGTTAATATTCATCATCATCATCAGCCACATGATGTTCACTGCTGGACAAAGGTCTCCCCTAAAGATTTCCAGGGCGACCTGTTGGAAGTGGCTTGAATCCACACAGTTCCAAGAAATCTGTTCCAGATACAGTTATTCTGCAGCGTTTTACAAACGGTACACAACCGGAGTCGCAATTGTAACAGTCCCTTTGAAAGTACAATACATGGCATGGCGATACTTCTGGTTATACTTGACGTGGTATTGTGTATACTAGGAATGGGTCTAATTATTGGAGTTATAAGGGTTAGTGTAATGTAGCCTTTAGCTTTATCTATATATGTGCACAATAACTGCAACTTGTGGCCTATGGCCTATGAAGCATGTAAACATGCATCCAAAAACTATGTAGTTGGATGACAAGAGACATTGACATTGAGACTGAGAGTCGTAGCAGAAGACCGTTTTAGCAAAGCAGACAATAAATAATGAACATGGAAACATGAATTTAAAGTCTGCACCTATAACATACATTTAGTAAGTGATGATATAGAAAAGCTAAAAGTGTATGCTACTTTATTACAAAATGTCTTATAAAAATCTAATTATGAAGCATTTTCGTGAAAAATCTCACACATGCTTATATAGGCCGCATTGCATTGCATACATAGCAAAAATCCTTTTATTTCGTATAAAATGTATGAACAGATATTTATGATTTGTGGCATTTTTAACAGTATTTTTTTGTCGTACAGAAAATGCCCAAAACGGCGACTTTGTTCATGTATTCAGTCTGTTTGACGGTGATCGGCATGCTTGTGATGGCTGTTCTATTACTAATTGCTGGATTTAGTAAAAAAGAATGTCTTATTTTAATTTCTGACAGCATATCTACTTTCCTATTATGTTTAAGTAAGTACTAAATAACTCACTATTTGACACTTCAGTACCTATGTTTGTAAATCAAACTAATTATCGTTATTCTTTTCAGTTTGGATTTATTTTCTTCTAGTGGTGCGAAGTTATTACCCAAACATGATTGTAAATACTCCACATACGTAGCATAATGAATAAAATAATTTATTATTCTGTAATTACCTTTGTTATTATTTCAAACCCTTATATTAACATAACTCTTCAGCCAATAAGTAAGCGTCATTAGGGCTGTTTTCCCCTAAATAAATACGAGATAGTATCTATTATGTAGCTACTGCAATTTCCCGATCTCACTTAGCGAACTCCTTGTGCTCCATTTTCGAGTGTATTGTGGAGGCAAATTCAGATCCAAATAACTTAGTTTAATGACAATTATTAGGATAGATGATTGCGGTCTAAGAGCAGTCATAATATACTGTATAAATATAACACACAAACACATAACATAGCTCACACCTGTAGGCGGAGGCGCACTAGCCAACTAGTACACCCACATTTCGCCGAGCTTAGTTCCGTCCCAGACGTGATAGGGGTGAGCCTATCGCCATATTGGGCACAAATTCCAGACTCCGGGCTGATATGGAAAAATCCAATATCACTTCACCCGACCCGGGGATCGAACCTGAGACCTCAGGACAATAGTCGTACTGAAATACAAACACACCACTGGGGCAGACAAATATAATTAATCAGGCTGTATAAATATAATTCCATTACGAATACGACAAAAAGGATTCACTCATTCATTACAGTTAATTCTTCCTACTACTATAAGTAAACAACTATGAAATTTATTGTCCTCTATAAAACATTTTATACCGTTTAACATTTTGAATCAACATAATACGATATAATTTACACGCGCTTTGTTTGAAATTTAAATATTTAAATTAAGCAGAACCTATGGTAATTGAAACTGTTTTGATGGGATTATATTATCTATGGCGTAGATTTAAATAACTCATGGCATTTGTCATTATGTCAAGTCTTGAGAGGTTTACGGAAATTATTTGAATTTTTTTGAATATATTACACAATAAACAGAATAAAGCATAAAAATGTCTATATTCGATCGTTTGCCGACAGTTAACAAATGTTGTTTTTGTATTAATCTAAAATGTGGCACTATTATTATTGCCATATTGGGAATTGTAAGTACCTATCCAAAGACTACTATGTATGCTACAAATAAATAGAAAATAAATAAATACATAAAGGTAAATACATAGAAGTCTTTGTACCTATCTATATAATTTCTGAAGAAAGATATTTTTGGATATTCCATATCTTCAAGATTTAACTAAACGCAGTATATTCTTATACGAAAACGTTTTTCCCAGTCGATATCGCTTTTTCATCATCACATAATAATAAATTCATGCGTACTTTAGCTCAATGAGTTCAGCAGCTGAAAGTATTTTAATCCGCAAAAAAACGTATTTTTGATTGTAATATTGTATAATTAGATACACACATACACGTTGGTGTTATCATTTTAAATTAACGTATACAATTATACAACATACGTATACAATTATACAATAATTACCTATAAGTACAATTATCGAATTCTTTCTTCCTGCCCTTATCCCACCTTAATGTGGGGTCGGCGCAACACACTTTTTCAAGCATGTTGCAGTAAGCATTTGGCTTACTTTTTACGGCCGGCCGCCTGCCTGACGTTAACCATCTTTGAGCGATTATACAATTATCGCATAAATTACCGATTATTAAGAATTAACAAAATTACATATATAAAATCGTATATCAAATCCTTCTTAGTTCCTGATACTCAAGATACAGGTTAAACCTAATGGGGTCAGGAGTATGTGTAACTGTTGGATGTATTTATTCATATTTTTAATTGTTCTACGCAGTTCAGTTTCGGAATTGGAGCAGTGGGACCGCTGACCCACCCGTGTCCCCCAGACATGCACGGTGGATTTGCAAAGATAATAAAAATCTTTGCCTACGTTGTCATAGTGGTGCAACTTGTATTACTCGTCACTAGCATTATATTAATAATAGGTGTTATTATGGTAAGTAATAATAACTATTAGAGTAATTTCGAGGAGTTTATGTCAAATTTCTGCCTGAACATTAACAACGTCAACTTTTTTCTTAGAATAAAGCACGTAATTGTTGTCATCATCATCATCATCAGCCATAGGAAGTCCACTGCTGAACGTAGGCCTCCCCCAAAGATTTCCAGATAGATTTTTTGAGTGGTAGAGCCACGCTGTAGAAAGTAACGTCTATAGCACGAATGGGCCGACTCGACCGGTTAGATACCACTGTCTCACAGAAAACCGACGTAACGTGCCAGCTTGCTGTCGCTTTTCGTTCGGTGAGTGAGATTTCCGGTGGCCCATTTCTCCACTCCCTTTCCCGATCCCTTCCACTCCCTTATTTTAGGTTGGCAACGCACCCATGATTCTTTTTGTATCTTGGGTGTCTATGAGCGGTGGAGATCACTTACCATCAGGTGACTCATCAGCTCGTTTGCCAAACTCTGCTATAAAAAAAAAGATCGACCTGTTGGAAGCGGCCTGCATCCAGCGACTTTGTAATTGTTGTAATTCTTCTAAATTTAGAATAGATAATATTTAACATTACAACATTTAAGTTATAAAACACTGATTCTCATTTTTAAATCATAAATTAGAAAATTGTTCTTGGATGCGTATAACGTACTAGTTCTTAATAGCCTTATTACTCTAACTACAATCTACTTACAAAAGGTTGATAGATAAAAAGAAGTATTTTTGAATTTAAATGGTTTTAATTCAATTACTGCTCAACTGCCTCGGTAGCATCGTTGTATTTCGGTACGACTACCGTCCTGAGGTCTCAGGTTCGACCCCCGGGTCAGGCAAAGTGATATTGGATTTTTACATATCAGCCCGGAGTCTGGAATTTGTGCCTGATATGGCGATAGGCTCGCCCCCATCACATCTGGGACGGAACTAAGCTCGGCGAAATGTGGGTGTACTAGTTGGCTAGTGCGCTTCTGCTTACCCCTTCGAGGATATAGGCGTGAGCTTATGTTATGTTATGTTAATCGTGACCACGAAGACTGCAAAGCCTTCGAAACGTCGGGAATAAAAATTAAAACCAAATCGTGATAAAATCCGTAAAAATAATTTTATTTCTATGTTAATCAAATTACTAATTTGTTGTTCTATTTACACAGGGTAATCCAAATACAGCGACATGGTTCATGTATTCAGCCGGTTTTGCATTACTAATTTGTTGTTCTATTTACACAGGGTAATCCAAATACAGCGACATGGTTCATGTATTCAGCCGGTTTTGCCGCCGTTACTCTACTGATATCTGGAGTTCTCTTGATCATTAACGGCTTCGTGAATAGTGAATGTCCTTTCCCTGTTATTGAAATAGTCTTCGGTTTACTTACGTTTTTGAGTAAGTATCTTAGAGTTTCACACATTTTTTCCGAAATGTTTTGACAGCCTCTGTGGCGCAGCGGCGGAGTAACCGGCTGTGAAGCGAGAGGTCGTGGGTTCAATCCCCGCACTGATACAATGTTTGTATAGGACGCAAATATTTAAGAGTGGTAGCAGTAATATTATTTTTAAGTAAATTATTATAATAATAAGTAAATATTCTTAATACTGACCCTAAGTCTAAAATAATTATCATGTTATTTCAGTTTGGATGCATTTTATAGCAGTAGTGAAAAGTTACCAATCGGAAATGTAGTCAGGGGGATGAATTCCAGCTTCTTCGTGATTAAAAACTGACTAATTTATTATGATTTTATTTAACTTTTATTAACTTTAAGGCTTTATTAAACTTTTAAAAATATGATTTTGTATTATTTAATCACCACGTTAAGATTACTAAAAATCTACATTATTATAAATAACATTTTACCACCCTCCATTTTCCTCCACGTTTTCTGCACAAAATTATTACACAAAACACCAACGCAAAATATTTTTTCGCTACACATTTTTGTTTATGTCCTATTGTTCCGTGAGCAGGAGACAGCAAAATACGTTGTTTTGTGTAAGTGTTTTTTGTGTTTTATTCCAATAAAACATGTGAAATGCGGCTTTACATAGGTATATTTGTTTCGGGTATATGTGTCATGAGAACTACAGTATCTCATATTTCCTGGTAGGTACAAGCTTCGAATTTTGCAGGTTAGGTCTATACATGTATCTATAATTAAATAATTATAAATTATCAATCTACTACGTCGCAGCCCTATCTTTAATATCGTACAAATGCGACTATATACGTCAACGGAGCAAAGATATTACTCGACGGTATCTTGGAAATGTTAATTAAAGGGGTCCCGTAGTTTCGGTCAAAGCATCCGCCCCTACTCATTAAGCCAAAATCCAGGCATCAGCATAAATGTCACTCGGAGAGGAGGTTTTAATTATCGACCGAGCCCGACCCACCGGAGAGCCGATCTCGTAAAAGGGTTTACATTCGATATACCCATTATGTATCCCTAATCATCTGGTGCCTTCATTTAAAATGTATTTTGGACTAAGCGTTATATACTTGACGCGGTTGGACGGAGTATATAACTGGTGTTAAAAGTATATAGAGAGCGGCAAATCAAATAGTGTAAGTGACAGTACTACTCGTTGTATAGAGTACCCTATAGTACCTACCTATGTAACAATGGTGCTTTGATAGATCTGTAGAAATTCAAATAAAATCGTAATTTATAACCAGTAGTCAAGAGTGAAATGGAACCTCATTAACGCCCGGTTCCAATAAACAATCTCAGTTCAAATGTGCACACAGATTACAAATATTATCCAATAGGAACACAGTTTTAACGTGACTCTGTCAAATGTCTTGATTTGATTGGTTCATAATCGCGATCGATATGCACTCTAAACTAATATCGTTTATTGAGACCAGCAGTAAATACCTAGCTGAAATCAGTAAGTATAAATCATCCACCATAAGACACCATTAAGCGATTATGATAGTGTGAACTTACTATCTTACGTTTCGATAAGATCACCTTTGATGTATATTCATAGGTACACAGCACTTTTTGATTCAAATCTTCTGATTGCTATTGTTAATAGGAATATCTACGCGTTTATCATCGGTCACTCCGCTCTTTTCAAAATTTAAACGACAAAATTAAACCTTTTTTTTAATAACAGAGACTGGCAAACGTGCAGGTGGTTCACCTGATGGTAAGTGGTTTTCACCGTCCATAGACGCCCAAGACACCAAAAGAATCATGGGTGTATTGCCAACCTATAAGAAGGGAAATAAGGATTAGGAAATGGATGGGGGGGACAAATTGAGCCACCGAAAAAGCTTGTAATAAGATTGCAATTAGAAAAGGACACAATATTACAGGTGGCCCTGTCGCATTTACAATATAAGATCCAAGATACATACTTTAATTTTCGCAAAATATATGTGTCACGTCGCGATCCCTGGCGAAACATAAAAGAAAACTATATAAAAGTAAAAAGAAAGTTCCCTCGGATGGCGCTCCTCCGCGTACCTCCAGTTTTATTACTTGAAGCACGTGACACGAACAGCGATCTCGCTTTTGGACTCTCAAAGGAATACAGTTGTGTTTTACATTAAGGAATATACAAAGGATTACATTTCGCTGAGTCAGTTATTTTAAATTTTGTAGTCAATTTAGTATAGTGGCAACGATACGGGGTTCTGAGAGATCCTGTGTTGGATTCCCAGGTCAAGCTATGTGTTTCCAAGACGATTCTGGAACTGGATCTCTGGATGGAGAAAGGTGGCCGTAAAATTTAAGCCGAATCTTTTTGCAGCATATATATATGAAAAATAGTGTGTGTGGGGATACGAGTATCGGGCACAAGAGACATTTTAAAACAGGGTAATTACGATGTTTAGTCCTCATTAATCAACATCATGGATCAAATAAGTGATCTTCTTTGAAAAGGACAAGTGAGGAGGACCGTCAACCGGCGGAAATGTATGAAAAGGTGCATGAGTGTGGAAGAGGCAGAAGAGGTATGTCAGGATCGTAGCTTGTGGCGCTTAATAGGGCCTGCCTACCCCTATGGGATGCAGGCGTGAGGGTTTATGTATGTATACTATCAACGTCCCAGTAATTGAGCTTAAAAGAAAATCATTATAAATACTATACCCTCATAATAATATATTCGAATACTACGAATAATTTAATAAATTAAATTTTAAATAAGCCTATACCACGCTGTGAATAGCTTTCGGCTTTCTTTCGCTTGGATCATAAAAAAAATTAATTCGCTGTTATTAAATGCGTGCATAATATTACATAATCATTACTAGAAACTGTAAATTAAACTGTAAAGATACATATTATTTTACCCCAATACTTTTACAATTTATAATCATGGTATAGTATTAATAGCTAAAAAGTTATTAAGCAAAAATATGTACAGATAGGTGCCTACATAATTTGCATCATAGGTTTGTAGACTAATTTAATCTTTAAATTACATCTGTTTATAAAAGTGTTTGTATAATACAAAGTAAAACAACACACACGGTGTGATTCATCATTATCATAGTTATTTTAATTATCAGATATTAAATAAGTTTTTCTGTATTTTTTTATTATTAAATAACTAATCTGAAATTCAAATCTATAACACTTGTTTAATTAAAATGTAACTAAATGATCTGTAATATACCTTTTGATGTTTATATCTAATACTAAACGGCTTTAAAATAATTAGCATGAATATTTACATGTTTAGTTTATTAGGGTCATCATAATAAAACTTGTAGAAAACTATAATCTTATTCTAATGGAATTCTTACTATAAAAGCTATTCAAATATTATATCACATTTTGAAACTGATTTAAATAATTTGTAATTTTATAGGCGCCATTAAACAAAATACCTGAATTGATTTGAAATAAAAATAAAGTAGACTCTAATTATTTTCGTTATCAGTGTTCTTTGAGTAAAATATCCGCCGTAAGATTCGGCAGCTCGCTGTTGCTGTTTAATTCAGTGAGGCAGATTTCCAGTGACGCATATCCCCCTCTACTTCCAAGTCCCTATTCCTTTCCTTTACCCACTCACCTTCCTAACGCACTTATGATCCTTTTGGATTAATGTCAGTTAGTTTTTAGATCACTTCCCATGAGACGGCCCACCTATTCATTTTCCAGTCTCCATGTCATAACAAAAGCGTAATATTCAAACTAAGCTCACGCCTGTATCCCCGAATGGGTAGGCAGAGGCGGACTAGCGAACTAGAACACCTATATATCGCCGAGCTTAGTTCCGTCCCAGATGTGATAGGGAGCGAGCCCATCGCCATATCGGGCACAAATTCCAGACTTCGGGCTGATATGGAAAAATTCAATATCACTTTGCCCGACCTGTAATATGCATAAACATAAATTAAATAGGTACCAAATATGTTTATTAGGTAACTTTAAGCCAACTTTATCCCTCAGAAGGGGATGATGTCAGGCAGGCGGCCGGTCGCAAAACTAAGCCAAATCATTTCTGCAACATACTTGAAAAGTGTGGTGCGCCGACCCCACATTAGGGATAAGGGCAGGTAGAAAAAAAATACTTTAAGCCAACTTTAAGGAAGGGATAAGGCATTGGGTAGCGGAAGGGGAATTTGAGCCACCGAATATATCTCTGATCGAACGAAACGCAAAAGCGCTCTACACAACTTTGGTTTTCTGTGAGACAATGGTAAGCCGTCGAGTTCATGTTGTACATATTCCTAAAAATCTAGAGCGTCTTAATATCTCTGTGATGAATTTAATGTATTAAATTGTATTCCTGTAGTAATTCAAGCAAAAACAAAACAAAAGCCTTGTACTAGTGTTTAACGCATTTACACTACTAAGTATCCTCTATTATTACAATACACCAAGATAACATTCAGGTAAACAAAACAAGAATCTAAATTTCAAATGACACAGTTTGGTACAGTATAGTCGGTAATGTTATGCATAACAAAGCGGGAGGTTGGGTGGGACAAAGGTCTCAGAGTCCCTCGGGCGTTATTCATAACCGACATAAAAGGGACACCCTCTTTGTGATATAAGAAAACATTTTAGCTGTAAAAAGACGCTATCTGTCCGCATACTTAGGAATATTATATGGTTTATTATTAGAGCAGAGGCTAGTTTTAGCTTTTACTTACTTAAAGTAGCTTTTGCCCACGGTTTTATTTCCAGATTTTTCCGAGACAAAAAGAACTTCATAGTTCATTCAGTACCTACCATAGTATTTCCAAAAATTATAAGACCTTTAATTGATGCTTCTTTGTTTTTACCTGCCCTTATCCCACCTTAATGTGGGGTCACACACGTTTTCAAGAATGTTGCAGAAAGGATTTGCCTTAGTGTTTACAACTGGCTGCCTGCCTGACGTCAATCTCCCTCTGGGGGATCCATTAATAGATACTAAATAAATAATTATGAAACTAGTTATATGAGAGCAGTTTTAAAAAATTGAGATTAGGTACCTACTATATCTTTGTATTCCTACATTACCTATATTTTCAACCAACCTCCAAAAAGGAGGAAGTCCTCAATTCGTCTGTATTTTTTATGTATGTTACGCGATATCTCCGCCAAATGTGGACCGATTTTCAAAATTATTTTTGTGTTCGATAGAGCTTATTTCAAGGGTGGTCCCGTATACATTTGCTCACGATCGGATTTGATATCGGTCTGTTAAGTTTTTAAACTTGTTATTATGTACGATAGATTTGTATACGAGCAGATGAATCACTTGATAGTTTACGATTTTAAACGCCTATAGACGTCTAATACCAAAATATTTACCAACCTTAAAGAAAGAGAATGGGGATTGTTAAGAGGAAGGGACGATTTTCCTTCGTAAAACCTTACTCATCTTGCTACTGCCGCTTCATATAAATTTTCTGTTGTTGAGATAGCAGAGCCGAAGGGAGCTGAGGTTGAGTCGGCCTATTCGTGCTGTCTACATAACTGCCAACAACGTGGCTCTAAGTGGTAAATATTGTGTAAGATTTACAAAAAATCTAGCTATTATATTAGTACATAATGCATATGACCTATTAATTATATAATCAACTTATTTACAACACTCATTAAATAGCTTATGAGAGCTTTAAATTATCCACTTTACTTATGTAAAATTACATTATTCAACATTTTTTTATTTACAGACTGAAACAGAATCAAATACATTATCGCCGACGGAAATTTACCGACGGAGTTCGCTAATAATGTTTATCATTTACCTTTATAATTATGTTATGTTTATTACAATACCATAGTACTTTTATAGAGATAATCACTTAGTGTGATAATATATTATTTAAATAATCTGCATTTTTACAAAGAAACATACTTATTGAGAGTTACCTACTTATGTCATTTATGATTTTTCTATATTTTCTCAAAAAACACCGTAAATTTTCTGAAATCTATGTGTAGTTACAGCTAAGACCTAATCCTTATATTTCGTTCTAATATTCCCAAATGGGAGCGAGGATTTAGGAGGCATATCCCGATTAAATCTGTATGGATTCTGCGATGGCTTAACAGCGCCATCTCTACCATTATCCAGTAAAAGAGAAGCTTTAAAGCGCATGCGTCAACAAAAATGGCCGCCGATCAATACGTCCACCACCCTGACTCATCCCCGTGACCTTTGATACCGAATATTTCAAGCAAAAATATGCCTTATTGCTGTACAATAAGAACGTTGTTATTTCGGTGAACTGATAAATCTTGTCCCTATCTTTTGTTTGTGAGGTGGGTAGGGAAAGTATGGCCTCTGTCATAGATAACTATACTATAGCTATATCTACTAGATACGAACGCTACGTATACCATACAAAACTAATTTCCGTTAGCATGTTGAGATCAATATTGGATAAGTAGGTATGTACGTACATCACTCTTTTGTAGTACATACCTACTAACACCTATAGACTAGGCACTTAATACTAAGGTAATACCTTAGTTTTTTTATCAGAAACTGGTAAACAAGCAGGGGTCACCTGTCGGTAAGTGATCTTCACCGCCCATAAACATTTATAATAGCAATCTTATAGCGACAGAATCATAGATGCGTTGACAAGTTTAAAGAATTATCTCCAACTATTAACGTAAGACCGTATACACACATATTCTATTTGGCTCTTACTTGTGTGTTATTTGTATATTACACTGTACAATGAAGAATTAAAATATATTATGATTTTTAAAAAAGTGAATGCCGAAACTAGCTAATTGCGCCACTGTTAAATAGGTTCCTGTTACTAAGCCTGCCCATAATAGGTACAAACGTAGCATTATAAAGCATTGTATGGCATTATAAAGCCTTGATTTTAATCCCTTGTTTCTGAAAAGGTGATCAAGAAGTTGCGCTGCAATTTTGATTTTAGCATTTTTGACAAGAACTTTCTTTCTGCCTGGCGTTATCCCGGCCTAGTGCCAGGGCCTTATTTAAACGCTTCCACTTCGCCCGATCTTGAGGACAGTCAAGAACTGTTTTGGAAAATAAATAAAAAGTGTGGATAATAAGTATCAACTCCACAGATCAACTTCATTTTATTTTGACAAGGCATTTTGAAGAGGTAAAGTTAATTTTAGCATTCATCAGTCACCGAGAATCCGGGTGTTTCGTCCATCTATTCATGCCTAATAATTTCACTATCCAGAATTAACATAATTAAAACAAATATTAAAATAATTCATACAAACCACAGTCAGTTATATAATAGGTGTACTACTACTAAAGGGTGGTATGGGTGTAGAGAGTAAAGCGCCCGCTCTTTGCGCTGGGTGGGAAAGGGTGGCGAATCCGACGGCCCAACCTCTGTTACCGCTATTTTACCCCATCCAATATCACGGGGACTCTGCCCAAACTGTATTCCTAGAGTGTTTTTATCAATTCGATCGAAATTTGTTTACCTAACTGCTGTGGTCTGTACAGTGTACAGGTTTTTTGTTTAGATTAATTATGACCATATTTTGAATGTGTTAGGCGGTCGTATCACGTCAACTTACTGCTATTCTTATGGAAAAATGTTCGATTTGCCTTTAAAGTGTATATTCAATTAATAAACAATGTAATAATAATATATACACCCAACAGTCACACACATAGTCCTGACCCCACACTAGATAGAACCTGTATCGTGGGTATCAGAAACTACGGTAAACTTTCGGTCTCGCAACACCCAAACACGAAAGAAATATCTATGGGCCACAGAAACATTTATCTCAGTGCGGGAATCGAACCCTTGGCCTCTCGTTACAACCGGCTACTTGCTCACTGCGCCATAATATGCATTACAACACTCGTTATATACTTTGGGCATAGAGAATCAGGCCCTAATGCTGATGCTGAAAAACATCAGAAACACGTATATTGATATTGTGTCACACTAACCACTCACCAAGTTACTAAATATATCACGTAATTCCATATCATTACACGAAACTAAGAAAAACATTAAGGACCTACCAAATTGGTGATAGCCACACCATAACTGATAGTTACCTAATTATGTTGCGAAGCTAAAAAATACACCAAACAAACCTAAAGCAATGTTTTGTTGGATTAGGAAGGAAGATTAGCAGATAGCCCACTGGATGCTATAGATGCTTAGGATACTGTCGCCCATGGAAATCGGAAATACCAGAGGCAGGGGGGAAACTGGAAATTGGAATGTCATGTCCCACATGTGGGGATAATGCGCGCAGAGCCCCGGAAAGCTGGTAATTTGATCTCTACATATCACTGGTAAGATATTACCTATTCCTTATTCAATTGTCATAAAGGGAGGTTTACCTTAGTATTCTATAAACCATCGCCTGATGCGGGTCAGTGGTATTGAGAAGTAACCTCTACAGCAGCGATTCATACGTTTTGATAGAGCTGTCTCACAAAAAACCGACGTAAAATGGCAGCTGACTGTTACGTTTCATTCGATGAGTGAAGTTTTCCTGTAGCTCAATCCCCCCCTCAATTTCCGATCCCGATTCCCCTCATTTAAGGCTGGCAACATAACCATAATTACTGTGGTATCGTGTGTGTATAGGCAATGATACTTACCACCAGGTGACCCACCTGCTCGTTTGCTAATCTCTGATAAAACACTTAGGTATGGTATATCAAATCCTCTCGACTCTTCCAGTGTTATTCAGAGCCTTAACTTATCAAATTGGTCCAGCTCTCGTTAAGTATAAGTAGTATCACCACAAGGCGGTAGACATCAGACAGCCGCTCGGATATGTGCTACACAGAAAAAGCAGGCATCTCGGCAAAAGGCGACGCGACGGTCTTAGCAGGCGATAATGTCCCACACTCAAAGCTCACACTCCATAAAAAAATAAAACTGGTCTCAGTGGCGTACTCTATGAAACGTTGACATGAACTAAATTGTGGAGATCTTAACGAAATAAGCTAAATGCGGTGTTTTAGATATTTTGCTCATGAAATGAACATAACTTAGTACAAAATTATTGTTACAAGATATATATAAAATTAAATATGTAATAAATAGTTACGTCTCATATTATTTCGTCACACTAATTACTAACGAACATGTTATTTATAAAATTCAATACTCTAATAAGTTTCCTAAAATTGTATCATCATGTCATTTGTTATTTTTATTGCATTCTACATTTATTAGGTATTTATGATTAAATCAATCAAATAAAAAAATAATCACAATACGCCAAGTGTATATATATTTATTTCTTTTACTAATTCAAGTTAATTAGGAATAATAAATATTCTCGAATATGAGTTTTCTATTTTGTGAATTAGGTAACTTGTTTTCGATACAGCGCCCTCTAGCGGTTAAGTGATACACCACTTAGCGTTCTACTAGAGAAAGTGACAATCGCTGCTGGCGACATCTGTTGATGCAGTCCCGAAAAACTTTACTGTGTTGTAAGGAATCTTAACATGGTGTTGACCCTCCTGTTTTCAAACAAGGAACTTGATTATGTAGTGAGAAGTTGCGACAGATAGATGGCTATAGGTATTCTATACTTATTTAAAAGTAATTATTCGATATTATTCATATTTTTATCACATTTGTACTAACAAACCTACTTACTGTGACTTAATAAGGTAGGTTAGTTAGTACCTACAATTAGCAAGTAAAGTGAGTATTTTGAAAATTAAAAGCGAAAAACGTATATCTCCATTAACAATTAGGTATTATTACTGATATAATCTTTACACAATTTCAAATAATATAAATCATTGCTAATTTTATTCTGATTATGCTAATAAGGTGTGATTTACATATTCCATTATCGCACTCGATCTTACTATGAGCTTTATTCAAATTCCGTTCATTCATTCTGCGTTGCCAAGCAACGGGCGAAAGCTCCAAAATGGAATCTTCTCCAAGTCGAATACGGATTGGTCCAATTCGGCGCCATTTGCCGAAGGGCAGGGCCTATTTAAGCTCCGCCCACAGAAGCCACCCAAATACATTCCGCCCATGCCTTCTGCCATATTTGCCTCAGTCGTCTTCATTTTAGGGTGGAGCTTAAAATGTAATCCGGCAAAGTTTAATAATATAAACTTTGTGAGTGTTCTTTAGATTTTGTGTGTCATTTTGAAAAGTTGGATAATATCAAAATCAAATAGTACCTTTTCACCTTCATTGGCGAGGTTGGCAACCATGTTAGTGGGAGTTTACCTGATTGTGAAATATGATGACACTTGAGATTGAATGGAACAAACTTTTTACTCCCTACACTTTCTCGACACGATTAGGTTGTTGATTTTTTATGAACAATCTAGTCCGTAGGTACCTAGATGCCTTTAAACAGATCTTAGTACCTACCTACTACGATTACGATTTATTGATATTTTTACTGCCTTCGAAAAACGAGGAGGTTATAAATTTGCATCTAAGTTTTTTTTTATGTAGGCCTATGTATTAGCAACTCTACGTACTTGTAGACACAAGCATTCGCATTTTATGTTTCCTGTTGACATTAACTACTCTCATGATTTACGTTTCGGAAACACTTTCAATACAAGAGAAAAGCAGATTATCGATAATTATTTAGTAGGTATGGAAAGTCTGCTCTCACGAACAATGAGACAACTATTAAAAATATTGTATCTTTCAAAATATACCATGTTTGTTATTTTTGCACTGAACAAAATTGGACCTAAGTGTATACAGGGTGTTTCTTATAGTTGTTCTCAAAAATAACTAAACTTAGAGAGGGGATGGCTAGCAATCTAGTGATTAAGTTTAAAATTTCGAAAGACCCATCATTTGAATATAGGAAATTGAATTTTTGACGTAAACATTTTTTCTGGCTTATTGGGTCAGCTCTAGTAGGTATGTACATTTGCAAACTCCCTATGAAGTAATTAATTATTTTTAGCATACACAAAGCCATCCCTATGCTAATTGCGATCGGTCGTATTCCGATTTTAATATCCCAATGCTTACCTAATAATTGATCAAAAAAATTAAGTTACATTTTTTGAAGTGATAACTCTTATGGGAGAGTAAACCGCTTCGTAACGTAACGCGTTACGGTGCCACTCTGTCTAACTTCTTATAATAATAATATACATAAAATTTAAGTAATAACCTAAGCTTTTCTCAAGTTAAACGATTCAATATTAAATACTTAGTTCAACTCAGATTACTTTAGTCGAGAGTCCCGGGAGGCACACGTTTTTTTATTTACTTTACCATTAGGTACCTACCTAGGTACGCTTTAAATAGATGTCCATATTATATGGAATTGTTATTGGTACCAACTTTATGAAACACCCGGTATAGATATAGGTAGGTATGTATGTTTTATTTAAGTAGGCATTCACTACTTACATAACATGTATTATAAGTAGGTATTAATCATTTTATCGCCTTCTGGTTTCTTGTAAAATAAAGTATTGCACTATGTACTCGATATTTAAATCAAATTCTGGCTATAAAGACATTAGATAACCGGTTACCAATGCTGGTTAGGTACCAATGCCAGCAAACAAATAAATTCCAATAATAATACCGTAATTAGGTCCTGGATTGATTCACTCATCGGGCAAAGCTGTTTTCTAGCACGATTTGTCCGAGACTGGTTTCTCCAGAGGAGGTTAACATGAGGTATACAGTCGTTCGTAAAAACAAAGCCGAATCATGTCAGCAACACGTTTAAAAATTGTGTTGCGCCAGCACCACATTGAAGCGAGATAAAGGCAAGTGAACAGAAGGACAAAAATAGAAAACCCTTAAATATAAAAATATGAACTAAACTAAACCTAAAACGTAGGTATACAAGCACAACATAAGAACAACACCAAAACAAAACCAACCTTCCTCCGAGTTCAAAGTACAATAAAACGAAAGCCAATAATTTGTAAGAACACGTAACAACTACAAGTTTACTATCCATTTGTAACCGTTTACGAGATATAACCAACTTTTAGAGCCGCACGTTCGATTTATAGACTCAAAAGTTCATAACGTTAGGAATTATTGGCCGTTTGCATCGCCTCAGCCGCTTTACGATAATATTGCTTCTACAAATACAGATATCGGCAGCGAGCGAAAGTTATAAGCTATTGTTAAGTGTGTTTTTATCGACCGACTTAAAAAAAGGAGAAGGTCCTCAAATCGTCTGTATTTTCGACCGACATCCAAAAAGGAGAAGGTCCTCAAATCGTCTGTATTTTTTTTATGTACGATACGCGATATTTGTGTTCTATTGCGCTTATTCCAAGGGTGGTCCGATATAAACTTCACGTCACGATAGGATGAATTTTGAAGTCGGTCCGTTAAGTTTTTAAACTTGTGATTATTATCTTTTATGCTTCTAATTAAAATTTAAGGCACTGCCGAATGACCTTCAACGAATAAGAAGTCCATAGAAGAATGTAATGAGACTGAATGAGGCGAAAGAGGTGTGTAAGGATCGTAGCAAATGGAAATCCGTTGTCTCTGCCTACCCTTATGGGAAAAGGGCGTGAGTCTATGTATGTATGTATGTAGGTATAGATAGTAAAGGTTCGATTTTGGATTTGATTCCGGGTCGGATAAAATGATATTAGGTTTTTTTAATCCAATAGCAAGCTGGAGTTTGGAATTTATGCCTGATGTGGCGATAGGCTCGCCACCTATCATATCTGGGACGGCACTAAGCTCGGCGCAATGTAGGTGTTCTAGTTCGCTAGTGTGCCTCTGCTTACCCCTTCGGGGATACACGCATCAGCTTATGTACATACTTTTGATACCTGGAATTCATTTCCGTGACAAATTAATTTAAATTCGTCTACCATAATAGATCCTATCACTAATAGGTAGGTAGAACAAGGAGGAAAGAAAGAAACACACAAATTAATTTGAATTTGTCCACCATAATAGAGACTGTCACTAGTAGGCACGTAGACCAAGAACGAAAGAAAGACAGTAATCAATTTGAATTAGCCCACCATAATATTAGCTGTCACTAGTAGGTAGGTAGACCAAGGACGAAAGAAAGACACTAATCAATTTGAATTGGTCCACCATAATATAAGCTGCCACTAGTAGGTAGGTAAACGAAGGAGGGCTAACTATTCTACCAATTTCATACTATAAACGCACATTCACATTTAAAGACAACGAAGCTAGTACACCATCAAATAAACTGTGCGTAAATAAATTAAATGCGAAGTAAACACTGCTTACTACCATCTCATACACAGATAGTGGCACGCACACAGAGCAATCAGCAACGTACAAGTATAGTCACTATTCCAGCGCCGGCTCAGTTAATTTCCCGCTTAGTTAACTTTACTACCGACCACTGATTGGATATTGATTAGAATCCACCGTTTCACTACTTTAAATGTCGATTCTTTCCCGAAATAACACCGTACACTACACATTTACACTCACTACGAGTTTGTAATTACCTCGGCGGTGCTTTATTACCTATGTTGATTAAATAAAACATACCATAAAATGGTTTTTAAATCGAAATGTATACCTGTATGTGTGTCAATAAAATAAAACGCGCCGATAGCTAATTTATGTTGTGTTTGATTTACTTTGGGGCTTCTGTATTTTAGCATTAGAGTATTATAAAGAACAAATTGCCTGTTATTGTTTTTGTCCTTATTAACTGCTATACTTTTTACATACAAACATACAACGTAATTAAATTTAACACTCATCCTTTCGAGATTACCTACTCTATCATTAATCTATGTATGCCATTGTTTTCATTTTTTTTTTATCCGGGCATGGCAAACTACAATGCACCTTATGGTAAGCGTAGTGCATTCCAAATATCTAGCAACCACTGACAAACTATGTGTTTATCAATGGTCGCCAGAATCATGCCGGCCTATTTATGCTTCCTCACACTCCGAATCCGAAGAGGGAAGAAGCAATGGTAAGTAACCGCCCATAGACACCCAAGACACAAAAAGAATCATGGGTGCGTTGCCAACCTAAAAGAAGCGAATGGAAGGGGAGGGAAAAGGGATTGGGAAAGGGAGGGGGAAATGGGCCACCGAAAACATTTTATCTTAACACAGTTAATGGGTCATCCGATCAATAATCGTTCGTTCAGGATAAACCAACAGTATTACATATTTTACGTTTATTTTTTTATTAGGTACACATTATACCTACGTGAGACGGAATTAAATCTTGAGGTATTATCCACCAGCCCATCTTCGGTGTTATAGAGAATTATGTAAATGTCGCCTCCTTGGTCTAGGTGCAGCATATAGGTAGGTATGGGTTGTGGACCGGGATATCCTGGGTTCGATACCCAGGTCGGACAAAGCGAATTATCTAATTTAATTTGCCTGGAACTGGATACCTCAGAGGGGATTGACGTCAGGCAGGCAACCGGTTGTAAAAACTAAGCCAAATTCTTTCTGCAACATGGTTGAAAATGTGTTTAACGCCGACCACCCATTAAGGTGAGATAAGGGCAAATAGGAAGAAAAAGATAATAATGTAAATAAAGCATGTTGTAATTGTCTAGAACAAGAAGGAAAGGAAAAAATCTTCCCTCAGGAATATTACTTCACAGATTTGACAAAATGCTATAGGTAAAATAAATATACCTCTATAACCCGTATTAAAAACACATCATTAGTTTTATAACGATTTAATCGACCGATTAGATTATATTTTAAATTAATAATTATAGAATTAATTCATTGACTAACTATAAATTCATATCAAAGTATCCTAATGATTATATTTTCGATTTCAGATTTTGACAAAGGGCTGTGGATAGGGAAAATTAAACATTTTTATGTAACAATATCATTTTTCATATTGTTATTAACAACGAAAACAATTATTTGTATAAAATTCATAAGCCTCAGCAAATTTCAGAATGCTTTTATACTTCAAAAGCCCAATTTCGTTGCAAATTTACAATAGTGTGAACACATCATAAAGATTTCTCTAATAAATATGTGAAGCTATTAGCAAGTTATATTAAAATTAGTCATATTTACATTAGATATAAGCTACTGATTATAAAATAAAAGCGCCCAGTCACGGCATGTACGTATGAACAGATTTATGAATGTGAGAATTGCTATGACACAAGACTTTTTATTTTTACAGCCGGTGAGATACAAATTCTTTTATAACACTCGATAACATAGTATTCTTTAACTTCTTTTTAACATTCTTTAGTAGATATTATTTAGTAAGCAAATAGGTACATAATAAAGTATCGTGTTTGAAAACCAACAAGGATCCAAAGCTAATACAAAAGCATTCTGCCCTAATCGATAGGTGTACATTTATAAAAAGTACAAAAATTATGAAATGGTATATCGCTAAAAACAGAATAAAATTATAGAGGTACAGTAGAACTAACACTGGCTCATTTGGTCTAAATTTTTTGAGAGTGTTACCTATAGATAGTTTACTAAGTCTCAATGCCTTATGCCTAGATAAATATTAAAATTATACAAAAATCAAGAATCACATAATGAATGAATTAGTACGTACAAATTACTACACTACTTACACAAACGCTCCATCAAAACGCCTATAAACATTCATATGTAAAACTGCAGCAATAATAACAAATCGTAAACTACACGAACTTATAAATGACGCTTAAAAATTGACCTCCCGTCAGAATTGCTTTACAACCTACATTGCGCAAGAGGGATTTCTCGTTCCTAATCCACTACTTGGGTGTCTAGTTTTATGTCGGACGGCACAAAGTGCAATAAACTACATGTCTCTAAGACCACTCGTGTCAGTAGAGTTAGAACGAAAACGACACTTATATTTATAGAAATAAAGGTTATTGTAGTGTCAAAAGAATGATTAGCCGGCCAAGAGCGAAGTCGCGCACGTGGGTGAATCAACGGACGGCCATTATGACTTTACGGCCAGTGTCGTTCATTTAGCGAATGGCACATGATAGATGGATTGAAAACTTTACATCCTCTGTAAGAATGTAGGTACCCACTTCTTGTTTCATATGATTATAGAATTTGCAAAACTTTTAATCATATGAAATCGTCTGAATATTTTTTTTTTCTTGGGATAGGTTATTTTTTTATCCCGCAGATGGGACGTTGCCGTAAACAGTCGCTTTGGTCTAGTGGCAGTATATATGGGCAATGGAGCGGGAGGTTGTGTTTCCGAGTGGTAGAGCCACGCTGTAGACAGTTACATCCACAAAACGAAAGGGCCTGCTGGACCGGTTCTATACCACCGTTTCACAGAAAATCGAAGTAAAGGGGCAGTTCGCTGTCGCGTTTCCTTCGGTGATGAAATTTCCTATGGCCCAATACCCCCCTCTCTTTCCTAATCTCTATTTTCGTCCTTCTAGGTTGACAACGCTCCATTGATTTTTTGTATCTTGGGTGTAAAAAAAGGTTCTGGGTTCGATTCCCAGGTCGGGCAAATCAAATTTTCTAATCTAATTTGCCCGGGACTAGATCCCTCGGAGGGGGTTGACGTCAGACAGGCAGCAGGTCGTAAAAACTAAGCCAAATCCTTTCTGCAACATGCTTGAAAAAGTTGCCCATATTTGAGATTTTTCATTCATTTCACCTCGACCATGGCTCGCCTAGTAAACATAACATACATGTCATGAAAAATAAATGAACCTAATATAAAGCGTCCAAAAAAGGCCCGGCATGATGTCGGTGCACTAGTTATGCCTGTGATTACTCTTTCAGGAGACAGGCTTAATCTTATGTATGTAATTTTTTTTATACCACTACTTAGAAAATCAGTTAATTTGTCTCTTGTAAGTTATCATTATAGCATTGGATTCTGTTCAATAGCACGTACGAGAAAGTGACGCTATAAGCTGATGCATGTTTCGTTTCTCAACAATCTATTAGTGGCTGTAAGAATATATGACGTAATTGCCTGTTCGGTAACAAGATAGTTTGATTCTACAGTAGCTACTGGTAGCAATCGCTTAATAGAGTTAACGCAATAAACTGG
The DNA here is from genome assembly GCA_036417725.1 of Clanis bilineata. Lineage (NCBI taxonomy): Eukaryota > Metazoa > Arthropoda > Insecta > Lepidoptera > Sphingidae > Clanis > Clanis bilineata. The sequence goes on from CM071142.1 coordinate 7,409,028, forward strand.
AGATAGCCTAAAGCGCTCTAGTTAGGACTAAATTGCTTCATCAACTTTTTCTAATACATTTTTTATAGGACGAATAAAATTTCTTTTTCTGTTATTTTCGAAGCATATTCTAAAGTGTCTGCCTCGGTGGCGTGGTGGTATTTCGGTACGACTACAGTTCTGAGGGCTCGGGTTCGATCCCCGGGTCGGGCAAAGTGATATTGGATATTTCCATACTAGCCCGGAGTCTGGAATTTATGCCCGATATGGCGATAGGCTCGCCCCCTATCATCTGGGATGGAACTAGGCTCGGCGAAATGTGGGTGTTCTATATCGCTAGTGCATCTCTGCCTACCCCTTCGGGGATACAGGCGTGAGCTTATGTTATGTTATGTTATGTTATTCTAAAGTTTCGATACCTAAACGAATCATATTTGTGACATGGTGAAACATTAAATATATGTTTTATTTTCTGTCTGTTCTGCAATTCTTACTTGTAGGTATAGTTTTTACATTATCTTGTATATTATATTTACAAAACTTATATATTATTTATACTTTTGTTTAAAAATAGCAAAGGGTAATTTTTACTCACGATTTCCTATTGATGCCCATATCCTATTTACGACCCTACAATAGAGTTCAACGGGCTCAAAAAATAGACTACATTTCTTTAACATGAATCAAATACCTTGAAGGACAATGTTAGAGAATAGTATGAAAGAAGTAGCGTTTGAAACCTAGTATAATAATATACTCGTATCGCGCGTCACAACTCACGAGCAAATTTTTTCTAACTAAGGAAAAAATATTTTATTCTCACTAAGCGGCCGAACAATGGTATCTTTGGCGTATATAGTTATCAAATCGTAGCAACACATTTCTATATTGACCATTTATTCCTGCCACGTTTTATTTCAAACACTGGTTATGAAGATATAATATTTATAAATTTTATCATGCGATACAATGTTGATTAATATTTCCTGATGATAACTGTCTCGCAGTCAATCAAAGTTTATTATTGTAACATATGAATAAAAGTGAAACCGCAATAATAGAAACAGCTCTCAATGCATAATATTTTAGATGGTGATTTAATTGGTTGTATTTTATTGATTTTGGTATAAAACGCATAAATAAATCAACTAACTGCGCTATATAATTTACATAAACTTTATTATAAAATGAAATTCTTATTATTAGTATAGAGCTACTGTTTTACATTGTCAATTAATTTCCAATACCCACTATTTATGTAATTGGTATCTGACCACCACGTCTGACAACTATATTAGTAATATGGTATTTAATCATGTCCTCCTGATGAACACGGTCCTCTTGTATTAAGCAATAGTAGTTAGTATTGCACTAATGGTACACTTCACATAACTTCGATAAATAGAATTCTAAACCAACTTGTTATTTCATTAAAACCCTGTGAAATCATAGCTAAGGATAGTTTTTAGAGAAATAATTAAAGTTTTATGTGATGAATGTCCCGGTCCGACGGTAAATTTATGATTTAGAATTGTATTTAATGAAATGGTTCTTTGTTATAGATATCAATCCTATAAATATACAAATGCATAAATATATTGGTCAATAAGAATGGGGTAATAATAGTGTGTTGACTAATAAAATATTTGTAGCCTTAATAGGTATCATGTCTCTCTTTCTTATAATAAAGTTTATGTGGACAATCTTTTAAATATCATTGATTATTTATTAACATAGATATTATCCAAAAATCATAACAGTTAGTAAATATAACAACGTTAAGTATTTAAAGGTTACGCTTCTTTGTCTTATAAGAAACTATTTGCATCAAGATCCATGATGATTTTTTTTAATTTGAAATAGCGTCATCATACAAACAACAAAATTATGCCCCAACCAACAACATAGAAACAACTAATGACCAATTAAGAATTGTTCTCAACTGTGACCTTTGTTCTCGACCTCCGTCCAATTAACGCGAATCGGTTCCTGCAATCACTACATCGTAAGGTCACAAAATTACAACAAACTCTTTGTAGAAACACGACTCAAAACGAACTAGCACAAACGTGTCGAATTACTGAGTAGAGAAACGTAAAGGCATCCCGACCGACACCATGTGCGTCCCGCGCTGTTTGCACCACAAACATCGGCATACGACTGAGCAATTATCACTTACCTGCGACACGCGATCACACCACTGCACAGATTTATCGTCGATAAACTAATATCATCACTTTTACTGGTGTAGTAAATTAATTATGTGCACTATTTATGGTTGCGCGCGCGTTTTGTCGGGCGACGGTACGCGGCCAGCCGCGGCGGTGTCGAGCGACCTAGTGTGCGCCGCTGGGCGGGCGGGGCCTGCTCTCAAGTCGCGCGCCTGCCTTCGGCGGAGAAGCGCGCGCCGATTCATCCCTCGCTTAGGTAATAGGACCTCGAGAAATGTATCATCGACCCCCTCGGATCTTTCTTCGCTTTTTTGTCAGGGTACGTACTATGTAGGTATGTATTCCATTTACGTCTTTTCGTTTATCGAAATTCAAAACTAAACAGGTACTTTTTATGACCATTTTGATATATCTAACTATACGCTGTCAGAAAAAATCTGTTAATATATTTTGCAAAACAATTTATGACCACAGCTCACTACTGGCTTACCGTGCGTTAATTGGAAAATAAATATTCTCGCGATACGCGAATAGGTAGGGACGTGTAATTCAGCCAAATTGTGGTCGTAAAATCAGTTCCGCTTCTCTTGGCAGCATCGACATTTAACAGTGCATTCACTTTGCCGTTATAAAAGTAACTACAGTGGCCACTTAGCGCGGTCATCGTTATTTAAATTTTCGATCGGTCATAATAAGTAGCCCGATGGGCTCATACACTTTCATCAATATTACTTAATACTGACCTACATATATTCTCAATGTATATTGTGCATAGTACCTACACAATTTTAAAAGGTATTTATTTAAAAGGTTACAACGCAGTGACGTGCAGACCATATAGACAAAGAAACACTGTCTACCCAAACAATTTTATATTTACATAAATCATGACCAAAAAATCATGATTAAAAATATAAATTCTGAATTGAAATGGAATCCGATGATAGCAATGGTGCTGTAAGATCTGAAGAAAATAATTTTGCATGTATTTTGTCTCTGAAAGTTTGTGCACATCACTGACAACGACATGAATAAAACAGTCAAACTGATAGTCATAAAACAATAAAGGAAATAAGAAAAACATATTTGGCAATAGACTTACTTCCTCAATCCTCTCCTGATTACTCTTTGCATGAATTCTAGCATAAATTATTTTTTCTGCCACTTATATCTCATTATGTGATGTGTTATGCGTGTCCCGGCAAAAACATTATCTATTTTCCGTGAGTAAATTAAATTAAATTTAAATGCCTTTTTTATTTGTGAACACTCATTATAATATATAATTGTAATGGGTATGTTCCTTTGAAATAAATTGCTCAAAATCCTCACTAATTATGATTTTATTTTTTTAGAAGGTAAAGTTTATTTTTAGGTAACGTTTTTGGGGAAGACCTATATTCAGTAGGCATTCTATGTATGATGATGATAAAGGTAAAGTTTAATTTTTATAACCATACGTTGGACGGCTTAAAGACCCTGGATAGACACTATGGAGAAGCATATGGGAGTCTATGGTGTCACCGAAGAAATTCAATAACAGGGCGAAGCTTTTAAGTAGGAGAAGCCGTCGTAATAGGTCCTGAAAATTTCAAGAGAATATATTTTTTAATATTTTTTTTTATATTTATAAAGGTATGAGCCGATTTTCAATAGCCAAATATCTTTATTATGACAGTTTAATAAAATTAAGTAGGTACAAATAATTTGATTTAAATAATTACCAAAATTAAATCAGACACGTACTCTTCTTTCTTCTTCTGCCTTCTTGGTGGGATAAGCCACCTTATTGTGGGGTCGGCGCAACACACTTTTTCAAGCATGTTGCAGAAAGGATTTAGCTATGATTTTATGACCCACTGCCTGCCTGACGTCAAACCCCTCGGGGGAATCCAATCCCGGGAAAAGTAAATTAGAAATTCGCTTTGCCCGAATTGGAAACCCACGACCTCTCGGTCTACAGCCCGTATATGCTGCCACTAGACCATGGAGGCGACAATCAGACTCGTATGTATGAACAATCACAAATCCGCCCTTCATTTAATTTCACACACCTGTCGCGCGGTACACATTCGTGTCAATAACGGTGAATAAGAAATTAGGCACTATACACAACAATTTTAATGACGTATTCTCGCTGTCAGCAAAACTCACAAAAATTCTTTTTTTGTTCAGCCTCAGCGATTTTATTATGTGTAATTGAGGTTTGAATTAAAAAGATTGTTATCGCACTCGAGGCGGAATCTTAGATGGTGTTTATTCATTTTTAATGCTTAACTTTTTGTTGTAATAGCTTAATGATACAGCCACTGGTTAATTATTTTATAGATAATGTATGTTGCGATCGCTGACGTAAAAATGACGGACACCACCTCGCATATAGTTAAACGGACGTCATATAGAAGTTACGCACACAAACGTGCCTGTACAAAAGTGTTCTACGCACACATTAACACTCAGAACACGCTCAGTCGCCGCCTTTACGTGTCGATAGATCGAATGGGCCGAACACCCTGCTTCACTTTCAGTGTTCGTAGCGCTCCGTCCAACTATTTTTTACGTCCATGGTTGCGATGTAATATTTCTTAGCGTTTCACGATTATGTTGACACTTCTTTTCGCCTGGTACCTAATATATTTTATAGCAGAGACTGGCAAACTAGCAGGTGGGTCACCTGATGGTAAGTAATCACCTACGACAGACACCGATGATACAAATTATGATCAAATTAATTATGATGCGTTGACAATTTAGTTTTTTCCACATTTTATTATTTTGGAAAGGACAGCCTACAGTCCGTATTATATTATAGTGAGTAAGTAGTATAATATGTAAGTACAGTGCAATCAAACCAGTTACGGTCCAAATAAATAAACTTGTTTGGAAAATCGACGTAGCAACTACAATAGCAATAAATAAAAGTATACACGTTTAAAACTACCTATTGCTCACGGCTTTGCCTATGTTAAAGTGTTTTCTGCAACAATAAGTTATTAAGTACGTTCGTGTTTAGACCTCAGTCCAATCCGTGACAACGAAGGCTGTAAATCTTTAAACGTTGGAACTAAAAAAAAAAAATCAAGATTAAATTACGACAATTTCAATATTTATCGTATCTACAAAATTAGTTTCTTAATAGAAAGTTTGGGCAGAAACCTGGCATTAGTATTTTGACGCGAAGTCTGACAGGGTGGGCGTCGCTTGTTAAAATTATTTCATATTATTCTCTAGAGATGTGTTTGTTGTCTTTAAGTGGTGTGGTTTAATGCATCAAACTTCAGTATAATGTGGAAACTTTTGAACCGGTGATCTTTGATGAGTTTTGCTTGGTGCGTTGGTTGGCTTTGTTCGGTCGATTCGCCTAGTGAAGGTCATCTGAGTGGCATCGCACTGGAAGGAATTACCGCCATAATCCCGGCAGGACCTTGAGATCATCCACATCCCATGGTCATTGTGAAAACATAATTGGTCTTTTACCTTCACATTGGCTAAATCATCGCATATGCGTGGAAGCCATTATTTTGAAAAGAAGAAGATGAAGAACTTTGGCATTGCTCAGTTATAGTTAAAAAGAAAAATATTGTTTCTTTAAGTCTTAGTTTACTATAAGCATGCAACATCAAAATTTCTATAATATTGAGTATTCATCTATAATTCTATACCATTACCGGAACATCAAATTGTATGTTTTTTGAATCCAGTGATAAGGTTTGGGCATTGGTAAATCTGACAAAATATATTTTAATTATATATTGAGGAATACAATCAAATAAATGACTTATAATGAATTATACGCAAATGCTAATCGGATTAACAGCAAAGAATAATATGAATTGTAATAAATTATATTCTCAAAGCACTCACTAAAGGCTTTATAGCTATGTTAGATTTTAATATAAAAAGTAATTATGTAAATAAATAGTTCGTTCTAAAATATACTTACTGCTAATAATTTTATAGTTTATTGTTGGTATAAGTACCAACATTCGCATTATCTTGCTGGTGGAAAATGAATATTTCGTGATAAATGCACAAACTTAATTTAAAATTAAAGTTATTACTTGAACACAAGGGTGCAACAAGTACATCCACACTAAGGTACCTATTTACATGATAAATAATCGAATCAAAAACTTTATAGTACAGAAATTGGCAATCGAACAATTGGGTTACATGGTGGTCAGTGATGTCCACCGCCTATTATATTATAGACACCCACGGCATCAAAAGTATCATGATGCATTAATGAAGGAATTTAAATAAAACCATTTTTACGGATTCTATCACGATTTAGTTTTAATTTTTATTCCCGATGTTTCGAAGGCTTTGCAGTCTTCGTGGTCACGGGTTGGACTGAACCTGAACTGAACCACGAAAACTGCCTTCAAAACGTCGGGTATAAAAATTGAAACCAAATCGTGATAGAATCCGTAAAAATAGTTTTATTTAAATGTATAACATTAGAGTAAACTTGAGAAATTAATGAAAGGAATAAGGATTTTTAAAGTAATTTGTATTTATTACCCGATTAGGTTCTCCCAATTTTTGTATAGGATGACCGACAGACACCACTCTATGAAAAGGAAAGGATATTTCCAGTAGGTAATGCACGGATACGGAGACTTTTGTTTTATACTTTTTTATATTTTATACTCTTTATCTTAGGTTTATACTAAGATAAAGAGGATGACAACAGAGATTTTTTATTTGCTAAATCTAAGATAAACCTTAAAGTTTGTAAATCCGAAAGTAAGCAAATGTCAGCCTTATTCAGTTGTGTTTGAAATCATACTCGTTGTTGTGCCATTGAAGGAGGTAAACTATTTAATTTGTTAAATTAAAAATAACTGCTACAGCAATAATGTCCGACTAACGTTATGTTGTTCCATAAAGAAATACAATTATATTTTATTGTAAATTGCGACGTTTGCGAGTTAAATAAGTTACATTGATCTACGTTTAAGCAATCATGCGGAATGAAATATTGTTCTACTTGATTCATGGTTATAAATTAAAAATAATTTGTATGATAAAAATTAATCTGGATTGATATATTTTAATAATAGCACTAAACCACAAAATATCACAGCTATTTGGCTAATGTTCATAATCTTTTGTGGCATGGCTGCGTCATTTGATTTAGACTATGGATTTAGATTATGACGATCATAATTTATTTTGAGACCTATCTGGCCAAACGGTAGCAGGCTAGCAAAAGCAAACAAAGTAAGATTATAATAATACTGCTATAAGACGTGGTGGTAAGCCACCTGATGAAGAAGTACCGAAAATATTCCTTAACACCCAACATCATTCTTCACTATTGGAATTTTGAAGATTTGAAACTACAAATCACAAGAAATATAATCATAATCAATCAAGATAAAACACGTAGGAAAAGATTTAAAATCGCACTATGACATTTGACGTATGGTAGAAAGGCGCGGACGGTCACTGGTCAGCAGGCGAACGCAGTGCCGCTGTGATTGCGTGCCACATTCCACCGTGTATTGACTCGGCCGAGTCTCGCCAGCCGTGAGTCTGTGAGCCGCCACACCGCACACGCCGACACAAAGTAACTTACGGACGCTGAGCTAAGCCTACGTGTGTATGGATAGCAGAAAAACTTACGAATAGATAAGGTTTTGTGAGTGGTAGAGCCACATTGTAGGGAGTCATATCTACAGCACGAAGGGGCCGGCTGGACTGGTTTGATACCATTGTCTCACAGAAAACGGACGTAAAAGCTCGTTGTCGCGTTTGGTTCGAGGAGTGAGATTTTCGGTGGCTCAAGTCCCTGCTCCCTTTCCCAATCCCTATTTGCCCCATCTTTTAGATTGGCAACGCACCCATGATTCTTTTTGTGTCTTGGGTGTCTATGGGCGGTGGAGATCACTTACCATCAGGTGACCCATCTGCTCGTTTGCCAATCTCTGCTATAAAAAAATAATTCATTATAACTTAAATAAGACATACGTACTTGGAATGAAGAATACCGTTTTATTTAAAAATGTATAAGTAGGTACATGCAAATTTTCAAACAAACACCAAACAGCCATCTCTCGATATCACTCATTTACCAAAATGTTGTATATCTCAAAGTGTTTTTTCAATTAAACATAGTTTTTTGCAGACCGTACGGCTAAAGTGCGATGTTGATGGCGCGGCTGTTTGCAAAGTGCGTCGCTAATTGCACACCAGACGTCGCACCTTTCAGCTGATCTTACAACCTTTAAAAGCTATCTAGTAGGTTAGCTATGGCTAATGTTTTTACTAATAATTATATCATTTTTATCCATTATACCATCGTACTCGACTGCCTCGGTGGCGTGGTTGTATTTCGGTACGACTACGGTCCTGAGATCTCTGGTTCGATCCCCGGGTCGGGCAAAATGATATTGGATTTTTCCATATCAGCCCGGAGTCTGAAATTTCTGCCAGATATGGCGATAGACTCGCCCCCTATCATTTCTGGGACGGAACTAAGCTCGGCGAAATGTGGGTGTACTAGTTGGCTAGTGCGCCTCTGCCTACCCCTTCGGGGATACAGGCGAGAGTTTATGTTATGTTATTCCATCGTAGACAAATATTTACGGCACCATTGCCTCACAGAAAACTACCTAAAGTGGCAGCTTGCTGTTGCATTTCGTTCGATAAATGAGATTTTCATGGTACTATCGTGGGTTATACCATTAAGTGATCCATCTGCTCGTTTACCATATTACCCAAAAAAAATTGATTGAACTTTAATGAGCCATTCATTATATGAAAATGTGGAATTACTTGGCTATTTAGAAATAATTAAGTATCCAAAATCGTTAAACACAATATTTTATTACGGTAGGTAATGTTTTTGATTATGACTATATACTCGTACCTTTAGATAATAATTATATTCAAAGCAACCACAACGACGAATTTCGCAACGACACTTATTAAATTGGAAATCAGAAAGCTACAGCTTAAGTCTGTAAATCTCAAGCAATATCGCAAAGTTGTAAATAACTTTTTAATATTAATCGTAATTCAGAAATCCGTCCGGTCCCTATCTCAAGTAATTTCGGAACGAAGTGGATTGTTTTTCTTCGGTCCCCGATTGGATTTATCTCGAGTTTTATGACGTCTCGCATCCCCGTCGTAAAGTTTAATACAGGCCGGCTACCGCTCTCTACTAACTACTTAACTATACTTAGATATGACAACAATATGCGGTATTCAAAGGCATTCTTCTAATTGTTTGATCATTATGTCGTTTTTGTCTGTGGTTATTATACTAGCTTAGTTAAAACATCTTTGAATTTATGATTAGTTAAAAAGTATATGATTATTGAATTATCAAAACATTTGATGTAGTAGGTAGGTACCTACACTAGATGTGATACAATAGAAACCGCCTTTGAAAAAGGTAATATAACCCTAATAAGATCTTTCTTTAATATGCGTAGCGTGTATAATAATAGAATATATTAAATAGTAGGGCTGTGAAGTGGAAGGTCCTGGGTTCGATTGCCAGGTTGAAAAAAGTGAAAAAATGTGTTTCGCCGACCCCACAGTGAAGTAGAATATGGGTAGATAAAAGGAAAGAATCAATATTAATAATAATTATGGTCACCACTCACCGATCTTTGCGGTTTGGCCTGCGAGCGTAATGCAAGGTCGCTAGTAAGCAAATTTTTGAAAATAATTTTGATTTAATAAATACATTATTATTAAAGTCAGTTGCCTTATTTATAAATCATCTCATTTGGAGAACAGAAGCGTTAATATTATTCTTAACACATGATTCGTCAAACAACAAGTTACACGTGTTTATCAATACACAAATAAACAGAAAAAAGCGCCAAACGCCGACAGAACGCTGCATTTGAATAACAAAGTGAATTCGGTAGTGCTTTTAAAAACATCTTTTGCATACCGTAACGTAAATATTTATACGTACAATAGTTCAGAGGATCCGTGACAATATGCGTCCAGTTGGCTTTCACTTTCAATTTTTTTAGGGAACCCTTCCATAAAGTGGCTACTGTTGGCGATTCATTTGCATAACACTGGACAAAACAATAAAACACGCGTTTATTTGAACGCGAAAAGTGAAAACGGGGTTCAAGGTGAGGCGGTGTTGTGGCCAGTCGAAGTTTCGGTTTATGTTGCAGTGCACGTCATTCATGTTTGTGTTTGATTAATATATCTATTTGTAAATATTGTGATGTGAAAGTGCCAAATCAATGCTGATTCAGACAACTCTTCGCAATCTTCATACTAAGGTGAAATCTATAGATATAAGTATAGCTCTAACTTACTGACTGCCTCGGTGGCGTACTTGTATTGCGTGAGGGGTACGACTACCGTCCTGAGGTATCGGGTTCAATGCCCGATATTGGATTTTTCTATTCAGTATCAACCCGTATTCTGCAATTTGTGCCCGATATGGCGATAGAATCGCCCCCTATCAAGTCTGGGACAGAAATGAGCTCGGCGTAATGTGAGTGTTCCAGTTCTCTAGTTCACAACAGCCTACCCCTTCGGAGATACAGGCGTGAGCTTATGTATGTATGTACTAAATTTATTAGTGTTAATAACACATCCGTAAGCATGTTATCATTTTACTAATTGTGACAATTCATGTCTATATCATCTTGGCCTTGACATATAAACATTATTATTACTAGCTTCCACTTATAAGCTACCTTTTAATGTCGTATTAAAACCTCCTTTGTATTCTTTCTTAATTTTTACACTATTTACTTCACAAATTAGCTATTAGTTGACCATAACATTAAAAGATGCAGTTAGCAATGATCCTAGCAACGTCATACTTTTTATACAACAAAAATTCAAAATAAAACTTTACAGTCACGTAAATAAGATTTAGTATTCTCAAATCCGATTAGAATAAGATACGTCGTTCTGATTCTGTAACATGCTGCTGTAAGGATCTGTTAACTAGACGAATACACACGGAATGTTTGTTCATTTCGTTACATCATTTTGAGCCGGCTCACACATGTTCCAATATTTAGTGTGCGCGCGACTTAAGGTCCGATATTTAACATTAAATATTAGTTTGTTTTCGAGACGCGGCGGCTTTTTTGAAGCACTTCGCGGTTACGTGAAGGTGTCAAATGTTGATTAGACAGTAATTGTTTGCCTTCAAACAAATAAAAGAGTTTATGGGCTTTTTTGTTTATTACTCCACGTGACAATTTAGATGAAACCACAATATTCAATTGAAAACTTCAATTCGGCCAAGTCTGGATTTCTCAGGAGACAAGGAGACCTACAACATTTATGAAGCTCTATTACTCTAAGACGGGAGGTGAGCTGGCGCAGAATGTCTTTTCAAAATAATATAATAGTATAAATAACACCAGCAGTTGCCCGCGACTTCGTCAGCGTGGTAATTGATTACCCAGTCTATCCCACGGGAACCGTAATTTTTTCCGGGATGTAAAGCCAATGTGCTATCAATATCAATATCACAATATCTGTGCATAATTTTATACAGATTCGTTAATCCGTTCTGGCGTAAATGAGGAACAAACATTCATCAATCCAAACTTTGGCATTTATAATCGAAGCAAGATAACGACATCATAATTATAACAGAGAATTATTTTCTGCAGAATTCACTCCGCTATACCAATGAAAATGTAATTGTTATTCTTTGATTCATATTATGTTATTTCTTTTACTTACCCTTATCCCATCTTAATATGGGGTCGGTGCAACACACTTTTTCAAGCATGTTGCAGAAATAATTTGGCTTAGTTTTTATGACCGGCTGCCTGACTGGTGTCAAACCCTCTGAGGAATCCAGTCCCGGGCAAATTAAATTAGAAAACTCGCTTTGCCCGACCTGGGAATCGAACCCAGGACCTCCCGGTCCACAGGCCATATATGCTGCCACTAGACCAAGGAGGCGACTATCTTTGACTAATCCGTTATTTAGAGGTAGAATTATTTCTTTATATCAAACTCAGATACTCACTATTCACAACCAAAGTAGCTATATTTATGATCGTTTACGTGTCACAATACTCATACTTTCAATTGCCTATATTTCTACGATAATTACTGCGTTTTGTAACGGTAAGCGGAGGTTTGTTTGATTTACGTACATAGGCAAACGGTAGACCTACTAGTTACTACGGTAAACCGAGTTTATCTTCAGTAAAGGTAGATTTCTAGCCTTCGCTTTAAATAGACGCGAAAGTCGGACATAGTATTTGTTCTATGGAGTTTGCTTACACGATAAAAAAATGATTTACGTACCTACTACTTATGGAAGTTCCGACAATGGCATCATGCCACTGGCAATGGAGTTGATAGATGTGAATGTCATATTCAAGGGTTTAACAGACAATAAATAAAACAATGCTTGTGTTATTATTGTTGACGTTTAAACGTATCTGCAACTACATATATAAAATCTCTATAAAGTCTAATTATTGTACTCTTACACGTCTTATCTTACACGTCAATATTTATTGATTATATTAATATTTATCGCAATAACGATTCATCAGATTTGTACTGGAGGCAGACTTCGATGGCGAATCTGACTCAATAGTCAGATAGCAATATTTATAATGTGACTCTCATCATGCGCTTCATCGCTTGATCACGCGACCATCGGAAGTTCATCATCATCATCATCAGCCATAGGACGTCCACTGCTGAACATAGGCCTCCCCCAAAGATTTCCAGATCGACCTGTTGGAAGCGGCCTGCACCCAGCGACTTCCTGCAACCTTTATCAGGTCGTCGGTCCACCTTGTAGGTGGACGTCCTACGCTGCGCTTGCCGGTACGTGGTCTCCACTCGAGAACTTTTCTGCCCCATTGGCTATCAGTTCTACGAGCTATGTGCCCTGCCCACTGCCATTTCAATTTGCTAATCCTCTGGGCTATGTCGGTGACTTTCGTTCTTTTACGGATCTCCTCATTCCTGATTTGATACCATAGACCAAATTCATACGCCGGAAGTTCATCTTAAGCTAAAGTATTACTATAATTTAGCAACGCTTAGAAGGTCTTTACATTTCCAAGAACGTTAAAATGCACTGATTTACTGGAATGGAAAAAACCTTTAATGATCAGTGCAATTAAGGCAACGGAATTGGGTCAAGGGATTTGTATAAGGCAATAAAGCTTGTTTAAAATTCCACATCAGCTGCGAGACCGTACGGTATAATAGACGCGGTTTGGTTTATTGATGGATCATATAACTTGGTCGCTGCGTCTGGCCCAGCGAGCCTGTTAGTCCAATTTGGAACGCATGTGAGTGAAGTCACTATTTTTACTTTTGATATAACAAAATGTGTTTAAATATTGTGTTGCCTTTGTTCTGTAATGCTACGGATGCCTTGTGAATACATCTGCTGAGTCGGTAAAGTTATGTTTCTGTATCTACTGTATATTAGTCAGAATGTAAGAATGTTGTAGAAAGAATTCAGCTTAGTTTTTACGAGCGGCTGCCTGCCTGACGTCTGTCTCCACCGAATCCAGACTCGGGCAAAACGTGTTAGAAACCTGAGATTCAAACTCAGGACTTCCCGGTCCACAGCTGATATTCGCTGTTACAACTCACGTCTGGCTATTATACAAAAAAGCCAACACAATAGTAACATTTATATTATAATGTATTATTTTATTTATCCGCCATATTTGTTTAGTGAGAGCGCATAGGATGAGATACATAGGCTGACAAACTAAGTTTAAATCGTATGTAATCGTACCTTATTTCGATTTATCCTCTCCTCCCTTGAAATCGAGATTTGGGATAAATATCACGGAGCTGCAAGTGGCCCTCAGAGTTTTTCCCTGTCACACGAAGAAATTAAGCAGGGTGTAATGAGGCTACACTAATTTCATTACCCTGTTAATATGCACTAGTCATTTTGTATGTCCCATTATTCTAAATATTGCACGACGCACGTCTATTGTCACATTTCTAACTTAATCTAAGTCACAAGTAAATATTAATGCATCCTTAACATTGGTAGATTTTGTACAAACGTAGACTGTATGTACGAGGCCCAAGTGTGCTAGAAAAACCAATTTGCTCGACTTGGGATTTGAAGCCTGCAGCCCGAGCAGGAAAATTTCTGACAATTGTAAATGTATTCGAGCTCGATGCGGGTCTATGAAATTTGTACAATAACCAAATGTCATCAGGGCGCAGAGAGCTTGAATACATTAACGATTGGCAGAAATTTTCCTGCTCGGGACGCTGAAGTTAACTCCTTCTGAGGTACTTATACTAATCTGGGTACAGGCTACTACAAAATAAACTTTTTATTAGTTAATTATCTCTAAGACTTCCGTACACTACCGTCCTGGGCTCTCGGGTTCGATCTCCGAGTCGGGCAAAATGATATTGGAATTTTCTATAAAGTATCAGTCTGGGATTTTTGCCCGATATGACATTGGGATCGCTCCCTATCACATCTAAAACGGAAATGAGCTTGGCGAAATGTGGGTGTTCTAGATCGCTAGTGCGCCTCTGCCTACTCCTTCGAGGATACATGCGTGAGTCTATGTATGTATTAGTTAATGCCTCCTGGTTGTGATAGGAGTTTTTTTTAAACTACATAGATGGGAATTAGGCAGATGAATATTTAAATACAAACTCAGCAACATTTTTATGAGAACAAACAGTAGGAAAAGAGAAAGCCTGTGGGTTGACAGTAAAATAACTTTGTAAGGTAACTGTTTCGATGACAATTACAAAATGGTAAGTCCCGCACATTGTTTTCCGAGTGGGTCGGCGTTTACACGTGAGTTCGTGTTTTGCGGATGTGTCAGTTTTCACATGTTCTGATTAAATATCCACAACGCTTACACGCATTTAGTCTTACATCGGAAGGCACATTTCTTGAATGCTAATTTTGTCTATTTTCCACTGACTTCAAAAAAATTAGATCCTCAATTCGTCTGTATGTTAAAGTAAGAGAGAAATAAAGTTTATGTAGCCAATATATCAGGCAACAATGAGTAGGAAAAAAACAAAAAGGATAAGAACAAAATATGTACTTAGTACTAAGAGATAACAAGTTGGGTTGTTACGCGATATCTCCGCCAAATATGGACCTATTTTCAAGATTCTATTTATGTTCGATAGAGCTTATTCCAAAGGTAGTCCTATAATTTAGTTACATTTTGAAGTCGGTCTGTTAAGTTTTTATTAGTTAAATATTATGTTGTCTCATCGGTCTAGTTTGCATTTTATGTAAACCAAGAGGTTTGGGTTCGATTCCCAGGTTGTGTGGATTTTCTAACACGATTTGCTTGGCTTCATCTAAGGCAAAATCTCCCAGACTGGATTGACGCCAGGGATACAGCCTGAGGTTTCACCTAAATATTCATTCCTATTTTTAAGGTTCCAGCAGTAACAGCAGACTCTATTTTTATAGCATTGGTAGAGTTACTCTGTAGACAGTTATGTCTATAACACGAGTACTCCCCCAATCCCTATTCGCTTCCTTTAAGGTTCCTTTAAGGGTGCTGTAAAAAATATGGTCGAAAAAGTATCAAATGCAGTTAGTGCCTAATATAGGAAAAGCTATAATCATAACACAATCATCATCAACTTTATTCTACCTGCCCTTATTCCACCTTAATATGAGGTCGCCGCAACATACTTTTTCAGGCATGTTGCAAAGCTAATTTGGTTTAGTTTCTACGTCCGAATGCCTGCCTACGTCAACCTACCCTATAGGGCATTCAACCCGACCAATTCAAATTAGAAAAATCGCTTTACCCGATCTGGGAATCGAGCCCAGTACCTCCCGGTCCACAACCCATATATGCTGCCATTAGACCAAGAAGGCGACACACAACCATTATCATCAATTACATAATATCAAAAAAAGATTTCTCACATTACAAATATATATACCGCACTCTATACACCATTAAGCTATACAGCGGTAGATATTTATACAGATAAAACTCGTAACAGGAACCCAAATGTCGTCCCCAAATCAATGAGATCGACTTCACATAATTTACTTGCCATAAACGTGGGCTTTTTTGGTGTTCCAAAAATAATATTTTATCAAGCCAACGCAGGCCGTTCGGGACGGTATCTCATTTTAATCTGGGTGGGTATTTTAAGTCGATAAATTTGGCTGTCACTCTGTAGCACATGTGTATAAGATAAGAGGTAAGGTTCACCCCGCCTCTCGATGCATAAGCCCATAAAATATTAGTCTGCCCGAGACATTTATGGTCCGGTTTCAGATATGTTACGTGGTATCAATTTTTAAAGAAGCAGTTCTATTTTAACGTGGGTGTGTTATGTACCTACCTATGTACCTATATGAACATATCATCTTTAATAATATATTTTTTTATTAAATAAAAACTATAATGCATGCATGAAGCAGCGATAGCTCAGTTGGGAATGGTATGGACTGCCGAGACAAGTGTCGGAGGTTCGAAACCAACCCCAAAATGGAGCATACACCTCTGACTTTTCTATGTTAAGTGTATTTTCATTGTGAAATATCGCTTGCTATAACGGTGAAGGAAAACATCGTGAGGAAACCTGCATACCCGAGAATTTCTTCACAGGAATTTCGAAGGTATGTGAAGTCTGCCAACCCGCATTAGGCCAGCGTGGTAGACTAAGGCCTAACCCTTCTCATTAGTAGAGGAGGCCCGTGCCCAGCAGTGGGACAGTAATATTACAGGGCTAATATTATTTATTATTATTATAATGCATATCGGCGCAAAATAGCAAGCTTATTTAAAAAGCCGTTGTTATTTCACGTTATTAATTTATTTTACAATTGTTAAACTACTGAAACCTTAAAAGATTCTAAAAAGTTAAAATAATCGTTATAATTATTTCTTTGCCATTCGATATTCGGTATCGAGTAGGTAGTTGCAAATATTACACCCTATAAAAGGAGTGTTCAGAGCAGATTCGACACAGTCGTGCTCCGGCACTCGGACT
This sequence comes from Clanis bilineata, assembly GCA_036417725.1. Classification (NCBI taxonomy): domain Eukaryota; kingdom Metazoa; phylum Arthropoda; class Insecta; order Lepidoptera; family Sphingidae; genus Clanis; species Clanis bilineata. The sequence goes on from CM071142.1 coordinate 7,426,139, forward strand.
GTCCACATCCCTGACTAGACGGTGCTCTTGAGCACCGTTAATAAAGGGAGTTAGTGAATTTCAGTGTTCACTATTGATAAATAAGATGAGTAATCATCTTATTGTCAAAAGTGACGTCAGCCATGCTGACGTCACCGTTTTTTAAAAAACAACGTTAGCGTTGGCCCTCCGACATCAGAAGTGGGATCCCTATCCCACTCATTTAACTTGAACCTTTCTGCCCTGACAATGGATACTTTCAATCCGACTGATAATTTCAATCCGACTGATAATTTCAATCCGACTGATAATTTCAATCCGACTGATAATTTCAGTCCGACTGATAGTTTCAATCCGACTGATAATTTCAATCCGACTGATAATTTCAATCCGACTGATACTTTCAATCCGACTGATAATTTCAATCCGAGATACTTTCAGTTCGATCGATACTTTCGAACTAGTTTTTCAGGGCCTTTGTGGACCACGGTCAATAATAAATGTCCAGGCCACAGCATCGTCCTTCCCAGTTCCTTTAGAACCCCTGTGGACCACGGCGTAAAGGACCGCTCAGAACCACAGCATCATCGTTAAAAAAAAAAAACTGTGGACCACGGCGTACAGGACCGCTCAGAACCACAGCATTATCCTTAACAATAAAAAAAGTGCATAAATGCGTGGAGCATTTGTACTAGTGCATTAATGTGTGGAACATTTGCACAAAAAAAAAAGAAAAAAAAAAACTTTTCAGAGCCTCTGTGGACCACGGCGTACAGGACCGCTCAGCGCCACAGCATCGACCCTTCCCGTTCCTTTAGAACCCCTGTGGACCATTATCCCCGTAAGAAAAGTGCATAGATGCGTGGAGCATTCGCACTCTGACTACTGATTCATAAAAAGTGCATTGTGTGGAACATTTGTACAAATGTTTATAATATGGTCTGGCAAGGCTGGTCGGATACCTCCTCTAAAAACCATATAAACCAGGGCACGTGGTGCACCTAAATATCCATATTTTAATTTGTGTGCAATTTCATCTCAGAATTCAATGCAAAAACAAAACTACCTGATTTATGGTCAGGATTGATCGAGACGGTGTATGTGACACTGTTGCAGTCATTTTTGAAGTCTAAATGTCAACGTTAGTGATCATCTTTAAAAATCATAAGTGGTCAATTTGAAAAATCCTGAGTGGTCAATTCGGGAAATTGTTTTGTGAGCTAGGTAATTTTGCCCGCTGAGTTTGTTTCGCCGGGTCTTCTCAGGCAGGGCCGCGTTTGGATCCGGTGGTAGATTAAAAAAAAAAAATCGGAATCTTAAATTCGCAATAATAAACGAGGCCTTTCAAAATGACCGTATCGGCGTACAACCATGAGCTTTCAATAAGAGCACGTGCTATTTCAAATGAAAAGAAAGAAAGAAAAAGAAAAGAAAAAGAAAAAAAAATTTGTTCTACGAGTATTCACAACAAATTACAAGGCTGGTGCAGAGCACGCACCGCCTATCAGAATGGCCGTATCGGCGCAAAATAGCAAGCTTATTTAAAAAGCCGTTGTTATTTCACGTTATTAATTTATTTTACAATTGTTAAACTACTGAAACCTTAAAAGATTCTAAAAAGTTAAAATAATCGTTATAATTATTTCTTTGCCATTCGATATTCGGTATCGAGTAGGTAGTTGCAAATATTACACCCTATAAAAGGAGTGTTCAGAGCAGATTCGACACAGTCGTGCTCCGGCACTCGGACTGTCCACATCCCTGACTAGACGGTGCTCTTGAGCACCGTTAATAAAGGGAGTTAGTGAATTTCAGTGTTCACTATTGATAAATAAGATGAGTAATCATCTTATTGTCAAAAGTGACGTCAGCCATGCTGACGTCACCGTTTTTAAAAACAACGTTAGCGTTGGCCCTCCGACATGCATGATAATTTAATGTGTTAAGCTTTCAACAGATATTCATGTAATGTATGTACTACAAAAAATGTTAACTGTAAAAGGTTTTACATTCAATTTAAAACATATTATAAGTAAAGATAACATTTTATGTGTCGGGTAATAAAAAATACAGAATTATTTATTGCGTCCAAAAAATGGCTTAGACACTTAAAATCACACTTTACAATGAACTTAATGATTAAATCCGCCTGCGTTATAAAACAGACATCGTTTAAATACAGGTATACAATGTAGTATCATTTGTAATGCGTATTCATAACGAATTTTTATTTAACGGGCCTCTGAATTAATAAAAAAACACACGAATAACATCTCAAAACGACTCAAGACACGTAAAATGAACTTTGATTTATACCTACTGGCTTTTCAACCGAGCTTATGTGCTTACTACAGTGTTTTATTTCACATATTATTCGCAACTTTGTTACGTACCTACAGCGAGTAACTTAAAAAATATGGCGTATTAAATCGCATAAAGAAAACAGTGTTTTTCAGAAATATAGTTGGGGATAAAAGGAAAGTTGTAAGGACGTCGTAACTTCGAACATAAAGCTTTTGAATGGAAAGAATCTATCGCGAGAGAATTGTTAATAAAGATATAGAGAGCAATGTATTACGGGACATTAGTGACGTTTTATGACTGTAATGATAGCCGAAGTGATGAATGCACCCGTACCATCGACGGCAACGATTTCATATTATTTTGTTGCAATTTATCAAAATTATTTGATGTTTTATGGTTTGAGAACATTGTAACAAAAGAGAAATGCGGCATGTAATATAAGTATAATGGATAGTTGTAAAAATGCGAATTTAAAATTGTACAACTACATTAGTTATTTGGATTATATTATAATGATTTCAAATTATTATCTAGGACTTAGTTAAAGAGTACTTTCAACGAAAATTGGTTTGAATAAAATGTGATGAGTACTTAGTTTTTGGAAAAATATAATTTTAGTAACATTCATCCCTGTAACGGTACCCTCTAAGTAATGTGCGTGATCCTAAATATTAATCCTAAATACTCACTTGGACAGTTTTTAAAAAAAAAAATCATATTTATGTAAATACAAAAATTCTAGATTCTTTTAGACACAAATTCTCTATGAAAACAAAATATCTGTAAAACTTCTCATAAATTATTTTAAGAACGAAATCAACGAGTAACTCAAGATTTTAATACATTCTTTGTTAAAACGTTTTTCATGTAACAATGTCTCAAAGTTACCTAATGCGGCCAACTGTGGTACATAACTTGGCTTCAGCAACAAAAAAATTTCAAAGTTAATGGATCGAACGGGAGGGCGGATGAGTCGAAGATTTATCTTTTTCAATATGGTGTGGGAACAACTCTCGGCCGAGTCACCGCGTTCGTTTTGTGATTTCAAGTGGCTTTTATTTATGAAGATACGCTTCATCGAGATTGTCTTGAGCAAAAAACCTACCAATGGATTTAGATATGTACGTATTTCTTCTCTAGAATGCATTTTGTTAATTTGTGTTTTAAATAAGTAGTAGTGGTTCGCACAGTAATCGAAATTCGACCATAATTCTCAAAAAATGCACTTCTTCTCAAAGACTTCTATGTATACTACTAGACTGGCTGTTCGGTACATAGAATGTGCGCATTAAGTCTCTGTTAATCGACCTCAACGCTCTATAGAAATCTGCTCTTTTCCTTAGCCGTGAAACGTCAAACACTCGCCGTCATGTGCCACAATTTTACTTCGAAACAGCTTGTCTAGTAAATAAATATATGGAAGTCTTTGTTTCTTCAAATTGTGCTTCAAACTGTCAAATTTCTCGTGCATCCCGCGCAATTCTCTTAAAAAGGGGTACAAAGTTTTCACTTCACGTATTACTATATACACATATACGTAGATACGTAATATCAGCCTTGCATTTAAGATGTGTCGTCAGACTGATGGGCACGGACTTCTCTTGCTATTAAGAATTAATGACATGTATGTAAGTAATAATAGCAGCGATAACTCAGTATAGCAGCGATAGCTCAGTTGGGAATGGTACGGACTGCCGAGACAAGTGTCGGAGGTTCGAGACCAACCCCAAAATGGAGCATCCATCTCTGACTTTTCTATGTTAAGTCTATTTTCATTGTGAAATATCGCTTGCTATAACGGTGAAGGAAAACATCGTGAGGAACCTGCATACCCGAGAATTTCTCCACAAGAAATTCGAAGGTATGTGAAGTCAACCAACCCGCATTAGGCCAGCGTGGTAGACTGAGGCCTAACCCCTCTCATTAGTAGAAGTGGCCCGTGCCCAGCAGTGGGACAGTAATATTATAGGGCTAATATTGTCTATTTATTATTATTTATGTATGTAAAGAAATACTGTTTCCGCAAAGGCGTTAACCATTTTCCAACAAAACCAATTACGCCAAAACAATCAAACTAAACTTTGTTTGACCTAAATCACTATTAACCATTGACCTTAAACCCTAAATCGTTCAATCCCACAACCGTTATACACCACTCATTGCAGTCGTAAACTCATTAAGCCACATAACCGACCAATCGAGCTTTCCAATCATGAAATTAAAATTACGTCCCCTTTTATAGCCAGCCGTTACGAGCTGCGAAAAAAGGGGGCATAAATAAAAAAGGGGGAATAAATAACACACCTTCAAAGCTGCACGCGAAGCGAACCCGAGAACGTAGTCGTAAATTATTCGCTTATAGCCCCAACAACCGATCAATACCATTCATTAAGGAAATATGTAGCTCTGAGTTTCGGTATCGGTCATTCGCGGGAATAAAAGGTTTTTGGAGTACTTTGGGCAGCACGTGAATAAAACTGAAGCTCTGAATATCTATCAATTACGTATTCTATAACCAGGGAATCTCGATAGCATAAAAGAGAAATGAAGCATTTTTGCGTCAATCTTCACATTCCTCGGTATCATATCATCTTTAAAAAAGGTAACTTAATTAGGATGATTTGCACCACTAGTACTAACCTACAGTTAGTCCTAACCACACGTTAAATTGAAAAAATATATGAATAATATGAATTTCAGTACATGTAATTAATTCAATGTCATTCATATATTTTTTGTAATTACTTGTAAAGAATTACATGTCATGCACCTTTTTTTTCCATTTAACTTGAGGTTAGTACTAACTATAAATTAGTTATAGTGGTGCAAGTCACACTTAGCTATCTACATAAACTGTTATGATGCCGAACTAATAATGCCTAACTAATGATTAGGTACATATTAGAAGAGAAAACAATATGTATCTAAATACATACATATATACACACATACATGTACAAATTTCTATAATCATTACCACGCTATGCTATTTAATTTTCTCGTCAAATATAAATACGCTTAATATAGGTTTTGTTGATATAAATTAGATGTGTTGGTATAAGTAAGTAAGGGCAAATGCCGGCTGTTCGGGACCCTTCGTCCTCGGAGGGACGCCCGGGCCGATCGATCCAGCTCCTCTCAGTGCGTGGAAGTTACTTCTAATTGTGACTGAGTTAAATGTACATATTTTGTTCTAAAATTACTGTATCTGTAGGTCTCATTTATTCATCTAGGCTTATAGAGGTAATTATCATTGTACGCAAATAAGTGTGTATTGTCATAAATGACTGCCTCGGTGGCGTGGTGGTATTTCGGTACGACTACGGTTCTGTGGTCTCGTGTTCGATCCCCGCGTCGGGCAAAGTGATATTGGATTTTTCCATATCAGCCCGGAGTCTGGAATTTGTGCCTGCTATGGTGATAGGCTCGCCCCCTATCACATCTGGGAAGGAACTAAGCTCGGCCAAATGTGGGTGTTCTAGTTCGCTAGTGCGCCTCTGCCTACCCCTTCGGGGATACAGGCGTGAGCTTATGTTATGTATGTTATGTGTCATAAATGCATTATGTAGGTACTGTGATTATGTACGAGTACTTACGTATGTATATAAAATGAAATATTAATACTTTTAGAAATTTTAGTTATTGTTCTATTGGCCTACGAAGGCAGAGAATTCGGTTCACCTGATTGTAGCTGGTTACCGTCACGGTAATGCCAGCCATAACCATATATATATACATGCTGCACTGCATGAGGTGGAAAGTATAAGAATCGAGTTATGATGAAGTTATTTGAGCGTCCTTTTATGGAAATCCCTTATCTATATAACATATAATTGTCTTTTTGTTTGTGAATGAATAGGTTAAAAAACTACTGAACCGATGTTAAATTTTTTTCAAGAAAAGCTACATTATCAGCAAGTAACACAGGCTACACTTCATCTAGGAATATGTACGGTTCCCATTGAATAGATTTGTTCGCTTTCCACGCGAACAACGTCGCGAGCTACACCTAGTACTAATTAAAATCATACTTAATCATCGATGTCTATTTTAAAACTTGAATGTCATTTTAGTAATTTTAAACAGGTTTAAAATTTTATTGTACGCATCCAGTAGAAATTAAACACATTTGCATATGAAGCAAAATGTCAAGACTGTAAAGGCATGTTCAAAACAAAGGTCGTTGGCATTTCGACGAGCCTGGAGGCCTTTGAATGCAATTGTACCAATTAAGTCGAACAGTTGAAAGTGAAACTCACAAAACCGGGCGGCATCGGCAGTTGCGAGCGTTTTTTCACTGTAGATTTACATATTTATTGGGGCACATTTTATGGAGGCGGCGGAAAAAAACCTCCGCTCGTTTAATGGACAAAAAGGGTGGCTCACTGTATATTTATTTTGTCGCATCCTTTTTTATGTTCCAAAGGACGTAGCTTGTGTATTTTTTCGGCACCAACTCGACACATTTGGCGACGCACTTTGCATAAAAATATTGGATCGTAAAATCTATTCCATTCCGCGGAATCGGGACGCATCTGTGGCTCAAGAAAATATTGAAATCATGCTGAAATAAGGTTTTATGGAGACATACGGCGTGCGGATTGAGTTATGAATGAGTGATGATGAGACGAACCCATTAATATATGATTTGTGCACACCTGCCGTGATATAGTGCCGACTGTCGCCATTTATCTGCCGTTTTATAATTCAGTAGGCATCATATGGGACTGTATGATGGTCCAACGTCATGGATACGTTAGTTATCAGCCTTGAATAAAATATACTGCAACAATTAAACAATTTTGCAACGTTTCTTTTAAGAATTAACCAGAGAGAAAAGGTATTAAGAATGCTATCGGAAACAATATTTTGTTTAAGGAAAGCGAAACTGCGAACAAAAGCTAGTTTACAACACGCAATTATCTAATAATTGCTTTTTAAAAGTATATATTTTCGTTAACTTCAGTGTATAACTTTGACCGAATATAAATGCAACACAAGTTAAATTACTAAATTGCCTAAATTCCTATGTGTAAGAACAGGTTTCGAAGCAATAGAATATCTGTGGAAGCTTCTTGCCTGAATTACTTGAGGACCCTCCCGTAAATTAATGCCTGTGTTCATAAATTACTCATTCACATTAAGATCAGCGCCTTAATCTGTAACATGGGCGTCGATCAGGGAGGTAGTTAAAAACCTGACGGGGGGCTAAATTATTCTTCATTATATTAATGACAAACCTCCGATTTAATAAATAAAAAATACGATATAAATCTAAAACGTATATTTAAATGGCACTAAGTAGGCTTAAAAAGATAACTGTAATGATAATAATTATTAAAGTATAAAAATAGTAAATTAAGTGGTAATAAATAAATTCATTTTTATCGTTCTAAAATTATTTATTTAATTATGAAAATAAACCAGATTTTCTTGCATTACAATGATTCATCTTCTTTATGACATCTGCGGCTATCTGAAACAAATATTTCAGATTAAAATACCAATTGATACAAATGCATGCCATTGGATGGTCTTTATTCGTATAAAGGCGACACAAGGGTCAAAATTCTCCTAATGTTTATTTTAATTACGTAAAGTTTATATGTTTCTGGCAACTACTAAAAGTAAAAGTATTTTAGAAACGTTTTTACTGAAAGAAAACTGCACAGCAGCTTTATATTGAGCATAGTTTTCCATAACTAGCTTCAATCAAAAATTCCTGAATTCGCTCCTGTTGATATTTTACGCATCGTTAATGTATTTTCTTTTAGTCTTTGTTTTTAAAATTATTTACTCGTATTTTATTATTTCTTGAGGAAACGTATCAGTTTTAGCGACAATTTATGCCTTACACGTCTCATAATATGGTCTGCTTTATATTATTTTGAATCATTCAGCCCACCTGGCTGAAAATCATTTAATTTTAAAACCATGCAGTAGTGGCCAATTTACCACCTACCTGTATAAGTCTAGCATACCTATGTACATTAAATAAGTATTTGCATCACTGCGAGTCGAGAAGTGCTTGTAAATTAAGAAAAAAACTTCAATAATTGAAAGTAGGTATAATAAATGTATTTTAATTTTATACGTTCATAAAACCGAAACCGAATCAATTTCAGCAACATACTTGAAAAATACCCCACGTTGAAGTTGGATAAAGGCAGATTGATGAAGAAGCTAGTAAAACAATTGTCAAAATTATTATTAGTTTTTATTATACACAGCTTATAACATTGAAACAAATAAGGGCGACTTGCACCACTATTACTAACCTACAGTTTGCCCTAACCTCAAGTTAATTTGAAAAATAAATATATGAAGGACATGTAATTCATTACATATAATGTACTACATGTAATTACAGATAATATATGATGACATTTCATTAATTACATGTAATGCATTACATATCCTTCATATATTTATTTTCAATTTAACTTGAGGTTACGGCTAACTGTAGGTTAGTAATAGTGGTGCAAGTCGCCCTAAGAAGGCTACAGCAACTTCGCTATATTGTATTAGAAATTTTAATTTTAGTCGTGTTTCTCATACCTCGTCTGTTTAATAGCATAACATAAGGTCTCGCCTGTATCCCCGAAGGGGTAGGTAGAGGCGCTCTACTGAACTAGAACACCCACATTTCGTCGTGCTTAGTTCCGTCCCAGATGTGATAGGAGGCGAGCCTATCGCCATGTATCGGGCACAAATAATATTTAATAGCATATCGAATGTAATTCTGTAGATTTAGGTATATTATTTTGTGTTGTATGAATAATATTGGAAAACCTGTCATCGCTAGAACTGCTTGATTCTGAGTTGATTATAAAAGTGAAAGCACTTTCCTCTCTCTCCACATAATTCCGTAAACTTCTAGCCTGTAAATGTTGAAGTCAATGAATAAAAACAACACCATATATACTCGTACTGACTATACCAGTTTGTTACTTGCAAATGAATACAATACGGTTTACAATGATTCACTCCTATTAAATCAGTTCAGCTGAAATAGCAATGAAACTAACGCTTTTAACCAAGTATACAATGCTCTTAAAACCACGTTATTATCTTTTCATTTACATTTCTTTGATTTATAAACCTAACACTCATAAATGGTAAGTAACTGGAATGTATCTTGCGTTATTAAGCCGAAAACAGCTACACCCACGTAAATAACCCGTTATTAGTTAACTTCCATTTTGAATAAGATTTCGTATGCCAACAACATACGAAATGTAACTAGAATTTACACACATACTATGTTAAACAGTCGTTTATTTCATAATTCGATAGAATTTTGTAAACGTTTAAGTAGAAGTAGGTACTGTAGGTAATTTACGGTTAATCAGAAAATAAATTTAGGTACTCACTATCCACATTTTGCCTATTTAAATAATATTATATTATTTGACGTATCAAGAGTTTTGGTAGATATTATTTAAATTATGAAAAGTTTTGATTTTGCAATTTTAATAAGGATACGTCGTTACACAGACATTTCTGTAATCGTTTTAATGTAAGGCCATAGAGCAAAAGATACATTGATTATAAATGCATACATAATATCACGCCTGTATTCCATGGGGTAGTCAAAAGCTATGGATTTCGCCCGATTCTGACACTACATTCGCTTCATCAATCTCATTATACATTCGCGCCGGTTTAGGGTATTGTTGGCCTGTCCTTTACCTAATATATCATTGACTTGCTGGGTAACTTTTGACACTCGATTCCACCGACTTAAAATTCTACCGAAATCGAGGTAAAAAGTGCACTAATGTCACATTAAAAAATACAAAATAACAAGTTCTCGAATCTAATGTGACATTAACTTACCTTTTAACTCAATTTCAGTAGAATTTTAGTCAATAAATGAAACCAAAATAAAGTCAGGGGGTTAGTTTGCACTAGTACGATGCAATCGACCTTTACGCCAACTATCATCGATATCTATTTGTTATAGTTTCTTCACATATTTATGTTAATAATGGTTCTAATGACTCACTTAACTGAGAATTTAGAGGGAACACTCTTACATTCTACAGTCGCATTTTGTATGTCCTTCACCGTTAATCTCAAACATTTATACCGGCAATATACCCGCAGCGGACGATGGCACTTTGGGAATGCACCCACTAAATCATCACGAGAGTAGTAAACCAGTTCTTTAGTGCTTCACGTGTGGATAGGGCTGCCAGTTGGACATATTACATTATTACATTTAGGTGTAACTGTTAAGCCGCGTCTCTTGCACTAAAACATTACACAAAACACTTAAACAAAAACATGTATCTTTTATCTATGGTCCATTGTTCTGCGAGAAGGAGACAGCTAAAATGTTTAATATATTTCACACAACGAATGTAAAACCAAATAAAAATTAAATCAGCGTTTATTAAAAATTTAACGACTTCAAAATTGATCCGGTCGTGACCAAATTTAGGTATATGGGACCACCCTTGACATAATGACAGACTAAGAATTTTGAAAATAGATCCACATTTGGCAGAGATACCGAGTAACATAAAACAAAAATACAGACGAATTGAGGACCTTCTCATTTTTGGAAGTCGCTCGATAAGTCCGACGATAGACAACCCTATCTACGCATGATTCCAGCAATACTCTATACATCAATATTGTTAGTTATAAACTTGTAGTTTCATTGGGAGAACTAACGCCGGCTTATCCGATACGCCGTTTTATTTAAAATGTATTTAAAGTGCTAGTCTGAGGGCATACAAAGAGTGAGAATGATGAGTGAGAAGTTCTTCACAAGAATTTCGAAGGTATGTGAAATCTACCAACCTGCATTAGGCGAGCGTGTTAGACCGTGCGCGTGCCCAGCAGTGGGACAGTAATATTAAAGGCCTAATAAATATAAATTATGATAATGGGTAGGCCTTCGATTCTTCCAGTCTGTATAAAATTATATAAATCGCCTGTCTCTGTGCAAATAGTTTAAATATATAATTTCTAGAATACAGGGTGGACAAGCGTATATTTATAACGTGTGCCGCATTTTCCTGTCTCAGTCACATACCTCGAACCGAGCCTGTATTTGTAAGTTATCGGCTATCATAAAAATGTCTAGAGACAGTCTGCTAGTTTTATTGCTGTTATAGAAAGACAAGCTACCTATTGACTTTGTTTGCATTAGATAGGTGTAATTTATGTTTTTATTGCGTCTATTTTAAAATTCATTATCTTGTTTGCAGATACATTCTAATGAATGATAAATGTCGACTACTTTTTCGTTGTCTTGGACTTTGCTACTTTATTTATGTCAAGTATTTATTCCATACGAACTCCATAAATTTTGAAATACTTAAGTACATAAAAAGTTGACCATAAGTTGGTATGTATTAGATACTTAATAGTATAATTATTTCTTGTGGTTGAAAATTATCTTAACAATACGAATTGTTGAAACAAAACCTCAGTCTCGCTTCCAATAAAAAAAAACAAATTACTTACTATAAACAACTAAAGTTTTAAATTTAATTTCTACGCCATTAGTGTCGTTTTAAATTACCTAAGTTCAAGTTACACGAATATATAAACGAAGTAATGTCACCAGCGCACTACTCAACGAGATTAAAATCCAAGAATACCTGCGTGTTCATTAATCAGCGGATTAGATTCTCGAATTATTTACGAGCGAATCGAAAACGTACGGAATTTAATTTCATTAGGGGATTTTAGTGGCACCATGTTGTCACCCGCTGCGCTGGGGCAGGCAGAGCGACGTATTTCATCCAGCTGTCAAGTATCGACCAATAAGAAACGAGCATGGTGCGCGCGTTCCAACTTTAAAATGGTGGAGATAATTTCATTGTATATTATTTGTGACAGGTCGTTATTTCGGTTTTTTATCGGCTCTTGTATTCAATATTTCTCGAAAATATCTCCGATACTTATATCAAAGCTTAAATTTACGTTTCGGTGAAACGATACCATATAAATTACCAACTTAACGTATCTCTACCTAAACTACAACTGGGTGGCTATATGCGTACATAAAGATTGGCGTTCTATATATGTATTTCCCGGGTAAAGTCAACTACTAAAAACTTCCATAAAACAACAATTTCAAACGGGCCATTTCGCACGGGAAAAACAGCATCCCGTGTAGGGGGTGTGGTGGCGCTGTGGGAGGGGGTCGGGCGGCGAGGTAGGGTCCAAAGTGAAGCCTGCCTGGTTTATGTCGCGGAATTACGACTTAGACATTTCAAACAATAACTCCCCCCATAAATACGGGCCGATTCCTTCACGCGTCATAGCGCAGATTGTTTTTCCGCTACCCAAACTTTGGTGCATTTACCGAATCAATATTTTGAGTATATTTTGATTTCTGCTTAGCTTACTTGTATGCAAACTAATGTTTTTTTAATCTGTGTTTAACTACGTATTTATTTAACTACCGATATCTAATATACGAAAAAGTCAAGCTTACTTCAAAATTGAGAACTTAATAATTACATACACTTTATTAGACATTTTATTTGAAAGCTTCCGTGGCGTAGCGGGCGAGTAGCCGGCTGTGAAGCGAGAAGCCGCGGGTTCGATTCTCCCACCGAGGCAAGTGTTTGTGTGCCCACGAATATTTGGTCCGGGACTGGGTGTTGTGAGACCGAAAGTCTGATACCCACGACACAAGACTTGATATTAGTGTGGAGTCAGGACTATGTGTGTGACTGTAGGGTGTTATTTATTTAATAGTAGGTACAAAGTAAAATGGTGTATTCTACAAAAAATATTGAAATCACATTACGCATGTGAAAGCCTAAATTCCAAACAAATCCTAATTAACGTAATGGAATGTTGATAATACAAAATTCAATAATAAAAATAAGGCAGGCGTATAATTTTCGCCGGCACACACCCACCCAGCCACTCGAAGCCAAGCTCGCTTCTAATCTAGAAAACCTAATAAAACACACCGTAATAAAACGCCACGTTTTCACGTAGCCCGTAAAAATATGATAACATTTACGTGCGTTAGGTACCCGCGGACCCAAACCCGATGGGATTTTTTTAGATTAAAAAGCAAGGTCGATGTACCGACGGTTACAACGTTTGTACTAATTAGGTAGTTTTAAACAAAGAATTTTAATGCGCGTCTAATAAAATATTTTGGGCGTTAGACGGTAAATGTACCGAGACTCAGTATGGTAAGGAATTGTAATTATAATCAGTTTTGTACAAAACTGTAAATTAATATATTTTTTTGTCAGAGCAATTTTGAGGAAATGTATTATTATTCCTATTAAATATAACATTAAATAAATAGTGACGGGCGGCCACCGGTAGCCAAGACGCTTATATAACATATTATATAATATGTGCCGCTTCCAACGGGTTAAATGTGGTACTACAGGTTGGAATTTGTGCCCGGTGTGACGATAAGTATATCACAAAATAAAACGGAAATAAAATCAGCGAAACGTTTTCTCTAGTACAGCAGCCGACTTCTTCAGAGATGCCGTCGTATCTAAGCCTATGTATGTAATTTAGATCATTTTATAAGGTAAGCCCTCAATCGCACGAGACCTTTTTCAACGCGCTTGTAAAAAGCGTTGAAATGAAGCAAATGAGTTCTTATATAGTAATTGACACGCCGGCGCTTTTAAAACCCGGCGTTTTTTAAACGCTAAGCGTTGGGCGGTTTGTAGAATATTTCTTATTAGAAAAGAAGCAAGACAAGAATTATTGTTAGCACTCATATGAACATACATGTTGAGTCGCTTTTTAATGCGCGTTACAATAGCGTCTCAACATATCTGTTTATATAACTGAAAATAATTCTCGCCTTGTTTCTAATAAAGTATATTGTACATATTGCCCAAATATACTAGAACTAGAATAACTATACTAGAACTCCATATTGTTATTATAAATCCATATGCTCTATTTCAACGCTCTTTTAACGCGCGTTGAAAAAGCTCTCGAGCGAATGAGGGCTAACAGATTGATATATTCTTTATGTTCTAATGTATAGATACCTATGTCAAAACATCGTTGGCTCACACTTATTAGAATAGCCGTCGAAATCACGTGATGTACGAAAATAATCGGCGGTCTACGATGACATTAACATGACATTGACGCGGCGTTGATTTGAGATGTTAATAGTGGTTTCATAGTAATGCAAATAGTACCTATATTATAAACAAAAAACACCCAGTAGTCACACACATAGTACCAACCCCACGCTAAAATACAAGTCTTGTGCTGTGGGTATAAAGAACTACAAGAGACTTTCGCTTTCACAACACCCAGACTCGAAAGAAATATTTGAGTGCCACACAAACATTTATTGTGGTGCTATAGATACAGTGCTGGAATCAAACCCGCGGTCCCTTACTTCACAGCTGGCTACTCGCCCTACTAATTTTTGTCGCCTCCTTGGTCTAGTGGCAGCATGTAAGTATGGGTTGTAAACCCACAGACCCGGAGGGTCTACATTTTCGAATCCTTATATGAGTAAATCTTTTTTTGTAATCAGTTTAGATTCCACATTTGGAATTGACGTCAGGAAAGCAACCGGTCAAAAAAACCAAGTTGAATTATTTCTGCAACGAACAATTATCATATTTAAACACTGAAAAAGCATTTTCGGCTAAATGAACCGCCATTAGGTGTAGTCACTATTCGTATTCATATATAAAGCTTTACGGACTGACTTCAAAATATCTCTAATCGTGACCAAATTTATTTGAAACTATCCTTGGAATAAGCTCTATCGCACACAAAAATAATTATGAAATTCGGTCCACATTTGGTGGAGATATCGCGTAATATTAACAGAGGAATTGAGGACCATCTCCTTTTTTTGAAGTCGATCGATAAAAAATGTCGGAATCTATGTTCGGTACGGGTATCAAGTCAACTATCCAAATTCAACGAACTAGCGAGGCAGTTGTAACATAGTCGTGTCGGCGAGCGTCAAAGATGGTAACTGGTACCGAATTCACCCATTGTTTATAAACAATCTCGATTCGATACGGAAAATTAATAAACCTGTTTGTTCATTCTCAATCGAGTCTTATATCACGATGTTTCTTAACTAACAGCGTTCACTTTCCGTAGTATTACATGGAGCTTTGTCTTAGATATATAGTATAAACTTACCTAAGACCCAGCTCCATGTAATTCACTAATTCCTTCCCCCAATCCCTATTCTCTTCCTTTAAGAATAGGTTTTAAGGGTACTAATAAAAACATGGTCGAAGAAGTATCAAAAGCAGTTACTTATATACTATCCTATTTCTAGGCAGGGGTGACCCAACAATAAGGGCGACATTCACCACTATTACTAGCCTACGTTAGTCCTAACCTCAAGTTAATTTGGAAAAGAAATATATGAAGGACATGTAATTCATTACATGTAATTACAGGTACCTAATATATGATGACATGTAGATATTCACGGGCGGCTCGGCCTCCGGTAGCTCATACGCTTATGTAACATATATATGTGCCGCCTTCAACGGGTTAAATAATTACATGTAATGAATTTCAAATCCTTCATATATTTCTTTTTCAATTTAACTTGAGGTTAGGACTAACTGTTGGTTTGTAATAGTGGTGCAAGTCGCCCTAGGAGAGATTAAACTTTAGGCAGTAGACTTCACCAAACCTTTGAAATTGTAATTTATTAACATATATATTTGAAAATATAATATAGGTATGCACAATTCCTCACGGTGTGTTCAGTGTGCGATAATCGACTACAAATAAACACACAGCACCATAAATTCCGTTGTGTCTGTCCGAACTGCG
Source organism: Clanis bilineata (assembly GCA_036417725.1). NCBI lineage: Eukaryota > Metazoa > Arthropoda > Insecta > Lepidoptera > Sphingidae > Clanis > Clanis bilineata. Next base: position 7,442,210 of record CM071142.1, read on the forward strand.
ACATACTGATTTTTTTTGCACCTAATATTAATACAAACAAAATTTTCACATGCGGTCCTATCTACCGTCAGCAGACGCCTAGGCACCCCTCCATAAAGGTGGATTAATACACCCGAAAGCCCAACTTACTTAATAAATATAAAAGCCTTCTCCACCCGCGCTCGTAAACCGCCCACTGTACTCCTCCAAGATAACTTATACAACGACCAGGATAGCCTGCGCCCCGGTTTTCATTACTTGTCCAAGCGTCCGATGAAAACGATCAAAGTCGACAGGTCTCAGCAAGCTGGTTTTGCAATTATCAGCTCTATGTAGATTGCGCGCCGGTTGCTTTCTCCAGATAAGGATTTTATGGAGGAGTGGAAGAAAGGATAATGTCTCCTTTGATGTAAGGACGGCATCGTTGGACACGTTTCGTTTCAGCTGTAAACATAGATAAGGTTTCAGTGTTTTATTTTGCTCGACTCTACATAGCTTTTCTTTATTCTAGTTTGATGATATAACTGAAGTTAAAAGTTATTATTGCACCTACATTAAATGTTTATAATGTTATTGTATTTAATCGAAAATAGTAGAGCCAATGGCCGCGCTAAAGAATGGAGTGAAGTGGTATCGTCTAATCAGAAAACCATTCCTTTTTTTAGACCATCATAGTAAGAAAAAACATAATGCTTGCAAAAATGGTTGTAAGAGAAACATGCTACGTGTATTTATGTCAACAAAATTGAACATAGGGAATTTTCAGGATAAAGATACCAAATACAATGATTATATATTATCATTGAACGACATTAAATCTCGAATATACATAAATCCTCGAAGCTTATGTTTCTTAAATAAAAGCGTATCCTGTTTCCATTAACCGTTAAATAAAATGTACAAGCGGATGATGTGATAAATATCATTACACTCGCTTAGTGGAAGACAAAAACGCGTACAAACATAATATAATAAGTAAAACAACAAACTACAGTTAAAAAATACTCCTCACACGTATAATTCGAATGTAAAATGTCTACAAAAACATCCTTGAGTTTACTGCGTAGGCTTATCCCTAGTTGGTTCAAGGGCGCGTTTGGCGTCATCGAGCGTCTATTATGGAGTTGTGTATCTATACAAAGAACATTTTCATACGAAGTTTGAATGACATTAAGATTTCTTTATTAATATGAGTTGTACTAGAGGGCTATGCTTAATGTTTCTCTACGTGATCAAATCAGGAATGAGGATATCCGTAGAAGAACGAAAGTCACTGACGTAGCCCAGAGAATTAGCAAGTTGAAGTGGCAGTGGGCAGGGCATATAGCTGATAGAACTGATAGCCGATGGGGCAGAAAAGTTCTCGAGTGGAGACCACGTACCGGCAAGCGCAGCGTAAGACATGGTGGACTGACGACCTGATAAAGGTCGTAGGAATTCAAGTCACACTTTTTCAAGCAAGCACTGTTTTTATGCATGGTAGAGCCATCCTATAGACAGTTACGTCTATAGCTCGAATGGGCCGGCTCGGACCGGTTTGATACCACTGTCTCACAGAAGACCGACTTAAAGTGACGCTCGCTGTCGCGTTTCGATCGATGAGAGATTTGCGGTGGCCCAATTACCTCCCTCCCTTTCCCAATCCCTATTTCGCCCTCCTTTTAGGTTGGCAACGCACCCACGACTATTTTGGTGTTTTGGGTATCTATGGGCGGTGAAGATCACTGGCCATCAGCGGCCTGAGCAGGAAAAATTCTGACAACCGTAAATGTATTCGAACTCGATGCGCGTCTATGAAATTTGTATGAAATATTAACCAAACGTCATCAGTGCGCAACGAACTCGAATTCATTTACATTTACATTCGTTTTTCGTGCTCGGGCTACAGGTGACGCATTTGCTCGTTTGCCAGACTTTGCTATATAAATATATCAATACTATACCAGGCCTAAAAAATACTAACGAAACCTGTTAACGATTACAAAGATCTTGTTAAAATTGTTCATCGACCCACGTGCCCACGCGTTTTGAACTGATGCTGTAAAATTAGTCGTGTTAACGCTATACTGCGACCGATTAGCGTGAATGCTTTAATGAATCTTACGATATTGTAGTTTTAATTGTGTTGTATAATACGACTTAACCTTCATGATCATAATATGTAACTAGGCGGCTATTTTTCCCAGACAAAAATAATTAATTTTAGTTCCTATTTATCAAGTAGCTAGCTAGGAGGCGAGAAACATAGTATAGTATACTATATAGAATAGTAAACTTTCCGGTCGCAAATCTGCCCGTGTTACTTCCATCAGCCGCTCATTAAAGTTGACATTTCCAAATATTCATAAGCGGTATTATCTATAACCTACATGTTTAGATGATACAAGTTCCTTCTGTTTAAGAATTACTTGCTATCATAAAATTAATAAATCCGCAATAAAATCAATGTCACAAGTATAATTTGTAAAATTAAAAGGGTTTTCATGTAACTATAATGAAACCAATATATTTTTCGTAGATGTATTTCTTGGCGCATGATCAGAACTAATAAAAGTTATCTTATTTTGCAGTGCACTGACACGGACGACCGCGGCTCGGCGAACCCCGCAAGCCGACGCAACCAACAAAGTTGCACGTAATTTATGGACATCCAGTTTATGGGCTATGGGCCAAGTTCGCACATGCGCCGCCTTGCGCACAACCGACTTGTATACATCTCATAAATATCTCCTAAGCCTCTGAGGATCTGGTACGTACCCACCGAGAGCCTGGATTTATTTATGTTCATCCTTCCCAAGAAAACTCTGTAACTGAACCGGTACAATTTATTAACCAATATAAGCTTAAAATTTATTTATTGTCAATTATAAAGACAACCAGATAAATATTAGTTTTAATAAGACACAAAAATACATAAATCAATCACAATCTGCTGAATATAAATTGAATAATTTTACTTCCTCCATTCGTTGTTGTAACCTAGTCGCATCTCTTAAACTGTTAACAGGTATAAAAACAATTTGATCTGAAAGCATAACAATTATTTCAATTAATAAAACTCTTTACGCCTACTTAAAGCAACTTAGTAGTAGTAGAGAAATCACCATAAAAATAACACTTAATTTCAGCTCGCAATTACGACGCCATTAAAGGGCGGGCTGCCTGTGGCCCGACACCGACATTACATTACCTCTACACCTACCATACTCACATACTAACTAGCTCATACGCTCTACACTTAAGCCGACGGCGTCGTAAAACAACGAATACATTTACACGCGCAAAAGTGAAAAAATAAAACGCTTTTCTTGTGGCTTGTAAAACGCCTATTCATTACACTGTACGGTTGAAGTTGGAAAAAAATTGATTACAAATGTTCTTTTAGAATACTGTGCGTTACATAAGAATACTTACATAAATGAAAATTGTAATGTATAATGTCATAATGCTAGTAGATATTTTCAATAGATAGCAGCGATAGCTCAGTTTGGAATGGTACGGACTGCCGAGGCAAGTGTCAGAGGTTCGAGACCAACCCCAAAATGAAGCATACACCTCTGTCTTTTCTATGTTAAGTGTATTTTCATTGTGAAATATCACTTGCTATAACGGTGAAGGAAACCATCGTGAAGAAACCTGCATACCCGAGAATTACTTTACAGGAATTTCGAAGGTATGTAATGTCTACTGGCCCGCATTAGGTCAGCGTGGTAGCCTTAAGCCTGACTCCTCTCATAGAGGAGGCTCGTGCCCAGCAGTGGGACAGTAATATTACTGTGCTAATATTGTTATTATTTTTAATAGTACTTACAATCTTGTTGTAATTGTAATACAATCGTAATATGATAATCCCTACCAAATCAAAAATCGGTACCGGAGTAATGGATAAACATAGGTACCTATAATATATAAACTATTAAACTATTACGCGACTATTAAAAAATCCTCATATACTTGGACTTATTTAAAATTGTGATATATCTAATCAATGAACCCGCATGACTTATCATTACCAAGATAACATATACACATAACGTTGCTTAAATTACTCACAGTAATTGTAATTAAACACACGTGTCACTTTAATGTGTGTGAGTTAATTAATAAACGCTAACTAACAATTAAAGGTAGTTTTATGATACATAATATGCGTTCGAATACATTAGGTATATTCCAATATATTTCTGAATACTGCAATATATTTTGAAATCAAAACGTAAGTTCAATAGAGCTTATTTCCAGGCTGGTCTCATATAAATTTGGTGACGATTGGATCGATTTTGGACAGGTATGCCCTTGGAATAAGCTTCGAATTAAACCGAACACCAAAAGAACCTTGAATATCTACGCACATTTGGCGGAGATATCGGGTAACATACATAAAAAAAACTATATATGAATTAAGGACCTTCTCCTTTTTTGAGGTCGGCGAAAAAATAATCTCACAAGGGAACAACGGGAACACAAAGAGAATAACCGTTCCGTTTCATAAAAGCAGCATATAAGAAATTCGGGAACGCAAGGGGAAAAAACGTTCCTTATCGTGATAAAATCCATTTCGTGCACTGCTAATAATTATATACACCATCACATGTGCCTAATCATGTACCACAGAAAGCACGTTAGCTTAAGAGTAAGACATCAAACATTAATTACTCACGATCGATTTATAACGCTCTTCCTTCAACCAACTTTAATTGCAGGGATCATAAAATAATAACACTGCTAATTAAATAATCGCAATAAACTCTTTTAATTAGATAATATTAGTACATTATTCACGTTTCAACTATCCAAATTGAATTAACATTTATAAAAAGTCATACATATTTATGAGACGTCCGGAGCTTGCACCAACAAATTTCAGCGGAAATTGATTAAAAACGTGCTCAAGCATTTCAATAACGTTAAATGGATTGGGGAGATGGGAGAAGAGGGGGATTTCATCGTAATGTAATCTGTAGATGAGTTTACTTAGGCTGAGCCATTCTGGCAGTGCAAAACATCCCATCCAATTTGCTTTTAAATAAAACAAACTCGGGAGTTTCATACGGGGTGAACATTTCTTTAGAAATAGACTCGGTAATGGAGGTCTGAACGGAGGGACATAGCACAAATATCATCTTTCAGGTCTTTTTCCAGCACGATTTGCCCGGAACTTTTTTTTATAGCAGAGGCCAGAGTAGGCAAACGAGCAGATGGGTCACCTGATGGTAAGTGATCTCCACCGCCCATAAACACCCAAGACACAAAAATAATCATGGTTACGTTGCAAACCTAAAAGGATGGTATGGAAGGGGAGGGAATAGGGATTGGGAAATGGAGGGGAATTGAGCTACCGGAAATCTCACTCACCGAACGTAACGTGCCAGCGAGCTGCCACTTTACGTCGGTTTTCTGTGAGACAGCGGGATCAAACCGGTCGAGCCAGCCCATTCATGCTGTAGACGTAATTGTCTACAGAGTGGCTCTACGATGGCTCTACCACTCAAAATAGAAATAGACTTCTATAGAAAAAAAGACTCGAAATATAACGGAGGGACACAGTACGCATATCATCTTTAATACTAACTTTTCAGGAGTTTTTCCAACACAATTTGCCCGGAATTAGATCCCCGAAAAGGGGGTTGACGTAAGGCTAACAGTCGGTCGTGAAAATCTAAGCCTAATAGATGTGTTTTGCTCCGATGTCACATTGAGGTGGGATAACGGCAAGCGGAAAAGATATGTAGATACTATTATTATAGATATCCTGTGCCTGTAACTAAATCCTAAAAAGTATGTAAATATAACATGCTTTGTGCTTACGTTCTTAATTAATAATTGTTGAGTGGATTTTATTCAAGATATCATAAAATGTAAATATACACGTAGCTATTTTTAAAAACAGTGACTTTAGAACAAGTTGTTGTATAATTTATGAAGGCAGATGTCTGTAAAATAAATAGTTGCATTGAAAACTAACTTCTATAGTGTATTTATTTTGTATGCGTTTTAGGATTCGAATATAAAATTAGTTTTAATTTTAATAAGTAGGTATGTATGAGTATTACCTACGTATAAATAGGTCCTGAAACATCCTATCATGTCAAGTATATTAAATTTTTCAAGATTCTATAATTCAAGAATAATAATATAATAATAAATAATAATAATAAATAATAATAATATATAATATTCTATATTTTTTTTTTATAATTCAATATTTGTTTATCAATGTGTATCTCTTTAATCTATGTATATATACATAACATACATAAGCTTACGCCCTATCCGTATCCCTAAAGGGGTAGGCAGTGGCGCACTAGCGAACTGGAAACTGGTTGCAGATGTGGTAGGGGGCGAGCCTATCGCCATATTGGGCACAAATTCCAGACTCTGATACTGAAAATCCAATATCACTTTGCCTGACCCGAGCATCGAATCCGAGACTTCAGGACAATAGTTGTACCGCGCACGCAATACCACTACGTCACCAAGGCAGTCTATGTGCATATCTACTCATAATAAGAATCAATTCCAATTCGTATATTAGGCAAGCAGATACGAATGGAATGCACCCCCTAATGCGATCAAATAACGTAAAGTAACGGCCCCGATAACGAGGGCAATAAACTTTCGACAACTCGACTTGGAGGAAATTTCACTCGAGTGCTTTTTCTGTGGGGCGTTAACGCGACTGAAGGATGTTAATTCTATAGTTTGGAGATTAATTCGCAAAAAAACCTAAAATATCTAAATAAAATGGTATAGGTACTGTCTCAGTGGTTTAGTTTTATTGCGTACGCGGTACTACAATCGTCCTGAAGTCTCGGGTTCTATTTCCGGGTCGGGCAAAGTAATATTAGGATTTGTTGCTGAGTATGAGCCCGGTGTCTGGAATTTATGCTCATTTATCATGGGGAGGAAATAATGCTCACCTCGCGGTTAACAGGCGTGACTGCGTATATAAATAAATTTTCTCCAACTGTAATTTTTTTTTAAGAAAAATGCGATATTTTAAAATTATACAAATAAACTTTTACTTGTTTTTGCTTTTCCCCACATACTTTAATGATTAGTATTTAAGTATTTTCCTAAACAATGTTTTTTCTTTCTATTTCAGGTTAACTACGCAACAGGATACGAGTTTGCCAAAAAGGACCACCAATTGTTTTCCAAGATTTGACAATAGATCGAAGTCACCCTCCTTTGTTATACATTCAACCCAAGCGCCTGTTTAATTCCTTTTGCACCCCCGATCTTTCATCTCTATCACACGAGGTGTTTTAACATGTTTTGTCTCTTTCCAGCTCATAAACATGGCGGATGCTGGGCGCTGAATGCGGGACCCAAGAGTGGGGATCGCAGGATATCCGGAGGGTGAGATTGGGGTGGTCTGCGCAGTTTGAGGCAAATGAATCGGAATTTAGAACAAAAAGGAAGAATCGATTAAATGATGTAATAAATTTTGCCTCTCCGGCTTAGTTTTTGTACTTTTTTTTTAATATTAGATATTGATAGTAAAATAAGTGAAGTAAGTATGTCCAGAAGTAGATGACGATATTCTAAAATGATAATGATGAATAGTCAGTGGCGAATTATCTAGACAACACGATTCCTACCGGCTTACCTTTGCAAACTTGTCAGCTTGATAAATGGATATTACTTAAAAGAAAACGCAGCACCGGCTTCCCTTTTGCAAATGTTCACCCTTCGCCACTGATACCTATAACATAAATAATGGCGCCCAATTTCGAATATTTAAGTATTATAGAGAAGTAACACGGTGCCTATGTAGGTAGGTAGGTACTTAATATGCAGTCTTACGCAAATATCACTAACCTAATAGTAGGTATTACTGAATTTTGACCCTTCGCTTGAGTATTATGGTTCCGTCGTCTTGCGTTATAAGGTCCTGGGTTCGATCCCCAGGTCGGGCAAAGCTAATTTGCCCAGGACTGGATCCTTCAGAGAGGGTTGATGTCAGGCAGGCAGCCGGTCGTAAAAACTAAGCCAAATCCTTTCTGCAACACGTTTGAAAAAGGGTGTTACGCCGACCCCACATTAAGGTGGGATAAGAGCAGATAGACAGAAAGAAATTCTTGATTTATACAATCAAACAAAAGACACATTCATAAACCAACACTTATCAAAAACAATGAATAAAAAAGTTTTAATCAACGCATCCAAGTGGTATTAAATCTCTTTTTTTAATTTATAGCTGAGAGAGGGCGAGCTTTACTTAGCCACGGACACGGCCCGCATTTCCTATCCCATTAATTCCTTGATTAGCAAGCACTAGAGGGGATTTAACGATTACATTCAGCTATGTAATTATACCTCTCCAGTAGCCGGAGCTGGGTTATGGCGCGGGTTATGGACGGCCGGTAATGGATCTTGTGCCCGAGTAAATGGTGCCAGCAGATTGCCAAGCTTCAAACTTATAGAAAACTAAATCACGCATCTGAACAATTGACGTGTTTGTGGTTTATTTTCTTTAGTTATACCTACGTTTTTATGATTACTCTGTACAAATGAATCTCTAATTTTAGGGTGGTTTTGTCCTGTTCAATGCTTCATGATAGTTTCAAAAATAGGTTTTCAGTGGAATTCGATGCCATATAAATTAAACTTTATAAAGGTGTATCTTCACAATAGAGGTAGACTGCCTCGGTGGCCTGGTGGTATTTCGGTACGACTACCGTTCTGAGGTCTCGGGGTCGATCACCGGGTCGGCCAAAGTGATATTGGATTTTTCCATATCAGCCCGGAGTCTGAAATTTGTGCCCGATATGGCAATAGGCTCGCCCCCTATCACATCTGGAACGGAACTAAGCTCGGCGAAATGTGGGAGTTCTAGTTCGCTAGTGCGCCTCTCCCTACCCCTTCAGGGATACAGGCGTGAGCTTATGTTATGTGTGTTATCTTCACAATACAGTTTTACCTATTAGATGACTTCATTCTTAATTAACGTACCTACATACCCATTATTTTTAAACCATCTTCAAGTTGGTAGTATTTTAGTGCATTCCAAAGTTTTTTTTATTGGCCTACAACGGAAGATGGTAAGTGGTTAGCGTCTTCCATTGACATCAGCAATACCCTGGCTCAGCTGTGTAGGCCCCTAGGCACATACAAAACCGCTGACTACCGAAGAAACACTTTTTTCAACTTCGTTAACACCGAAGATAGGAGTTCAATCCAGTGTTTGCAAGTGCGTGGGTTTATCTCTGAAAACAAACTGTACTGGAAGCAGCTGGTTCCAGGTAGAGTCGACGAACTTTCCTCCAGTGATGGGATAGTAGAAAGGAGGAATATGAGAGGACTATTTTGTTTTATTTTTTTTATCGTTTTAGGGGTACCTACTTATGAATTACACAATTGCAAAAAAAAAACAATAAATATATCTATAAAATTGGTACATTGTGTTCATTTTCTACATTTAAGTACTCGTAGGTACGTAGATACCTCGGTCTTCGCCTATTTTCTACTCACCTCATCATGAATGTGAAAATGTAAATAAATAAATATAGCGTGGAACTGTTGTTTATCTTTACGATGCACTAGTGCAAACATTGTGCTTAAACCCTTATTCAAATAAGACCAGTTATGGGGTCTTTAAATTACAAACTGGGGCCACCCCCACATAACGCGTTTTAAACGTAACGCGTTTCCTTAAATGCGATGCGAGTGGAGCGATAGCAAAGGGTGTTGCTAAAGCTGAAGGGCTAAAATTGAGGGGTAAGAAGTGTGCCCTTGTATTTATTGATATGTTTATTAGACATTCGTGGAGTAATGTTAATGCAAGTTGGTCGGGAGAGATAGCAGGACCGATTTTTTTTTTTATAGCTGAGATTGGCAAACGAGCAGATGGGTCACCTGATGGTAAGTGATCTCCACCACCCATAGACACCCAAGACAAAAAAAATCATGGGTGCGTTGCCAACCTAAAAGGAGGGAATTGAAGGTGAGGGAATGGAATTGGGAAAGGGAGTGGGAAATGGGCCACCGGAAATCTCACTCACCGAACGAAACGCGACAGCGAGCTGCCACTTTACGTCGGTTTTCTGTGAGACAGTGGTATCTAACCGGTCGAGCCGGCCCATTCGTGCTATAGACGTTACTGTCTGCAGCGTGGCTCTACCACCTGGAAATAAGGATTCACCCCAGATCCTTTTTAAGGCGTAATTATAACACTAACACATCAAATATTGTAAATAAATAAATACACCAAACAGTCACACACTTAGGCTGAGATCTATAAAGGGAACTTCGACTAACGCCCGAATGGTCAAACGCTGCTCAACTTTAACGGCTTCTTATATTGATTTTCGCCATACAATTTTGACAGATAAGGCGGCCTTAAACGACATAAGGCGTTCTTAAGTGTATGAACATTCGGCGGTAAGTCTAGTTAAAGGAAATTAACTCAGTAAGTATTTGGAATAATTAAATCGAATTTTGACTTAGTCCGAGTCATTTTTTACAATAAAATATTTGCCTAGTCTGTCTGTCAGTTTGTTTTTCCTGACCCCACACTAGATTGAATCTGTATCGTAGGTACCAGGAAGTAAGAGAGGCTTATAGTCCCCTACACCCAGACCCGAAACAAATATCTGTGGATCACACGAACATTTGTCTCGGTGCGAGAATCGAACCCGCAGCCTCTCGTTTCACAGCCGGCTTCTTCCGCCCGCTCCACCATAGAGACTATCAAAATGAAAGTACCGTAGTCCGGAACATACCTCTATAATGGTAGAGGCCTGCAAATTATAGCATTCTATAACAAAGCTTAATCTGTCGACCATCAATATTGTGTCCTTTTAGGCCTAAGAAATAAAGCATTTTTTTAATTGATTGGATATTTGGCCTCTATCAAATCACAATCAGTCTTAGAAAATGGATAAGGAACAATAACACTTAAAATAGAATGATCAACATTATATGATGAACATGAACATGAACATGATTCATTCATTTGCATTCATTCTAAGATAAATTATCTAAGGATTCTACTGCATCATCGAGGCGCAAACGAATATTTAATTTAACGCCACCTATTTCAAACATGCGGAACTACTACGTATCTTAGTTTAGGAACGTTTAGCGCCATCTATCCTAAACACATTAAATCACATGTATGTTTATAGAGCTAGCTAAGTACAATCTTACAACGACATCTAGTTTTTTATTTGCAACTAAATTGTACAACTGTCAACTACTTTAGTACTTTGTAGCAAAAAGAAGAAAAATCTTTGCTTACAAAAAATGCAGTCAGCAAGTACACGAAGACGGATTCTATAATATGTATAAGATAAAGTAGGTATAATATTTTAGCAGAGACTGGCAAACGAGCAGGTATGTCACCTGATGGTATCTATCTACACCGCCCATAGACACCCATGATACCTATCTACTAATAATCTTAAAGGAATAAGGATTAGGCAGGGGGGGTTGAAACTTGCTCGTTTGCCCCTCTTCTATAAAAAAAAATAAAGCTAAGTACCTACTAAGCTCGGCGAAATGTGGGTGTTCTAGTTTGCTAGTGCGTACCTGCCTACCCCTTCGAGGATACAGGCGTGCCTGAATTTATGTACTTATTCGTACATGTAGGTACCTATGAGGACAGTGTTTGGACATTCATCCCACAATAATTCCGAAATACCCTTTTGTCGAACATTAGAATTTTATATGGGTCATATATTCTGACAAAAGAAGCTGATTATTGAAGGTTTTGTTAGGACGCACAGTCAAAAACGAATGATCCGAAAGGGGTATGTGGGCAAAAAATGTACAGGGATGTATTTTCAATGTTTTCGAGCTGTTATAAAATAATTATTAAAATTGTATGTCGTGCCTTTTTGAACGCGTAGACAAATATAAATAGGCTGCATTAATTGTAGCGGGAAGCAAACAATTCAAATTTGTATCGTAATAAACATCAAATTTGTAAAATCCTTGGTTAAAATTAGAACACTGTTGTTTTATTTAAAAAGATCCCATGGAGCGCCATCCTTACAGAGCGTCTATTGCATTTCGTGCAGAGCTTCATAAGTAGTTATCCCGCCAATATCAATATCAAGGAATATTAATTTATTTATTTAGAACATGGAAACTTTCATGGAACATAGTATTTCTGGACAAATTGTGAATAAATACACTCCAATCGTAGTAAGTAATTATGTAAAAATCTAATTATGTAACATTAGATATAATAATATGGTTAATACTTATAAGTAAGTAGTCGTGAACTGTCATAGCATAAAGAATAGATAAGAAATCCTATATACAGTGTGTTGTATTATAAAAGAACCCACCTTTGATCGGGATCATCCTACAGATGTGGGTTGGAGTCAGGCAGGCAGCCGGTCATAAAAGCTAAGCCAAATTATTTCTGCAACATGCTTGAAAAAGTGTTTTGCGCCAATCTCACGTTAAAGTGGGATAAGGATAGGTAGAAAAACTCATCTTTGGTCGGGTTACAATAAAAACGCATAAGTAGACAATTCAATGTCCTCTTCAATCTTTTAAAAAATAAGTCTGGTACCTACCTACTAACGATTAGTTTACAAACTGTAGATACATTTATTTATTTAACACAAATTCTCGTGCAAGTGAGCCCAAGTACCTAGTATGTAATTTGGGTAGGTATTTTATTACTCTTTAGGGACTAATTTGTCGTACCTACTACTGAATACCTAAACACAAATTTAAAAACTTACTGACCGACTTCCAATTTACCGATCGTGACCAAATTTATACGGGACTACTATCTATCGAACACAAAAAGAATTTTGAAGATCGGTCTACACTCGGCGGAGATAGCGCGTAATATACATAAAAAAATACCAACGAATTGAGGACCTCCCCTTTTTGGGAAGTCGGTCGAAAACTAATATAATTTTATTTCTTTACTCAAGTATAGGTACGTATCTACCTACTTTTAATTTGATTTTAGCGTGCCATCAATGTCACTCTTAAAATAAAGCTAAGTAATGTATGTACCTACCTACTTAAACGCGTCGTTAATCTCTACAACTATTTGGTAAGAATTGTCATAAATACCTACATATGTATACGCAGCAAAAACCTGATACCTACATATCTATGTTTAAATTGTATACTGAAATGCGACCCTGTCTACCGATTTAAGCATACTGACAAACACTGAACCACGTAATCACTGTTTACAACTGTATTGTAATTTTATTACACCTATGTAAAACATGTAACTTGGCATACATCCAGTCTCGACTCTCGACCATCAAAATTTAGTATTATGTCTGATACCGAAGAAGTGAACATGTAGAATAAAGTGCTTAGTGGTTTATGTGATAAGTTAAAAATATACATACTTAGTTGCTTTATGTGGTTTCTTCGATAAAACTCGTTATTACAATGAGAAATATTAAAAAAGGTAAGAATTTCTGAATACCCAGTAATTTTAAAAAGCCTAGTTTAATAAATACCTAATCATCACATACTCGTATTATTGACCTACTTCCAAAAAGGAGAACGTCCTCAATTCGTCTATATTTTTTTAAGTGTGTTACGTAATATCTCCGCCAAATGTGGACCGATTTTCAAAATTATTTTTGTATTCGATAGAGCTTATTTCAAGGATGGTCCCATACAAATTTGGTCATGATCGGATTTAAAGTCGGTCTGTTAAGATTTTAAACTTGTAATTATCTAAATTGAGGATGACAGCGGAAGGGTATAACTTTAATCTAAGTTTATAATAGGTAATGTTCAGCCTGTATGTAGGTACGGTACCTACTATATATAAGTAGTTAATAAGTGTACGCTACAACAAATTAATTAAATTCACCATCCCGAAAAGCATACAAATAAAAGTTACCTTTGAATCCACACCAATCACGATTCTTTATTTAAATAACTACCAATAGGGCAGTTTACATTTATCAAACTGTTACATTAATAAGACATTATAACTGTCAAAATTGCATAGCCGGCCATGTTGCATTGCTTTATAAAGCGCATGCGCGGTCGATCGCAGGCGAAAGTGCGGGCTGCACGACGAATAGGGGCCGACTTTTACAGACGCCATTATTATAAAGGCGGGAACACATTTAGGACCGTTCGAATTAAATTCATTGCATGCTCTGACACAACTCACGGATTACTTAAATCGGGCGACACAAAGCATGGCTGCCTTACTTATACGAGTCATGCGTAGATACTGTTTGATACGAAGTTACTATTATTTAAACTATGCCGTTGGTATTTCGTGTCATTTCATTTTGTCGAATTTATCTCATTGTGTAACTTATATTCTATTCACGTATTATGTAACGTAATTTTAATGCTAAAAATTTGATAAAATTGTTTAAGTAGTTTTTGATGCATATCTGCACATAATTAATGAAAGATTAGAAAAAATGCGTCAAATATAGGTAATAATTTATTTTGTTTTTGTTTCCAGTCATGATTTAATTTTTTGGTCGGATATAAATATCTAAAACTTATATTTATTCCCACGCCAAATAAAATGTTTGAATATGTTCGTAATCCAAATAAAACTAGAAATTCAGTCATAAAAGTGAAGTTGAATTGGCGTAAAATTCGCGATTCTGATACTGACAAACTTTTAGTATCATCTATACAGTACAGACCGATTATACTGTCAACCATTTACACATTGGAAAGCCAAACTTTCTTGTTTGTTAATGTAATTCTTGGTCTACTAATATTTAAAAAAGCATGCTAATGAAGCACAACCCGCATTAGGCCAGCATGGTAGACTAAGGCCTAACCCCTCTCATTAGTAGAGGAGGCCCGTGCCCAGCAGTGGGACAGTAATATTACAGGGCTAATATTATTATTATTTAATGAAGCACAATAATAATTACATTACCTATGTAAGTAATTAAGATCAATCACTGCCTCGGTAGCGTAGTTGAATTTCTGTATGGCTACCGTCCTGAGGTCTCGGGTTCGATCCCCGGGTCTGGCAAAGTGATATTGGATTTTTCAGTATCAGCCCGGAAAGTCTGGAATTTGTGCCCTTAATGGCGATAGGCTCGCCCCCTATAACGACATGTGGGACGGAACTAAGCTCGGCAAAATGTGGGTGTTTTAGTTCGCTAGTGCGCCTCTGCCTACCTCTCCCGGGATACAGGCGTGAGCTAGTGTTATGTTAAAGTAATCAAGAAGGCTAGGTCCACTAGGTATAAGTAACGAAAATCGATGCATTGAAACCCGTTAGTTGACTCTACTTAAATAATAATAATATTAGCCCTGTAATATTACTGTCTGTAATAGAGTAGGTACTTCGGTGGCGTGGTTTGTATATTGGTACGACTACCGTCCTGAGGTCTCGGGTTCGATCCCCGGGTCGGGCAAAGTGATATTGGATTTTTCCATATCAGCCCGGAGTCTGGAATTTGTGCCCGATATGGCGATAGGCTCGCCCCTATCACCTCTGGGACGGAACTAGGCTCGGCGAAATGTGGGTGTTCTAGTTCGCTAGTGTGCCTCTGCCTACCCCTTCGGGGATACAGGCGTCGGCTTATGTTATGTATGTTAATATTACTGTACCACTGCTGAGTACGGACCTCCTCTACTAATGATTCTACATAATGAATTAAAAAATGACGGTGATGTTTAATTTTTGCTAACTTACCTACTTCACCCTACAAAAGTAAATACTCCGTATTTTAAAGACATTAGATGTATGCACACAGCTTCTATTCCGCAATAAAGGTTTCGCGTATAGCGCTGAAACGGCGTCGGAATGTCAGATTTTGTTTGAAAATCGGCGGCCCTAGTAGGAATAATTATACAAACAAAATCGTATCGAGCTCGCTGTGCACTGACGACATTGACGTTTTAATGGAGTAATATTTCTATGACTGATGACGTTTCATACAAATGTCAGTGTATGTATGTGTGTATGTGTCACAAATTTTCTAGCTCGGGCCGATAATAATATAAGTATATTTCGTTATTATTTCAACGCTCTACACATGTCTACGTTTTGCGGCATAGGTCCTAATATCACTGGCGAGAATTAAAAATAATAGTTACGCTTAATATTATTTAATCTAGTGGTACATTACCGACATAATTTCTGGACGCCTCCGTCGTGAAAAGCTGAATTGCTGATGTTTTAAACTAAAACTTCCACAACTGCACCACTCTTAAAGACCTATTCAAAAGACTGGAGATGCAAATCACATGTACCTAGTAGATACAGTACCAATACAAAAAATATCGTGAATTCCTTTAGGACAGACACCAGTAAAAAAAAAATTACACCTGCGTATTAATTATTAGTATGTACCTATGTACTTTCTTTCATCTTATCTAAGATAAAATGGTAATCAGTCATACGGTATTTCGGCTGATGACCCGAAATTATGTACCGACTCTACTGACCAAGAAGCATAGGTGACTCTACCAAGAATTTAAATAATTATGTACAGAAGAAAAGCAGCGATAGCTCAGTTGGAATGCTACAGACTGCCGAGACGAGAGTCGGGGTGTTGGACCAACCCTAAATTTGAGCATACGCCTCTGACTTTTCTGTTCATTGTGTTTTCTTAATTCATTATGGCTTGCTATAGCGGTGACGGAAAACATCGTGACGAAACCTGCACCCCTAGAATATGTTAATTATCGTTAAAACTCCATACTTTTGACTTGTAGCGCCGGTGGTGGAAACTACAATGAACTTAATAAATGTAGGTATAGAGATTTAACGATAAGTATCATAGTTTTCCAATTAGAAGCATTAACTCGTACTAGGGGCACTGCATAACCAAGAATTTCTCCACAAGAATTTCAAAGGTATGTGAATTCTACCAACCCTCGTTAGGCCAGCGTAGTAGACTAAGGCCTAACCCGTCTCATTAGTAGAGAAGGCCCGTACCCAGGTGTGGGACAGTAATATTAGGTACAGGACTAATAATATTTATTATATTTACAGAAGTAATGTAAGCAAATGTGACATGTGTTTTTAGCAATGGCTAATTAACGTTGTACGATTTTTTCAATAAGTTGCACACGAAAAAGTTAATCAGCTGGTGGTAAATAATCTTCACCACCCATAGACACACACGATGTGTAGCTTATATATGTACATAGTACATTACCTATATGTTACTATTTAAGTGTACCTGTGCTTATTTTCGTTGTTTACGGCTAGTCTCAAGTGTTGGCTAAATAAAGTTTATTTCTTTCTTTCTTAGAGAGAATAATTTAAGATGTACAAAAACATCCACGTGTGCTTGGTCGCCCAAGAGGAGGTAGGGGTGTTTGAGCCTAAATATGCAGTTGCATGTACATAATATGTCGGTTTTAGTAAGACAAGAGTAAATACTCAGTACCTACCTACCTATATACCTAGGTGTACTCCACAAAAAACAGCGATATCGGGAGTGGTACGGATCGGAAAGTCGCAGATTTGAAACCAGCCAAGAGCATGCACTTCTTTTCTAAGTCAAGTGTCTAATCAATATATTACTGTAACATGCCATATATGAGCTGCGGACCGAGTGGTCTTGGGTTCGATTCGCAGGTCCGGCAGAGATTTTTCTAATTTGATTTGCCTGGGGCTGGAACCCTCAGAACGGGGAGGTTAACGTTAAGCAGGCACCCGGTCGTAGAAACTAAACCAAATCATTTCTGCAACATACTTGAAGAAGTGTGTCACGCCGACCCCACATTGAAATGCACAACCCCACAGGGCAGGTAGAAATATAAGCATGCCTTAACGCTGATGGAAGCGCAACCTCCAAAGAATTCGAATCGTAGTCATGGAATACATACTCCACAAGAATCTTGAATGAAAAAAATTACGTACTACTGGTTCATTTTCGTGGAAACCGTGATCGCTATATTATTATAATACATTTTTGAAAAGGTCTTCATATCTAGTCGGATAACGACCTAAGCTTGGGTACCTACATAAACCCGGTTCTATCGAAGGGCTTGCGACATGACGTGATGGTTGATCGGGGTGTCGGAAGTTGGTGGATAACCCATGTGCTACCTTGTCGCTGCCACGATTTATTTCTTCCCTCCTCAAAGTATAAAGTAGTATTTATGCAGTTCAGCATAATTCTGATAACCACCAATAAACTTATTGTTTGTCGGTGGTCGCTGGTATTTTACCTGCACTTTGCTAACCATCAGTAGCTCGACCATGAGTTTTTTGACATTTCACGCTAGCGACTACGTAAACTAATTTCTATGAAAAACGTCAGTTCCCCGCGTAACCGCTAAAGGCATTCGGGTGTTTGTCATACAAATATTTTACGGAGTCGCTGACGAGTTATGTAAAAAAGAACTCATGGTTGGGTGTAGTGTCCCAGGTGTAGTGTAGGTAGTTCAAAAAACACTTTTGTATTCTCGGAAAAAAAACTATACGAAATTAGGTATAGGTACTCACAGCATTCACCAATTTTACTACGAACAATTATAATGTTAAATTGCTAAAGGTACTTTTACATTACTTTCTTTACTTCTTTTTAACCGATTTAAAAAGAAGTAGGTTCTTAATTCGTTAATATTAATATTGATATGATATTATATATTCGTTAATATTATTCTAGCGACCACTAATAAACACAGTGTTTGTCAGTGGTCGCTAGTTTTTTTGGATTGCACTACGCTTACCATCAGGTGCAGTGTAGTCACTTTGCCGTGCCCGGATAAAAAAAAATGTATGTTGCTCGATAACTCCGACAAAATATGTGGATCATTTTTCAAGATATTTTTTTTTGATTGGTAGAGATTGTTCTAAAGGCGCTCCCATGTACATATTGTCAACATCTGACATTTTCAAGACTTTTGAGTTTATGATTACTATAAAGATCAACAGACGGCAGTAGTCTCACGATTCCTCTGGGATCACTTACCATCAGGAAACACAGTATGCTTGCATTCAACTTTGAACAACATTAATGAGCAAAGAATTTTAACTGCATCAAATTGTTACCACTTACCACCGATAAAACATATGATAATTTACAAAATGCTTATTTTCTACTACATTGTGCATTAGACAATGTTCTTCATAGCCATTAAACGAGGGAATACCTAACGCCGGGTTTATGTGCGCACACTTTTTATCGTGGTCGGCGATATAGCTTTTTTATTTTTATTACGGACGTGTCCCGTCCGCTACCGTCTACTTCAATTATTTATATACTCCATAAAACAGTAGATCTAATATAGAACGAGCAAATACTTCCCTGGAAGTTTGTAAGTGCCTATACATATTAGGTATTTTAATATATAGGTAGCTAAGTCAGCGAATCCTAATGTGATAATCCTCTTTATCCCAAATCTTTATTTAAAGTTAAGAGTAAGCTGTAAGATGTCGCCTCCTTGGTTTAGGTACTGGTAGCATGTACAGGCTGTGGGCCGAGAGGTTCTGGTTTCGATTCCCAGGTCGGGCAAAGCGAATGTTCTAATTTTATTTAACCGGGACTGGGTCCCTCAGAAGGGGTTGACGTTAGGTGGGCAACCGGTCGTAAAACCTAGGTCAAATCCTTTATGCCATATGCTTGAAAAGTGTGTTGCGCCGACCCCACATTAAGGTGAGGTAGAAAGAAAGTAATCTGTGAGATAAATAGAGATAAGGTGTAACCCTGGATTAGTTATAGCGTGAAACTCGTATTTAAAGATTCGGAGACAGAGTCACCAGAATTCCGCGACATTAGTTACATTTATCAGTAAATCGTAAGATAATTTTAGATTGTTAAATGATTCCAGATTTGAGATTTTTTGTTTAGATTGCTAGGTATGTCTTTCAATAACAATTATTTTATATGTAGGCACTTAGGCTGCAGTGTATGTCAAAGAAATGGACATACATAAATATCTTATACTTCGTCTAAAGCCGGGTCTCCTTACTAATATTTTTGAAACAAAACACTAAAAACACATACGCAAAACAACTATTTTAGCAGTCACCCGCTCGTAGAACAATGGACCATAGATAAAAATGCATGTTTTATGTAGCTGTTTTGTGTAATGTTTTAGTGCAGGAGACCCGGCTTTAGATACAATCGAAACATTTTTCGGGAAAGTCAGGTAAAAAAGATTTATTGAGAATATCGTTGCTGTAAAACTTTAGGAACCGCTGCTGTAGGTAACACCTACCTATTTTATCAATAGGTCTCATGAATTAATCTAAAATACTTACATATATTATTTATTTTCCGTATTAGTCAATAAATCAAACTTTTATTGACGAAGATAAACACACAAAATTAAAAAGAAAATATAAAACAGATGTAAAATCATGTATGAATTAACATTTCTTTATACAACAACCACATTTTTTGATTACACTATTAAAACAAATATGCTACAAAAGGTAGAGTCTCTATGTAATTAGAGTAGAAAATGAATGTGCACCGCGCATGTGGCCTTTCATACCCCGGGTTACTATGTGGTGTCCACCCTCATTTCAGCATCTTATGTTCAACTTATTATTAGTTCTTACATGGATCATGCACATAAAATTCCCAAGAGGGGTTCGGAAATCAAATGGGAAAATATATCGATCTACCGATCTGATTAGTTCTGGTTTACGTTAGTCGTAAATGGCGCGTAAAACACTAATTTGAGATTTACGATATCGTAAATCAAGTGTGTTTGACCATACAGTCACAAGTCACAACAGAGAATAGACAGCATATGAATTCTGGTATCAACAATCATAAATCAACATCGTAGACAATTGATCTTTAAAACGTGTGATCCAATGCATCTTTGTTCGATTTTAACGCTATAAAGTAAGAGGTAAAAAATTTGCTAAGATTTTTTTTGTTATTTCCAAAAAACGGCCGAGGTTTTTCAACGTTCCCACTTCCCACAGTTCTTACTCTGCAGTTACCGGTCAGTAGTTTACCGGTTTTAGTAGCTAGGAATGGGAAACACTTACTCAGTTTGAGCCAGTTTGCTTTTTACTCCAAAACAAATATCTGTGAGCCACACAAACATTTGTCTCAAAGCGTGAATCGAACTCTTGGCCTATCGTTTCACAGCCGACAACTCGCCCGCTGTGCCACGGAGGTTGTCGGATACTAAATAATAAGGATTAGCTCGTGGCCTTGCCCGTGTCTGTCTTTCTCGTCGTATTTCTATTTTCTCTATACAAACTTACATCCCCTATTTCCGCCCCGTAAATTAGAAACTTTCAGAAATAATTTTTGTGGATGATTACGTATTAAAATATATTTACTCTTAGTCAGTCAGGACCTGAATACTTTTATAATTGTATCACTTTCAACCGCTCTTTTATAAATTTTGATAAACCTGCACTAAAACATTACACAAACACCTACACAAAAAATGTATTTTTTATTTATGGTCCATTGTTCTACGAGCAGGAGATATATAAAATCGATGTTTTGCGTATGTGTTTTTGAATAGTGATTCGAGAAAACTAGTGCCGGAGACGCAGTTATAGGTAGGTACATATTATTTGTCGTTCGAAAAAAATATCTACCTTAGATAGAGCTTAACTTTGAGATTAGCACCACGCTGTAAAGCACAGTAATAACCTCCTACGAAGAAATGATATCTATATAATTTTAAAAATTTTTACATAGAGAGAATCCACCGAAGACCATGTTTCTTGATATATGTATGTAGGTACTTCCGGCATTTACATACATACATAAGCTCACGCCTGTATCCCCGAAGGGGTAGGCAGAGGCGCACTAGCGAACTAGTACACCCACATTTCGCCGAGCTTAGTTCCGTCCCTGATGTGATAGGGGGCGAGCCTATCGCCATATCGGGCACAACTTCCAGACTCTGGGCTGATATGGACTAATCCAATATCACTTTGCCCGACCCGGGGATCGAACCCGAGACCTCAGAACCGTAGTCGTACCGAAATACCACCACGCCACCGAGGCAGTGGCATTTCAGGTGATGAATTCTTATAACTACAAAATCAGATAAGGAGACAAAATAGACCTTGTTATTAAATAATCATTTCTTAAGTTTAGGCGAATATTACAGATTGAAATAAAAATATAATTTAAAAATAAAAAACAAATCATTATTTAAATCTTATCAATCTTAATATATTATTATTTAATTAATAAAGGCCCTAGGCCTTTATTCATAATAAAACCCCTAATGAAGATATAAACTCATATTGGTAAAAATGCATTTTAAGCCTATCGAAGGATCGATAAAATTCTTTATTCATAATAGTTTACTATAGCTTCATTAACTAAAATATATTTACCGTGTCACAATGTTGCTAGTACATAGATAAAACGTGATTTTGACAAGTTTTGTCTCTGGAAAGTCATGGAACGATGGCCTAATAAAAAAAACAATCATTCGCGCGCGCCTTGCGCGCGCAATTCGACACACCCGTTGGCAAATGGGGACCATGGCGACCAGTTTGTTTATATATTTATTTAATTAATTTAATCAAAGTAAAACTATATTTGTTGCATGTGAAGTGATTTTGTTATATGCAATACCTAAACATCAACGAAGATGGGTAGATTATGGATATTTGGAAATGAAATTTAGATTTGGAGAATATTCCTTGGAGCGTATGAATGAAAGGGAGCTTCCAGTCTTTGCAAATCGTGTAAGAAAAATACCCTGCCTTCTTTGAGAATGGCATTCAGGACCGGACTTTCCAGTTCACAGCGGCTTCAACATAACATTGTATTGAAGAATAATTAGGCAACATGCGTGCATAAGTATTTTTTGTTGAATCAGATTTAATAAAATTCATCATTGTATTTTTGAAGTGTTTTATTTCTCTTGATTTATTCGTGCTTAGATAATGATGATATTGAAGAAAAAGATGTTTTGTTGAAATCAAGGTATGTAATTAAATATCACACGGAAAATATTAAATACTAGCTGACTTCAAAAAAATTTATCCTACGGAGACCCTACATTTATGGAAAAAAGTAGCCTATGTGTTATTCCTCTATAAATAAATACATCCTAGAATGTTCTGTGAATGGTGAAGAATCACTTAAGACAAGTTTATTCTCTCAATATTATTACGCTGTCCGACCTGGGGCGCGTATATTTCAAATAAACTGAGTGACTTATGACCATGAGGTCATAACTTTTGCATCACATTTATTTGTCTTGTTGTCCTAGACATTTTTATTCTAGACTATAATCCATTTATTTACCGAATTAAATTCAGATCCGTTCAACCATTCTGGTGTGAAAGAGTAACAAAACATCCATACAACCTCACAAACTATCGTGTTTATAACATTAATTGCATTTGATAGAAGTCTCTCTGAAGTCTAGAAGACTGCCTCGGTGGCGTGGTGGTATTTCGGTACGACTACGGTTCTGAGGTCTCGGGTTCGATCCCCGGGTCGGGCAAAGTGATATTGGATTTTTCCATATCAGCCCGGAGTCTGGAATTTGTGCCCGATATGGCGATATGCTCCCCCCCTATCACATCTGGGACGGAACTAAGCTCGGCGAAATGTGGGTGTTCTAGTTCGCCAGTACGCCTCTGCCTACCCCTTCGGGGATACAGGTGTGAGCTTATTTTTTTATGTTTATGATAGAAGTCGCAGGCACCCTCAAATTAATCTCAACCAAAACTGGTGGAACGTCAAATACGAATCAGTTGATCGAAATCGGCCATATTTTTTGCTATTGAAGCGTTAAAGTAGGGTGCCAGCTTCTATAAATTGCAGACATTTTATGGGAGATTTTTGGAACGTTTTAACGCTATTGAGCTATTATGAATAACAATTTTTCGGAAACGTCCTACAGCGGTATTATAGCGTCCCACTAAGTCATTATGAATAAAGGCCTCATTGTATTTCAATGATAAATAATGTTTTTCAGACACATCTCTCGCCATCCTTAGGCACTAACCTACCTCCTCTCCTTTACCACTTTACGCCGATTATCTGTGAGACAGAGGTCTTTGTATACTTAATCGTGTTTTGAATCAGAGCTATATAGACTCTACCACTTTAAGTAATGATATTTGATCATATTTTCAGCCTTAGGTAATTTTCATATAGATGGTGTGCTTGAGGCAAATGCAAGAATTAGTTATCGCAGATAAATGTTACATAGGTACATATTATTTCGATTTGTTGTTCAATTTTTGTATTCAAAGGTACGAAGCGATCCATTATTAGATTAATGAATAAAGGCCTTAGATGCCTTAGAGGCGAGACCTACTTTGTTTTTTATCCGACTGCCTCGGAGGGAGGGTAATGTTTTTGTTGTTTCTCGTCTCCGTCGTGAAATAAGCTAGGTATCCTCATCTAAAAGGACTAACAAACTACAGTATAATCTTTTATAATATAATATATTTAAAAATCCAGTGTCAAGGTTTTATTCCGCGATAAGCTCCGAAAGTAGGATCTGATTTTTTTTTTCGGTATTACCTATGCGGTATTTCTTATATTGTAATTTGTTATGTATTATAATAAAATATAATTTATTCTATACTTACCATTTAAACGCACGATTTTCGATATTTTACGACTTACAACTATGTACATATATAATATTTTAGTTTTTATTTAACATACATACATACATAAACTCACGCCTGTTTCCCGTTGGGGTAGGCAGAGACTAAGGAGCGCCAATTGTCTCGGTTCAAACACACCTCTTTCGCTTCTTCCACAGTCATCAGTCTTTTCATGCACGCTCGTCGGTTACGAGAACTCCTTATTTGGCCCTTTTTTAAATTTAAATTTTTATTTAACAATTAACAGTTTTCTTTATTTCACAGGTATATGAATCAAGGTGTGTCGTGTGATTGATAAAACGAATTTGTTTACCTACTCCGTTTTATTTTAATTTTACAAATCGGATCATTTTTTTTTGGAAACTGTAAAAATCTATTTTATTCCTACATGGTTGAAATTACGTTCAATAATAATTTCCTGTATCAAAGAGCCTTATAAACGAGTATTTAGGTTCTTTTATGATCCTTTATTATTTACGTATGTATAACAGTCAGATGCCCATTGTTGTGGTCATAAATAATTCCCGACAAACAATCTCCAAATCCAATTTTGTTCCACATAAAATTTACGATCATGAGGCACACCATAGGCACTGAGCATTATGCAAGACATGCAATTTTCTTCCCAAACTTTATTCTCTTTTTATGGGCGTCTACTTGAGTAATGAAAAACTATTAAAATGGTCGTGTGGGGATAAAGCGAGGGTCGTTGGGACCTTCCAGTTTTATTATGGACCGACGAATGGCGCAGCGCTATTTTTATTACGCTGCCAATTTCATGAGCCCCTCTAAAATGGCATCCCACGTTAGCACGTTGAAACATATTATGTACCTACCTACATTTGTATATAATTATGAGAACTTATAACTAAATAATAATAATAATAAAAATAAAAATAAATGAAAATAATCACAAATTTAAAAACTTAACAGACCGACTTCAAATCCGATCGTGACCAAATTTATATGGGACCACCCTTGAAATAAGCTCTATCGAACACAAAAATTGTGAAGATCGGTCCACATTCGGCGGAGATATCGCGTCACTTACATAAAAAAGAATACGAACGAATTGAGGACCTTCTCCTTTTTGGAAGTCGGTCGAAAAATAGCAAAATAAGTAGGTAACTCTCCTTCAAAGGCAGACGATTAATAATTAATTAAAATTATTATTTAGCTATCTCAACTTTAAAACAAACCCTTATAAATAAATAATACCTAACAGTCACACACATAGTCCTGACTCCTGACCTCATACTAAGATCGAATCTTGTGTCGTCGGAATCAGGAAGTACGAGAGGCTTTCGGTCTCACAACACCCAGACCCGAAACAAATATCTGTATTGTACAAGCTCTGTTTTGTTTTGACTTTTACTTTTTCAGTACATTGTCAGGTACAGGTACAGGTTGTATACAAAGATTGTCCGGAAGAAATCGCTATGCGATAAGACCGCCAATTGTCAACCATAGATTAAGCACTATTGTATATTAATGTTTTTTTAATGGTTTTAAATAAAGAATATTTGTATTATATTGTATTGTAACATAACATAAGCTCACGACTGTATCCCCGAAGGGGTAGGCAGAGGCGCACTAGCGAACTAGAATACCCACATTTCTCCGAGCTTAGTTCCGTCGCTGATGTGATAGAGGGCGAGCCTATCGCCATATCGGGCACAAATTCCAGACTCCGGGCTGATATGGAAAAATCCAATATCACTTTGCTTGACCCGGGGATCGAACCCAAGACCTCAGAACCGTAGTCGTACCGAAATACCACCACGCCACCGAGGCAGTCAAATTGTATTGTATTGTACCCAGTGTAATTCCCCAGTCCATGGGGTAGGTAACTCTTAACATTCTAATTACAATTTCTAATTAAAGAATTTGTTTCGAGAATGTGTTATTCGGCTCTTCTGAACGCGACAATCAGTGGCGACGCTAGACCAAAATTGAACGTCACGACATTAGCTTTGCGAAGCCCCTTAACTTTTCCGGAAAAATATACCTATTAGAAGTTTTATCAAATGAGGCCGAGTGCGAGGCGCCCCTTAGGCGTGACGTCGCCGACGGCTAATGCCGCCACTGGCGACAAATAACGTAGGGTCAAGTAGGAAACATTGACTCAGGCGACAACAGTGGCTCAGGCGTATTTTGTGCTGAAGGAAAGGCAGTAGATATCTACCTAGGTTTCTTACACATTGTAGCCGCTTAGCACCCCAATACGTATAAACCAATCGCCTTACAAATCGCGCGTTGCGTGTAAGTGTGAGAGCAAATATTCGTTTTCGTGAACAAAAAAATACTTTTGACCATAAGTTTGAATGTTTATCAAACCTTTATTTATAGCAATATATTTTTCATGAAGTAAAACTAGACTAATTGCATTTTGCATGTTTTTTTGATATATTTACATAAACTTATTCAGATTAAGTTTATGAGTTTAAATATTTTCAAAATGGTGTAGTGGTGCACAGTGACTCAATTTGAAAGGGTACACAGTGGCTCAAGTACCACTGCACTATATAGTATATAGTATATACTGTCAAAATTTTGATTTATTACTAGCTTTCATAATCCGTTACTTACGTGATATTATTACAAAAACAATAATGATTAACAATATAAATAAATAATTTTAAAACCACACTAGACCAGTGCGATGGACTAACGCCTAACTCCTGCTCGGCAGTGGGACATATTAAAGAAATGATTTTGATGCCTAACGACCAACTTACGACTCTTAAGGAATGTATTTATTAATTCCTAATTAAAAAATAATATGTCTTACATTTATATATATATTATCTTATATTTTATATATTTTTAACGATAACATCTGCTGAGTCAATGTGTACTCAGTACTACCGGTGGTACACAGGGACTCGATTTCATTTTTTTTTGGTTTTTGTCACCTTAATTTATTTTATTAATATTTAATCAAAAACTATAAATGCCAAATTAAACTAGGTTAGTTTGATAATGTGGGGAGAGAAATTCAAGTGCATCCCATGTAATTTTCTATGATTTTCTGTCTCCAGAAAAAATCCGAGCCACTGTTCCCTCCTGACCTCCTACTTCACAACCCTACCTACTACGTCTAAGTAGCATTTCGAAGAAATCCGCCTATGAACATTTTTGAACGTGATAATTACATGTTTCCACTCGAGAACTTTTCTGCACCTGCAGCAGATGGGGCAGAAAAGTTCTCGAGTGGAGACCACGTACCTACCTACCAGCAAGCGCAGCGTAGGATGTCCACCTACAAGGTGGACCGACGACCTGATAAAGGTCGCAGGAAGTCGCTGAATGTAGGCTGCTTCCAACAGGCCGATCTAGAAATCTTAGGGGGAGGCCTATATTCAGCAGTGGACGTCCTATGGCTGATGATGATAATGAATTACATGTTTAAAACTTAACGGGCTGACTCCAAAATTTATCCGATGGTAACCAAATTAATACGGGATCACCCAAAGAATTTAGACTTTATTAATCTAAGGGATCACCCTTGAATGAATAATCTATCGAACACAAAAATAATCTTAAAAATCGCTCCACATTTGGCGGATATATCGAGTAACATACATAAAAACATACAGACGAATTGAGGACGTTCTCCTTTTTTGAAGTCGGTCGAAAATAATAATATAACTAGCTGTTTCCCGCGACTACGTTCGCGTTGAAATTTATTTTCCGAGATGAAAAGTATATTAGAGGTATGTGTTAATCTAGGGTCTCCTACTTCCATACCAAATTCAATAAAAACATAGTACTGGTACTAACATACTGATTATTAGAACTAGTCATAGGACTAGTAGATGGGGCATTTCACGTCAAGCGGGCAACGAAAAAAAAGTGAGGTTCTGAAATTCGTTCATATTTTGCTTATTTATACTTTTAGAGGGTATGAACGTGTACACAAAATATTTTTTTTATAAAAGGTTTAATTGTCAAATTATGGCCTTCTAAAATATTGACCTCACCGGTGTAAGGGTTCCTTTGGGAGGTATTTTGCGTATTGAAGTAATTTATAATAAAATAACAAATGTAGTGTTTTGGGTAGTATATTTAATGGACTTTTTGATTTTTTCAACTGATTCGAAATTTAAATTTTTTGTCACCTTTTAAACCGGAAATAAAGATTTCAAAACGAAATTTTAATCGTTTGGACCACAACATTCTTAATATTTTTTATTCGAAAATAAAGCTTGACATACACAGATTCTACCACAAACATTTTAAATGGGGTGCTACACTCGTTTAGGAATTATATCAATTCGAGTACGTACATGTCGTACTGATCGAGGTACCTGACGCTTGCAATAGTCGGCTATTTTGCGTAAAAAAGAATACACACGGTAAAATTCCTTTGAAATCACCTTTTTATGCATGATTATAATATTTAAAGTTAATTTTATATTGATAACCGACTGATCCTGAAGGAGGATAATGTTTTTCAAGTATAGGTTTGTGTTTAAGTATGTCAATTTCTTCCACATGCTCTACAGCCCAAACGGCTTGACGAATTTTAACATATGATATATCATTTCATTCGTCTCAGTAATGGGAGTAAAATAAAATATAATAAAATTTCGACAGTGTTGCTATCTGACAAAAAGTGTTGCGAGTTTACAATAACGATATAATAATAAAAAAAACTTTTTTATTCTCCTTTCCCATTTTAATGCGCAGGCGCAGCAACTGAATATTATATCCTGTATTACTCCCACTACTTAGACGAATGAAATGACATCTCATATGTTAAAATCCGTCAAGCCGTTTGGGCTATAGAGCGTGCGAAAGAAATTGCCATACATAAATACAAACCTATACTCGAAAAATATTATCCTCCTTCAGGATCAGTCGGTTATTAATATAAAATTAATTGTAAATATTATAATCATGCATAAAAAGGTGACTTCAAAGGTATTTTACTGTGTGTATTCTTTTTTACGCAAAATAGCCGACTATTGCAAGCGTCAGGTACCTCTATTAGTACGACATGTACGTACTCGAATTGATATAATTCCTAAACGAGTGTAGCACCCCATTTAAAATGTTTGTGGTAGAATCTGTGTATGTCAAGCTTTATTTTCGAATAAAAAATATTAAGAATGTTGTGGTCCAAACGATTAAAATTTCGTTTTGAAATCTTTATTTCCGGTTTAAAAGGTGACAAAAAATTTAAATTTCGAATCGGTTGAAAAAAACAAAAAGTCCATTAAATATACTACCCAAAACACTACATTTGTTATTTTATTATAAATTACTTCAATACGCAAAATACCTCCCAAAGGAACCCTTACACCGGTGAGGTCAATATTTTATAAGGCCATAATTTGACAATTAAACCTTTTATAAAAAAAATATTTTGTGTACACGTTCATACCCTCTAGAAGTATAAATAAGCAAAATATAAACGAATTTCAGAACCTCACTTTTTTTTGCGTTGCCCGCTTGACGTGAAATGCCCCAGAATATACCTACATACATATACCTATACAAAAGTACCAGTACCTATAAGTTATGTTTAGTTTAAGTTATTATTACCATATACCATTTAAACCATTTATTTTATTTATTAAGTTTACATTGTGATTTATGTTTGTGTTCCATTTTTGGCATTTGGGTACGGAACCATATAGATACGAACATTTGAAAATTACCGCGCTTTATAAATTGTTGTCTATGGAATGTAGACAATATAATTTATAGACAAGTCTTCATAGCTTTGCCTATACTTCACAGATATATTAATCAACAGACCAGCTAACGTCTCATGGATTTAATGTCTCCACGGTTGTTTCGTTTGGAGCAACTAAAATGGCGTTTTAGTGACGTCCAATACTTTTGTCGATAAAATGTTGTAAATTTTTTAATAGTCTAGAAATTATTTTTACTTCATAATAAAATGTGTGTGTCTGTGTGCAGTTCACACGCAATCTTAGTGAAACTTCACTTGTTAAACTGTCTCTCCACTCCACTCGACTGCACTGCATTGCACTCCACTCAACTTTATTTATAACGCTATATTAATATTGTATCATCAGCCATAGGACGTCCACTGCTGAACATAGGCGTCCCCCAAAGATTTCCAGATCGACCTGTTGGAAGCGGCCTGCATCCAGCGACTTCCTACGACCTTTATCAGTCGACCTTTTCCTTTCTTTTTATTTACCTTTAGCAGTGGACGTCCTATGGCTGATGATGATGATGATTAATATTGTATATAATTTTTTCGCAGGCTTAGTCGTATAGGTTTATGATAGTCAAAGGATTTATGTGTTTGTTAGTCACAACGATTCTAAAGAAGTTCCACTTCAAATATTGGTGACTAAAAGATTTCTATTTTGGAATAAATGGGGTCAAAAATAAATAAAAACAAAATGGTGGCCCCATTTTTCTGTTTTAACTCCGGATCCGTCCTTCGGAACTACGGGGTGACCCCAGACATCGATTTTGAAGTCAATAGAATTAAAAACAAAGAAAAACAAACTGCGGGCCACTTTTTTCAGTTTTGCCAGCGAATCCCTCCTTCGGAACAACGGCGCCATCCAGATATCGATTTTGATGTTTAAGTTGGGTGAAAAATAGAAAAACCATTTCAATCCTTATTCCAGATCCCGTTATGGCAAAATAGTTCATCCAATGCCTGCATGTTCTTACGGCTTCCTTAAACCAACATTCATCAAAATCCGTTCAATAAATAAATAAATCATTAATAAAAACATTTATTAGTCACATAGGTGACTTTATTTGCCTTCTTGGTCTAGTGGCAGCATATATGGGTTGTGGATCTACGGGCACTGGGTTCGAGTCCCAGCCAGGAAAGCTAATTTTTAAATTTAATTTGCCTGGGACTGGATCCCCCGGAGGGGGTTGACGGCAGGCAGACAGCCGGTCATAAAAACGAAGCCAAATCCTTTCTGCAACATGCTTGAAAAAGTGTGTCGCGCCGACCCTACATTAAGATGGGATAAGGGCAGGTAGAAAGAAAGGTCCCGTAGGCATATAAAAGCACTTATGACAGGTCACAAAAGAGGTATAGGTACTATATCTGCCTGCATGTTTCTAAATTGATAGCATATAGGTACATTTATATAACATAATTGTTATATAGAAACATGCAGGCAGATATAGACATAATAACAAAGATGGGGCTTTGATAAGGGGTTGTGATTTGTAGGAAAAGGAATAGGATAAGGCAGGAATGCTAGCAGGGAATTTACGGGAAAATAAAGTAGGAAGCTTTTAGGATTTGACTGGAAATGTGGATAAGGAAAATCACGCCGTGCCTTTCTCTAGCTACCTACGGATGACGACCCAAAAAGAAGACGGAAAAAAACTCTGTGCATATTTTTTTCATTATCAATTAATATTCCTTTTTTTTCTCAATTTGGTTTACAAAATGTAGTACAACTCATTTTTACTATATGGATTTATGCAATCTCAACACCACTAAAAGTAAAAGGTACCGTAAGTATGATAGAAATAATGAAGTGGTATCGTAAGATGAATAAATCCATACTTACAAAATATCCTTATAACTATGTCAAAAACAATATTCATAATTATTAAATTTAATACAGAGCCGATGGCATACACTTTTCTAATTAGTCCATCGGTTGTCTTTTTGTAAAAAAAAGTAAAATAAAATACCTACGGTTTCCAATAGTTTGGCTGGTTTTGGTTTCTAAATTCCCATATAAACTTTACTTCCCTATTTCATCCTTTTATTAGGGATCGATTTAAAAAAAATATACTATGTCCGTCCTTGGGGTACCCCCATACCAAGTTTCATCAAAATCGGTTCAATAACGGTTTAGCTGACAAACAGACAGAGTTACTTTCGCATTTATTACATTAGTATTAATCTAAGGCCTTATGTGTTTGTCATTATGTCGTGACCTAATTCCGTTTGAAAGAAATCATGATTCTAAAAATGTTCACTTCAAAAATCTTCAATTAATGATTACTTTTACATATTTATTATATTATTATCATTATTTTACTGCGGTAAACCAAGGGAATCATTATCGATATATCGATACATATTGGACTTGCTTATATCTTTTCACTATGGTAATAAAGTCTATGCTCTATGATCAGTAGCGCATTTCTCGCATTCCTATTGGCTGTAATAAAGTAATTCTTGTTTGGCTAATATGGCGTCTTTTGTGTTATGAGATGACAACATCGCAGTTCGTGCTCTATTTGTCATTATTAATGTTAAATTCAACGTTATTTATCTACCTCACATGTTCAAAGAGAACTCGATATTATAATGGATATCTTAATATTTTGACACGCGCTGTGTGGTTGGACTACATTGCAGAGTGTGTCTTTGGGAAAAGTACTTCTATCCTCTAAAAATGGCGGGTGTGTTATCTTTATGGGTTGTGTTTTTATTTCAATAGGAGAAATTATGGTTGACCAGTGATAGTAACAAGTGATAGGATTGCAAAGATTGTGAAATAAAAGCCTGCCGACGGCATGTGCGACTGGCTCTGACATTTGACAAGCGGTTGAATCAGCGAGTCAGTGCAAGTGTCATCGTTTTTTGATGAAATTATCAGCATGTCGCGCTGGGGCAGAGGCAGAGGTGGCAGCGTGGCGGTGCCGCTGGACAGCGCACTGTTTCGAGAGAATAGCAATTGCCCCACAGCGGCGCGCTCGGCGGGTACCGTCGGCAAATGGGGTATCACTAGCTTCACGTCTATTAGGAGCGCGCCCTACGGTAAGCACATTCACCGAGTCATTCATCATTGTACAAAGTAGCAATAGTCACCTTGAAATTGAACATTTGTTATTTGTTACCTGTTTTACTGTTTGTTAGATTTATATGTAATACAAATTAGTGAAAGGTAAATGAACCCAGTTATGCATAACTTTAGGTGTTGTGTTGACATACATTCCAGCCACCAGTGTATTTGTCTTTAGTTTTGTAATTGTTTAAAAAACTTGTGTGTTATTTTTCAGCATATTCAAGTAACATACTCAAGAAACCTGTTCAAGATCAGAACAGTCCCCTGACAGTTCCTGCTGTTGAAACTGAACAACCACCTCCCAAACCTAAAAAGTTTTTTAAGTCTCGGAATGCTGAACTCTACCCACCAGTTCCACAAATAACATATGCTCCACCGGTACCTGCAGCACCATTATCACCTGAACACTCATCCAATAGCAAAGAGAAGAAACCAAACAAAAGGTCACGAGGTTACACTAGAGACTCATCGTCACCTGAAATACCTTGGCGTGGTTCAGATAAGACAAAATCGAAGAAAAGTACTGTTCCAACAAAAGCATCAAAGAAGGAAGAAGTACAATCTCCAAATACTCAACCACCAAATAAACGTTATCTGGTTCGAAATCGTAATAAAGTGATAAATTATGCTGAGGATGGCAGTAACAGTCCCATACCAGATTTTACCAGCCACTATGATACATTACCAGGAACAACTGGAGCAGCTTCACCGAAAAGTACATCACCTAAAACAAGTTCATTAGCAACAAGTCCACCTCCTGTGAAAACCGAAGTTGCCAGCCCCTCAACCAGTAAAGAGGCAAATGAAGAACGTAAACCACCACCCATAGTCCTCAGAATATCAAAAGGAACATCTAGAATAGTCAGTACAGACTCCAATGAGGGCTTTACATCACCCAATTCTGACCGACATTCATCTTTAGACAATCATTCAGATGTTGGATCAGATCATAAGAAGAGTCCATCAATGGAGACTATTTGTTCACCTAAACATGAAGGATTAAAGATCACTATAAAGTGTCCAGGTCTTAACCATGATGTTAAGAAAGAGAAGAAAAAAGAGAAAAAGGATCACAAATCTCATAAGAAGCATCACAAGAACTCTGAAGATGATACTGCAAAGAAACCATCTTCACCATTGCCAGGGTCTCATGCATATGAACTATACAAGACACTTGCATCACCAATAGAGGAAAAAGAAAAGGAATGCAAAAGTAAATCTGAAGATGACATTGAATCCCAATTGGCCAAACTGGATTCTACTGGATCAGCAGCTAAATCTCCTAGACTTGAAGTGAAACCAAATGAAACACCTCCGGAACCAAAACCACCAGAAATGACTAGTGGCAGATCTAGAAGAAACAGGCCAAACATAAATTACAGTGAAAATGATGATTACTTAGATGTAATAACCTCAGGAACCTCCAGTAAATATGGAACTAAAACAGTTGGTGAATTAAAGAGGGAAACTAAAACAAAAAAGAAGAAACAAGAAATTCCTGTAGAGCCTCCTGCTGCACCCATTATTCAAGATTCAAATAATTTAGAACAACAGAATTGTAATCAAACAGAAAATACTGATTTGATTGACATTCTATCTGGTGGCAAAGAAATTAAGAATGCAAATGAAGTACCTAAAAAACCTCATAAGAAGCAAAGGCATAAACATAATAAAAATTTAAGTCCTGATCATGAACAAGATATTATTCCAGAAAATGTCCCAGAACAAATTGATTCTCAAGGACAAGAGAGTCAAGACATGGTAATAGATACTGCCCAATTTAATGCTAATGTCACTCCCAGCTACTCCCAGACTGGTACACAATCCTCAGATTCTGCATATAACAGTTGCCCTAATGAGAATTATGAAGAGGAATCCCAAAAGAATTCTGAAGACAATTTATTCAAGTCTCCTCATCATATACATGAATCAGATGATCATGTTGAAGATAAACCAAGTGTGAAATTAGTTATAACTAAAAAGAAAGGATCAATATTTAAAAGCAAATCATTAGTGAATGACAATCCATCTCCCCTGCCGGCGAGGAAGAGACGCCATTTGTACCGACATGAATGGGCTAATGATGTAAGTGCACTGATTAACATACAGTTTTATCTCACTAAAAACCCTATTTGAACAAGATTTGTGTGCACAAGTAATAATTATTGTCATAAGAAGTTAAAATTATCATCATGATTTTAAATTCTATTGACATTGCTAGCATTTGTAAAATGTTGTCATTTCATAGTAAATTACTTTCTTCCATACATTATGTTTATCTAAATAGCCATTGTTTATTATGCACAGAAAGGAAATGAGACTCCAAGACCTGATCCACCAGAAAATGCTGAAGTGAGAATCCCAACAATTCAAGCTCCAGAGGAACTGACGAGGGTTACAAGATATAGGGCTCCAGACCCTATCTTGGATGACTTAGACTCTGCAGAGACGGTCAAACCTTACACAAGTGTTAAATGTGCTAAGGAGGCTAAAGAGGTATTTATCACTGTACACTTTTTTCATCTAATATAAAGTATGTGTTATTATTTTTACTTACTTATACCCTGTGCCAATAAACAATTGCAGTTCGAATGTGCAGATAGATTACAAAAATTAGCCAATAAGAATACAGACTCCATCAAATGATTTGATTGGTTCATAATCACAATCTGCATTCTCAAACTAAGATTGTTTATCAAGACCGGCCGTTAGACAATATAGGTAATTGAAATATAATTCTGGTCCTGTTTCTAGCTTTGTTATATCAACAAGACATTGATAATTATATACATTTAAATGCATATAGATGTAAAATTCAATTCTGTCACTAAAATTCGTATAATTATGCAAATCATTTTATTCAAATACGATATTTCCTTCCTATATGACTATTTTGTGGTATAAAACATGTATCAATTTCATTATATTTGTGTTTTTAAATGAAGAAAGATTAAGTAAATTTAGACTTAATAATAATAACAGATCTTTGACTCTATAATATTACATAAAATTACATCATATTTAAACTTATCACCTGAAAATATGGTTTTTATATTTGATTGAGATTGTTATATTTGAATGATTATGAAGTTGACATTTCTATTATATTCCCACAGTAAATATCAGTATTATTGTAATACCTGATCATCGAAGATACACAAGATGATAGAAATGAGAAACGTCACTCCTAATTTTGCATTTCAGAAAAGTGCACTTCTAGAAGCATTGGATTGCATTGTAGTGATAGTCAAATAAAGTTATTTTCTTTCTTTTTAGTTAAATAAAGATAAAATTAATGACTAAATAATGTCGAGGTTTATTTTTACAATCTTTACAGTTCTACACTGTTGTAAGAAATGTAAAAAAGGCTCATCAAATACAAGAAATTGGAGAATTCCAGGAGTTTAATGATGATGTTGAATACCTATTAGATGCATTGCAGGTAAAAAAATGTGTATAATGAAATCCTTAAATCTTTATATAACTATCCATATTGTTATATTCTGATTAGCAATAACAACCTTGCTATTTATTCATAGGATAACAATCCAATGTCAACGCGCTGCTTATCTGCAATTACCCTCGCGAGCAAATGTACTGCGCCAGCATTCAGAATGCATTTGCGTGCTCATGGAACTGTCCAGAAATTCTTCAGCGCGTTGCACGACGCCACCAATGACCAGGTAACATTGACCTTTACTCTTCAACTCTGATCTTATTTAAATACATTATAAGCTGATCTTAATCTAATACTGTTTATTTCTTAATAGTCTTCAATGCTGGCTATTGCAAGATTACAATGAAGAAATTGTGAATCATTTCTAGTATTTGAACTTCCTCATACAAAGTCATGTAAAAAATTATAAGGGGTAAATACAAAGTATACAACAGTATGAATACTGTTGTTGATCATTATCCCTGAAATGTAAAGAAATATTTAGCGACATAACAATTATGACTATTATGTCTGCAGTATTTCCATGATATTTTGTAGTATTGCTTGGTTCTTTGAAAAATATAACATTATTTAATAGTTCCCGGTGTGAGTATACCAGTTTGTGGGATGTTATGGCTGTCTTACATATTAGGTTAGAATTAACGAGGCAGTACGCCTCGGTGGCGTGGTTGTATTTCGGTATGACTACTGTCCTGATGTCTTGGGTTCGATCCCTGGCTGAGGCAAAGTGATATTGGATTTTTCAATATCAGCCCGGAGTCTGGAATTTGTGCCCGATATGGCGAAAGGCTTGCCCCCTATCACATCTGGGACGTAACTAAGCTTGGCGAAATGTGGGTGTTCTAGTTCGATAGGCCGCCTCTGCTTTCCCCGTCGGGGATATATATAGACGTGAGCTTATGTATGCATTAACAGGTAATGTAAAATCAAGTAGATATTTGTTACATTTTTAGACAGGATCGTAAATCTCTGAAGACAGGTTTTTACCTAGTTTGGGGGTCAGGGAATCTATAGTTTTTCTTATGTTACATATTGTAAAAATTATCATCAGATCTTATGTAATACGTATTGCTAAATATATTGGTAATTTATCTTTGTACCTGCCATAGTTCTTAATGCATTTGTCTAACATTGATTGTTTAAACTTTAAATAAATAAATGAAAAAAATACACTTAAATGTATGTATAACCAGATAAACAACCAGAAGATCCAAAATCTTACAGACCCATCAGCTTGCTATCTATACCTTCTAAAATTTATGAGTCATTACTAGCTACTTGCATATGGCCAGTCATCAAAGAAAAACGTATTTTACCAGATCATCAATTTGGATTCCGTCATAAGCATGCCACCATAGATCAAGTCCATAGGCTTACTGATGTAATAGTGAAAGCCTATGAAGAGAAAAAGTACTGTGCTGCAGTGTTCTTGGACATATCCCATGCTTTCGACCGAGTATGGCACGAAGGCCTGTTATACAAAATCAAAGCTTTCATGCCGCAATATTTGTACATGATGATCAAATCATTTTTAACAAATCGTTACTTTATGGTCCAATGTGGCGATGAAATAACCAAGCTATGCCCAATATCAGCGGGCGTACCGCAGGGAAGTGTCATTGGTCCTGTTCTTTACCTGCTGTACACCTCTGACTTGCCTACGAGTGCGACAATTACAACAGGTACTTTTGCGGATGACACAGCCATCTTAGCTGTCCATAGCCAGCCGGAAACAGCAGTAGAAATGCTACAACGCGGTTTAGATGACATAGCTATTTGGTTGAGGAAATGGCGCATCAAGGCTAACGAAAATAAATCCGTCAATGTCACTTTTACTTTAAGAAGAGGACACTGTCCACCAGTTAAATTGAATAACCTGGAGGTTCCACGAGCTGACCACGTGCGGTACCTTGGTTTATATTTGGATAAACGGCTGACATGGCAGAAACATATTTTTACCAAAAGAAAACAATTAGGCATACAGCTCAGAAAGTACTACTGGCTCATTGGCAGAAAATCCCAGTTATCACTCAGAAATAAACTCTTACTCTACAAAGCTGTACTTAAACCAGTATGGACATATGGGATACAGTTATGGGGAACGGCCTCACACTCCAACATTGAGATAATGCAAAGTTTCAAAACAAAATGCTACGTATAATAACAAACGCCCCATGGTTTGTAAGTAATGGACAGTTACATCAGGACCTAAATATGCCCACAATTAAAGAGGAAATAGCCAACTGCACCAAATCATACAAAGGCAGAATCGACAACCACCCCAACATATTGGCCCAAACATTGATGGATAATCGATTAACCACACGTCGACTCAAGCGCAAAATTCCCCAAGATGTGCTACAGTAACAGCATAGGAGTATAAACAGGGTGCGACACAGGTCGCACTCCTGTACATGTTAATAATTACATCCGACATACCTACAGCTTATTGTCCCACTTCGGTGACAGATTGCTGTACAAAAAAAAAAAAAAATGTATGTATGTACGAAATATAACATACTTGTTTAATGAAATGTTATTTGCTTCAGAGTCTGGGTCTTTGTACGGCGACAGTAATGTTCGTCCTCTCACAAGATAGACTGAATATGGATCTGGATCGCGAGTCACTTGAACTCATGTTGAATCTTCTCGAATCAGATGTATCACACAAGTAAGTTATTTTTTATCATCTTGATCACTTAGGTGAAATATTTTTAATAAGTGTGCTGATCACCAGTCTGTGCAGACTGCAGACATCCCCATCATAAAAAAAAAACATCATTATCATCAGCCACAGGACGTCCACTGCTGGAGTACCCCAAAACACAAGTGCATGGGTAGTTATGCACCTGTAAGGTGGACAAATGGCCTGATAAAAGTTGCAGGAAGTTGATGGATGCAGGCCGCCTCCAACTTGCCGATCATGATTTTTATTTATGTAATGTACTCACTCCACACATCAGGCAAGTAATGCTGACAATAGAATTTGGAGGATATTCCTATCTCACCTCATAAGTGCATTTACAAGATGTATAATGTGTCTGATAATATCTTACTAAGAGACGATATGTATTTTGCTGTTATCTATTCATTATGCTAACAGTTGGCTTTAGTAAATGTATTATGATGTGAGCTTGAATTATGATTCAATTATTATGAAATACAGATGCTTATCAAATTTTATAAAGATCGATTTTTACTCTACAATAAATACATTATCTAGAATGAATCATTGAATTTTACCTGATGAATATTTGTTCCAGAAATGCTTTAGATGATTGTGGCCTTACATCAGCGCAGCTTACTAAAACACAAGAAAGAGTGCGAGAGCTTTGTGCAGAAATTAAAAGTCAAGGAAAAGCTCAACATTTGGATTTAGATAATATTACAGTAAGTACATGATTTATTTAACTTATAATAGTTATTATTATTTATACATATTATTTTAAACCGACGTAAAGTGGCAGTTTGCTGTTGCTTCTTCGTTCAGTGAGTGAGATTTTCGGTCGCCCATTTCTCCGTCTCCC
Source organism: Clanis bilineata (assembly GCA_036417725.1). Taxonomy (NCBI): domain Eukaryota; kingdom Metazoa; phylum Arthropoda; class Insecta; order Lepidoptera; family Sphingidae; genus Clanis; species Clanis bilineata. The sequence continues at coordinate 7,482,404 of CM071142.1, forward strand.
TTTCCCTCCCCATCCATTGCCCATTTTTGGTTGGCAATGCATCCATTATGCTTTTCGTATCTTGGGTGTCTATGGGTGGTGGAGATCACTTACCATCTGGTGACCCATCTGCTCGTTTGCCTCTCTGATATAATAAAAAAAAAAAAGGGAAACCTACCTTTGTCCAGCAGTCGGATGATACAGGTTAGAAAAAAAAATGGGTGCGTGTACTTATGTACGCGCGTGAGAAGTTATACTTATTGATTTCTTAAGTTTACGCGAATGCTATTCATTGAAATAAAATTACTTTATTAAATTATTAAATAATTATTAAAAATTAAAACCAAATCGTGATAAAATCCGTAAAAGTAATTTTATTTCAATGAAGTTATACTTCTTTGTTTAATAATATTTAGTGTTAATTATATTAAAAAACTAAAAATATACGCAAAACAACCATTTTAGCTGTCACCTGCTCGTAGAACAATGGCCCATGGTATAAGATGTCCAATTCGCGAAATGTCGAGTCCTCAAAATGTCCAAATCTCAAAATGTCCAATTCGCACAATGTCCAATTCGCACAATGTCTAATTCGCGAAATGTCCAATTCTCAAAATGACCAAATCTCAAAATGTCCAATTTTCAAAATGTCCAATTCTCAAAATGTCCAATTCTCAAAATGTCCAATTCTCGAAATGTCCAATTCGCAAATGTCCCATTCGCGAAATGTCCGTTTCGCAAAATGTCCAATTCGCGAAATGTCGAGTCCTCAAAATGTCCAATTCTCAAAATGTCCAATTCGCAAAATGTCCAATTCCCAAAATGTCCAAATCTCAAAATGTCCAATTCTCAAAATGTCCAATTCGCGAAATGTCCGTTTCGCAAAATGTCTAATTCCCAAAATGTCCAAATCTCAAAATGTCCTATTCTCAAAATGTCCAATTCTCAAAATCTCCAATTCGCGAAATGTCTAATTCCCAAAATGTCCAAATCTCAAAATGTCCAATTCTCAAAATGTCTAATTCCCAAAATGTCCAAATCTCAAAATGTCCAATTCTCAAAATGTTCAATTCGCTAAATGTCCGTTTCGCGAAATGTCCGTTTCGCGAAATGTCCAATTCTCAAAATGTCCAAATCTCAAAATGTCCAATTCGCGAAATATCCAATTCCCAAAATGTCCAATTCGCGAAATGTCCGTTTCGCAAAATGTCCAATTCCCAAAATGTCCAAATCTCAAAATGTCCAATTCGCACAATGTCCAATTTGCACAATGTCTAATTCGCGAAATGTCCAATTCTCAAAATGACCAAATCTCAAAATGTCCAATTTTCAAAATGTCCAATTCTCAAAATGTTCAATTCGCGAAATGTCCAATTCCCAAATGTCCCATTCGCGAAATGTCCGTTTCGCAAAATGTCCAATTCGCGAAATGTCGAGTCCTCAAAATGTCCAATTCTCAAAATGTCCAATTCGCGAAATGTCCGTTTCGCAAAATGTCCAATTCCCAAAATGTCCAAATCTCAAAATGTCCAATTCTCAAAATGTCCAATTCTCAAAATGTCCAATTCGCGAAATGTCCGTTTCGCAAAATGTCCAATTCCCAAAATGTCCAAATCTCAAAATGTCCAATTCCCAAAATGTCCAAATCTCAAAATGTCCAATTCCCAAAATGTCCAATTCGCGAAATATCCGATTCGCGAAATGTCCAATTTGCATAATGTTCAATTCGCTAAATGTCCAATTCTCAAAATGTCCAAAACGCGAAATGTCCAATTCGCAAAAGTCCAATTCGCAAAATGTCCAATTCGCAAAATGTCCAATTCGTAAAATATCCAATTCGCAAAACGTCCAATTCGCAGAACGTCCAATCCTTACATTAGTCACAAGTAAAGTATATTAATTAATTATTATTATATATTTAATATTATCAAAGAATTTAAACAATATTAAATTGCAATCGAAGTCAAATGGGTGCGTGTACGTGTACGCGGTTAAGCAGACAACTTCATACTGTAGACAACTTCATACTGTTAATTTTTTTCGTCACAGATGTGAAAATTTCACTTTCATCATTTTTTCATAACGCGCCTAAAGAAGTATAACTTCAAAAAAGTATTATTACATTTATATCGTGTTTCTTTTTCATTTGAAAAACATCATGAAGTTTTCAATTACAATTTATGTCTAGTATAGTAGCTGGATGCAAGCCGCTTCCAACAGGTCGATCTTGAAATCTTTGGAGGGGGTCTATGTTCAACAGTGGTCGTCCTGTGGTTGATAATGATGACGATGGAGACAGGCTCGTCCTATGAACTATCACAATGACAGGATTGAAATGTACATCCATAATATATTGTAATTGGGTACTTGACTGTAGTAACCAATATCAATGAATTTCTGTAGGAACATAGATTTATCATCGAAATAACGTGTGCAATAGGATTTCTTTTAAAATACTCCAAGGATAATTTTATTTTAGTAATTTAAATACTCAATTTTTTATCTGTGCTGCACGTGACTGTAACCACAACAAATACGACGCATGATGTCACATTACTCATTTTTCTTATATATTTGTTCCACAATTGCCTAAGACCTAAGATCCAAAGTCATACTGCCAGGTTATTTGGTATATGGGGCATTTCACGTCAAGCGGACAACGAAAAAAAAGTGAGGTTCTGAAATTCGTTCATATTTTGCTTATTTATACTTCTAGAGGGTATGAACGTGTACACAAAATATTTTTTTTATAAAAGGTCTAATTGTCAAATTATGGCCTTCTAAAATATTGACCTCACCGGTGTAAGGGTTCCTTTGGGAGGTATTTTGCGTATTGAAGTAATTTATAATAAAATAACAAATGTAGTGTTTTGGGTAGTAAATTTAATGGACTTTTTGATTTTTTGAACCGATTCGAAATTTAAATTTTTTCTCTTGTGCTAAACCGGAAGTAAAGATTTCAAAACGAAATTTTAATAGTTTGGGCAACAACATTTTTTTTGTTTTTTATTCGAAAATAAAGCTTGACATACACAGATTCTACCATAAAAATTATAAAATGGGTGCTACATTCATTTAGGATTTATATCAATTTGAGTATGTATATGTCGTACTGATCGAGGTACCTGACGCTTGTTAAAGTCGGCTATTTTGCGTAAAAAGAATGCACACAGTAAAATTGCTTTAAAGTCACCTTTATATGTATGATTATAATATTTACAGTTAATTTTATATTGATAACCGACTGATCCTGAAAGAGGATAATGTTTTTCGAGTATAGGTTTGTATTTATGTATGTCAATTTCTTTCGCACGCTCTACATCCCAAACGGCTTGACGGATTTTAACATATGAGATGTCATTTCGTGTCTAAGTAATGGGAGTAATATAGTATGTAATATTCAGTTGTTGCGCCTGCGCATAAAATGGGAAAGGAGAATAAAAAAGATTTTTTTTTTATTATATCGTTATTGTAAACTCGCAACACTTTTTGTCAGATAGCAACACTATAAAAATTTTATTATATCTTATTTTACTCCCACTTCTGAGGCGAATGAAATGACATCTCATATGTTAAAATTCTTCAAGCCGTTTGGGCTGAAGAGCGTGCGAAAGAAATTGACATACATAAATACAAACCTATACTCGAAAAACATTATCCTCTTTCAGGATCAGTCTGTTATCAATATAAAATTAACTGTAAATATTGTAATCATGCATAAAAAGGTGACTTCAAAGCAATTTTACTGTGTGTATTTTTTTTTTACGCAAAATAGCCGACTTTAGCAAGCGTCAGGTACCTCGACCAGTACGACATGTACGTACTCGAATTTATATAAATCCTAAACTAATGTAGCACCCCATTTACAATTTTTATGGTAGAATCTGTGTATGTCAAGCTTTATTTTCGAATAAAAAACAATAAAAATGTTGTTGCCCAAACTATTAAAATTTCGTTTTGAAATCTTTACTTCCGGTTTAGCACAAGAGAAAAAAAATTAATTTCGAATCGGTTCAAAAAATCAAAAAGTGCATTAAATTTACTACCCAAAACACTACATTTGTTATTTTATTATAAATTACTTCAATACGCAAAATACCTCCCAAAGGAACCCTTACACCGGTGAGGTCAATATTTTAGAAGGCCATAATTTGACAATTAGACCTATTATAAAAAAAATATTTTGTGTACACGTTCATACCCTCTAGAAGTATAAATAAGCAAAATATGAACGAATTTCAGAACCTCACTTTTCTTTCGTTGCCCGCTTGACGTGAAATGCCCCATATTTTTTTTCGTATTTTTGTTTATAGCTCAACCAAATTTCAACGTGGATGTGATCAACAATCAATATCTGATTGGTAAAATATCTGACCCGTTTTTTAGTTTGAAATCATACATGTGATTTCCGCAATATTTTTTTAATGAGCGATTTTGTATCTATGGTAAGGACAGATGACGTCACCCGTATCTACCGTTAGTAGATAGCGTTTTGGCGGAAAATTAAATTATACATAATAATTTTTGCTTTTTTAAACTAAATATATCAAAATAAATTACGAAATATTTTTTTACATGTTTAGAATAAACCAATTAATAGCCCTGTATACTTTTTAAAAAATAGTCAAGTACCCAATTGTATTTATTGTACACCTATATTGTGGAATATAGGTGTGAAGCTATGTTATATTATTATGTGGTACATTATGAGAGTATGAATGTGTTATGTAGGTGGGTCACCTGGCGATGGAGACGCTGCTGTCGCTGACGTCGAAGCGCGCCGGCGAGTGGTTCAAGGAGGAGCTGCGCGTGCTCGGCGGCGTCGAGCACATCGTGCGCACCATCCGCGAGTGCAGCGCCGCGCTCGCGCGCACCGACACCGGCATCGGCATCGACACCGGCACCGACACCGGCACCCACACCGACACCCACACCGGCATCGACACCGGCACCGACGGAGCTGCGCACCTGCGCCTGCTGCGCACCGCTGACCGCTGCATGCGAGTGCTCGAGAATGTACGTACTACGTTACGGTTTATTTTCCTATCAGGGGGGTCACCACCACCTCTTATAGCAATATTATTACAATCTTGGACTGCCTCGGTGGCGTGGTGGTATTTCGGTACGACTACGGTTCTGAGGTCTCGGGTTCGATCTCCGGGTCGGGCAAAGTGATATTGGATTTTTCCATATCAGCCCGGAGTCTGGAATTTGTGCCCGATATGGCGATAGGCTCGCCCCCTATCACATCTGGGACGGAACTAAGCTCGGCGAAATCTGGGTGTTCTAGTTTACTAGTGCGCCTCTGCCTACCCCTTCGGGGATACAGCGTGCGCTTATGTTCTTGCTTGTGCCGATTCCCGTACAAAAAAAACTTAGTAAGATTATTATAATACTGCTATAAGAGGTGGTGATAACCCCCCAATATGTTATATTCAAAATAGGTGTTTGCAGGTGAAATATTGGGTTCAAGCTGTCAAATCTTATTATGAGAGACAATTTTATGCGTAGCAAACAGATGGGCTAACTGATGGTAAAAGATCACCATCGCCCATGAACATCCAATATACCAGAGGAATGCGTTGCCGGCCTTTGATGAATCTATATGTATTTGAAGGTCTCTATGTCATATCAGTCAAAAAATACAGGGCAAACTGATTCCAAAGGGATGTTGTAGGGGGCAGAAAATTCCTCGTAAACCTCATTTATTATAACTCAAAATAATAAATCGAATATGTATCCTAAAAGTATATGTATCATCATTGGGGTGCTCGACTTGTCAGTGCATTACCTGAGCTGCAATCTCTAACTCACAGGTGACTCAACAAAACGAAGACAACCAGATGTACCTGCTGCGCGAGTGCGGCGACGCGGCGGCGACGCTGTCGTGGCTGCTGCGGCGGTGCGCGGGCGCGGCGCGGCGCGGGGCGGCGCTGCGCGGCCCGCTGCTGGACGCGGCGCTGCCCGCCGTCAAAGTGCTCGTCAATCTATCACATTCCTTTGGAACCACCAGTCAGTATACACCCATATACATCTCTTATAATAGTACTGTTTATGGGGTGTGGATCGAAAAATCCTGGATTCTAATCCCAAGTTGGGTAAAGCTGTATTTATAACACGATTTCCCCGGAACTGGATCGTTCAAAATATTGGCGTTAAGCAAGTAGCCGATCGTAAAAACAGATGTATCCATTCTGAAACGTATTTGAAAAAGTATTTGTTAACCGCATATTGAAATTAGGACTTAAACTAAAACTGAATAAGAATTTAAATAGATAAGAACAAATAACAATACAATACTATTAAGTAAATGCCTATGTCAGAAATGTCTATTTTAGTTTACTCTATACATGCCAATATTGAATATTTGTTTTTGTTCTCAGCATCAGTTGGTGCTCAAGTGGTTGGTGAGCAGCAATCGGTCATGGAGACATGTCTTATTATTTTAAATAATCAGGACAATTTCATACCTGACAACAGAAATTTCGAGTTTAGTGTTTGTGTAAGTATTTTGTTGGTTCAATTATTTGGATACTTGCCAAATCATGGTGACAATGTGTAATTCGCTGAGCCACGAACGCGAGGAGAACCTATTTATGAACTGTATAAGTCGAATAAAACTTGTTAGAAACACTGATTCAATTCCAAAAATATACATTTTTTATAGCAGAATACGGCAAGCGAGTGGTGAGTCACCTAATGGTAAGTGATCTCAATCGCCCATAGTCACCCATCATAGCAAAACAATAATGGATGTATTGCCGAACCTACAAAAGGGTAAAGGAATTGGGACGGGTGCGGGATTTAGGCCACCGTAAATCTCGCTCGCCGAAGGAATTGCAGCAGCAAGCTACCACTGTACGTCAGTTTTCTGAGACTTCGAGATAGTGGTAACAACGCGATCGAGCCGGTCCATTCATGCTTTTTTTCGACTGACTTCCAAAAAGAAGTAGGTCCTTAATTCGTCTGTATTTTTTTATGTATGTTACGCGATATCTGCCGAATGTGGACCGATCTTCAAAATTCTTTTTGTGTTCGATAGAGGTTATTTCAAGGGTGGTCGCATATAAATTTGGTCACTATCGGATTTGAAGTCGGTCCGTTAAGTTTTTAAACTTGTGATTATTCTATATTAAGGGTTTTTTTTAATATGCCACCCTGGTAACATAAACACAACGATTTAAACTAAAAATACTATGTGTAATATTTATGAATTAGTTTGCACAACATTCTGGCCGCGTCCGATATTGAGGCTCGGCCAGAATGCTATTGCAAACTCCGAGATTCATTTTGTTTAGGCTACACTGTTTACAAATATCTTGGTTCCTGGCACATTCCATTAAAATATTGTGTACATCTTGGATGGTATTACAATCGGAAGCCCATTCATGCTGTTGGCATTACTATGGCTCTACCACTCAATGTCTCGTCTTGTATCCAAAAAATGCCCCAATTTTTGGTTAAATATACTCTCATGCATATAAATTATAAACCAATGGTTTGTTTTATTGAAATGGATTATTTTATAATTGAGGTAATTATGTGTACTTTGATATTTGATTTACCCTTTCTTTTTGTCACGCAGGTTTTGCACTTGCTTATAAACTTGGTGCAAAACAACGAGCTGAACACACAAAGACTGCTAAATATTAGAATTAGGGTCGACAATGAAGGCGACGTCATATCCAGGAGCGTGTCTGCCGTTGATCTGCTCGTGGATCTGTTTTATAAACGAGAAGATTTGGCGAGGTAAAAACTAAGTTGATATTTTGGTACATGGTGTAGTTGTTTGTTACATAGTTACTAAAACATATTATTTTACATGCTTACATGATTATGTTGTAATGGAAAATAATAAAAAAGATAAGTTTGTTTAAAGGATAAAAAGATGTTTATTTTGCTATTTATTTATTCAATAAAAAAAATAAAGTTTACACAAGACACAGACGACATTTTCCATTTTATACAAGCATACAGACGTTTATACAAGCAAAATGTGTATTTTTTTTATACAGGCGAGCTGAGGAAAACACTGATGCGTTGTTAGATGGAGAGAAGGAATCCGAAAATGAAACCGATAAAAAGAAACAATCTCAAGACGATATCGACGAGACTGTTGCTAAACGTGAGCAAACATTAAATATTCTGATATACAAATACAATTTAGAGAAAAAAAATTATTTCCATGGCCCTTGATCATAGGTACTTGAAAATTGAATGTGTGTCATAATGAGAAAAATCATTGTTTTCATTTTAATGGTTGTGCTAAATAATTGTTATTCATTGACGTAAGCCATCTCATTTGTGGTATTGTAGGCGGAGAGCTCGTGAATTCAAACCTCACACCATAGTATAAACGCTGGAATTTTCTCAAATACACCATGAGTCAATAACAGATACAAATGGTTGGCTACTATAAATCTTAAGTCGCGCTCGCTTCATAGCTTCTTGCTTATTAAAACATTTACGCGCTGCGTAATTTTGTCCCTTTCAGTTTTAGACAATGTGACAAAAGTTAAAAGTGACAAACCAGTTTTGAAAAAAGGCGCGTAATCGTTTTTATAAGTAAGAGGCATAATGTACATATCGACCTACCCAAAGAATAAAGTTATATATGATAATTATTCGAACTTGCTTTCTTATTTTTCTGAGCTTAAATTGGCCTGTATATTTAACTAATAAGTATTTTTTTAAGCTGTCATAATTTAACTTGATAAAAGGAATTTAGATTAATTATCAATTGTAACTTTATTCTTTGGATAGGTTGATATATTAATAGAATCGACATTGTCGCGTTTCCGTTCTCCCAATATGTTTTTTCTTTTTTATATTTATTCTTTTTTTATATTTATTCTCTAACGCCCGGTTTCAATAAACAATCTCAGTTAGAATGTGCAGATAGATTACAAAAATTTGCCAATTAGAACACAGTTTGAACATTACTTAGTCAAATGACTTGTCTTGATTGGTTCATAATCGCGATCTATCTGCATTCTAAACTGAGATTGTTTATTGAAACCGGGTGTTAGAGAATTTAGGAGACGTTAGGACACATTGTCGCCTCCTTGGTCTAGTTGCAGCACATATGGCTGTTGACTAGGAGGTCGTGGGTTCGATTCCCAGGTCGGGCAAAGCGTATTTTCTAATTTAATTTGCCCGGGACTGGAGCCCTCAGAGGGGGTTGACGTCAGGCAGGCAGCCGGTCGTAAAAACTTGGTGTGTTGCGCCGACCCCACATTAAGGTCGGATAAGGGCAGGTAGAAAAAAAGAAAGGAGACACTTTGTATAGAAAGGTGATTATAATGAGAATGTCCCCCCCCCAGTGCTGGCCCGCGCGGGCGCCCACATGGAGCACACGATGGTGGGCGCCTACACCGCGCTGGTGCTGGGGCACGCGGCGCAGGCGGGCGCGGCGCCGCTCGTGCGCATGCGCCTGCCCGCCTACCGCCCGCTGCTGCCCACGCTGCGCAAGTACTACAACTTCCTCGCGCTCACCGCCTCCGTGAGTACTCCTTGATGACCATAGTTCATACACGCTTACGGGCTACGGCCGGTCTCATTGAACGAACTCAGTTTGACAGAACAAATAGATCGCGATTATGAACCAATCAAATCGAGTCATTTGACGGAGTCATGTTCAAACTGTGTTCTTGTTGGCTAATTTTAGTACTTTCATTAAAATATGGGTTATATCTTCGAAGATAAAATAGATATATTCCGAGTTTAAGCCAATTAAATGGCAATAAAAATTATATTATTTTATGTGAATATAGTGTCTGCACTTTTTTGTAATCTATCTGCACATTCGAACTGAGATTATTTATTGAAACCGGTCGTTACACAACAGACTCGACTGCCTCGGTAGCGTAGTGGTACTGCGTGCGCGGTACGACAATCATCCTGAGGTCTTGGGTTCGAACCCCGGGTCGGGCAAAGTGATATTTGGATTTTTCAATATTAGCCCGGAGTGTGGAATTTGTACCCGATATGGCGATAGGCTCGCGCCTTATCACATCTGGGATGAAACTAAGCTCGGTGAAATGTAAGTGTTCTAGTTCGCTAGCGCGTCTGTATACCCTTTCGGACTCATACATGAACATCATACTGACGCATACCAACGTGCAAGATACCTAACTTTCTCACAAATAGATATTTATACCTAACTAATATAATACAAGATTCATTATTATTTCCGCAATAGCGACTAGGGTCGCCTAATGAGGTAGGCCTCATTCCTCATATTTTGTTCTGGTATATTTAACTAATAAGTATCATTAGGACTAGCAATCCCTTACCATTACTAAGCATCAAGGTTCGGTCATCAATGGTACAAACTATAAAAATGTACGTGTTCCAGGCTGAAGCGGCAATAGTGGCGCACGTGAAGTCGACGCAGCGCATCATCGAGTTCATGGAGGACAGCGACAAGGAGGCTGCGGCCGCGTACGGGCCGTGTCCCCTCCCCGCCTCGGTCCCCGCCCCCTCCCCGTCCCCGTCCCCATCCCTGACCCCCTCGCCCATCCCCACGCCGCAGTACCACTCGTCCCCGTCGGACATGCCGCAGGACATGTCGCTGAGCCACCTCAACTACACGCACAACTACAGCCAGAACAATGACGACAGGATGTCCATGGGCCTGCACGGGTACCACTGAGACTGGTGGATAACTTCGCCTGACCCTGACTTATGACCCCGTTATGTTTCGTGTATCAACTTGATGTGAACCTGCATTTCATTGCTTAGCTAATGGGACATAGTTAAATGTTTGTTAAGATATCAGGAAAAACTGATTATTTCAATTCGCAAGAATTAAAATAAAACAAAAGCAAATAATCGTTGTTTCTTGCCTCTCAATCTTAGCAAATATGGTTAGCAAAGCGATGATCTGCATTTGACTAACAAAAATCATGGAAAAAACATTTAGTCGAAGATGTTCACATCGATACAATTTGTGAATACATAGAGATTTTTTAATGAACATGGACTGCGATAGAATCGTGCTGAAGAGTCTGTGACAATTTTATTTGACTGTTCTGTAGTTTATGGTAATGTGGTTTCTGAATAAGCCCTGTACATATAAATGAAACCATTCGCTGGATTATTATGAATTGTGAAGATAGAAGCAATAGACATGCCATGTGTAATAGTGAATAAAATATTTGTAAGGTAAATGTCACGTGAGAGAAAATAGTTTGCGTGTGGTTTGTACCTTTGTACAATGTATCTTCCTTCTTCTCTACTGTAAATATTACTCTCTGTCTTAGACTACTTTCATTTAATGAATGATTTTCATATGGGTTATGTGTCTTCGAAGATAAAATTGATATATTCCGAGTTTAAGCCAATTAAATGGCAATATGAAAGTGCAAAGATAGTCATGTAAGTGTATAATAGAAATTGTATTCTTTTATGTGAATATGGTGTCTGCACTTTTTTGTATAATACTGTTTTGAGAGAGTAACAAATATCAGAGTATTGTTATATTGAGGCACAATTCTTTATTGTAAATAAAATAGCTAGCGACGACGTTACAATCGTTTTGTTCAATAAATTATACAGTTGTGATGTCCAAACAGGTTTGGTTACGATACTAGTAATGAGCCACACAATCCAATAAACACTAGTATTTAGTAAATTCACAAAGTTCAAGTACACATCGATGCTCGAAAGCATACTTGTATCTCTAAAAAAGTCTCATACTAATAATAATAATATATAATTGAAAATTTATTATTTATTTATTTAAAAGAGAAAAAAATACCGCGTCGAATGAACTCACTCTTTGTTCTTCTATAATTAAAAAAACTTTGATACGACGTTGAAAAAAACGAGTTTTTTATAAAACATACTTCAAAACTATGTAAATAGTCAAAAATTAGTCACTTGTCAAAATTTTGCCTAAATCGCTACCAGTATTTTCTAAAGACATCCAACATACGACGTACAACGTAGTAAACTAGTTGAATATAGTAACGACGTTGGTTTCACGTTAATTCAGAGTGATTTGATGTCCCCATGGAACTCGCCTCAGAGAACGTTTTTGCTGCTTAGGATTAAAATCGATAGCTGTATATCATCGAAAGTCATTGATAAACTAAATATAGAATTACGAATTAACCTGTTGCAAAAAATGAGTTTTAATTCAAATACGCATTCCAAATATGAAATTAATATATCTTTTGGTTTAAAAGTTGTGAATTTTTTAAATAGTTTTTGGCTCTCCTGTAAAGTTGGATTTTTCGAGATATACAAGTATGCTTTCTACCGTCGACACATCGATATATTATATACCTAGATGCACAGTTGACGCTCTGAAAATGGGACAGCAAACGAGTGCTTAAGCACTTCTTTTGCATACAGTCGGACGCCGATAGAATTCTAAATTTTAAAATTCAAATAAAAGAACGCTTGCTCATTTCGTTTAAAAAGCTACTTTATAACACTTGTATAGGGTTATAATTGCGTTGATTGAATTAGAACTTGTGATCTTTTTCTTTGTTTTATGGCTGAGACCACTTTTTATGACGATATTTGTAAAGAACTGTGCATCTAGGATATATTAAATCGATGCGTCGACATCTTGAATGGATATTAATATAATCGCCTACGGTCGAGAGAATGCTTAGGCTTAAAGTATGACAATGTAACGTGTTGGACTTTTATAGATATATATCGGCTTTGCACGACTTGTGTGTGTGTGCGTAAACTAGCTCGACCAGGTTTATTTGGCATTTCACGCAAGCGCCTATGTAACTTATTGTGTAACAAACACCCGAACGCCTCTAGCGGTTATGTACTGACGTATTTCATACAAATTAGTTTACGTAGTCACAGGACGTCGCTGGATGCAGGCCGCTTCCAACAGGTCGATCTGGAAATCTTTGGAGGAGGCCTATGTTCAGCAGTGGACGTCCTATGGCTGATGATGATGATGAGTCCTCAGACTACGTAAAATGCGTGATTTGTCAAAAAACTCATGGTCGAGCTACTAGTATTGTAGCGTCATAGTATGATAGTGACGCGTCAGTCGTCTATCTACAGACATAGCACGGAGTGTCAATAGATATTAGATATACTTTACGCACACATAGCAAGCCGCACAAATGTTTCGAATTATGTATAACTGATTTATCGATAGAAGTAGATGGTGAATAAATGAGTTTTTCTAGTGTAAACGTAGCTAAAGACTTAATTTCACAATTATTAAAGAGATTATAACAGTTAGAAAGTTCAAAGTAGTTGAGGCACGTAAACTACTTAATTCGGTTTAAAAAACATCGCACAGAGCTCGTTTCAGATGGACGTTCTATGCATATTTTGTAATGGATTTTGTATTGAAAATTGTCCAAAAGCAGCGTCCGTTTTAACAACGAACTTGTCGAATGTTTATCGTTCGGAAGGGCTCTTTATATTTTAATTGGAGAACAAAATAATTTTATCGTATATTTCGGATTAGACCCTGATTAAGTTTCTACCTAACTCGAAAACTGAAAAGTTCTTACAGCAGAGAATATATGTTGTGAGTGATATGCATAATAGATTGATTTATTGTCACTTGTTGTGTAGGTAGTAAAATCTAGTTTCCTTTGCATTTTATTTATACTTGGGTTTACGATTTATAAAGAGGATTATTTGAACAGCTCATTTCATTTGGCACTTCATTGTACGGAAATACACAAAGAGCAACTGTTCTGAGTTTTGTTACCGTATAAACATTTTCAAACAGCTTTACTTATCTTTTAAGGGTTTTTTTTATGTTAAATAAATTGATTAGGTGTTTTATAGCTCTTAGCGACTTGTAATTATTTTTTGAACTCTATGACTACAATTTTAAAAGACTAGGATATCATTCTGTTTATTGTACAGCAGTGAATATTTTCTAAATTATATTTACGTAATTTATTACTATATATACATTATGTATTAACTAAGTGTAGTTTTATGAAATTTCGTCTTTTTGTCATGCCTGTGTTTTGAATTTATTATGTTGTTTAATCTATTATTGCGAAAGTTTGATATCTGGAGAAATTATTATTGTATATCTAACGTGTAATTATGTTATAAAGTATTATGTGTAATTATTAAAAAGAAGACAGTTTAAATGACGTCCTTTCTTTACCCTCCTACATAACGCAATTCTTTATAATGGGAGACAAATTAATTAAAGTAAAAAGTCTAACTTTGCATTTTGTTTTAACAATAATATTTATTTGTACAAGTGATATAGGACGATAAATAGTTTACATGTAAATAGTATTATAATATATTTCAAACTTAAAATTTACAACCAAGGGTAACATTTTGCCCATTCCATTTTGATAAGTAATTCGGCTAAGTCCTCTTTCAGCTGGTTCTGATTTTAACCAAATCCCGCGAAACAGTCTGCTATGTTCACCTATAATCTTAGACAAAAGAAGATAGAGGAGTAGGGAGGAGTACCTATACGCCCTGCAGTGAGTCTACTACCAAAATCAAAATCCGTAGTTTTGGATGACGGATCGCACGCTTTGTTACTACGAAAACATGAAGCTTTCCTAATTTAACCCTCTGGCGGCTGTCAAATTTGCATTGACATGATTTATGATGTTTGCATAGAGTAAAAAACGCGCGAACGCGTGCTTATTCGCGAAATCCCAATAAAAACAGTAACATAGCACCGATTTCCGTTCTGTAAATTAGTATGTTTTATTTAGAAAGACATTACGATGCGGGTAACAATAATATAAAAATGACATTACACCCTTTTGGTATCAGTTTTTGTACTTCAAAACTGTAATTCAAAAAAATTTTTTCCCGTTTCTCATACCCTCCATGTAATATACATTTTACGCAATATTTTTTACATGCTGTGATATTTTTCCCTTATACAAACATAGAACCAAACAAAAACGGGCACTTGAATATCGGATGACTTTTGTATACATAAAAACAAAGCACTTGAAATCTCCCCAGCCGGGCGCGGCCGATAACATTTAGTCATCTGTTCCGAGTCTTTCAATTGTTTTTTTTGCTTCGTTGTAAGTCTTTGAATGGTTGTAAAATCAAACAATAGTGCTCTTACAAACCCTCTTCGATGTATATTTGAGAGAATTACATACATTTTCAATGTAAAAATTGCATTACCGTATGTCGATATTGAGTTCGGTTTTCAAGGCCTAAAGTTATAATTTTACTTGCCTATCGCTTGAAATAGTAATAAAGAAGTATTTTTACATTTATCTACAGAAAGTACAAAATCATATGCCAAATAAAAATTATATTTTCTCAAAACACGTAAATCACTCTAGGGATACGCCGCTCATCTCTTGTAATTTATCGATAATTGACAATGTTTATTTTGAATAATGTTTCGTGCACAATAAATAACTGAGATTCCACATAATTTATTTCTAATTTCTAATACATACATAGACAGACACATATACAATCTCACACCTGTAACCTCGCAAGGGTAGACAGAGGCGCAAACTAGCACACTTGCATCTCTTCAAGCTTATCTCTGTCCTAGATGTGATAGTGGGCAAGCCTATCGCCATGGCGAGCACAAATTTCGGAATGAGCTGATACCTACATTCATAAGCTCAGGCCTATATCCACGAACGGGTAGGCAGAGGGAAACTAGCGAACTAGAATACACACATTTCGCCGATGAGATAGGGGGCGAACCTATTGCCATATCCAACACAATTTCCAGACTCCGGGCTGATACTGAATAAAAAAATCCAATATAATACTTTGCTCGACCCGAGGATCAAACCCGAGATCCCAGAACAGTAGTCGTACCGCAGTTCAACTAGGCCACCGAGGCAGTCATGTGATTAGAATTCTTTCATAAAGATTATTCATGAGCACAAGCGGTGTAAATCATGTCTTTATCTCTGCACTGTCTCTTATACGTCTCACATTCACATCATCACTTGCAAACCTAACGTCAACGTCGGATCGTAAAATTTATGGAGCTTCGGATGTTGACGCGCGCCGCCGTACACGTAGTGTCATTCTCATCCTCCACACGCCGCGGGAATCTAAAAAAATAATAAATCTAGCTCTAGTCTAGCTGATAATAATGTGACCTTTTTGGGTGTATTTTCGCTGTTTCTTTTACAATTATCGCGACAAAATATAAGAAAAGCAGTCAGTAGGTGTCAATTTCACCCTTCATCCGCAATAATAATACTATATTTACATACAAAACTCTAAGACACACGACTCACGACAAGAACTCTAATTACCAGGAAACACGGAACAACTCAGATTAACAATATAATATAAATTCATTAATGCCAAAATTAATTGAAAGAGTGTATTCAAATGTTGTGCGCGGTATTCATCGGTGTACAAAATTGGTATTGTAAATCTTGGATTTTTAAACTTAGGATAAATATATTTTGTGCATTGTAACTGAGCTAAATAAAAAAAAAAAAAAAAAAAAAACTGATTTTGTAATACGATTTGCACAGTACTGTATAGGGTTGACGTAAAGCCGGTCATAAAAACTGAAGCAGAATCTTTTCTGGCAACATGTTTCAAAAAATGTGTAGGGCCGACGTTGAAGTGGGATAAAGCCAGATAGAAGTAACTTATGAGTACTAAAACAATGAGGGAATTTGTTAGTCGTTGAATCGTTAGTAAACAAAAATATACCTCTTCAACATCAGATTCCGATTCAGACACTGGTTACTCCTCATCGTCCGAGATATAGCTATACACATATAGCTTTTGCAGAAAATGCGCCGGCATCGGCCTGCCGCGCCCTCACCGATTCTCCAGATACCTCAATCGGTCGCCACCACGTCAGTCAGTCATCTGTATATAAATAAAACTACTTGTAGCAAAAACAAAATCAAACTTTATATTATGTACATACCTACCTACACGTTTTGTCATCTGCATTGCATATTTTGTGGGATTTACCTAATACTATATTATAGACATAGTGCATTATGATAATTGGTTCACAAACATCAAACATGTATTTCGATAAAATTTTGCTCGATAAATATTTCGGAACATCACTATCTCCGCAAACTTTGAATTTCAACAACAACATTTTTGTGAACTATTGTAATTTTTACGAGGTTTACAATACAAAGTTATTGTAATAATTGCAATATCATATTCCGTTCACAAATAAAACCAATCCATGACGATAAAATTTGCACGATCAATTTTCTCACGAACAGTAAATACGTAAACATTTCAATTTCAAAAAAGTGTCGAAATGTGAACTGATTAGCAAATTATTATAAGTAAATGTTTGTATTAGGATCATAATCACTGTAAATACTGTCTAAATAGGCCTACTTCAATGTCGTTTTACCAAATATTCTACAAACACACATAGGTTAGAACAGACTTGAAAATAAACTTGAATCACTAAAAAGGTACTGCAAATTGTTGCATAATGAGTAGAATAACATAATTCCTATCATAAAATGTACTCACCTTTCAAAAATAAACACTTTTGCACAACTTTTATCCAAAAAGTAAACACGCAACTGTCATGGCGGCCGTTAAGGAACGAAACAAAAATGGCGACTTTGCGAAAAAAATATCCCATAAATATAATAGACATCTTCATATTATTGTAAATCAAACGTATTTATAATAAAATTAATAAGTATTTATACGTTATTTAATTCTAATGACACGGTGACAACGTACATGTAAATAGATCGCGAAACTAAAATGCCGCCATTTTAGTTCCGGCTTCATAGTAAACACGGTATTTTTCGTAGTTATGTCGGGTCCTCTTATTTTTTCTTTAGTCATTCACACGCGATACAGCCCCCTGTTGGCCGCACCATACACCATACATCCAGCAATAAACAATATGCGGGAGGATGGTGAAAACGGTACGTGACAATTTTTTTTTAATTATTTTTTATGGAATTTATGTCTTCTAAAATATAGAACAGAAAGAAATATTGAAATATTCTCAAAAATAGAAAAGTTATAAACCTTTGAAATTTGGTGTAACCTTCAAACTACGGGAAAGAGAAGTAATAAGTATAATCACGTCACCCCCATAACGGTCCATGCGTTGGAAAGGAATAGCAAGATATCTCCACTATGTCCCCTTTCCAGAATTTAAAATATCATTTACTGCCTTATTTTTCAACCAATTTCAATGCAGTTTTTACAGAAGGATTTATATTTTGTTTTTTTTTGCTATTACATGTAAATGTGTGTATAAAATCAAACATAGTCAAGTACCCAATTATTGTATAATCTTGTAACATTAATATAATATGTAAGTTTTTCAATACTAGCGTCTACACGATCATCCCATAAACAGCATCTTCCAAAAAAAAACACTAAGAAAATAATATGACATTGCTACCAAGATATACCGGTAAATGTGATTCAGGAAAACATCACATTGGATCCCGCGAACTGTATTTAAAACGATGTTATTTCCTGTTCCGTTTTTTTGTCTATCCAACTTTTTACGGGATAGTGCATGCAGACATTTTCAACGTGTCAGAGGTGGTGAACATGAATACTTGTGATATTGTGATGGTGTTAGTCATGAAATAGGCAAAGGACGATCAAAAGTTGCTATTATTTGAATATCCCGAAATTCTAAAAAAAAATCACAATATCTGCTCAACGGTACAGCGACTAAACTCGCAGTAAACGTTAAATTGGATCCTGTAAAAATCGGGATATTGCCCTAAATTAAATAGTCTATGCGCAACGTAGAGACAGAACTAACACTATGGCACTATTTAACTTGCTCTTCAAAAGTATACATTGCATTATTTATCTTAGAGCGGATTGACTAAACATTCAAAAATGGAGATGATCTGACATAATTTTATGTAACTACCTCTATAATAATAAAGGGATGAGGAATAATAAAAAAAGAATTATGTTCAAAAAATTAATTTCTCTACTGCATCTTCTCGGGCTACAGCTGGTGCGCAAATTTCTTGCCAATCTCCCGTCTCCGTAAATCGTTTATTCACAGTCATGAGTTGCTCGAAATTAGCTTTTGCAAGTTTGTGTTTGTTGTGCACCTTCTGAACCAGTTCTTCGTCGTATACTTCTTCAGGATTTTCAAGTTTCAAGTGGGCCTTCATCTCTTGGACAGTGACCAAGAAACAGTTCCACGGAGACCAATCTTCACTGACGTGCCATCTACACAGACGAAGCTCTGTTATATCGCTGCACTCGCTTATAGCAGAATGAGAATGCCAAAGCTTTTCAACTATGAAGAATATATCCTTTTCTTGAAGTACAAATGCAAGCGATCCCCAGCACTTGCGACGTCGTTCGTCGCGCTGGACGGCTCGGAGGATAAAGCGGTACGGAGTCATATCTATCCAGCTGCGTTCTGTCACATCTTTCCAGGAGCACGACGTGCATACAAGAAAACCACTCATCTTTGCATTCAATGGAAATTCTGAGTAAGGTTTCACTTGATGGCAAAGTTCACAGAAGTGCAATCTACTATTTTCCATCTTTCGGTAGTCTCTAATATCTTTGCATTTAGTTATACCAGAATTCAATTCAGATGTTTTTATTAACTGAAATACACTGGCAGATATTCTTCGTCTCAAGAATTCAAGTTGTTGATCATTACATCGTCGCACAAGAAGATCGCACTCTCTGTCGAGTAGTGCTATTATTTCGTCTGCTAACGGATGGCTAAATTCTTGTAGCGCAAACTTCATATCGACAAGAAGTTCCATTCTTTCTTTAACTTCCATATCATCTCGGAGAAAACTGTCATAAAGCTCTCTCAGTTTTCTAGCCTTCTGTATCTCCACTGTTTCCATTAATATCAACTTACCGTCACGTCCGTACCATGCAACTGGTTTAGAAATTTCGTTAAGAAATTGTTTTTCTTTGCTTTTGCGACTATCTTCTTTTACCTTGACCCGGTAAGCTTCTATACATCGAAGCAGCTCTACTTCCTTATCCAAGAGCAACGAAAATTCAGCAATCTTTGGACCTTTTGAGTGTAACTGAGATATCCTTGCTATTTCAGCGTGTTTCCAACGATCAACCTGTAACGAAAAATAGTGATGACACTAATATAGCGAAGAGGCTTAGTAATAAATCACAGTTTTTCTAAATTAGAATCTATTCTATGCTTTGTACACATTTAATGTCACTATACCATTGCGTATAGTTGATCAAAATCTTCACGCGTTTTTGGAAATGTTTTTGTTACTAGATCCCTTCGCAGTCGTCGCTCGATAGCTTCCCGTTCTAGTCGTTCTTCCTCCTTCATTCTTGCTATTTTCTCCCTGTAATTGAATTTCTACGAATTAACAAAATAAGGTACCTACGACTAATATATGCTTGCTAATAGTATGTCTAGGACTTACAAGCAAACCTTTAACCACTTTTCCACTTTTTGTCTGAACTGATGATGTCTGAAGGCTCGCTGTATAACCGAGGCATAGTGATTATGGTTTAGACGTCTTATCATTTGCTCGTAGGTTTCATAAGGCTTCGGCACTATTATAATGTCGGTAACGTTTGGAATATACGCATGAACTGTATTCATTTGTGTTGCCCTGCTATAAGCTGTATCCTAGAATCAAATTCATACAAGGTCTATTATAGTTTTGATTATTTCACACATCGTTTAATTAATTAAGATATAATAATTAGCTTACATAAATTTTTTCGCGTTCTTGTGCGGTCTGTGTGTCTCTGCAGTTTTTCTTTTCAGGCGGTAACTTTTCTGTCTTTTGCGGCGTTTGAGTAAAAGCGTGGTGATACACAACACCTGAAATAAAAAGAGTTGTAAATAAATATGCATTGAAATTATTGAAATGTTGTCAATTAAATAATAATAGTAACCTGTGTGTACATTTCTGTATCCACCTAAATAAGGTTTTTCTATAAGTTCTGAAAATATTTCGACATTTACTTGTTTCATGGTACTACCAAATGGTACCATTACGCTTAAAACATCATTAATAGGTATCTCTTTATACAGTTTTTCTAAACTTAACTTCGCGTTGTTCTTTGTTAGCAGTTCCACGTCCACAATACCGTATTTGTCATAATCTAGATCCATAAGAGCCATTCGGTCTTTCAAAGGTTGCTCCCCTCTTAGTAATACCAAATTGTCAGGTTCTACATCAAAAAGACCAGCTAAATTTTTCTTAATTTCATGCACTTTCATAATGGAATGATAGGAGCGAGTAAATGTGCCGTTTTGATTTCTTACTTGAAATTTTATCGCTATAAATGGCATTGTCTTCTTTTTTGGTACAACTGCCTGTAGAAGATCGTTGACATAAGATTCTTTTGGTATGGAAGACAGCTTAAAATCTTCTGAATCTTTTGTGAACACATCTATAACTAAATTACCAAGAGCATCTGTTTTTAGATCAGACAATACACTTGTGTCCTTCAAAATTGTTCGATTTTTTGTAAGAAGAAGATTGCTGTTCGATACACAGAGTAATTTGGATAATTTACGTTTTACCAATTTAACTGGTGTATTCGCTGGGAAGACTTTATTGAACACTTCGTTAGGTTGTAGCGGTGATTTGAATGTTATTAAAATATGGCTGATGGGGCATTTGTATTGCTCTGGATCCCTTGTACATGGCGCGGTCTGATATCGAGACTTGCTCTCGTCTCCTGGTGGTGAAGACACACGTTTGTAAGGTGGAGCTGTGAGTAATTTCTCTCGACCCAACTCGCACTGACACGCTGCGACTCCTTTCAAACATTCTGGGCTTGGAGCGATTCCAACTGTTTTATTAATGTCCATTTTGGAATAAAAATTATTACAAAAACACGAGTAAATCAATATTAAAACTACTTAACTGAAGAATGTAAAACTATATTTCTATTAATAGATATTGACACAATTGACACAATGGAATGAATTGTCTACTTTGCTTAGCTACGGTTGCTTGGTTACGTTTACCTTGTAATTGTAATTGAGTGTTGTATTTTCAAAATCCGCTGATATGGTTTATAGTTAGACTAGCTGTTGGTCTCGACTTCGTTCGTGTGGCGAGAAAATTAAATAGCATTGTGCAAAATGGAAACACTGCTCTGATACAGCAAGAGATTTAATATTAAGCAAGTTTTCATACAAAAAAAAATCTCTAGAATGTTCTGTGAATGTAAGACAATTGTATTGTCTAAATATTATTGCTTACGACCTTGCGTGCGTATTTTTTAAATAGGACTGAGTGACTTATGACCACGATGTCATAACTTCTGAATCACAAGTTTCGCGCTGTTGTCCCGTATATGTACTGTTAAATGTTTGGCAGGTACACAGTACACACCAACCCAACGAAGACGAAAGAACGTTCGCGAAGGACCATCGGCGATGGCGACCGAACGTTCCCGATCATTCGCGAATCTTCGCTATTGCGTTCACACAATGCGAAGGTTTGATTTTTGGATTGTTGTAGGTAGCATGCCTTTTTTCACTTTAAGGATTTCTTTTTCTTTTTATAACAAATGGCTTCCACGAATTTGCGATGATTCTGCCAATGTCAATGCGATCCGATCGCACCAAACGTTGCTACCCAGTTTTTATTCGAATTGTCCAAAGACTTCTATGGAATTGTCCCAATTTTGTTGTTTATTTTGGTACTTCAAAAACCAAATTATGTACCTAAAGATTTCCTTAGATATTTTTAAGTAAAACTAACAGAATAATTATCTTTTATTCATTACCAGCAAAATATCTTACTAGCCGTAAAACCGCGTAGGGTCTGAATCTAGTACCTACCTTAGTAAATTCTCACCTACTAGGCTTTTTAACGGTCTGGTTAAAGTTCTTTATTCCAGGTACTGAGTTTTGAATTGGATTTCTGGAAGTATTTTTGACACCTCAAGTCTAAGTTATAAAAATCCACGAGCTGGGGTTTTACACATCAAACGGACCAGTTAAAAATCAATGGGACGTATGACCTAGATAATACAAAAAAAAAAACTTGAAAAAATTAACCTAACTGCGTTTTGATATGAGGCATTCGCGCAGCCTTCTGCGAAAAGGAATACAGTGAGGCTCGGAAAGCGGATACGTATTTGGGCCTCCGGCAATATCACCATTTGAAACACTTGCGTTGTAGCCAAAGACATTAAACAGTAGTAAGTTATATTAGATCTCTCTGGTTGTAGCAGACATTCAACAGTACAAGGCAATATAAATATCTCTTTGGTTGCAAGTAAGCGGCGACTTCAAATCTGTTTTCTGTGAGTGGTAGAGCCACGCTGTATAGACAGTAATGGGCATAAAAGCACGAATGGGCCGGCTCGACCGGTTAGATACCACTGTCTCACAGAAAACCGACGTAAAGTCCCAGCTTGCTGTCGCGTTTCGTTCGGTGAGTGAGATTTCCGGTGGCCCATTTCCCCCCCTCCCTTTCCCAATCCCTTCCCTCTCCCCTTCCATTTCCTCCTTTTAGGTTGGCAACGCACCCATGATTCTTTCTGTGTCTTGGGTGTCTATGGGCGGTGGAGATCACTTACCTACCATCAGGTGACCCATCTGCTCGTTTGCCAATCTCTGCTATAAAAAAAAAAGTCAGCTGGCAGTGACAATAACCCGGTTGAGCCAGCCCAGAGATATGGGAGTAATAACATCTCAAAAGTTAGTAGATTCTTACGTCTATAGGCCAGCTGATCTAAAGAGCCCGCCCATTGATATTCTTTCTTTCTACCTGCCTTTATCCCACCTTAATGTGGGGTCGGCGCAACACACTTTTCAAGCATGTTGCAGAATAGATTTGGCTTAGTTTTTACGACCGGCTGCTTCGCCTGACCTCAACCCCCTCTGAGAGATCCAGTGCCAGGAATTAAATGAGAAAATTTGCTTTGCCTGACCCGGAAATCGAACCCAGGACCTTCCGGTACACAGCCCATATGTATATGCTGTTACTAGACCAAGAAGGCAACTATTTTAACTAAATATTGATATTGTTAACTAAAAATTGTTCTTCAACCTTCTTGTCCATGTGTGGCAGAAATAAGTCTTCATAACACAAGCATGTATCCTTGAAGGGGGAGGCAGAGGCAACTAACGAAGTCTTATAACATAACATAACATAAGCTCACGCTTCTATCCCCTAAGGGGTAGGCAGAGGCACACTAGCGAACTAGAACACCCACATTTCGCCGAGCTTAATTCCGTCCCAGATGTGATAGGGGGCGAGCCTATCGCCATATCCGGCACAAATTCCAGACTCCGGGCTGATATGGAAACATCCAATATCACTTTGCCCGACCCGGGGATCGAACCCGAGACCTCAAAACCGTAGTCGTACCGAAATACCGAGGCAGTCTCGCCACGAAGTCTTATAAGTCTTCAATAATATTAAAATAAAGATAGGTACAAGATAAGCATCGTATTGTTTATTCCTAGAAAACGATGGAGATTTCCATAGTTTGCTGCTTTACATCGAAGTTCGCTAGCTCTACAAAAGTACTTGGCTAAATCGATTTTACCAACTGTTTGACTCGGTGCTAGTACTTCTGAAGATGATGGTTTAGGGTTATTCGGATTGCACCGCTGCCCTCGTAATTTACAGAGTAAATTAAAATACTTATGGGAATATAATTAATTGCTTGTGATGCGTGAAATATGAATAAAAGAGTAATTCCGCCTGTGTTCCTGCTATGTCTATGCTATAGGCGTTATAGCATATAAAACAAAATATTACTCCAAATAGTTATTTTAATATGCATAACTTATATCAATATATATTTTAACGGCTTACGAATTCAAACGAGCAGACTAGACGGCCCACCTGATACCAAGTGTTCTACCATCACCCATGACAATCTCAGGGGCACAACCAATTAATGGGGGGTGACTCCTGACTCTCGATTCGAACTTAAAAATTACCAAATGACAAGTTCTCGAATATTATGCAACATTAGCGCACTTTGAAAGGTGACTTCGGTGGAATTTAAGTCGAAATTACAATCGAATCGAGTGTCAAAAGTAAGAGGGCTGGGGGTGACTCCTGACGCTCGATCCGAACTTGAATTCGATTCGGTTTCATTTATTGACATAAAATTCCACCGAAATCGAGTTAAAAAGTGCATTAATCTCACGTTGAAAATTACCAAATGACAAGTTCTCGAATATTATGCAACATTAGCGCACTTTAAACGCCGATTTCGGTGAAATTTTAAGTCAATAAATGAAACCAAATCGAAATCACAATCGAATCAAGTGTCAAGAGTAAGGGGACTGGTCTCCTTTCAAACAAGTGGGATCGACGAAAGTATTTTATGACAATTCACAGCGTTTTTTTAAATACTGTTGTACATGTACAGCCGCCATATTCACTCTTTACGAAAAACACAACGACATTCTATGGAATTTGCAAAAACGGCTGAGATATGTATATAGAACGAACTTCGACTAAGTCTCAGGCAAAGAAACGAACTCAGGGAGGATTTGGAATTTTTAAATCGAACTTTGACAAAGTCAGAGTCATTTTTTACAAGAAAATATGCTTAATCCATTTGTCAATCTCTTTTTCTTGTTAAAAATGGCTTGGACTGAGTCGGAGTTCGATCTAAAAATTACATATCCGCACTGAGTTCGTTTCTTTGACCTAGACTTAGTCGAAGTTCTCTTTATAAATCTCAGTCTTAGGCATTATCTATAAAACACTTTTTTTATTCGCGTCTCCGTCCGTGTGTATAAAATATCCTAGCCTTAGTCACTGTTTTTCCACCTGCCCTTTATGACCGGCTGCCTGTTTTGTAAACCCCTTTTGGTGCCTAGTACGCGCCTAGTCTCTCACGGATTGGCCTATAAAATATCTCTTACCTATCTAAAAAAACATGTCGGTCGCTCGAATAGCCTCGCCCCCTATGACATCTGGGACGGAACTAAGCTCGACGAAATATGGGTGTTCTAGTTCGTTAGTGCGCCTCTACCTACGTCGTCGTGATGCAGGCGTGAGCTTATTTGTCGATCATCGGATCTACAGGAGTCGATACTCCGCTGCCGTATGAACTACATAGAGCCTCCATGGCGCAGCGGGGCGTAGGCTGAGAAGTGAGAGGCCGCGGGTTTGATCGACTCGATCGACAACATGACATGCATGATGGAAAACTTGAATTTTACTGTGTGGTCTGGATTATATTGTCTGTGATTAGTAAGTGTTGGTACCATTTTTTTTTAAAGTACCTAACGCATTTGAATTTAATTCATATTATTAGTAAAGATTTTAGAAAGGATAAAATATAATCCAGATCATAGAGGGACAGACAACGTTGCAATACAAAGGTAGTTTTATGAATTAAGTATCTAGTACCTAAAGGCGCTGTCTTCTTTCTATAAAGACTAAATTAACCACAAAGCTTTAAAACTATGCTTCTTCTATAAGAAAAAAAATGCGAGTCGAGTGCATTCAACGTTTATAAATAGGTAATTTTCTATCATAAAAGTACTTCCTTTGTAACAGTGTCTGGTTGTTATTAATTTACTTTAATATTTTTAAAATACTATAGGTGCTAAAGCTACTTATAATAAAATGGTGAAACCCATTATTATTTTGACGCTTTGAACTTACTGTTCTACTATAACATAAATCAGAGTATGTGGTTGATAGTTAATAAAAATTGAGAAAACAATAAAATTACAGCTCAATAAAAGAGCGCATGTGCCGAGCATAGCGGGCGTGATATTAAATTCCTTCGAAAACATAAAAATGATTTTCGATCGTAAAACCATAATTTACAGACGTAAAAATGCGCTGAGTTATATGTTACGTCTTGTCTGAGATGCTAACTCTAGGATATTGCATCAAACTTAATCGATGCAAATCATATTTGTTTTTAATGATGACCTATTAATATATTTTTTTATTTTAATCGTTAGCCCTGTAATTACCGATAGTCAGAGATGAAGCTGAGGTCTGTCTATTGTCTAGGTCGTGGGACATTGCTGAAATTAACCAGCTTCGGGTCAATAGACTGCCTCGGTGGCGTGGTTGTATTTCAGTACGACTACCGTCCTCAGGTCTCGGGTTTGATCTCCGGGTCGGGTAGTGATATTGGATTTGTCCATATCAGCCCGGAGTCTGGAATTTGTGCCCGATATGACGATAGGCTCGCCCCTTATCACATCTGTGACGGAACTAAGCTCGGCGAAGTGTGGATGTAATATTTCGCTAGTGCGCCTCTGCCTACCTCTTCGGGGATACAGGCGTGAGCTTATGTTTCAATTCAATAGGAAATACATAAAATAATCTTTAAAAACCTTATTGACAACAATATGGAATATGGGACAGCTCTCGGAGTAAATTCTATCGTCGAGAATAAATAATCACCAAAATCGATCCACATTTGATATATCGCGTAACATACTTCATAAAAAAATTAAGAAAAAGTGTGTACCTCTTTTTTTAAAGTTTGTTAAAAGGGGGCACCGATCAGGGTTCGTCGCAGGCGTCCAAACTACGACCAGCCTCCGGCACCGGAAGACCTTAGTACGGCATTGCATTTAACCTACTTTCTAAAAAATATATCTTCTAAAAGACGTTAGGGCTAAATATGCTTGAATTGGTTGAATATGCTTGAAATGGATTTAGTTATTTAATTTATTTATCCATTTTTTCATTTGCCTTTTACACGATTTCCCAACGCAGTCTCGTAATTTTGATACCTAATTTAACACAATACAACAATTAATACTCGCTTTTTCTTTGCTTTTATAAAAGTTACGCAACGGCTAACCACCGTTTTAAGCGCCACCTATATTTTCTCAATGAAAATGCCACAACGCCATGGGGGTCACTACCCAGTGGGATAGGGTGGTATCTAATCAGAAGTGCTATAATATTTAAGTAGGTTGACCTGTTCGAGGCGGCATAATACGTAATTAACTCATTCTGATAAATTTTGCCCGGACCTTAGCATAAGTTACGTTTGATCCAACAAAAACAACACACCGATATTTCATAAACTGTCATCGTGCATCAAATTTCTAAAACAAGTTATAAACAGGGCGGTCGCAGCGGCATCGCACTAACTACCCCTCTCGTATTATTGCGTTTGTCCGGGGCTCGGGGGTCCGGGGTTCTCGTGTGCGTTCTGTAAACACGTGTTTTAATCAAGCCTGTTGCTTCGCTTCCGTTTGCTGCGGCCACTCGGCGCTCGGCAAAGAAAAACTTTGCATGTGTTTTATTACGACGGATGCGAAACGGCCGCAGGGCTTAATTTCGATGCCGACCTGTCTCGTTTTAATTGTTTTATTCTATATCGGTAAATATTAAAACATATTAGTTTATTTAGCCTTTTTATTCCCCAGTAGGCGGGGATTGCCGTCAGGTAGCTACCCGCTGGTAAAAACTAAGCCAAATCATTTCTGCAACATACTGATTTCTTAAGTTAACGCGAATGATATACATTGAAATAAAACTATTTTAACGGATTCTATCACGATTTCGCTTTAATTAAATACTTAAAAAAGTGTAATGCACCGAATTAAGGTGGGATAAGGGCAGGTAGAAAGAAAGAGTAGCCTTTTGGAATATGTAATTGTGATTTTTTAAATATATTTTTGAAAAATCTCCCGTGAATTTGCTCAATTTGCAGTTTATGGAGAAACTAATCTTTTTTACGGAATTTAATACTAAGTTTAATCTAGTGGGGATACAGGCGTGCGTGAGCTTATATTATTTATGTATGCTATTGTCTAATTACAATGCTCATGGGGACAAAGCAGTTACCTGCATGTACATGAGATTCAAAACGCACAATCTAGTCGCAGCTCGTGATAATCGAGGTGAACAATTTTATTGCGCTCGCGGACACCCCCCCCCCCCCTCCCTGCACCGGGCGGAGAACACGCGGGGTGAAGGGGGAACTGTTTCATTCGATTAAAGCTGGCTGTACACGGAAATTATCAAACGAAACGCACCGACAACTCAGCGGGCCGTGAGAGCCTCTACATTAATAGTTTTTGTTCCCAAACTCGCTCGTTTCGTCGCAGAAAGGTAAAAGTTTGGTTGAGTTTTTTTTTCTTTGTACGAGCTGTTTGTATCCAGACACCTATCATGTTAGAACTCTCTTTTGGCTATTTCGAATTCAATATTTAGCTCGTTTCATTTCCATAGTATCTAACTACTTTTGCAATTTACTTTGAATTCGAGATGCGATAGGATAGACGACATTTTTGAAATTATTTAGGAATGTGGTATACTTATTTTGTACTTATTTGATCTGCATTGGTTAAAACAGTTGTGAATTATCTACTCGTACTTATCTAATATACATTTAGACATACAATTATATAAAGTTACACTATTATGATTTTTGTTTTAAAAAGCGAAATTTATACAAAATATACATACGAACGATATAACATACAACTAACATAACTTCACACCTATATCCCTGAAGTGGTAGGCAGAGACGCACTAGCGAACTAGAACACCCACATTTCGCCGAGCTTAATTCCATCCGAGATATGATAGGGGGCGAGCCTATTACCATACGAAAGATATACTTTTCGTTTTTTTGCAACTCTTATCCCACAGCGTGGGGTTGACACAAAATGTATTTAAGCATGTTGCAGAAAGGATTTGTCTTAGTTTTTACGACCCCCTAGATGCCTGACATCAACCTCCTTTGGAGGGTTAAGATTGGACTATTAATTTACATCCCTTTTAATGACCATAGAACAATGAAAACATGAATTGTGTGCGTCTATGTCAAAATCCAAATTCAGTTTGTTTCAGTGTTTATTCAGATTTTCCAATCGCACCTCGCGTTAATTTGTTTGTACAAATTTTACCGCACTCGCAAACGATTCGATTAAAATTTCACTCTATTCCCATCTAACCGATGTTTTGATAATATACAATGTAAAGTTAACAAGGCCGGTTTGATCAAACATATTTAAGCAGAATTAATAGATAATCAATGACGTAGGCAACTGCATAATATCTAACATTGACTCGTCGATTACTGCGTCGCTTCTCGCTTGTCACGGGGTGTTTGCCATCAATATTGTGAAAATACGATTGGCACACAGCAAATACGAATAATTGTAACGTTGAAACTGAAACATCAATATGCTTAATGAGAGTTGATTAGCAACGGCTATGCTCAAACTATGTAGTTGAACATATCGCTTGTTACAAATTGATGTAGTCGAATCGTCGCGCCGCGCCGTCCACCGTAATGGACTATACACGTAGCTGTCTAACATTTAATATGGACTCGTTTGCGACTATTTGCGACGCTTATAATTAAATAGTGTTTCATTTGTTTATGCATATCGTATGACGCGTAGTGTTAATTTCGTTGCTTTGATAGGTGTTTCCTAGACTAACAATCAAAACGTCAAATTGTTCTCAAATTAGGTTTTAGGTCAGACTGACCCGTGACAACGAAGACTGCAAAGCTTTCGAAACGTCGGGAATAAAAATTAAAACCTAATCGTGATAGAATCCGTAAAAATAGTTTTATTTCAATGTATAACATTCGCGTAAACTTAAGAAATCAGTAAATAAAAGTCAAATCAAAATCGCCCTTATAGCACGAACCTCATGTAGGTGTTACAAAAGCTTGTAATCTATACTCCTTATAGTCTCCTTTAGTTGAATATAAAAATTCCATAGGCGTATTAAAAAAATCCCAGTAATAAAATCTGACAAACAAGTTTTTTTTGCGTTTGACATTGCCATGGAGGTTGATAAATTGAAAACATCAATCGAGCTATCATTAGCAGGTATTTAGCCTTACCCCGACTGCGGTTATCAGTCAATTTGTCGAGTGCATTTCCATCTGCGTCCACTCACCGGTCCAAATATGCCCTATTAATTATTTATGAAATTAATACCAATGGCAAAAACAACATGCCCGACGTGTATCGGCACAGAGAGATGCGTTCGTCTTTTATTCGATTACCGGACGAGCGATTAGCGGCTTTATTTTGAACAGTTTCAGTCCAGTCTGATATTTTGATAAACGTTTTGAGCTGTAATTATCTATTCACCACAATTAGAAATGCGATATTGTTTTAATAATCTGCAAACTTAGGTCCATGTTACTGAATAAAACTTACGCATAAATAGTGTTTCAAAGAAAATTCATGCCTTAGAGCGACTTGCAGCGCTATTAATAATCTTGAGTTAATCATAAACTTGATTTATCCTACTGCTTACTCCTATTATTAAATCAAGATTTGGGATAAATAGAGATGTCGCGGAGCTGCAAGTGGTCCTTAGTGTAATACTGATCTTAATATATTACTGAGGTTAAATAAGTAAGTAATATATTCGTTTCTAAACAATCAAAAGTCACGACTGAATAAAATGAGGGCGTTCAAATGTTTATACGATGTCATTAAATTGCCTTTACGTGAAATTGAAGTGACTGATTCAGCTCAGTTTAGAGCAGTCATATTCACGAGTTCATCACATATGCATATTATGACATAACTAGACAAGTTTTATTGCGACACAGACGGACGTGGCCAAGGATTGTGGAGACCGCACAGCTCCCGCCTGCAATATTATTATATGCCTAAGTGAGTACTTTAATATACCACCTTTATGACACTCCTGTACTCGCAACTGGCTGCTCTTAATTTTGAATTTAACATGTGGAAAAATAAAAAAGAATATTTCACGCTGCTCTTTCTCAAGATAATATATTAACCATGCCTTTACCTACTACTGCTCGAGTAAAAAATACCTAGGCACATTACGTCACAGTTATGGTGATAGATTTTTATTTAATAAAAAAAGGTTTATCTGTTATTTTCGACAGATTTCCAAAAAGGAGAAGGTCCTCAATTCCTCTGTATTTTTTTATGTATGTTACGCGACATCTCTGCCAAATGTTAGACGTATTTTCAAAAATATTTTAGTATTCGATAGAGCTTATTTCAAGGGTGGTCCCATATTAATTTAGTCACGATGGAATTGAAGTTGGTCTGTTATGTTAAACTTGTGATTATTACTACAACTATTATAGTCTGAATAAACGGACGCTATTTCCATTGCTTTTTATTCCCTGTTATTTCTAGGTAAAAGAACCGATTAAAAATGTTGATACAATGAATTGCGTTCTAACAAGAAATTAGCTGCCAATTGCACCCAACACACTATTATAAGTTCGGCCATTGTTTTACTGTTTTTCGAACTCGCATGAAGTTGTATTAGCGGTGTTCGTCGACACATCACACACGCCTGACGCCGCACACCTATTCCTCTACGTGACTTAGGTACTTGGTTAGAGTCAGAGTTCACTAGTTAGATTGCCATTATCTATTTTACTAGAAGTATTAAGGTGACGAGATATGCTTTAAGGTAATTTTGGGTTCTTCTTAGAGATTGATGAATACTAAAAAACTGTTTTATTCCATTTTTTATAAACATAAATAACACATAGTCCTGACCCCACACTAAGATCCAGTCTTGTGTCATGGGAATCAAGAACTACGAGAGACTTTCGGTCTCACAACACCCAGACCAGAAACAAATATCTGCCGCACAAATGATTGTCTCGGTGCGGGGATCGAGCACGCGGCCTCTCGCCTCATAGCCGGTTGCTCGGCCGCTGCGCCACAGAGGTTGTCAATTGTCCATTAGATTAAATTAAGCTTGGCGCAGCATTGATACTGCAATGATTTGTGAAAAACTGATTCACATGTTTTTGTATGTCATGTGTACTTAATATTCAAACAATCCAACAATTATTCAAGAAAATATTGGCCTTAGATACTATTATATCCAAATCATGTATAAAGCAACACAATAGACAGCAACAGTAAAACAGAATGAAACAAAGCATAGATAGTTCCAGTTTATTGAAACACCACAAAGCAGACAGTTGTTGACAGAGCATGGTGAGACTCACAAACATATTAGTAAACGTGGGTAATACCTAGTCAAACTGTCGCAGGGCCGTGCGTGATTGTACGGCAGTCGTCGGGATCTCCGGCCCAACGCGCCGGCTGCCCCGCATCAACTGTTTCATGAAACTAAATAGGGTGAACGTGACAATCAACTGCCACTGTTTTACATAACTGTTTTGAATTTCGAATATTTTTGTTATGAGTGTACACAGTTATAACAACGTAAGATCGCGCCTGTATCTCCGAAGGGGTAGGCAGAGGCGCCCTTGCGAACTAGAACACCACGTTTCGCTGAACTTAAATCGGAGCGAGTCAGTCGCCATTTCGTGCACAAATTCCAGACTCCGGGTTGATATGGAAAAATCCAATAGATATAACTTTGCCCGACCAGGGGATTGAACCCGAAACCTCAGGACGGTAGTCGTACCGAAATACAATCACGCCACCGAGGCAGTCACACAGTTACGCGGTTGTATTGTAATATTATTTTATACAATCTCCGTGCCGCAACGGGCAAGTAGAGGGCTGTGAAACAAGAGGCCTCGGGTTCGATGATCAATCCCCGCACCGAGACAAATGTGTGTGTGGCCCACAAATATGAGTGAGACCGAAAGTCTCTCGTAGTTTTTGATACCCACGACACAAGACTCGATCTTAGTGTGAGATCAAGACTGTGTGTGATTGTTGGGTGTTATTTATTGTACGTATTTATTATGGGATCATTTTGCTCGTTAGCGTATCCTAATAAATATTTTTGTAGTAGATTACACAACTTTTTGCTTGAGTGAGTTTATAACGTATTTTTTTTTTGTAGAGGTAGAAGAAATAATGGATGCAACCTATAAAATGCATCCAAAGTTTCTTCTTTCTACCTGCCCTTATCCCACCTAAATGTGGGGTCGGCGCAACACACTTTTTCAAGTATGTTGTAGAAAGGATTTGGCATAGTTTTTACGACCGACCGCCTGCCTGACGTCAACCCCCTCTGAGGGATCCAGTCCCGAGTCAATTAAATTAGAAAATTTGCTTTGCCCTACCTGGGAATCGAACCCAGAACCTCTCAGTCCACAGACCATACATGCTGCCACTAGACCAAGGAGGCAATTGATTGTCTGATGACTTCCATTGGCTTTTAAAAAAATTAACGCTTTATCTAAATCTTATCTTAAAGTCTTAATCCCTCTAATTAGTAGAAAAGACCAGCGCTTATTATATTAATATTTTGTTTCGTTCATAGAGCACCATATACACAAGGACATCTCGAATTTCGCCATTAAAAGACAGCGTACACCTACGAGTTTCTACGTTGCAAGTAGCAACGTTGCAACCGATACAACAGCCCCTGATTTTCCTTATTGCGTCACGCATCGTGACCTACATTTCCACGTCAACTAGTGAAGGCCGAACCGTCTCCTATGTGTAGGATTGATTGTTGAAATAATTAGTATTTTTTAAGTTTAGAGAAGTTACGTCTATCTGCTTATCTTTTTAAAAATATGCAAAAGAATCACATAACGTAATAAACATTATATAGCTAATATGTATGTATATTACTTTGTGTAACCCAAAGACAACAACAGAGAAAAGAGGAATGTGTGAGCAGCGAAACTTGTGATGCAAAAGTTGTGACCTCGTGGTCATAAGTCGCTCAGCCGCATTTGAAACATATGCGCGTAAAGTCGTGCCAGCGTAATAATTTTGAATAATAAATTTGTCTTACATAATTATATTACATTCACAGAACATTCTAGGGTGCTAATTGTAATCAGCGCCCTCGCATTGTAATAAGTGGTAGAAGGCGTTATTGACGTTTGAGAGCAATTTGTATGGAAAATTGCTTGATAGCCCCTCTTATTGTTAGTATAATTAAATTTCTTTAGAACGTGGAAACCTAATTCATTATTATTGTTATGGTTATAGGTCTGTCCTTTGGGACAAGTCTGCCAACATACTACCACCGCATGCTTTGACAGTACAGTATAAATAATAAATAAATAAATAAATATAAATACACCCAACAGTCACACACCTAGTCCTGACCCCAC
The DNA here is from genome assembly GCA_036417725.1 of Clanis bilineata. Lineage (NCBI taxonomy): Eukaryota > Metazoa > Arthropoda > Insecta > Lepidoptera > Sphingidae > Clanis > Clanis bilineata. The sequence continues at coordinate 7,517,258 of CM071142.1, forward strand.
ACTAGGTATAACCTGTATCGTGGGTATCATAGACTATGAGAGACTTTTGGTCTCACAACACCCAGACTTGAAACAAATCTCTGTAGGCCACACAAACATTTGTCTCAATGCGGGAATCGAACCCACGGCCTCTTGCTTCATAGCCGGCTACTCGCCCGCTGCGCTACGAAGGCTGTCATCATCAGTATCTACATTTAATATTCGCCACTTAGTAAATTTTAGTCTGCACACGAAACTGGGTATTCCGACAAGTAATCGACAGAAGTGGTAACGTGTCTGTGAATCGCGGTAACTAGGGGCTAACATAAAAATGCACGTGTTTACGGACTCCTCAGACCAATATCCAACAGACTGATTGCTTCTTTACTGTTACACGATAAAAATTTTATTAGATGCTCATAAAATGTACTCGGACGACTCGCGAGACCCAGTAGCCAATATAATTCAAACTACCGTGTAACTAACCTTTATACTTGAGAGTTTAATAAATACGTCTTTCATACAAACCTTAGCATAAAACAGAAAATTAAATATATTGCTTTGCATAAAATAGAATAAAGGTAAGTTTTATAAAGCTTGATTTTAAATTATACTTTGAATTGAACGTTTGAATTGTTCAGTTATCTTTGTTCTAATTCATTCAGCGCTTCTTATTGTTTAACAAATCCATAAAAAATCATACAAAAAACGTAGCGCGGCTGGTTGCCCAAACCGTCCAACTGTTCAAATCGTTTAGTAAACACCGAATAGGTCGTGTACAAGTGAGGTACAACGATTTTAATCGAATGGAAACGGAACAAAGTGAAAATGTACACCTCAATTATTCCAACAGTCGCTTGTGGACAAATAACCATTGCCGACATGACTACTGCAACTGTATGGATCTGTGGTGCAAAGTTTTACTCCCGCTCAAATGTATGTAAAACTTAAACTACCTGACCTTATCCCACATTAATGTGGGGTCAGCGCAACACACTTTTTCAAGCATGTTGCAGAAAGGATTTCGCTTAGTTTATACGACTGGCTGTCTGCTTGACGTCAACCCCTTTGAGGGATCTAGTCCTGGACAAATTAAAATAAAAAATTCGCTTTGCCCGACCTGGGAATCGAACCCAGGACCTTCCAATCCACAGGCCATATATGCTGCCACTAGACCAAGGAGGCGACCATTTACCTGGGTACAACTTATTACCATCAATAATTTCATTGTGTACGCCTAAACCTTGAATCTATAGTCTATATATCTATAGTCTGTAAATCTATATCCAGTCATGTTTAAACGTCGTTAATCACGTTAAGTTCTATTCGCAAAACAGTATTTCTTGTATAAAGCAAAACTCATGTAACAGTTTCAATAATTTAATAAAAATTCACGTTAAATATCTCAAATATACCTAATATTAAGAATTAAATGTAATACCTTATTTTTAAGGACTTAGGGCGACTTGCAACGCTCTTACTAATGTACCGTTAAATCTAAACTCGATTTATCCTACAGCTACTTCTATCTTTAAATCATGATTTAGGATAAATAGAGATTTATCGCGCAGCTGCAACTGGCCCTTAAGTAGTACATTTCATTTCCTTGTTGTACACAAAAGTGCATTAAAATAACCTACTAATAAAAGAGTCTGTAAAATAATGCAAATGACATTATTTACATTCATAAGCGAGGTGACTTTATTAACAAAGTGGACAAAAAGATGCAAAGAGGCATCGAGTGAGAGCTTTTGTAACTTACAATGAAGAATCGCTGGCAATTAAATTAGACTGGTGTAGAAAAATGAAAAACTTAATGGATTCTTAATTGACCTTTTCGTATTTCCTTCATCTGAAGACTTTAAGGACATGGTTTTAATTTGATTTTATCTAAATTGAAATATTGAGTGCAAAGAAGCAAAATATTAATAATATCCAATAATGTTAATGTAATTCAAATGAATCTATTTTCTCAGATAACGGATAATAGTTTGTTTTCAATTCACAGCTTAACGTAATCCTAATAATCGGAAAAAACTGATCACAAAAATTTTAATAGATAAAAATTGTTTATTTCATCATAACGTACATAGCTACTATATAAATCTAGTACATATCGACTACGTAACGCAATAATACAAATAAATACCGAACTTTGTATGTAAAACAGCTAATTAAATAGTGCTGTTTTTACCGTTAATATCAGAGTCTATTATTGGCGACTCTCATAAAAGAACTCAATAAAACATAAAGCTTTGGTCCGCGGCGTTCGGCCTCTGCAGGAGTCTCCTCCAATAAAATACAAATAGAGTCGATTGAAATGCAGGACGTACCGGGCTGTTTACTTGATGCCGATGCCGGCCCGATGTCGTACAACGCAACGATAACCAAGATTGCTTTTTTCAGTTTCCAATCACTTGTAAATTGTTATTGGTTTAAATTAAAATTGTCATTATCGTGAACAAAACGAGACTTTTAATTATGAAACGGTATTGTTTCTTGACATTGCCAAGTGCATGATGTTCTTGTGGATTCATAGATATGTTTATTATAATATCAATGGAAGGGGATCACATCCTGTGCTCTGTGAGTTGTATTTGTTAATTACGGTTTCTCTCACCTCAAATATTCATGCTAATTAATCAATAACTTCTTAATTAAATCCACGACGAGGTATTAACTCGATGGTTGTTAATTAATAAACGAACTAGTATAATTCACCGTGAATTTACTCTTAATAAACCTTACATACCATGCAGCATTAAGCCGGTGAATTGCCCAACATGGAGCTCGTATTGAGTGAGTAAAATAAATAATTATTGTATAGATTTAAAGAATAACATATAGGTCAATCTAAAACACTACTTTTTAAATGAATAAATTACTTTTTTTAGTTTGCATCGCATTGTTTCTCGGAAATTCGGCCCAAGAATTGAATTCAGAAGAGATTAACAAAATACTGGACAAATTATTAGCCCAAATAAAAAACAACGATACAACGAAATTTACCAACGCAAACAAAAATGATACTAATCTTGAAGAAGTAAATGAAAGATCAGCTGATGAATCTCAAATAATATATGTTAAACCTTATAAAAACCCTGTTGTTGATGTTGTACCAGATAACATAAATGATGTCACAAGTGAATCGCAGGAATATTCGAAAACCGATAAACTTTTTTCTCCTCATGATGATATCCAAAATATTATACAACCAAATCAAAATGGTACTGGTAATATTTCAGAAGAAAAAGTTCCTGAAATAAAAAGCTTAAATGAAATACCTGTTGATAATGATCAAAAGGAACAATTACCCAAAGATTCCAAAGTAATATTAATAAAAGGGTACAATATTCTAGACGCTAATACTGTTGCTGATAATCTTAATCAACTCATAGATATATCTTTAGGAAATCAAGATGACAGCCAAAAACTTGATAATGTCTCCCTTCCAAACGACTTACTAAAGATGATAAAAGAGAACCATGATAAGGGAATTATTTTAAAAGAAATCGTTGTTGAGATTGAAAGAAATGCAGAAAATAATTTAATCTCCAATGGTGCTAATCAGTCACAGTTTGATACACCAGCAACCACAGAAAGTTCAGAAGATGGCACGTCTATTTCTACCAATAAAGAATTGTCTGATATTTCGACGGAAGGCCCCATAATTGTAATTGATAAAAAAATTAGCAAGAAACGCAAACTTAAGAAACCTATCGTCAAAGATGTAAAACATAATGCTGGAAACGATTTAAAGAAAGAGCCCGGTACAGATTCTCACACAAACGATAGAACAGTACCTTCAGAAGTAAGAGAACTTGAGACCACAGTTCTAAAGGTAAATATCCCACAGTTTTCTGATTTAAAACCTAATACAATTGGAAATCCTGATTCTCGCCTATTCCTTTGGAGAAATACGATACCGACACGACCACCTTGTAATAAAAAATGCATGTTGCTTAAGTCATTGCCGTATCATATGCATGGTACGTCGCTACCCAGAAGACCTTATGTATCAAACACTTTTCTTAATGTGCCCTATTATAAACCACCACCTTATATTTTAAACCCAAGATTGCAAATAAATAGAGCTTTACGTGACATATATTCAATTTCAAGAGGTCAACAAATGGGTCCTACTCACTATACTACGGGTTTCACGAATAGAATTAGATCTAGCATGATCTACCAACCATTGTATAATAATGTTGTATATTTGTAAATGTATGGAAGTGGATTTTTTATTCTATTTTTGCACAGTAACACTTATGATAGTTCATAATCAGTCACCAGCAGCTAGTTAGTGAAGTTGTGACTCGGCAATACAAAGAAGCTATCCACAATTCGTAGTCTAACTAGTGAGTAGCGAATAAACACGATCAAACCGAAGTCCAAACTGCGCTCAAAGATCTAGTTAGCTGCGGGGATGACTCTACTGTTCATTGCCATGTTTACTGACGTGATTAAGGAAGGTTGCATACAGCCTATAAGTGTACAACGGTATAAATAAACGAAACCTTACTAATACAAGAAAATGTGTAATATACCTCTATACTATCGCAATTTTTCAAGATATAAATAGAGTTCAAAGAAATATTTCACAATTTGTCTATCGGTAATCTGGTCATTAAAATTGAAAAAAAAAGATTATCTTAATTAATTTTTGTGAACTAAATTACTTGAATTTTATCTAAAATATAAAACTGATTTTATGTCTATCAGCTATTGTAAAAATTATTCATATTAAATAACGTTCCTGTGTATTTAAAAACTGGACTGTAACGTCTAAAAATATTAGATTGTTGTAAAATTGTACAATTTGAAATAAAAATATAAGTATCAATCGTGTTATCTGATTATTTTAATAAGTTATTCTACAAATTACATACCTACATTGCGACGACTGTACAGACTGTACATATTTGATTTATGCTTATCAATTACTCGGTTTTTCTACACTCGTTTTTATTTGCACGTGTTGGATTCCCGCCACCCCGTGGGGGGACGCATTAATTTTTCAATGTTGGCTGTTAGCGGCGCGCATTATAACAAGACAACTTCATACTAGCAGTGGGGGTAATCCTTGAGCGCGTATTTTCACGGCGCGTGTTAATCTCCGTGAGTATGAGAAGCTTTCAATAACGTTTCGCATATAGAAAAGTTTCGGTGAAAATGTTTCAAACTCCTCACCGGCAACGCGTCGGCTGAAGTTGCTATGTTAACGTATTTCTCTTTGTATCAGAACTGTCTGCTTGTTAAATACATACACAGATAAGTAAGTGCTTTAAGATGAAAGTTTAACGTACAAACGTTTCTAATTAAATATCGTAAAAGGACTCGACTCATACACCACCGACACAATAGTTAAGTGCATGAACTAGTTCGTACACTACTCCATAACTATAATAAATTGTATTATAATTCGTTATTAAACAGTTCCAAAGGATATAATCGCGTTGATTATTTTTTCATTCAACCCGTAGCTGGCAGAGTGGGTGTAGTTTTAAACCGCAATAATTCCTGCTCGAAACAAAGTAAATATTTCCTCAAACACATTACGTAGTTTTAAGAAACTCATACAAATCCAATTTATTTTCCATTTCCCCACTTCATGAAACTTAAATATGCTCGCAAGGTAAACCACTTTGAAAGCAATCCTTTGATCACGGTTATCTCTTTTATGCAAAACTGTATCAAATTTTGATGCGGCACATCATCTATGGAAATACTTTTATGGCGCTAAATTGTTCAATATTGAATAGGATGTTTACAGAAACAATGAATAAATTTAATAACGAAATGTGCTTAATGCTTATCTCAATCATAAGAAACGCTAAAACAAAGTCTCACAAGCGGACTTAATAAGAATTCAAATGACAAAACAGGTTACAGCGGCTCTCAAGTTAATCCGGATAAGCGAACTGAATCGGGAAGGCATCATTTCATTACCCACTATCGTATCTGTTTAAACAAAAAGCATATTCTTCCTTTGTATAATGCAGTAGATACGTGTGTGCTCGTACTCGTACGTATCTTAATCAAAGATTTTATCTGAACTTTTTCCGTCTTATGATCTATAATACAATTATACATTTTAAACAGATATTATTTATAAATAAAATATTATGTTTATGTTTTACTAATTACAGGGAAAGAGGTGGATCGGAGAATTCGGTTGGGCTTGACGGCATTCGGAAAGCTACGTAATATTTTCGAGTCGCCGATCCCTCAGTGTTTGATAACTAAGGTTTTCAACCAGTGCGTCCTACCCGTCCTACCCTACCTACGAGGCTGAAACGTGGACACTCACCAGCGGACTGGTCCGCAAATTCAAAATCGCTCAGCGTGCTATGGAGCGAGCAATGCTTGGCATTTCTCTGGTGGACAATTGGAAATGAAGGCATCCACCAGAGAACCAAAGTCATCGATATTGCTCGCAGAATTAGCACGCTGAAGTGGAAGTGGGTCAGTCATGTCTGCAGACGGACAGATGGTCGGCGGGGCAGACACGTGCTGGAGTGGAGACCGCGTGTAGGCAAACTTAGTATAGGACGTCCTGCTGCACGATGGATTGACGACTTGAGAAAAATGGCGGTCAGAAGATGGATGCGGGCTGCGCAAGACCGGGATAGTTGGCACCCAGCCTGAAATATCAGGCTTCCCCAAGTAATTACAGTGGGATAAGGGCAAATGGAAAAAGGGACAGGCGGGGTTTTGGTTAGCATTTCCGGTGTAAGATGTAAACAGCATTAGGGACCTGTCTAAGTGGTCTTCTGGATGTTTACAATTTGTCCCAGACAGTCCAATGTTTGGTGGTAAGACCGACAAGTCTAACATACTCATCCCACTTTTCCCCCTCGCGTATACACAAAAAGTGGAAGAAGAAAATAATATTAAGATAAAGTATAAAAAGAACATGTTTTACTTAGAGCTAAATCTCTTTTGAGATTCCACCTAAATCGGTTGTATGCTATTTGAAAGCATTATTTACGTATGCATTTAGGCCTATCACACGTAGCGATAGGCTCGCCACTAATTGTCTTGGAACGGAAATGGGTAATATTAATTGAGATATACGGAGATATAATATGCTTGTTGCGTATCAGGTTACGCTTTTAGAATTACTGCGGTACCTATTACCTACTAGGTAGTGTCCTATGAAGTATTTATTTTATTTGATTATTTATTTATTTATTTATTTATTTATTTTTCACACTTACAACTACTATTACAGGATTTCTTATCCTAATGCAGTAGTGTAGTCAATTACTTAGTACATACCTAGTTCAGTTTATAACAAATAATTGTACTCGCTACTTTTGTGAATTCACACAGAGAACAGTGTAAGATGTCCGTCTCTACTGCAATAAGGTTGAGAGCGCGAAGGGCGCGTATTAACGGTGATTCTTTAAGAATGTTTGTCCGCGCGCGCGGCACCGCCAATAACTGTGGACGCCGCCTTCTCCACACACACTTCTCCATTGTATTTTTTTATAGCAGTGACTGGCAAACGAGCAAGTGGGTCACCTGATGGTAAGTGGTCTCCACCACCCATAGACGCCCAAGTACTAAAAGAATCATGGGTGCGTTGCCAACCTAAAAGGAGGGAAATGGGGATTGGGAAAGGGAATTGGGCCAGTGAACTGCCACTTAACGTCGGTTTTCTGTGTGATAGTGGTATCAAACCGGTCCAGCTGACCCATTTGTGCTGTAGACGTTACTGTTTACAGGGTGGCTCTACCACTCAAAAAAAATAATTTATGATAGTGACTGGGAAACCAGCAGGTGTGTTACCTGATAATGTGGGTCCTTCACTGCCCATAGACACCCACAATATCAAAAGTATCATAAAAGAAGGGGGTTCGGAAGGGCCCAGTAGATTTGGACTACCGGGAACCTCATTCACCTGACGAATAGGAACAGCGAGCTGCCAGTTTGCGTTAGATTCTGTGAGACAGTGGTATCAAATTGGTCGGTCGAGCCCCATTCGTGTTGTAGACACAACTGTATATGCCATAACTTTACCACTCATATTTGCAAAGCACTACTTGATTGAAAAATAGGAAAGGAGTTTAAACTAATAGCTCATTTAATGAGCCTTACCCCCGTGACATCTCAGCCCGATACAATATTTTTTATTCACAACATGCACCGTTTTATAGGAAGCACTCCAAAGTTTACGGATTGTGCATAAGAAGCGAATTAACTTAGAAAAGTTGTTCGTCATACCGGTACAGTCAGTCATACATACGCAGTTACGTAGTGAGCGGAATCACAAAGAGCAACACATTCGAGCCACTCACTTATCTCAAAAGCTATTGCGAACTTTTCTTCAGTTTTGCATACTGATTTTCTGGTTCAGCTTTATAATTTTCCTATAATATGAACAACAATAGTCATATAATCTATTGTTCATATTTTTGTGACGTGATTTATTTATAGATGTACCTATAAGTAATTGAATATTTATGTATCATGTTCTGTCTGGGTCTGGGTGTTATAAATAAGCCGAAATTATTTTCTATATTCAACGATTAGCCGTAGTGGACGGTTAATTAATCAAGATTAAATTAACAGTGAGATTGGCAGTTCGACGGGTTTAATTTTAGTATTCAGTTCCCGCCAGTCCAATACCTGTGCCCATTTAAACCTAGTTCTACATAACCCGAACGTTATAAATAACATAAAAATTCCCATGTTTAATTCAGGTATGTAATCAAAAGTGTGAGCTAAAGCACTGACTGGAACATGGAACAATGTATCATAGACAGAAATGATTAGCGAATCCATGTTTTGTGGAGGTGTTAAGCCGCGTCTCCTACACTAAAACACTACACAAAACATTGTTACGCTACACATTTTTGTCTATAGTCCATTGTTCCATTAGCAAGAGACTACAAAAGTTTTTTCGATAAAACCGTGTGCAGGATACGCGCCTTTATTGTGTAGTGTTTCGAGGAAAACATAAATAGGAGAGAAGTCTATTGAGTGGCGTCAAATAATAATTATGTTTGAGCTAAATACCAACCAATTACGGAGCGTATCCTTTATTTTAGGCCGACTTTACATGTCATCATTGTGCTTCAACAATTGCGTCTCAGCACCGCTTTAGCGGAGTGTGCACGACACTCTCACATTGTCTTTCATGATTGAAGCTTTTCATTCTAGCCGTGACATGGAAATTCACTGCACTACACGACAAGCCTCCCCACGTATATATAATTTGATCACAAGAAGACAGTTACTGACGTAAAATTATATTTTCTGTTTCACCATAATAATGTAGTACAGAGAATAATTTCCGACGTGCAATAGACACGATAATAGTCTAAGGCGATTGTTGCCAATAATTGATTACTAAGTGATTATTGAGTAATTTAGTAACAAGACGAAATGTTATTTTTGTATATATAGCGCAGCGTAGGACGTCCACCTACAAGGTGGACCGACGACCTGAAAAAGGTCGCAGGAAGTCGCTGGATGCAGGCCGCTTCCAACAGGTCAATCTGGAAATCTTTTGGGAAGGCCTATGTCCAGCAGTGAGCCTCCTATGGCTGATGATGATGATGATGATATATCTAGCATACCTATGTCACCTGATGATCATCGCCTATAGTCCCCACGATAGTCGATACCAAAAAATCATCGATGTATTGCCAACGTTAGACGATAAAGGGTGTAACATAATACAAGTTTTATGGTTTTCTAAATAAAATGAGGGGAAGCGTACGAAAACTTTTATTTTTTAGAGGTCATTTTCCGACGTGGCCATCTTAGATGCATACTTTGGTTTTACAACACCTTTAAAGAACACCTTACGTCTTGTACAGATGCCTCGAAGAGTACGAAAAATAACGCACGACCGGTTTATGTTTGCGGCGTCTTGGATTATTTCACCAAAATAATTAAAAGTTTTTACGATCACCTCTTTGGCTCGGTGTAAAGGATCCGACGTCGCTCTGGTTGCCTGAATGTAAACTTAGCACTAAACTTGGTTTATAGAAGTCCTCCTGAATATCAATTGATGTTTAACCCGAATCCAACATAAACTATAATAATACACCTATAGGTGTCTAGTTCAGGTATTTTCTTCTCTTCGTTCCATTCATGCATTCCTTGTACTTTAATCCCACGTTTATGTGGGGTCGGTGCAACATACCCCTTCAAGCATGTTACAGAATAGACGTAGCCATTTTTTTACGACCGGCTATCTGCCTGACGTGAACCTCCATCTAGGGGATTCAGTTCCGCGCAAATAGTGTTAGAAAAACACACCGTCCGATCCGGGAATCGAACACAGAACCTCCCGGTTCACAGCTCATATACACTGCCACTAGACCAAGGAACGACTTGTAGCGCTATTACTAATCTACAGTTACACCTTATCTCGATTTATCTTACAGCTCATCCTCTCTTTAAAATAAGATTTGGGATAAATAGAGATTTATCTCGGAGCTGCAAGTGGCCGTAAATCTATTAGACTAATCAAAGTTTATAAAACATCTATCGCAACAGCACTAAAAATCACAGAAAATGTAAGCACATTACACTGTGAAGCAAACGAAGTAATGAAATGAAGGCATCAAATCGAGCGTGAAAACCAACAGCAAATCGCCGTTAAAAATAGTATAAATGTGGTCCCATGGAAATGCGAGTCGATCAATTTTTAATAGTACGAGTAAATATGCATAGAGAGCCAATTTACGTTTGTGAACATGAGTTGATACCAATTTCGGACGTTGGTTTTTGCAAAAGACTCGCTCCAAACAAGGTTAATAGTGAGTTATTGCATCGAAAGTACCACGGCAGTACTTAGTAAAATGCTTTTAATGTTATTTTATTTATAATGATTAATTAAACATATGAAACAAACTTAAGTTATTAAGTATTCTAGAAGGGGTTATTTATATTCTTGTGTTAATAAAATTGTGACACTATGTAATGATAGCTGACAAAATGAATAATTTAAATACATTGTATATAGAAAAACTCCCCCAGACGTGGGCCAGTCGTAAAATACTAAGCCGAATCTTTTCTGTAACATACTTGAAAAAGTGTGTTGTTCATATAGATATATGGAAGGAATAATACTTTTTATAGATTATTTTCTATTCCCTTCGGAGATACAGGCGTGAGGTTATGTATGATAATTATCATTTCATCCAGTACTAACTAGGGAATAATAGCAAAGAAAAACATTTTACGCGGTGTATTTTCACAATAGCTATTCGGAACATATGTATGAACATAAGAGCATGTCATTTGGCGCACTAATATTACCCATATTAGTTTACGTTTACGATATTAAGTAGAGTGTCCATGTTCATGCGCCTCCTATACAATTTTCCTTGGCGTTTCACAGCGTCGTTTTCGCTCATCGTAACGATTTTTAATTATATCTGACGTGGCAAAATTTTATAATAAATACTTCAACCTCATACATTCTTTGCTGCTTTAGGAATTCATATTAGTGTTATGATCTATTTAAAATTACTTTACAGTGTTTATATTCTGATATGTGTTTCAGATAAACATTTCCATCATCCATCCAATCATCCAAACATCCTGTATATATATGCTATATTAAAGCCAAATTATTTCCAGTAACAACGGTAACAGAGATGCTGTGTACATGTGACATTATTCTAAATTCAAACATCTATGCAGTGTTATTCAAACATCAGAAATCACCATTGTTTCAAGTGCACACAAGCCGATTAAAAGTTGAATATGAAATCACAATGAAAACGCAAAAAGTTATTTGTTTGTTCACGCAGTACCGCCATTAAATACTATCGCTGTTTGCATTGTTAGCTAGATCCTTAAAAAATCACAATATATAAAAAATAGGTATATTAATAAATCTATTATTCATGTCATGTAAATAGACTGCAGATGATTACACGAGCGTATGAAGACAGAGCTCAAATTGCAATTCTAACTGAGTTACATATGACTTAATTAAAGAGGCCGTCACTTAAGATCGCAATTAGTAATGCACACCGAAATGCAATACTTGGCTTTAACAAAACACGTTTGATCCAATTAGAAGCGTGTTTACACACAAGAGTCGTTTACAGGTCCACTCTACCGACGGTTCCATCTGCTCGCGAACTTTTAATTGCACGTCTCGTGCCGCTACGGCGAAAACTACGCGTAGCTTCGTAGGCCCATGTCTACGCGTTTTTGTAGCAACTTACAATAAACTTACAACTTTTTTGTCCTATAATAAGCGAATATTTTTTTATGTTCGATTTGCGTATTTTAAAAGTCACAACTGTTTTCCAAAGCGAGAGGATTCTATTTATTTTGCTTAAAAAATCTTAACAATTCACTTTTTCACACACGTTTTTAGGGGACTTACGACTAGTTGACCAATTAAATACCTAATATGTCGGCGATTTTTTAACATTGCTGAAACAATATTCGATTCCAAAATATTATAAAAAGACTGCCACATTTTTTAAGAAGTAATCGGCACTACTAAATCCTTCTGCGTTGTAATTTGAAATAACAGTAATATGAAGTTGTGCAGGCATTTTAACAGAGATTCTGACTGGGAAGTCATTAGCAACATTCCTAACTAGTGGTAAGCAATCTAATTTCCTAGTCCAATTTGAACCAGCATTTTAAATGTCGGTCAAATCTAATAAAGTCAAATTAGAATCCAATGTACACCGAGAAAGACTATGGTTGCATTTACAGCGGGAGGGTGAGCGGGTGATTTAATAATAATAAGTTTAAAAAGATAATGGACCGACGTCAAAACTTATCCGCTCGTGGCCAAATTTATATGGGACCATCCTTGAAATCAGCTTTTTCGAACCCAAAAATAATCTTAAGAATCCACACATTTGGCGGAGACATCGCGTAACAAACATAAAAAAAAATACAGACGTATTGAGGATCTTCTTTTTTTTGAAAGTCGGTTGATAACAAACTATCAAAAATGATGTTTTCATTATTATGTCCTAAAATATAAAGCTATTTAAAAGATTGTGTGGCAAATTTTTCTCTATAAAGAAAATCGGCGTCAGACTGACGGGTACTCCCAACGGTAGTAATCCAAAATATTACTAGGTATTATGTTTTGCAACGACCCCATACAGAGCTAGGGTATGGATTGAATTACGATGATTACATAATAAGCTTGTGTACAATGTTTCATAAAGAAAGGTACTTACAGTATAGAAATATTTAGCTAAAGTAGGTACTTGTGTGCAAAAGAAATATTTCATTTCTACTTACTAATCAGAGTAGAGCTTGACGCAACGCTTTTGTTCAAAATTTTAATAATATGTATTGTTAAACGCTACTCTTCCCGTATTTTAAACGTGAGTTTATACTTTGTTATAATACAAATATATCTTGATATACTAACCTCATAATATACCTACTGTAAATACTAATGGTATTACGGAGTTGTCAATAGTTTTTTCCTGATAAAGTCGTCGAGCGATCAGAAAATAATATGTAATGAATCCCCTCTTGACATTACATCACAAGCTTAGTTGGAAATTAATTTCACTCTAAATTGAAATGGCTCTTATCACTTTATACTTTAATCTTTTGAGTCGTAGAGTCACGCTGTAGACGGTTACGTATACAGCACAAATGGACCGGCTCAACTGGTTTGATACCACTTTCTCACTAAAAACCGACGTAAAGTGGCAGCTCGCTGTTTCGTTTCGTTTGGAAGTGAGATTTCATCATCATCCTCATCAGCCATAAGATGCCCACTGCTGAACATAGGCCTCCCCCAAAGATTTCCAGATCGACCTGTTGGAAGCGGCCTGCATCCAGCGCTTCCTGCGACCTGAAGTGAGATTTCCGATAGCCTAATACCCAATCCCTATTTATCTTCTTTTAGTTTGGCAACGCACCCATGACTCTTTTTGTGTCTTGGGTGTCTATCAGCGGTGGAGACCACTTACCCTGGGATGACCCATCAGGTCCTTTGCCAGTCTCTGCTATTAAAGAACTCTCTTCGTGGAAACAATATATTTTAAGAGGGTGGATAATGTGGACATGCTCGACCTTTCTGCAACATGCGTGAAAAAGTGTATCGCGCCAACCCCACATTAAGGTGGGATAAGGACAGGTAGAAAGAAAGAAAGGGTGAATAATTTGAAAGATGAAGTAATAAAAACAAAACCAACGTTCACAAAGTTACGCACCATAAATAAAGTCAGGCCCGTATTATATTGTGTAATACTAACAGACGGATAGCCACATTGACGATATTGTGAAGATTTGTTATAGCAGCGTCCCTTGATTTTAAGTCATTATAAGCACGATATCATGAATTATGGGTGCGTTACCAATCAAGCCGCGTCTGTTGCACTACTTTTTCTTTGAACATTACACAAAAAGACATACGGAAAACATCAATTTTAGCTGTCACCGGCTCGTAGAACAATGGACCATAGATAAAAAATACATGTTTTATGTAATGTTTTAGTGCAAGAGACGCGGCTTTAAGGTTCTATTATTTCTATTTTCAAACAATTTACAGAACTATAAAACGAGGTATGAAATACATAAAGCATATCGAGGTATAGATAAAGCACCAATAATTTGCCAACGGCCACCAATGTGAGTTAACATAGGTAGGTACTTATATTATACAATTACAGGAACGATGGCATCATTTTTCCATTTATTCGCTTTTCAATGAACACTCAGTTCATCGCATAAGTACAATCCAGACATCGCGCCTCTTCCGAATTAGCCTAGAACATGTATAATTTATTAGAATCGGAGGAAACTTTTGAGCTAATTATTATATCACGTATTCCGATTGACGGGCCCATATGAACGGGTAAAATACATTTTTTAACGAAGTTTAAATTTTCCAATATACCATTCCACAGAAATTGGCATTTTTAGAACTAAACTTTTTATAAAGTCTAGACACCTAGTGAGATTTCATAAAAAAATTAAGAGTTTCATAAAAATGCTAATTGCCATTTCTAGGTGTTTTCGTAATAGGATTATTTATGCTGAAAGACATTCTGAGAAATACAAAATAATATTTCATAAGGCGTTCCGTTTTCTTTTAGTCCGTAAATATTATAAGTTCCTATATTACTTTTATTGATGTACTCAAACAACACAAAGTGCAAAACATTTATCTCGTTACTTATAAAAATATTTATGCGATACTTGTCTTTAAGAATAGCTTATTATTTTCGTTTACAAACAATGGGACACAAGCAAAAAGTGAAAACCTATTCTTAAAGATAAGATAATCGAAAATGTTTCTGTAAGTAAGGCCCTTAATATCGTGGAAAATGTTCAATATATATTCGTCTAAAGATTAAATTTTACTGGTATAGATAGATACTATAAATATATATGTAATTTTCTTTTATATGCCATACATGGATGAACTCCAAACCTACAAACCTATATTTTATGACGGTAATAATTATTATCATCATCATCATCATCATCATCATCATCATCATCATAATCATCATCAGCCATAGGACGTCCACTGCTGAACATAGGCCTCCCCCAAAGATTTCCAGATCGACCTGTTGGAAGCGGCCTGCATCCAGCGACTTCCTGCGACCTTTATCAGGTCCTCGGTCCATCTTGTAGGTGGACGACCTACGTCCTAATAATTATTATAATACTATTTAATTTTAAAGTTTCAAAAATACTTGAATTCCTTAAATTATGATTTTTGTTTTGATGTTGGTGGGCGGCGCGGCAGTGACTACTCAACGCCAGCTGACCGACTTATTCGTTTGCCTCCTCTTCTTTAAATTCTAAAAAAAAAATTACTATATAATTTTTTGCCTACATTAAAAGTTAAACCGTCTCGTGTTTTACATACTTTCTATCATAACAGTCAGTAAACTCAGTTTGACATTTAGGTATGTTATTAAATTCATCAGTGTACGAGTGAATAGAAAACACATATTTACATGCTGGAATAAAATTACAAGTTACAACACAATCGGAGCACCATATTATGCGTTATGTGTAGGTTATCCGGCAGAGGTCGGCGGCAGAGGGCGCGACAGACGCTAATTGGAAAATGAAAATCCCATTCCAGCCATCGGTTGCAAAAGCAAGGATGTTTTAAACAGGAAACTGTGACTTGAAGCTAAAGAAACTAGCTACGGTATCATATTTTATGAAATACTTTTTTAATAATAGGTGTGTATTTATTTATTTTATTTTTTAAATTTTCCACTGCTTCGGTAGCATTGCGTTGCGCATTGTCGCCTCCTTGGTCTAGTGGCAGCGTGTATGGGCTGTGGATTGGGAGGTCCTGGGTTCGATTCCCAGGTCGGGCAAAGAAAATTTTCTCATTTAATTTGCCCGGGACTGGAACCTTCACAGGGGGTTGACGTCAGACAGGCGGCCAGTCGTATAAACTAAGCCAAATCCTATCTGCAGCATGCCTGAAAAAGTGCGCCGACCCCACATTAAGGTGGGATAAGGGCAGGTAGAAAGAAAAAAAGGTAGCATTGCGTATACGATACTATCGTACTAAAGTCAAAGGTTCGATCCTCACGTCAAGAAAAGTGATATTGGTTTCGCAGTATCAGCCCGAAATCTGGAATTTGTGCCTGACATGGTGATAGGCAACCCCACTATCACATCATGGGATGGAAATAACCTTGGCGAAACGTGTGCACCAAATGCAACCCTGCCTACCCCTCCGAGGATAACAGACGTAAGAGTATGTATGTGTATGCAATTTTGACCATATGTATGGCAAGTTCGTATGTCTAAAATCTACACACTCCCTGAACGGCGATTATACCGTATAATAAATAGACAAAATGTAGGCGCCCCCAGGATCCCTTGGGAAACTTCATTCAACCATGTAATTATTGTTAATAGCTTCCGATTACCATTATCGAGCACGGACAGTACGCCAGGTACCCTTCGAAGCACGCATCAATGTTGCTTTGTATAAATTAATATGTACATGTTCCTACTTGTCTCATCGATGGGGTAGGGAGAGGTACAAACGAATGGATGAGTCTTGGGTTGTGACGAAAGAATCATTTTAAAATATCTTTATCAATTGGAAATGTATACGGAAACATACATAATAATAAATACTTAAATACAGTGAAATAAAACTATCTTACGGATTCTATCACGATTAAAATTAAAACCGAATCGTGATAGAATCCGTAAAAATAGTTTTATTTCAATGTATAACATTCGCGTAAACTTAAGAAATCAGTACTTACATAAATACATACACTCAATAATATCACACATATGCATGACCCATTTCTAGGTTGAATCTGAATCGTAAGTATTAGCAACTATGAGAGACTAATGCTCCTACAACACCTAAACCCCCAACAACCATCGGATTACCAGAACTAATACCTATCTCAGTGCAAAAATCGAAGCCTCTCGTTTCACAACTGGCTACTCAGTTTAATCATATAGGCATTTAATAATCAAAAGTTTAAAAACTTAACGGACCGACTTCAAAACTTGTCCGATCGTGACCAAATTTATTTGAGACCATCCTTGGGATAAGTTTTATAGAACAGAAAAAAATTGAAAATCTGTCCACGTTTGGCGGAGATATCGCGTAACGTACATAAAAAACAGAATTCTCATTTTTTGAAGTCGGTCGAAAAACAAAGCATTTGGCTCTCTTGCTTCTTAATCTACTACTACTTTTTCTAGTATTTTCTAAGATATCTGTACTATCTTCTATATTCGTATTGTTGGGAATGTGCGTTTATCGCCTTGATTAGCTCGACATTCCCCGAGTCTAGTTCAGTCGATAATTAGGCTTGACTGCGTCGAGGACCCGCGGGCAGAACCAAACTGCAATCAATAACCGCTATTCGAGATCACGACGAATGACATCTGAAAAACAAAACAGCAAGATTAATCTGTTTACTCATAATTATGCTGTTAATTTATTTTGTGAGACGGAACTTAAGTAGTTTAATTATTCAAAATATTGAACATATATTTTGTATACGACAGCCTCCGTGGCGCAGCGGGCGAGTAGCCGACTATGAAGCGAGAGGCCGCGGGTTCGATCCGCGCACCGAGACAAATGTTTGTATGGCCTACAGATATTTGTTTCAGATCTGGTTGTTGAGAGATCAAAAGTCTCTCGTAGTTCTTAATACCCACGACACGAGGCTCTTTCTTATTCTTAGTGTGGGGTCAAGACTATGTATGTGGGTGTTATTTATTTATTACCTGATATATCACACCCGCATTATAGATGTAAACACACTCTTCACTCTCACGCCTGTTATCCCAGAAGAGGTAGACAGAAATTAGCAGCGGCTAGAGCCCACTTTTCGCCGAGCATATTTCTGTCCTATAATGTCATATGTGTCGAATCTATAGCCATTTTGGATACAAACTCCAGATTTCGGGCTAATGCCGAGAATAAAATACAAAACAAAACTCTCTAAAATCCGTAAAAACTAGTTTTATTTCAATGCAAAATAATAAGTCAATCTCATAACTAATTAGAAAATTTAATTGGAATATTAATTTAATATAATACAACGTAGCATTGTGTTGTTCAGAAGCGGGATTACATGATCGTGTGAGGCGTGATGCAATGAGTTCGTAACTGTGTATCAGAGGTATCGAGTAATCATCGAAATAGGATTGTCGCTTTCCAATTAGTGTTGTGTCGGTGGAGCCTCTCTCGATGACAACCCCTGACAAACACCACGGTGATTGCTTTCCGAAAGAAATCATTTATCGAGATGTAATTGTATGCATTGTTTCTGTGTAATTGTAATAAAAAAATATAGCTTTGGATATGTTTTAATATAAGTCAATATTTCAGTTTAATTATCACAAGATTAATCATTCTATATCTAGGTACGCAAGTATACTCATCGAGATGCGTGTGAATAAACTATTTTTCGTACAAATTGGATAAAGCATGTAAACATAAGTCCTATAAAAAATGCAAAATACCAATTGGTTAGCTACACAAAAGAATAAGCTACGATCATTAAATATATTTTTCTCCGAATTTCGGCTTACCTGAGCTATGCTAAAAATAACCTAAAGCGCTTATTATTTTCTATAATGGCATAGAATATAGTAAAAGTTTATTAAAACTAAATAATTTAATTGCTCTTATTAGCAAAGTTATTGAATATCTAACCTTATTCGATATACATGAATTAAATCCAAATCGCAAATGCAAATTATTATCAACGATAATACAAAGCTGAAAACTAGCAATCTACTAACGAGTTATCTTTAAGCTGCTTTGTTTATAACCCTATAGAATATCGGACTGATGTGATCGCAATTCGCTCATAACACGGACATGAACAGTGTTTAGGACGTGGTTACATGTGTGAACGGTTTTTCTTTAGTATACTTTGACATTAGAATATTATGACAAATTAGGTATATATTTTGGATATTAGTTTCATGTCATACACATTCTTCTCTGGTAATAAAAAAAATATTGAAACACTTTTCATCATGGGTTTTGAGTATAGTCTTATGAATTAAATAAATACCTTATGCCTCATAATTATCTATTCCTTATGCCTCCGGCACTATACCTAGCCTCGATGGCTGTAACTCTTTTCGCCACCTGTATCTAAGTATTTGAAACAGTATATAATAACAAAATACAAATGCTATTAAAACGTGTTGTGTGTGAAGAGTCCTTTACAAGTAGAGGTGCCGCAGGCATCTATCGGTCGCCTAATTTCAGCCGGTAATAACCGGTCTCGGCGCGGACATCACATATAGAATCTTTGTGGGAACTGTCCAGTCCGTTGCGTCACCCATCACACGATCTACGTGAGGGCTGCTCTTGAACTCAAAATAGCGCCGTGATGACGCTGTTTTGCATTAATTTCTATCACTGTATAACAAAATTCTCATATTTTATAATCACAACTTTAAAAACTTAACTGACCGATTTCCAACTCGTGACAAATGTATATGGGAACCTTGAAATAAGGTCTATCGAACACAAAATAATCTTGAAAATAGGTCGATATTTGGCGGAGATATCGCGTAATATACATTAAAAAGAAAAAACAGACGAATTGTGGACTTACTCCTTTTTGGAAGTCGGACGCAAATTATTTTCTACCTCTTAGCTTAGTTTAATGAATGCGACCTACGGTGATCATAGGTCGTTTATTTTAATTATTTAAACTAAAATAACATTAATTTTGGTATTAAATGAAAATTACAAGTAACAGTAATTTGGAAAATCTATTACTAATTTATTGTGTTTTGAAATTAGCGATATTTTCTTATCTCGATGATCCTGAGCAGAACTTAAAGTTGTGAAATTATTGTATTGGCATCTGTCTTATTACGTGTGCTTTTCAAAACAACTAGAAGTCTTAAGTCGGTAAAAATTGTGTTGAAAGATTCCTTTAACTTTTTAAGGTTACGGTAAAAAAGCCTGTCAAAAATGTGCTTCGTCTAACCCATATTAAAGTAGGACTAAGTCCGATGAAGGCTCTACTTAAAATATTTATGGTATTTTATAGGTAGAAAAGTAAATTCTAATGGATCGTTATTAGTGTTGTGAGGCCGAAAGTCTCTTGTAGTTCTTGATACCCATGACACAAGACTCGATCTTAGTGTGGGGTCGGGACTATGTGTGTGACCGTTGAGTGTTATTTAATTATTTATTTCATCTAGTAGAACGTGGTGCCATCCCTACAGATTTTGAATAGAAGGATGTTTGATATTGTAGTGCGAAACTGAAATCACTGACGTCGATTGACGAGGCATTGCCGGTTAAAGTTCAATTTAGAGTTTGACATATTATATCTAAGCTGCGTAACAATTTTAGTTGTTATTTAGAATTAATATAGAATTGTTGATAATATATTATTTACATAGGTCTAAAGCTATATATAAGCTTCGGCAAACTTTAAAAATAAAAACCTTAAATTAATTCATAAATAAAACGTAGTTACACCCAAAATAACCCACATAATCCTCATATTATACTTAGTTTAATTTGTATTGTGGATTTTAGGAAATACGAGGACCTTATGATCCTGGGCCTGATAACACCCAGACATGAAACATATTTCCGCATAACACAAACATTTGCCTCAGTGCGGTAATCGAACCCGAAGGCTCTCGTTTCACATCCAGCGACTCGCCCTCTGCGCCACAAAGGCTGCCAAACACATAAACCTTGGCTTTTTCATCTGCGTAAGAATACAGAATTATTTAAATCACGATTACATGAGTTAACAAAAATAAAATATATAAGCTTTGTATCTATAATATCCGTCGTAACAAAATTATTATATCAAAACAAAATTTATACCCAAATGAATCTACGAGGGTTCTTACCTACAAGTTCCAGACAAAACACTTATTAATGTACTCGTATTCTGTAACGTATCTCTTCATGCTTCTTAAAAAAATATTCCTAGAATCTTGAAGTCAAGTAGACGCGTGGGTGCTGATATCTATAAAAATCTTGCTAAACAATATAAATACACATATAGTTTTACTCAGTAACACCTAATATAGTCTCTACATTACGAGAATTGTGAATATGCCATATAGAAATAACACATAAATAGTCCTAGTCAATTAACAAGAACTTATAACTAAAAAGCCGCTTCCAACAGGTCGATCTGGAAATCTTTGGGGGAGACCTATGTTCAACAGTGGACGTCCTATGACGATGATGATGATGATGATGATTTTTTTAACATGCTTCAATATCACGCTGCTAGTGTAGCAACAATTGCATGTTTTACACGGGCGTAGAAGAAGTTTAAAAGAATATTGCAATAATGGATATTAATCTAAAAAAATTAAGTAAAGCCACATAATCACACTACTTACACTAATCATTATACTCTACATTAATATTTGAATCATTATACCTATCTCTAAAATTATTACACTGTTTTTATAACAATATTGAAAGTGCCTTAATAAAATAGTTTCAACCATAACTAAAATATTTAATAAAAAACTTTAATCCCATCTATAACTGCCACAACATAGCCCCGTACTTATAAACATATTTACGCGGTTTTTATATTAAGGAATAGTTTGTCACAAAACTCAAATGTGACACAAGAAACAAGTGACCATCTATTATTAAAGATAAGAAGCGCATAAATGTTTCTATGAGTAGGGCCCAAATATTAATATACAACATGGCGTAACAGATTTTTTTCTGCAACAGACGAGATAAAACAGCAAACTTTTTGTAATGTATTGGCTATAAAAGTAATCGTCTATACTTTACACATCCAGTTTTAATCCCGCGCGTCGATGTCCAGCTAACAAAGTTATTCAACAACCCTACACCGATGCCATGCCGTCGGTTCACGCGCCGTCGATTTTCTTTATGGAAATGATGAGCTTACGACGTAAGCATTACCAGCTTTTCACATCAGCTGAGGGGAATTTATTCGTCTTTGATAGAGATGTATATGGTTTGTGACTAGCATTAATAGCGGGAATATCGATTTTGTGTTTTGAAGAGGTAAATGCTAGTCTAGTTTTATCGTTTCTATAGTTACAAATAGCTGCTTTTTATGAGAAAATATGTTTATTGAGTGATGAAACAACATCAATAGTAGCGTAATTAGGTTGGAAACGATGTAGTCTTGGATTGAAATCCTAAGTTGGGCATTCGCCATAAGTGTATGTTTCCGATTCCATAAATTACAGAACAATTGCCCGGGAAAGTTGTACCCAATATGGTGATAAGCTCGCCCCCATATTAAGCCCTCTATAACTGAGGGGCCGGAAGCTCGGTGTAATATGGATTCACTAGTTACGACTCTGCCTACGTATGTGGGAATACAGCCCCCTGACGTTTGATACTCGATTTGATTTCGACTCTAGTTCGGTTTCATTTAGTGACTTAAAATTCTACCGAAATGAAATCGAATCGTAGTTCAAATCGAATCAAGTGTCAAAAGTTACAGGCCAGATATTTTTTATTATGTTCATAAAAATACTGTATATAGTGACTCCAATGTCATTGGTTATGTATGAAGGAGTGTATATGACAGAAATTTAAAAGCGAATTCATTATGCATTCTTTTTAATAACGGCGTTATTAATAAAATTATGTATGTAGATACATAGGCTGTAAGCCGTAGTTCTTTAGATTTCGTTCGTAATAGAGACACACGGACCTTGTATGTGCAAACACAATTAATAAAAAAAATTGACTTAAAACTACCTCTATTCAATACTATTTGCGTCTATTTATAATGAGAAATCTTTCAAAACATAAGCATATTATGAAGAAGTGAACCCTCCTTTATAGAGGTATATTTTATCCATCTGTGTGACAGGATCCTTCTTGTAAAACGTAGAAGCTGTGGCAACGAAATTTAAACTGATTACAGGCTGGGTTGCTCGGACCAATTTAGATATTATTCTATTACGATGCCTGAAACGGTTTCTTGCCTGCACATATCAACTGATATATTATGTATATACTGATGTTTATATCATCTATTAGTACAAAAACGGCGGTGGCGAAGGGTACATTTTTTATAAACGAAGACGAAGTTTTATTCAGTAAATTTAAGTTTCAAATTTTTCTACCAACTTTGTCAAATAACATGATTGTTTGTACCTAATTACTCTTTATTATAATAATCATTTTATTATTGTTGGCTAATGTTTGTTATTTAGTACATTTGCTTCGGTCCCAAACCTCGCCATCGAAGGGGAATATTTTTAAATATATTTTATTTTTATATCGTATATTTAAAAATGTAAAAAACTTTAAAAATAAAGAGTACCGAACATATTTTTACAATAAATATTTTTGATTTCGTATTTATCTATATATATAAAAATGAAACCCGTTTTCCGTTGTCATCGCATCACGCGTGAACGGCTGGACCGATTTCGCTAATTCTTTTTTTAGAATATTCCTCGAAGTACAAGGATGGTTCTTACGGAGAGAAAAAAATGAAAAATTGTCTGAAAAAGTCTAAAAACAACACTTTTCTGTACTCCCATACAATCGATTCGTAATAATACTTAAAAGTCAATTTGAACTTTAATACCATACCATAAAGTTCAAGTATTAGTGGAGAGGTTCCGGGAAGGCAAAACAATTGAGTGTCGTTAGTATCTACTGGTTCGATTTGAAAAATTCTTTTTGACGCTATGACCAATAGGAGCGGAGCTGAAATGAAAATGTTTAAAGCCGGGGAAGGTGGTATCTCAGAAACTACTGGTTCGAATTGAAAAATTCTTTTAGTGTTGACCGACGGGTTGAATGATGGGGTGACTAAGGGATACCTGACGGGGTGACTGATGGGGTGACTGACGGGGTGACAGACGGGTTACAGACGGGGTGACAGACGGGTGACATGCGGGGTGACAGACGGGTGACAGCCGGGGTGACAGATGGGTGACAGGCTGGGTGACAGATGGGGTGACAGGCGGGGTGACCGACGGGGTGACAGACGGGTGACAGGCGGGGTGACAGACTGGTAACAGACGGGTTGACAGACGGGGTGACAGACGGGTGACAGACGGGGTGGCAGACGGGGTGACAGATGGGTGACAGGCGGGGTGACAGACGGGGCGACAGACGGGGTGACAGACAGGGTGACAGACGGGGTGACAGATGTGGTGACAGGCAGGGTGACTGATAGGGTGACTGACGGGGTGACAGACGGGTTACAGACGGGGTGACAGACAGGTGACAGGCTGGGTGACATGCGGGGTGACAGACGGGTGACAGACGGGTGACAGACGGGTTGACAGGCTGGGTGACAGATGGGGTGACAGGCGGGGTGACCGACGGGGTGACAGGCGGGGTGACAGACTGGTAACAGACGGGGTGACAGACGGGTGGCAGACGGGGTGACAGATGGGTGACAGGCGGGGTGACAGATGGGGTGACTGACGGGGTGATAGACGGGTTACAGACGGGGTGACAAACGGGGTGACAGACAGGGTGACAGACGGGGTGACAGATGTGGTGACAGGCAGGGTGACTGATAGGGTGACTGACGGGGTGACAGACGGGTTACAGACGGGGTGACAGACGGGTGACAGACGGGTGGCAGACGGGGTGACAGATGGGTGACAGACAGGGTGACTGATGGGGTGACTGACGGGGTGATAGACGGGTTACAGACGGGGTGACAAACGGGGTGACAGACAGGGTGACAGACGGGGTGACAGATGTGGTGACAGGCAGGGTGACTGATAGGGTGACTGACGGGGTGACAGACGAGTTACAGACAGGGTGACAGACGGGTGACAGGCTGGGTGACATGCGGGGTGACAGACGGGTGACAGACGGGTGACAGACGGGTTGACAGACGGGGTGACAGACGAGGTGACAGGCGGGGTGACAGACGGGGTGATTGACGGAACTGCACCGAAGTCACGTACTATCTCTCGAAGTTTAGCAAAACATATCATTACCTTTTTAGAATGATTGTGCTATAGGTGCCTACGACTCACTCTTTCAACCCTCTCTCTCACACGCAAACGAAGTTGCGCGGGTCAGCTATATATTTATAAAATGTTAAAAAACCTTTTGGCATTAAATTTGAAAATTTTCTTTGCCCGACCTGGGAATCGGACCCAACCTCTCGGTCCACAGCCCATATATGCTGCCACTGGACCAAGGAGGCGATTATATATTACTGACTATATTAATGAATATTTTTTTTTCGAAGAGAAGCAGATCGAATTCTCAATGTGTAGAACCTTTGCTACTGTTATATAGTGAAATAAACTCGATTTTTTTTAACTATATAAGACTATATACAAAACAAACAAATAATAAACCTGTGTTTTATACTTATCAGCACTACGCAAGTGGAAGAACTAACTTTGGAAGTAAACTTACAGCGTTATTGGTTTCTGCACTCTCACATAACTAAATATAACTGCACAATACTTATTTCTTTGGAAAGAAAGTTCATGTCTTTCCTATCTCTATGAAATTCTTTAGAATTTTTATGAACTGGAATAATAAATACATTTATAAAAAGTGAAATTTGAAAGGTAGGACTTGATGATCCATAAGAATTGCCTACGCCAATAGGAGTAATAATGTAATAATATATCGTTAATGTTATTATTTCAAGCGTCACGATTGAAAACCATACGTAGGTGAAACTTCAAATACCTATCCCGTTTTTGCTAAACACGGTTTTAATTGCTGAAAATTTAAAATATTTAAATAACCTAGTTCTTTCTTTCTACCTGCCCTGCAGGTCAAATCTCTAAGGTTTCATTTGTGAAAACGTTGCTCCATCGTTGCGGCAACGATGTTTTCATTTTTGTATTCAGCAAGATACAAAGCGCACGCACTAGCTTTATGCGTGATGATGGCGCTTACGCGAACTAGCTCTCTCGAGCGAGGCGTTTGACATAAATGTATGGAAAATCATATTCTCAGACGCAACAACGTTGAACGCTGAATGATGTGCGCTGCGGGAGCTCGGCGTCGATCGCAACGTTGTGGCGTTTCTCAGAGAATCGACCTACTGATCCCACCTTAATGGAGTCGGTGCAAAACACTTTTTTCAAGCATATTGCGGAAAGAATTTGGCTTAGTTTTTACGACCGGCCGCCTGCCTGATGTCAACCCTCTCTTAGGGATCCAGTCCCGGGCAAATTAAATTAGAAAATTTGCTGTGCCTGACCTATGAACCCAGGACCTCCCGGTCCACAGCCCATACATACTGCCGCAAGATTAAGGAGGCGACATAAATAACCTATTAAAATAAAACTATTCTTACGGATTCTATCACGATTAGGTTTTAATTATTATTCCCGACGTTTCGAAGGCTTTGCAGTCTTCGTTGTCACGGGTCAGACTGAGGTGTCATTTGTCCAAAAAAAGGTTAGTGTTACAATATCTACCATCATTAAAAAAAAACTAAAAATAAAACTAAACTAAACTAATAACTAATAATTAAAACCTAATCGTGATAGAATCCGTAAGAATAGTTTTATTTCAATGTATAATATTCGCGTAAACTTAAGAAATCAGTATAAATAACCTAGTTAAGAACTAATATTCAGTAAAGGCAATTGGTTTCAGATATGCAGCCGGTCATAAAAACTAAGCCAATTGCTTTCTGCAAAACGCTTGAAAAATGTATTGCGTCGACTCCACATTAGGTTGGGACGATTTTATTTTTTTCCTATTTGTATAAGCATCATAACCGATGACCATTACAAATAAATAACATTTTTTTTCTACTCATATATTATGTGGGAATAGAGACACCCTTAAGTAACTTCATCAATTTGCATAAATATTTCATAATTGATTTTTGCATGAGCATTCAGTACACAGAATACCTTGATGTAGACATAACGTTCCTTTAATCAAACAAAGCACATAATAATAGATTTACATTCATAATTCGATTAGATGTCCAGTTCGTAAACGCATCGGAAATTATTCCCTTGATGAAAGGTTGTGTGGAAAATTATGAACAGACCTACATTACACAAATCCAGGCATTAGTCTAGGTAGTAATCAGTTATCAAGTGGATGGTGGTTGCTTTGTTTTACTACCTTTCATAAATTCCGAGTGAGACATATGATATAATATAACAAGTTTAAAACCTTAATGGACCGACTTCCGATCAATTTCCGAAATCCGATCATGACCAAATTTATATCGGACCACCCTTGAAATAAGCTCTATAGAACACAAAAAGAAATTTGAATATCGGTCCACATTTGGCGGAGATATTGCGTAACATACTTAAAACAAATACAGACGAATTGAGGACCTCCTCCTTTTTGGAAGTCGGTCGATAATATAAGCGTTTGGTTTCTCCATTTAGCTACGGAATCCTAATAAAGTGCTTGTCAATCAGACAGCAATGCGAAAGGATAACGTAGAGCACAAATACGGGTTCACACTTCACTTTCGTATGTCTTATGAGTTATGGCTATATTTCGTGATTCTTACGATTCAAAAATAAAAATCACTTATCATAACTATATTTTCCTCATTAGTTTATTGTTTGTCGTAGAGGCTGGCAAACGAGCAAGTGGTTCACTTGGTAAATGATCTCCACCGCCCATAAACACCCACGACACTAAAATAATCAAGGGTGCGTTACCACAGGGAAGGCCTTAGGAATGGGAAGAAGAGGGGTTTTGGCCTAGGTACCATTTATTTGTTATGTCAACAAACTACAAGAACAACTTGTTTGCAAACTGCAGAAATCCATATAAGTGTCTTATTGTATGTATATAATAATATAAACAAATCCTTTACATATCCAACTTGGACTGAACTTCTGTATTCCTAGTAACTTAACTTTTGTATGAAACAAAACTCAAATGAGCTTGTAAAGTTTTTGATTACGTGACTAAGTGAAAGTTTATTCATTTTTGCAATGTTTACACCTTAGGTTTACACACTAGTTACTTTATTTAAGCCTTCTCACAAAAATTTGATACCCAGATTGTTCTTATTAAAATATTATTATGTAATTGAAAATATACCACACATAAAAGATATCTACTTATGTCACAATATAAAACAGAATTTATAATCGAGACGCTACCAGCGAGAAATACTTTTCAATTATTATTTCTAAACACATTCTATAATTATATAACGATGTAGACAAAATCTTTACATGGTTAGATACTTAAGAGAATGTTATTTTATTTATTCCAGAAATTATAACGAGTAAGCTTGGTAACGGGACACGTGAAGCGCTCGGCAACAAGGACGGGCGGTCACCCACGGCGGCACGCTCGTAGGCGGGCCCGCCCCGAGCCCCGAGCCCTGACACAGCCAGCGCGATCTTCATTGTAAAAACAACAGATTTACTACTTTTCGATTAGAGATAACATCTTCCACTCCTCTCAACACAAACAACACTCTCCGATATTCAGTATTTTTTATACGTCGCTTGCGAACCTTTTTTTACATAGTCAACAATGGCTCTATATGTAATGTTTTACATAACAAAGTTGTGTGTGAAAAACCTCCAACTAAAACTTATTTAATTGTAAAACCAAGTGTGTAATTGGAAATCGGATTGGATTGAGTGTTGTAAGTTTTCCAAGTAAACAGGAACAGTAGGGCGGGAAAGTGAGGCACGAGGCAAATGGGCGGGCGTTGCAGTCTCGCTTGCACAGAATGCACCACCCACGGCGGAATGCGCTCCGATTGCAGTCAGCGCCGCCGAGGCATCGCAGCAGCTCGCTCGCCGCGCCGCCCGTGTCCACTATACCTGACCGCGATACCGCCGCGTTACGCGACCTGTAACCAGCTACCAGGTTACTAGCACCACCGAGAAGGTAAGCATTTACATTCCTATCTGCCACTCACTCACACCTATAAAAACTTTGTATCGCCATCCCGCTTGAGCCCAAGCTCTAAGTTAAAACGGTTTTCCCTTTTATCGTCGGAATGTGGGAAAGCGGGTTTTCGTGTTTAAATCGAAAGAGAGAGTCGTTTTGTAAGAGCGACATGAATATAATTGTAAAGATGTGTAAAGCAGACGCAATTACAAACATCATGAAAAAATCAGTGGTCTATTCACACCGACAACCCTTAACCCCGGACGTATAAAACGCATATTAATAATTTAAACTTTTCTTACTATATCCAATGCAATTAGACGTTTGTGAAACATAAAAAAAGCTTCCCATTTACTTCTGTTCATTTTGTAAAACATACATAAGTGCTTTATAATATTTTTTAATACAAATTTTATAGGTATTCATATTTTTCTTATGAATTAAGTTTTTGCTTTTAATAATTTGTTACTGCTACAGGCTTTAATTACTATTTGAAAAAGGAGTTAGTTACATTAAATTCTTTAATGTTGTTACATGAATTTAAAATACAGCTTTGATGATTAAATAAATAAATAAAATATTAATTAATTAATTAATAGTTTTTGTGTAGCGCATCCACTTAGGAGATTTTTACTAAATGACTTTATTGATAATAATTATAATTAATAATCTAAGGAATCACAATTTGTTCAAGAGATAAATAAAGTTAATTATAGTCGCGCGACCCAATTAAGTAACAACCAAACGAGCATCGTCGACTTTATCTCTGGATTTTATAAAACTGCTGTAAATTGGCCACTTACATTCGGGAACGGCTTTACGTAACAAGCCCATTAATAATATCTATCTACAGATATGTGCATATACTGAAAATGTACCAATTTTGCGGAATAACAGCAATGTAACATTTAAATTACAACTTGGGCACTTTGCCGCGGAACCATTAAAAGATAATCAAACAAGAGTAAAACAATTAGATAACGAATTAAAAACCAACTTTATTTTACTAGCAATAGAGAATTCAAATCTAATCATAAAACGATAACATAAACAAGTTTTCCAAACCAAATGAAAATTGGCTGACACGTCGATGGACAGCCCCTCAAGTCAATGCCAAATAGTACCAGGCGTTCAGAATTAGTGAGAAGTTCTCGTTACATTCGGCGAGTGGGTGATCACCCCGTCGGGAGCCACGGGAGCCGTCGGAGGTACGCAGAATGCACCCCACGCACCCACACCCCTAACCACGGCTCACGAGCACCAAGCCGCACAGAGACCCCAATGAAAATCAGTTTTTCTCGCACCCGTCGATAGTTTAAAATTAAACGTCATTCTGGCTGCGGTTAACACTTAATTTGTACAACGCATAATGTTATTACTTTGCAATTCAATTTATTATATCCCTGATGCGATTGTTGTGATAATAATCGGGGCTCTTAATGAAATTAATATCCGATGATATTCAGAGAAATGAATGACGTTTTTGGTTTGATGGAATTTATTCGTACAGAGGAAATTTGGGTGTGAATATAATTATTGTATTGGACTATTATATCATGACATAATATTGTTTATATCGTTATTGCAATAGATTATATTAGCGTCAATTTTATTAGACAAAAAACTTGCAGAAGGTATATTATTTATTTTTAAAATATATTGCATTTGATATGGAGGAAACTATGGTACTTTAGTGATTAAATGTATGGGCCGTTGTGTCTTCCTGATGCGGCGGACAATTTGGCTCAGACTCAAACCAGTACCATGAAACTTCAAACTATAGCTTTGTTACAATTTAAAGGTGTACAGTATGTAACATACACATCTTGATAACAAGCCGATCTTACGTAACAAACAAGTGTTATGGTTTCATCTATAGCGTGTCATATATGTACGTCTAATTTCAGTAAACGTTTAATGGTGCCAAGATATTCATCTCGATGAAGGACATAAAATACAATATATTGCGGAAAGTTATTCTTTCTCTATATTGATTTTCGGTTTCAACACAGTAATATTAACTTAGAAACAATTATTAATTATTTAGGGACCCTTGCAGCTCCGTTATAAATCTCTATATCAAATCTTGAGTTAAATCTTGGAGTGAGCTGTAAGATACGTCAAGATAAGGTGTAACTCTGGATAAATAATAGTCCAAGTCGCCCTTACGGTTTTAAACCTCGTCGTGAATGTAAATCAGTCACAGTCACCCATGATTCAGTTCAGAAATAACATAAGCTCACGCCTGTATCCCCGAAGGGGTAGGCAGAGGCGCACTAGCGAACTAGAACACCCACATTTCGCCGAGCTTAGTTCCGTCCCAGATGTGATAGGGGGCGAGTCTATCGCCATATCGGGCACAAATTCCAGACTCCGGGCTGATATGGAAAAATCCAATATCACTTTGCCCGACCCGGGGATCGAACCCGAGACCTCAGAACCGTAGTCGTACCGAAATACCACCACGCCACCGAGGCAGTCAGTAATAAATATAACTATTTACATATTTTAAGTCAGTCACACACAATTAAAAACTTATACTATCATTTTATGTCCATAATTTATAACAAATTTAATGTCAATTAGAAATAATAACCCTAGTGAACTAAATTATATCTTTACGTAGAAAAACAAGCTAGAAAACGTTACCGCTAGCATATTGCCAGCAGTTTTTGCTGTAAACCTCAAAACCATTTGAGATATCGAGATGAAACAAAGCGTACGTCATGTTCCTGCATATTCGATCCTGAACTGTACAGTGTACACGTTTTATTTACATTGTTACCGTTAAATAAAGGAACATTTGAATACCACGGGACATTGTTGGTTTAATAAGGTTATTGTATGTAAACTTCCTTTCGTTTGTGACTCCGCCGTCGTAAAAATTTTGATTAAAAGTAGCTTACGTCGGAATTTAGGATTTGGTCTATGCCAAATCCTTTTACTGGTCAAAAAGTTTTATCAACACATATAAAACGAATATTCAAACCGGGCATTAAATAAATTAAACAGGATTTAAATATAAAATCACAAAATTACAACAACAATTATTTGTAATCATACAAATCGTTAAAAAGTCATAAATTAATAATAATTAGAATGCCGACGGCATGAAGTTATCTATACATAGTACAGACAACTCCCTGCTACAAATATTTTACTTTCATAGTCACGATACATTACTATAAGTCGCCTCCTTGGTCTAGTGGCATCATGTATCGGCTGAGGATCGGGAGGTCCTGGGTTCGATTCCCGGGTCGGGCAAAGCAAATTTTGTAATTTAATTTTCCCGGGACTGAATCCCTCATAGGGGGTTGACGTCAGGCAGGCGGCCGGCCGTAAAAACTTAGCCAAATCCCCTCTACAACATGCTTCGAGAGGTATGTTGCGCCGACCCCACATTGTGCTGGGATAAGGGCAGGTAGAAAGAAAGAAGTCACGAAACATTACTGTCGCGTCGCCTCCTTGGCCTAGTGACGACGTAGGACTGGAACGTGCGGTTTTGGGTTCGATTCACAGGTTCATGAGTGGTAAATAATCACAAGTTTAAAAACTTAACGGACCGATTTATCTGATCGTGACCAAATTTATATGAGACTACCCGCGAAATAAGCTCTATCGAACACAAAAAGAATGTTGACAATCGGACCATATTTGACAGAGATAAGATAAAAGTAACATACATTAAAACATACAGACGAATTGAGACCCTTCTACTTTTTTGATGTGGGTCGATAAACTTTCCATAGCCACAAACGTTTCCATAGATATTTACAAAGAATAAACCAAAATTCATTGCAAAAATGAAAACACTATGGCTGTTTACTTAACTGATAACAACTATTTTAAGATTTAATCCTCTTTATTACGATTACTTGTTTATTTATTGATCAAGAACCTTTTTGTTTAATATATCGCTAAAGTGTTGTTGAACGCGTCTTATTTTGCTTTCGATACTTTTATACAACAATGGCATGTAAGATACACCCATGGAACTTGATCCTTGGATACACCACGTTGTTCATATAGAAACAATATTTTTATAAAACAATAATTGCAGAAATACTTTCCCCAGAGA
The DNA here is from genome assembly GCA_036417725.1 of Clanis bilineata. Lineage (NCBI taxonomy): Eukaryota > Metazoa > Arthropoda > Insecta > Lepidoptera > Sphingidae > Clanis > Clanis bilineata. The sequence goes on from CM071142.1 coordinate 7,550,599, forward strand.
GGATAGACGGGCAGGCGACCGGTCGTGCAAAATAAGCTAAATCCTACTGATTTCTTAAGTTTACGCGAATGCTATTCATTGAAATAAAACTATTTTTTAGGATTCTACCACGATTTGGTTTTAAATGTTATTCCCGATGTTTCGAAGGCTTTGCAGTATTCGTGATCACGGGTTGGACTGACCACAATTAATAAACTAAAAATTAAAACCAAATCGTGATAGAATCCGTAAAAATAGTTTTAGTTTTATTTCAAAGCTAAATCCTTTTTTAAAGATTTTATTTACTCGCCTGCCTCGGTGGCGTGGTTGTATTTGGGTACGACTTATGTCCTAAGGTCTCGGGTTCGATCCCTGGGTCGGGCAAAGTGATATTGGATTTTTCCATATCAGCGCGGAGTCTGGAATTGTGCCCGATATGGCGATAGGCTCGCCCCCTATCACATCTGGGACGGAACTAAGCTCGGCGAAATGTGGGTGTACTAGTTGGCTAGTGCACCTCTGCCTACCCTTTCGGGGATACAGGCGTGAGCTTATGTTATGTTATGTTATGTTTATTTTACCGTTTTCTCAGCGTGGTTGATATGTATATCCATACTATGGTATGGAAACTAAATAATATGTCACAACTCTCTATTTACTAATAGTCTCTGAGATAAACCGGAGACCGTCAGACATACGGACGGACATGATACTATACTATAAAGAATCCTTTTTTGGCATTTGGCTTCGGCCTAAAAAGAATGACCATGAGCTGGTCGATAAATTGAGATAAGGTGTTACTCTACATTAGTAATAGCGCTACAAATAGCCCTAAACAAATGCCAAAACTTTCAAATGAAGTTTCTACATCTGCGCAGTCTCTTCAAATTATATGAAAAACAACACAAACAGCTTTGCTAGTTTCCTACCACAAGTCGCAACTCAAGCGCATTTAAACAAATGAAAACTTCAAATAAATTGTTTCTTTAAATACTTACTTTACGTTATTGTTAAGCTATCAATAGCGAAAAGTGAATATTTTAAATTAAAAATCCAGAATTCTAGAGATATCTTAATAATCGTAATAAATCTGACTGCTTAGGCATTGCTATGAAAACTGCCATAAATATTTTTTTTGCGTTATTATGTTTATAAAACTTATAATATAAAATACAATTATAATTTATACAGTGTATCATTTCCTTCATCTAGTAGAAGCATATATTGTAGGCTGTGGACCGGGAGGTCCTGGGTTCGATATCCTGGTCGGACAGAACGATCGATTTGCCCGGGACTGGAACCTCCAGAGGGTTGACGTCAGGTAGGCAGCGGATCATAAAATTAAGCCGAATCCTTTCTGCAACAGAAACGTGTGTTGCGCCGACCCCACGTTGCGTGATAAGGGTAGGTTGAAGAGGAAGAATAAGTTACACAGTATGCAATTTAACATATGATTAATAAAAAGGAAGTCGCACGGAATCTTGTATGTAGCCTACGCTACTGTAAACTGTACAGGTATAGTAGAACCCAATTTTCAATACCACATAGATACATTAAACGCAGCTGTTACAAAGTTTATCTAGATTTGCATATTAGATTGTTTCGTGAATTTTGTAAACCGTCGGGCGCCGCGCGTCCCACACAATCGGCACGGTGCGGCGCGGCGTGATCGACGGATCAAACTTTTACAAACGAACCGGGAACTAACTGCGCTTCAATTAAACCTGCAGTCTAAGCCAATAATTACCGCTTAAGACAACTAACAACAGATTACAAAAGTGTTCGAAGTTTATTTTCATTCAGTAATAAATCGAGTTACATGGCCGTAGCCACAATCAAGTACATGTTCATTGTAAATTCTATCGATCAATAAACCTTACTTCTTTCTATATTATTAACTGGTGAATAGACCGTGTCGTGACCGCTTGCTCGTGTTTATATTTCTTCCTTAGTAAAATTATAGGCCCGCTAAGAAAATCAAAATGAAAAGTTTATTAATTAGGATGAAATTACTTAATTATAGATGATTATCTGTTACCTACATCTAAGTAACATTTTAGATTGTAGTTCAGAATTATTGAAATTTATTTTAGGTATGAATTACGTGAAATGTGCCTATCCGGTAGTAAGTCGTGTTTATTTACATACATAGATGTGTAAATACGTTGATGTCATGGAAATAGGACGTAACGGTGCCGGTTCATCATCATACTTTTAACCCGTCGGAGGCGGCACATATATATGTTACATAAGCGTATGGGCCCCCGGAGGCCCAGCCACCCGTGGCTATTTAATAGAATTATTGAATTTAAAACTGCCTTGGTAGCGTAATGGTATTGCGTGCGCATTACAATTATCTCCCTTAGGTCTCGGGTTCGATCCCCGGGTCGGGCAGATTTTTCAGTATCAGCCCGGAGTCTGGAATTTATTGCCCAATATAGCGATAGGCTAGCACATCTGGGATGGAACTAAGCTCGGCGAAATGTGGGTGTTCTAGTTCGCTAGTGCGCCTCTGTCTACCCCTTCGGGGATACAGGCTTGAGCTTACATTATGTGTTATGTTTGAATTTAAGTTTGTACCGAAAGCTTGCATAATTGAGTTGATAGGATATTCTTCAAACTTTACATAAGCATCATTGTTATCGATCCGAGGGCAAACTGCACAATATTATGGATAGACATTTAGTAATAATATTATATAATATGCAGTCGTACCAACTTTAAATGTAACTTTGCTGACGTATATCAGGCCCGCCCGGCCCCGCGTCCTTTAGCGGTAACAGGTATACCAAACGAATGTACTCCTTGCGAAAATCATATGTACCGCTTTCATTTTCAATGTACCCCTCCGGTTTTTAAATTACAAGCGCTTTTTGGTGGTAGGATATTCGTATCCGCCCGGATGGTGACCACCATACACATGTTGTTAAAACCTGCCATAGTGACCGTGTGGGTCACTATGGCAGGTGTTTATGTGTTATCCTTATGTGGTTCGCGTTCCAGGATTAGCCAGTGTGTATCCAGGTCTCTCGAGGGGCGTGCGACATGACAAGATGGTTGGTTGGGGCGGGTATGGGGGCACTTTCCTGTTTCTGCATCATAGCCTGTCTTGTCGTAAGCCCCTCGATTTGCTTACTGCGATTTTGAGTGGTAGAGCCACGCTGTAGACAGTTACGTCTACAGCACGAATGGGCCGGCTCAACCGGTTTGATACCAATGTCTCACTGAAAACCGACGTAAAGTGGCATGTGGCTGCCTACTCCTTCGGAGATACAGGCGTGAGTTTATGTGATATATAAGTTGACATCAATAATTCTATTGTCCGCTTTTATAATATCAGTTTTATATCATAAAATATTATGATGCGTCAAAGAAAGATACAATAAGAGGGAAAATTTACAGCTGACGCGCCATACACACTCTACACCGAATATTTTTCACTACTCGACAGGTTACTCCTACAATGGGGAGAGATACTCTGAGAGGAATGTAGTCCGTATGTAATCGGCTTTACTCGCATCCTTCCTTCCGTGGTCATCTCAGGTTGCTTGTATTTATGAACTCTGCAAAACAAAATTATAAAACAAGCCTCTAATTCCATTCACAGTATCTTTTTCTATGGCTAATTTGCCGATTTGCTGCCGAATATTTTATATTATATATTTTTAATAAGTCTCAAAGTTAAGTGCATAAATTAATCATCATCAACTTTAATGTAAGAATATTTTAGTCATTAAAGGGGTATTAATTATAATAATTCTTTGGTCTAGTGGCAACGTATATAAATTTGGACGGTTGTTTCGCTAATACGATTTGCTTGGACCTAGATCCCCGTATGGGGATTGACGTAGAATAGGGAACCGGTCGTTAAAAACTAAGCCGAATCCTCTCTGCAACTTGCCTTTTATATAACAGAGACTCGCAAATGAACAGACGCGTCGCCTGGTAAATGGTAAGTGATCTCCACCGCCCATAGACACTCAAGACACGAAAAGAATCCAGGGTTCGTTGCCAACCTAAAAGATGGGATATAGGGATAGGGAAAGGGAGCCACAAGGATTGGACTACCGGAAATCTCACTACCCAACGAAACGCGACAGCGAGCTACCACTTTAAGTCGGTTTTCTGTGAGACGGTGGTAACAAACCGGTCGAGCACGCCCATTCGTACTGTAGACGTAACTGTCTACCGCGTGGCTCTACCATTTAAAAAATTAAATAGTATTGCGTCAACCCTAATAAATAAATAAGTAATAATAAATAATAAATAAATATAGCAAATAAATAAGTACTTTTGATGTAACAAAAGCTTTTGAATCTTACAACTTTTACCGTGTCAGCTAGATGAAGTACCAGGCGCTCATAGTCCGTCGGTGGTGTAGCAGCGAATCGACCCTGTATTTACACGTGCCGCCGCGCCGTCCGCCGTACGTACTTACGTAGCTCATAGCTAGTTACATTGCACCGGCGAAGGCTGCACTCGTTTACACCACGCCGCGCATCTATACGCGCGTGTACGTAGTGGTTAGGAGTCAGAAGCTTTGAGGCTTTACGTAATTTGTGGGTGAATTGGATTGAAGCTCTAGCGCTTTAAACCTCAGTTTGCTGTGTACAAAATGAATTTCCAGCTGTGAATTTTTGCATTGCATTGAATTACTCTGTAACGCATATTCTTTGAACGCGTTTTTTAAAAATTTGCTTTCAGTATTAAGTTCACAGGAACAATGAGGATTTTGCTAACATTAATCGTAGTGTAGACACGCTTAATTCTCCCTACAAAATCATTTTATAGAACGCTAGTAACAGTTAAACAACAAACTATAAACAGCAACACTCCTACAAGTGTTTCAATTTATTTTGTAAGTTTAATGGAACATTTATCCAATATTTCTGAAGCAAATTGATATAAACGTTTTGTGAGGCGAAGAGAGCGAACTTGCCCCCAGTTTATAAAGTTACAGTACAAACTTTGCTTCGTAGACTCAACTGGCGGATACCTGGTATATCTTTGATTTAACACTTAGCACCGATCAATTAGCAACTCCAACATGTTGCACATTCTAACCAGAGATATTAAATCTCTTATAGTCCCTTACTTATTAATACTATACTTACGTGCTTCGTAAATTTAAAACTAGTTTCCCCTTTTATTTTTAAACAATGTGACGCAAGGAAAAAAAAACAAACTACTTTTAAAAATAAGAAATGCGTATATATTTTTTTAGTATTACAATCGGCGTTCCTAACCATAACTTCTGAATTAAATATCTTCTTAATGTAAGTGGTGACTGAAGAATGCAACATACCAACAAATATTACGGCGGTTTTGGCACCATGTCGGTGGCCGGTCTGTCCGATATACGTAACCTCCCACCAATTATCTACATATTAAACACAATACAAGCAAATGGGTCACCTGATGTTAAGAGATCGCCATCGCCCATCAACACCTAGCGTCCAGATATACATACATGCATACATACATAGACTCACGCCTTTTTCCCATAGGGGTAGGCAAAGACAACGGATTTCCACTTGCTACGATCCTTACATACCTCTTTCGCCTCATTCAGTCTCATTACATTCTTCATGCATGCACGACGGTTTAGGGTACTTTTAACTTGACCTTTCTCGAGTATATCTCTGACTTGGTCAGAGAAAGTTCGATGAGGTCTTCCCCTTCCAACTCTACCTTACTCTTCTACCGTCCAGATATTACCTAAAGAATCATGTATATGTACCGACGTTGTTGATCTTGAAATAAATAAATAGCATTATTTGATAATTTAAATAATACTAGCGAAACCCAAGCCTGCGGATATTTCACTCATCGTACGAAAAGCAACAGCAAGTTACCAGTTCAGTTACATGAGAAAATGGGGCCAACTCGAATAATAGGTTTTAACTGTCGGCCCAATAATGCTTTGTGATTCCACCTCCTAGAAATTATATTCTCTCTGCATTCTCTTAAAAAAGGTAATAAACGATAACGCGCATGCAATTTACACAGACAGCTTGACAGCACCTATTCTGGGATAAATAAATTAATCGAGTAGACAATCGATTTAATACGCTTAATTGCAGTTACAGCTAATTATTTATCAATGAACGAACGACAGACAGGAACATCGCTTTCACGTTGACTCTCGTTTATTTACGGTATTTGTTTCATAAGTTCATTCGGCATAGTATAGCTATGGATATTTGTACATTTAATTATAGTGAATATAAAATGGTAATGCGTAAATAAAAATGAAACTGAAATTCACAACACTAGAATAAAGATTGGTGACCTTAAATTCTACAGTGTTTATGTATGTAGTATTTATTTAGTTTGAACTTTTATATTTCGCTTATCTTGTTTGAAGTCAATAAATAATCAGAATATTAGAACATGTACCAAAAGCAAGTACAAATGAAAGCAGTATTAATACCTATTAGTACCCCTACAAGCAGCAAATGAATTGAAGAATTCAATAACTGTATGTATGAATAAAAGTGACGCCGGATTATATACTTATTTTAAAATACATTTTTACTTGCTTATTTCTAAGTATCTTAAAATTACAAAGATTCGATGTTATACGCAGTATATAATACAATAACATCTGAGTAATTTCGGTTTATTTATTGATATTTATTTATTAAATACATAGTTTTAACACAATATTATCTTTGATGATTCTTTGCTATAATTCATTTTACAATAATAAGTTGGTACTGAAAATTCATGGTTCATTATACTTGAAAATGATCAAGATCCCGGTAAAGGCGTGGACCGATTGGAGCTGATTAATGTGTGTCCATTTTCTACATCGCCACTTTCGTTTCCGCCTTGCATGGTGAGGCTGGGCCATAGACTGCCTGAACGTCATCGGCGTACGAGGATGAACAGATTACTTCAAGCTCCCTTACATTCGCTTCATTGAGCCCATGTACCCTTGGGCAGCTGGCTGTATTAAATAATATAAGTGCTTCTCATTAAGTCTTATAAATAGTAAAGCTTTTGAAGTAGTTTTGACCAAAGTATCATCCTGCAGTCATTGTCAATTTACTTCAGTACAGCTCCATGTTTTTGGGAACAGAATATTTTTGAACTTATTTATATCAAGCACATAAATGTAGATTAATAAAAATAAGTCCAGAATAAGAAGAATAACCACTCACTGAGGCCAGAGTTCCAAGTGCCGCTTAATTATCAGAAATAATCTGATATGAGCTTAACGCCATAATATACAAAACACCTACGTCTGTGTTGAGTCTATTCTGATATTATGGCTGCATTGTTTGGTACTAATAACTTCTGAGTATCTTATTTAATCAGGCTAGGTAACAGCTCTGACCGAATTGTATGCAACGCGATACAGCTCGCACTCTTTAATATAGCGATACGATATAATTTTTTCTCTAATATAACAGTGCACAATTGAGAGATAGAGTGAACTAGGTACGATTTGAAGTAAACTGTACATCTCGCTGAGCTGTTGTTGCGATGTTGTCTTGCGAAATACGTCGTAGATAATAATAACCACTGAGAGATTCTGGTGAAGCAAAGGTACATTTTGTAGGGTGAAGCATGCACGATACATTACACTTTCGACACGCATCTTCGTCGTCGCACCGTTATAAACTGAGCCTAACTAAGGTCTCCAGTCCCGAACTTGCATATTGGACGGTAAACCTCGACCGCCAATTGTTTCAATTTTCCGTCGCATACTTCGCACTATGCCTCATAACTTTACGGACCATCTCAATCTTGCGGTTGTTAACGATATCCCTGTAAATACTTTGACACTTGCTTTTGCTTTAACGGCAACAATGTTAAAGATCACTCACTGCCTAGCAACTATTGATTGGAATAAAGATTTTTTAAGATACACGGTTGACACGGTGGTAAAAATAAAACAAGAGCTTTCGACAGACGGGTTTTTGAGGGTGCTTAACGGACGAGCGCGTATGAAGCGAAGGTCAAAATGGAGCGACGCCAAAAGTGAAAAGTGCTTTTTAAAACATGTCCTAAAGTATTAATGTCCTACGGTATGATGTATAATATAATTATTTATTTCAATAATTTAAGAATATTGTTGAAGGTACAGATAATATTACATTTTTAGAAATTGTAATGTTTAGTGATGTTATTTGAAACATGTACTATACATCAATATCACTTCATCATCACTACATATTATAAAACAAAGTCCTCCGCCGCATCTATCTGTCTGTTCACGATAAACTCAAAATCGACTGAACGGATTTCCATGCGGTTTTCACCAATAGATAGAGTAATTAATGAGGTATGTTTTAGTACATAATTTTGAACTTTAATACGCGGGCGAAGCTGCGAGCAAAAGCTAGTTATAATTAATGTTCAACACAAAACAAATTTTCCGGTGTAAATACAACCTTAAACGCAAGTCGTTAAAGATATTATACAATCACTCTCTATGGATCACCTACAGACATACTCTTCGGCTATTGAAATGGCGATATTTTATAATAACAAAATCTACATAATGAACTAAAAATGATAATATTTTACGCCCATTGACATCAGATAACTGTGTCGTTACTTGTAAGAGCGAAGTGTATATTATATTACGACAAGAAAACTATTGAAATGGTAAAATAACACGTATACAACCGTTTATGGGAGCCATCGTTTATTTCCTGGCCTTGTTATTGTGTTAGTTGGTTCTTTGGAGACTCCCTGACCATGTAATACTTTAATTCATCGTGTTTTGAACCAGCAACTTGCGTTATTATTATTATTACAGTTATGTTCTGCCGGGACATATAACATGATTTTTCGCTATTATTCAATATTACGGACAGTATTTTTAATTAGTGTATATGGTAATAGTATGCAACTACCTTCATTTACTTATTGCTGCCAATTTTATTTAGTCGTAAAAAGGTTTTGCTTGGGCAAGAGCACTATTCCTACAGCAAATTTAATATATCAGTTTCGTCTAGGTTACAATTTCTGGTTACTGCGATTGATTAACACAATTAAAGAATAATAGCAGTAGTTTCTGTGGTTCCTCACAGGATTTCTTACAAAACCAAACGGACAATAATGCAGAAACAATTTTTTTTCGAAATGGGCAGCTAAGTAGATACTAATTAATAATATGCAGATGCTTAATAAATTTAAAGTATTAGCTATTCATATGGAAATAATTACATGTATCAGTTACATGTATTGCCAATAATTTAACTGTTAAATTAGAGGTATAAAACAAAGTCATACTCAAACGCAACACTCCGAGAAAGATAACATAGATGTAAAATTGAACCGTAATTATTACTCAGTCTATTTAGTTTGGCCACAATTCTTTCCTGTAACATGCCCAAACTTGAAACAAGTGACTTGCCAGCAACTTAATTTATGGTTATTGGATATACAACTCCTTGAAAGTATATTTTAGAGCTTACGTTAAATGTTTTACTTTTTACCAAAGAGTTCTATGTATACCTACTACGAACAGACAAACAGGCTGTTTAGTACATAGAATTTTGAAGTTAGAGAAGAAATTTTCCGTCAATTGACCACAACTCACCATGGAGATCAATAGAGATCAGGGGGGTTAGTACCACCTCTTATAGCAGTATTATTATAGTCTTACTACGTTTTTTTTTGTACGGGAATCGGTACAAGTAAGATTATAATAATATTGCTATAAGAGGTGGTGGTAACCCCTCTGCCCTTTTCCTTAGCCGTCAAACATCAAGCACTCGCCGTAATGTGTCACAACTTTACTTCTAAACAGCTTATCTAGAGTATACAAAGAAGACTGCTTTTTACCCAGTGCTTATTCCCCAATGAATCTGTTAAAATAAAGTGACAGTGCATATGATATAGTTTACATGTAACGTTGAATATCGTCTCTCGGCGGACAAGGGTATCGATTGACGACATCTACTTCGTACCATATCATGTTGAAAGGCTGGTAACGCATCGATGATATAATTATATCCCTGGTGTGGCCATCGATGGGCGACGGTAATAATGGTGGAAAAAGCATCACCATGTGGCACATGTCTGTTTTTTCGTTTGCACTCTGTGATAATTTTTTATAGCGGAGACAGTGACGTGCACGAGCATTTCAATCAGGGTAGACAAACTTGTAAAATTATATTCTCTAACTTTTATATCACCTTTGCTATCAAAATACATCATGCTATTTTGAAAATTGTTTTTGGTCGCTATTTTTGTTCAAGATTTTTTTAAATAGTAAATTATCAAGGTAGACTGTGTCTCTATGTATACATGACCTGCACGCCACTGAGCAGAGACTAGTAAACGTGCAGGTGGGTCACCTGGTGGTAAATGATTTCCACCGCCCATAGGCACCCTCTCTCTTTCTACCTGCCCTTATCCCACCTTAACGTAGTGTCGGCGGCACACAATTTTTCAAGTGTGTTGCAGAAAAGACTTGGCTACGTTTTTACGAACGGCTGCCTACCTGACGTCAACCCCCTCTGAGGGATCCAGTCCCGATACATACGTCAGATACATACTGCCACTAGACCAAGTACTCTATAATATAGGATATAATATTATCAATAATTATAACTAATGTAAGCGATTGGATATATAGGGAGTAAGTAGAGTGTGCACCTTTACAGGTGAACTTTAATACATCAATCTTTCTGGTACCATTTCTTCTACATCTACTTTTATGCGAGTACAGCCGCGTGCAAGTGCAGCGGCCTGAGCAGAAAATTTTCTGACAATCTTTTTCTTCTTCTTTATTTAAAAAATATGGCTTCCATCAAAGTTTGATGATTTTGCCAACGACAGTGTTTAATAAATCCATTACTCAAAAAAAATAGCAAGTCAGATATCTTGAAAAATCCTATTGACAATATATCTGACAATCGTAAATACGCGTCTATGAAATTTTAACCAAATGTCATCAGTGCGCAGCGAGCTCGAATATATTTAGGTACGATTGTCAGAAATTTTCCTGCTAGGGCCGCTGGTTATAAAATCCATCCTTATAAGCCAATTAATAAAAACATACGACTAGTCAATTTATTTTGCCAAATTGCACGAATCGTATAAAACTTTGCGCCTCATAGCATTTTACAGGACCTTATAATATAATTCATTTTTTGCTCCCTCTCCACTTGGCAAGCGAAACTGACCTAGTAATTAGTTCATATAACATCTATTAGGGAAGTTAGTGGACACAGCAGCCAATGAAGTTACGTTATGATAGCTATCGATATATGTAAACGGGGCTTTCATGCTGCGAGGATGGAGTGTTACCTTTTAAATCAGCTTTTACGTGCTGGTAAAATAAGCGTCAAAAACTGCACTCTAAAAGCATTGATATGAAATATAAGAATGTTTCGGTATAACCAGAGTATTATAGTTATGTTGCTTTACACAGTTTAGTAATAATAATAATATTAGCCCTGTAATATTACTGTCCCACTGCTGGGCACGGGCCTCCTCTACTAATGAAAGGGGTTAGGCCTTAGTCTACCACTCTGGCCTAATGCGGGTTGGTAAATTTCACATACCTTTGAAATTATTGTTAAGAAATTCTTGGGTTGCAGGTTTCCTCACGATGATTTTCCTTCACCTTTATAGCAAACGATAATTTAGAATGAAAATACACTTAACAGAGAAAAGTCAGAGTTGTATGCTCTCTTTTGGGTTTGGTCTCGAACCTCTGACCCCAATCTGAGCTATCGCTGCTTTTTAGGATGCTGAGCTTGCTTCGTAGTTTAGTAACTATTACAATTTAGTTATTACTTTTATTCAATGGAAACGAAAAATCGCAATAAACATTTTGAAAAAATGTGATGCAATATCAATATCATAAAATTATCTGGAAATCTTTAGGGGATGTCTTTGTCCAGCAGTGGATGTCCTGTGGCTTATGTTAATGATATCATATTTGGACCGCAAGGTTCAAGGTCATTATCACTCTGTTGTGTCAGGATCGAGGAGTAATTTCTTCTTCTTTCACCTGACCTGATCTCACTCCTGGTGGGGTAACTACAGTAGGTAGGATTTAGCTTAGTCAACCAGGAAAATTGTGTTAAAATCACCAAATATCCCACTGGGATTTGAACCCCACGGTCCATAACCCATATACGATACCATTAAACTAAGGAGGCGGCTTGATAAAAAAAATAATTCTAAAATTCAACAGTAAAACTAGAACCTGCATTCTGTTTTCTCATATTGTTTTCGGTATGTCAGTCAGTATTGTTTGAGGCACTTTGAGGTACTTCAGTACATTTCATTGGAAAAATAACGATGGTATACTCTGATGTACTTACAAGATTTTATGCATCCCTCAAAATTATTCCGATGAATAACCAATGTTTTTCATAAAATACCATATTGTTTCCATCCCGTCAGTTATATGCAATTTGGCGCATGAAGTTTTTTTATCGCAGACCAGCTCACCTGGGGGTTTAGACAAGTGGCTTATGCGCTATTCGAAAAAAATTGTCGAATAGAATAAATGTATGAGAATGACATAAGAGTACGCCGCCTTATGTCATGTCTTATGTCATTCCCATACATTTATTCTATTCAACTATTCTATTCGACTAACGCGTAAGCCACTTGTCTAAACCCCCTGATGGCAATAAGAATAATTCTCATCGTTCTCAGACATCCATGATACCAAAAGAATCATGGATACGATATCTTTGAGTGGTAGAGCCACGCTGTAGACTGTAACGTAGCACGAATGGGCCGGCTCGACCGGTTTGACACCACTGTCTCACAGAAAACCGACGTAAAGTGGCAGCTTGCTGTCGCGTTTCGTTCGGTGAGTGAGATTTCCGGTTGCCCATTCCCCCCCTCCCTTTTCTAATACCTTGTCCCGTTTCTTCTATTCCCTCTTTTTAGGTTAGCAACGCTCCCATGATTCTTTTTGTGTCTTGGGTGTCTATAGGCGGTGGAGATCACTTACCATCAGGTGACCCATCTGCTTGTTTGCTAGTCTGTGCTACGAAAAAAAAAACAACAACAATCTTAGTGAAAGTTAATATAAAGCTCGATAAAATTAAAGCCACTACGAATTGGTATAACGTTCAGTGAGTTTGTTTTACAGGCTGAGATCGTGTGCTTATATCAAGAGCGCAGTACAAACTTGTACCAAGCTATACGGCTCCACAAAGTTCCGGCATCATGCGTCTGAATGCGCCTCTATTTATTTATTGTAAAAATAGAGCTACCCTTTGCCGTCACTCGCTTACAGAACCAACTTTCCCCTTTGGTCTTTAGGCTCGATTAATTAGGTGTCTGCACAGCTTTGCAGTTAATTTGAGTATAGCACCTACTTACACAGTCGTTTATTAATATAAGTCTTATACACTTACACAGGCGAATATCGTGTACTACTATCGTGTACTATCTACTTATACTATAAGTCGTATCATCATCATCATTATCATCATCATCATTAGCCATAGGACGTCCACTGCTGAACATAGGCCTCCCCCAAAGATTTCCAGATCGACCTGTTGGAAGCGGCCTGCATCCAGCGACTAGCCGATGGGGCAAAAAAGTTCTCGAGTGGCGACCACGTACCGGCAAGCGCAGCGTAGGACGTCCACCTACAAGGTGGACCGACAACCTGATAAAGGTCGCAGGAAGTCGCTGGATAAGTCGTTTATATACTATTATTCATGACGTTAATTAATCTTTCTAATATACTGGCTCAAATACATAGGTAATGTTTTAACCGTTAAAACATTTATTTGTGTTATTAGTGTTTCGTGTTCCCACTATTCACAATGATTTCGGAGTAATCGATTTTTACTCTGCCAAAAATACTATCTGATTTAGACAGATATGACTAAAAGAGATATTCAAAATTAGTCACCCGCATTTTACTAGGTTACCGGGGCATTTCATTTTTATCGTTAACATACATACATAAGCTCACGCCTGTATCCCCGAAGGGGTAGGCAGAGGCGAACTAGCAAACCAGAACACTCACATTTCGCCTAGCTTAGTTAATCAATTATCAAATATCTATTTCCTTGGTGACCTAAGGTATTTATATGCATATGTAACCACAAAATGAATCCTAAAATACTCCAGTTATACTTATATAATCATTATTTTGTACTGAAATAAAATAATGATTATATACATTAACATATATTATTATATTTTATTTATCGCTTAAAGGTAAATTGAAAGCAGTATACGATACTAAATCTTTTGTAACTTCTTTCAAACGCCTCTTGGAAATCTTTTACGAGTCTATTTAGTCTCAAATACTTACAACTGTTCTGTGCAACATGTTCCGACTTTATTTCCATAAAGAAGGATACAAGAAAGTGAGAATACAGCAAACTATCTACTATTTCAGTAACTGAGTTTTTACCGAGTTCGGCGCACTTCGTGAATAACTTTCACTTAAAATGTATGAACAAATGTTATTTGCCATAAATTTTAAATCATCTAAGAACAACTATTAACTAATATAATTAAACTCATAATTACAAAATTTAATACGCACATTTATTATTCTATAACACGTTTATCAACATCAGCCCTAGGATGTCCACTACTGAGTATAGGCCGCCCCAAAGATTTAATTAACTATCATAAAGAGTGCTAGAGCTACCCTGTAGACAGTTACGTCTACAGTACGAATGGGATTGTAATTTCCGGTAGCTCAATCCGTGTGGCTCCCTTTCCCAATCCCTATTTCCCTCCTTTTAGGTTGGCAATGTACCCATGATTCTTTTCGTGTCTTGGGTGTCTATGGGCGGTAGAGACCACTTACCATCAGGTGACCCATCTGCTCGTCTATTAAACCAACCACCGATCGAAGCAAAATTTCCACAATATATATTATTTGGTTGTTTAAAGCGAGTTGTCGTATTGAAATATTCAGCTATAAGAAGGATTATCCGAACGACCCTTCCGATTCAATGTTTAACGAAACTTTGTACAAAACGGTGTTCGATAGTTTGTTTCAGTCGGGACTTGGGGGGAAACTTCTCTGTATAGACAGCCGATTATATTGGGACCAATTACATTATTATTCTATGAAGATGTTTATATTATTGCTCTTTGATCAAGTTTATACGTAGTTTAATAATACGAACATGAAACAATAGGTACGTCTTGTAAGTTTTTCGGTGTCTACACATAATTTGCACGGGATTGATGTACTGAAAATTAATATGTATAGCTCTCCGATTAGATTTTGCTGTGGACTGAGAGATACTGTGTTCGATCCCTAGGTCGGAAAAACGGTTTTTCTAACACAGTTTGCTCGGTGTTTAATCCGACTACAAGTTTTGACGTCAGACATGCAGCCGTAAAACCTAGGCTGAATAATTTAGATGCAACATGCGTGAAAAGTATGACGCACCGACCCCACATTGGAATGGAATAAGGGCGAATCGAAGAAGGAAGCAGGGTATTTGCTAAGGAGAACATATTTTTGGGAATACAAATGCTATTGTTTTACACAGTGTTTTTATGAAGAGGACCGGGAGGTCCTGGGTTCAATTCCCAGGACGGACAAAGCAAATTTTCTAATTTAATTTACCCGGGACTGGATCCCTCATAGGGGGATGACGTCAGGTAGGCAGCCAGTCGTAAAAACTAAGCTAAATCCCCTCTGCAACGTGCTTCATAAGGGCAGGTAGAGAGAAAGTATTTTTATGAAGAAGTTGTTATCTCTCGACTTTTAGCGCTATTTTATTATTGTGTAGTGTCAATTCTACAGGCATAAAACCTGCATCTACATTACTACATCTTAGTATAATATTCAAATCATACAGTCTCGGATCCTAGGCATAGCTCGGCGCCTTTTCACGCCTGATCAACCACAACCGGTAGCATTTTTGGAACGATTCCGCTAAATATGCCGATGCCTTACTTTAACTTTTTACTCTACAAATGTTGGTAATATTTCTATTAATAATTCTAAACGGATTCTGAAGTAGTAGATGATAATTAAGGAACTAGGTCAAGCAGGATATTTACTTAGAAGTTCAATTAAACATTGAAAAATGTAATTCACATTAATATCCGTGAAACTTCATTACAACTATAAACATGTTATAAGAGATATATTTAATCATTGTAACTTAAGTATCGGAGGAAAATGATTGATGAAAATACATATATTTCATAATAGAGGCGAGAAAAAAAAACTTACGTCCCTTTATGAGAGCTTGTCATAGTAAAAATTCATAATTTCCTTTTATTACGTAGAATATAATTTATTGTTAAATTCCCACCTTGATTATATAATAATACATCTCTATTTAAAACGAGCTTTAGCAAGAAATCCGATGTCATATGAAACATGAGGATAATGTAACTTCCTAATTTTTGAAAGAATTTTCTAGATCGCATAAATAAAATAAAGAAAAAAACAGTCTAC
Organism: Clanis bilineata; assembly: GCA_036417725.1. NCBI lineage: Eukaryota > Metazoa > Arthropoda > Insecta > Lepidoptera > Sphingidae > Clanis > Clanis bilineata. The sequence continues at coordinate 7,566,968 of CM071142.1, forward strand.
AGCTAATAACAAAGTTGTAATATGAGTTAAGTTTCGCTTTAAACTATAAGTAAAAGTCTCATAGATAAATTCAACACTGTAAAAAATGTCCATAACACTTTATTACACGTAGTTGATGTAGCGATATAAATCCGTAGCAATAATGGCGCGTACGTAGCACGTAGTAGATGCTTCTGATTTAATGTAATCAACGACTCAGTCAGGTGTAGGTAAGTGTATTGGATTATGGTGTAATGCACGAATGAGTAAAACGGTCTTCGCTGTGTAATATCCATTAGCATCCTCGGAACCGACATACGTTCATATACGTTAATCTAAATGTACAACGTCATCGATGCATGGATAATCCATCCTGCAGTAGAACATTGTTACACATTAGGATTATGATTTCAGCAGAGCCTTGCCAATGGCTTTGAGTCTACTAAGTAGAATCGGAATCAAACATGTTAAAAGGAATGTTACGATATTGTTATGTTACAGTACAGTACTATACCTATAAGTCTCAGACATTGCTATTTCATTGCATCATATTTACGGTGATTATAATATATTGTATAATCTCTGTAATTCTGGATCAAATAATGATCATAAATATTTCATGTCATTTTTCCTCGGCATTAAACCATTGATGCTATAACTAATTTTTACAACAACACAACACAACATAAGCTCAACATAAGGGTAGGCAGAGGCGCAGTAACCAACTAGTGCACCCACATTTCGCCGAGCTTAGTTCCGTCCCAGATGTGATAGGGGGCGAGCCTATCGCCATATCGGGCACAAATTCCAGACTCCGGGCTGATATGGAAAAATCCAATATCACTGCCCGACCCGGGGATCGAACCCGAGACCTCAGGACGGTAGACGTACCGAAATACAACCACGCCACAGAGGCAGTCATTTTTAATTTCTGAAAATCCAAAGTTATTTTCTGTTACTTTGAGGGGAAAATTGTGCAATTCGGTAATTAATTATTCAGCAAGCTGCAAAACATTCATATGGCCAAAGTATCTTAACTAACTCCGGAACTGGACTTTAATTCTTAAATTCAATTAATCTGTCAATTAACTAGTACTTTCATAGCGCAAGTATATAAAGTTGTACAACTCCTATTAATTCGGATCAACGGTTCGAACAATATTTTTATCGGAAAATATTGCCTCAAGTCGATTCAAGATCTAATCTAAGCAGTTGTTGAACGATTTTACTAAACGCAGGATCATAAAGAAACATAATTAATGACTAACATATCAATACATTTTAATGACATCTCTGAGTATGGTAGTAGAGACATGATGTTACAAGATGTGATGTGAAATGTTGTGTGTTATATGAGATATTAGAGGTAGAAGATAATTTAATATGAAATAATTTCACTGATCTAGGGTAAATTGATGTTTTATCGATTTCAAAATATAATACGAGTAAAGAGTATAGAGCTCCCGGAACTAACCCTAATTGATATATTGCTCAAAGGTTTTCGAAACCTGCGGCAAAGTTGCGTCAAACGTTAACAACGTAAAAATTAAGTAAATTGAGTAAACGGGGTTTAAGAGCCAAGTTAAAGCTCGAGCTACGTTGCCAATGCTTAAAGGGAGGTATCGGTAAATAAACTTAAGCCTGTCCTTAATCGGGGATCGGACCACGGAGACTGGGGCACGTCGAATACAATTCGATACCTATCTATTGAAAAAGTTTACACAAAAGCAATACGGTAGATATGTTTCTATTGGCAGCATATATGGGCTGCGGACCGGGAGGTCCTGAGTTCGATTCCCCGGACGGGCAAAGCGATTTTTCTAGTTTGATTTTAGATTAGCCCGAAACTGACGTCAGGCAGGCTGCCGGTCGTAAAAACTAAGCCAAATCGTTTCTGCAACATGATTGACAAAGTGTGTTGCCCTGACCCCAAATTAAGGTGGGATAAGAGCAGGTAGAAATAAAGACATGTTGACTCGGAACTTGTACTGTGTACACTGTTAAAGACTACAATCCATGTACCTCATGTCACAGTTGGCAAATAATTTAGTTTACTGGATATATGTTCCTGGAAAATTCATAATAAATTATCCATAAAATACATAATCATATTGGTTGACACTACAGAAACTCTGCAGCCAAACCAACTCAAACACGATACACGATATTTTAACGCAATAAATATTTAATTATTCTCTCTATAATATGATGAAGAATTTACATGGTAGGTATGTGAAATCTACTAATCCACATTAAACCAGCGGGTTGACTAAGTCCTAAGCTCAATCGTAGGACAATATTACAGCCAGTATTTAGCACAGTAAATAATATTACAAGCATTATTATTCCTATCCACCGACTGCCTCAGTGGCGTAATTGTATTTCGGTACGACTACCGTCCTGAGGTCTCGGGTTCGATCCCCGGGTTGGGCAAAGAGATATTGGATTTTTCCATATCAGCCCGGAGTCTGGAATTTGTAACCGATATGGCGATTTGCTCGCCCCCTATCACATCTGGAACGGAACTAAGCTCGACGAAATGTGGGTGTTCTAGTTCGTTAGGGCGCCTCTGCCTACTCCTTCGGGGATACAGGTATGTATCTTATGTATGTATGTATTATTCCTATAGAGTATCTATTTATTAATCTATGAATTGATTTTGCGTTTATGTTAGTCCCACTATTTTATAACATATATAGAGATAGATATTTTTATCTTCTACCTGCCCTTATCCCACCTTAATGAGGGGTCGGCGCAACAACAACACTTTTTCTAGTATGTTAAAGAAAAAAATTGGTTTCGTTTTTACGACCGGCTGCCTGCCTGCCTGAAGTCAACTCTCTCTGAACATATATAGAGATTTAACACTCTAAAATGAATTTCAAACATTTTAAATACCTATTTTAGAACACATCGACGCAAGGCGTCAACATAATCGCTCACAAAAGCAAACGACGTCAAACTTGCTGAAGCCCGCCAATAGAGTTCCAGTTACATGGACAAATTAAATGCCCTTTTATTGTCCTGCTAGTCTGCACTCGCAGACGTCGTTTTCGGTGGAGTTCCGTTTTGCCGAGAGTCGCGACTATTTGAATTTTTGCATATTCGAGTTTACCTCGACGGATTTTTGGATACAAATTTTCTCTATTTTTAACACCTACGCTCGTTCGTTCTAAAATCTATAAAAATAAGTTGCCATAGATTTTCTGAGGTTTTTGTGGTACATGGGAGTGTTTGGTTGTTAAGGTCACTATAATCAGTAAGTACGTATAACAAGATTTCATTAATATTTGGTGGTACAATCGCAGCTTTAGTAACTTTGCCTAAGATAAATAAATGTCGGAAAACTATCACTAGAAAACACAAACGATTTGATACCCTCATCAGACGAAGGTACAGCAAAATTATGTCCTACTCATCAGTCGTTTCACATGTATATTAGCTATGATAGAGCCCGAAGACTTACACAACGATATGCTCAACAGATATTTCGTTAAAAGATAAATAGGCAAAAAGCTATATAGGTCAAATGCATAATTGTGTATGTAAAAGTTAGTGAATACGAGGCAGTGTAAAAGGCTCATTGCGTCTGCCAGTCTGACGTAAAAACTAGCTAGTTAGTGGAGTTTACACAAACAGAGGGGCTTGTTAACTGTAACTTAACTTGTTAATTTTGTTGCGGTGCTCTGTTACCGTTTGTCACAATCGAAACTCTTGTCGGGTACGTGAACGGAAAATGATAAATTTTCACTCAGGTACTAGTTAGAAACAAATTCATAAACTGCATATTTGAACTTTGTAATTGACGTGTTGGTTTTAATTAGTCTTAATTAATAATACATTTGACTTATAAGGAGTGTAGTATATTATATTGCAGTAATCAAATGCGTCTATAGCTTTCAAATGGGGGGTGTGTCTGACTATCCTGTTAGCAGTTATCCAGGTCATTTACACCCCGTAAATGACCTGGATATACGGATACGGATAAATAAATGAAGAGCCCCGAGTGTTACTGACCCATGGTGTAGGTTACGGGGTGTGCCCCCTAAGATGCCCGCCTTATAAACTTCCATGGTATATCAAATCATTTCTTCTGTCCCGTAGCATGGTGGAAGGATATTTTTATTATGTACATTTGGTACTTAACGTGATAGTGACATTTTGAATTCAGACAGTGCAGAAACTTCAAGCTCCTTGGTATTCTTCATCATATTTGAACTTAGTTGTATTCTTCTTAGCCGTTAGCAAAAGCATTAGCAACAGTGATGCCGCTTTGCTGTACCGAGTATTTTTCTAAAATTCAGATAAATAAAAGAAGCTATTTTTACTTCAACGAATAACATTCACGTAAACCTAAGAAATCATTATAAAAGCTATATAGAAAGTTGTCCATATTTTTTTTCTTTAAATGATATCTAACTTACAACTTTAGACCGTTGCATTGGCTGGAAACCGGAAGTGTTCCGTTTGAGTCGAACGATAAGCTCCAATAGTGAAGTTTAATATTTCTGATACATTTTGTAACTCGCTTTGATACCGATTTTATTGAACCAATAACTAAATAAAATATGTACGAGCAATAGTTTTGTTGTACTACAGTTTTTATAAGTAGGTACTAGAGACACTCTTCGCCCAGATGAGAGTGGATGTCAGGCGGGCAGCCGATCGTAAAAAATAAGCCGAATCCATTCTGCAACATGCTTGGAAAAGTGTGTCGCGCCGACCCCATATTAAGGTGGAATATGGGCAGATAAAAAGAAAGAAAGGTACTAGAGACACGCTGTAGACTGTTTTGCACACAGCATGAATTGGCTGACACAACCGGCTATATACTGTTATCTCACAAAAAAATAATGCAACTTTCTCTTACGGTGAGTGAGATTTCCGGAGCCCGAAGTCCCTTCTCTCCATACCAATCCATATTTATAATAATAATAATATTAGCCCTGTAATATTACTGTCCCACTGCTGAGCACGGGCCTCCTCGACTAATGAGAGGGGTTGGGCCTTAGTCTACCACGCTGGCCTAATGCGGGTTGGTAGACTTCACATACCTTCGAATTTCTTGTGGAGAAATTCTCGGGTATGCAGGTTTCCTCACGATGTTTTCCTTTACCGTTGTAACAAGCGATATTTCACAATGAAAACACACTTAACATAGAAAAGTCAGAGGTGTATGCTCCATTTTTGGGGTTTGTCTCGAACCTCCGACACTTGTCTCTGCAGTCCATACCATTCCCAACTGAGCTATCGCTGCTCTTATCATATTACTTTCCTTTATGTTGTTATGTCCCGGAGATTGTCAGTATCCGTGGTTTAGCACAGCATAATAACAGCATTTTATTATATAGGCTTTGGGCTGAGAAGTCCTGCGCCCAATACCAGGTCGGAAACGCATGTTTTCTAACAGATCCCTAGAGAGTTTCCACATCCTTTCTGCACATGCTTGGAAAGGGTGTTGCGAATACCCTACACTGAAGTATCCTCAATTCGTCTTTATTTTTTTATGTATGTTACGAGATATCTCCGCCAATTTGGCCGATTTTCAAAATTATTTTTGTGTTCGATAGAGCTTATTTTAATCATGACAATTGAATACTATCCATAGCTAAAGTTTTATTTCTCTAAAACCCGTGTCATAGTAACATCCCAGAAATCCGAGGATCACAACAAAATCATTTTAACACCGTGTGACCTACATGCGTGTCCTATATACTACATTTGATTGAATTGCTTACGTTATAGGAAGGTTAAAGGTTATACGTCAAAATATGGAATAAAATAAAATTGTGGAAACTAGACAATTTTTAGTCTCTCATAAAAACGTTACTTCCAAAAAGAGCTACACATGTGCTTGGCTGAAATCCAGTTACAATGATTATTTATACGAAGCGTGCCAGACTGAAAATTGCCGGAATATGTAACTAACTACTTAGGTACGGTTAGTCTGTTTCTTTTTACCTGCCCTAATCCGTATTAAGCATATCGTATGAAATCGGTTTTTAGGGCCACTTGCATATCTGCGATAAATCTCTATTTAACCCAATTCTTGGTTTAAAGATATGAATAAACTGTACGATAAATCGAGACAAAGTGTAACTCTAGATGAGTAATGAAGAGCAAGCCGCCCTAAGTGTTAAACTTGTTATTATTTTAATTGCCACTACGACAAATATGTACATTATATCGCAATGAATATGCAGTCTGCTTATGAGTTGGTACAAACGTGAAATAGAAAAATTAATTTACGAATTCAATGTTAACATGAGCGTAATACGTAATAGGGTTTACTCGTATGAATTTTATTCTATTTCCGTGTAATACATGTTCGCGTTCAAAAATAAATTATGAGATGTAGGTCAAATATCTTCCAATACAGCGACACCTTTATGAACTTAATATTGGAACATCTACATACAAAAAGTGGTATATGAGTTTAATTAAATATTGGATTTTCTTACGTTGCAATGTATCGAGGCGTAGATGTAACATTTTTAAATATATAATGTATTAACCAATTTACACAAAATACCTTAAACCTAAAACATTCAAATTTACTCGATTGACCGAAAGTTATTAATAATTATTATATTCTTGTAATATATTTGTAAATTTTAACTGGCCAAAGCTGCCATAGCACATCCATTTGCAAAAGATATAAGCATAGGTAATCTAAAACAAACAACATTTAGTAGCGATATCTTTAAACCTAAAGGTCTCTGATAAAGGTCGCAGGAAGTCGCTGGATGCAGACCGCTTCCAACAGGTCGATCTGGAAATCTTCAGGGAAGCCTATGTTCAGCTGTGGACGTCCTATGGCTGATGATGATGATGATCTATAAACCTATACATATAGTAGAAATCACATTAAAATGCTAGAAACATAGCAATTCGATATTAACAACGAAAACTTTTCCAATAAAATATTTTCAAAAGCAGTAGGTATTGAAATCCCGCGGTCTCGCACCTCCCGCTTAACATGTAACGTAGCCCTCGATTCAATTCAAATATCTTATAAGTTCCATTTCCATTCATAACGGGAACTGAAAGAGACGTTTAGATTTTAATATGTATTATTACTCAATTGCTTCCGAAGGAGGGTAATGTTTTAAAGTATGTTATAAGATTCATAACTATTATAATACACATAAGCTCACGCATCTATCCCCGAAAGTGGTAGGGAGAAGGGCACTAGGGAACTAGAATACCCACATTTCAATGATAGGTGGCGAGCCTATCGCCATATCGGGCACAAATCCCAGACACCATGATATGATATGGAAAAATCCAATATCACTTTGCCCGACCCGGGGATCGAACCCAAGACCTCAGGACGGTAGTCATACAGAAATACAATCACACCACCGAGTATACCTCTACAGCTGTTAACAATTTTTGTTATTAAAATATTGATTTTGGGGTTACTAATGCGCTATACCTTCTGATTCGTTTCCATTTATCATCGGACGGAAATAATAGTGAATTATAAGTACTGGACGCACTTTTGCCTACTTTGTGAAGCATAGACAGACAATAAAATAAACCACAAGTCATAACAATATCTAGTGCGAACCGATGTGGTAACAGCAAACGTACACACCACTGAATATACCACAAATAGAGAATACCACAGATACCAAGAGGCATCTATGCCTGCATGTGATAATGACAAATCCTTAAGGAAGTCTTACGCTCGAATGGTCAAATGATACTCAACTTTAACGGCTTCTTACATTGATTTTCCCATACAATTAAGCCTTAAACGACATAACGCGACCTTAAGTGTATCAGAATTCGGCGGTTAAACATCTTGATACCGAATCAACATCACGTATTTTTCAACCTTGTTTACGAATATAGGGCATAATACCGAAATTTGTTTCGTAAAACAACTCTCTAACTAACCTAACCTACCTAACCTAACTCTAACCTAACCTTAGTACTATTAGGTTCTCTGTGACCTAACCACAGTTAAAGCGGAAAAGCAAACAAAATAAAAATCATAATACATTCCGAAAGGTGAAGGAAAAACAACGGTCACTTATTGTTCAGACAACTGTAAGTTGGCACCCACGTATCACGATCCAAAACTTTCAGATTGTTTCGTAACAAACCGAATCAGTAGCTTTATTTTTTAAAGTATTAATAGCATAATATACAACGTACATTGCTAAAAGCATTGGTTGAACTGTCGAAGTGGAGTCAGAAATTATCAAATGCAGGCCGGGATGGCGCCTCCGCATTCTTGTTACAGGAGGGTGGAGAGGGGCTGGTGGGTCGGGGTGGAGGGTGGTATAAAATTGAAAGTTCTAGGGCAGGGGCGCAATTAGATTGAGCTTCTCGAGAGCGCTATGTCCGGCAATTAGGCAAAAATAACTCGTAAAATGCACTGCCTTAAAAGCTATGTGTAGTCGAAACGCATGAATGGAATGTTTTATTCTTAGTTGGACTGTCACTCAAGGATCGTGCTCAAATCTCATTAACTTTATAAACGTCTTGCCATATCGATCAATAACTAGCCCGCATTTAATTTTTATACATCATTTCACCGGTAAATAAAGCTAACTTTTCACTTTAATGAACGTTCGCAGTATATGAAATGTCAAATCTTTAACTACAAAGTGAAAACTCAACTCAAAACATTATTCTGTACGTGGACCGGAAAACCTGTGTAGAAAATTTCAAATCAAATTACTAATTGAGTGTCACGTCCCACTCCTTCGGCTTACATTACTTAATAAATCCAGAAACGTAGCTAGAAAGTCGTTAAATGCGCTTTGGCTTTAAAAAGAAAGTCGAGACTTCCACTCAAAGGTTTTGATTTCTGTTCAAGTCTAACGTGGTGTTTTGTGACTGCGTTCCCGTTTGCTATATGAAGGAATACTTGCGACGCAGCTGCTCTAACAACACCCCTTTATCTTGAAGGAAACTACTCATTTTGTACATATACAATTCTAAATTATCAAATCTGTTGATTTCCTTAAACAGCCGCTCAATTAAAGTGGAACGTATTACGTATTGATCTGTCCCATCTTTTCCGGCTAAATGCGTTTTCCAGTCTGCCACGTCTGTAAATTGTTCATGTACATTGAATAGTGTGCATATGCATGTATCTATGGCAACGTATACATGTGTGAGTGTGCCACGTGTAACATAAGTCCCTCGCGATTCTGCACTCCCGGTAGCGCGCTCTCTGCGCTGTAAACGATCTAGTTTACGAGAACTTTGAAGCGGAAAATTTATCTGACAGTTAAGCGAAGCGTGTATACAGTACATTAAATACAACTAGAAGTATTATATGAAGGTGTGATTTTATTGCCGTATTGCACAAGGGATTCGATTTAATCAAGTATGATATTAACCTATTTTTGCGTTGCATTTTATAATGACGTGGAGTACACGGTGACTAGTATGCTATCATGTCACAGGCTTACTTTAGAAGTGGGCTATTCTGTAGAATATTTTGCCTAAATGGGCCGTCTCGTTCCTATTATTACCACCATCTCAGAAAACCGACGTGACTTAACCATTTACCATCAGGTATTTGACAGCCTCCGTGGCGCAGCGGGCGAGTGGCCGGCTGTGAAACGTGAGGTCGCGGGTTCGATTCCCGCACCAAGACAAATGTCTGTGTAGCCCATAGATATTTGTTTCTCGTAGTTTCTGATACCCACGATACAGGTTACACCTAGTGTGGGGTCAGGACTATATGTGTGACTGTTGGGTGTATTATTATTATTTATTATTATCAGGTGGGCTGTTTGCTTGTCTGTCTTCATATGTGAATAAATAAAATAGATCTAATCCTGTTGTCCCTTGTTTTTTGTACATTAGTGGGAGGATCGTGACCAAATTCATATTTGACCAGTCCTATCGCCCTAAGCCCTATAGAACACAAAAATAATTTTGAAAATCGGTGCATATTTGGCGGAGATATCGCGTAACATAGTTACATAAAAATACAGACGAATTGAGGACATTCCCCTTTTTGGAAGTCGGTCGAAAAAGTGGGGATGTCTCTCCCACTGGGCATAAAATATGAAAATAAAAGAAGTAATATATACCTCTAAAGTATTACAATGTTTCAAATTAATGCTTGTGATAAATCAATAGCATCACAGATTGTTCAACTGAGCTGTAGTTGATAATTTAATCTTGATTCGCAGTCCTCATCGCGATATTACAATCAAAAGCCGCATGTCAGTAAGTTAGTAAGCCAGTGCAATCAAGCCTCTTCAGTGGTGACCGTGAAGCGCGGTTACACCGAGCTCTTATGAAGCAGGCCAAACTACAACCAACGCTACGCCCCGCTACGAACTTGCGCATTCGTAGCCGCTTATATGACAAGTGTACAAGCAATTGAGTCTTATCTGTACGCAATAGGCTATCAATTTGAATGCACCATTCACGGCAGACCTTGCTAGTGAATTACAGATATAATTGACAAGCTTGATTGGTATTCGATTGGCGCTTCGCAGAACCGTGTTTATTACCAGACGCTCTTTCATCTGTAACCCATTTGTTTACACCTGGCTGCGGTGCAGTTTTGTCGGGCATAACCAAGGTCCAAGTTTGTGGCCACAATTTGTGGGAACTCTTATCTTTCATTACGTAATAGGCGCTTCGGGCTTAATTACTTCAGTAAAGATTAGTTCCGAGATTCCTTATTAGGATAAATCTAGTAGGATTTAATACGTATTTAAAACGATTAACGGGGATTTAAAACAAGTATAACAATTAACGGGCATTTAAAAAAATTGAGAGCAGTATACGTATGAGAGGATCTATATTTTGAATAGCGATATGTATAGATTTACGTTATTTTTTATCTCTAATCCGCGGTATTGGATTCCATGTATCCCTTTTGTAACTTTAAATGGAAACTGACCCGTTTGCAAATTTTCCGTGTTATAAAGTGAAAATATTTTTAACTAAATCGCTGAATCTGTGTATAAAAATTTTATAGCGTTCGATTTAACTACTTGTTTTAAGAATACATAACAGAATAAAAACAAGTCAAGAATTTTCCTATTCGATCGAGAATTCAATTCAATTGCTATTGTGTCTTTTGTGCCAAAAAAGTTAAAAAATATAAACACATAAATGTGTGTAGGTATCTATTTCTCTTATAAAAAAACATATCGGCATTATACAAGAAATAATGTCGGCCTGTTAACTTCTGTTAACAACGCGCTTTACTAACCAAACACAGTTATTATATCATTAAAAAGCCCTCCTATTGATAGATCTAATACGACTTAATCAACAATCTATTCTATTCTTTGTTCGTAGCTAATAGGCATTTCCTCAGCCACGTATAATTAAATATTATGGCAAACCTATTATTTGCAAATAACTGGAGTATAATATTTTAAATGAAATTCCTATACTGTACTGTGAAGCGCCTACTGATTTCTTGAATCGTCGCCAAAGTGGCTTGTGACTTTACATTTACAATACGTGTGCTGAATGAAATATTTTGGCCTTATATTTCCAATTTTACAGTTTTAGGCATTTTGACATTACTTGTTTTATCCACATTGCATTTCCAGCCTTATTCAAGTTTTACGTCAAACACATATTTTTTCTCCTACGTTAATACTATGTCATTTGTATGTTTGTTAATTCATCACAAAGCATAACACAACATAAGCTCACACATGTATCCCCGGAGGGATGGCAGAGGCGCCCTAGCGAACTAGAGCACCCACATTTCGCAGAGCTTAGTTCCGTCCTAGATGTGATAGGGGGCGAGCCTATCGCCATATCGGGCATAAGCCCGAATATCCCGAATATCGAAATCGGAATTTATATTCCAGACTTCATTAATTTATCACATTTTAACAATATTTTTATAGCCAAACCAACATACGAGTATGTAGGTCATCTGGTAAATGATTGCCACAGAGCATAGATACCTACCTACGATAATAAAAGGATCATGGGTGAATTGCCAACCTTAGAGGCCTTCCTCTGTTTTGTTTTGAATTGTTCAATTTGGATAGAGAAGGATACAGGTAAATCAAGACCTGGATAAAAGATACGTTCTTGAGGGACATTTACAGCTAGGTATGGAGCTGAAGGCGAAAGCTAATTAATTCTTTATCAAAAGATTATGAGACTCATTAAACGGTGCGACTCAATGGAACCGGTGATGTAAAATCAATTACCGAGCAGGCATTGGTTAAATGTTTTCTAATATTATGTCAATGATAACCTTGAGTAGCGTGACGTCACTAGACTGATTAATATTCAACCTACGTAAAATGTGATAGAAAGATTCTGAAAAATGATCCGTTTCGCTTGGGGATAGGGCGTATGCATCATTTTAGATGCAATTAGGTACACATTGTAAAAGTGTGATAGATATTATGTTTAGATAGAGTCTGTATATTTTTATTAATAATTACAAATTCTTCTTCTTCTTTTAAAAATAATGGCTTCCACGCATATGCGGTGATTTAGCCAATGTCAAGGTAAATAGAGCAATTATGTTTTCACAATGACCATGAGACCTAGATGTGGATGATCTCAAGACCCTGCTGGGATTATGGCGGTAATTCCTTCCAGTCCAGTGCCCCTCTGATGACCTTCACTCGGCGAATCGACCGAACAAAGCCAGCCAACGCACCAAGCAAAACTCATCGAAGATCACCGGTTAAAAATTTTCCGCATTATACTGTCCATCTTCACCGAAGTTTGATGCATTAAATCACAACACTTAAAACCAACAAACACAGCTCTAGAGAATAATATGAATAAATGTTAATAAATAAAGGTTAGTGTTAGAAATAAGGATTGTACTTAATGCGTATTGAATATGTTTACAATGATGTTAGTGAATGGTGATCAGTATAATGTATTGTGCGTACACATACAATAAAATCGCTAGAAGAAAAATGCCCAAGGGCTCTGTAATTTATGTTCCGTATCTACATTTTAGCTTGTTTTAAATTTTTCCGTGATTTATTGAACAACGATAGTTACAGCAAAACTGAATCGTCGAATAATGTTTTACAAAGTTATAGATAAACCAATTGCCAATTCAAAAGCGATTTACTTACTTATGGTAATATATTTAATTTTGATTTAATTTATTTAATCGCATTAAACGCGTTTTTACGAATGAAATCAGCCTAGTCCAAATCATGCTCAAATAAAAAATACAATCAATAATATCATTCAAATAGAAACGGCTGTAAATTAATGATTAAGTTCTTTTATCTTTTTAAATGAATCTGCATCGGACAGCAACTGTAAAGGTATAAAAGTGTACACCTTTTATTTGTTCCTCCGTAGATAATATAAATAAAAAGCTTTACTCCTCTTTGAACCTGCATTATAATTGTAAGTGAAGACTTTATTTGAATGTAGAGACCAACCTCGCAAACTACAATAGGAAACAATTGAATCACTAGACTAGAGGATTAATTCTTGGAGATACAGGAAGGGCGTATCAAACGCCAACTGGAGACAATTGACGGCTGTAGAGAATGAGCTAGGGCGTGAAATCCCGACTTACATGCTTACAACGATAAGCTTCTACTCTGAGCGAATTGAATTCATGTTAAGTATAGGTAGGTATTTAGGGTAAATTCGTCTTCGTCTATGTTTGACTATTTTACCTGAGCTTATAACATAAGCTCACGCCTTTATCCCCGAATAGGCGCACTAGCGAACTAAAACACACACATTTCACCGAGCTTAGTCTGTCCCAGATGTGATAGGGTGCGAGCCTATCACCGTTAACCTATCAAATTAGATATTGGGTTGATATTGAAAAAGTCCAATATAAATTTGCCCGACCCGAGGATCGAACCTGAGACCTCAGGACCGTAGTTGTACCGAAATACCAATTGACTAATTAAGCATGATCAATTTTAAAACTCCCATGTCTATTTTTAATTACTGACAAACTTGACTTGATTATTGATATTTACACAAATTCGCGGCTCCTAAAACTATCTTCGAATTCGGTTAATATAATTGTTTTCTGGTTCGTTGTGGAGTGTCAAACTCGATTCATGATTGTACCCATTGTTTCGTCGGCCGGTGCGCCGGTCAATTTGTTCCATTGTTACAAAATACGTACGCCTATTGTAATTTGGCAGTGAATATATAAGTGGATTTATTAATATTATCTATAGATTATTTTTTACAGATATAGAGATCTTTATTTCTACCTGCCCATCTCCCACCTTAATGTGGGGTCGGCGCAACACACCTTTTCAACCATTTTGCAGAAATGATTTGACTAAGTTTTTACGACCGGCTGCATGCCTGGCGTCAACTCCCTCTGAGGAATCCAGTCCCGGGCAAATCAAATTAGAAACATCGCTTTTCCCGACCCGGGAATCGAACCCACGACCTCGCGGTCGACAGCCCGTATATGCTGCCACTAGACCAAGGAGGCGACAGATTTACAGATATAGAGATGACATTTAGGTATTTATTAAATGTAAAAGACTGCCTCGGTGGCGTGGTGGTATTTCGGTACGATTATGGTTCTGAGGTCTCGAGTTCGATCCCCGGGTCGGGCAATGTGATATTGGATTTTTCCATATCAGCCCGGAGTCTGGAATTTGTGCCCGATATGGCGATAGGCTCGCCCCCTATCACATCTGGGACGGAACTAAGCTCGGCGAAACGTGGGTGTACTAGTTCGCTGTTGAGCCTTTGCCTACCCCTTCGGGGATAAAGGCGTGAGCTTATGTAAAAATAACACAATTTCCCCGCTGTCAATTAATAAAATTGTTGTTGTATCAACACTCGAGCAGTTTGTTCCGTAAAAACAGAAGTGGATTTAGTAATCAAATGCGAGAAGAGAGGATCACAATTTTGTTGCAAACCGGATGACACTTTAAATTGTAATTGGAAATAGTTGAGCGCTAATACTGTGTTATTCGAAACTTTTTAATGCTTGGATAAAATATCGAAGGTTTAATGAAGGTTTAATTTAGGGCGGTGGTATAATATTATATCGTTGAATGTTTTTGCAATAAAATGTACCTATTGTTGTTGTTTAAGTTAATATTGTACAATAATTCCACCGAATCGTTGTGTGATAATGACAAAAACTTGTTATGTC
This sequence comes from Clanis bilineata, assembly GCA_036417725.1. NCBI lineage: Eukaryota > Metazoa > Arthropoda > Insecta > Lepidoptera > Sphingidae > Clanis > Clanis bilineata. The sequence continues at coordinate 7,582,035 of CM071142.1, forward strand.
CTACAATGTAAAACCAAGCTATTTAATTAACACATAAAATATAATTTGTGACTTTAAGGCGCAAACGTGAATTTGGAAACTTATAAACAATCTATCCCACGGAACCGTCCATTTTTCCGAGATAAAGCAGGTACCCTATGTTACTTGCTGTTAATGTAGTTTTCCATAGGTACATTTTTGACCGACTTCAAAAAAGGAGGTGTCCTCAATTCGTCTGTATTTTTTATGTATGTTACGTGGAACTCCAGGAATTCCGCCAAATGTGGATCGATTATCAAGATTCTTTTAGTGTTCGATAGAGCTTATTTTCGGCCAACTTCCCAAAAAGGAGGAGGTCCTCAATTCGTCGGTATTTTTTTTTAATGTATGTTACTCGATATCTCCGCCAAATGTGGACCGATTTTCAAAATTCTTCTTGTGTTCGATAGTGCTTATTTCAAGAGTGCTCCCATATTTTGGTCACGATAAGTAAATTGGAAGTCGGTCAGTTAAGATTTTAAACTTGTGATTATGAAATATACATTTGGTCACGATCGGATATATTTTGAAGTCATTCCGTTAAGTTTTTAAACTTGTGATTATTTTAAATAGGTTTATTGTTTTTGTGTCTATTAAATACAATAGAAATACAAATCACTCATCTTTATAATATATAGATAGTATAGATAATGTTCACTGAAAATCGTTGAGTGAAAAAAAGAACATCAACATGTAAAGTGTAATGAATCGTATCTCGTTATGTTCAAAGTGTGAACACCGCCTCTTTTATTGTCCACCTGACCACACGTGATGAAAATAACGATTTTACATTACCAACACCGTCATGCTTTAATTGACAACACCTATACTGGCAACATTAATCAGAGCAATTGGATATAAAAGTATTTTATTCATAATTTCAAAACATTTATACGAGTTGTTTTTATTATTTGTCGCATGAATACTAATAAAATGGCCATTTTTATATGAAGGTATACCCAATACCCATGTTCAAAATCTGATTGTTTATTTGTTTAAATATGTGTTTCCTTTTTTATCTATGTTTTACATTCTTAAATATAAATAATAAAAAACATACATACATATGTACATACATAAGCTCACGCCTGTATCCCCGAAGGGCGCACTAGCGAACTATAACACCCACATTTCGCCGAGTTTAGTTCCGTCCTAGATGCTATAGGGGGCGAGCCTATCGCCATATCGGGCACAAATTCCAGACTCCGGACTGATATGGAAAAATCCAATATCACTTTGCCCGACCCAGGGAACGAACCCGAGATCACAGAACCGTAGTCGTACCGAAATACCACCACGCCACCGAGGCAGTCCAATAAAAAAAAATACATTTAAAAATATAAAAAAAAAACAAATATCACACTTCCGTTGACGAGGCTTGAGATCGAAGTTTGTTTATTATTAACGTTTGGAATTACTGAACCCAATTTCTAAATAATTTCACTATTACTAAACTACACTAATACCGAATGACATACTCCGGTTATTTCATTATCTTACTATATACTATACTTGCCACACGGGCCACAAAATAACACGACCTCAAGTATTTGAGTTGTGTTTCAGTATTCGGGGGATAGGCTACTTTTTATTTCGGGAAATGACTTTAATCACAGGAAAAACACTTAATAAGTACTTAAGTGTACGTGTACATATTATGTTATGTACAGGTACACTTAATCCTTGTGGTATTCTTTACCAGACCACCTATGAAAGGTAGCGAATTAACAATGTTACCTACATTGGCATTACATAAGCTTACTTAAATAAGGCTTTACTGAAGTTCAGAACAATATTTGCAAGATCTAGTGGTAAGTTTAGTACTATAATATAAATTATAAAGTGATATTATATAACTAGTCGGAATCATATGGACCTTTTTATGTTTTTTTTTTTAGTAAACGGTTGATTGACTCGAGATGTTGGGTAATCGTTTGCTGTAACAAAAGTAAGTATATCAGATATACTTCCATCGGCAGGTACTTCAGATAGGCGCATGTTTCCCCGAAGGGGTAGGCAGAGGCGTAGTATCAAACTAGAGCGTCCACATTTCGCTGAGCTTAGTTCCGTACCTGATGTGATAGGGGGCGAGTCTATCACCATATCGGGCACAAATTCCAGACTCCAGGCTGATATTGATAAATCCAATATCACTGCTCGACCCGGGGATCGAACCCGAGACCTCAGGATGAAAGTAGTACCGAAAATACCGAAATACAACTACGCCATCTAGGCAGTCAGTAGTCAGTACTTCACATAGGTATATAAAAATAGTCTCATAATGGATTAAGTCACAGTTTACTTCATTGGCCTAGTGGAAAGTTGCCAAAACCGATTCACAGTATAAAGGATAGTGGCAAAATGGTTACACCACAAGCTATGTGTAAAAACCGCTTCTTTAAATAAAAATAAATATATACACGCACACATAGTCCTAACCCCACACTAAGATCGAGTCTTGCGTCGTGGGTATCAGGAACTACGACTGAGATCTTTAGAGCGAACTTCGACTAAATCTAAGTCAAAGAAACGAACTCAGTGAGGATTTGGAATTTTTAAATCGAACTTTGACTTAGTCTGAGTCATTTTTTACAAGAAAATCTTTGCTTAGTCTGTCTGTCAGTCTGTTTCTTGTAGTAGTAGTAGTCGAAGTTCGCTCTATAGATCTCAGCCTACGCGAGACTTTCGATCTCACAAGACCCAGACTCGAAACAAATATCTGTGGACCATACAGACATTTGTCTCGGTGCGGGAATCGAACCCGCGACCTCACGTTTCACAGCCAGGTACTCGCCCGATGCGCCACGGAGGCTGTCTTTATTCAGCTATTTATAAAATTGGATCTTTATTCAGCCAATGTCTTAGGTAACAATAAAAAAAATTTACTAATACAAATTTAATACTTTTCTACCTGTCTACTATCCCACTTTAATGTGGGGTCGGCGCAATACACTTTGTCAAGCATGTTGCAGAAAGGATTTGACTTAGTAGTAAAGCTCCCCCTTCTGGAGGATCCAGCCCCGGGCAAATCAAATTAGAATCGCTTGGCCCGACCTGGGAATTGAACCCAGGACCGCCCGATTCACAGCCCATATATGCTACCACTAGACCAAGAAGGCGACTTATATTAATTTAATACTGTGTGGTCCAAAAGTAATAATGTAACGTAGAAAAGATTTGCGTCCTTTAACGATGAGTAGAATTATGCTGGATTGTTCGAGCCTGAGAGCTGATACTATCCATCCAATCAGATATAAAATGGACAAAGCATTTCTACCAGTATCTTTCATGATTCAATATATTTTATGCATATTAAGTGTTTTAAATAGATAAATTCAGTTTTCATCTCCTTGGTCATAGGTTCAAACCCAAGTCGGGCAAATCTGTTTTCTAATACTATTTGACCGGATGGATCCCCAAAAGTTGACGTCAGGCAGGCAGGCGGTCGTAAAAAATACAGCCGAATGTTTTCTGCAACATGTTTGAAAAAGTGTTACCCCGACCCTACCGTGAAGTAAGTCAAGTAGAAAGACTTATACATAAATTGAGTTCTCATGACGAATATTATCCTAATCACTAGCCGAGCCGGTGTTCGTTAACGGAAACAAATCCAGTATTACACAAACACGGTGTATAACAGAGACAGATGTTTCTTTGTTATGCAAATACATGGATGTGTCCCTCGGATGTTGGCCGAGCTCTGCCCTCGTACCGCTGAAGGCTATGGCTCCGTTACCTGTAACCGGCTACAAGCTAAATGGTCAATTATGTGACTAACCCCTCCATATGTACCTGCACAAAGGCCCGTTTCGACAAAGTCACATCCATTGTTCGAGATATTCACCTATCCAATTAACAGGATTGAGTGGAAATTTAAAACAAACATTTACATAACATAACATAACATAAGCTCACGCCTGTATCCCCGAAGGGGTAGGCAGAGGCGCACTAGCGAACTAGAACACCCACATTTCGCCGAGCTTAGTTCCGTCCCAGATGTGATAGGGGGCGAGCCTATCGCCATATCGGGCACAAATTCCTCTGCCTCTGTGGCGTGATGGTATTTCGGTACGACTACAGTTCTGAGGTCTCGGGTTCGATCCCCGGGTCGGGCAAAGTGATATTGGATTTTTCCATATCAGCCCGGAGTCTGGAATTTGTGCCCGAAACATTTACAAGGATATACTATCGGTTGAGGAACGCTTTTTGTCCACTACGAAGTATTGCAAGCTGATCGTTATTATCTCTGAGCTGGATCTCATTCAGATTCTTTATCGCAATAAAAGGTAAGCAATAAATACATTAATTCCAAATACATAACTACTTAGTTTTTCACAAAATTAGTCATTTTCTGGGTATGTTTCCACATACATATTAAAATATCTATTATCTTAAGGTTTGAAATGGCACTCAGGATTAGTAATTTTATTCTCCGGAAAAAAACCGATAGGAACATTTTCTAAACATCAACAGTCGGAGAGTAATATTACAGGGCTAATATTATTTTTATTATTAATCTTAACTTTGGTCTAACATATTTTCATAATAACTATTATCGTTTACGAATAAAAGACAATTATATCAATTATAATCTTTAATACATTTCCCTAAAAATGATTAAATTGAATACAAAACTGGAACTCGATCGACGTCAAATATCACACGTGGGTTGGCCAATATCGGACGGAAACTTGGCATTGCCTTACAAACTGACAATGACGGGCGGCCGGCCCGTGCATTCTGTAGCTGTCCAGCGACTTACATTCATGTGGTTTTTGTACTGGTTCCATTATTCATTGAATCATTACGTAATATCAACAAACAATTACTTTTCTTGTGTATCTTTTATACCGTTTTGTGTACAAACATCGTACTATTGTCCAATATATTGTAGATACTAGAATGCGGGAAATGGAATTTGCATCTTGGTCAAACATGAACAAAAAACAAAATAGTAGTACCGAAATGAAAATTTCTTAGAGGGAAGCCGATTCTAGTTTCTTTTCGAATTTATAGTTATTTAATAAAAGACAATTTGGCACAGGTCAGCCGGAAGGAACCGTGTTGTATAGATCCTTCGCTACTGGGGTGCTGATTAGGAAAATAACACACATTTTCAAGATGGCGGACATAAGTTTTTCAAATTAATTATATGGGTGTTACATTCTAAGGGTGAAAATGACTAATAAGGAAACTGATTCTAGTTTATCTTTAAATTATTAGTAGATGTTAGTAGTCTATTCGGCACAGGAAATCCGGAAGAAATTGTGTTGGACCCTTTGCCACTCCACAATATGTATAAATATTTCAATTTTAGCCTAAATCAAGGGTGCTTACTTTTTTTATAGATATATTTTGCATAAGAAATGTTATACCTCTGCAAAGTCAACGTAATTTAGTACCTTTATATTTTTAATCAGCTTCAACATAGAAACTAAACGTTAATAAGAGTTTAGAACGCATTACCTAATCACTGCAGAATTGTCAATCATGCAAAAGCTTATGTTAATGCAACGAAAATTGATTTATCCAGGTATATTGGTGCACAACACAATCTGTGTTACGTAATACAACGGCATTTGCCCCGGGTACCATGCGTCCTGTGACATGCAAATCTTGGTGATAGTATTAAATCGGATAGACGGAAGTGTGCGGGTGAGTCGATGCCAGTAAATTGATGTAACTAGCGACTAGCGAGTATACGTGTGGCGCATGGTAATACTGCCGTAGGTGGCCAGACAACTGGTCACCGTAGCTTAGTTAATTCTATTGCGAACTCCTTTGTACCGGCTTCGATTGCGGCAAACGAAGTGTGGTCGCCACTAGGTGACGTACGGAACGATTTATATGAAATGCACAATTCTCATTATACATACATACATACATAAGCTCACGCCTGTATCCCCGAAGGGGTAGGCAGAGGCGCACTAGCGAACTAGAACACCCACATTTCGCCGAGCTTAGTTCAGTCCCAGATGTGATAGGGGGCGAGCCTATCGCCATATCGGGCACAAATTCCAGACTCCGGGCTGATATGGAAAAATCCAATATCACTTTGCCCGACCCGGGGATTGAACCCGAGACCTCAGAACCGTAGTCGTACCGAAATACCACCACGCCACCGAGGCATTCTCATTATAGGCAACAGAAATCCGATTGCGAACGCTAATAAAAATATTATTCACTTTAATTTATAATGCAGTAAATCGAATAACGTAAAGACGACAATGTGTAGTCATATATGTAGTAACTTAATATAATGAATAGGGATTAACTTTAACAAATGATTTGAATAATTTTAACTTTAATTAGTTAAGTGTTGGCTTTTTAAAAGTCGCGTCGTTTTGTAGAAACAGTTGTGGTTGAACATCTATCGAAGACATAAAAGATTACTTTGTGATTTTAATTATGTAGTACCTACCCACCTATATACGTCAATAACACATAAATCCATACTTAAATCACGGATGATATATTTATTTCACAATAATTGAAGTTAGAAATAAGTCGTAATGTATAGATTCTGTGGATTTGTTACGAACTCATACTGAATGCAATTGCTGAGGTTAAGCTACATGCGGTTAACGGTTAAACATTAGCCTGTTTAAACTGCTGTTAAGCGGAGATTCCTCCAATATTCTGAGAAAATTCGGAAATTAAAAGTAAATATTTGCATGGCTTCAACAACATACACAGAATATATTTCACTATAAATACATAACAATAAAGACTACATTTTGAACTAACTATTCCTAATATGTAGGTAGTAGGCACGATACATTATATTGCTATTATCTCGCGTACGTAGGAGCCATTTTTCCACTTCCATATCATCACTATGGTTTCTTTTGTTCCGCGTGTCAGTATAGTACAGTCTATTGTACAATGTAACGTCAGTAACATGATGTATTTAACACAACCTACCTAAATCTAATAAGTCTTTGTTCTTTTCATTAATGTTCTTGTTTGCATATAAGTGACCATTGCGGATCCAAATAAAAATTTCGTAAAATTCGAATAGATGAATCATGAAACCATATATTTTTCTTTCGTCATTGATTGTATATCAACATTATATTGCATTCACAGTATTTTCTAAAATCTATAGTGAAAATATGGAAAACTTAATATAAAGGACAATTTGAAAGTGTCCAATTTTAAATTAATTCGTTTCCTTAATTTTATGATATGGTATTACATGTCTTTCAACCATTTGTTGTGCGTTATTAACAAAGTAACACACTTATAACCTCTTATTATTGCTACCTACCATCCATCAAATGAAGGTTCAATATACATTCCCTAATTTTTAATGCAACATTCCCCTCAAAAAGCTACGGCACTCGTTTCTCAACTCTATGAGTTCTGATATCATATATCATATTATTCAAATTATTTCATTAATATTATATAATTAATTAATATTTTACCGTTTAGTTATTTTCTATTATCAAAAAATTAATAAAAGTTTTTTTCTTTTCAGATACCATCGGGGAAAACTTCATGTTAAACGTACGTTCTAAAGTAAATTTCATATCTAACACACTGGAACACTATCAAGCAGATTTCGTTAGCTTAACAAAACCATAGTGAGGCACACAAAACTACTTTTCATTCAAACTATGCGGAAACGGCAAACAAACGCCGCCGACTTCAACTTTAAACGCGGACGTTACGTCACTATAGGGAAACTCACGTAAGCCAACACACAATGTCACTCACACCAGCTTACAATACACTCACCACTGCAGACCGCTCCGTAACAAAACACTAATTCACACATTGATTTCGTTTTATATCGGTGTGGGTGAGGAGAGCTCTTCAGGTGGCGTGCTTACCTAGTATTCGATGTAACCAAGTGGTGCCACAACGGAGCCAAGAGCCACTCATGTCAGTTACGTATAACGCTAACCACACACACATACACGCATGCGTCCTAATTCATGACCCTTGAATGAGTACTTCGCAAATTCACAGGATAATTAGCCAGCATACCGAAATTATTAGGCCCGCAGCCGGCGTAAATCAGTGCTGATTGGTTGCAACGCTGAAGAGCTACGGATGAATTTAACTACGAAGGGTGAGTAGTTACGTGGTGTGACGTAATATACTTCACATCGTGAAGCGAATGTGACATTTTATGTAACCGTCCTACTTTTTTCTGTTTATTTTCTCTTCTTTTATTCTATAAAATTATTATACACCTAATGAAGTCGATGGCAAAGGACAATGTCTTTAAAACGTATCTATCAAATAAGGATTATAAATGTATCCTACCTAAAAAAAAAATCTTTTCCTCAAATCAACTATTAAAAACCAAAAAAAATTAAAAACCACTCGAGACTAGTAATACTTTAATAAAAATGTAATATTTGGTTTATCGATACATTAGCCATCAAATTAAGTGTAAAGCATACGTCAATAAGCAATGATTTTATAAGGGTGGCAGCAAAACCCGCGTATGACGCCTCTGACCAGTGGGGTGTAAAGCAAACTTTACAAGGGTTGTCACGACCCAGTGCACACTGTAGTCTGTACCTCATCACACCCATATTAAGCTGTTGCTACACCAAGATCAAACGATTGTACCTTATTTATTTAACAAACATAAGATATTATTATAGTACATTACAAAATATATTATAGAATGCCAAATCATTAATTAATGAAAAGAATTACTTATAAGTTAGATTTCATAAACATTATCCACCTGCAATAATAGGTTAAGTACTTAACTAGGTGGAACTCGGACCCGTGAGATATTATTTTTTCGCCATGTTCACGTACAACTCTATCTACAAAAATGATAATAAGAACAATGTTCATAAATTGATTAGTTTTTGACCGAAACGAACGAACGAATGGTTTTCGTATTTTATGACTCATATAAAAAATATATCATAAAATATATTACAAAGTAGAAGAAGACAATATTATCTGCAAATGTACCTACGAATAACAATATTTTTATTTCACTTCATTTTAATTATCTCTAGCGGATTGTGTGGAAAAAACAATTTAAAAATCTAGCTATGAACTAGTACGAATACGCGAGAGCACGATCCTTACATTACATTTCAAATGGAGGGATTAAAACGTTACAATCCCGACGTATTCATAGCTTACAATTAAGTTGAATAAAAAAAAACTATTGTGAATCCGTACAGTTATTCTTATCGTATCGGGCACTAATTAAGTTCGAGTCACTTAGGATATTTTACTCGATATATCGAGGGTTGAGTGTTAAAACCCAATAAGTATGAAATTTTTAATTTCGAGATATTCAATATTTTAGTTTCAAGGACCAAACTAACTGTTATTCATAGAATATTGTTATAATTAAATATGTAGTGGTAAAAGTGTATACATTCAGTTAGTGTTATAAAATATTATTAAATGTCCGGGGGTACTCTCATTTATTATAAAAAATATATAAGGTACAAAGGGTACCGACTTATTGGGTTTTACTTCAAAAGAAATTAAAAATTTATTCTACTTTACTAATAAGTGTATCCTTTAAAGTAACACAAAAAAGGGTAAATCAGTCTTCATTACTGTCTAAGACTGGTAGTTTGGTGTAAGTCTTCATACCACGTATCCATGCATGTAGTTTCCTCGGGTATGATAAGTTTTTCGCACATATTTATGAGGTCTTTCTTTTTAGCAAGGCTGACTGGTAATTGACTAGAATATAAGCGCTCTATTTCAGCTGGAAATTGAACATTAACTGAAGGCGGGTTAGACCGCCTTTTAACTCTAGTTTTAGGCGTATTTATGGACATTTTACATACATCTATGCTACGAAAATTCTCGGACATGTCATAATTAAAAAATATTTTTAAGTCTTTTGCATCAAGTAAATTACATAATACTGTGAATTCCGCTTATTTGATTACACCATTGGACAGAGCGTGAAAAATGCATTAGAATGAATAAATAAAACGTTTTTTTACTTTTTGGCACTTATTGGGTTTTAGCACCCAACCCTCGATATAAGTATTCGGAGTATCCCTGTTATTTTCTTTGATACGATTGATAGACCTCAGTCACAACACCTAAATATTTAAATGATATTAAAGTTATTGCACTCCCTCGGTGGCGTAGTGTCTTCCTGAGGTCTCAGATTCAATTCCAAAGTGATATTGCATTTTTCAATATCAGCCCGGAGTCTGTTTGTGCCCGATATGACGATGGCTCGCCTTCTATCACATCTGAAACATAACTAAGCTCGGCGAAATGTGGGTGATCTAGTTCGCCTCTGCCTACCCCTTCGGGGATAAAGGTGTGAGCTTATGTTATGTTATTAGTTATTACATAAAGACTTACAGTTGAAATCTACGTTGGTTTATATTCCAAACACGTAACGCCTCATCTGCTCCATGAAGTAATCGTTAAGGGAACTAATTTATACTCTAGGTGTGTCCATTTTGGGTTGGCGCCAGCTTTTCAGCTGCCCCCAACCTTAAGAGGGATAAAGATAATATTTATTGGCCGGATTGGCCCTCACTCTTTAACCAATTAAAATAGTATTCATTAGTGTAGGATAAAGTCTTGCAAGCCGTGTCTTAATAAACATACTACATATGTACATAAGCTTACGTCTCATAGGTTTAAACAGAGGCGAACTAAAAAACCACAATGTGTCGCCAGATTTACTTCGGTCACAGATGTGTTAGGAGGTGAACCTATCGGCATAACATCACATAACATAAGCTATCGCCATATGAGGTACAAGGTGGACCGATGACCTGATAAAGGTCGCAGGAAGTCGCTGGATGCAGGCCGCTTCCAACAGGTTGATCTGGAAATCTTTGGGGGGCCTATATTCAGCAGTGGACGTCCTGTGGCTGATGATGATGATGATGATATGAGATACACATTCCAGATTTCGGATTAATACTGAGTAGAAAAATCCAATGTCCCGTTACCCGACTCGGCGATCGAATCTCAAATCTTACGACGATAATTATACCTTCCAAACAATACTACTACACCACCGAGACAGGAAGCAGATGCAATAAAATTTGAACCCTAAAAAAGGAGAGCAGTATTTGTGATTCTTTCTTCCATACCTGCCCTTATCCCACCTTAATATGGGGTTGGTGCAACACATTCTTTCAAGCGTGTTGTAGAAAGTATTTAGCTTAGTTTTTACCGGCTACCTGCCTGACGCCAACCCCGTGTAATTAAGTAATATAAATACATACTTATTAATCACAATGTACCCTTATACTATTTGAAAATATTAGTAAACTCGCTGCGAAGTGCGCACTGATGACATTTGATTAATATTTCATACAAATTTCATAGACTCACATCGAGCACGAATATTACGGTTGTCAGAAATTTTCCTGCTCGGGCTGCTGAACACAGTGATAACGTATTGACGGTACTTAATACATTAAATTATTTTCCAATTATATGCAAATATTTTACTGTTTTCAAAGTACCTACGTACCTAATTTTGCATAACTGAATACGTAAACAGAAATAACAATATCTGTAATAGTAAGAATTCTAAATGTTCTGAATGAATATTGGTACACATCGCTAATTCGTGTTACTGCATCTGTTTTGAATAATCATAGCGCCGCCGCAGGATATTTGGACAATGTCCATTCAACTAAAAGTTCCACTCAGATCCACTTGCATAATACCTATGTCCCATCTCCTATATAAACATGACATCTACTTACGCAATATGGCTATTGTTGGAATTCAATGTATTATAAACTCTTGTTACTATTCGTTGTAAGTATTATCTAAAGTAGGATTGCGAATTAAACGGAGTAAACAGACATTTCGAATGTTGCCACTTTTTCATGTAATTTAAATAGTGCTGTGGTAAAAATACCGAAATTATGTAGCATTTCAATTCAGTGAACCATTTCATACTTTTATTTTCTAAAGTCCAACTCAAAATCGTAATTTTTACCTAATGTGTAAATAGTACTGCATGTGTACTGAATTATAGTCATAGTAAATTACTGCATGCTGAGTTATGCCATGTGTACTAGAATTATAGTCATCGTTTATTATAAACAAAACTTACAAAAGCTATGAACGTAATTTTACTCAAAAAATAAAAGTAATATTTGTAATTTTACATAGTTATAATTTCGCGTATCTGTTGTGATTATTTATGCAAAATTATTTACACACATTTAGTTGAAGGGTTAAGCTGAATTTTTTAAATATACGCATAAAAATTCTAATTTTACAAGCTAGTGCTGAGTTATTGTTTCTTTGAATGATAAAAATCGAACTAGATCAATCACTATTTTTTGAAAGTAAGCAACATTATTTTGGAAAGTGACATGCGACCGACGTACTCCTGTGGTTTCCTCAAAACGTTGCCATACCATCTCAAGCGACATTCCTGCATTTTATCTGCCACGTCACGGACGCCAAAACTGCATAATTACATAAATTAATAAATGGTATTATAGGATTCGTTTGAAGTTTTCTGTTAGAGTAAGGCAATTTTTTTGTCCTAGTCAATTCCAAAATCGTGTCTATTCTCCATAAATTCTCTAAGAATTTTCACTCGTGGAACCAAAAGCACCGTTTAAAATTTGTCCAACCCTCAAAAGTGTTAGAATTAGTAGGTAACAACGAACATGTAAAATTCTCTAAAATTATCACTTTAATAACAATAGCACAGGCCCTTTAGTTTATTACTTATTTAAATAAATAAAAATAAATATAAGCCCTCATTCGCACGAGAGCTTTTTCAACTTCGGTTACTAACTAACGGTCTTTAAAATGTGGTTTAAATAAGCACGTAAGTAGCTAGAAAAGATAAGTTTAATTTTAGACCACGCTCTATAATGATACGTCGCCTCCTTGGTCTAGTGGCAGCATATATGGGCTGTGGACCGGGACGTCGTGGGTTCGAATCCCAGTTCGGACATAGCGAATTTTCTAATTTAATTTGCCCAGTATTGGATCCTCCAGAGGGAGTTGACGTCAGACAGGCAGCCGGTCGTAAAAACTTAGGCCAAATCCTTTCTGCAACATGCTTGAAGTGTGTTGCGCCGACCCCACATTAAGGTGGGATAAGGGCAGGTAGAAAGAAAGAAAGCTCTATAATGAGGTCCAATAAGTAATTCTCAAAAGAAGATGTAATACTTTCCTATAAATAAATAAATACACCCAACAGTCACACGCCCAGTCCTGGGGGGTTACCACAACCTCTTATAGCAGTATTATTATAATTTTACTTGTACCGATTCACATACAAAACAAACGAAGAACGATTATAATAATACTGCTATAAGAGGTGGTGGTAACCCCGCTGACCTCACACTAGGTATAACCTGTATTGTGGGTATCAGAAACTATGAGAGACTTTCGGTCTCGCAACACGCAGACTTGAATCAAATATTTGTGGACCACACAAACATTGATCTCAATGCGGGAATCGAACCCGCGGCCTCTCGCTTAACAGCCGGTTACTCGCCCGCTGTGCTACGGAGACTGTCATTTGTATGAAATTACGTACAATAATTATTTTCACTTTAGATCAAGAATAATGATTATCTTAAAAAATATGTTTATGGTGCCAAATAAATAAAATGTAATAATTCAATCACCTAAATCATATTAAAAAGTCTAGCAAGAATTATTTTAAAATGCTTTACCCGACTGTCCCGGAAGGAGGGTAATTTTTAAATATGCATTTGTAAAGAGTCAGTAGCATGTGTCCATGTGATACCGTATTATGAGTTTATGTCTAACGGGATGTGCAGTGACAATCTTATAGTCCACTTGGTCGTGATGCAAAATTCATGAGAACAAAAATCCTAGAGATCGTACAAGTAAATATTTTGCTCGAAACCGTGAACATGGCTGCAAATACACGTAGCAAAAACAGTACAGCGAATTATTTGAGTGCAGTTCCACAGTTTTGTAAAGTAGGACATTTTAAAATTACATTTTCGAAATACCGAACTTTACGTTTTAACTTTTTACCTCTTTCGATAATTTCAACATAGCTCATGCCACGTTTTGGTAAAACTATTCGATTTGCTCTACGGACTGTGCAGATTCATTACCTCTACCTACCTATATATACTTATTTAAAGTTTGTGTGCGTGCTGCTAAATTAAGAAACAGCTTGGTATTATTGTAACCGGGAAAAATAAATTATTATTAATTTTCAAATATTTTATTGTAAGGTCGTCTATAAAATACCTTATCTCGGTGTCAAAATTTTTATGCTTTAGTTATGTATCCATAGAATATGATATCTGATACCAGTCAGATACAAAACGTCCACCGCCCGCACAGGTAGGTTGGCCTAGCTATTAATTTATTTAATAAATATTCTTTGACCTGCGAACAAATATGATAATCATTATTCAAGTTTATACATCCCACTGCATCCTTACCATTGGGTCGTTGTGCGTAACGGTAACCATATGGGTGGTAAAATGTTAATAGGCACAAACTAAAACTCGTATTGATTTTATTTTTTACTTTCCATTAATCCGTTATAAAGTGTTCAAATATATTATTATTTTGTTTTAAAAAACTCGGTTAAAAAGACAATAACTTTTCTTTACTTTTTTTTTGTTTTCATATTTGTGACGTAATTATTTCTGTTGCAGGACTATGCTGGCGATTATATCTGCAATGCGAAAGATCAATCTACACGTATCCCGAAAATTACTCATTTTTTTTATTAAAATTAAGTTAATTTACCATATTCATATATTTCAAACCGAGCCCTATATTTCATTGCATCAATAGGAGACATTTTAAACGGCAAGTTTTGAACATAATTAGACGAATAATAATATTTACCATATTATTTTAACACGCATATCACCATTTACCACAATATAGTTACCTTAAAAATATCAGTTTGCATATTTTATTTTCATTTATTGCGCAATATTAATCTTATAGAGCAGTAAAATTTGACATTTAAAGAAAAATGCACGCCTACTTTTTATTATTAAACGGTATTTCAAGTTTGTGAACTGGTAACTGTCACGATAAACACATTTATCCCATGATTTTTTTTTTGCCAGCCCGTATCCCACCTTAATGTGGGGTCGGCGCAATACACTTTTTCAAGCATGTTGCAGACGATTTGGCTTAGTTTTTACGACCGGCCGCCTGCCTGACGTCAACCCCTTATGAGGGATCCAGTCCCAGGCAAATTAAATTAGAAATTTTGCTTTGCCCAACCTGGGAATCGATCCCAGGACCTCCCGATCCACAGCTCATACATGCTGCCACTAAACCAAGGACGACCTTAAAATACAAACACAAAAATCACTTATTTTGCTTATTTACTACTATAAAACTACGTTTATATTTGTAAAGCATAATTTTTATTTCTTTTTTTTCTAATTAATATCTACTACACCAGAGCAGTGAAAGCTCAGTAAGTTAGGAGTGGTATGGAGTATGGACTGCTGAGGCGAGTATCGGAGGTTCGAGACCAGGGGGGTTACCACCACCTATTATAGCAGTATTATTATAGTCTTACTTCGTTTTATTACGCGAATTGGTACAAGTAAGTTTATAGTAATATTGCTATAAGAGGTGGTGGTAACCCCCCAACTCTGTAAAAGAACCTGCACCTCTAACTTTTACTGTGTTGCCTATTCATTATGAATATTTCTTTGCTATTACAACTAAAGAACACGCGTGAGGAAACTTACATTTGAGAGTTTCTGTGCAGGAATTTCGAAGGTATGTGAAGTCTGCCAACCCGCATTTTACCAGTGTGGTAGACCAAGGCTTAACCGCTCTCATTAGTAGAGTAGGGCGGTACCCAGCATAAGGACTGTAATGTTATAAGGCTAATAAGAAATAATAAATTAATAATAAATAATAAGCCCTATAATAATTATATTTATTATCCCTAAACTGTTATTAACAGTGATTTAGCCCGGAAAAATCCTCAAATTATATGGTATGTCAGGATTCAGGAGTACTTACCACACGGCGTAAAGTAGATAGGTACAATACCTATTATAGTAGGGGAGCCCACGATGCTAAATGGGGATTTACTCGAGCGTCGTAGAGACCTATTGGGATGCAAAGCTTAGATGATATGAAGAAAAAAATGTTATATGATATATACCTTTACATCGGTGGGGGAAGCGGCTATAGATTTTTAAATATGTAAAAAAAAACTGTTGCATGGACATCCTCGAGCGCGTCAGATATTAATAGCATCAATGCCCTACGTATTTTTAATAATGTACGTATGTTAATCTGATCGTTTGCATGATGCGAGTGGTTGTATTTAAGGGTTGAAAATGAAAAAAAAAAAAATTTATCGAGCGCGTCAGATTTTCTAACGGAGTGTTAAGTGCACCAAAAAAAAGCTCTCATTCACTAATCTGACGATTTCGATGGGACGCAAACTCGCGGCCATTTTCATAATGTGCAAAAAA
Organism: Clanis bilineata; assembly: GCA_036417725.1. NCBI lineage: Eukaryota > Metazoa > Arthropoda > Insecta > Lepidoptera > Sphingidae > Clanis > Clanis bilineata. Next base: position 7,598,471 of record CM071142.1, read on the forward strand.
AATTCGCCATTTTGAAATACTCAAGCGCGTCAGATTAAGATATATATGGTTCATCTTTATGTTCTAAACGTACTGTCTCATAATCTGACGATTATCTAGAGGGATTGGCCTGACCTGACAACAAAAAATTAGAAAAACGGTTCACCTTAAAGGCCATCCCTGCAACTACCCGCTAATTCCATTCTTGGGCTCTTAAAATTGTACTTATGACATTTTTGAGCTCAAAATATAATTTATGTGATATTTTGAGCTCGCTGAGTTCAAAGAAATAGAAATTTCATAGAACACTATTTTTGGAATTTTCAAACCGCAATAACTTTTGAATGGATCAATCGATTTTCACGCGGTTGGCGGCATTCGACGCAGTTTTATCATCCTCATAAGTAATTTTGCAATTTTAATTGATCGAACCACAAATTTCGGAGTAATCCCGAAAAAACCCTTTTTCGGGTTTCTTTCGTTCACGATATCTCTCGAACGAATCAACCGCTTTTGACCAGCTAGGTGGCGATCGACGTGGTTTTTCAAGCTCAAAGGCGGATTAGGTTTTGAAGTTAATCGATAAAGCCGGTTAAAAGTTATTCCAAAAAAACCACTTTCAAAATATATATTTTTTTTAAATCATTGAACTTAATTAATTGAAAAGCTCAGGAAGCAGAAACCAGAGTGGGGACGGAGTGAGAGAGTAATAGATAGAGAAAGAGTGAGAGAGGAATAGAAGCGCGGAGGAAGAAATGTAGGCATCACGCAACTGCACGCATTTAACTTTATCGACGAATTTTTATTATTTCGGCTTGCGGAAATCGTCAGATTATATATTTTTCATTATTCTTGAATTATTTCCTTCAAAATAAAAAAAAATTTAGCTACGCTCGAGAATGTCGAGATGACGTTTTTTTTTTACAACTTTGTTGCCCTCCCCTTTTTTTACGTCACTCTCAAATTGTCAGATTAGTGGAATATACACTTTTTAGGATGTAATTAACTCACCCTACCTTAATCTGACGCGCTCGAGAATTTCTGATGGTCAATTTTTTTTTACTAATCTGATCCTGTATCCTTCACGGGCGGCCTTATATATGGGCCTCATGTTTTGTGGAGGTACTTAACCGGGTACAAGGTATCCCCCTGTATATTAATCTGTCGCGCTTTAGTAAATCACGAAATCCCCGCTTGGGCTCCCCTACTATTATGAACTTTATTTTACAAACCGTGATCACTTCTACACTCTACAGTCATGTCATTAGCTTTGGGCGTACAACAGTAGAACACAAAACTTGTGGATACCATTACATTTATTTCATTCGGCTATTCAGAGATGTCGCTGCATGTATATTTCGTGTACAAGTATGAAATCATCGCAGCCATACTGGAAATACTGTTATCATTAGCATAAATTATGTTGGATAATGAATTTTTGCTATTTATCTCTTCTTAATTAAATCAGATAAACATTACCCTGAGAGTAAACTGCTTCAAGAATTATTATATCAGATTGACCGAAGATATCGCGTAATGTAGAGTCAGATGTATCTATTTGCCAATGTGTTTTAGTTCCCGTGCTATGAAAAAAAGATTAATTATGAAATATTATATAAAGGCTACAAGAATTTATTCAAAAGTCATTTATAGACTCACGCTTGTATTTTGAAATGGTATGCAGAGGTGAACGATAGATATAGAACACAGACATCTCATCGAAATTTATTTATTTCCTTTTTGGTATAACCGGCACAAACTCCAATCCCAAACAACTCATGTCTTGATATCAATTGATAAACTTGAACACAATATTGCCCTTACTCGACCAAGGATTATTAATTGAACTGCGAACATCGAGGTTCTCAGCTCTGTTCGCAAACACTACTAACCAACGTTAGAGTCGAAACACACAAATGAGACGTTTTATACTAAACAAAACAATCATCTATGTATATACTTTTTTGATTATCGTCTGTAAATAATGTAATTGTAAATATATTTCAGCAATTAATATAAAATCCCGCACATCCACTACATATTCTAATATCTAAGTCTAAAGTACTGTTTATTGAAGATGACATTATAATATAACGTATTTAAACAATCACCTATAATATCTTTTCACTAGGTACCCAATTTCCATTATTCCGATTGTCTTTTACCAACGTGAAAACATGAATAAAGTTCATTTTATGATCTAATGTTTTGCAAGATCATTACGAACAAACCCAGTAAATAATCTAAGTGAAGAAATCAAGGACGAGACGAGATCTGGCCCCGTCGCGTTGTCTCTATATTATATTTATAAAGATCCCGTGTCAGCCAAGGTTTTATCGCGACCTTAGTTTGCTAAAGGAAATTGGTATCTACCTACTTATGCCTAATTGCCTACTCATATAATATACATTAGGTAAGTACATTATATATAAATGTTATATTTCTCAATATATTTATGTACCTATCTTACTGTAAATTGTAACCCATTGCTTTTCCTTGGAGACAAAGTTATAGTCTGCATCTAAAGACATCTATCTAGGTAGATATCTAATATGTAAGAGTGGTAAATTTTACTGTTCTTCACTTCATTTGTCCACTTAGTTTCCAAAATCGTAACCATCACATAGGTTCTACTTTCATTTTCCTATACTCATTATCATCATGTTACATATCAAACTCTGCCAAGCGATTTATTCTGTTGGAGTAAGAGGCAATTATGGAAGCCGAAGAAATAGAGAACCTGGAGAATGTGGAACTAAAGTACAAGACTGACATAGTTTCCGGAATGTGGAGGGAGCACGCTCGGAGGCCGAGTCTCGGAACCGGCTTCAAACTACGACAACCATTTAAATAGTTGACAAAATGATGGCATTATCGTAAGGTCAACGTTGGAGTCGTAAAGGAGGCTTTTGAACGTCAGCAAAAGAAGATGGCCGCCGAAACCATAAACAAGCAGGGAATATCACAGCTGTGCGATTTCTGCTTTTGCGAATTCTATTATAATAATGAAAGGTAAGTAATTATTATAATTATAAGTAATTATTATACACATAATATATAACTTGGAAATTATTTGAGGGAGGCCTATGGTCAGCAGTGGACTTCCTGTGGCTGATGATGATGATACCACTTTAGTGTAAAAAACGTATGATTATATTTAATTTTGGTTTTAGATACCTATAACAAATTAATAGTCTATCTATCTATTCTATCCTATTGTGTCCCACTGCTGGGCAAAGGACTCCCCCATCTTTTTCCAAAAATTAATAGTACCTCAACTTTTTTCATCTGCAATAAGTTTTACACATGAAAGACAGTTTCAGATGTATTCTTGCTTCAAATTAAATTTATTCAATTCCATGGATGTATAAAAAATAGGAGAGCGACAGAAAATGAATAGCAGATATAATTAACTATACCTATACCTAGAGAAAAAACAAATATTATGAGAATACCTCTGCCAGATATCAATCCGTCGCCTCAATTCGAGTGTAATTAAAGTATGATATAAAAAATGTGACGCGACGTATTGTTGCGTCATTGCGCCACGTGCCTGACCTGATGAACACAAGTCGGCGTTATTTGCCGCATAATTTACATAGAGATAGATGAGCGTCCCGCGGGCCGCGCACCCGTAGAATTTCTATTGTTTAGATTGGAAAACTAAGTGCATCAGTGGTCGACTTTCCTCTCACGTCATTATTAGATTATCAGACAGGTACCAAAACAACCATGCACGGTGCGCCATACACTGATACATTTGAATCGTCCCAATTCACACAATTGATTTTTTTTATGGTGGCAGTATATTCGTATCCGTCGGGATGGCGACCACCGTACACATGGTGTTAAAAGTTAAAACCTGCCATAGTGACCCATACTCCTTGTGTGGTTCGTATTCCAGAATCAATCAGTGTACATCCGGTTCTCTAGAGGGACTTGCGTCATGACTTGATGATTTGTTGAGGCGAGTATGGAGTTACCCCCTGTGTCTGTATCTCTCATCCGCCAATCTTGCCGCAAGTCCCTCTATTTCCTTCTTCCCTCTTCAAAGAGTGAAGAAGCATTAATTTTAATAGACCGGCATGATTCTGTTTTTGTTGGACTGCATACTTTACGTGCTCCAATAAAAAAAAGTATTATTAAAAAAATCACCACAACTGCAATAAAGTCTGTAACCAACGTGCATTATATTAAATACCTACAGCAAAGGAAAATAAGCACACACATTCTAAGACAACATAATTATAGTTTTAAAAAAACTAATGTCTAATTGAATCTTTACTACGTCTTATTCTATTTACGCAGACATTACTTTAAGGAAATGTCTATCAATTGAAGGCAAGCTTCTCATTACGCCGGCAATAGCAATGGTAAAGGCTGGGATGTCGAAGGGGCTGAACAAATCGATTACCTAATGGCGCTGTGTGACCACCCGACCCCGTGGAGATTGACTCATTTGCACTGCATTACATTACGGAGTGACACGGACAGCCACTCTCATCATCGCGGTAATGAACAGATTGTTGTTCACAACACTCCAACACGGAATCCCATTTCGATTTTTAGTTGCATAGTACGTTAGCTCTCGCAGTTATTTTTATCAACCACTCTTTTAAACATTACTTCATCTCTTAGATCAATAAGAGCGTTGTATCAAACACTTCGCTTGTCTTTTTAATTTACTGTTTTTTTGCTCTACTACTGAACAAAATAGCAAAAAATTAAACTAATTTCAGCGGACATACTACGACTTAAACTGATTGTTATTAATAGAGTTTTCAGACATCAGTGCCAATAAATTTATCTATGACAGTAGGAATTACCCATCCTAGAGCCAGCAGACCCGACTCAAAAAAGATGAAGGTACTTTTTATCCAAACACATTTAACAGTATAATAGTTAAATATTTCTTTATATCATGTCGTCTGTAACCTATAAAAGTACTCGATCAAAGGTGCTTATACATATATCTACTATCTAAATTATGAATCTATCATCCTGGCTTCAAATTGCAGATGACAAGAAGATGAAGATAGATTGTCTATCAAGTTAACACATGCAATTATAATATCAAATATTACATATTACAAAATTATTACATTTAAAGTAATTACCATAAATAGTATAGCAGTAAATCATGTAAAAATAAATTACAAAGATATAGGTAAATTTACAGCTAAGTATAGCGAAATGCATTTTTACAAAGAAATTGTAAAATTAAAGACGTAGGTACGTTATTACAATAAAATGAGTATTACTTTCTGATTTCTACATTGTTAACGTCAAAGTTTAAATTAACAGAATAGCCCAAGGCTTACCTATCTGAAATTCGGATGACTATCTAAATTCTAAACCAATACTCACATTCCCAAGTACCAGTGACATGTCCACCTCCCGGGCAAATGGACCGTGTTGTGCAGAAATGATCCAACCCACAATTTTTTTTTTTTTAATTTATGCCAACATGATCTAAATCATTAATAGACCTTAGTGATGTAATATTTTTTGTGAGTTGGATCATTTCTGCACAACATGGTCGATATTATACCGTGAAAAACGAAACATTGACTTTACAGTTCTAAACTCGTAGGTACGATCCATATACAAATACCTATACCCACATACAGGGTCATCTTAAGGCATGCATGGGACCGTGGGTACACAAGAATTGGGGGGCCCCTAAATGTATAGGCCCTATATGTATACTCGAACTTATATTCGCTTATATATCATATATTTGCTCAAACCTTAGCTTACCTGGCGACGGCGACCTTTTTTTTTAGAAGTAAGTACTTATCAACCTTTGGGGGGCCCCCTAAGGTCGGGGGGCCCTGGGCACGAGCCCTATGTGTCCTTGTGGTAAACGGTACTGGCCACATAGAACCTATAACAGCATCATATAAGTACTAGGTTTAAAAATCTTTAAAGCCAGTTTCGCTTTGATGATTTAAGAACATGTTAATAGTTTAAACAAACATATTATCAATTAGGTAGGTACTAAATACCACAGTACCTACCTATATCTAAGAGTAAATAATATATTCTACCTAAATAATTACAAAAATAGATGACATAGACGTCTAGACAAGCCTAGAGTATCAACACATGTCCTAATTGGCGTCATCGCCTACTTGTAGAACAGAAGGCCAAATTCACCGATTTATTGTCAAGTTCAATGAACCGCACTACTCGTGATTAGGACGCATTTCGTTCTATTTATCTATTAGGCTCCTAAAACTGTTTCACGAATCTATTAAATGGTCTCCATTCTCCATTGTTCTTTCATGTCTCTTTCGTGTCAAATTATAATTGCTGTAACAATGAAAAGGAAAGCGACTCTATGTAGAGTTATGTCAAGTAGGTACCTAAGGGCTTACCTAGGCATCGATTATATATTTTGTAAGTGATTCTTACATTTTTAAATATGTAAAAAATACATTGTTTCTTATGTAAATAGTACAATCATAACAACGAAGCGTTGTATATTAAGATTATGAACTCGATGATCATACTGTCTACACGAATTACTCAATATCAATAATTAATATCACGTGGCAAACATTTAAATTTTAAACAAAAAATATTAAGGCTTGTCGTTGTAGTCACATCGGTAACAGTTTAGGTAAGTATTTCGAGTTCGCCTATAATATTGGGTTCATTGTACTATGACTATAAATCTATTTCTATTCATATAACTAACGCCATCTTTCCTAGACGAACAACTACACAGAAACGTTGTCGGACCATCTGATACATTTTTGTAGATGGCGCTGAGTTACCTAATCGGACGTGCATGTGCGAATTTTGTGATAATAATGTCAAGGCCAATGTTAAAATTGTAGTTTTTTTTATTGAAATGTCCTATCGGTTCAGTTATCTTTAATAAATATGTCAATATTTTATTTTTTCAATGTTTAGGTGTTTACAATAATTAAAAATCTTAAAGTTAAAGTGTTGCTTCCGCGTCATAACCTCTTTTCGATAAATATCTATGGGTGGAGGAATTATGGTAAATATTTGAAGATGTTCATAGATTTATATTTTTAATATACAGTATTTTGACTTCAATACTGAAATATACTCAATATCCTGAACAATACTGAGGCTTTAGAAGCTATGAGAAATCTTAATACAGCAGCTTTGCTTGCACATTTACATTGCAAAATTTGAATTTAGCGCCATAAATTGAGAAACGCATGAAGTTCGCGTTGCGAATCTGGCCGATTGATGTGAAAGATATTCCGAAGGCCGTGAGTGAACACGGAAATCGAGATGTGTGTGTGGTCAAAAAGACAGTGCAAGGTAGGGGTCGGGTGGCGTTTGTGATGGCAAAATTTTTGCAAATGGTGAGTTAGGAAATATTGACTTGTTGTGTTTCTGAGTCAAGAAATATTTGTGATAGTGACTTATCGTGATTTTAGAGAATATTTCAGTGTTTATTAAAAGTAAAATCCTTAGATTCTGTGATACGGGATCGGCAAATGGCGCTACGAATAGTTAAAGTTGACACAACTACGCGTTTAGAAATCCCATACATCTTCGGTTGCCAAATTCTAGGCACGCGGCATGATCTGTGATAAACAACAAATAGTGGTGCATCTCAAAATCCTTGATATCGCGCGTGTGGACCTAGCAACTGGGACATCCAGCTTGGCGATTATAACGGTGTCAGCATGTTGCGATTTTTTTGGCCAGCGGTACTACTTTTTTAAACTCGTTTATAGAGGCGGCTAGAGGTTTCCGCGTCCCATAGGGTCGCTGGCCCCGAACTCCGTCTTCTGGACTTAAATTACATAATGTATAGGTGTTGTTTAGAACATGCAACAAGTAGATATGTGTCGGCGGGCTAACTGTCAATGTGGAGTACAGTAAGCTCGCTGCCCGCGGCCCGCGGCCCCCATTAATTCGAGCCGCTGATGTCACTTATCTCTGCGCTCTCCTATCTAGGCCCTATGGCCGCCAATTTTTTGCACATAGTATCTTAATGTAAATTTGATAACCGGCGCGCGTCTCTAATTACCACTTGTTTAAATACTTAGTGCTTCAGTGTAATTTGGTTTACAATAAAACTCTGAATTTGAATTATACTTCATGATAATAACCTTGCTAATATGTTGCTTGCTGTTTTTGGGTGTTATAAAAGCCCAATACATAGCTGATGACTGTAAGGTATGTGACTGATTGCAGCACGGTCACTGACATTAGCACCCACAATGGACCAGCAGTTCTGCTTGCGCTGGAACAACCATCCAAACAACCTGACTGATGTGCTTGCGAGTCTGCTACAGAGAGAGGCTCTCTGCGATGTCACCCTCGCATGTGATGGGGAAACAGTCAAGGTATGTCTACTACTATTATATTGACAACATAATTTTTGTTTCACATTAATTCTTTACAGGTTTCTCATCAGTACTAGTAATAGACTACATTTTATAGTATGTTATTATTTGAGGAAAATTGAATCTATACTGAAAAATATGTAATTGCAATATAGGGCTTACAAAGTGATTTGTTATTCAAATATTGATAGTTATTTAATTTGTAACATCTTTTTATATAATATTAATTAAATCAAATAACTATTGAGATAAAGAAAGAGTTCTTACTCTTGCTGTTACATCATATTGCAAGAAATGTATGTAAATATTGACATTGTGTTGAAGCATGCATTTGCAGCTGTTTATTATTATGATAAAATATAAGTTGCATAGTAAACAAACATGAGTAATACATTAATACATCACTAAAATTCCATTGCCAATTTACTCATAAAATACTTCAAAAATTTAACAAATTCTATTTAATAATACCATATTAAAACGATATATTTTGTTGCTCTAAGGTTATCATCAAAATTTTATTTGAGGCACCTGATTTGCATTCCAATGCCATTAAAAATAAAATAATGGTAGAAACAACAAATAATGGAAGCTTTATTTAAATATTATATACTAGTTGGAATATATCTGTATTCAAAATAATTGCAAAATACTAACTAGTTTATTCCTGTAAAAATGAATAAGGAAGCTCTATATTATAATTTTTTACAAAAGGTACATAATTCTCAATTTATCGTTGAAAACAATCCAGTTTGTATATTACAGTTATAGATTTATAACAAACATTTTACAACCAGACATTGAGACATGTTTTTGATAGATTTTGTAAACCAAAACAGGTAAACAGGGTTTGATATTACCAATGTAAAGATTAACTGTATGAGTTTGGTTGGTCAATTTGCTTTAGCGGCGTTTCAAATTCACCAGCCATAACATCTTATTATAAAAGAGTTAATGGCTATGGGTGTTTTGGAGTTTGGTTTTAATATTTGGTTATTAGCACTGTAGCTCAAAATTATCTTTAAAAATTCAATGGCACATGTACGTCAAATGATGAAATAATTATGCTAATTGTAACTAAAAATGAACACTAAACGAAGATTTTAAAACACTAAACGAAGCATTCACAATTTAACATCATTCTATCTACCATCCAAAATAGTTATAATCATTGCAAAATTTACTTTTCCTTATTTTATCTTTCGTCATTTCCTTATTTTACAGTATATTAATATTAATTAAATATCATTTAACATTAAGAAATTAGCTCCACTGTTCTTTAAGGTGTCACTTTATTAATCCATATTTACAGATTATATTTGCTTAAAGAAGAGGCCATAAATACATATTATGTAACTTTAAGTGTTACAGTAAAACTTATGTTAATAATACACAGTTGTACTTCGGTTATTACTGTACTCATTGTTGGATTAGATAATGTTATATTCATCATTACTATCACACTAATAAAGTAAAAAATATATTGTTTATTAAAAACTTTCAATATTTATTATACAAATTGATATTAATTCAATTATTGAGAAAGAGTAAGAGTTTATGTGAAATACCGGTGGACAAGAATTAAATATAAATTATTTTATTTGTAAAAGCAACTCAAATATATTTATGCAAGTACAGATTATATAAAAAGTTTTTATTATAATAAAAAGTTGCATAGTATATAATCTGTATATAATATTTATTATTTTTATTATATACAGATTATATACTATGCAACTTTTTATTATTATCTGGTCTCTATGGGGTGGATGTACACCTACTCAATGCAGTTAGTCATCTTTATATGATGAGTAGGTTCAAACGATGTGGCTCGTACCGCGCGAATATTTTATGCGAAGTTTAATGGCATACAATTAATTTAATCAGTAAAGTACATTACAATGCCTCGACACTTAACCAGCACCCGATCAGCATAGCCTTAATTTCGCTGTCAATCAGGTAACAGCAAGATGCCTACCCGGAGCACGAACGCCGTCCACTCGAGTATGCTGGACGCGCAGAGAGGGCGTAACGTCTACCGCGCGGTCTCTACTATAGTAGGATTGCTAATTAAACGGAGTAATCTGACATTTCAGATGTTGCCACTTTTTTATGAAATTTAAATAGTGCTGCGGTAAAAAGATCAAGATTATTTAAACATTTCAATTCAGTGAACCATTTCAATCTTTCATTTTCTAAAGTCCAACTTAAAGTCGTAATTCCTGCCTAATGTGTTATAAGTACTGCATGTCTATTGAATTATAGTCATAGTAAATTACTTCATGCTAAGTTATGGCATGTCTACTGGAATTATAGTCATGGTTCATTATAAATAAAACTTACAAAAGCTATGAATGTCCTGAGCGTAATTTTTCTCAAATAATAAAAGTATTATTTCTAATTTTCATTGTTATCATTCCGCGTATCTGTTATGATTATTTACGTAAACTTATTGACACGGTCTTTTAATTGATGGGTTAAGCTGAAATTTCTAAAAATACGCAATAAAATTCTAATTCTGCAAACTAGTGCCGAGTTATTGCATCTTTGAATGACAAAAATTAAACTAGATCAATCACTATGTTTTGAAAGTAAGCAACATTATTTTGGAAACTGACATTTCGATCTGTCAGTTTACTCCGTTTAATTAGCAATCGGACTATAGTGGCCCGCGCGCTGTTAATGAGTGGCTCACGCGCCGTTATTGCACTTGCAACCTTATTTTAATGTTTACGGCGCATGCGGCTTTTGCGACGCACATGTGTACGTTCACCTAAGTTAACGGAATACGCTAATGAATTATTGATAACGACCAATAAAAATGATTACCTTTATCCTCGGCATTTATTGTACAAACCATTTGTGTGGTTAAGGCATTCTGAACCTTAATTTAAAGTTATAGATAGCTTAATGGTTAACGCGTAATAAATACATTTTGTAATGCAAAAAAAAAAAACAGAAAATTCAGAAGTTAGTAAAAACTGTAGTACATATAAATTTAATTACACCTCTTAAATAAATTTTCGCGATAAATTCCTTTTTTGAGTGGCACTAGCTGATTTTATAGAATTCGATGAATCTAGGTCCTGCGCTATTCTTTATTTAATGTTGAAGTATTACCATTTATATTTTTAGTAATGTTTAAATCCAAAATTGAATTATGGCGTGATTAGACATGGTTTAGTAAAGTGGTAAAGTTTCAAGTAAGAGAACATAATATGACAATAAAATCTTAATTTATTGCGTTTCAAATAATACATCAACTTTTATGGTGGGGAAGACAGTGGTACATCGACCTTCACTCATCTATAACGAGATGAGACATATTTATATCAAATATCATTTATTTACAAACACGCCTATAATATCTTGCTTATCGAAATGTGTTCATAGCGACTTTTAATTAAAAAAAAATATTATTTTTATAACCGAAAAAAAAAAATGTACGTGGCAGTTTTTTAACACGGAGAATATGCCTTGGTAGGTTTGCCTACTTATTTTTATGGCTCCTTGGCAAGCAGGCATGAACAGATATTTCACTATAGGTAACTACACCGATCTGATAACCAATAAGAATTGGTATCATAAGAAAGGTAATTGAATTACAAAATCAATCGTATAAGCTTGCCTGCAAAAAGTTATGAAAAAAAAATTGCCATGAACACTTTTCAATAGGCAAGCTATTATAGGCGTGTTTATAAATATTTGATAAAAAAAATATGTCTCAACTGGTTATCAGATGAGTGAAGGTCGATGTACCACGGTCTCTTAGACCATTATTGGTAATTTTCTTACATATCAAAATTAAGATGTTAATCCGTTAATCATCGTCATAAATAAGCCCTATAAAGTAATGCAATTGGGAATACATAGGGTGACTAACATTACTTACATATTATAGTAAGATATCAATTTTAATATATTTAATTCTACATTATAATATTACTTTAGGCGCGCTAAATTGTATATTATGTAAGTTGTGTTTATTTCCTTCATTTAAATATGTAGCTGGTGATATTGCAAAATATTATAGTCTAAGATAATTTAAATATTGTATCCTCTACAAGGGTAGAAATACTTAGTCTTATGGCTTTAAACGCTGAATTAATTATACTAATTCATATAAATTTAAATTCACGTAGTAGCTAGTTTGTTATAAAAACTGACTTACCTTAGACATTTATTTTATGTATTTTTTAAGTCTTTACTCGTGATAATTAATTCCAAGGACAGTGGCAAACTCTAATATAATGCGTATGCATAAGTAGATGGAGCTAGATAAGGCATAAAAATCCTGATTGTCATTAAACCAAATTACTACCTTACCTTAGGCCATCAAGTCAAGGTAGTCTTCATTGTAGATATTTAAATGTTTGCTAATTTTACAAGGTTATTCTTTACTTAAATTGCATGGTTTCCACTCAAACTTCTTTTAAATATATTTGAAATATAATTACTCGTGGACTCGTAGCTATTGGTATGTAAAACAGTAAAACCATTTGTAATAATAATGGCACACTTTGCAGTATCTATTTATGAAGATTATTCGAATCTCGTGATATATTATCGCTTTAATGAAGTATGCAAAAAAACAGTAGTGACATGTTGAATTGGAGAGTACAGTTTTTATTACATTTCGGTAAATCCAAAAGGTCAATAACAGCTACTTCCTTTATGTGCGATTTAAATTTAAATTCAACAATTAACTATGAAAGCTAAAGTTTTATGCTAATAAAATGCAATTTGTTTTGTAGGTTGAAAGGAGTCTGCAGAAGAGCTGCACGTTTTTTAACTTTCTAATTTTTTATAACAGTTGTTAAGCGAGTTTTAGGGTCTCGATCTAAACACCGTGCTTGAGCTTGCAAAATAGTTGCTAAAAGTATTTAATATTAACGATATATTGCGTATTGCAGAAATGTGGTAGCAATAAAATTATTCTGTATGCATATACAAATAGAATGATTTAAAGCATAAGGTTGATCGAAAGTTAAAATGAGACTCTTTTTGTTTTTCTCAATAATTTTACATATTATAATTATTATGTACTTACTTAATACATAATTATAATAGGGCATTAAAATTCTGCAGATGGTCTGAGCGAGTAAAAACTTGTTTCTTATGAAAATCCAAAGCGCAATTATTCTAAAACTGAGGCATTTACGGGATTTTACCAGTATATCCGCATAACCCTTTATGTACGTGTAGGTATTATTGATACCACTTCTCGGCATCACCCTGTATATTTTATTATTAAAAAGAATAGACCTTAGCGCTGTATTATTCACAATAGCAATATGAATAAAAATTGTTAGTGTGATAAATTATTATTATTAGTTTATTTTTCCCCAGTTTGCAGTATTTCTTTGTTAGATTATTATTTCCTTGGAAAGTAGTCAGAGTAACATATTACGTAGGCAACCAAATTTTTCCGTTGCTTAAATGCGTTGCGCAAAATAACTTGATTGTAAATAATATTTAACTATTATTGAAACTAACTTCGTCGCCAGAAAATTAAAGTGAAGTAACTGTGCATTGTGCACGTCTAATGTATCTGCCGACTTCATTATAAGTAGTGCAGTCAGAACTCGTTGCTCAGGAACTCGTACGCAGAGTGCGGTAAAATCATCGCGATCCACACAGGTGCGAGATAATGATCTACGCAAAAACGTTTTCATACCAACCAGCTTTACTTTACTTGATGCACTACACTACGTGAATGTATTACGTTTGCGTCCCATATGTACAAATAATATACATTTTTAAATAGAATTTCTGCAGATGGGTTGTAAAATAAATTGTACCAATTTATCATCGATATAATAATATACCTAGATGCACAGTTCCATACAAATATCATTGTAAACAGTGTCCTCGACAGACAAAACAAATAAACATCACAATTTTAATGAAATTAACACAAATATGACCTTATAGACGCGGCATAAAGTAGCTTTTTAAATTGAATGTTCAAACGTTCCTATATTCGAAATTTTTGAATTTCTAATCGTTTTTGAATTTGACAATAATTTGACATTATTAAAAGAAACATTCTAGTCACTTGGACAAAGATTGAATGGAGTCGAATAGTTCTTGTATTTATCTGTGAGAAATTTTGACCACGTGGCGTATAATGTAGATGAGAATGGCGATATCTCTATAATAATTTTACCTACATTAAGAGATAGATAGAGTATAAATGTTTAGAAGATAACAAAGCTTATGAGTTATGAATATGAAATAAGCACTGTTTTGTCTTAGCGTAATTCATAAATAAATAAATAACACCCAACAGTCACATACATAGTCCTGGCCCCACACTAAGTTCGTCCTTTGCTCTTTAGATTCTTAGTAATTTCTTTTAGACTATCATTTCGTTTTCTTAATCTTTTGTTCTGCCTTTTTAAGTTTCGCACTAAATTAGATTTAAGTTTAAATTTTTGGTTGCGTTCTTTCAAATTATCTTTCAAAAATAACGTCTTAGGTGTGTTAAAGATTGATGAAAATTCTGATGGTATTGGTGATCCTTCATTATTTATTGGTTCAATTGCTGGTTCCTGGAAATGAATATGTTTCCAATAAATGATGACGCCACGATTACTGTTGTAGTAATTATGCCTAACGACCGGTTCCAATAAATGATCTCAATCCGAGAATCCAAGATAAAAATGAAAAACTAAAAAATGAAAAATCGCGAGAATGAACCATTAAAATTATTATTTGACAGCGGAATGTTCAACTTTGTTCATGTTGGCAATTTTTTATGATCTGCACACTTTGATTGAAAACATTTATTAGAATTAGCCGCAAATTATTAAATAGTCATTTTACATGGCAGAATGTACCTAGTATATGCTTGCTATTGATGAATTCTGTATCAAATATTTTTCAACTATTACACTTGTACTGCACCCTGCCTCATTTAAAGTTGTAGTTACGACAATCTAAAATAAAGTCAATAAATGTGGCAATATTTATTTATTTATAGGTACACCAACAGCATACATATTGTTAAATTAAATAGTAAACATTAGTTAAGGACAATGTAGCTGATGACAATTTATCACCTTTATTTTTGGTACAGCATTCTTTTTAATTTTCCTAATCCCTTTTTCTGTATAATATCCATCGGAATCGGCAAAATGGTCTGAACAACCCACACTTGAGTAATTGGGTTTAAAATTTTCTTCTCTCCTTTCTTCGGAAATAATTTTACGCCATTTATCTCTTACTATTTAATTTCATGGAAATCTGTAATTAATAAAAAAAAATCATAAATTTAAAATAAATATAATATATTTCCAAAAAAAACGACTCCATATATTTCATTGTTCCAAATCATGATTTCAAAAGGGACAAAATATTTTATTAACTGTTTTCGTTAAATTAATTATTTATACACGTTTAATACTTAATTTAACATGATTAAGGTTTTAAGAATCAAGTAAGGGAATTATACTTACTTAAAATATGAAATCCCATGTGTTTTGCGCTTTGTAAGAGTGTTATTTTTGCACTCTTTCACAAAGCATTTAGGCATCTTCACAGACGAACGGTCGGCGCCCGACTGACAGCCAACAAGTGCTTACTTACATTTTAAGCACTCGTTGGCTGTCCCACTTTCTGAGCGTCAACTGTGCATCTAGGTATATAATATATCGATGCAATTTATCGATAGGTATTTGTTTTTCAATTAAAATATCGAAGGAATGTTGAAATATTGTGCCTTACTTAAAACAGCATTTTTAGCTGAGCAAATGGTTACGAATAACCTGTCACTTTTTTCCTTGCGTTACATTGTTTAAAAATGAAAGGGAAAACCTATGGTATAAAGATAAGCAGCGCTCAAATATTTTTATAAGTAAGGTGCATTATGTACATGTACATATGTATAATTTTTTAACATAACATAAACATAAGCTCACGCATGTATCCCTGAAGATGTAGGCAGAGGCGCACTAGTGAACTAGAACACCCACGTTTGTGGTGTAATTTTTTTGTATATACAAAATTCTGAGCAATGCCTCTCCTATGAATGAAATAAAAATATTTACTTTTACTCGTCTATTCCTCCTATACATAATTGAAACCTATATGTTAAACAAATTAATTCATTTAGAAATTAGATCTCAGATGACGATCATGGTACCTATCTCTGACTATTTAATAAGGCTCATGGTGAAAGTAGATATCTTTGCATAAACTGATACTGCAGTCGAAAGTTAGGTAAAAGTTTTTTTTTATATATAAAATAGTGTTTTGACCTTTATGCAATAAGCTAATACACATAAAATATAATGCTGCAATATTTGGAAAGGTACCATAAAATATAATAATTCAGATATTTATGCGGCCGATTACTTATTCGTGATAATAATTCGGATGAGTGATGTGTTGAATTGCTCAATGCCCATTTATATGATCGTTTTCGTGGTCTTGTGGCTGTGTATACGGCTGTTCATCCTAATGAAACAGTAAATAATCAGATTGTGTAATGTACAGGTTGTTTCATTTGTTTTACTAAGATTTCATGAAACGTTTTTTTTTCTGATAAACGTTACAGTTCCGACAGCTTGAACAATCGACACTAGGTGTTCAAGATCTTCGCATAGTTTGTCTATTGTGTTTAAACTGTCTTTTTCTGCATTGTTTTAGGCACACCAAACGATATTGTCAGCATGCTCCCCATATTTTGAAAGTATATTTCTGCAGAACTCCCATCCACATCCGATCATATTTCTCAAAGATGTACGATTCTCAGAGATGAAATCCCTCCTGGACTTCATGTATAAGGTAAAGCGATATATGCCGCCACTATTATTTTGTTTTTATAAATTATTAGAATTTACAAATAAAATATTACATAAAATTTTCTTTTCCAGGGTGAAGTAAATGTTGGCCAAAATATGCTACCAATGTTCCTAAAAACTGCTGAAAGCTTACAAGTTAGAGGTTTGACAGAAAATAACACATTGAATCCTAAGGTAAAAACTTGTGGTTAATAATATTTTTTTATAAAATAAGTTACTATAAGTTATGTCATTAATTATTCATGTTACTAATAATGGAATTTTTTGGACTTTTGATAATTATAAACTAGGGTAAATGTAACTGTAACGCTAAAATAACCAGTATTATAAACAACATAACATAAAATTATTTATGTAGTGGTCCATTAATTATATACTGCTTAAAGCAGTGTTTCCCAAAGTGGGCGATAACGCCGTTCTTGTGGGCGCTACATGCTTGAAGGGGGGCAGTAAGAAACACAGAAAAAAGGGGATCTCTGCTGCTATAGCTCACAATAATTTATTAATTTGAAGTAATAGTGGTTTTTAAGTAGGTAAAAAATGGATGGCGCTAAAAAGTAATTTATTTTCAAAGTGTGCAGTAGACAAAATAAGTTTGGAAACCTCTGGCTTAAAGCAAGCTCATGTAAGTCGTCAGTGTGAGAGCTATACGCGGTGTCCGGTATCCGCATATCAATGAGTAGGACAGTATGTTGACGACATAGGGCGTATGTGTTCGCAGTCGGAGGAGCGGTCGACGCCGTCGGTGAGCGCCGAGAACCTCTCCCGCGCGGAGTCGTTCGCGACACCCCCCGCCGCGCACTGCGCGCCCCCCGCGCCCCTCACGCCGCTGCCCCCGGCGCCCCCGCCGCACGCCCCCCACGCGCCGCACGCGCCCCTCTCCGTGAACGTCTCACAGCTCCTGCCGCCGGAGAAGAGGCGCAGGAAGAACTCCTCCGTGCCGCGCGACGACCTCGACGCCACCTACCGACACTACGAGGTGAGAGGAACCGCCGCACGCGCCACCTCGACTCGCTCGTGGAACTGTATAGATCAAGGTGGAAAATATTGTGTCGCACAGCAGGGCCACCTGAAGTCGGGCAAGGGCGGTTCGACGGGGTCGGGGTCGGAGCCGTCGACGCCGCCGCCGGCGCACGCGGCGCGCCTGGGCACGCGCTCGCCCGCGCACACGCCGCTCGTCAAGCAGGAGCCGGACTCGCCGTACGGGTCGGCGCCGCTCGCCACCCAGCCGATCACGCACGCTCCCTTCGACCAGCCCCACCTGCAGGTCGGTCCTTTTTGTTTTTAATTCCACTTCATTCTGACTTCATGTGGCCTCATCTACGTTTTTTCTCCACATAGAGCGGCTTATGTTTAGATGGAGACGGCTTTTTACGTTACGTCTAGAAACCCATACGTGAACGGTGAAATTTAAGGTCGAACATCAACGTGCTTCCGGAGTCTAAATGCTGATTACGTGATTCATTTCTAGTTACACACCGCCAATACATCGGCAAAAGATGATTTGAGGGTGATCTTTTTCTTCTGTTAATTTTATATGTGACTTACGATATCAGACATTAACACACGATAATTTGCTCGGTGATTTTTTTGTAAAACTGTCAAAAAGGAAGGAAGGGATCTGCTCGATCGTTGATGATTGGCATTCAAGATTTTCATTATAAAGCAGACCCTATCCTTCTTTGTTGGCAGACTTCGGGCTGGCGTCGCGTGGACTGTGTCGAAGAACGTAACAAATCCCTTTTGGACCTCACCTCTGGTCAACCCTCCGGCAACATTCTCGCTTCGATCCTCGCTCTTCCACCGGGAGATGTTAGCGTATCTCCCACGCCGAATAGAAAATCTCCTGTCGTTGCTAAAAAAGGAGGAAAATTTCGTTCTAATTGGCTGACAATATACCCCTGGCTACAATATGACAAATCGTTAAATATAATGTACTGCACTTACTGTCGCAAGTGGTCACACGAACTGTCGGTGAAACGCACGTCATTCGTGGAAGGCAACGCCAACTTCAGAATGGAGATTTTGAATCATCACGATAGATGCAAGGCGCACAATTTTTGTCGCGATCGTGAACAGTCTCGGAATATAAATATACAACCTGACGAAAAGACACCTAGTGATAGTTTGTGAAATTCCTCGACGTCTATAGATTAACATTTCTGTACAAAGAGACATGAATTTGTATATATTATTCAACATTATCGAACTGTAAGATGTGAGAGCAGTGGTTATTCTGACATAAAATCTGTAAATAGTCTAGCAATTAAGGTTGATAATAATGGATACATGTTACGGTAATTTATAGGTATTACCGTTACACGACACATAGCTTAGTAGCTTAAGCATTATGGACACGCTGTTTGCCATCATTTATTTAAGATTTCTGTGATATGTAATATTACTTTTATAATAATGTATTAAGTATAATTTAAATTAAGCATTACAATGATAATTCGCACCAATAAAATGATGTATAGGCAACCCGTTCACGAGCTCAAGACTCTTGTGTGGCTTAAATGTAGTCTTAAAATTATTATTAAAAGCTTTTCTGCAATAATTGTGGTTGAGGCTCAAATCATTGTAACATAATTTTAGATTCTTATCAAGTTTCTATACATATGTAAATGTCCTTGTTATTGATAGTGTAACAATAATTTACTGTACCAATTTCAAATGTTGGTTCACCACAAATGTGCCTTGAAAATTCAAGTAATTTGCTATAATAGTACTTTAAATAATAATATATTATGTAAATAGCTACCTCATGCATAATTGCCTGATCTTCCGATTTCAAGTCGCCTATATTTTTTTATAGTAATCCATGAACTTCTGCACCAGTTATGAGGTCACCGATTTTTCGTCTTTTTTGTTCAAGTCTCTATAAGACTTCAAGCCTCCTGATATTTTCAGTATTAGTGACTTCAAAGGGGCCAGTAACGGGCCTAAAGCCAATATAAACACTACTACTATCCCAATATACAAAAGGCTAATTAAAAAAAATGAAATCAATTTATAGTTTCAATTTAAATTAATTGTCCCGATTTAACATATTCATCGAATTTATAGACACTATACGATGAATGTAGACCAAAGACCCAATGGGTGTTGGGTGGAGACTATCCCCAGATATGGGTTGACATCAAGTAGGTATGCGGTTGTAAAAACTAAATCCAGATCCTTTCTACAGCATGCTTAAATTTTTTTGGCGCTGATAGGGCAGGTAGAAAAAAGAATGCAATGGGTCTTCGACGAAATTCCCCGTTGATCCGTTAATGGGTTGACGTAATGGGACGGGAATGCTATGCCTAATCAGTCACGTGACACGTCAGAAAAGAGAAAAGAATTCGGCTATATATATTGAACACACGATATAAAACGAAAAATAAACCTTATTTAAAAAGATAATGGATATTGGTGGAAAACTGAGCATGCAAACAATATTTTGGTATGAGCGTAAGTGGACCTATAGTGCAAACATCTTTCTATCTCCCTCGCACGTCTGCACCGTTATGGAGGTGACGTCACTTCCTTGTTATGCTCCATTTGACACCTAACCAGTCTACCAGATTGAAACGTCTTATAATCTTTAAATAACTTGACAAATTCATAAAAATATTTTGAATCTAGATATTACATAATGGTACTTAATTAATTCAGTAATAAAGAATAAGGAGTCAACACCCCATTATATATTTACTTGGCACGTAATTTTTAAACTTACACAAGTGTCAAGTGCAATAATAATCCGAAAACTATAAATAAAGACAACTTTTAATCACGTATATGCTGGCTGCATGTTCAAAGTAATTTTACATTGCAGCGGCCAGATGTTCCCATAAAGTGATAAAGTAAAGTAAAGTCATAAGGCTCAATTGAGAAGGAGATTAGTGCGCCATCTAGATCTAGTGCGCTAAGCAGGAACACCAATAAAAAGCGCTATCTAATCAACCTCTCTCTCTCCTTCTCTCTCTCTCTCTCTCTCTCTCTCTCCCCCCCTTTCTCGCTCTCTCTCCCCCTTTCTCTCTCTCTCTCTCCTTCTCTCTCCCTCTCTCTCCCTCTCTCTCTCTCTTTCTTGCTGTGCCTATCCACTACTGAACGTTGACTGTCAACTCCGAATATGCCTTTATATTTCCTGCCAGGTTGAAATAAATAAAGAAAACCTATACTGCACATGCTGATTGTTTTATCTATTAAGGCTTCATTAGATTTTATCCTGTTTGATATAATGACTGACGTCACTAAATACAATATGGCGCACGCTAGACATTGTAATAGAAAAAAATATCAAAAGCAAAATATGTAAAAGGTTTTGTTCTTTAATTATTGTGTATATTAGAGCCATTCAACATCCATGTGTTGGAATAAAGCAGCGTCTCTTGCACTAAAACATTACACAAAACATGGTATTTCTATATTTTTTTGTCTATGGTTTATTGTTATATGAGGAGGAGACAATAAAAAATCTTGTTTTGTGTAGGTATCCTTAGTGTTTTGCTTTGAAAAAACATGTGCAAAAGATGCGGCTTCAAACTACCCATGCTTAACATAAGAAATTTGAATAAATTGACCTGAAGACTGTGAGGATAATATATAACAAAAGTATATTGTATACTGCATTTCCCCTGTAATAATAAAGATATGTTTTGAAACGTGTTATTTGTTTTATAGTATAAGTTGTTTTCTACACGACCCTTCGTTGCAATAAGTTTGCTTTGTGTCCAAAGAGATTTGATATTACTAAATATAGAGGGATTATCAAACAAGTTTCAAACTACAAATTCCTACTTTCCAGAACTTGGGAGCGGAAATGGCTTCAATGTTATCACAACATCCAATCAGCAACGAGTGTAATGAGAGTGAACAGATATTGCAACCCCATGCAGACCAGACAGACACTATAGATGGTAAGTTTTTTTTTTTATATATATTACACAACGACCGCCAACTAGTTCATTTTTTCTGCTCATAGGCAGACATTCCTTTTGTATTCCGTCAAGGTCTGCCATTTTGAATTTAAAATCAATGATGAATTTTCATTAGATGGTTGGTCAGTATTATGTAATAGATGGTGGTCGTGCAATTTTGTTGTTTAAAACATTGAATTTTTGTCTGACATCACAATATAATTTTAGTTACGGAAGAGTACATGTTTTCATATTAACTTATCTGTTAACTCTTTTCTACCAGTTGTTTGTTATTTTTTAAAAAGATCTCTTCATAAAGTTATATATAACTAATTTATTTATGTCTGACAAAAATTCTGTGATGATTATGATGTGAACTATTTAACGCTTAAAATACAATGTAGTTTAATTTCGCTTTTTGGGTAAAGTTTAGAAAGATAGATGCAGATTACATTTCGTTATTGAAAAATCTATATTTCTAAACTGTGCAATGGAGGTGCTCAGTTTCTCACTAAATCGATTGCATGAAACGTACACGGCCGCATGTCATACATCATTGCTTATCATTTCATTCTAATAAGCACTAACAAAAAACGCTTTATAAATTAAGTTTCTGGAGCTTGTGTAGTGATTTTTATTTATTTTTTTACCTTATATGAAGAAATCGGTGTCATGAGATTTCTACAAACAAAACGTATGATTTGGCGCCCCCTGAGGGACATAGGTCTTGCGGTGTTGACAATACATTCTAGTTTATGGCGAAGTTTGTTATTAAAACGTATGTTTTATATGTCATATGCGCGTTATATTAAGATAATTTAGATCATGTCCCACACTCCTGTCTCGTAACGATAAGTAAATTTATATTATACGATTGCATGTAAGTGGAATGAAGGATTGGCAAAAGGTAACATTTGGGAAAGTTTTTAAAGAGTGATGTAGGTAGATAGAGTTTGAGATAAGCATGTCTACAGCAACATTCGGAACAATCAACAACTTAATATTACAGGTGAAAAATTTGGCGACGAGGAAAATATAAAACCATGGGAACCGTTCGCAAACAAATTGTCGAATGTTGAAAATCTAGTTAAGTCTTTTAAGTTAGCATTAACTAATAGGCCTCATAATGTTCCCGAGTCTTGTAGTGTATGCGGTAAACTAGTTAATAATTTAAAGAAACATATGAAGTCGCATAACCCTGAACAACACAAGTGTCCCTTGTGTCCGATCATATTGACACGCGCCGACAATCTCAAACGACATCTACGCATGAAACACTGTTCAGTTTTAAATTCAGATAACTTGGCAAACATTCAGAAGAAATGCGGTTTAACTTAGTTTTTGTTTTGATTAATTGTTGCAGGCTATATATAACGTAAACAATTAGGTCGTTAAAATGTGTTGCAATGTCATAACTTTTCTCTTGGATGAAGCGACGCCTAATCTCAGTGACTTATACCATGTGCCTTTCTATTTACTAAGCTTTGTAAAAAATGTTAACATAACTAAGCAATTCTTCAAACTAACAAGTTATGCAACTAATACATTGGTATATATTACTATCATTTTGTAAATTAGACTTAAGGAGTGGTGTGATTATTTTTGTTTTTTGGTTTATTATTAATAATATTGGTACCTTTTAATAAAAAATACTGTCCCAGTGCTAAATTGGCAACTAATTTACTTATAAATATTATTCAATGTTGAATAATAATTTTATTGTGATATTTTAAACCATTTGCATGTTTAACAATACTCATTTGTTTTCTTTTATATATTTAAACAAAATGACCGAACAATATTTATAAGTAAACTCCGGAATATAATTAGAAATATCCCATAAAAATTGTAATACATTTGTTTACTCATTTGCTTAGCTCCAATTATTGCTCCAATTCTGAAATGCTTATATTTCTAGAAGCGGTTTTTCAGGATAAACATCGAACACTATTTAAACAATGCTTGTACATATTTAATTTGCTCTTACACTATAATAATTATGAAATCTGATATTATGACATAATACCGTCTTGTCCCAAACTACCGTGTACTTTGTAATATTTATTTTAGTAATTTGTACAAGTTTTATACAAATTAATCGTAACTCAATTACGTGATTGTAGCCGTCTCAACTGATCAGTTTTATAGATTTATTTTCTTTAACAATATCCAATTAGTAGTAGAAATTACACAAATTAAAACTTGCCATTTACAATTTTTAACTTTCACAATATTATTCATTATTTATATTTCATACTATATTGACGATCGATACATTTCAATAATAAGTGGTTTATTGTTATTTTACAAAGATATGGGTGCTCAAATATCCAACATCGCATCATAACGATGATAGGTTCAGCTATAACTAGAATATCAAGTATAAATATATTTTTATGTTTACTGTATTACTAAAGCAACTATTTCGATAACGAATTACATTTACCGCGGTTTTTTTACGGATTAATAACAATACAATTAAAATAGATATTTAACTTGTATTTTATTAAGATTGAAATCGAATAAGGTAAATTATTCGCAACATAACTGTTTATTAAGTTAATATTATTTAGTTAATATATGAATATTGAACTTTATAAAACCCTATCTGCCCGGTCACGCGTTGCTGTGTCATTTAATAATTAATAAATAATAATAATAAATACACGTATACAGTCACGCACCTAGTCCTGACCCCACACTAGTATAACCTGTATCGTGGGTATCAGAGACTATGAGAAACTTTAGGTCTCACAACACCCAGACTTGAAACAAATATCTGTGGGCCACACAAACATTTGTCTCAATGCGGGAATCGAACCCTCAGCCTCTCGCTTCACAGCCCGCTACTCGCCCGCTGCGCCACGGAGGCTGGAGGAGGCTATGATTAATAAATAATAATAAACCTTATAGCAAAAACAACCAAAAATTTTGCGAATGATCCATCCTTTGGAACTAAAAAGCGATCCAGATATCGCTTTTGAAGTCAATCGCCTTTAAAATAAAGAAAAACAAAATGGCAGCCATGTTTTCGAGTTTTAGTGTCGAATCCATCCTTTAGAACTACGGGCCTACCGAGATCTCGATTTAAAGTATTTTTTTCAGTTTTAGCACCGGACCCATGGTCTGCACCTATGGGGAGACTTAGATATCGATTTTAAAGTCAATCGGTCTTAAAACAAAACCAGCTTACTTTCAGCCATATTTGACTCCCAGAGGTTAAACAATTATATCATTTTTTAAGGTTCAAATGTTTTCCATATTGAACTTTTTCAGTCGGTTCAGCGGTTTCTAAACTCCCATACAAACTGTCATCCACTATTTCATCCCTTTCCGGGTTGATTTAAAAAATAGTACCCCATATCCATCATCAAGACAAAAGGTATCCTCATTCTAAATTTCATCAAAATGTGTTCAACTATTTCAGAATTCCCATACAAACTTTGATCTCCTATTTCATCCCTTTAGTGGTTGATTTCAAAAATAAAGTACCCCATATCCGTTATCAAAACCAAAGAAGGTATCCTCATATCAATTTTTATCAAAATTCGTTCAGTTATTTCGGAATTCACATACATACTTATACCCCCTATTTCACCCCTTTACGGGTTGATTTAAAAAAAATAAAGTACCCCATATCCATAATCAAGACCAATGGCATCCTCGTTCTAAATTATATTAAACTCGGTTTAACTATTTCGGAATTCCCATACAAAATTTCATCCCCTATTTCGTCTCTTCTGGGCTTAAAAAAAAATAAAGTACCCCATGTCTGTCATTAAGGCCAAAGGTATGTTTATACCAGTGTAATCACTGCCGTGCCGGGATAAAAAAAACAGGTTAAACAGCGGTACACTAGAAAATTGTAACATCACATTTCGCCGAGCTTAGTTCCGATCCAGATGTGATAGGGGGCGAGCCTATTACTTTAGGATCAAAGCAAAATATATTTTAAAAAAATATGGCAGAAAGGTTTTGGTTTAGGTTTTACAACCGAAGATGCATCTTAGGGGAAGCTAGTCAAAGTCTTTAGTACTAAAGTTACACAATTACCAAAAGATACGCCGTAAACGAAATAATGTAGCATACTGAATCATAATAACCAATAATAATTAACGAAATGAGCATCAGTGTTACCACTTATGGATAATAGAATAAAGGTAAAACATTCTTTATTATTATTAATTAATTTTGTCGCTTTGTCATTTCAAAATCACCTACAGTCCATAATTTTTACTTCAATGATTTTTACAAAGATAAATCTACTTACATCTATGAAGGTCTTTAATTTGATCCAAATAGCTTCATTTAGGAAACTTCTGTGCATGCGGCAAAATTACAAAAAAGTAAATTGTAGGATTTTATTATGTACGAGAAAATAAATCGATAATATTACAATGACTATCCAAAGGACTCAGCTATTTCTTATTAAAATTATTTTAGGTTATAGCGTTTAGAAAATTATTTACAGCTAAAATTTTTATGAATTCATTATTTATTTAAAAGCATTAAATTTGCAAGTGGTCTCTTCGCATGATGGACATATAAGTTAGTTAACACTATAATTTATGATCTTCATAATAGTTCTACCATAAGTGGACAAAATTGTGATGTTGAATTGTTTTCTGCGCTCCAATCCAATACCGTTGACTACGGCCGCGATGATGTTCTTTACAGATGTTCAGTTGAGATGTTTACAAAACTCGAAGTAATGTACAAACCAAACCTATGATCTCGTGTTGTTCCTTGTAGATATAATTAAGTGACACTGTTCACGAGTCGTGTTTAAGACTGATTTGCGTTTGTGACTTAGGAACTAAACCTTTAATTTTATTTCCTCTTTAACTTCCTTTGAATTATGATTAACTCATATGTATGTCTATCGTTACTGTGTGTTTGTTGCAAATATATTCCTTTATTTATATCACTTTTCTTTTCATTTCACCCTCTATCCGTGCTTTCTTAATATACAGCAGACCTATTTCTCTCTGTTAATCGTCTTCTACATACAGGCTTGGTGACAGTGAATAACGAATTCATGCAAATAAAACAACACCAACAAAATAACAAACACCATTTCTTCAGTATCACTGATTCATTTCTGCATGAATCTCCATAAAATATATTTTGTTAATGATAATTTCTAAGATTTAATTTCGAATATTATCAATTATTTTGTATTCAATATTAACGCTTTTATTTAATACTGCTAGGATATGCATTAGTGCAGCGTTAACAATGAATTAATCTTAACGCTTGAATAGTGCTCAGTTTCATAACAGGTTTTGAAAATTGTCTAATAATACATCAATAATAATATTATGTAATCAATACAATATATCGACACACATGACATGTCATCTCCAAAGTCGATCACATTCTTATGAAAATGCTGCAGCACCAACTCATATTATCAAACACACGGTGATCGGAAAGTATGTCAGCGGGACGCGTCAGTGGAACGCGAACTGTTGGCACTGCGGCATTGTGTGTGAGGAGAGTGGAGAGCATAGGGAGTGTATAGTACAGAGTGTAGAGGGAGTAGAGAGCGGGCGCGGTGAGTGAGAGGTTGGCACTTGGCTGGTTGCAGGCTCGAAGGGCTGGCACATGCGGTTGACGTTCGAGCGAGTCGCCGGCGCGCTGAACCTGCACCGGTGCAAGCTGTGCGGCAAGGTGGTGACGCACATCCGCAACCACTATCACGTGCATTTCCCCGGACGGTTCGAGTGTCCCTTGTGTCGCGCCACGTACACGCGCTCCGACAACCTGCGCACGCACTGCAAGTTCAAACACCCCGCGTACAACCCGGACACGCGCAAGTTCGAGCCGCCGCCGGCGCCGGGCGGGCCGCTGCACGCGCCGCACGGGCCGCACGCGCCGCACGGGCCGCACGCGCCGCACGCCGCGCACGCGCCGCACGCACCGCACGCGCCGCTCTTCGCCAACCACCTGGACGCGGGCTTCGACTGATCGTCCGTGTACTGGCTCGGCCTCGACGCTCTGTGAGCGCGACGCCTCTGCCAGTTGCACTCGTCTCGCGTCGAAACCGCTTCCTATTTAGGATTAAGCTGAAGTGCTATTACTTAAACGGGCCTCAGTCGGCGGGCGCCTCGTTTTAGTGTTGTCTCGGTTGTGCGTTTGACTTGCCCCGGTGTGATCTTATATGTGAGATGTCGCGTCAGGAATTATGTCGATGTTACTGAGCTGATGACTCGAAACGTGTGTAAGTAGGTAAGCAATTTTTTTCTATACCAATCGCTATACGGGAACGGGCAAAAGCAATAATATGATGTTAATTTTATTATTACCATATTATTTTTTATATTGTATCGATAGGAAGGTTAAGATATTTAAGAGTATACATATATCAGTAGCGGTGCGACCGCGAAGTGATGCTGGCTATAACTATTAGCGGGGGCCCGCGCGGCCCACACTTTCTTGTTATATTTATTCACTAGATAGGGAATTTTGAGTTTCCTGTAGCTAATTGTATTTATGTTATTAAATCCTATGGGTGGAGCGAAACTACATCAGAGCAGGATATTAGGGGACTGGCACGAGAATGTGATCTGTCGTTGGTCAACGACATATAAATATTGACTGAATCTCAGTGTAGATGCATTTGTAACTCTATGAGGCCTTTGCAAGATGGATAAATATTAAGGATTTGTGATGTATTAAAAGGATAGCGCCTAAGGACACATACGAAAAGATTTTTATATTAGACTAGTTGATCTATTTACGGAGATTGTTTTTTATACTTGATATATTCTATTGTCTGATTTAATATACTTTTATATTTATATAACTATATTATGATATGATTTATTAGTGTTGTTTGTTTTTGATTCATCAAGTAGTAACATTGATTTGGTTTACATTGGTATATGAGTGGTGTACGCGACCTACGTGCGCGACGTGCGCGTGCCCGTAGTTAGTGACGTGCGCGTACGCAGTAGTACGGAGCGAGCCCAGTGAACTACGGGATCGCTCGCGTGTGATCGGTGCTTGGGGTCGGAGACCTCTTTCAATCAATTAATATAAGATAGGCCGGAAACGTTTCGAGGTTGCGCATTTAGTAACTAATATTGGCATTCTACGATTGGGACTAACCTAGCGTTTATGTATGTATTTTTCAATTAAGATTTAAGATTGTTACATTTTTAGCTAAACACTTTAGAGTGGTACGGTAACTGAAATGTGATAAAATGGAATGGTGCTAGAACCAGAGTGTTAACACGCTACGATTCGACTCCTATTGTAATATTATTAATGTTTTAATGATTAGTTATTTTGCATTAATGTAAGGCATCTAGCATCCAGTTGAGGTCGCATCTGTCTGGTCAACGGGTAATAAAAGCATGGATCGTACACGCCTAGAGATTACAGTATCACTCGAGATTTACATTATTTTTTTTTGAGATCTTCAAAGTTTACTAATACATACATGTAGTGTAATAAGACACAAATTATTAAAAAAATAAATTTGATCCTTGCCTACCGAATAGAGGAAACATTCGTCGATAATATTGTCTATATTAGCAATATCCGCTGATCCAAATAGTTAAACCATGGTCGTTTCCCGCAACACAACGCGAACGTTGTGGTGATAGCGATACTCGTTAGTACTGTTAAGTAGCTGTGAACATGCAATTCCACTTGTGCAATTTATTAAAAATAGTCATAACTCATAGCTAGATTATACAATTGTCTATTGAATATATAGGGGCCCACGCATTGTTCCCGCAACCCCTAATGATAGTCACCAAATATACATCTTCCACAAAGATTTTATATTTACTTTAAGGATATCAAAGATTTTTATAAATACTGTTCATTATAATGTGGGCGCTTATTATTTGATAGCATTTCATACTCAGTGCAATATTACTAGTTATTTAATTACGTAACCAAACTAAAGGATATTTTAAAAATATATAAGTAATATCATTGAAAGAGAACTACCTATTTCGTATTTACATAAGTGCTCCAATTTCTATTTCTACTTAGTGAAACGCAGTTTGGGTTACGGTGATGTACAGGTTTTATAGCTGGTAATATTAAGAATTAGCTTGTTTACCTCTGCCAATCGTAATAGTTGTGTACTATTTAATAATTTATTGTCGCGCAAGTTGTACGTCTTGTTATAATAGATCATAGCTATCCGATACGGGTCCCATTGCCCAGTGAGTAAATGAGTCAATCATCAGTCTGTATCGACTACGAGTTATAGTCTGTAGTCTGTACCGAGTACTCTACGTGTACTCTGTAGTGAACGACAAACGCGTCCAACGCGTCAAACGCGCCAAACGCTTCGAACGCTTCAATCTAATCGTGAATGCATTTTTATATTACTATTACTCGAGACCAATTTTAATATTGAATTTGCTATAGCAAATTGATTGATTAGTAACATAGAATATTATTTTAGATATTTTAGGTTAGGATACTACGATAGTGTCTGGCCAGAATATTTTGGAGTATCACATCGTTTGGCTCAGAAAATATCTACCTTTGATCTCTTTTTCAGCTTTCAGAAAGTATGCAACTTAATAATTGTAATGGTGACCACGTATGGAGTTGATGAAAGCTAACTTTATGCCATATGGAATTTATACATAAGGTTAACGAATTACTAAATTTAGTCTTATGAAAATGAGGTCTTGAGGACCTAGTCACTTATTTGGCCAATCTATTGAATATTCCAATTTATTGTATTTTAAAATTTACATTTGTATCACAAACGTGTGATATCTTATCATTTGAAATCAATGGAGTGCAGGATTAGCGCTGAAAATATTTTCAGGATAGCAATGGTCTAGTTATGTTTATTTTGTTTCTTTATAACATTAGCAAATTTGTTATAGTGTCGTAATATCACAATAGTATAATACTAATAGGGAGGGGGTGTCAAATCGTGTACCTAACGACGAAGATTACACGAGACTTGTTATATTATTATTACAAGAAATTTTATGAACCATTTGTTGTTTATGAATATTTTGTTTGATGTCTTGGTTTGATGCCTCCGTTAAAGTTTAATTTAAATGATTTTGTTTTATGCAAGCAGTTAATGCAATTTTTTTTATTTCACATTGTTTGATGTTATGTAATGCAATTTTAACATGTTGCAAACTCCTGCATTTATCTGTTGTATTTATTACTAATTTTTACATTAAATTGTGGTATGTTACAAATTCGTGTAGTTTCAGTTGTGCGAATGGCACGTCCCACACCTCGCAACACATTGCGTACGTAGGATCCTCGTCCGTGAGTAGTAGTGTACGTGGTATAGTGCACAGGGCGGGGTGTCGTTGTTGCAGAGCGCGCGTCCGTGGCGCCTGCGCAGTACTCGTACCACAGCATGTTCGTGGCGGCCGCCGACAGCACGGCGCTCTGGCGCTGCAAGTCCTGCGGCAAGGAGGTGTCCAACCGCTGGCACCACTTCCACTCGCACACGGCGCAGCGCTCGCTCTGCCCCTACTGCCCCGCCACCTACAGCCGCATCGACACGCTGCGGTCGCATCTGCGGCTCAAGCACGCCGCGCTGCTGCTCAAACATTAAACGACGAATACTAATGACCGAACAATAATAAGGACTTGACATGGCTACGAATAAATGAAGCCTAATGGCGACTTGACGGAAGAAAGATCCCAGTAATGTAGCAGTTAGGCATCTTCACATTCCGAAATTAGTACTAACTAAAACACCGTATTTATAATAAAATCAATAAGTATTTACACGTCATTTAAGTCTTATGACACGTGACAACTTACATGTAAATAGATCGCGAAACTAAAATGGCGGAACCGGCTTCAAAGTAAACACGTTGGTTCGTAGTCATGCCAAGTCCTTATTTTTCTTTTGTCGTTGCTAAACACACGCACCCCTCCCCCGCGCCGCCGCCGCCACCCGACCCCCCCTGCACTGCTCGCGGCGGACGATATCGTAACTGTCTACTACTCGCGACTACCCTCTCTTGTGTGTCAAACATTTATAATGAGTAGTAGACGTATTGAGCACACTTTTGTGCGTATAAGTAAGTATTTGATATGTTACTATTTGATTATTAACTGACAGGGTAAATTTTGAATAACGTAAGCAGTTAACGCAACTTACGTAGTCGATGAACGCTTCAATTTATTTACGTTACGCTTGCGACTTTATGATTGGAACATAATGCTCAGATTAAAGACATTATTATTTAATTTATTTTCTGGTAGGCTCTCTTTCGTGGTGTTGCCATATTAGGTAAAATTATTCAACGGGACAGCATATTAAATATGAATGTATGCCGTCCCTGTCTCATATAAAATGTTCAGCCGAAGACTCTGTAGTTATGATTGTTGATTGTCTTGCATATAAAATTGCTGACTTAGGTGTATACCCATATAATATATACATTATATAAATATTTTAGAGTAAATTTAATGGGCTTGAGATTTTACTAGGGTATACAATACAATGTATACAACGAGGAATTCGATGTTGTGGTTTATGGTGAAGCATTTATTTTATAGTCTACCTTCACTACACTTGTATTATAAAATGTGACTAATTAGGAGAGTGCGGTATAAAAAGACTGAATTGGCAACAACTTGTGATGTCGTTAAATACGGAGACGTGGTCTGGTTGTAAAATTTGTAAATATATTAAAACAATTAGATAGAGTAAATATTGGGACTTGTAAATTACGTGTTCAAAATTCAAATATATTAATGTAACACGATGAAATCGATTAGATGTCGTCTAATAACAAGTTATATTTTTGTATAAATATTGATTAATTAATGTTATGATGGAACTAGCACGCCAAAATTTTTACTGCGTGTTAGAAGTAGTTACATTGGTAAGAACATTCTGCCTAAGACTAAATCAGGTGTAGCGAAGGGAAGTAGACATTATGTCTATAATATCCGAATAGGAACCATTTTCACCTATAAAACTTGATATATTTCCTAATTTCAACGACAAATAAGTATAAAGCTTCTGAGTGTTGCAAACGATTACTTAAAATATAAAACGAATAGCGAAGAATGTCTATAAAATATGTACTTAAGTATAAAAGTAGTGTCCCTTAAATTATGAAATTAAACATACAGACGAATTTAATAATTACAGTAATGACGATTGTGTTTGATGTTAAGCGTCTATGTTAGCCTATAAAGGTCCAAATAGATTCGATAAATGTTGTACTATACTATGTTTAATGTACTAGTGTAGCTGTAACTTCATGAATCTCATCAGCCCCGCTCATTAGTCGATCAGTGTTACTAGTGCTATTGTAAGTTGTGTTTAAGTCCCAATCTGAGAATGTAAAAAAAACTGTGTTCGTGACTAGTCATACTTACGTATTGATAATTAAAGCTTACTTAATCGATTAAGTTTACCGTTAAAGGTTTAACGTTATATTTTTTGCATGTGCTCATTTTTCTCGGTAACATATAGGAATTTACTGTTTATAATCATCAGTGCAATTTAAATAATTGAATAGGCATTGAAATTTAAATCTGAACTGTAAATAAATCATTACTTAATATCCCATGACATGAGTGTTTTCTTTTTCGATAGTTACTGCATGTCATATCCCTAATAAGTATTTGGAGACCGTATATTCTAATACATATCTAAATAAACTTGCTGTTTTGGCGATACAATTTTTTATCTCCAATGTATTGACATTGGTTCTGATAAATTCAATCACCAATTCCAAAAAAATATTTGTCGGTAATGGAGGGATTTTAAAAGTCTTGATCATAAAAAAACCATCATAGTAACTCTATATTTTAATAACTCTGACGTAAATTGTTACTTATCACAGTAACACAAAGCATAGTCGTATACAAGGTTTCGTAATAAGGTAAAGATATCCGAAAAAATACACAATAAAGAAAGAAGACATCGAAACAATTTATTGCACGTTTCACTGGTAAGTACAAAACTCTATACCCGAAAAGAACTAAAATAACACTAATACAGACAGTAGCAATTAGTTAGTTAATAAAATAGACGTTGTAATGTACAAGACTAACAACAATAAATAATATGAATTAAACATGGCTAGGTATGGCAAGTTTAATTCCCTTAAATTAATACAATCAACATTACAAAATGACTGCAATTATTACAAATTTTGTATTATACAAAGTTTCAACACAAACATTCACAGAGACATTACTCGGACAACAGTTGACATCAATTATCACAGTTAACAATTTCCTCTACCCTAAATAAAACTACAAAAATATTCTATGAAACTTCGCTACAATACCTACCGATTGTTTGAACAGGTTAAGGCATTTTCTCTAAATGCAATAATACGGTCTAATTATAAAAATTAATAGAGCATTAGCTCCGTACCGATGTAAAGACGAGCACACACGCTTGCATATATATTTGCAAGTATTTAATATAATTTTTAAATACAAACGCACCGTGTGTGTTAAATTAAATTTGCAATCTTTCAACTTTGCCACTATCGCCCGGCGATTCAATGACTACACTTGCTGCGCTGATTGTTCCTACACTACTTGTCTCACTGTTTTCAGACGTTTTGGAACTTTCTGATTCTTCTTCCCCAGATGTTTCATTTGAATTATCGTCCTCATTGGAATCCCTATCTGAACTATTTTGTTTTCCTTTATTCTTTTTAAATTGCTCTTCCATTTCTTTGAACTTGAGAGTCAAATACCTGAAACGAATATTCAGTATTATGAGTGTCAGAATAAATGTAATGCATAGGTACATGTTATATAATCCTACCACCGGGAACGACAATTGCATAGTGCAGGTCAAACACTATATTTATTCCAATGTGGGGTCGGCGCAATATACTTTTAAAGTATATTGCAAAAAGGATTTGGCTTTTAGTTTTTATGACAGACCGCCCACCTGACCCTTTCTAGGGAATCCAGTACCGGGCAGATAGTATTAGAAAAACCTTATCAGTTACATACCACATAGAAAAAACCCGGCGGCCACTTTTGTATCGAAATCTTAAATTGGCTTTGCAATAACTAAATAATATCACATCAATATTTTCAGCAGTGGACATCCTATGGCTGATGATGATAATAATAATAGCACTACTCACTTATCTACCAATGGTCCGCTGTAATCTTCAGGGAATTTGGGAGAGTGTGGTAGTATGTACTTGTACAAGCTCTCGTTGAGTACATACAACTGGGTGGTTGAAGCACACCGCACGTTGAACCACCAGTCACAAGTAAGACCAGCTTGTGAGAATATAGTACCGTTCGGACAAAGAAACGAGGCCTGACCGCCGTTCAAGTCGCAGTAATGCCACACCTGTAAACAATGAATGTAATATTTTAGTCATTATCAATCCAGTCACCTCCTTGGTCTAGTGGCAGCATGTATGGGCTGTGGACGGGAAAGTCCTGGGTTCGATTCCCAAGTCGGGCAATGCAAATTTTTCTAATTTAATTTGCTCGGGACTAGATCCCTCATAGGGAGTTGACGTCAGGCAGGCGGCCGGTCGTAAAAAAACTAAGCCAAATCCTCTCTGCAACATGCTTAAAAAGGGTGTGTTCCGCCGACCCCACAATAAGGTGGGATAAGGGCAGGTAGAAAGAAAAAGATCAATCTAGTGTGAGGTTGACATAACATGAAACAAAAAGTAGAGGACTTTGTATTGTGGACAATATCTGTGTGGTGTCAATATCTGGAGGATCTAATCAACAAAAGAATCTGTAAAAATGATACTACTGATTTCTTAAGTTTACGCGAATGTTATTCATTGAAATGAAACTATATATATTGTAATACTAACATGTTTGGACAAATTACACCTCAGCCCGACCTGTGACCACGAAGACTGCGAAGCTTACGAAACATTGGGCATAAAAATTAAAACCAAATCCTTATAAAATCCGTAAAAATAGTTTTATTTCAATGAATAACATTCACGTAAACCTAAGAAATCATTATATTACCAATTTATCAAACGATGAATCAGAAAGTAGACATAATAAGTAACTTAGGATGAACTTGTCACATAGGGGCATGCATAAGAAACTTTTATAGGTATGTAGTCACACCACCGTCTGCCAATGCTCCAGAAGAATTTCGAAGGTATGGTAAGACTACTAACTCGCATCCGACCAAAGGCTCAAACCATCTCATAGCGGGAAGACATCCGTAACAGTATTTAGCATCGAGACGGTGTATTATGTATAATCTGTTGTAGGTATGTACATTAATTCAGTACCTGACACCTAGTTTCCGTATCTGCGAAGAATCCCTTATACCGCTGAGTTTTGCAGTTGAAAGCAGTTTGCGGTATTGTAGCGAGAATCGGATAATCGATTCCTGGGCGCCCTGGAGTGCCACCTTCTTCATCTGACGTCACCGGTAAGGGGAACTGCTGACTGCTTCCACCGCCCGTCGGGAAATCTGCAAATAAGTAAGTTATTAACGAATATGTAAGATGTCCCTACAATTATATAATGCAATGTGCACTAGGTATCATCCACATCACAGGCCTGTCATAGTGATTATATATATTTAAATATATATATGCGTTCTGATTATCTAAATAAAATGTGTTTGTAATAAAAGTTACCACACCTGTATTATACAACTATCAAATAAGTTCCAAAATTGTATGTAACATAATCCATCAGTTATGTAACACTTAACCATAGTTGTAGTCAACGACGATAATTTAGGAATGTGTTTCTATGCCAATACTATAATAATTATTGTTACCTTTGTTGGCAAGAATTACATTTGTGATTAGTTTAAGTGTTTAGATTATCTATAACTTATGTTTAAAATTAAATTTTATTTAATTAATGTTACCGTCTAAATGCTGGGATGGAGTTCTTATGGGTGCAAGAAGAGGTTCGCCGTGTATAGTTCCATAATCTTCATCCGGAGCGACTGTACTGGGCGTTACTAAATCTACTTGTACGGGTCGATCAGTGCCTTTAGCTAAAACATTTGGGATCACGAATGGTTGTGGAGTACTCAAAACTGGCGCTTCTACGTCATTTTGTTGCGGTGCAGCCTTCATGGTGTTTAGAACGTGTAATAAAGTTCTTATCGAAGAGCCGACATTTTCTTTTGTAATTGGTATTGGTATAGATTTCTTTAGTTGTAAAGATTTTAAAAGCTCAGCTATGTTTATGCCGCCAGTAGCCCTAAATTCCTCTGGTTTATATGTTGGTTGTTCAATGACGTAATTGTAGTAGTTTGCATTATAATCAGGAATAGGAGGTTCGGATATTGGTTCAATGTGTGCATAGTGCTTTTGGTTCTGTATACCTAGTTGAATTTCTTGTGCGGCCGGCGTGTAAACAGTAGCTTGCGTGGTGTATTCCGGAGGAGGGATTATAGGCTTAAACCCACTTTCGACTAATGGCTCAATTGGTACTGATGGAGGTTGCTGTTTCTGGTAATAATTGTCCGAATTGATATTAGGGTGCTTTCTAGTCGCAGGTTGGTAGTTAATGTTATCATAGAAGTGCTGCGGTCGAGTAGGCCTAGGTTTTACATATACTTGCTCTCTAGGTACTAAAACAGAGACAATGTATGGTTTTCTAACGTCATTCACATCATGAATCTTTTCACTTTGAGGCACCAACTTGACTGGTGGCGATTGTTCATAAGGTACTAGCTTAAATTTAGGTGGTGTATCTTTTTCTGGCAAATAGTAACGTGTATTTGGCAGCTCTTCACTTTTGTAAAAATTTATGTATGGTTTTCTAGTTGTAGGTGCAACAGGAACGATTTGATGTTTAGGTATTTTCGAACTGTATCGCGCGGAGTCATAGTTGTGATTTACTGAAATATATTCAGGCTGAAGTGGATTATAGTGAGGTGTGACTTTACTGGGATTCTCATATACCACAGGCACACCATCTTTATAAAACACTTTTGTAGGATTAGCAGATGCTATATTGAATTGTGTTAGTCGGTTTCCTTGGTACCTAGGAATATTTCTTTGCGGTGAATAAATAATTTTCTTGGGCTGTCGTTGATTATGTTCTTCCATATCCTGTGCTTCAACGATTTCTGCCTTTTCAACTTCAACCTTTGCGTCATCGGTAGTTGGTGCCGCAAGATCATTAGCATAATAAAAAGTCATGTATGGAATCAGTCTTCTATACCGCTCATTTATCGTAAGATTTGTTGGTTTAGAGGTAATTTGCCTACTTTTCTCA
This sequence comes from Clanis bilineata, assembly GCA_036417725.1. NCBI lineage: Eukaryota > Metazoa > Arthropoda > Insecta > Lepidoptera > Sphingidae > Clanis > Clanis bilineata. Next base: position 7,636,694 of record CM071142.1, read on the forward strand.
TAATTAGATTGTGTCGAAAAATCTTCTACTTTAGGCGTTGTAGAAGCTGTATTTACTTGACGATCCACCATCATACCACCAATCATTTTTATTTCAGGACTGTTTCCATTTGATGAGATTGTTATTGAAGTAGCCAATATTGGAAGTGCTGAAAGTAAATTATTTTTTATTAACACAACAAATATACAATTTTCTCTTTTATTATAGGTTACGTAAGATATGTGTTATGACCCTCGTTTTTAAAAACAATCTCTCGTGTAAACACGTTCACTTAAGATATAAAAATTATATTCCTACAATTTATACAATTGCCTTAGAATTTACCATGAAGGTCAATTTGAATTGCTCCTATTCCCATTAGTTATCGTATCGGCATCACGAATAAGTAATGGATATACATAATCATGATAAGTAATGGATAAAAATAAATGGTTATCTACTATACAGGACCCATAGGTACCTAGTGGGGCCGACATAACGACATGAAATCATCCCAGATATACGTTACAACATTGCAAGGCCTTGTACCAAAAATCAATCCAATAGGTGAAATATTTTAGCCACAGGATCAATTTTTAGTTTTCTAAATTTTTGCACATGATGTACGTTCGATGTGACCTAAAACAGCTGATTTTAGCGGTCAAAGATTTTTGTTGATAACAAAAATGAACGGATTCGGTTTAGTTTGTACGGCTGGCCACCTGCCTGACGTCAACACATAGGTGACAGTCCCATACAAAAACTACTTTATCCGACTTGGGGTTCGAACACAATTCCTCCCAATCTATCGCCTTTATACATACGCTCTCACTAAATCAAGGAGGATACTAATGCTACCTCCACAATCTTTTTTAAATTCAGGGATTAATACCGTGTATAATTAATAATGTGAAGAATTCTTGTAATAATTGGTTTATGATTCCCGACCGTGATAATTCGTCTTAATTAAGAAATCTCTTACACAAACATTATCTAACGCCTCGATGTAATCGATTATATGCCAAAATTATGCCATGGTTGTAAGTATGCAAATGATTGGTACACAACTTACGATTATTTACGATCAGAAACATACACCAACTGCAATTTACTTTAATGTAGGTATGACCGTTTATAAATTATCATATGGTCTCGGTCAATTGTTATTGGTTAATATGAAGGCGATTAAATTCCTACAAAACATCCATATGGTATATTTCCAAAGGTAAATATGTATTAAAATAAAATAAGAAGCAATATCATAATTACCATAAATAAAAATAGTGCAAGCCCTAAATGATACCCATTACAAAAGGGCGACCCATTACTAAAGTATTAGGTAGGTACATAGTTAATACACATATAAATAAAAACAATAATAATGTTACACATTTAGTCTTGAAAGGGGGAATTATTCAAAGATCTTAAAATGACAATGCGCCCGTGTATCCTCAAAGTTCAAACAAAGTCTTTGATTAATGAATGAGACTTACGGTCACATAAAGTATACATAAATATATCACTTTAATACAAAAACTGATTGTACCGAGAATCTACTTTAAAAATTATGAATTAAAGACAAGAAAATCATGGATAGCGAATACCTAACGACAGCGGAATATGGAAATTCTAAGGTATGCGTTGAATTCTTTTGTATAAACATTTTTAAGACAGACATTTCTAAAGATTTGATTAATACCGTGACGAACTGTTGTTATATCTAATTCTAAACAAATGGTAACCGTTTTAGAAAGGCTGGATCGTACGTGTGTCGAATACTAAAACCTTGGAGAAGTGACTGGCTCTCAAGATCCGCATCCTGGCTGCGTGTAATTAATATTACAAACAAACTAATGGAGTTAAATTTCACACCTAAAATACTGCAGATAGAGTATACCTATCTACCACCCAAATATAACCATATTCTTTTATGGCTACTTAACTCTCGTTCTATTTGATATGGCGACTTAATAATCACAACTTTGAAAACTTAACGGACCGACTTCAAATCCGATCGTGACCAAATTTATATGCGACCACCTTTGAAATAATCTATCGAACACAAAAAGAATTTTGAAAATTGGTCCACATTTGGCGGAGATATCGAGTGGCATACATAAAAATACCGACGAATTGAGGGCCTTCTCCTTTTTGGAAGTCGGTCGAAAAAGAAAAAGTAAGATTTAGTGGGATTATGGAGAGTAATCATGAAGTAGAATAGCGGAGCTAGAGCAAAATTATACCAAATTTTTCATTTGATTTCGACCCTAAAACCTAAAGATTCAACGTAGATTCTACGACTTACAAGTTGGAACAAATAGAAAGCAACCCGATGCTTAATTATATAGGAAAACGGAAGGGCGGAAGGGAAATTTATTCTGGGCCAGCAACGTCACCGGTGCAGCGGTGGGTCATTATCATTAATTGTTTTAGAATTTCTCAGTGTATATTTATTTTACGTATTTAATTAAATCTAAATGTTAATAGTAACAACAAGCAGCGATAGCTCAGTTGGGAATGGTACGGACTGCCGAGACAAGTGTCGGAGCTTCGAGACCTGCTCCAAAATGGAGCATACACCTCTAACTTTTCTATGTTAAGTGTGTTTTCTTTGTGAAATATTACTTGCTATAACCGTGAAGGAAAACATAGTGAGGAAACCTGCATACCCGAGAAATTCTCCACAAGATTTTCCCAGGTATGTGAAGTTTACCAACCCGCATTAGGCCAGCATGGTAGACTAAGGCCTAACCCCTTTCATTGGTAGAGGAGGCCCGTGCCCAATAGTGGGACAGTAATATTACAGGGCTAATATTATTATTATTTAGTAATAAACAATTATCCTATTAATAACAGTTTTATATTTTATTGTCACCTTTAGGTATTCGCGTTTGACGCGTTTATAAACCTTGGCCGAAAAACATACATACAAAGAGCTGAAAGTACTGACTTAAACTGCCTATGCGCCAACGTCTGTTAACTCTTAAACTAGGTACCTACCTAAGATAGTATTTTCTTTACATGTACAAAATTTTGAATGACTGCATATTAATGTACTGTAATGTAAGCGTATCTTTAAAGTATTTTTATGGATACGCTTCTGGAGTGACATTTAAAATGGTTACTCCCCATACCTATATTATTAAGCCACGGCTCCTGCTCATGTTTTTTCGAAAAAGAAACCCCTACACAAAACAACAATTTAAGGGGTGTCCTACTCGTAGAACAATGGACCATAGATAAAAAAAACAAGTGTTGTGTAATGTTTTAGTGCAGGAGACGCGGCTTTTGATCAACATCACAACAAGAGTTTGGGTCTTCATAAACACACTGCGTACGTAATGTAATAAACAGATACCTACTTATTTTATTCAAATATCATATTGGTAAAACGTGTTACGATGCAGTACCTCTTACTCTGAAATTATGAAATTTATGAAAGAAGGTTGGTTTGTAAAAAAAAATATTTGGATTACATCGCAGGTTGTGTATAATGTACTTTAAACATGGTAGGTAATCTCTTCACACAAGGCTCTCGTAAAAATATGATATTTAAAGTTAACGTACCGATAAGCTTCTTTAATCTTTTTAACATACTAATTATCAAAAATATAGTTATTGAATGTCTGAGTGAATAGCGGGACATTGGAACTGTGCGTGTAAAATACGCTGGATCAGAGGGGTTACCACCTTCTATTTAATATTATCAAAATCCAAAGAGATTTAATATTACTAACTATAGAGGGGCTATCAAGCAAGTTTCCATACAAAGAAATCGATCTCAAACTTCAGTACCGCCATCAACTATTTATTACAATGCGAGGGCGATTATTATAGAGCAAGAGCCCATGAGTGCCAGACCTTCGGATTTTAATAAAAGCTGAAAATTTTTCTATGTGTGTCCCTAGTACAGGTAAGAATGATCCCCACCCATGAAGCTGAGGCAACGGTGGCTTTGGCAGGTAACAGGTAACAAAGGTGTATAAAATTCCATCTCAAATTTATCATAAAATAAAACTGATTTTTTTTATATTTGATTCATAATAATATCAAAACTCGCGTTGCTCATTGCCAGACAGTTAGTATGGTTGCAACCCTCTGCCGGACACCCTTAAGTTATTATAATTTATAATTATACTTACGTTATATTATAAAACCTAAATTTTATATATAATTTTATGGGGGCCTATTAATATATGTTTACATAATAGCCGGACAGTTTCAACGGTTCTATCATCTTGCCAGACGCATTCAAAGTGAGCAGTAGTTCGGAGAGCAAGGAGCGTATACAGTAGTGTTGCCAGATCTATTGTGTGAAATATCGGAACACAAGGTTAAAATGATCGGGACATAGGTTTTCAAATCGGGACGTTACCGGCCGGTTAGTATAACAAAGAAATCAAACTATAATAAGTTTTTTTTTAATTATAACTAAATTTATGGTCGAATCTCAACATTGACGAACTCTCAATGGCTTTTTAATTGCAGTTATATACCCCATCGGCGGGGGTTTATGAGCCCCCCCACAATTGGAGATGGGCCGCAAGGCGGCACCGCGCAGGGACGGCTCCGACTGAAGCCTGGGCGCTTCTCGCCTAGGGAAACCCGGAACCGTCCCTCAAGCGCCGAAAAGGGCCACCGCGGTGTTTTTAATCGGTATTGCCGGTGTAGGGTGTACATAGAGTTAGGGACTCAACCCAGTGTCGCCCGGATGTTTTCCATCTCTCCCGGGCATTATGGCGCTGGGTCGTAAGACCGGCGTTAATGTCGCTCTGATATAGTAGAGCATTGAGACAAGCTTGTCCATTACATTGGCCACAAGTTAAAGAGCATTGCAAGCCCGCTTTCCTGCATCCGCATCGCGAACCACAACCACTCTTGCAGTTGCAGAAAATTGTATTTAGCAAATCTTCTGGAGCAGGTGGTAAAACTGTCATGATAGGCTCCAGAAAATCGTTTCGCATTGCCCAACCCCATACCTGGGGTTCCAATACATACATACATACATAAGCTCACGCCTGTATCCCCGAAGGGGTAGGCAGAGGCGCACTGGCGAACTAGAACGCCCACATTTCGCCGAGCTTAGTTCCGTCCCAGATGTGATAGGGGGCGAGCCTATCGCCATATCGGGCACAAATTCCAGACTCCGGGCTGATATGGAAAAATCCAATATCACTTTACCCGACCCGGGGATCGAACCCGAGACCTCAGAACCGTAGTCGTACCGAAATACCAAGGCAGTCGTGGGGGGGTTCCAAATTATGCCCTAACCAAGTTTGAACTTGATAATATACACGTTTGAAATACTGATTTCTTAACTTTACGCGAATGTTATTATTATTATTTTTTTTATAGCAGAGATTGGCAAACGAGCAGATGGCTCACCTGATGGTAAATGATCTCCACCGCCCATAGACACCCAGGACAAAAAAATTATGGGTGCGTAATGAAAAAGGCGATATTGAAGACGATCAATCCACAGAATGGAATAATCATCATCATCATCATCATCAGCCATAGGACGTCCACTGCTGAACATAGGTCTCCCCCAAAGATTTCCAGATCGACCTGTTGGAAGCGGCCTGCATCCAGCGACTTCCTGCGACCTTTATCAGGTCGTCGGTCCACCTTATGGAATAATAGTGACGAGGAATATGGATGTATTGACGACGACGATGAAAATGATGAAAATGTTTAAAAAATTAATTAAAATAAATGTATTTCTCTGTAACTTTTTTATTTAAAAAAAAATTTGCCCTTTGATTAATAAACAATAAAATTTGATTTACTTTAATTCATTGGCTTTACAATTTTGATAGAATTGAAAATACTAAACTTCGTAAAAATGAAAAATAATATCAATTAAATTATTAGAGTTTCGATATGATTGAAGTTGTATTAGAACAATTTTACTGAGTATTTGTTATTCAAACTGTAAAAAAATATTTAATGAAATTTCTCGATTAAGAAGAAAATAAACTGCACAATTTGAACTTAATAACAGTGGATGCGCAGTGAAGGGCTGCAATAGACCAAGCGCTCTGTCTCACTCGCATTAGTTACTGTATACGCTCCTTGCTCTCCGAACTATTGTTCACTTTGAATGCGTCTGGCAAGATGATAGAACCGTTGAAACTGTCCGGCTATTATGTAAACATAGATTAATAGGCCCCCATAAAATTATATATAAAATTTAGGTTTTATAATATAACGTAAGTATAATTTTAAATTATAATAATTTAAGGGTGTCCAGCAGAGGGTTGCAACCATACTAACTGTCTGGCAATGAGCAACGCGAGTTTTGATATTATTATGAATCAAATATAAAAAAAATCAGTTTTATTTTATGATAAATTTGAGATGGAATTTTATACACCTTTGTTACCTGTTACCTGCCAAAGCCACCGTTGCCTCAGCTTCATGGGTGGGGATCATTCTTACCTGTACTAGGGACACACATAGAAAAATTTTCAGCTTTTATTAAAATCCGAAGGTCTGGCACTCACGGGCTCTTGGACTATTACAATTTACACCCTATTATTTCGCTGGTCAACCTGGCGCGCATATTTCAAATAAACTGACGACTTATGACCAGTAGGTCATAACTTTTGAATCTTAATTATTTGCTGTTGTTAATTAGTTGCTATTGTGCTGTTGTCCCGTCTATATACTGTTGAATGTCTTTGTTATAATCTTACTTTTACCGATACCAGTACAAAAAAATATAAAGTAAGATTATAATAGTACTGCTATAAGATGTTGTGGTAACCCCCCTGGCCCACTCGCTGGCATTGTACTATCTATGAGTCACAGCGAACAGGATATCATTTCGTATTAAACAATCAATTCGCTGACAGAGCCAATATCAGTAATCAGCGGTACCGGCCTCGGAATATGATACCGATCTGCTTCATTGGTAAAATTAAAATATGACTGACAGCACGAATTCACGGGAACGGGCCACGATTCAAATCGACCTTACTTTCGCATGTTATTTTAAGACAAAGTGACAAAATAAAGTAATTCTAATTTACTTGTATATCAAAAACTTTAACTTACAAAACGGTTCAGTATTACATAATTAACGTACTGTCATTACTTTTAAGATAAAATATGTTATCACATAAGCGACAATTTGTTTTCGGTGATAATAAAGTTCTTTAAACCTTAAACCTAATTAATATAAAATTTCAAAAAGATTAAAGAATAATGTATCTATGACATTTATCTATGACAAGTACAATACCTACATTCAAAAAGTCCTAACAAGCATTTTATGTACCTGTATATCGATGTTAGCATCACACGAAAAATTCCATTAACCAAATATTTTGCTTGCTTGACCATAACAACTGTACGTACGTACGTAAATCTGTATAATATTAACATTGTCTTAAAACAATTCAATATGATGCTATAATTTAATTCATACACACTTATAAATATGATTCATAGTATAACTAAGGGTCATTTCCCTCGACAAACTTGGTCTTAACTGCTAAAAATAAGTAAAGGATATTCCTACCAAATTAACTAAACTAGTTGTCGCCTAGTGGTCGAAATTCGACCATAATTCTCCTTTCTTTCTACCTGCCCTTATCTCACTTTAATGTGGGGTCGGCGCAACAAACTTTTCCATCATGTTGCAGAAAGAATTTGGCTTAGTTTTTACGGCCGGCCGTCTGCCGGCCGTCAACTCCCGCTGAGGGATCCAGTCCCGAGCAAATTAAATTACCCGACCCGATGCTTTGCCCGACCTAGGAATCGATCCCAGGATGTCCCAGTCCACAGCCCAAACATACTGCCACTAGATCAAGGAGGCGACAAAGTATATTCCGACCAAATTAACTAAATAAATAATTGAAAGTGTAATGCTGAGAATAGATTTAAATATTGCCTATTGGATTGGCGCTAAGTACCTAACCGAAGCAAGGGTCATTTTTGTCTCGTGAATGGCGGAATTATGTACACACATTTTAAAATGCTGTTAGTCAAGGTTAAAATAATCAGTAGAATAATTTAAGCTATACGCACCTACGTAATAAATCAGTACATAATTCGTTATTCTATTTTTAATATTAATAAATAACCCCATCAACTAAATTAATTCAAGTTGCCTTTAATGATGCTTCAAAAGTCTTATTTCTATTAACATGAGAACATCAATGCTAGAGTCATTTTCTTTGAGGAATATAAGATGGCGTATAGCGAATGGACTGGTTTAAAATCGGCTCTTCGTTGCAGAGCCTTATATGAAGAAAGGGTGCAGTGTATAATTTTTGTAAGCACTAATGCTACTTCAATCAGGTAATTACCTAGCTACTCAATAATAGATCATTTTTTACAAACATTAAGGTCACGACACTACAAAGGGCATTCTCAACGCAAATACTTTCAATGTCGCGGATAATCGTTGTAAAATGCAAAATTGTACTAAAAATATTTCCACAACGCGGTGTAGGTACCGTCAGGTAGGAATCATGTTGTATGGACTCATTGCCACTGTCAAGTGGCAATGAGTCCATACAACACGATTCCTACCGATTTCTATTTGCCAAATTGTTTACTAATAAAAAGATAATAATCAGTGCCGGATGTATGGGGGCGAGAAGGTACATGTGCACCGAGCAGCAGGATTTTGGAAGGCGGCGAAATCTGGAGGGCGCCCTAATTTGGGTAAAATAGGACAAATTGGCAGCTCCCGCTTTGAAAAGCCTATATCCGGCACCGGTATTAATTCACAGAAAACCTAGCATAGGCTTTCATTTTAGAAACAACGATTTGAAAGTGTTGGCTTCCCTTTTAAAAAAATCACACTCGCCTCTGGTACATAACATATTTTCATACTGAACGATAGCTGTACACCTAACTTTAATGTTAGATTATTAAACAAAAACTCAAAAACCACGACATAACATACAGAAAATATTTGAGGATTAAACTTACTGCTCTAAGACAATATTTTTTGAGGTATTTTCTATCACTTCATATTCCCCCAGATGGGAGTTGATGTCAGGCAGGAAGCCGGTCGTAAAAAACTAAGTCAAGTTCTTTCTGCAACATGCTTGAAAAGGTGTGTCGCGCCGCACATTAAGATGGGATAAGGGCAGGTAGAAAGAAAGATTCTATAACTTCATCATCATCGAAAGACTTCATTCGCATCGGTTCGGATCGGATCATGAATTCGATAAGTGTGGTCACAATAAGATTTTAACCATAGATATAAACTCATTAGTCAACTGATAAATCTATGATTTTAACGATATGCCTACTCTCGAAGTCCTGACATTGAATCCTCTCACAAAATGTCTGTCTTATCGAATAAGTTATTTCCCTTTGCAGTCTTCGTGGTAACGTCCAGTCCAACCCGTGACCACGAAGACTGCAAAGCCTTCGAAACGTCGGGAATAAAAATTTAAACCAAATCGTCATAAAATCCGTAAAAATAGTTTAATTTCAATGAATAGCATTCGCGTAAACTTAAGAAATCAGTAAGTTATTTCCCTCCGAACTAAACTTGAATTATTATTAGCATTTTACTTTATTTTTAACTCTCTGGTAAGTGAAATCGGATGAGTCAAAATTAATAAGAATGTGTTTCGATCCACTCACAAATTAACATACACATTAAGATAATTCAATATATAAGACACGTCTTGATATATTATTATTTAAAGAAAAAATATTAAACCCGGAAGTGATATGATTTTTAGCTGGACCAACACTTTCGTTTGGGAAATGTCACAAGTTATACAACGATTTAAATAAAGATTTTAAATTTTAAAATATAACACGACCAATGAATTGTATCATTATAGATGTCGCGACTCTGTCCGCTCAAACAATCCTAAAACACACTTCAATTATTTTATTGCTCTATTTTGTATGTAATATACTTACCACGTAATAATTTGTAGGATAGGGTACGCATTTTCTTGTAAAAATGACGCGGCGTTATAATCAATGCAATATGTAATAGTATGCACCTAGTTTAAATTCCTAAGAGCACTGCATAAACAAGCTGTTGGTAAAGTCATTGTTTTATATTAAAAATATATATTTTTGTTATTGTTACAATCGGTAGTATGACATAATCAAGATTCAAGTATGTTAACCATCACAAAGTGGAAATATTAAGTCACCGACGACACCGACACGCAATTTGTCGCAGCACTCATTGTTCTCATGTCATATTCTTTAGCATAATATAAGTCTAAAGTTCGAGAAAGTGTTATTATAGTGAAAGCGAAACTCGACCACAAAGTGCGGTTCCGTCGCCAAAACTTATTACATAAATCGCGTCTTGTTTACCGATTAGGTGCGAGGTGCGACGATAGTGCGACTGTTACTGTCCGCTGTGTGACCGCAAGCGGATGATTAGTTCACGTGGTGACTATGACCGCACAGAACAAGGCGATGGTTAATATTCGCACTTAAAATATTGTTCAGTATATATAACACATATATAAACATTCAATTTGTCAATTCCTGCTTGAAGACTAATTTTGTTATGAAATATTTTACAAGGGTATTTTACCAGGGTACTTTATTTTACCAGTGGCGGATTTCCCTTAAGGCAAACTAGCGGCCATTAGGGGCATTAGGGTAAACACGAAACAAAATATTTGGTAACTTTCTCCTTACTAACGAAGATAACTCCATTGTCTACAATTAAATTGAGAACCTTCTCCCTTTTTGAAGTAGATTAAAAACGAGGGGCGGCAGCTAGTACCTACCGGGCTTGGGGCGGCCAGCACTGCAAATCCGCCACTGTTCGGGACCAGTTGAATATAAGTATTCGTTAAGAGCTTTTAGACAAAAAATAAAAAAATTGCACTACCGTATCTCCAAGATGTAGGCACTCAAATATGCCGAGCTTATTTTGATAAGATGTAATTAGCAATAATGACTATTACACGGGATACACTATTACAATTTCCAATTTCAAGCAACTGAAGTCACACAAAAACAAAAGTCATTCCAAGTCACTCGGTGGTTTCCAAAACTCATTAATAGTTACTGAGACTATCTCAATATAGAAACCAATCCACATAAAAACAACTCTCTATTTGATTTTGTTTACGTTTTAGAAATCGATTTATATTAGTAACAATACTACTTGCACACGCTTCTTTTTCGGAGGTTTATTTATTTTGCATGCAAAACAAAACTCGGTTCGGTGAACTGAATACGTATTCAGTACAATACCATCTGTTTTTATATATATTAGTATTCAGGAAACAAAAAAATATCTATTTTAGTAGAGCCGAACTAAAAATAGCATTTTCACTCTTGCGACAGATACTTTTTACACAAAATAGGTATTAAAGAGGTAAACGTAGTAAAAAAAGTCGTAACTCGTACATAAGCTAAATCTCTCCCTAATATGACTTCACCTACGACTTAGATGCACTGGTATAAATGAATAATTACAACAGTTGTAATTCTCCGAAACACTAGTAGAGCTTTTATTTATTATTTTCGTTCTTACATTAAAAATACCTCATTTACTTATTTGCTGTATAAAAAATATTCATTTTGAATAAATTAAATCGTATCACCATCACAAAACCAATCTATATTTGGGAAGTATTTTGAAATAGTATTACAACGCATGCGTTCTCGGCTAAGTGGGTCAAGATCACAATATCTTCTCCGTTAGCTCTCGTAATGGTAAGCCAATAGTAAGGCAAATGCGTGACGTATTCATTATTTGGTTCAGTTTTGATTTAAGACTATGTGTTTGGTATATAGTGTGTCTTGTCAGTAATTAATAGGTGCAAGTGATATAATTGGATATTTCTCCACCATTCCTATTCATACTATTGTTCGTTCTTTTCACAACGTCGGCAAGGTACCGAGCATCCTATAATTACGAATATGGCAATTATCTGTACTCACATACGTATGGAAGTATTTAATACGTATAGGAATCATTAACATATACTAAAACTGAAAATAAGTTATAATGGAATGACCGAACGCTTGCGCAAAGGATATGGGAATTAAATTAATTTCAAAATCGTTCGATATCGGAATCCAATCCACTAAATATTTAAACATTCCGTTTTCGTAACAAAGCCGTTCTCCGGCCCTTTGGTTTAAATATTCCATGGCATGATTCAAAACAGATACCGCGCCGGACTGAGAGAGTGGTTGGCTGTCACCAAGCCTCTCGGGAGACTCTGATGCAATTATCCAAAGGTAGATAGTAAAGTGGGTCACCGGTAGTCACAGCTGTGGACTTTAATATCATTTATAAAGTTAAGACTTAGTACTATAGTGATGATAGATAATACCGATTTAGTTAAATATCTTTGTCTCTTTTGAGGTCATTGGTAGAGGAGCCCCGGGGACCAACGTAGAACAATAACATACATGCTCATATATCATATAGGCATGAGCATATGTACACATGCTCACGCCTATATCCCCGAAGGTGTAGGCATAGGCGATATAACGAACTAGAACACTCGCATTTCGCCGAGCTAATTTCCGTCCCGAACGTGATAAGGGGCCAGAATATCGTCATATCAGGTACAAATTCCAAACTCCGGGCTGATACTAAGTAAAAAAAACAGTATCACATTGCCCTACCCGTGGATCTGACCTGAAACCTCGGGACTATAGTCGTACCGCGCATGCAATACCACCACGTCACCGAGGCAGTAATAATAAATAATACAGTGAGGTTACCCACCACATCTTATTGCAGTATTATTATAATCTTACTTTGATTTAGTTTAGTTTAGTTCGCTAGTAGGCCTCTGCTTACCCCTTCGGGGATACAGGCGTGAGTTTATGTTAATGTTATGTACGGGAATCGGTACAAATAAAATTATAATAATACTGCTTTAAGACGTTGTGGTAACCCCCCGGTAGTTCTGCTTGGACGTTGCATCGCAAAATAATAAGTTTTGAGACCAATTAACTAATAAAGGATGTCGATGAATTTGTAGCAACAACATTTATACGCAACTGAATAATTATATCACATTATTTCACACGATAAAAGCTGTAACGTAAGTCTATTTATCATCCGATTCTAAATAAGGCGACTATAGACTCCTCATTACATACACTTTTTATATTAGAATTTAGAACGTTTGTAACAATTTAACGTTCTTAGGGCGACTTGCACCACTATTACTAACTTACAGTTAGTCCTAACCTCAAGTAAAATTGAAAAAAATATGTGGATGATATGTAATTCATTTATACATTTCTTACTTTAACTTGAGGTGAGAACTAACTGTAGGTTAGTAATAGTGGTGCAAGTCGCCCTTAGTAAGTAGTTACTACATGTTACTAAACTTTATTTATAGGGCAGCGTCATAATTTAAAATTACAAACATTGCGAGAAACTGGTTTCCTTATTTCGCACCTAAATCTTTAGGAAATCCTTCGTTACAAAAAACGCCCAGCCACAGGACGTGACATAAAAAATGGAATCACATAAAGTTTCCTCATGAAGCGTTACTGAGTAGGTGTCTGATATACAAATATATATTACATAAGACAAACTCATGCTTATATCCCGGAAGAGGTGTGCAGAGGTGCATCTTGTGAAACCACGCTTGGTCAAGTTAATTTCCGTCTCGTGATGTGATAGTGGTGTGGTAGACATATCAGACATAAATTTAAATCTTGGCGTACTCACGTTTATTATACGAACACAAAAAATTACATCCGAGTTTCACTTCCCTTGTTTTATAGTTCAGGCCTGCAGCATAACGCCTTATCAGAAAATATTCCTTGTCTATAATCTAGATCTATGAGCAAAACTTTGTTAAAATGAATTGAAAACATATGTACCGCTTTGTTGGTATCAGCGCAGCGCCCATAGGTTGAAAACAATGCCCTCGTTTCGTTGCAGTTGGATAAAACGTAAATCTTTAGGTTAAACTCTCAGATTGGGCAATTATATTATGAGAATTTCTCGAAAGATCACAAATCAGTTGCCTCGGATCAAAAATTTTGTCCATGAGTGTAGGGATAAACTCGCCTCCGGCCACGTGAAGGACAGGAAATAAACTAAATAATGAAATATTAATTAAAAAGTTACATTCCTGGTTCCTACCAGAACCTACCTAATAGGTAAAAGCCAGAAGTAAGCATATTGTATTATGTATACTCAAAAGTTTTACATAAAAGACATTTTATATGCTACTTATTATTCAATATTTATACATTTATAATGAGATAATTAAGTTATATAATCGAATTGTATAATAAAACCCGGAATATAATTAGAATTCTCAAATACAACATTTTGAAAAAATTGAATGGAAGCTTACATAACTATTATGACTTTAAACTATAAACTCTCTTATTTATGCTTGATAAGATAAATTAATTCATCTTTAGATAAGTGTTATATATAGCGAAAATAATTAAATATAGTGAGTCACTACGAGTATAATTACGCCTACAATTTACAGAAATACTTGATTCTACATGACACTTGACCGTGCATTGCACGCGGACGATGTGTCAACAAGCACAACGGATGTTGTATGTAAACAGAGTACATTCCACGACAGTTTGCAAGCACTTCACCAATTAAGCAGGTTAATTGCAATTTATGAATTTGATGCATGTCTCCGCACTCTTGCACGGAGCACGGCACACTGCTACTCTGTTTAACAGTTCAAGGTAATGTTTGTTTACGTAATAATAGCCTTACTTTAACTCATTTAATATTATAATTTTTCACGCATTTTTCATTAGGCTAACGCAACGAGCCGTGTTAACATTATTTCAAAACTTCGTATAAACAAAAACATTCTTACCACTATACTCGTTAAAACAATATCGTACATAATATTATGTATGTCATGTCTTAAGATTGAATGAAAATGTAATATTTTGTAACTATGGAGGTTAACCTGAACGCGTGTAGTTTTCATTTTATGCAGAAGTCACCTACATTATGTAATGAAATACACATGCAACAAATAAACGATTCCATTGCAAAATTTGACTTTTCACTTTTGGGGTCATTTCTCTTTAATAAGGTTCTTACACCATACATTCAAGTTTGTCAGAGAATTATGGAGTTGGAGTATTTTACAATCGAACATTCATATTTACTTTTGGATAAAAGAGATTTTTTCAATTAATTACCTAAATTAGTTGAATAACAGACGACCTGATAAAGATTGCAGTAGGTAAGTCACTGGATGCTGTAGGTTAACTTTTGACACTCGATTCGATTGCTACTACGATTCGGTTTCATTTATTGACTAGCCCCCTTATTCATAATAACTTAGTAGACCGTAATAAGACCGCAATAGTACGTTTCATAAAAATTGTATAATTCCAACGTTCGATAGTGAAAACATGGCCGATCCGATCAGCTGTTTCAACTTTGATATTCTTTCTTAATGACATTCAATTTGTTATAGTCCCTAAACTATCCTGGGGGGTCCTAACCCCGTCTAAGATTGATATATATTTTTTATTTATTGTTTCCAGTCAAGACTTCCTATTTGATTTAAAGCTTGCCAGAGGTAATAATATTTTTTTTTCTGTAACCAGCAACATTGTATTCGATAAACATATTTAAGTACTCTTTTAGCTAAACTAATTCGTTTCCGTAGTCGCAATCGAATCGTGTGTCAAAAGTCAGGGGGCAAGACGCTTACAACAGGTCCATCTGGATATCCTTAAGGCAGACTTATGTTCAGCAGTGAACACCCTCTGGCTGATGAAAAGGAGAATGTTCTATTTAACCAGATTGCCTCGCAAGGAGGGTAATGTTTTTCATTCGACAGTAATGTATTCCTAAACACCGGCCTTACTCCAACACAGCGCCGTAAAAACGACGGGTTCTCCATTAGCTCAATTAACTCAACTAATGCGATAATCACTTCCGCAGTATTTACGACTGATTTCGTGGGCAGCATTAGTGTCGGTGAGGACAGATTATAATGCAAAGGCATGCTGTTAGCTGTGGACCAACCGCTTTCACTGTCATAAGGCGGCAGCATGCGTGACCTTCCTCACCTCCGCAATGACCACTTTGACGTCACAACTTCACAAGTTAAACGCACACAAAATAAACATTCGTTACGCACGTTTTTACTCTACACAATTATGCTGCTACATATTCTGTTTATTTAGAACTAGTTAACACTAACCATCTAGTTGATATTTGCATATTCCGCTTATAAACTTGCTTTGACCATTAAAATGTTAAAAGCCTGACTAATTAATGCATATAAGATAAATTATTCGCTATAATATAAAATTTCGGCTATTTCAGCTAATAATATCAATGATCTACAGTATTTAAATGGAATATCCTTTTTTTTTAAATCGGTTAGAAAAGCTGAGCTAGGTTAATGTTTAAAAATAACTGTTGTAATTACAGATACCTAGAGCTAAATGATATAAATAATTAAATTAAAATACCATTTAACCACTACAGTGATAAAACTACGTGAATAGGTTTGTGAACTAAGATTCAAGAGCTCATGCAAATTTCGAACATCGAATTTGGAATTGGAAACTTTTCATTTGAGAAACTGTTATATTTTGCATGCTGACATTACTTCCGTGTTTCGTATTTTGTGCAACGCATTCCTGACGCTTCAAACCAATCCGACAACAACCGGTTTGTTACGTGTGCATCAATTTTTGCGGCTCGTATAATCAATATGAAAGACGGCAAGTTTTCACGCAGAACGCAGTTCGGAAGTATTTCTTTAAACCTACAAAAACTATGAAATACTATTTGTATAATAACTCTCTTGATAATCACACACATAGTCCTGATTCCACGCTTAGATATGAGTCTTATATCGCATCGTAGGTATCAGTAACTACGAGGGACTTTCGGTCTCACATCACCCAGACCCGAAACAACCGTCAGAGGCGGCACATATATATGTTCCATAAGCGTATGGGCCACCGGAGGCCGAGCCGCCCGTGACTATCTACACAATGGAACTTTGTGATAAATCATATCCTTCTACTAAGAATACAAAGATATTATTTTGCGCCAGTTTCAGTACTATTACTGACACTTAAACCAATTTGGAGAAAGTAGGTTAATATTAAGTTTAGTTTGTGATTCACTAAATAGGTAGATACCAATAAATATTATTATTTTAAGAGTTTTAAACAATCTACATATTATTACTGATATGGTTTAAGGTTGCATATAAACGTGTTCTAGATCCCTGTGCAATATCCCTAGCTTATAGATCTTATTACATTGAATAATGTTTATCGTGTTGACTAGTGTCGCACACCTTAGTAGGTATCGATACATTATGTATATGTTTGAGAACCAGAAATTCAGGCCCATATAACCAATCTTAAAACATAGACCTACATTCATTAGTGAGATATCTGATAAGCGTATATGTATAATATATAAGCGTATTAGACAAAATAAACTAAGTATTTGACTTTGGAACCCATAGCTTTTGCGTTAAGTTTTAATTATTAATTATAACATTTATCAAATTGTTTCTGTCCTTACTTCTAGCGCATCTCTATCTACTTACATATTTTGAAATATAGGTAAATAACGAGTACTTAAGAACATTTATTTGTTGTATTATCGTTGACTTAACCCGTTGACTTATCGTTGACGTTATTATTATAGAGTCAAGTTTTTAAACTATAAAAGACAAATAAGTATGTAGGGATCAAGGAAAAATGTCCATTAGAAAGCGAGAGCAACTGATCGAAAGAGGAAGACTTAATGATTTGCGACCATAATCTGCGCTTGAGCTATAAAAAATGCAGTGTCGGTCTGTAGAGAGTTGTTTTTCCACGTATTACATGCATAGATAATTATTCTGATGTCGTAGAGTTGCGTTACCATTGCATTATAATTACGTCATGGCATGTGCATCGCTGGGCTACGAAGGTACCACAACACCGGTCACCAACTTTTTACCGAGACCGTATGGAATACAAAATCGCAAAGTAATTATCATTTGATGACGACAACTTTACTTATGATGGGATCCATCTACAAACCTCAACATCTTGATGCAATGCGCGATATTAACTTACCTAAGCTTTAGCTAGCTCTACAAAGTTGAAATTTTTTATACGACCTCTTTTCCTCTCGGACTTGTCTTGTTACTAATAATTTGTTTTCGATTTGTATATCAATAATTTAAGTGAACGTAGACTCTACATGAAAAACTAGGATATCCTTTACGTGTCATATAACATTAAATGGGTAGACATATATTATTTCTTGCAGACAGTGACAATATACTTAGAAAACGGACAATTATTTAGCCATTATCATTATAGATTTATGACACTTGCAGAAAGATAATTACGGAAACGAGAATACGCCTGGAAGAAACTCATTAGGACTGAAAACAAAAACAAAGTATAATATTTCCTAGTCCATTAGAAAATATTCATCTGTAATAGGGCAATCGGAACGTCGATTTACAATTTTCTCTCGATACAAATACTTGTGCCTACTTGCGCAGTAGTGTAACGCAACTTGCACATTATTGTCAGCAATGTTGCTTATTATACACAAAAACTGAACTACATAAAGAGCATTCTTATCTTAGGAAATTAAATGGTATTGTTTTAAGATTAATGAATGAATTTACATATATAGGTAGTACGTAGATATGTAGAGTTATGTCTGCAAGTTGCACGGGCAAAGTGCTTGATAGAATATACTAAGTAACTTACATATTACCAAAGTACCATATGACCAAAGTAACTAAATATATAGAAAGAAGCATATATTAACAATAATGTAAGCTTCTTTCTATATATTAAGTTACTTTGGTTTTTACATAAAAACTGTCTTGCTAATATCAATTCGCCATGAGACGCATCAAACAAATAATATTATTATGGATTATAATATCCAGAATGCACTCACTAATGCAGTCGAGGTCATCGTACCATGTTATGAAATACAATGCATCGAAAATGCACATCTCGTTAATATCCTAAAATATGATAATATTATACACAAAATTTCCCAATATATTTTTATTACACAATCTAACCAATTCCTTAAACACCTATGACTCAACCTTGTCATAGTTATACCACAATCTAAACTGAGTGTGGTTCGTTATGTAACGATTTTTTTTTATTATTTTCCAACACTATCATTATTCATTACAGAGTAAAAAAATACACCACAAAGTTGGTGAATGTTTCACAGTCTATCGACTATTGACTTTTTATAACCATCACTTTGGATTCATGAATTTAGTTAGCTATAGGTATCCTGGCACAGAAAGTGAAGACTACACCTGTAGAGCAACTTTTGGCACTCGATTCAATCTCGACTATCTACGATTCGATTAAAAAATTACCAAATTACAAGTTCTCGAGTCCAATGCGATATAGAGGTATATAGCGCACTTTTTAACTCGATTTGTATGGAATTTTAAGTCCGTAAGTGAAATCAAATCGTATTCGAATTCGAAACGTGTGTCAGAAGTATGGGGTTAATGGTAAGCGCAGTGCAACCATAAACAGCGACAATTGCCCAACATTGAGTCAATCTGTGGTCATCGGACGCCGGTATGCCGACTGCATAAATGCTTCTCCACAAGGGAAGGTTTTTCCACAGAGGGAAGAAGAAATCCGAGGGCCTTGTGACAAGATAAGCGGAGACCGATGCAGGCACGAGGACAAAATTATGATGTGCCTCAATCAAATCAAATCAAAATATTTATTGAATCCATAAAATGTTAAAAGATTATTTATATTCCGTCAAATTTTAACTCTACCACCTGTTCGGAAGGCTGTTTCGCCAGAGAAGAACGGGCAAGAAACTCTGACGTTGGTCTTTTTAACACCAAATTACAGTCAGTTACTAATACAGTACAGCACCAAATATAGAAAGACCATAAATTAGAGTGGGATAAGTGGTAATTAAGGTGGGATAAGGGCAGATAAAAATAAAAAAAATACTAAGCAATTCTTATACATAGTTAATGTTACATTACTCCTTCTATTAGGCTACAGTGTATTCTCTGTTTTATTACGTGCATTGGGACCAAGAATGCAATTACATAATTCTCTGTCTCTGCTCAATACGCAAAGGACATGATTTATTTTATAACTCAACTTCCTGATGTCGCATTGCAACAACGCCCTTACTCTAGTTTTAAAGTTAACGCAAGCAACACCAGTAACAAAATTATAATCATACGTTAAGTTTTAGCATAATTTATGTTTGAGATTCTCTTTCAAATAAAGTTACTTCGATTCGATTCCCTATAGTTAGGTACTTAAAATCCCTTGGAAATCGAGTTAAAAAGTGCGCTAATGTCGCGTTAAAAAGTGTCAAAAGACAATTTCTCGAATGACGACATTAGCTACCTTTTTAACTCTATTTCGGTGGATTTTTTCTTTCTACCTGCACTTGTTCCACATTAATGGGGGGTCGACGCAACACACTTTTTCATGCGTGTTGCAGAAAGGATTGGCTTAGTTTTTACGTACGTTTGAGGGATTCAGTGTAATTTTAAGTAAATAGATGAAATAAGGCTCAGGCCTAATCCCTCTCATTAGTAGAGAAGCGCCGTGCCCAGCAGTGGGACAGTAATATTACAAAGCTATTCTTTTTATTTTTTATTATCGATGAAGTCGAATTGAGTGTCAAGACTAAAAAGTTACCCAACTGCAATCTTCCGAGTCCCGATTCAAGTATCAGGATTCGTGAGTAATGTTTAAATCCATACATTACAACCTACCTCTACATAATACTGCTGATAAATAATTTCATTATCAATTCGAACTCATAATAAATTATTTAACATCAGTAAATAACACTTATCAAGATCAGAAACGATACTCAAGCATAACTAAGTGTAAGTGAACCTTAGCACGACAAAAATGATTGTTCACAAGATAGCGAGCGTAAACGTAACCCATGTTCTCATTACATTACCGTTGCCTTTTTGCAGACATTGGCATTGAACACAATCTTATATCCAACAGTTTCGGCATTTTGTTTGTGAGGTCACGTTGAAAACGGATAAAAAGTCGACTTACTGTAATTATCTTCAGTGGCATTTTATATAAAGCCTACGCTCCGTGATTCCGGCAATTGCTTATACCTGTTTATTTTTATTTAAACAAAATGTTTTGAAAATATTAGATTTAAATTAGTATCTAATTAGCATGCTTCCCCTATACATACTTACTAAACTTTTATTTGTTGATAAGATTACTTGTATAAACTATAATTTGTCTTAGTTAATAATGATTGTATTAAAAGTTTAACACTACTAAAATGTACCGTACTCCTATTAATTAAAATAATATATTATTGTCATATTTAAAAATTGTGGGAGCTTTTAATAACTATAATAAACAATCGTGAAAGCAGTTTATTATATGGTTAGTTTCATCTGTAAAATATACTAGACATTATTTATTGTTATTCTCACCATTTACTCCCACCGATTCCCACGAGAAATTAACGAAGACTTTTTAATACCTCCGTTACTACTTAATATTTACTAACTTTTATAATTAGTGAAAATATTTTATAAATGTTTTTGAACTTACCACATAAAATAAGCGCAAATAACTCCATTTTATATTCCATTTTAATGTATAATTTAACTAGCCATTCATACAATAATTCGTAAACACTTTTATAATTCCCGCGTAAATCTGGTGCCGAAATCGCGCGTGCGTGTTGCGCGCTACACGAATGGAATGAAACACACTACGAATTTGCTGCACAACGGACAACTTCTGGCAGATCATAAGCCTTCTAGTTTGAACGTGCAGCGTGAATAAAAAACATACATTATCACGTATAAGTATGACCACGAAATGTTCCCACGATTGGCATACTTTGCATGGCAAGGAAACAAACGACCCTTGATTATAAGTCCTTATTGTCTTATCTGTGAATACTAGAGATGCGGAATTTCAAGTGTGTTAATATGGTAAATACCAAGTTGTATTGCGTACGGTACCAACCGTACGACTACTGTCCTGAGCTCTCACCTCTCGGGTTCGATTCTCGGACCTAATGTTAGGTTTTCTGCTCAGAATCCACCTGTAGTTTGGAATTTATGAAATATGGCCCCTTACTTATAAAAATATTTAAGCGCTACTTATCTTTAACCATAGGTTGTCCCTTTCATTTTTAATGTAACAAAACAAGAACAGAAGTTATCTTGGGGTCATATTTTATAATAAAGTCATCAAGTAACAAGTAACTATTGGCCATCCTTTATTTTATTTGAGAATAAAATAAATATGACTATCAAGTGAGAGATAGACCGTGAGCTATTCGTTTCTGATTTGTTTTTAACTTGGTTAATTAACCAACTACACACCATCAATAATTTAATTTAACATTTGATTAAACTGAATCCATATGTAATTCCTGTTTGAGTCTGGATTTACGTACTTTAATTAATGTTACTATAACAAAATAATCTATGGCCGTATTGCAGAACGATATTCGGGCCTGAATCTAATTTCAAATAATATATTGTATTTAAAACTAGCTTTATCTAAAAGATTCATGATGATAATAGATCTTTATAGATTCATGCCTTCTTGACTTCATAAAACACAATCAAACCACACAGGATTAATAGAAAGACCACGATAAAAGGTATATATTTTTATTTATAGGCACTGAGGCATTATTACAATGTTCAAAGTTCCTAGTACCCAACACATCGAAATTCATTCCTATACCATGATGAATGTTGCCGGTAAACTAAAAGTTGCTACGTTTGCGTAAATAAGGTACGGTAAAAATGACACAGCACATACTACATCTACACACACCGCCTGTAACAGACCAAATAGCAAAATAATGCATAAGCAACTAAATAAATTAAATGGAAATCATGAAACGAAAAGTGGAATTTAAACATGTAGGTATTTTGCTTAGACACAAAAAAACATTAAATAACAATTATTTCTTATATAAAAGATAATGCAGTACAGTCGATCCCCAGGGCGGCAAATTGATATTGTTATTTTGTCAGTATTAGCTCGAAATAATAGGCTCAAGTCCAATCTCATAATGGGACGGAAATAAATGACTTTGGCGAAAAATGAATACATTAACATGCGTCTCCTGCACTAAAGCATTACACAAAACATGGTGCTTCAACAATTTTTTGTCTATGATGCATTGTTGTGAGCAGGAGACATTGAAAAACCTTGTTTTGTGTAGGTGTTTTTAGGGTTTTGTTTCAATAAAACATGTGCAGGAGACGCGCTTTAAGTTGGAACTCTATCTGTCAGGAGGATATCAGGCGTTCGTGTGTGTGTTTGTGTTGCCTACTATTCTCTCATGATATCTATCACTCAAACTAGATAGAAGTTAACTTATTTACCTCATGAAAGGATGGGAGCCAGACGTAACAATATCAGATACAAATTCTTGCAATATGTGCATGATTTTTTTTTAATGAGAATCAGAGACACAATCAGAGACAATGTTTGTCCGAATTGAAATAATAATGTAAGTTTGCATATACATCATGATATAATGAATACTGGGACTAGGAATAAATAATAGGACATATTCTTTATTTTATTGGGTGTAGAGTATTGGTATAGTGTAGACTCTACATATATTATCTACCTAATGAGCTTTTTATACTCTACACTGTAAAGTATGAAAAGCTCATTAGGTACAGAATTGTATATATAATACATAATATTAATACCTTACTCAAATGTTCTGTGATATTGACTTTCGAGCTTGTGGCTGTGAATTAATTTTATAAAGAACACTATTATCTAGAGGTAGTTGTATATTTAACAGAGAGACATTTCAAACTGCATTGTATAATTAATTAATATACCTCTAAATAAGTAATTAAATTAACTTTCTAATAGTCGTAAACCTAATCTGAAGAACCTTGTTAAAAGTATGTCATTTTCGTCTGTTGTAGACCGTGTTTGTTTATTTTAAAGAAATTAAATTGATAATATTTTGATATAGTTTATAATTCTTCTGTCTATATTCACAAAACACTTGTGAAATTGTCTTCACTCCCCACCTAAATGTAGATTAGTGGACCCATAGAAGTGAATGGAGTAGCCAACTGCGCGAAGATACTTTAAATGAAACTGTCGTCTGCCTCGGTGGCGTGGTGGTATTTCGGTACAACTACGATTCTGAGGTCTCGGGTTCGATCCCCGGGTCGGGCAAAGTGATATTGGATTTTTCCATATCAGCCCGGAGTCTGGAACTTGTGCCCGATATGGCGATAGGCTCGCCCCCTATCACATCTGGGACGGAACTAAGCTCGGCGAAACGTGGGTGTACTAGCTCGCTAGTGCGCCTCTGCCTACCCCTTCGGGGATACAGGCGTGAGCTTATGTATGTATGTTATGTGTGTCGTCCGTATTGTTAATTAAAATATATGTCTGCAGAATACCTTTTTATGTACATCTGTCCACTCTACACGTCGGGTTTAAAGGTTATATATGATAATTTATGATAATTGATACTTACTAATATAATTCACTTGAGATCTTTTCTTCCCCATCGAATATCAGTTCTACGCGCTATGTGCCCGAGTTTTCGAGTTCAGTTCTCGAGTGGAGACCACGTACCGGCAAGCGCAGCGTAGGACGTCCACCTACAAGGTGGACCGACGACCTGATAACGGTCGCAGGAAGTCGCTGGAGGCAGGCCGCTAAAACAGGTCGATTTGGAAATCTTTGGGGAAGGCCTATGTTCAGCAGTGGACGTCCTATGGCTGATGATAATGATGATGATGATGATGATGAATATAATACAGCATCAAATAAAAGTCAAGTTTACTCGTAGAATATAAGCTTTTTTAGAACTAAATTATCACATACAAACGATCTAAACATAAAATGTGGCAAACATATCAATGGCTTACAAACTATAATTTACAAATAATGGCAAATTCCATGAACAATCCTAATCCACAGCTACGTATCCATCTGGAAAATCACACTATTCCATATTCGTCAGGCTTTTACCAAAAATTTAAACAAAAATTTACCCACTTTTATTAGCATAATGTATAGATAACTGGCATCCAATGAATTATTTAAAAATGGTCCAGCATTTGTTCACATTTCTTTGATATCCTGTAGTCCGTATGACGTATCGTATGCAACTACTAAATCAGGCACATACATTATATGTAATATTTCTGTTAATTATAGCATTTCTGACGTTGTTTAAAGAGTTAAACAGTGCCCCCTATTACGAGTTTGAAAGCGATGATAGTTTTCGTTTTCTCGATATTTTTTTAAGTTAATTAAATATATTAATTAAAAACACATCGACGTAAATAAATGTTATTTCTGAATAACATCTTTTGTAAATGTTTAAACTTTAAACCTACTTGCACATTTCTGCACCTCCTGAAGATTGACTGGGAGAGAATGCTTATAGAATTAAGTCCATCCATAAACATCTAATTCTATAAAATGTAAGTAAATAAGTGAGCAGCGCTATTTGCAAAAACTACTATTCTACGGAGCGGAGCTACAAGGAATATATGGAAAAACTAAAACTATCATCGTTTTAAAAAGTTACAACTATCAAATCTAACTAGAAATCAGGCACAGGTTCTTTATCCCGAATCAATGTTAGATTCAAATCTCGACTAAAATATTACGATTTCTTTTTTTGGGGTCCTCACATTTTCTCATACAAGGCTAGCGATTATTATTCTTTTTAGTAGCAATGAAACTTTATTCTCACTCCAATGGCGAAGGGTGCAAATAAATTGACGACTAAGAAATAGGTTTAATGGTCTTACTTGATACTATATAGTAGTACCTACTTAATTAGAAGAGAATTTAAAATCGAATTTCTTTTTCGGAAATGTCACCCTTCTCCACTATTTAATATATTCTCAATACAAATCTTTCTACCTGCCCTAACTCTCACATTAATGTAAGGTCGCGTGACACAATTATTCAAACATGTTACAGAAAGGATAAGGCCTAGTTTTTACGAACGGCTGCCTGTCTAATGGCGTGTACCCACCAACTCAACGCGTTCGGGAATTTACGGCTGTTGCGTTCATACAAACAAACTTTCGCTGTTGTGTGAATGCAACAAGCATAGATTCGCGGTCATTCGTTCGGTTGGTGTGTACCCGGCATGACTTGAAACCTCTTTGAGGAGTCAAGCCTGGGAAAAACGTGTTATAAAAGCACTCCGCCCGGCCTTGAAATTGAATCTTCTAGGAACGAATAAGATTGTTTATTGAAATCGCCGTAAGATAAAACATAAAGAGTCTTACTTAAGCCGCGTCTCCTGAGGGGTTACCACCACCTCTTATAGCAGTATTATTATTATATTACTTGTACCGATTCCCATACAAAACAAACGAAGAACGATTATAATAACACTGCTATAAGAGGTGGTGGTAACCCTGCTGTACTAAAACATTACACAAAACACCTACACAAAGCATGTATTTTTATATATGGTTCATTATTCTACTAGTAGGAGACAGTTAAAATCGTTGTTTTGGGTATGTATTTTTGTGTAATATTTCGAGAAAAACTATTGCAGGAGACGTGCCTTTACAAAAACATTCCCGCTTAACGTATCTTTAAGAATAGTCTGTCACTTTTTTTTTACATCATATTGTGTGAAAATGAAAGGAACAAACTATTTTTAAAGATAAGAAGCGTGTAAATGTCTTTATAAGCGCATATTCTTTTACATTATGGGCCTTAATTATAAAAACATTTAAGTTGAGCAAATGGCTAAGAAAAGTCTGTCCCTTTTCTTTAACAATAAGGAAAAAAGTGGCAGACTATTCTTAACCATTTGCCCAGCTAAAATATTTTGATAAGTAAGGCCCAATAAGTAAAACACCGGACTTTATTTATTACTAATTTGTTATATAAATATTTCGTCGATGAGTTTCTTGTCGATGAGTCGATGCGGCTTGGGCTTGGTCCTGGTGCGCTTCCTCCTGCGGTAGAGGCGCGCGTTCAGCTGGTACAGATGCGGCGAGAGCGCGCACCGCACGTTGAACCACCAGTCGCACGACGACACCGCCTGCGAGAACACCGTGCCGTTCGGACACAGGAACGACGCCTGCCGACCGTCGATGTCGCAGTAGTGCCACGCTGCGAACACATAATGACTCACTAAAACCGCGTATCCTGCATTAATAATGACAAGTTTAAAAACTTAACAGACCGACTTCAAAACGGATCGTGACCAAATTTATGAAATACTGAAAGAAGCCCTATCGAAAACAAAAAGAATTTTGAAAATCGGTCCACATTCGGCGGAGATAACGCGTAACATACATAAAAAAACCGACGAATTGAGGACCTCCTCCTTTTTGGGAAGTCGGTCGAAAAATGATGAGACATGGAATAATAGACTATAGACAATGTGTGTCGAAACCATGTTTGCCTAAAGCCGCGTCTCCTGCACATGTTTTTTCCAAACGAAACACAAAAACACCCACACAAAACAAGGTGTTTCATTGTCATCTGCTCATATAACAAAGGACCGTAGACAAAAAAAAATTTAGAAAAACCATGGTTTGTGTAGGTGTTCTGCGTAATGTTTTAGTGCTCCTGCACTGACGTGGTTTAAAGCCGCTACTAAAATACGTACACAAAACAGTGTTTCTCTTTATATATTGGACATGGAATAAAGGATCATAAACAAAGATGTCGAAACCATGTCTTGTATAATGTTTCAGTGCAGGAGACTCGCCTAAAGCCGCGTCTCCAGCACATGTTTTTCTCCAAATAAAACACAAAACAATGTTTTTCGATGTCTTCTGTCCCATGGGCAAAAATATAGCAGGAGACGCGGTTTTAAGCAAGTCTCCTGCACTGAAACACTACAAAAATTAAAACATTACACAAAACATGGTATTTCTACAATTTTTTATCCATTATTATATGAAAGGAGACAATGCAAACCTGGTTTTGTGTAAGTGGGTTTAGTGTTTTATTTAAAAAAAAAACAGTTGCAGGAGACGCAGCTTTACATACACATACACTTATTCCTATATACCTAAAGGGACAGACAGAGACGAACTAAAGGACTAAAACACCCACATTTCGCTGAGCTCATATCCATCCCAGATGTGATTCCCCATCTAGAGTCCGTCACCATATCGGGCACGATTGACTTGACTTAAAGTCCTAAGAACCCTAGGGCAGAGGACGTCTACAGAGGGCCGAGCAGAAAAAATTCTAACAATCGTAAATATATTCGAGCTTGATGCGCGTCTACGAATTTTTTATGAAATAGGAACCAAATGTCATCAGTGCGCAGCGAGCTCGAATACGATTATCAGACATTTTCCGGCTCGGGCCGGTGTTAATTAAGAAGTTTAAATTTTGTTTAGTAAATTAATTATAATGCTGTTTTATCAATATAAGTCGACAATTCGGCAAAAGTATAAAAGAACTGGTGTTATATGGAACCCTCGCCTCTGTGTTACATGATTACAAATTACGCAATGTCCAGTATTCCTACTAGTAACTAGATCATACGATCTTTAAAACTTAGCTAATGTCAGATGTGTCATCGAGATGAGACGACACTATGACCGTTCAAGGATGTTCTATTAGATTACGTCATCAGCATATCGTATGAGCACACATTATGCACCTGTAGCTGTACTAGATTACATAAATTGTTGTATAATTTTATTATTTGTAGCAAAACTAAAAATAACACACCACGAAATTAATACCGGTATTTATTTGACCAAACTGCAATTTGTTAATTTAGCGGAATATTATTAAAGTATCGTGTTGCGGTAATGAATGCGTATCATCAAAACTAATTTAAACTGCATTCTAATATATTCAGAAAAAATCGTCGATGTATTCAGATTCTAGGATGTTTTCATACTATTATTTATGTGTAAAAGTTGATATTAAGTAAAGATCAAGATTAGCCACTTTATTTATATTCTGTAATGGTAATTCATTTTGTGGTCGAATATCGCTGGATGAGCAACTTTTTATAATATGAACATAATTAATTATAACATCTTTTATTAACTAAATATTATTAAATCTCAAAAGTTTTCCGATTTTCATATTAATGCACAAAAATATTTGTCTATGTATTTTTTTGAAAATAAACTAATCGCGTCAAACACCTTTAAAAACACAAATCAGAATCACCTGGCATATAATTTTACGAATGTTGTAGTATACCTAATTCAATTGCCATAATATGTACTTATGTAATAAAATGTGGAAATTGCAACTTCTAATTTTCACTAATCAATATGCTTTCGAGATTTCTTTCAAAATAAAAGTAACATTACCGGATACATAGGTAGTGCATAATATCTACCAAAAAATCTCTAATTATATTAAATTGCAGCATGAAATATCGTAGAAAGTTGTAGCGCAGGAAAAAAACCTAACTAATAATTGAAATCAAACGTTTCACCCTGAACGATCGAAAATTTGGGGCTATTATATCGACCAATTATCAAGATGGGAAGAATCAGTTTAAACATAATTCGTTGGCGGACCTCACGACTTCGACCTGTTCGTAATCGTTTGGACCATCTTCCGGGCGATTTTTTGTTTTATTAGTCAACCTCGGACCACTATTTAAGGCCAAAATGTTAATCATCAGGCACGGCCAAGGTCTCCGGTCCTGTCAGTAGTTATAAATTAAAACATGCTTGTTGAAGCACCTACAGTCTACACGCCTATAATACCATCTTCTCCGATGTTACTTTTATTATTGTTAATTGCCAGTATCATTTATCAAATGTCATTTATAATTACGGATCCTTTGCATCCCATCATTATCATTTATTGTTTCTTTTTGCTTAGGAATTGTATTTTGACTATACTTTTACATAATTCGTTGAAACTTCTGTTGTTATTTATATCATCTTAGTCATATGTATATTTCTTGCGAGGGAAGATACTTGATAACTTTATACGTATGTATTTGTACCCGAAGGGATCGCAACCATCGTACACACGGGTGAAAAACCTGCCATAGTGGCCCATTCAGGTCATTAACATTTCAGGGTCAGCCAGTGCATAGCCAGTTACTTCAGGTATAAAAAATATATCAGGAATCGTTGAAAGATATAACGTCACATATGGAAGTGGCATTATATTTGCACTGCACTATACATAGCACTAGGTAGGTGGCAGGTACACTGCAGAAATTCATGACATAAAAAAAATACCTTGACAACGGGTCTCCATATCAGCAAAAAATCCCGGGTATGGTTGCTCGTCACAGTAAAAATTTGTGTAAGGAACTGCACCGAGAACGGGATAGTCTGTGCCGGGTTTTCCTGGAAAAAAAAATATACCATAATAAATTAAACATCTTTTTCCTAAAATCTAATAAAATAACATAACGCGCGTTTAAGTCTTTTGTACTACATCTGTATTCGCAATTTGCAAGAATAGAATCGAATGTATTTCTTAATTTTTCTATTGAGATATTGTAATTTATGAAGATATAAATTATGAATTACCCTGAAATAATATGTTTTTATTTGATATCGTGCTAAATTGATAGCATCGTTCGAACACGAAACACGCTTGCGCATAATAATAGATCACTCGCAGTAGTTTTACAGATAAGGAAAGTTCTCTGCAGTAGTAACTTTCACTAATACTGGACCTACTACTATTGATTCTCGAACCAAGTTACGATATCTTTGTTTATTATGTATTTAATATTAGATAGATATATAGATAGTAACTATTTATTGAAGACACACACAGAAAACAGGTAACATTAAATACCTTAAAAACTGTGCTACAAGTAGCAGCCTTATCGCTAAAAGCGATCTCTTATATCTTATTTTATCTTATATCGGCAATCATAGGAAGGAGAGGAATAGTAAGAAGATACAAGACGGGGCGTACAATAAAGGAACAAGAAATAATAAAATACAAAAAAAACAAATTATTAACATATATGTATAGGTAAACAATACATATACAATACATACATGCAGATATTATACATATACTAATACGTACTAATAGTGCAATTTTATAAAGGATATAAATGATAATATTAGAGATAAGCTACAACGACGAAATATACCAGTTTTTAACATTATTCTTGAAAGCATTAATTGAAGGTGACTCCTTAATTTCAAGCGGTAACGCGTTCGACAGCTGGATAGCTAGTACAGCAAACGAACTACAAAAGATAGTTTTTGTGTGCTTCGGTGTTTGGAGAGTAAAATTCTCCGACGACCGAAGAAAATGAGTGTGAGAACTATGGAGGTAGAAAAAGCGAACTATTAAATATTGTAATCTGTGAGCATATGTTATAAGTTGTTTACCGGATTTTACATATTCGTTCGCGTTAATGCTAACTGTAGCTTGAAGCTTGTGTCGAATTAACACAGTTTCTTGTTATTGACATTGGCATCTTATGTGCCACTATACTTTTATATATAAACATTTAGTTATTTAATTGATAGAATAACTCACACTATGACTAGAAACATATTGCATCTTTTTATTTTCGAGTATCAAAAGTAAAGAACAGTAATCAATAGCTTCGCTCGCCTCGCTTGAAATCACCTTTGACCCCTATTAATACACAATGACGCTGTACTCTGGGGAGTAAAGATAATATCAGTAGAAGTGAATGCACAAAAGAACACTAAAAAAATGAACTGATGAATGAATTATTGACTCACGCACACACTACACGCCGATCATTATATTGATGATAGATCGATATGATCTAATCTCTTTTACGTCTTATATAGTTTGAAAAAATATTTTATTGCAGCGCAACTCACGCCTGTATCCCCGTATTTTACTATTTATGTTTTATGTACTATACACACATATTACATAAAGTATAAATATATAAAAATATAAAGTGGACTTTGCATTATTCCTGATTTAATTTTACTGTATCAAAATTATCGTCTACGTACCTATGTATGGGCTGTAGACCGGAAGATCCTTGGTTCGATTTCCAGGTCGGGCAAAATGAATTGTCTAATTTGATTTGCCCGGGACTGGATCCCTCAGAGGGGTTGACGTCAGGCAGGCGGTCGGACGTAAAAACTAAGCCAAATCCTTCCTGCAACATACTTGAAAAAGTATGTATCGTTGACCCCACATTAAGATAGGATAAGGGCCGGTGGAAAGAAAATTATCGTCCAAAAATATAATATTAAGCTCTATAGGATGCTAATATATGATTATTCTTATCGGACTATTAATCACTTTATTTTTTTATCAAATATGCTATATTCGTCTTTTTAGAAAGGCATCAAGGATACATATTACTAGTATAATATTATGTGTTTTCGTAATAAGAGTCTATGTGGTAAGCTATCCACGATTCTAAACAAAAATAATAATTAACAACCGATGTCCGTCTAATATCTTGAAAATACTACTGTAAAATTAAATATCTGAAAATTTTATACTAAATATCTGAAAATGTTATACTAAAAATCAAAAAAATTTGTACAGTTATTATATAATTCTGGTGATTGCGTGCCCTACTTACATTATTATGATATTTTATGTAAAATATTAGAAACCTTGTTATCGGGTCCCTTGAGCAAAATATGATACATCCAATCAATATGTCAAATTCTTACAAGCAAACAGAAAAATTTCAACGAATACAAATATCCACTTCGCATCTATTACGCCAACGTACAAACAAACCTGCCGAAGATTCACTTGCAAATGAATCGACACTTGAAGAGGTTCAGAATGTATTGGCCAAACGTTTGCATAACGTCATCTTACGTAAACGTGAACTGTCGGAGCTCGCTCATCAAAATATAAAATTATGCTAGCGATGCCGAACATCTAACTGACTTGCAAAGATCTTGGCCAAATGGGGGCCATAGATCACGACATCAATTCATTACTGCCAGAGAAGAGTTTCGCTGCAGTTGCTTCTAGTATCCATAACACCATCACCAGCTACATGACCTCAACTGCTGAATGTCTCCTGAGGTATACAAACATAACATAACATAACATAAGCTCACGCCTGTATCCCCAAAGGGGTAGGCAGAGGCGCACTAGCGAACTAGAACACCCACATTTCGCCGAGCTTAGTTCCGTCCCAGATGTGATAGGGGGCGAGCCTATCGCCATATCGGGCAAATTCCAGACTCCGGGCTGATATGGAAAAATCCAATATCACTTTGCCCGACCCGGGGATCGGACCCGAGACCTCAGAACCGTAGTCGTACCGAAATACCACCACGCCACCGAGGCAGTCGTATACAAACATCGTACAGTTGTAATAAGTTTATTACTCTATAACATATCAAAAGGCATATTCTGCTTAATGTAATGTGCTGTATATAATGTTACTTAGTTCACAATATTTATTTATATAATATAATCTACATATAACAAATATATTATAAAACCTACTTCTTTCTTTCTACCTGTCCTTATTCCACTCAATGTGGGGTCGGCGCAACTAACTCTTTCAAGCTTGTTGCAGAGAGGATTTGGGTTAGTTTTTAAGACCGGCCGCCTACCTGACGTCAACCCCCTATGAGGGATCCCGGGCAAATCAAATTGGAAAATTTGCTTTCCCAACCTGGGAATCGAACCCAGGACCTCCCGGTCCACAGCCCAGACATGCTGCCACCAGACCAAGTAGGAGATATTATAAAACCTACTAAATATCAAAATGATCCGAAATCGGTTTAAAGTATACTTTTGTTAAATGTATTTGATTGTTCCTATACTAGTTTTAAAATGTTAAGAATGTGCGTATGATATTGTTCGTATAAGCTTTCTTTGATAAAATTACGATTAAGACATATTTGTGCATGCAAGCTCATCTTTATATTTACAAGTATTGTAACATCTTTTGGAGGTCATATTTGCACAAGATTTTATAACAAGAAGCGATACAAGGAGCCAGTCGTTTTGCTGTTTACTGTTGTATAACGAGAGCGGCGTACAATTCTACCAATTTTGTTGCATTTTAAATCATATTTCAGTTAAGTATAAAATAAGGTTCCCTTACGAATGAATAGTATAAGTTTATCGAACATATTAGCTACCGTGGCGCAGCAGGCTAGTACAGTATTCGACCACGTACCTAAACAAATATTTGTGACCCAGTTATACTTATTTCGGGTGACTGATAAAATTCAATAGATCCTGAAACCCAAAACAGTCAACACAAGATATTGAGTGTTAATTTTATTACACTGTACAGTTCAAGAGCCAAATTTATTTATTTCCGTATTGGGTATGAAACAAACCAATTCATGAACTATTAGAATGTCACTGAAATTCACACAACTCAAGGTGCTTGATCGTGTAAAAAACAACTTCCGTCACACATCAATAATTATAACTTATTCGCGAAATGTACTCATTCATCGATATTTGATTGATGTTTAGGAAACAATTCACGTTAAGGTCTTCGTACTTATTGCATAAGACATGCGAGGTGCGAAATAAATTGACCCTACCAAATCTGACGTGAGTGAGGACAAAAAGAAGGCCAACTGCATTACATTTATATAACAATTTAATACCAACAACAATACTGACCTTACGTTTTTATATTTAACATTGACAATGAAATCGAAAGTTATCTGATTTATCGATAACTTAGTCAATCGATTTTGGCGTATAACTAAAAAATATAGATAGTGAAAGTAAAAATAATATTTGAACATACAAAATTCTAGTATTTAATAATGTATGTATTGAATAAAACTAGTTTTTACGGATTTTATCGGGTTTAATAAATGTTGTGTAAAATGTTGTTATTAACATTTTGGACATCTGACACCTTAGTCCGACCCGTGACCACGAAGGCTGTAAAGCTTTTGAAACGTCAGGGTCAGGACTAAAAATAATATAAATACCAAAGAATTTAAACGCATAAATACATAACAAATCGCAATAAAATCCGTAAAAATTAGTTTTATTTCAATACATATATTTTGTATGTTAAAATATTACTTTTAAGTCTGTAGGCGCTATTATTACTTTCACTATCTATATTTTTTAGTTATACGCCAAAATCGATTGACTAAGTTATCGATCATTATAATGCATTTAGATATAACAAAAACAAAAGTTTTTGTTTGCTGGAAGGATGGATGGATTACTGATTACTGATTGATCAGGGGGATTACCACCACCTCTTATAGCAGTATTATTATAATTTTACTCGTCCCGATTCCCATACAAAACAATGGAGAACGATTAATAATAATACTGCTATAAGAGGTGGTGGTAACCCTTTTTTTTTTTTTTTTTTTTTTTTTTTTTTTTTTTTTTTTTTTTTTTTTTTTGTCGCGGGGAAAAGTGTTTTACCACTGCCGCCGCGCCCGGGGGGGTGGACGCGGCGGGTATGTCGGGTTCGCCGGCCTTACGACCCAGCGCCGTGATGCCCGGGAGAGATGGTCGACATCCGGGCGACGCTGGGCCGCGTCCCTAACAAATGCCCTACACCGGCAATACCGACTAAAAACCCCGCGGTGGCCTACTTCGGCGCATGAGTGGGGCGGTCCCGGGGTATCCTGAGATAGCCTCGGATTGCTACCGGAACCGCCCCTGCGCGGTGCCGCCTTGCGGCCCGTCTCCGATTTGGGGGGGGCTTAGAAGCCCCCGCCGCCGAAGGACGCCCTCGGCGTCTACGGCAGCACGAGGCCGACCGTCCGTGCTGCCGTCCGTCCCGGGGTCGCAAGTACAATAGTACTATAAGGGGCGCACAGCCCCCCGCTGCACGCCCGCGACCCCGGAAGGCCCCTATTAGTCGCCTCTTACGACAGGCAGGGGTTACCGTGGTGGAATTCTCCAAACGCCCCCATTCCACAGGGCGGGAGACGCCGGTCAGTCGTCCACCCGGCGCCTCCTACGTCTCCTTTGGCGGCGGGCGGGATCGCTCTGCTCACGATCCCGCTCGGCGCTCTCCTTCTGCGAGATGGCGCGCTCGCAGAAGGAGACCATCGCACGCCATGACCTCCGGCTGCCGACCATGGCGGACACCACGGCCGGCAGCGAGAGGTCTCCTCCGACGACTGCTATGAGAGCGCTGCGCTCCTCCACCCAGGCTGGGCACTCCTCAAGAGTGTGTTGGGCCGTGTCCTCGCGG
Source organism: Clanis bilineata (assembly GCA_036417725.1). Lineage (NCBI taxonomy): Eukaryota > Metazoa > Arthropoda > Insecta > Lepidoptera > Sphingidae > Clanis > Clanis bilineata. The sequence continues at coordinate 7,672,740 of CM071142.1, forward strand.
CAGTTGCCACAATGGTGGCACACGGCGGACGCCTCTTTTCCGGCTATGCGACACAGGTACGCACCAAAACACCCGTGCCCCGTCAGTACCTGTGTCAGCCGGAATGTAGGCGCACCGTGGCGCCTGTCCAGCCACTGTTCGAGGACAGGTCGCACTGCCGCGACGGTCCTCAAGCCCGCACTCGGGCTCTCCAGCCTGGCATGCCACTCCTCCACGGCGGCTCTGCGAAACCTGGCCGCAATCTCCCTCGGGGCAAGTCTCTCTCGTTGTTGGGACGCCCCCTCCCGCCAGTGGAATGCTGACGAGAGCGACCGGGCGTCCAAGTCCCAAGGGAGAGTGCCGGCCAACAAGCAGGCCGCCTCGTGGGAGACCGTGCGGTAGCCCCCGATTATCCGCTGCGCCACCAGACGCTGCGGTTTGCGCAGCAAGGAAACGCAACGGGCGTTCAGGGACCCGGCCCATACGGGTGAACCGTACAGGGCCATGGACCGCACGACTCCGGCGTACAGACTTCGGCAAAGGTTACCGGGACCTTCGAGGTTCGGCAGCAGGCTCCCAAGCGCGCCCGCTGCCCGCACCAATTTCGGCGACAACTTCTCAAAGTGGGCGCGGAAGTCCCACCGGCTACTCAAAATCAACCCTAAATATTTCATCGTAGTGCCGATGGGAATCCGCACCCCCTCCACAATGATGTGGGCCCCTGAAGGTGGCCTTCGCCGAGGCCCGTGGAAGAACAGGGCCTCGGTTTTGTTCAGGGCCACCGTGAGGCCCAGTCGCCGAATCCTGCCCACCACCTGTTCGGTTCCGAACGAGGCGAGCAGGATGGCATCCTCGAAAGTACCCGACGTCGCTGTCACCAGGGTGTCGTCCGCGTAGCAGACAACAGCGACGCCTCGGGGGTTGGTACCACGGAGAACCCAGTCATAACCGATGTTCCACAGTAGCGGGCCCAGAACTGAGCCCTGTGGAACACCGGCAGACATAGCCCTCCGGTGCCACCCAGCGGCGCCGGGATACACTACATACCTATTAGATAGGTACGAGTGCACCAGACGACGCAAATAAAGTGGCACCATGTGGTACCGCAGTGCCTCATGTATGCAGGCCCAGGGCAAGGTGTTGAAGGCGTTGGCGATGTCGAGCGACACCGCCACCACCACCTTACCCCGGGCAACTGCATCCTCCGCGTGCGCCTTGACCCGCAGAATCGCATGCACCGTTGACCGGCCATGCCGGAAGCCGAACTGGCAATCCGCCAGGTCCGGCCCGGCCTCCTCCAGGTGCTCGACGAGGCGAGCGTGCACGATCCGCTCGAAGAGCTTGCAGACCTCGTCGAGCAACACGATGGGCCGGTAGGCCGATGGCGACTCTGCGGGTCGACCGTCTTTCTTGAGCAGGACCAGCTTGCCGGTTTTCCACCGGGATGGAAACTGGCCCCGCTCCATGCACGCGGAGAAAAGGCCGCGGAGCCTCGCCCCCAGGTGCTCGACGGCTAACACCCATGCGCGTCCGGGGATACCGTCGAGACCCGGGGCGGTTTTCTTGCCCCGCAGCCGAAGCACCGCCACCCTCATTTCCTCGGGTGAAACCTCCGAAATAACCCTTGCCGAATCCAACGACGACGGCGTCGACGAACGCGACGCCATCGGTGGAGGAGTGACATCCTCCGTGGCCGGGAACAAAGCCGCGACGACCTCCTGAACGAGGTCGCCCCGGAGACTCTGCGTCAGCGGGGGCGCCCATGGGCGGAGCTTTCTCAACGCCACACAGTATGGACGCCCCCACGGGTCGCTGTCGAGAGTACTCCGGAACTCAGTTTGAGCCGCAGACTTTGCCCTCGCTATGGCCACGTGCAGCGCTCTCTTAGCCTCCCTGTGGAGGCCGTGAAGCAGCCGCTCCTGGTCCTCGTCGCCGAGAAGACGAATCCGGCGACGACGGTGTCTGGATAGCTGGCGGAGGGCGGCAACGCAGGACGCGCGCAGCCGCGTAAGCTCCGCCGACCACCAGAACACCTGGCGCTTCTCCGGGAGGCGTCGGACCCGGGGCATGGCTGCGTCGCAGACGCGCGACATCGCCGCCCCGAACCACTCCGCCTCCTCGTCGACCCGTACCGGCCCGTCCGGCACGGGCACCAGCGCCTGGGCCAGAGCGGCCTCCCTCAGGGCCTCAACGTCGAGGCGACTAACGGCCCAGCGTGGGCCGTCCGACCGCGGGACGGTCGGTCCCCCACCCGACCGGGTGGTTGAGGACGAGGCGACGTCGAACCGAATGTATCGGTGATCCGACAACGTCTCCTCGCCCACCAGGACCCTCCAGTCCCGGACACGGCGGGCTAGGGCCGGGGTGGCGAACGTGATGTCCACCACCGAACCGCCGTTATGCCTCACGCACGTGTCCGCCGTCCCGCGATTCACGACGGCCAAGCCGGACGAGATCGCCCATTCCTCCAGGGCCCTGCCCCGTGCGTTAGTCACCGACGAACCCCAAGCCAAGGACTTGGCGTTGAAGTCGCCGGCGACGAGGACGGGGCGAGGCTGACTGCCTTGCACCACCAGGGCTCCCAGCCGAGTGAGGAAGTGCTCAAACTCAGGCTGGGGTCTGTTGGGGGAGAAATACACTCCCACAATCCAGACCCCCCCCAACAGAACCGCCACACATCCCGAGCCCTTCGCTACTTTTTCAAAGGGCTGGGAGCCGGCGGCGCCCCGGGTGATGACGGCCACCAAGCCGTCCAGGTCCCCCGCCCAGTCGTCCCTGGGGGGAACAAAGTACGGCTCAGCGACCACAGCCACTTGTATCGACCACTGCGCGAGGCTTTGGACCAGCAGGTCCTGGGCCCTGGCGCAGTGGTTAACATTCGCCTGGAGGAATCGTTGCGCCATATTATTGGGCGATCTCCATGGGTGCGGCGCTGGTGGACGGGTCGGGCCGCGTCACAACCGCCGCGCCTCCACCGCGATTACCGCGGCGGGGACGAGCGGAGGCGACGCAAGCCTTTGCGCCCACCTGGTGCCCCGCGGGTTTGCCAGCACCTGCACAAATCGTGCAGTGCGGCTCCGCGGAGCACTCCCTGGCCTTGTGGCCCGACTGACCGCAGCGGTAGCAGATCCCGCTACGGTCACATTCGTCACTGCAGTGCAACCGTACGTGCCCCCTAAAGAGGCAGCGGAAGCACCGCATGGGCCTAGGCTCAAGGAGCTGGACCCGTGCCGACACCCATCCGATCAGGACGCGCCCTGTCCTGATCACTCTGTCCGCGGCCTTGGCTGGGCACCGCACCCATGCCGCGCCAAGGCCCGAACGGTCGGGGCGGATCTCCCCGACTTTAACATCGACCGATGCACATCCGCCTGCCCCTGCGAGGGCCATCGCGATCATCTCCGGGTCGGCGGATGCATCCAACCCGGATATGCGCAGTTCCGCGGTTTTGCACGGGCGGGATACCCGTACAACTGACTCCAGCTCAGTGCCGCGGAACACGGCCCTCATTCTTTCGGCGAGGGTGTCCGCCCTCGCCTCCGTCTCTGGGCCGGGAACCTCATAGAGGTACCCGCCCGTGGCCATTAGATGGGCCCGCATCTCCGATATGCCCAGGTCAGTGAGGCGGACGTTGGCCATCACCTCACGGAGTACCTGGGCATATGTTATACCCTTCGCCAACCCCTCGGGCGTCACTGTCACGGTGACAGCTGCCTTTCGGGGCAGGCGAAGCTTTGGCTCCGGCCGGCGCTTCTGTGGCAGGGGCCGTTGCTGTTGCGGCAGCGTGTTGGCCGGGACAGCCGATGCGGGCCGGGGGGTCTTCTTTTTCCCCTTCTTGGCCACCACCACCCAGCCCTCATCCAAAGATGTGGGGAGTGGCGGGAGTGGACGGGGTGCAGGGACAGGCTGTGCCTGTACAGTGCCGCTCTTCGTCTTCTTCCCCCCCTTTTGGGAGGGGAGAGTTTTCGGCACGGTCACTGGGGCGGACCTGGCCGGGGCGGGCCTAGGTGCGGCGGCAGGGGCAGGCCGAGGAGCAACTGTAGGGGCAGGCAGGGCAGATGATTTGCCCTTGCCTTTCCCCTTCGGGCCAACTACGGCAGGCAGGGCTGAGGATGGCCCCGCCACGGCAACGGATGGCAGAGCAGGCCACTCTCTAGTCCGGTCTCTAGCCCGGTCTCTAGCCCTATCGGCGGCCAGGGGTGGCCGGACGATGGGCTCTGGGGGCAGCCGCATGGCCAAAGCCTCGAAGCGCGCGTCCACTATATTTAGTAGACGGCGCTCGAATTCTCCGAGGCGATCGCCTTGGCCAGCGGCACCACCTGATACGGCCTCCGGTATCTGACCCCCAAGGGATCTGACCGTAGCCAGAAGCTCCTCGAGGGTTTTTGCCTGCGCGGCCTGGGCAGCCTTTAGTTGGGCGATTTCTCGCGCCAACGACGCCTTCTCTGCCTCCAGGCGAGCTACCTCAACCGGCGTCGGCTCCTCGGCCCTCTTGATGAGCTCGCTCACGGCGAGATTGAGCCCCTGCTTGAAAGTCCCTTTTAGGTTTTTGGACTTTTGAGCTATGTTTCTTATCGAGGCCGCCATTTGCAGGCGCCAGTCCTGATGCACGAACGGCGCCTCACTTGACTTCGACGACTCGGCCTCGTCGTCTGATACGGCTACTACCTTTTGTGCAGTAGGTCCGTCGTCACTGTCACTCGAGATCGGGGTTTCGTGATGATCTCGGCGACTCCTCTTACCGAGCGAGGAGGATGTGTCCACTCCCGCCCCAAGATCTAAGGCTGGAGCAGACGACAATCCCCTCGCAGACACCTTGGGCAGATGCCCACCATCATTGGACTGCCCAGGGTCGCAAGCGGCCCCCGGAACAGCCAATTTCTCCACACGCACTACTGGGGTTTTAGGTTTTGTAAATGAGAGCTTCATAATGGTCCCACGAGTATGGGGGAAATAAACGGTCCACCCAGGCAGAGCCCCCTGTACCTGGGTAAGCCTATGGTGTAACCCGCCGGAGTGTCGGCCGTTACTCCGACGGGGGTCGCACTAGAAACCGAACTACCCATCGGCCATGCATCCCCTCGCGGTGCGCCGCCGCTTGGGATTCGGGGTAACTTTTTATAGAGGATTTCTCCCTCGCGGTCCGGGCGGTTAAGCCAAGACCCTCGGTCCGGTCGAAGCGCGAGACATGACCACAGACCTCCGAGACCGGATTACGATATTCGACGGTGGCAGTGAAGGAGAGCGTCCCCTCCACTGCCTGCTCGGCGGCGGGTAAGCGCACACCGAGCCCGCCGAGGCCCCTAGGACAGAACCCAGGGGTGTCCCCAAAAACCCTCCCCACTAGACGACGGCCGCCGCAACAGGCGACGACCGCCAACCAGCCTCGTCAGGATATTAGCCGTGGTCACGGATGAAAGCAGACGAAAATTCGAAACCGTCTTCATCCGTGACCGCCGTTGCCCAGGGTGCACCACGTGGAGGTTTCCTGACTTCGCACCCCAGGTGGTGGTAACCCTGCTGTTACTCTTTCTTCCAAAAACGGATTTTGATGAAACCTTATAGTTATACAGCTTACATTAGATTAATACATAGGCTAGTATTCATCCCGGCAAATTATTGACATGACAGTGAAACCACGCATGGAACAAGACGTTAGGATTTATAAAAGATATCCAAACTCTACAAATATTTTTACGAGTACATATTTAATTACTAACAACTTTAAACCTGAGTCGTGATCCTTAATATAACATAACTTAGAATGAAACTATATTATGAGACCTAAAAAGAACCTAATCTTTTCACTATCGTAAAATTCAGCGTGTCATTAGATTCGTATGATGGTGCAATACCTCAATTTTTAAGTAATAGTGTGAACATTACAACTTTATTACTATAGTTATTTAAATCTGATATATTTAAATTATTATAGTGAATTGTGAAGATGGCGCTCAGACTTATTGTACATCTTCGATACTAAAACCGGCCCAACTGGATTTCCAAATTGAGTGGTTGTAATAAAACAACCTCATTTGGATATATTTAGAAGTGATTTTATATTCGAACAGTGTGTGTGTGCATATTATACTTTACTCAAAACCTGATTCCTAAACTAAGTTCATATTACTGGTTAATTATGTTCACAAAACGATTATTAATCATACATAAATATAACATTAAATAACGTCCTGACAAATAATTCAGATAAAATTCAAAATAATCACAAATAAATTTATGAACACGAATTGCAACAAATTGTCCTTGTTTTTATTTATTCGACATAACCGCAACAACGACCTGCCATGTTACGTTGGCTTTCAGTTAGACAGGTGCATCCAAGTTCCAAACGGTCGAGCCGGCCCATTCGTGCTGTAGACATTATTGTCTACATTGCGACGTGGCTCTAGCTTCGGGTTATCTCTGGTTCTCCTTAAATGTTGTATTTATTAATAATAATACATTTAATATATGTATTTGTATAGTATGTACGTATGACCAAAGCATGGCGCAATAGTATGGCGCAAGCTCCCCGAGGCTGCGTCGCACTGCACACGCGCACGCCACTTCACTAAGAAAACTAACAAATTCAAATGTCGTCCTTCAACTCAATGTATAATTCGTATAATAATGCCATGTAAAAGAAACTAAACAAAAACATGCACACGGATTTTATAATAATAATTACGTACATTGAAAATTAATGTCATTTTAATAACTAGGCAATGGTGAATGTGGAATTTAAAATGGTATTTGAACCAGGTAAACGGTTTATATCTAGGATTATCACATATGCCGTAACTTTTAAACTATGAGGAATGAAACTCTGAGACAATTCAATTTAGTCAAACATATTCTTTCAACAATAATTAGTTTGAATAAGATGTGTTGAGTAGTTTTTAAGATAAATAAATTTTAGACATTTTTATTCAATAGGAATTTCACATCGAAACCGGAAACCCTTCACTGTGCGTGATTGAATGTTTAACAACAAGACTGTGGCTAACAATCATAATATGCCAAAAATGTGTACCAATTAATTTATCTTCGTTTTTTTTATTTCACGAAAGAGAAAATTAAATGATTGATAGGTAAAGCTTTTATTTTCACAAACACGTTACATGACACTAGATGGGGAACATACGACGATGCGACGATGCTTTGTGTAGGCTTGAGTTATCACCGTGGGATATAATCTTTCAAGCACGGCTCACCCACACTGCGTAACCACGCCTCGTAGATTAACCATGCGTTTTCGATCAATTGTATCGTACGTATCAAATAAATTTAATAGCGATTACCAACTTTATTTGCGGTCTAAAATCACGCCACCCATACATAACGAAAGCATTGCATCAGCAAAACGATTTGTATTTGTAGACTAAGTTATATTTGCTGTCGCGCCATATTCACAATATATACACGATGAGTTATTGAAGTGAAAATTAATTTGTATTTACTACTACCACATGTAGGTACTGTAGTAAATAAAAAATTATGTGCTAGTATGACATTTGACAACGAGCCTACTTACTGACACGAGGACCTTGTTAAAAATAATGATTCGGAAATGTTGTAACAGGTTGTAACGTATGCATCTGCCTTTGGTTAGATATTTATCTTAAGTTTTGGATCGTGACGTGAATATTAGGATTATCATCACTATTCTTATGATGGACCGAGGCCAACTACTTATTTATATGCTTGTATCTTCACATCGCGATTTAATAAACATTGCCGAGTAAGGCTAGAAGGCTCAACTCTGATTTTGTTACCTTTTCAAGGAAGGAGGCGGTTTTAATTCGTAGGTTTTTATTAACCGACTTCAAAAAAAGGAGGAGATTAAAATTTCGTCGGAATCTTTCTTTATTTATATACATATGTTCCCCGATTACTCGAAGACGCGTGGGCCGATTCTAGAAATTCTTTTTTTGTTGCAAAGGGTATACTTCCCAGGTGGTTCCATTGGCACCAAATCAGGATCTGATGATGTGATCCTAGAAAAATCGACGGCAACCCTCAAATTTTATAGACCATTTTTATAGACCCATAGTATGTTTTATATATTTTCTAAAACTATTCAGGTATTTGCGTCCGGTACTCATCATCTCATGTTGCTATTTTCCATCATCAGCCCAAGTAAAAAAATAACAACAATTTCTTACTCTCTTTGGAGTCGGTGCCTTTTCATTTAATCTGCTTCGGCATAGCACCGACTCCAAAGAGAGTAAGAAATTGTTGTTATTTTTCTACTTTTAAGTGTTCGTTTTTGAAGTCGGATTTCAGTTTTGTGCCTATGTTACCGTACATTTTAACAAATATGTATAATTATTCAAGATTATTTTTGGGTTCGATAGAGCTTACTTCATAGGTGGTTAAGATTTAATCTAAAACATAACGGACCTATCTCGGCGAAGACATCGTGTAAGTGTACATTAAAAAATACAGACGAATTGAGGAACTCCTTTTTTTTTTATTCGTCAAAAATATGATGAAGCCTTGAAGTCGGTGTTAAGTTTTTAAAATTGTAATTATATTGCACCTATTTGGCGCTTAAACTGAACTGTACATCATTGTTCATTGTGTCAACTATTGATCTCAAATTACTGCTTGCAATATTTTAACGGTTTGTCAAATATTGCAGCAAGAACTTTTGTGCGTCCGATCGCCTGCCTGACGTGTTGCCTATCTGAGAATCGAACGCAAGACTTCCTCGGTTGACAGCCCATATAGGTTGCCACTTGACCAAGGAGACGATTTATATACGCTTTTTGTGTAATGTATCTTAAAATTATTCAGAACAATTAAAAATCATTTTGCAATGAATAGTAGAATATCGTAATAACGTATTCATAAGAGGATTGCTCAACATCACAATTTATATTATTATAATAACATTATTAAAATAATATGTGTTAAATAAAATAATATCCATTGTTTCATTATCATTGTATTTATTAAACATAACATAACATAAGCTCACGCCTGTATCCCCGAAGGGGTAGGCAGAGGCGCACTAGCGAACTAGATCACCCAAATTTCGTCGAGCTTAATTCCGTCCCAGATGTGATAGGGGGCGAGTCTATCGCCATACCGGGCACAAATTCCAGACTCCGGGCTGATATGGAAAAATCCAATATCACTTTGCCCGACCCGGGGATCGAACCCGAGACCTCGGAACCGTAGTCGTACCGAAATACCACCACGCCACCGAGGTAGTCGAGAGATTGTATTTATTATGAATTTTAAATGTGAAATCATGATCATCATTACTACTGACATCTATAAACTGGATCAATAAGTGGAAATGAACTAGTTAAATCATGATAAATTACAATTTCTTTATGTTTAAATAATTATATCTTATGATGATTATTTACATTCAAGATTTTTTTAAATTAAATAAATTCTTAGAATGTATTTTAAATCATTAATGTTAATTTTTCGGGTCACCACTGATGACTTGCGGCACTAAAACGTCGTGGGCCGCATAAGAAAGTTCATCACTCAACGCGCTATGGAGAGGGCTATGCTCGGTATTACTCTCCGTGATCTAATCAGAAATTAGGAGATCCGTAAACGAAAGTCACTAACATAGCCCAGTGGGTTAACCAGTTCAAGTGTTAGTGGCACATAGCTCGTAGAACTTATAGCCGATGGGACAGAAAATTTATCGAGTTGAGACCACGCACTGGCAAACAAAACATTGATCGTACACCTACCAGATGGACAGACGAACTGGTGAAGATCCCAGGAAGTCGCTGGACGCAGTTCGCTTTCAAAAGGGCGATCTGAAATCTTTGAGGGAGGCCTGTTTAGGACTATGGGCGTCCTATGGCTAATGTTGATGGAGTACAATAAATCTTTGTAATAATCAATAACTATGAGCAGACACAAACATTTAGTATCTATCATTATTTTAATACTAATAAGTACAGAACAATTAGCAGACCTTTTATAACTCGTAGCATTGCGAACCTTTAATACATTATTAATGAAATATCTTTAACTTCCTCACAGCGATCACCTTCCTACTATAGTTCAAACCTTCGCTATATAACATTTTACTACACAAGTATGATTTGAATTTTTAACAATATTAAGTTATTTTTGAATTAAGCTAATACAAAAGTAGTCGAACATAATCGTAAAATATTATTATATTTTTAGAACTTTCAGTCTATTCCATATGTTTAGCCCCATTCTTTAAATATACGAGTACATTTTTGTAACATTTATTCTTTACCATAGTTTTGTAAGTGAAAAATAGATATCTGCAGTACTACTCGAAAGAACAATTATTTTGTACTTATAACACAAGTCACAACTTACAACAATATCTCTATTTACAATAAATTAATTATACACTCGATTGGGTACGAAAAGAATGAAAAAGCCTTGATCTTTCAATTTTAATACACAATATTGTGTAATTAAAATGAAAGATTTCTTAGGAAAAAACCTGCAGTTTACTTAATGTTCACTCAGTGAATTCACATATACCATAGACACGACTGCCTTCGTGCGACCTCAGGCCTCGTACAGAATGTCAGGGCGACTTACTGAAATGGGCACGACCTAAACTATCTACGAAGTAATTAGTGAAATTCAATCAATTATTTAAATCGCAATAAATCGTTTAGAATCACTTCACTCTACTTTAACCTATAATTAGCATCAATTTTTCATTCTTTAAAAAACCGAGTATAAAATAAATTTATGGCTATATATTGAGCATATTATTATATGCGCAAAAATAATATAGTACCTAGTTTTACATATTATATTTATAAAACCACTATTTGATGCTTGAGTGGTCAAACGTAAAAATGAAACGTGTATGTTTCATGCAAGAAAGACGTCACGAACTTAATTATTATTGTACGCAAATATAAACTGGCGATTTCTTAATCACCAACGATACACGCGATCACGACGATAATCTAACAATTGTTTTTAGTGAGCGTATCCGCGGCCCACGCCGTATGAACTACATCATTCAGAGTTATATTTTAAAATTAGTTTTGCCCAAAAACATACCATAGTTATACATAGGTATAATATTTATAGACTCTATGCCATATCATACTAGTTCTACCGTCTCCACATAATACCTAATATATCCACCAGACAATAATGTTTTCTAGACAGTCGTCAGAATTATGTGGACCTCAAGCTCCAATTAGGTAACTGTGTAATGTAAATACCTACACTGCAGTTTACCTCAGAAAGTTATATGACCAATTAGAGATGCTATCACATTAATATTATAATAGCGAAAGTTTGTGAGTGTGTATGTTTGTTACTCCTTCACGCTCAAACGGCTTGACCAACTTTGATGAAATATGGTATGAAGGTAGCGGTCACCCTGGATTAACACATAGGCAACTTTTTATTTTTACCATAAAATTGAAATATTTTAACAAGCAAATACCAAATAGAGCTAGACAGCCTATTTTCCTTTCCGACTCGTCCCTGCAAACTGTTCTAATGAATTACGCAATTGTCCGACTTACACCGAGTGCGTTGCCCAAAGCGCTGCGTTATTTTAACCTCGTTCGTTAATGTAGACCTACGATTGTTAGCGCAATTATTTGTGATACATTATAAGAACAACACAAGCCATGGCAGACCAAGGCTACATGCTACACGATTTGATACGAAAATTTTAAATAGACCCTATTAAATCCATTGGTCTTTAAACCTCCGTCAGTAGTTTGGCAAAAGCTAAATTTCGTTCAATTAACGGAAATAAAAAATAAACCGACAAGGTTTACAATACATGAATATTAATAGAATGGCCAATACTTTACTACACGATTTTAATTCCAGTTAGATTCTAACAACAAGCAATAAATTCATGGTGTAACTAGTTATTTTACTAACCATGGTTTATCCTGAATTCGATTTTCTCCGATAGTACATACACTAAACTTGCCCACTCTTTACATTTGGAATAACAATCATGTATATAATTTTATCAAATACACCTCTATCTCCAGCAAATAGCAAACAAGATGAGCAAGGATGAGAAGAATTTATATAAATGAGTAATAAAACAAGGCAGATTTTTTATCAGTGTACCTCTATAAACATTATACAGCGGTCGCGTCGTCGTGTGAATCATCGAATGGGAACCTAAATATACAACCTCGACTCATCTATCCAATAGCTCGGTGATAAATAACACCTCAGTCAGAACTACTAGGCTCCCTTCTCTACCCCATTGGCCTCCGTATTAACTACCTGTATAGAATGTATACATGATATTTCATCAATACTCTGGCCGTAGTTTAATCATTGATATTTTATTTGCAACTATATTTAATCAATAAACGTTCTAAGATCCGTAAACATCCATAAATAGTAGAAATGTCGAGGCCGACATTCAAATATATTTTTGTAATATAGGCACTACGAAACAATCCGATTATTAGTCTATTTTTTATTTATTTGTTTACATTAGATACCATTAAGGTGCCAATATTATAAACGCTAAAATAAAGAATATTATTTAAAAAAATAAGATTTTAATACGAATTTCGCCGGCCAAGATGTTTGTTTTATTTATATAACAAAATAGGTGTAAATTTTGAAATTATCTTCATGATATTCTTATTAAATGATGCACAACAAATTACTCCTTACTTTTAAAAATATTTACGCGTTTCTCATCTTTAAAACAATGCGAGGAAAGGAAAAAAATGCCAAACTAGAGGTATTCTTAAAGAGACTAAGCTTGATGTTTTATAAGTAAGAGGCATAAAATTCAATAGACTATAAAGCAGTATGAATGTGTAATTTTAAGTAATATAATTTGAATTACTTAATATGTAATTTTACCTAAATATTTTCCTTTCTAACACAGAAAAATTCATTTACAGATCTCTTGGGCATTCATTTACGGATCCCTCGAAGCCCAAACACAAAGGTATTTTATGTCATGTCGTCTCAGCTCAGTTAATATTATATAAAATATACTCTGTAGATTGGCAGACTCAGTCACCTAAACCGTCCTACCAATAATGATAATTATTACATAAAATACATAGATTTCAGCTTCTGTATGCGTGATGCGGTAGATACTAAATATGCTTTCGTGATATATGTTACCTGTACCCACGAAACAAAAGAAGAAGTCCTCCTTTTTCTATGCCTATAAGTTCGAGTATAAGTAAAGCTGCTTAATTATTTAATTGTACATTACGCTCGTGAATCTTAGGTAGGTATATCAAACTGTATGTTTGACAAAACAATAATTTAGTATACTTGTAATTTATATGTAATAAGAGATCGCTCTGCCAGCATCGCTTAAGAATGAATTATCAATAGGCATAGTGTATAGATAGGAAAACAATCAGGTCAACTAATGAATAAAGATTTCGAATTCGCAAAAGTAATTACCTGTGGTGTAAGAAAGAACTGTCAGTATGCTACAGTTGCTTAGGTAATTAATTGATTCAAATCAAAGCGTTTGACCAATTGTCTATTTAACGATGGTTAATTCGTAGGCCTATTTCGTAATAATATATTAAATACTCATTTTACAAATGCATGCGGTTACAAATTATAATTTACAATATTTTCTTTAATATTAATTACTTACATCTTACTATACGCCTGCAAATAATTTACGTACAAATCACTTGCATTTATTGAATGTTCTCACTCCAGATTCTGATACGGTCTCCTCGCAAATGTTTTTATATAAACCACGTTAAATAGTGAAACAGAATTGTGACATAAAAGTTAACTATGTATATTCCTTTATCCAAATAGCAATTACGTGCAAAACAATTCATGAATTCATGCCGCGTCTCCTGCACATGTTTCTTCTAAACAAAATACTAAAAACACGTAAAACAATGATTTTAGCTGTCACCTGCTCGTAGAAGAATGGACCATAGATAAAAAATACATGTTTGTGTAGGTGTTTTGTGTAATGTTTGCAGCTAACCCACATGGCAAAACTTTAATTTTGAAAATCTATAACTAGAGATACATTTATTGTAACCCAAAACATCAGTGCTTCGCAAAAATGTTGTTTTATGGTAGTTACTATGATTGCGAAGAGGTAGGTAATTAGGTACCAACAAAAATGTTAAATATTTCTCATTCTTTGTAAGCGTCGAGTTGTGTGTATTTATTATTAATGTTCTTATTTACTTTTCTTGAAGTGTAAACTGTAAACAATATTGATTGGTATTTAATACATTTGTGATAGCTAATAATAGCTAAATAAATCACCGATATTATTTTAACCTACTCCAGGAGATCCTAATTACTATGAAATACCGATATGGTATGACTGTAATGGAATATTGTATTTATGTAGGCACACTTACCAGGAATAGCCATTCCAAGTTCAAGATATTCTTTGACAGAGGGACTCAAGAAGGAAGGCGGCGCAGGCTCAGCTGATGAATCGGGCTCGGGCGCATCGAGCGCTTGCGCCGGCTCCCGCGACACAGTAGCACTGTCAGCGCGGATGCGCTTCACCCGACCGCCATCTTCAGACCCTCCTGCAATCATCATCATCATCAACCTATACTCGTCCACTGATGGACATATTATAACACACTAATCTCTCCCTCTGTCTCTATCCTACAATATCAACCACTATCATTCGGCAGGGTTTGTCAAAAATATATGGAATTACATGGATTAGGTAATAAAATATAGATTATTGTGTGCCCAATGTTCATAATATGTACTTTCATACTTGTTGTAACAGTCGCGCCTGAACACGGATTTTGACGACCGCGACCATCTTCGCAATCAGAAATCGGTAAACTGTTACTTCACGTAGTTTTTTAAAAACGTCGTGTCAACAACCCCGAGCCGGTGTGCCACTGCAACAACCTGATCCAACAACTAGCAAGTCAACTTGTGTAAAACTGATTACCTATGTCGTTTCTCTAGTCTCTACCATGTGGTAGAGACAAACAAGAGAAGTTACCGCAGCGTATAATAGCTGTATTTTAAATTAACTATACCAAGTACAAGCAGAACGTATCATCTGCGGGTTCCGTACCATGACAATGTTTGCTAGTAATAAAACTGCAGTAATAAAATAATTGTTTATGCTTACCCGTTATCGTTATCAAAGACAACACAATCACAATGGAAATACCAATAACATTGAACCCATACATTTTTACTGACAGTTTTAAACGTTAAGAACATCCGAATTCGACCACAATACCATAATATTTAAACGCATGTAACTCAACCGTGTCACAGTCGCAAAGGTATCAGCCGGCATTGAAGTAGACTGAAGGTCTCAGGATTGACGAATGTCGTAATGAGACTTATGGTTTTAGGTTGTGGTTAATATTTGCGCCGATGCCGGCCGCGAGCTCGCCTGGGCTCAAGTTATTCGAGTTGCATAATACCGCGGTACTTGCGTGCGCTTTCGGTGACAGACGAGCGCACAGTGTTCTGTATTCAAAGAAGTAAAGAACGTGGACGACCAACTTCGCGACGCTAAAGAGCTACCTATGACCTCCAAACATACCCAAAGATTGACAATTAACATGCCGTATTCAATCTGAAATAGGTATTTACTACTCACTTAAACCGACTTCACACAAACTTATTTGTATTACAACTAAGACAAATCGGCTTTACCTACTCTTGTACCCTTCCTCCAGCAAGGGGAAATCCTTAGACTACCGCGCATGCCTATTTTTTTTATTTGATTCGTTTTTAAAGAAAACATACAAACAATATCCTAATGTAACTTAAATCACTAACGGCCGGTTTCAATAAACGATCTCAGTTTATAGTGCAGATAGATCGCGATTATGAACCAATCAAATCAAGTAATTTGACGGAGTCATGTTCAAACTGTGTTCTTATTGGCTATTTTTTGTAATCTATCAGCACATTCGAACTGAGATTGTTTATTGGTACCGGGCGTTATTGTAACACATGAGCCAGCAAAGTTTCCTTTTAGATAATTATTTTAGATATAATGAAAATCTAACTAAGGGAGGCTTGATTCGACCGCGTGAATAAATAAATACATATATGAGGCATTTAATGTGTGTACTGCCCACTAGGCTATCGCCGCTTTTAGAACAGTTTAGTTTTTTTACATTTAACCAATTAAATAAATATTGTAATGTTTATTATTTCCCGACAGGATTACTTTTATTTGAATTTGGCAAAATTTTTACGAACGGCGGCCTAACTTCCCCCCTTAAGCTTACCCTATTATATCATTTTATTCTCTAAAGACGGAAAAACCATAATATCTGAAAATGTACTCCTGATACGAGTTCTTTTGGCAATTCTTGCTTCTCGGAATCAAAGATGATTTCCATTATCTCATATTTTTTAGTTTAGTTTTTGCCTCGGTATATTATATAGATTTATAGTATCGGTGTAGTGATATTGCTTGCGCGGTACGACTATCGTCCTGAGCTCTCGGGCTCGATCCCCGGGTCAGGCAAAGTGATATTGGATTTTTCAGTATCAGCCTGGAGTCTGGAATTTGTGCCTGATATGGCGATAAATCGCCCCCTATCACATCTGAAACGGAACTAAGCTCGGCGAAATGGGGGTGTTCTCGTTGGCTAGTGCGCCTCTGCCTACCCCTTCGGGAATACAGGCGTGAGCTTATGTATGTATGTTCGTTGTAGTTTCTAGAGGTAGTAGCGCTGATAACTTTCGAGAAGCGAAAACTGTAAAAAAAATCTCGTATACCTACTGGCAGAGGACAAGCTTGCATTTCCAAATAGCAAAGAGAGGTGACATAAAGGGGCCATCGAGGGTTGCACGCAGCGGGGGGCTGTTGTAGTGCCCCTTTTAGTACTTTGTACATGTGATCCCGAGATGGACGGCAATCCAGGTGGTTGGCCTCGTATTGTCGTTGCCGCCAAGGGCGTCCTTCGGCGGCGGTGGCTTATGAGACCCCACCCCCCCACAATAGAGACTGGCCGCATGGCCGCACTGCGCAGGGACGGTTCCGGCCGAAGCCTGGGCACTTCTCTCCTAGGGAAATCCGGGGCTGTTCCAATGCACCGAAGCCGGCCACCGCAGGGTTTAGTCGGTATTGTCGGTGTAGGGTGTAGGTACATAGTGTTAGGGACTCGGCCCAACGGTCGCTCGGATGATTTCCATCACTTCCGGGCGGCTCAACGTTGGGTCGTAAGACCGGCGAACCCGACATAACCGTCGCGGCGTCGTGTCTCCCCCCAGGCGCGGCAGCAGCGGTAAATCGCTTTTCCCCGCGAAAAAAAAGGGATTATTTGGAAATATTACTCATGATACCAAAGCGTAGCTTCACATCAGTATTCTGTCGAATAATGGCATTAATCCAGTCCAACCAGCCCGTTCGTGCTGGTAGGGGTACCTACCTACTAGGTACCTACTATTATTTTGTGCTACTACCTAGGTTTCTCATGAATAGGAGACCCATTACATTGGATTTAGCCGTTTTTTTCATCGGTAATAAAATAATTCTAAATGCGAATCACGCTCACACATTGAAACATCTTTTTTATCCAACAACATAGGTACCTCCGTTGAGGCTAGGCGTGGTGAGCGGCAGTACTCTGTGGTGAGCGGTGACCAACGCTGCAACGCGACGTTTGTTGCAGTGCGGGTACACACCGGCCGCACCAAAGCGAAAGAATCTATGCCTGTTTCATTCACACAACAGCGAAAGTTTGTTTGTGTGAACGCAACAGGCGACGATTCGCTAACATTCATTCGGCCGGTGTGTACCAACCATGAGATATAGGTATACCCAATATATACCTAGTACCTACTTTAAATCTTAGATTTTAAATAACATTGGTTTTGGATGGAAGTCCCGTCCAAAGAGATTTTTTTTTTGGTACAATTCTCTACTTATTTTTTTAAAGGAGAAGGCAAAGACCTCAACCAGCCGTGCAGCCTCCGTCCAAAGAGAATAAAGCAATGATGTTGGAACCGTTTCGCTTGAATAAAGCTAAAGCCTAGACAAAAGAAGCTAAAGAATAAAGCAGCACCAACCACCGAGTTAGATTTGGATAATTGTGTTTTTTTTTTTCACTTAGAATCAGTACATTAAACATATAGAGGTAGATAAAATATTTAATTATTACCCAAGATGGATATCCTGGGTATCAAAAACTACGAGAGACTGTTTGAGCCTTAACTCATGGGTATGAGTCAAGGCTCATAATATCTTAGTTAGGACTATATGTAACTGTTAGATATTATTTACCTAAACGGAAGTGCGAATGTAAACGCCACGCATCGCATCGCGTCGCTCACGTGGTCCTTTGACTCGCCAAAAAATCATCAATCATCTCCTGCTGCGAGGGCTACATGTAGCTGGGTATATAAGTGTAATATGAGGTACACTGGATGTTACGATCACGACCAGTAACATTCATCTCAATCTTGCCTCGCATGTAGTCGCGCCACTCGCGCGAAAATATACATTAGTACCTTAGATTAGTACCAATCAGTACCAATGATATTTGAATCGCTCTCTATGATTAGTACTTATTACGTCTATGCTTTGGTAACTTCTGTTGGTCATATGTACTGTTGGTTTTGAAAAAAGTTGGCAACATTTCCCGCATCTGAATAGACTTTGAGTTCGCGATAAGAAGCGGTCACTATAGTACGCGACTCCTCAGCGAACTAGTTCGTTGTTTATTCTTTAAATAATTTACTGTAATTTTTGTTCTTGGGGAGTAGTGACGTCCTATAAGGGGTGTAAGTGGGCAACCAACTTAATTACTTTTAGGTTCAAGCCGACCTCATCTATGCAAGTGGTACACTCTTCAGTTTAACGGACTCGGAGTTGGAGAAATCTAGGTTCCTGCCTTATAGGTTGTGGCGATCTGGTGGACACTAAAGGCCAAGGCCAGAAGTCTAGGTTGACATTACCGGGGACATGTACCTCCAATCGAAGTCTTAGGTTTGGGCTACTTTTGGCGGCACCAAACCCTCCCCGATAACAATGGAGGTTCACCAGGGATCGGCACTGAGTCTTTTTCTATTTTGTGTTGTGCTTGACGTCACGACGGCGGAAGTGCAGGAGCAACCACTGTACATGGTCATGTATGCCGATGACATATCATTGGTAAATGAGGACAAACAGCGCCTGGAGTATGCTTGAGAACGGCGTGACGGTCTGAAACGAAGTGTGGCGAAGACCGAGACATGGGCTGCAGGAGTGCAGACCCGAATAATATCCTAATAGAGAAGAGCTTTACGTGATAACGGAAAAGTTTAAGTACCTAGGTTCTGTATTGCAAGAGTCTGTTGATATCGACTTCGGCGTCAGGGCTCGAAGTGGAGCTACTTGAGTTATGTGGTGAGAAGATGGTGAGGATACAGGCGTTACTGGAGACCGGAAGATACCGATGAGACTTAAAGGTCTCATAATAAACAAGACCATCATTCGGCTAGTACTTCTGTATGGGTGCGATACGTGGTCTGTCAGCGCCATGTTAAGGAAATTCAGAGGGCCCCATAAGCAGTGGCTGGACGTTTTGGAGAATGATATGAGAACCAATGGTTACCAATTTTGTTACATAATTATTGTCATAGCAACGTTGTAGTGTCATACGCACAGATTGAAACACCAATACTTAAGTACTGGATGTGTCATATGATCTAAGGCGGCAACCTAAGCACATTTTGTTCATCTTAACATGATCTTGTGTAAAATATGAATCTCTGTAATGGTTCATCACTCAAAGGCCGCTTTTTTATAACAGCGACTGGCAAATGGGCAGTTGGCTCACCTGATGGTAAGTGATGTCCACCGCCTATAGACACCCAAGACAAAAAGAATCATGAGTGCGTTGCAATCATAAAAGGAGGGAAATACGGATTAGGAAAAGGAGGGGGATATTGGGCCACCGGAAATCTTACTCACCAAACGAAACACGATCTGCCTTTACGTTGGTACCCTGTGAGACAGTGGTTTTATACCGATCGAGACGGTCCATTCGTGCTGTAGACGTAACTGCCTACAGCGTAGCTCTACCACTCAAGATCTTAGTATATAATGTCAATTGTCAAATCATACGTATGACCATATCTGATCATCATGTTTAAATGAACAAAACGAACTTAGGTTGCCGTCTCAAATCACATCCAGTATTTGAATATTGATTGGTGTTTTATCAAAATAGTCATGGACGAATGTACGAAATTAAGTAAAGTATGCCTAATTTTACGACTACCAAAACTAATTTACTGACGATATTAGTATACATAATAAATACACTTGTATGTAAAGATATTTTGTGAAATCAAAAAAATTAAAGTATTTGACAACGTCAATTAATACATAGTTTCAACCACACAGAGAGTTTAACCCTACTACCGGGACGGTTTAAAGGAATCGACTGTTGGACAAGCATCTGTGGATTAAACTATCATTGATCTTACAAAATAATCAAAAACAAGAGTTCAAACTCGCTTTCATGGTTTAATCTGCCATTGATCTTACGGGCCTTATAGAGTCTAACTTATTAAACAAACTAATGAACCAAATAGCGAGATATCTGGAAACTAATTCGTTCATTTCGTCTGTGGGGGCACTCCTCTGAACTAGTTCGTTCGCGAACTACACAAGACTACTCTAAATCTGAAAAAGAGTTTAACTTTGAATTTGACTTTTGTTTGCGCAGCAAAATATTTTGATAGTTGGAATTAAATGGAATATTATTACATAAAAGAAAATTGTTATGTCCATTTACTAAGAACCCAAGGCGTGTAGAGAGTAATTAAATAACCGTGTGGCGACTGCCGGTTTTAGTGCATTAACAATGGACGACAGAGTCAAAAAATTTTGCCCTAACTGCAGTCAGCCTTACACATTCCAATGTAAGTATACTTAAAATAGAGGCATTTCAACTAATATAGCTTATAAAACCATACATTTATATATGCAAATCGCCATATGTGCGATTTATACTAAAACCTTAAATGATATTTAATGCTTACCCTCGCATTTTTTTGCCATGGATAGTCTTGAACAATTATTGCCTCTTGGACCGGCGCCTGGCTAACGTCAACCAGGAGATACAATCCCTGGTAAATCTTGTTTAAAATAAACCGCCCGCGAATCGAACCCAGGATATCTCGTGTTTCACAGTCCATAAACACTGCCACTAGAGCAAGGAAGTGACTGACATAATCAAAAGTTTAAAAACTTAAAACCGACTTCAAAACCCGTCAGAACTTGAAACTTCTTCAAACCAAATTTATTTGCCCACCCTTGAAATCAGCGGCCTGAGCAGGAAAATTTCTGACAACCGTAAATGTATTCGAACTCGATGCGCGTCTATGAAATTTGTATGAAATATTAACCAAACGTCATCAATGCGCACCGAACTCGAATACATTTACATTTACATTAGTTTTTCGTGCTCGGGCTACTGGTCTATTAACACAAATATAACTTGAAAATTGGGCCACATTTGCTATAGACATTGTGATAGAAAAATACAGCCTAATTGAGAATGACTTCATTTTGAAGTTGTTTTGGAGTATTATAGGCAATCTTACTACTACATTACAGTCTGCTTTGGTGGCATAGTTGTATTCTGGTAAGACTACAGTCCTGGGGTCTCGGGTCCGATCCCCGGGTCGGGCTCAGTGATATTGGATTTTTCAATATCAGCCCAGAGTCTGGAATTTGTGCCCAATATGGTGAGAAGCTCGCCCCCTATCACATCTGGGATGGAACTAAGCTTGGCGAAATGTGAGTGTTTAGTTTGCTAGTGAGTCTCAGCCTACCCCTTCGGGGACACCGATGTGAGATTATGTTACTACTGACAATTTAATTTCTATTTATGGTAGAGATATCTGCAGTAGCACAGACAGGTAATCAGTTAGCCTCTTTGGAACTATTTCAATCTTAATCCCCATTCCCTACTCATAGCTCAATTAAAGCCCTTACTTCAAATACTGAAACGCACCTCAATCACTTAAAGATGTGTTGTCATGTGAGGCCTTATCTATCAAAATGGTATGGCAGGAATCAATGTAGCTATCAAAGTTAACTAGCATTTCAGTATAAAAAAGTAATATCTATTTCAAATTATCATAAAAAAACCTGTGTATTTTCAAAACTAAAACTGGGACATATATTTAATTCAGTTCTTAATTTTAAATATAAATTATGTAACACATTGCAGCCACATCTCAACCATCTAAGAACAACTTGGCACTGTTCTTAAATTGTGGACACTCAATGTGTGAAAAATGCATCAGAAATATAATAAAGTTCGAAGAGCCCATTGAATGCAAAGTGTGTCATCAGGATACTAAAATAGAAGCTTCGGATACAGCCTTAGCGGCATTAAATAATGCTCATTTATATGAATTATTTCCTATCAATTTGTTTATGTTAGGAGAATTGACATTGAACCTTATTGAGGTAAGTTTCGTATTAAATTAAATAGAATGTAGAAAATTATCATTAAACCATTATTAGTGGTTTTTATTCTATACCCTGAATTATATTTATAACAGAATCCTGCCAAAAATATCAAGAAACAAGATGAAGACTTTTATGTCAACCTCAAAGCACTGTTGCAAGATGCTAACAACAATCAAGGTGGGTAATAATATGTAGTGACTCATCTGTTAAAGACATACACTTTTATTAAACACAATATGTCCTAAATACTGAATCCTTCAACAGCTATTACATAGATTTTGTTTTACAGTTATTGTTCATACAGTTTTTTCCTATTACACAACTTTTTGCTACTACATTAATATTATATCAAAGTAATATTTTTCTGGATCATAAACTTTTTGAAAAAAAAAATTACTAATTGCAGACATTACAATAGACAATTACATTGTATTTTTTTTAACAGGGAGGTGTATGGAATGCCAAAAGTGTACTTCAAAAATGTGTCGTCAATGTGCCACTGTCCTCTGTGAAACATGTTTCAATAAAAGTCACAAAAATTTTATTATATTCAAAAACCATTTTCTGCAAGATATAGGTGGGTTCAAATACTAAAATGTGGAAATTAGACCCAACATTATTTAATTTTTTTTTACACTTTATAGCAGTGAAAATTCATTTGCCTATAATCTATGTAACTAATTTTTAGATTCCCAGATTGAAACTCAACTCTGTAAACTCCACAAGGAAAAGCCTCTGGATTACTACTGCAAAGATTGTTCTAAGACAATATGCATGGACTGCATGATAGTTGGTGGTGATAAATCATGCAAAAACCACAATGTTGTCTCTATGAGTGAAATTGTAAGGGTAATTTGTTTCTCATTTAAATGTTAAATTATCATTAAACAATATATTGTTCTTTTGTGTAGCATGATAAACAGGCAAATTGATGGCAGGCAAGCAGCCAGTCGTATTTAAGCTGCATTCTAATATGATTCATGCTCGTTGCGCCAACCCCAATTGGCGTGGGATAAAGGAAGGTGGAAAGAAAAAGTATCATAATGAAAAAAATAATTTTAATTTTTACTGATATTTTTGAGTATATTATAACTATATAGTATATTTTATGTGAAAATATAATACATAACTTGTAGGTTGATGACTTATTGACAGAAGTAAAAGGCGTCGCTCCTAAAGTCAATGACACATTCAAAAGATTGACAAAAACTGCAGTTGTAAGTAAAATTATTTACACCCGGTTCCAATAAACAATCTCAGTTCGAATGTGCAGATAGATTACAAAAATTAGCTAATAAGAACACAGTTTGAACATGACTCTGTCACATAAGCTCACGCCTGTATCCCCGAAGGGGTAGGCAGAGGCGCACTAGCGAACTAGTACACCCACATTTCGCCGAGCTTAGTTCCGTTCCAGATGTGATAGGGGGCGAGCCTATCGCCATATCGGGTACAAATTCCAGACTCCAGGCTGATAACGGAAAAATCCAATATCAAATGACTTGATTTGATTGGTTCATAATCGCGATCACCACTCTAAACTAAGATCGTTTATTGAAACCGGCCGATAAACAACATAAATTATCTGGAACTCACTATCACATAATAAACTGTTATTAATTTATTTCTTCCTTACAGAATGTTGGTAATTTGCTACATAACATTTCAAATGAAAGTGGTTCACAGTCCCACTTGACACAAGCAATAGCCAATGTGGAACAAAATTTTTCAAAATTGTTCCATAACATTCAAAAGCATAAACAGGAAATTATCAGCATAATTGTGAAACTTAAAAACTCTGAAAGGGAATCCTTACAATCTGCCAAAGATGATATAGAAAAAGCCATAAAAAAAGCCAACAAAGTTGTTAAATCCATTGAATTGATTGAAGATCCTCATAAAGTGGCACAGGTAATTTAAGTATGGTTATATATTTTCCATCAATATTAATTCATAATATTTTCGAGAGGCAACAAAGTTGTAGATAAGTAAGTTGATTGTAAGAAAATCTTTCATAGTTCAATAAAAGATTTGTTTCAGAATTTGAATTAAATTTTGTAATTTCAGATGAATCTGTGGACTCTTTTGGAAGATGCCAAACATATAGCAGAGACACCATGGTTTTTGGACAAAGATGAAGATAAGAAGGACCAACTAAAGTAAGAACTTTTCGTAATTTTATGATAGTGTTATATTTGTAAAAGCATATTTTTTTAAATAATTATCTATGTTTCCTTTATTTTAAATAAGTTTTTTTATGAAGTTGTTTATGGTTCAATTTTAGAATTTGGATCAAACACCCTAACACCTAAACTGATTTGGTTAAATATCGCCATATTATGGCAGACAGACTCTGGATTGGCTTATAACAGCAGTTGGCTACAGCTCGGAATACCCTTGAAACCTCCTTTTATTATTTTCAGTCTACTCTATTATACATATACTAAACAAAACTCGACATCTGAGCCGATGGTAACAGAAACGCGAATTTAAGGGTATCACAAAATCCCACCACTCTCAGTATTAACCATGCATGCAGTCCATAACCTATGCCTACTAAATTGTAGCTGATATTATTTTTGCAGAGTGGCCGTCAATGAAGACCTTTGCAACTTAATCACTGATTACATGAGTTTAGAAGGAAATGTGAGATCCGTGTATAAACTGCGTTCGACTGCCGAATTGGGTGATATAGAGATACCGCCACCTCCCCCTGCGCTTGTATACCCACCGGAACTTCCTAAAGGTACGTAAAGTATAAGCAACTTTATACTGCCAAAATAAGGAAAAAGACATATCTGACATTCCGCCATAAGAAATAAGACGTATCTGATATTCCGTTATAAGGAAAAGACATATCCAACACTGAAGACTGCCTCGGTGGCGTGGTGGTATTTCGGTACGACTACGGTTCTGAGGTCGCGGGTTCGATCCCCGGGTCGGGCAAAAGTTATATTGGATTTTTCCATATCAGCCCGGAATCTGGAATTTGTGCCCGATACGGCGATAGGCTCGCCCCCTATCACATCTGAGACGGAACTAAGCTCGGTGAAATGTGGGTGTTCTAGTTCGCTAGTGTGTCTCTGCCTACCCCTTCGGGGATACAGGCGTGAGCTTATGTTATGTTACATATCCAACATTCCGTCATAAGAAAAAAGACGTAACTAACATTCCGTTATAAAGAAAAGACATATCTAACATTCCGCTATAAGGAATAGACTTATATGTCATTCCGTTATAAGAAAAAGACGTATCTAACATTCTGCCGTAAGGAAAAGAGGTACTTGACATTCCGCCATAAGAAAAAGACGTATTTGACATTCTGTCATAAGTATATTGAGTTTGAGAATCATCTTTCAATGATGAATATGTATAATGAATTTCAAGAAAATATCAGATACGTCTTTTTTTGCTATTCCAGCAGTACAAGTGACTACTGCCTACTAACATTTGGTATATTTATTTGTGTGATAAGTTATTTGTTAGTTGTTTTCGTTGACAGAATAAAGCTTATTTAAAGCCGCGACTCCTGCTTGTTGCATGTTCTATCGAAACGAAAACAAAAAACACCTACACAAAACAAGGTTCTTCATTGTCTACTGCTCATCTAACAATGGACCATAGACAAAAAATTGTAGAAATACCATGTTTTGTATAGGTTGTGTAATGTTTTAGTGCAGGAGACGCAGCTTTAGATTAGCCAACTAGTTACGACTCTGCCTCCATGTAGGATTGGGCAAGTAGCCGGTTGTGAAGCCGAAAAATGTGTGTGTGGCCCACAAGATATTTGTTTCGGGTCTGAACGTTGTGAGACCTAAGTCTCTCGTAGTTCTCGACACAAGTCTCGTATGTCAGTGTGGGGTCAGGACTATGTGTGCGACTGTTGTGTGTTATTCACTATTTATGTTGCTCACACATCTACGTTATGTACTATTTTAGACGTGCGTCAAAAACAACCACAACCAAAAGTAGAACATGACAAAGATGTTCAAAAAGGCCCAGCGTTTCTCAAGGCGCCGCCTCACTACCGCAGCAAGTGTGGTTCTGTGACGTCACTCAACTCTTGCAGCAGTGACTCCTCCAATATCAGCACACAGAAATATGGTAGCTCTAATAACAGTATGCAAAAGTATGGTAAGTCTTTTAAATAAATCATGTAGAAGTTTTGTTCTAAAACCGCTATAGTTGTTTTGGATCATATATACGCGGCTATATTATGTGTGTGAACTTAAACAAATTTAGATTGGATTGTAGTGCGCAATTTATTTATTAATTGTTTAGGTAGAATATTTTTATATTTTATTATAAACATTGCAGCAGACATGTACAAAAAACAAGTGGTGCACCCAGTTTCGCCCTTCGCCGATAGCCTCCATTCAAAGCAACTCAATGAAGGTACCAACTTTGTTTGATGTTATGTTTTTCTTTCTAAAAAACAAAAAAACAATATGGTTTTCTTTGTTCCAGGCACACAAGAATTAATATACATTTCTCACATAATAAACCCCCATGATTTCTACGTACAACGGGCTTGTCATCAAAACTTGGTCAAGGAAATGCTTCGTGAATTCCACAACGCAAAATCCTTGCCACAGCCAACTTTAAATCATGCGGTAGAAGGTAAGTTAAAGTGTTTGTTTAGGTTATCTCGTAGGAAAATGTATTGATATATTTTTCTTTATATATTATATATGCTAAATGCTAATATAGTAAATTTAGGTTTCCAGTAAAAAAAATCAATAAAATGTATCCCTTATATATTAGTAACTAGCTGACCCGCGCAACTTCGTCTGCGTAGGAGAGAGAGGGTTGAAAGAATGAGTCGTAAGCACCTATAATCCAATAATTCTAAAGAAGGTAATGGAATGATCTACTTCGGTCCGGTTTCGTCAGTCACCCCGTCAGTCACCCAGTCAGTACCCCCGTCAGTCACCCCGTCCTTCACCCTGTCGGTTACCCCGTCAGTTACCCCGTCCATCACCCCGTCGGTCACCACGACAGTCACCCTGTCGGGCAACGCGTCGGTCATCCAGTCTGTCACCCGTCTGTCACTCGTCTGTCACCCGTCTGTCACCCATCTGTCACCCCGTTTGTCACCCCGTCAGTCACCCAGTCAGTACCCCCGTCAGTCACCCCGTCCGTCACCCCGACGGTCACCCTGTCGGTCAACCCGTCGGTCACCCAGTCTGTCACTCGTCTGTCACCCGTCTGTCACCCCGTCTGTCACCTGTCTGTCAGCCGTCTGTAACCCAGTCGGTCACCCCATCTGTCTGCCCCATTGTCACCCCGTCTGTCACCTGTGTGTCACCCGTCTGTCACCCTGTCTGTCACCCGTCTGTCACCCCATCAGTCAGCCTGTCAGTCACCCCGTCATTCCTCACGTCAGTCACCCCGTCAGTCGCCCCATCAGTCACCCCGTCAGTAACCCCATCAATCACCCCGTCAGTCACCCCTTAGGTCATAGCGTGATGTTATATAACCTATAGCCGTCCTCGATAAATGGGCTATCCAACATAAAAAGAATTTTTCAATTGACAAATACTGACATTAATATTTATACGATACTAACGACACTCAATTGTTTTGCCTTCCCGGAACCTCTCCACTAATACTTGAACTTTATGGTATGGTATTAAAGTTCAAATTGACTTTTAAGTATTATTACGAATCGATTGTATGGGAGTACAGAAAAGTGTTGTTTTTAGACTTTTTCAGACAATTTTTCATTTTTTTCTCTCCGTAAGAACCATCCTCGTACTTCGAGGAATATTCTAAAAAGAGAATTAGCGAAATCGGTCCAGCCGTTCACGCGTGATGGCGTGACAACGGAAAACGGGTTTCATTTTTATATGTATAGATAAATCTATAGACAGCTCACCTTGTACAAGCAAACCTCTGTAATATTATGATCAATAACTTTATTATATTGTGTAGTGTACTTATTCCAGTCATATCCAATATTTTACATCGAAAATAGTGTATTTAATTTTATTAACTTTGCCGTGCCCGGATAAAAAAAAACAAAAATATGTTTGTTACAGGCAAAATATATTTGGCGTTCAATAAAGCAGATAACATGTGGCAGAGATGCCGAGTTATGAGCGTCGACCGAAAGAATCCCAAAAACCCCATTTTTCATGTATTCTGTTTAGACTTCGGAAGTTCAGAGATCGTTACTATAGACAAGTATGTAATTGTTTTAAATATATAATTGTTTTCATTGTCCTGTACTTAAGAGTTCTCTTGAAAGTGTCTTGTTTTAAGCATGTGTTACTTTGATAGTGTTCATGTGGTACAATAGTTCTTAAATCTACAAATAATACCTACTGAAAAACAATAAACCCAGTAGTCACACTGTCCAAAACTCGATACCAAAATTACTTTGTATCGTAGGTAACTGGAACTACGAGCAGGTGTGGTTTCACAACTCAAAAACATAAAAAAATAGGGTATTTTTCTGCCATACGAATCTGTGTCCAGAAGAGTGTGTGTGCATCTTCTCGTGTACCCTCGTATGCAAGTGAGACACGCACGCCAACAAATCTTATAATATATATCATATTTTATTACAACTAGTGGTTGCCCAGTGGTCGAAATTCGACGATAATTCTATAAAGAAAGACCATAGTATATATGTGGTGTCTTATTCAAGCAGTAGTGTATGTAATGTTTAATTAATTTAATTTATTTTAAATTCATTTTTTATCCAAAAAATAGCTTTATGCACTTCTTCTTTATATAAATTTAACCTGTGTCAAATTTCACGTTCATCCATTCGCGCAATGAAAAGGTGTACAAAATTTCGCTATACGTATTGATATATAGATTAGCAACATTGATGCAACTCTCAATAGTTGAAAATGATTTTTTTATTATAACAAAATGTCCTCCCTCAGCGGGGGTTGACGTCAGGCAGGCAGCCAGTCATAAAATTTCCAGTGGCCCATTTCCCCCCTCCACTTTCATTCCCTCCTTTTAGGTTGGCAACGCACCCATGATTCTTTTTGTGTCTTGGGCGGTGGAGATCACTTACTATCAGGTGACCCATCTGCTCGTTTGCCAATGTCTGCTATAAAAAAAAAGACTAAGCCAAATCCTTTCTGCGACATGCTTCAAAAAGTGTGTTGCGCCGACCCCACATTAAGGTGGGATAAGGGCAGGTAGAAAGAAAGAATTATAACAAAATGTCAAGCTGCAGTTTCTAAATAACGCAAAAAGAACTGAATATATTGGTTGGTGGTGAGCTTAGTGCTTCGACTTGACATCTGATTGTGTAGGCTGCGGCTGCTGTCCCCGGCGCGCGCGCAGTCTCCGCCGCCGCTCGCCGTCAACTGCGCGCTCGCCAACTGCGAGCCGCGCGCCGGCGCATGGACCAACGACGACGCCTACCTCATACAGAAGATTATCGACAAGTAAGATAACACTCTTATCAACCTATACACATACATACATGCTCATTCAGATTAATACTGTATGAACATGTATGTAAGTACGCACGTTACTCGATCGGGTATAGACCGACAAATAAGTTGGATGGGCTTCACGAATCACGACCCTCTTCAAACTCAACTATTGGCCAGTGTGCGCGTTTAAAGCCCAACCCGATCAAACTATCGGCATATAAAAAAAGTAGTTTGCGGGGACTCTTGTTCTTTATGTCTAACATTATCCCACCTAGTGCCGGGTCCGCCTTCCTGCTTAAACGCTTCCACTTTGCCCCGTCTTGAGCATCCTTCACAATAAGATCATTGGCTCTAATATTATCCTAAGCGCCAAACCAGCGCTTTTGAAAAGCTTTTTAAAAGTTGTCACTTATTACGTAGTAAAAAAAATAAAAAATAAATACTTTTTGTCCGGGTCTGTAAAGTTTGAAACGAAAATAAAGCGACCGTATTCTTTGCTCAAACATTATTTTACATTGCATGCATATTTTTTTTTAAATTTGTATTTATTTAAAAAAATTAAAGTAACGTATGTATGTAGTCTAAGTTTGCTCTATAGATTTCAATCTTAGATACTGATGGGTATTAGGTGTTATCATATATCAAACAAATCGAACTATATTATTATCCAAATTGTCAGAATAAAAAAAAACTTATTTTTCATAGTAAACAAGCAGTGATCCATATTCGCCGCGTGCACTACAACTCGAACGGTTCTATGAAGCTGGAGTGCGATGTGATGACATTTGAAGATGGCGTTAGTATCGCGCATGCGCTCGTGTTTCACGAACGCGCGCGCATGCCTCACCCGAAATTACATGTAAGTAACATGCGCACTTATAATACAAATATTGCAATGCATAATATATGATATCATTATAATTAAATATTACACTCTTTCAATTATGTCTTCTAAGGAATAACAAACGATCGTGAGTCTGTTTGTAGCGATGGAAATAACGGCTAGTTTTTGTCATTAAGTAATGTCGCTTAGGCTATTTTTACAAAGCTATTATTCTGAGTCGCTATTTAAAGCTCCCAGCTATTTTTCGCCGCGCAGTTTTAGTAACGTATAGGTTACTTTTTACATAGCAACTTTTTGAATCGCCGCAGTTATCTTGATAACTGTAAGCTTTATTATTAACCTCGGGCTTCCTCGTTGTAATAATACTTTGTAAATCGCGGTTGTATTGTCGATGTGGTTGTCATATCGTATTAAGTTGTATTTGTTTGTTAATTTTGGATTGGATATATATTTTTATTTTCTCTACTAAAGAAGATAATAATTTTGTAATGTAATAATTATTTTGTGTCAGCCAGATCCTTGTTTGTGATTCAGTTTCTTTAAAAAAAGCTCTGAACAATAACAATAATAAATAAACAAAAAAACAATAATTAGTAGCTATGTATTTCAAAATATCCACGAATGTGGCTTAAAAAAAATACTATTATTTAAATGGCGGTCGTTGTAACGCCCATGACTATCTGATTGTGTATATCAGCATACTAATCTTCATACTAAGCTCTAACCAATGGGGCCTGTATTATAGAACAATACTATAGGCATTAATCTACAAACTTAAAAAGTTCTTTCTATGTCAAAACTGGCCATCTAAATGCACAAAAACCATTCTAATTATATTTTTCTACAATTGTCTGTTCTAGTACCCATTGCCGGTTGGTATAAGGGAAAAACCAAAACTATTCATTAGTAGCAACGATTTTAAATCAAAGTCTGTGGAAGACGTGTACATTACGTGTATCGTAAGCCCTGATAAATTTTTCGTCAGGAAGGTAAATTTATTTTTAGAATATTAGCGATTTGTTTAGAAAATAATACAATTATTTAATGTAACACTTCTATTACAGCAACACCTCCAAAGTGTATATGAAAAGCTTTGCGAAGAATTAGAACAAGAATATGGCTCGAATGCTAATATGGGGACTGTTTATTTACCCGTCGTAGGTGAGTCTTAATTGAGGAATAATATTTTAGTTCATATATGATAAATTACCGGATTATCAAGCCAAAATTAAAATATTATACTCAATGTTCGTTCCAATCGGGCGGTTTATAGTTACTAAGATTAGTCTGGATGGGATTTTTCGAGAGTGACATCTAACGACGCGAAATCGGCTGGAGCGATAAAGAACTTTTTAGTTAATGTAATAAGACCGTAAACGTCGTTAATATAAAAAACATTGTACAAATTAAAATTATGCTAATGATTAAGGTTACGTTCTTATTGCATTGACATAAAACTCTTTCTGACCGCTCCAGTATATTTCGTTTCCATAAAACGGCGTCGCTCATAAGTGTAGTAGAGATTTTGTAGTGATCTGTATTGACGCTTTAATTTAATGTAAGTTCAGTATATATTAATTTTTAAATGATATTCGATATTTTTCCTAGCTAAAATCCAAAAATATTTTTTTTATTCAAATCCAAAATTTTATTAATTGTCAAACGAAATCAGTTAATTTATTCCTGTATATTAAATAAATACACCCAATACACCTAGTCCTGACTCCACACTAGGTTAACCTGTCTTGTGGGTATCAGAACCTAAGTGAGACTTCACTCTCACAACACTCGCGTTTCGTTCAGTGAGTGAGATTTCCGGTGGCCCATTTTCCCCTTCCTTTCCCAATCCCTTTTTCCCTCCCCTTCCATTTCCTCCTTTTAGGTTGGCAACTCACCCATGATTCATTTTGTGTTTTGGGTGTCTATGGGCGGTGGAGATCACTTACCATCAGATGACCCATCTACTCGTTTGCCAGTCTATGCTATAAAAAAATTATCTACTTCGGTCCATCATCCCGTCAGTCACCCAGTCACCCCGTCTGTCACCCCGTCTGTCACCCCGCCTGTCACCCCGCCTGTTACCCAATCGGTCAACCCGTCGGTTACCCAGTCGGTCACCCCGTCTGTCACCCCGTCTGTCGTCCCGCCTGTCACCCCGCGTGACACCCCATCAGTCACCTCATCAGTCATCCCGTCCGCCACCCCATCAGTCAGCTTGTCAGTCCCTTGTCATTCCTCACGTCGATCACCCCGTCAGTCACCCCATCAATCACCCCGTCAATCACCCCTTAGTCACCCCACAATTCATCCCGTCGGTCAACACTAAAAGAATTTTTCACATCGAACCAGTAGTTTATGAGATATGAACTTCCCCGCTTTTCAACATTTTTCATTTCTGCTCCGCCCATATTGGTCATAGCGTGATTTTCTATAGCCTATAGCCACCCTCGATAATTGGACTATCCAACACA
Source organism: Clanis bilineata (assembly GCA_036417725.1). Taxonomy (NCBI): domain Eukaryota; kingdom Metazoa; phylum Arthropoda; class Insecta; order Lepidoptera; family Sphingidae; genus Clanis; species Clanis bilineata. Next base: position 7,705,842 of record CM071142.1, read on the forward strand.
AAAATATTTTTTCAAATCGAACCAGTAGTTCCTGAGATTAGCGCGTTCAATCAACCAAACAAACAAACTTCAGCTTTACAATATTAGTATAGATTACTCCAGTACTAAAAAAAAACCTAAAGGAACCCTTTCATCAGTCAGGTCAGGTCATTAGGAGGCCATAATTTGACAATTAGACTTCATATAACAACAATATTTTGTGTACACATTCATATCCTGTAGAAGTATAAATAAGCCTCTGAACGTCACGTTTATTTTCGTTGCCCACCCTTATGTGTGTCGGTTTCTGCAGGCATGGCGGTGTCGGTGCGCGTGCCGGGTGGAGGAGGTGGTGGTGGTGGCGGTGCGTGGGCGCGCGGCGTCGTGCACGAGCTGCCGGGGCGCGCGCGCGTGCGCGTGCTGCTGGCGGACTCGGGCCGGCTGGTGGTGCTGCACTACTCGGCGCTGCGCCACCTGCACCGGCAGCACACCACGCTCGCCGCGCTCGTCAGTATACAGTACCCACAGTACCCACAGTACACACTGTGCCAATTAGTAAATTACTATAGCTTGCTAGTCTGAACTAAACTGTCAGCGATCCTCAGTTATTTTTTTATCGTCAACCCTACAACCTTGACAAGTTGGTTGTGATAGGTCAAGTCCAAGGAAAAAGACCTCGCGACCGGACACCTAGTCGTTGGTTGGATCAAGTGACCGCACTCACTGGATCCTCTGTTACAATTACAACCGCCCTAAGAGAAGTAAAAAATCTGACGAAATGGAAATGCATAATACAGAATGCCATGAAGGCCTTTCAGGGACACGACCTTCAGTAATGAAGTTTGCGAACACGAAGAAATAACTTGCTAGTACACTATTACACAATCTATAGTTAGTCCTAACCTCAAATTGAAAAAGAAATATATGAATGACATGTAATGTACTACATGTAGTTACAGATTATATATGATGACATTTAATTAATTAATTAATTTAACTTGAAGTTATTACTATCTGTGGGTTAGTAATGGTGATGCAAGTCGCCCTAAGTGAACAACTATATCTAATGCTAATGAGTATGAAAAACATGTTGATAAATAAAATAATAAAATTGCTAGCTTTGGTAACACGCGTCGCGGGTGACAATTGATTGCGTACTAATTAATTGAAATGCTAATAATCGACACAGTACCTAAAAATGCTAACAAGTAAAATGTATGGCGCTAGCCCGTACACACTACACATTATCTGCCCTCCTCGAACTAAAATGCCGCTAAGTGAATAAACCTAATTTTAAGATTTCTCCAAAAACGTGGAAAATATGGTCCCTAAAAATTCATATGGTCATAGTTATGATTTTATTAAATCTTTAAGTAAACAAGTTATTAAGTCTATTAAATATTATAAAAGCCACAGTCTAATAAAACTCTAAGGATAATATTTTCCGTGTTTTTTGGAGACATCTCAAAATTAGGTTTATTCATTTAACGGCATTTTAGCTTCAAGACGACAGTTATGCACTATACACATTACACATACTGCCTGCCGTTATCACACTTCAATGTGGGGCTCCGCAGGACACATTTTTTCATATATGGTGCATAAAGAATTTATCTTAGCCTATATGGTCCATTTTTCTATGAGCAGAAGACAGCTAAAATCATTGTTTTGTAAAAACACATACTGTTTTTGTGTTTTATTTCGAGGTAAACATGTGCAGGAGACGCACCTTACCAAACACACAAACATACTCACAGCCTTACGCGTTTAGAATAAATAAAGTATTGTCCATAAAATTGAATATTTTACTTCAACAGGCAACCGAGTGCCATTTGTCTGGCGTCACGCCGCTCAACAAGAAATGGAGCACAGCCTCAGTAGCTCTGATGCAAAGGTTTGAGGACCGAATCTTAGAGCTTCATGTAGAAGACAATCGTAATCGCGACTCCATTGGCGTCACACTCTACGATAACTCAGATCCTGACAACTCGATATGCATCAATAATGAAATGATCAAGCATAAATTTGCTGTCACCTTTGGGTAAGTACTTGATTTTCTTTTCGATTTTTTATGAAATCTCGGTTTACATGTAAGATAGATTTTTTGTTTGGAATTTGTGCCCGATATGGCAATGGGCTCACTCCCTATCACATCTGGGACGGAACTAAGCTCGGCGAAATGTGGGTGTTCTAGTTCGCTAGTGCGCCTCTGCATTCACCTTCGGGGGTACAGGCGTAAGCTTATGTTATGTTTTGATTTTTTTAATCTGCAGGTTGTTTAAATTTAACAAAGATCAAGACTTCAAAGAACAAGTAATAACTAACAAACACCCGTTATGTGATACAAAACCTAAAGCCAAAGTGAAAAAAGACAAAATCACCATCATGAAAAGAGAAGCGACGACAGATCTACAAGAACATGATTTGGAAGCAAAAGACAAAGGACCTCTTAGATTGGAAGCAAAAGTTTTACACTACCAATCGCCTTCATTAATTTATGTGTCTTTAGTTCACCAACAAAAAACATTCAATGAACTGTTTGCGAAAATGCAAAAATATTATGCGAAGAATAAAACAGTTGGCAAAGAAGGATGGAAAGTAGGTGATCGATGTTGCACAATTTGCAATCAGTCTCAGTCGTGGCGTCGAGCAGTCATTCTCGAATTAGAAGGTGAAAATGCAAAGGTATTTTACTCTGACTTTGCTTTCATAGAAAGCATTCCTATGGCCAACCTTAGGGAGCTCCCTTCAGATTTCGGATCAATAGGAGATGCCGCGATTAAGTGTCATCTATGCGGAGTCATACCGGCTGTAGGAGATGAATGGCCTTCACTCACCAAAGAATACCTGAAAGAACTTCTGGATGCTTACCAGAGAGTGTTTATTACTAAGCTGGGTAATTTTAAGAACAAAAGTATGCCAATCGAAATATGGGTGTATCACACGATACAAGGGGGAGCCCTAGAACCTAACCAGTCCGAATGGCGCTGCCTCAACAAGAAAATAATCGAGCAAGGTTTGGGTGTCCCTGACAAATCTCAAGAGGTGATCAAATTGAATTATTTCTTTCTTTCTATCTACCTGCCTTTATCCCACCTTAATGTGGGGTCGACGCAATACACTTTTTAAAGCATGATGCTGATAGGATTTGGCTTAGTTTTTAGGACCGGCCGCCTGCCTGAGGTCAACCCCCTATGAGGGATCAAATTCAATTATTTAAAGATAAATATTTTATGCAATTGTTAATAATGTTTGTGTTTCAATGTATATATTTATGTTTTTAGGCGACGCCTTCTGAAAGCCACGCAGAGGACGACGAAATGTTATCATTCTTGAATATGACAGGGTCAGTGCGCGATTGGCTACAACTGGAACCAATGCCAATGAAACCTTTCGTTATTAAATCAGTTTCCGAAAGTGGATCAAATACATCAACTCCTGTGGACCATGGAGAATCTGGTGATGGACCAGAAGACCCAAATGTTTTGTTCATATCTGATTGGTTGCCACCAGAGCCATTTCCGCATAAGGAATTTACAGCCATGCCGACGTAAGTTAACATATTATTAACTTATTATAAATCAATGTTCACACCCAAATTATAAAAGAACCATTGAATTATTTAATTCAGACCATTTTATTCATTATTGACCAAGTATAGCTCGTGTCACCAAAGATTTACATGCGCTTTATCCGAATATTGTGTACGAATCAGTAGGTACCTATGTTTATACCACATTGTCACTGTTTTTTTTTTCGGTTAGATACAATTCCTTCCCATTTCAGTTCGGTATAACAAACGATTACTTATCCTTATTAACTATTCATTGCGTTCACCGTAAAAAAGAATAACTACATATATCGTCTATTATAAGTTATAACCGATAATTATCAAATTAACGCCCAGATTACCTATAGTCAGCTTATTAACAGATATAAATAGCTCATTAACGGCGACTTGCAGCGCTATTACTAATGCAGATTTAAACCTAAACTCGATTTATCCTACAGCTCACTCCTATCTTAAAATCAAGTTTGGGATAAATAGAGATTTATCGGGAAGCTGCAAGTGGCCCTAAACGAGTAAACTGACATTTCGAATGTTGATACTTTTTCATGAAATTTAAACAGTGCTGCGGTAAAATGATCAATATTATTTAAACATTTCAATTCAGTGAAT